>CM038671.1:258359758-259632258 GCA_021605145.1 Aegilops bicornis | reverse complement strand
GAGGTGGAAAGTGTCTACAGTTTACAAGTTTATCTAGGGATGGCAATGGGAACAATCCCCTATGGGGATACCTACAACATACCCATCCCCATATATTCCCTATCATCCCATCCCCATCCCCATTTACATGATTGGGGATGAAATTTCCCCATACCCATGCCCCACTGGGGAATGGGGCCCCATTAGGGTCCCCATCCCCATAAACAAATATTCATATACATAGTATGACACCCTATAATCAACATACATACATGGTGTTGTCCTTGTCCTGCTAATGGCTATCTAGGTCGTATTGACTTCTTGGTCATGGTGGCAGCTGAGGTGAGGATGTGAGATAGGTTTAAGGTTTTTTCGGAGCTTTTTTCGCAAGTTCGTTTGTGAATATTTTAAGGTTGACCGTAGTATCACAGTTACTAACCGGGTCCCCGATGGGTATCGGGTCTGGGGAATAAGATATCGTCCCCATCCCCATTGTACCCTATGGGGAATAAAATAGTTTGGTAAATATCCCCATGGGGATGTTTTTTGCCCATCCCACCCCCTAATGGATGAAATCCCCACGGGTTTGGCGGGTATGGGGCCCCGTTTCCATCCCTAAGTTTATCTCCTGACATCATAGGACAAACGCATTTAATGCACCGACTATGTGTCCTCTTTCTTTATCGGGGATGGCGAGGAAGCTCGTCTCGCCCGTCCTCGCCTCGCCTTGCTTCGACACGCGTCCAGGGTGACGAGGCATGCAGCGCCATGCTGGCTGGCTGCTGAGCTGGTGCTGTGGTAGAGTCTTGACGAAGATCTGCATGCCACCATGCAGGTGCGTGCCTGGTTGGCCTAGAAGCTTCATGCTGCCACATAGGTGTGTGCCTAGTTGCCAGGTTGGCTGCTGCATTGGAACGACAATGGGGTAGCGAAACCTTGGTACGTGCGGGCCGGACCGCGGCCCTATGGATGTCCCCGGCAAGGGTCTTGCCGGGGTCTTGTGGGCGTCACCGGCAAGGATCTTGCCAGGGGGCTTTGTCTTCTGGTTCTTCATCTAGTCTTGTAGGCCTTCAGTCTTCACAAACATCTGCGTGCCACCATGCAGGCGCCTCCCGAGCCTTGGTTCCAATGTTGGCAATGGTGTCGGAACTCTCAGGCTCAAGGGTGGCGGTCTTCCTGGTGTTTGGTAAGTTGCCCCGGCAAGGCTCTTTCCGGGGCAGCGTAGGTCGTCCCCGGCAAGGCTCTTCCGGGGGAAACCCACCTTGCCCCTTCACTTTCCGCGCCTCTGGTTTCAGCGCTGCTCTAGTAGTCTTGTTCCTTGCTTCCTCTGCCCCGCCAAGTGTGGACGCAGGTGTGGCTACAACTGCCCATGCACAAGTAAAGGGGTACAAAACGTCCCTACTTTTGTACACCGACATTATGCAGTCTGTCGCTTTTATCCTTCACCATCACAAGTTCGTGCAACGCTCAATTTTATCTTACACTAAATGATCTCACACATTTAGAAGCAATTTTTATTGCCTTTCTGCATCGATGACAACTTACTTGAGGGAACTTGCTCAATCCCTAGGTAGGTATGGTGGACACTTGAAAATAAGATTTTGGTTTAAGGGTTTTTGGATGCAAAAATAGTATCTCTACTTAGTGCGGAATTTTGGCTGGCAAAGATAGGGGGCAAGGACCACATGTTAAAGGATCTATAATAATATGACTTCTCTGTGAATATGAACAAACATAAATCATTAAGTTATCTTCCTTGTCCAACGTCAACAATTTTGGCATATAATATTTTGATGGGGGCTCACAATCACAAAAGATTTCTAGGATAGTATATTTATATGTGAATCTTCTCTTCCCTTATTAATTCTTTCATGAGTTGCATCATTGACTAATGCTATGTTTGTCAATCTCTAATAAAATTTTCTACTTATACTTTTCCTTATGTGGTGCCATCACCTAGCCTAAGATTAGCATATGACCCTCTTGATTTATTTCCTTTCTTTTGTTTATTTCCCTTCCTTTTATTTATTTCTTTTATTTTAATTGCAGCAAGAAAGTAAAGAAAGCAAAAACTCAAACTAAACTTTATTGTATATCTTGCACATGATTACAAGGATAGATCAATAAGCAAACTCTCAAAGAAGGAAGGATCGAACTAAAATAGCAAGGGCAAAAAGATAGTGGGATGATACGATACCGGGGCACCTCCCCCAAGCTTCGCGAAAGCCAAGGGGAGTGCCTATACCCGATACTCAATTTTCCTTTGGTGGTGAAGATGTTGGTGGTGGTGATGATGTAGTATTCTCCAATATAACCATGAGTAGATCCTTCAAGCCTTGAATCTTTCGAAGGGCTTGAAGAAGTAACTCACTATTTTTCTTCACCTCAGCCATATGTGTTTATTCTCTGGGCCCAGCGGTTTTGTTCCCGCACTATTTTCTCTCGGCCGGGATATGTCCTAGTTGGACGGTATGTGCCTACGAGGAGTGTTCTTGAACCCATAATTGTGAATCAAATTGCAAAATTTATTACGATGTAACCTATGTAAAGGCCTCCTCAGTGAGAATTCTTCTTGCACTTCCAGGCTCACTTGATTGTTTGATGATCCCATGGTTTAATGAGGGTTAGGGTGAGTAGAGATGCCAGCTAATGTGCCCCTCTCGGAGGTCGGAGAGTGAACCCCAAAGGGATTTTCCTCCTCTTCCTCCATAGCAACCTCTTCAGCTTCATCTCTCCTTAGATCCTCCTGCACCAACCCTATGTCTTCTTGTCCATTATTGAAGGGTGAGGAAGACACGATGTTGGTCTAGCTGAATCTGTCAAAAAACAGCAAGGAAAAGAGAACAGAGGATTTCTCCGTGATACGGTGGTCAACAGGTTCGGGGATATATAAAGAATTTTTTATCTTGGAGGACATGCATATGGTAGAAAAACGGAGTTCGGAAGGTGTCCCAGGTGGGCACAACCCACCTGGGCGCGCCCTGGTGTCTTGTGCCCATCGGGGTACGCTTCCTGAAGTTTCTTATTTTCCTATATTTTTAAATATTCCAAAACTGACAAAAAATATTTTTGCGGATTTTTCGGAGTCCGTTTACTTACCGTATCACGTAACTCCTTATTTTCACGATTACGAGTGTTCCTAAGGACTCTTTTATGTGTTCTTCCGGTGTCAAAGTTTCGATAATATTACTTTCAACATTAATGGGCATACCTGAGATATAATGTTTTTTTTCCGTTGCCCATTGACTACCTTTGGGTTAGTACCTTCGCCATTATTTTTTGATGGCTCCAGATCGACAAACCTCCTCGATAACATATGGGCCTTCCCATTTTGAGAGGAGTTTTCCTACAAAGAATCTGAAATGAGAGTTGTACAAAAGAACATATTCTCCAACTTTAAACTCTCGCTTTTGGATTCTCTTGTCATGCCATCTTTCAACCTTTTCTTTGAATAATTTTGCATTTTCAGAAGCTTGGGCTCTCCATTCATCTAATGAACTAATATCAAATAACCTCTTTTCACCGGTAAGTTTGAAATCATAGTTGAGTTCTTTGACTGCCCAATATGATTTATGTTCTAATTCAAGAGGCAAATGACAAGCTTTTCCATAAACCATTTTATAAGGAGACATACCCATAGGATTTTTATATGTTGTTCTATAAGCCCAAAGTGCATCATCTAATTTCTTAGACCAATTCTTCCGGGACCTATTGATAGTGTTTGCCAAAATTAATTTTATTTCTCTATTACTGAGCTCAACTTGACCGTACCACTAGACTGAGGATGATAGGGTGATGCAATTCTATGGTTAACATCATACTTGGCAAGCATTTTACGGAAAGCACCAAGAATAAAGTGCGAACCACCAATAGTCATTAAATATCTAGGAACTCCAAACCTTGGGAAAATAACTTCCTTAAGCATTTTAATAGAGGTTTTGTGATCAGCACTATTGGTTGGAATAGCTTCTACCCATTTAGTAACATAATCAACAGCAACCAAAATATGTGTATACCCATTAGAGGAAGGAAAAGGTCCCATGTAATAAAATCCCCAAACATCAAATGGTTCAACAGCAAGTGAATAATTAATAGGCATTTCTTGATACTTACCGATATTACCTATTCTTTGGCATTCATCACAAGATAAGACGAACTTACAGGCATCCTTGAAGAGAGTAGGCCAATAAAATCCAGATTGCAATACCTTGTGAGCAGTTCTATCTCAAGCATGATGCCCTCCATAAGCTTTGGAGTGACATTTCCATAGGATTTGTCCCTATTCATGCTCAGGTACACAACATCTAATAATACCATCTGCTCCTTCTTTATACAGATGTGGGTCATCCCAAAAGTAATGTCTTAAATCATAGAAGAATTTTTCTTTTGTTGGTACGTAAAGCTAGGTAGTAAATATTTAGCAAAAATGTAATTAGCATAGTCAACATACCAAGGAGTATTATGAGAAATATTTATTGCAGCTAACTGCTCATCAGGAAAACTATCATCAATAGGTAGTGGGTCATCAGGCACATTTTCAAGCCTAGAGAAGTTATCAGCTACGGGTTCTCAGCTCCTTTCCTATCAGTGATATGTAGATCAAATTCTTGTAACAAGAGAACCCATCTAATAAGTCTAGGTTTAGCATCTTTCATTTCCATAAGATATTTAATAGCAGCATGATCGGTGTGAACAATTACTTTTGAATCAACAATATAAGGTCTAAATTTATCACAAGCAAACACCACTACTAAGAATTCTTTTTCAGTAGTTGCATACTTTTTTGAGCACTGTCTAGAGTTTTACTAGCATAGTGAATAACATTAAGTTTCTCATCAACTCTTTGTCCTAGAAAAGCACCAACAACATAATCACTAGCATCACACATAATTTCAAAAGGCAAGTTCCAATCAGGTGGTTGAACAATAGGTGCAAAAATTATGGCTTTCTTGAGTGTTTCTGTCGGAGTTCTGGGAACGGGGGTCCCCAGACTTGCCTGCCTGCGGCCCACGGCGTGGCTCCGCAAGCGGGCCCGTATGGCCCATCTTCACCAACAAGCATTCAAGACCCTCGCGAGGGGCCAAGCTTCGCGAGGCGGATGACACAAGACCTCCTCGGGAGCGGCCTCACCAGGTTCGCTTGCAAGGGGAGGAAAGATCAAGGCAAGGCAAACCTCGCGAGGTTCTCGTGACGTGAGCCATGACGACCGAGACCAGGCGGGCACCAGGTGGGCACCAGGCGGGCGCCAGTGCATGCAGTGTCCTTGTTTCCTCTTTGGTGCTAAAGGGGCAAGCACAGGCGCGGAGTACCGAGGCGTCAAGCAAAGGTTTCCATATCGGTGCAATGAGACCAAGACCAGCAGGACGGAGGTCACCATGGATCCCAAGGTGGCGTCACCACCAGAGCCTTTTGCAGGCAAAGACTACTTTTGTCAGGATAAGCTGTACCAGTTGTCTACTTTCAAATTGGCCGTTGTTGGCTCCCTTCCCGCTCA
The DNA here is from genome assembly GCA_021605145.1 of Aegilops bicornis. Lineage (NCBI taxonomy): Eukaryota > Viridiplantae > Streptophyta > Magnoliopsida > Poales > Poaceae > Aegilops > Aegilops bicornis. The sequence continues at coordinate 259,626,785 of CM038671.1, read as the reverse complement.
ATATTTTGGGAGAGGACCAGGGCCTCTATAAATAGGACTAGCCACCACGGTAGAACTGAACTGATCTGATCTGATCTTGAGCCAACCCTTTGTCACACTCCGAGCACAATAACACCTCAACCTCAGGAGGTTGTTCTTCCCTTTGTACTGTTCATCCATAGCCCAAGAGGCAATCCACCACCACCACACTGGAGTAGGGTATTACACCACAACGGTGGCCCGAACCAGTATAAATCTTGTGTTCTTTGTGTTGCGAGTTCGTCGAATTAGTCCTTGAGATCTTAGCAAAGCTAGGACGTGGATCGGTAGGGGGAGATCTTCGTGCGCACCCAGAGTTCGAACCTTAAGGGTTTTGTCGGAACCCGTGATCCGACATTTGGCGCGCCAGGTAGGGGTGTGTCGTTGCTTTCCTTCCATCGATCTGCGCTCCGCCACCACCGCGCTCCACCCTCATGGCAGGCGTCCCACTCCCGGCTCCGACGACTAGCGCCGACGACGGGGCCAGGGGGCTCCGAGCCCTGGCCCCGGCCTTGCGGCAGGTGCAGTGGCCGCCCAAGTTCAAGACGGAGATGCCGCCGCGCTATGACGGCGCGGTAGAATCGTCAGCTTTCCTGCTGGCGTACGAGGAGGCCGTCCTCGAGGCTGGGGATGATGAAAAGGTCATGGCCAACTAGCTTCCCATGGCCCTCACTGGTGCGCCGCGCTCCTGGCTGCTCAAACTCCCCGGATCCACGGTGGCATCTTGGGAGGAGCTGCGCGGCCTTTTCACCGCGCGCTACACGGCATCGGCGCACCACGCGGTCGTGGCCCTGCTAGGCGGCTCTCAAGCACCGCCTCCAGATCGCCATATCAAGCCGTTCCTTCGCCAGATCGGCGCTGCTTCCAAGCGCTCGGGGGCTCCGCCAGGCTGGGCTGCGCTCGAGGCCAACCTCACCTTCGACTCAGAAGACCACCCCGTCACCACCGTCGGCGCGGGTATGCTCCCGATGCTTTGCACGCCCACCATTTGCAACGTGGCCGTAACCAAGACCCTCATCGACGGCGGCGCCGGCCTCAACGTGCTCTCTGTGGAGGCCTTTGGCCTTCTTCACGTGCCGCTCGAGCGGCTCAGTCTCAGCATGCCTTTCTCAAGAGTTGGCGGTGGCACCGCCCACCCCCTAGGGGAGATCTGCCTCCCTGTCACCTTCAGCACGCGTGACAACTACCGCACTGAGCTGGTCGACTTCGACATCGCCCACTTCGGCCTCCCATACAACACCATCCTCGGGTGCCCAACTCTGGCCTAGTTCATGGCAGCGACCCATCCGGCCTACAACCTCATGAAGATGCCTGGAAGCAAAGGTGTCCTCACCGTCAAGGGGGACGTCAAGGAGGCCTTGACAGAGCCCAAGCTTGCCCTCAAGATCGCCGCAGCGGCGCAACCCGCCGGCGCGGACACCTCCGAGGCCGAGGGAGCCGCACCAACCAAGAAGAAGCATCCGTTCACCCAAGACAAGGCAGAAACCAAGCAGGTGTCGGTCGATGAGGACGGATCCTCAGGAGCCACCTTTACCATACGCGCCGACCTCGACCCAAGCTAAGAGGAAGCGTTGGTGAGGTTCTTGTGCGTGAACAAGGAGATATTCGCATGGGAACCCAAGCAGCTGGTGGGGGTCCCGAGAGAGGTGATTCAGCATCACTTAAGGGTGTGCCCTAATGTACGCCCTGTGAATCAGCGGGCAAGACGGTGGTCCACGGAGAAGCAGGCCTTCATTGTCCAAGAAACCCGCAAGTTAGAGGCAGCGGGTGCCATTCGCGAGGTTCGGTACCCCGAATGGCTGGCAAACCCCGTCGTTGTGCCGAAGAAAGGCGGGAAAGAGCGAATGTGCGTCGACTTCACCAACCTCAACAAGGCCTGCCCCCAATATCCGTTCCCGCTCCCACGCATCGACCAGATCGTCGACTCCACCGCCGATGCGACCTGTTGTGCTTCCTGGATGCATTCTCAGGGTATCACCAGATCAAGATGGCGGTAGAAGATGTAGAGAAGAGAGCCTTCCTGACCCCGTGTGGAGTGTATTGCTACACTTGCATGCCTTTCGGACTACGCAACGTGGGCGCGAACTTTCAGCGGTTGATGCACATCGCCTTAGGGCGGCAGCTTGGGAGAAACGCGGAGGCCTACGTCGATGACATCGTGGTGAAGTCTGAAGTCTCGGGAGGCGAGAACCTTGAGCCAAGACCTAGAGGAGACTTTCGCGAGCTTACGCCAGGTGAACTTGCAACTCAACCCAGAGAAGTGCGTGTTTGGTGTCCCTTCCGGCAAGCTGCTGGGTTTCCTCGTATCCCACAGAGGGATCGAGGTGAACCCAGAAAAGATCAAGGCCATTGAAGACATGAGCCCATCGTAGACCCTCAAGGAGATGCAGAACCTCGCTGGTCGGGTGACTGCGTTGGGGCGCTTCATCTCCAAGCTGGGAGAGCGCGCCCTACCCTTCTTCAAGCTGATGAAGAAGAAGGGCCTGTTCGACTGGACCCCGGAGGCTGGCTGAGCTTTTCAAGACCTCAAGAGATACCTGACCAGCCCTTCAGTGATGGTGGCACCGCGACCTCTCGAGCCCCTAGTGCTTTATCTTGCCGCCACCCCGTACTCCGCCAGCGCGGCTTTGGTGGCGGTTCCGGAAGAGCGACAAGCCAAAGGCGTGTCGCGCCAAGCTACGCCACCAGCCGAGATGACGCAAGATCAGGAAGGTGCCGCAAGAGCCGTAGCAGCGTCAACGGAGGGCCAAGCTCGGCAGGACGACGCAACCGAGACCCCGACAAGCGAGCAAGCGTAGGGAGTTCCACTACCTTAGGAGACGCCCCAACTTCCGCAAAACACGAGCCTCACCAACGCGCCAGCTCTCGTCGAGCACCCGGTGTATTTCGTCAGCACGGTGTTGCGGGACGTAAGGGCATGATACCCCATGTCTCAGAAGCTTTTACTCGCGCTCTTGGTGGCCTCGCGTAAGTTGCGCAAAGACTACTTCCGTGGCCACCCACCAAGGTCGCCTCAGCCTACCCATTGGAGAGGGTGCTCAGAGCCCCAACTCTGCTGGAAGGGTCGCCGAGTGGAACATTGAGTTGCAAAGGCTTCAGCTTGGAGTTTAGCACTACCAGGGTCATCAAGGCAGCCGTGACTTCGCTGATTTCGTGGCGTAATGGACGGATGCCCGATGCTTGAAGTTGGCGAGACCGTCCACTTCACGGAAGTGAGGCGCCTGACGGCCGGGTCATGTATTTCAATGGCGCCTTCACAAGCACCAGTCGCTGGGCTGGAGCAGTACTCATCTCGCCCACTCAGGACAAGCTCTACTACGCGTGCAGCTCTGCTTTCAGCTGGGCGAGAAGGTCTCCAAGAACATCGCAGAATACGAAGGCCTCATAGCTGGCCTGAAGGCTGTGGCAGCTTTGGGGGTGAAGCGCCTCACCGTTAGGGGCGACTCGCAGCTCCTCGTCAACTTCTCCAACAAGGTGTACGAGCCGAAGGACGAGCACATGGAAGCATACCTCGCGGAGGTGCGCAAGATGGAGAAGCTTCCTGGGTCTGGAGTTGCAGCACGTGCCTTATACGTCTCCAACGTATCTATAATTTTTGATTGCTCCATCTATATTATCTACTGTTTTGGACCATATTGGGCTTTATTTTCCACTTTTATATTATTTTTGGGACTAACCTATTACCCGGAGGCCCAGCCCAGAATTGCTGTTTTTTGCCTATTTTAGAGTTTCGAAGAAACGGAATATCAAACGGAGTCCAAACGGAATGAAACCTTCGGGAATGTGATTTTATCACCGAATATGACCCAGGAGACTTGGACCCTACGCCAAGGAATCTTTGAGGTGGGCACGAGGTAGGGGGGCGCGCCCACCCCCCTAGGGCGCGCCCCCCACCCTCGTGGGGCCCACGAAGCTCCAATGACGTACTTCTTCCTCTTATATATACCTATGTACCCCCAAACGATCAGATACGGAGCCAAAAACCTAATTCCACCGTCGCAACTTTCTGTACCCACGAGATCCCATCTTGGGGCCTGTTCCGGAGCTCTACCGGAAGGGGAATCCACCATGGAGGGCTTCTACATCATAATAGCCCCTCCGATGAAGTGTGAGTAGTTTACCTCAGACCTTCGGGTCCATAGTTAGTAGCTAGATGGCTTCTTCTCTCTTTTTGGATCTCAATAGAATGTTCTCCCCCTCTCTCGTGGAGATCTATTCGATGTAATCTTCTTTTTGCGGTGTGTTTGTTGAGACCGATGAATTGTGGGTTTATGATCAAGATTATCTATGAACAATATTTGAATCTTCTCTGAATTCTTTTATGTATGATTGGTTACCTTTGCAAGACTCTTCGAATTATCAGTTTGGTTTGGCCTACTAGATTGACTCATAATTCTTTCATACATGTCACGCTTGATTCATTGCATATCCCGGTACACTGCCGGAGGCATTCATATAGGGTCATACTTTGTTCTAGTATCGAGTTGTAATCATTTAGTTGTAAATAAATAGAAGTGTGATGATCATAATTTAATAGAGCATTCTCTCAAAAAAAGAGAAAGGCCAAAGAAAAAACAGAAGGCCCAAAAAAAGAAAAGAAATAAAAAGGGGCAATGCTACTATCCTTTTTTCCACACTTGTGCTTCAAAGTAGCATCATAATCTTCATGGTAGAGAGTCTCTTGTTTTGTCACTTTCATATACTAGTGGGAATTTTTCATTATAGAACTTGACTTGTATATTCCAACAATGGGCCTCCTCAGGTGCCCTAGGTCTTTGTGAGCAAGCAAGTTGGATGCACACCCACTTAGTTTCTTTTGTTGAGCTTTCATACATTTATAGCTCTAGTGCATCCGTTGCATGGCAATCCCTACTCCTTGCATCAACATCAATTGATGGGCATCTCCATGCCCATTGATTAGCCTCGTTGAGGCGAGACCTTCTCCTTTTTTGTCTTCTCCACATAACCCCCATCATCATATTCTATTCCACCCATAGTGCTATATCCATGGCTCACGCTCATGTATTGCGTGAAGGTTTATAAAGTTTGAGATTACTAAAGTATGAAACAATTGCTTGGCTTGTCATCGGGGTTGTGCATGATGAGAGCATTCTTGTGTGACGAAAATGGAGCATGACTAAACTATATGATTTTGTAGGGATGAACTTTCTTTGGCCATGTTATTTTGAGAAGACATAATTGCTTAGTTAGTATGCTTGAGGTATTCTTATTTTTATGTCAATATGAACTTTTGTCTTGAATCTTTCGGATCTGAATATTCATACCACAATTAAGAAGAATTACATTGAAATTATGCCAAGTAGCACTCCGCATCAATAATTCTTTTTTATCATTTACCTACTCGAGGACGAGCAGGAATTAAGCTTGGGGATGCCTGCTACGTCTCCAACGTATCTATAATTTTTGATTGCTCCATGCTATATTATCTACTATTTTGGACCATATTGGGCTTTATTTTCCACTTTTATATTATTTTTGGGACTAACCTATTGACCGGAGGCCCAGCCCAGAATTGCTGTTTTTTTGCCTATTTCAGAGTTTCGAAGAAACGGAATATCAAATGGAGTCCAAACGGAATGAAACCTTCAGGAACGTGATTTTCTCACCGAATATGACCCAGGAAACTTGGACCCTACGCCAAGGAAGCTTCGAGGTGGGCACGAGGTAGGGGGGCGCGCCCACCCCCCTAGGGCACGCCCCCACCCTCGTGGGGCCCACGAAGCTCCACCGACGTACTTCTTCCTCCTATATATACCTACGTACCCCCAAACGATCAGATACGGAGCCAAAAACCTAATTCCACTGCCGCAACTTTCTGCACTCCATGAGATCCCATCTTGGGGCTCTGTTAGGAGCTCACTTTGAAGGGGAATCCACCACGGAGGGCTTCTACATCATCATTACCCCTCCGATGAAGTGTGAGTAGTTTACCTCAGACCTTCGGGTCCATAGTTAGTAGCTAGATGGCTTCTTCTCTCTTTTTGGATCTCAATACAATGTTCTCCGCCTCTCTCGTGGAGATCTATTCGATGTAATCTTCTTTTTGCGGTGTGTTTGTTGAGATCGATAAATTGTGGGTTTATGATCAAGATTATCTATGAACAATATTTGAATCTTCTCCGAATTCTTTTATGTATGATTGGTTATCTTTGCAAGACTCTTCGAATTATCAGTTTGGTTTGGCCTACTAGATTGGTTTTTCTTGCAACAGGAGAAGTGCTTAGCTTTGGGTTCAATCTTGCGGTGTCCTTTCCCAAAGGATGTGGGGCAGCAAGGCACGTATTGTATTGTTGCCATCGAGGATAACAAGATGGGGTTTTTATCATATTGCATGAATTTATCCCTCTACATCATGTCATCTTGCTTAAGGCATTACTCTGTTTTCTTGAACTTAATACTCTAGATGCATGCTGGATAGCGGTCGATGAGTCGAGTAATAGTAGTAGATGCAGGCAGGAGTTGGTCTACTTGTCTCGGACGTGATGCCTATATACATGATCATACCTAGATATTCTCATAACTATGCTCAATTCCGTCAATTGCTCAACAGTAATTTGTTCACCCACCGTAAAATACTTATGCTCTTGAGAGAAGCCACTAGTGAAATCTATGGCCCCCGGGTCTATCTCCATCATATTAATCTTCCATCACTTTATTATTGCTTTTCTTTTTACTTTGCTTTTTATTTTACTTTGCATCTTTATACCAAAAATACCAAAAATATTATCTATCATCTCTATCATATCTCACTCTCGTAAGTGACCGTGAAGGGATTGACAACCCTTATTCGCGTTGGTTGCAAGGAGTTATTTGCTTTGTGTAGGTACGAGGGACTCGCGCGTAGCCTCCTACTGGATTGATACCTTGGTTCTCAAAAACTGAGGGAAATACTTATGCTACTTTGATGCATCATCCTTTCCTCTTCGGGGAAATCCAACGCAGTGCTCAAGAGGTAGCAGTGCCCCGTGGCACCAACAAGGAAGCTGATGACATCACCAGGAGGGAATCCAAGAGGCAGCCCCAAGAGCCCGGCGTCTTCGAGGAGCAGCTCTTCAAGCCATCAGCGACACTACCACTTTCAAGGACAGCTCAGCCTTGGGAGGAACTCCCGCAGCCGCCTGCCACAGGAGCCCCAGCCTATGGCCCGACTTCGGGAGCGCGCCTACTCTTGGCACTCGAGCCCCAAGAGGGATGCTGGACCAAGGAATTCAAGGAATACCTGATGCAAGGGGCGCTGCCAGAGAAGGAGGAGGACGTGGAGCGCGTGGCCTGGCAAGCCACGACATACTGCATTCGGGATGGTGAGTTATACAGGAAGCGATCAAATGATGTTTCACTGTGTTGCATTTCCAGAGACAAGGGGAAGGAGTTGCTATCTGACATACACGGTGGGGACTGCGGGCACCACTCATCATCACGGACCCTCGTCGGCAAGGCATTCCGCAGCGGATTCTACTGGCCCACGGTGCTCAACGATGCAACCGAGCTGGTGAAGTCTTGTGAAGCTCGCCAGCCCACGCCAAGCAGATCCACCAGCCGGCTCAGGGCCTCCAGACTATCCCACTCACATGGTCGTTCGTAGTCTGGGGGCTGGACATCTTGGGCCCGTTCCCTCGAGCGCCTGGGGGCTACCGTTACCTCCACGTCGCCATTGACAAGTTCACCAAGTGGGCGGAGGTGGAAGCCGTCCGCACCATCCCACCGCTTCACCGCCAAGTTCATCAAGGGTCTCGTGAGCCGCTTCGTGGTCCCCAACCGCATCATCACCGACGACGGCTCGCAGTTCACTAGTAATCTCTTCAAGACATACTGTGCTAACCTTGGAACGCAGATCTGCTACGCTTCGGTGGCGCACCCCAGGAGCAATGGTCAGGCCGAACGCGCCAACGCAGAGGTCCTGAGGGGCCTCAAGACCAGGACCTTCAAGAAGAAGCTCGAGGCCTGCGGCAGGGGCTGGTACGACGAGCTCCAGTCCGTGCTGTGGTCCATCCGCACCACCGCCACCAAGCCAACGGGCGAGACCCCGTTCTTCCTCGTCTATGGAGTTGAAGCAGTCCTCCCTCACGAGGTCAAGCATCGCTCCGCACGGGTCCTGGCGTTCGATGAAACGCAACAGGACGCCACGCGGGGGATGGACCTTGTGCTGGGGGAGGAACGTCGACGCAAAGCCGCACTGCGGGCGGCAAGGTATCAGCAGGCACTGCGGCGATACCACTGCTGCAACATCCGTTCCAGGACGCTCGAGGCGGGTGACCTCGTCCTGAGGCGGGTCCTCTCCAGGGAAGGGTTGCATAATCTCTCACCCATGTGGGAGGGCCTGTTCAAGGTCGTCCATATCTCCAGGCTTGGCGCCGCGCGCCTGGAGACACAGGACGGGGTACCCATCCAGAACGCTTGGAACATCCAGCACCTCCGGAAGTTCTACCCATGAAGAAAGGTCCGGTGCCTGTGAAGAAGGCCCAGTGCCTGTGAAGGTCGCCGCCCGTGACACTCTCACGTAATAACGAGTGGGGCTCTACACGCCCCGGAGTCTCACGAGTGCCGCCCTCGGGCCTCGGGGGCTCCCTCCCACGTCCTAGTGGCAGCACTTGGCTCCATGCTGGTGAGAAGACTTGAAGACTATACTAGGTGCCGGACGCGGCTTTTTCATTTGCTTTTCGTAGTTGGCTCGCCTCCTTTTAATTGAAGTTTGCTTCTGGTGTTCCTTGCTGATTTGGTTCTGTCGCCTTTCGCAGCTATTTCCGACTCCAGTTTAACCTGTTCTCTCTCTCGCATACCTCGCGAGGGGGCTAGGCAGGTGCCCTCGCGAGCTTTTTCCTTTTCTCTGCCTTCCGTCTGCTTTTTCGCGAGGCACCCTCGTTCGAGCCCACAAGCTGACGCATCTCTCCTAATCCATGCCCCTCGGGTACCGTGATATGAAGCGCTGGGTCAAGGCTCGGGTGAATGATAAGCCTCCTAGCGAGTTTCCTAACGAATTTTTTGCAGTTCCTAGGCGCCCACTGAGTCAAGGAAGGCCTTGACAGGCACCAGGAAACAAGTGCCTCGTGAAGAGGAGGCTGCCCCGAACGTGCCAAGCTAAGTTGTCTCTACACAAAACAACGGCATAGCACCGAAACGATAAGCATAACATAGTGATTGAGGAATCACGGTTCGATACACGCCCCTCCGGGGCCAATACTGGTTTCTTTTTGATACAGGAAGGAAAGGAAGAACAAAATAAAAGCGGCGCCTACCCCCACAGTGGTTCACGGGGGCGGGCTCTTGGCGATGTCCTGAGCTCAGCCGGACCCCTCCTCGCGCTTCACAGAGGCGCGGCGACGAGACGACCCGCTGCCACCTTCGAAGCAGGCGTGGCGGCTGGTCGTAGCCACCACTGCTGGAGCTGTCGCCAGGGGAAGAGACACCGTAGCTCGATGAGACGCGGTCGACACCAAGGGCGGGTTCGCCCTCCTCCTCGTCCCGACCGTCGCCAAGGCCGAGCACCTCCTCGTCGTCGTTCACCTCAGGGCAGCACCCGGCGCGGCGACCATCTTCCCCAAACACCCTCACGTAGAGGGGCGCATCACCATCGTACTTGAAATGGAGGGTGCACCGCCTGCCCAGGCCGCGCGCGCAGGCGAACGTCTGCCAACCGCGGGCCAGAGCTATGTTGCCCGCGATGGAGACCTCGAATGCAACCTGAGAAGCCCTGCTGCAGCAACCGTCCGCCTGCAGCCAGAGCCCACCTGGACCGGAGGCTGGCAGCCGTCGGTGAAGAAGCGTGGGAGCTGAAGCCAGTTGCCGGCCGGGTTCTCCGACCAGATGACAAACTCCGGCAGCACCTCTGTCGAGTGGAAGTGCGGTCGGGGAGGCCGTGCAACCATGGCACGTCTCCCTTCATCGACAGGGCTACCACGACTGGAACAACCCCTGCCACGCGCAGCAGCACCACCATGGGAGCGGGGGGCCGCGGTGGGGGTCGCGGTGTGCTTTCGGGGACGTCCACGTCCACGCTTGGGCGCCGGGGAGCCGGGCCCCTCGCGAGGGGCCTTCCCGTCTCCGCAGCGGAGAACCTCCTCGACGGCACCATTGGTGTCGCTGCTGGCAATGGAGCAAAGGGGAGAAGCAGGCGGAATGGGAAGAGATGGGCGATGGGGGCTCTGCCCCCCGTCCCCATTTGTAGCAGGAGGAGACCAACCGGTGCCTCCCATGATCACAGGTAATGATGGTTTTTCCTTGCATGTCGCAGGGACTTGTCAAGTCGGGCAGTTGCCGAGGCAGCGTGGGGAAGTGGAGACGCCCACGCCCAATCAACCGCCACGCGTCGACCAAGGCCGCGGGCTATTGGGGCCCGTGGTGCTCCGCACTTGACCTTTGGCTTCGCCTCGAAGCCAAGCCCGAGCGCGCCTTGGGCCCGGGGGCTACTGTCGGCTTTCTGGGAATGGGGGTCCCCAGACTTACCTGCATGCGGCCCACGGCGTGGCTCTGCGAGTGGGCCCGTATGGCCCATCTTCACCAACAAGCATTCAAGAGCCTCGCGAGGGGCCAAGCCTCGCGAGGCGGACGACACAAGACCTCCTCGGAAGCGGCCTCACCAGGTTGGCTCACGAGGGGCGGAAAGATCAAGGCAAGGCAAACCCTCGCGAGGTTCTCGTGACGTGAGCCATGACAACCGAGACCAAAGTGGTGTCAAAGTGCGCCAAGGCAAAGGTCCTTGTTTCCTCTTTGGTGTTAAAGGGGCAAGCACAGGTGCGGAGTACCGAGGCGTCAAGCAAAGGTTTCTATATCAGTGCAACAAGACCAAGACCAGCAGGACGGCAGGACGGAGGTCACCGTGGAGCCCAAGGCGGCGTCACCACCAGAGCCTTTTGCAGGCGAAGACTGCTTTTGTTAGGATAAGTTGTACTAGTTATCTCCTTTCAAATTGGTCGTTGTTGGCTCCCTTCCCGCTCAATATTTGGGGAGAGGACCAGGGCCTCTATAAATAGGACTAGCCACCACGGTAGAACTGAACTGATCTGATATAATCTTGAGCCAACCCTTAGTCACACTCCGAGCACAAGAACACCTCAACCTCAGGAGGCTGTTCTTCCCTTTGTACTGTTCATCCATAGCCCAAGAGGCAATCCACCACCACCACACTGGAGTAGGGTATTACACCACAACGGTGGCCCGAACCAGTATAAATCTTGTGTTCTTTGTGTTGCGAGTTCGTCGAGTTAGTCCTTGAGATCTTAGCAAAGCTAGGACGGGAATCGGTAGGGGGAGATCTTCGTGCACACCCCAGAGTTCGAACCTTAAGGGTTTTGCTGGAACCCGTGATCCGATAGTTTCAAACGCTTCTCAACAATCATCATAAAGACAAAAGGAATATCCTTTTGCAAAAGACTCGTAAGAGACCTAGAAATTTTAGAAAAGTCTTTGATAAGTCTCCTATAGAAACCAGCATGACCTAAGATAATACGAATAACTTTGATATCTTTAGGACATGGCATTTTCTCAATTGCATCAACCTTAGCTTTGTCCACTTCAATACCTCTTTCAGAAATTTTATGACCGAAGACAATACCTTCATTAACCATATAGTGGCACTTCTCCCAATCAAGACATGATTTGTTTATTCGCATCTCTGCAAAACTCGATCAAGATTACTTAAACAATCATCAAAAGACTTCCCGTAAACAGAGAAGTCATCCATGAAAACCTCAACAATCTTTTCACAAAAGTCAGAGAATATAGCATTCATACATCCTTCAAAGGTGGCAGGTGCATTGCATAAACCAAAAGGCATACGCCCATAAGCATAAGTTCCAAAGGGACAAGTAAAAGTGGTCTTTTTCTTGATCAAGTTGAGAAATGTATTTGTGAAAAGCCGTAGTATCCATCAAGGAAGCAAAAGTGTGTGTGCTTAGATAATCTTTCTAGCATTTGATCAATAAAAGGCAGAGGGTAATGATCTTTTCTAGTTGCTTTGTTTAATTTTATAAAATCAATTACCATTCTATAGCCTGTAACAATTCTTTGTGGAATAAGTTCATTCTTATCATTAGGAAGAATAGTAATACCTCCTTTCTTAGGGACACAATGAACAGGACTTACCCATCTAGTATCAACTATCGGATAGATTATACCTGCTTCCAGAAGTTTTAATATTTCCGTTCTTACCACCTCTTTCATCTTTGGATTTAACCGACGTTGGTGATCAACAACGGGTTTAGCATCAGGTTCAATATTAATTTTGTGCTGACATAGAGTGGGACTAATGCCCTTTAAATCATCAAGAGTATATACAATAGCACCTTGGTGCTTCCTTAGAACTTTCAATAATCTTTCTTCTTCATGTTCTGAAAGGTTAGCACTAAGAATAACATGATATATCTTCTTTTCATCAAGATAAGCATATTTCAAAGTGTCTGGCAATTGTTTTAATTCAAACACAGGATCACCTTAGGTGGAGGAGGACCTCCTAGAGTTTCAATAGGCAAATTGTGTTTAAGCAGAGGACATTGTTCAAAGAAAATCTTATCAATTTCATTTCTTTCATGCATATGTAAATCATTTTTATGATCTAGCAGATATTATTCTAAAGAATCAGTAGGTGGCACAACAATAGAAGCAAGACCAATTATTTCATCCTTACTAGGCAATTCTTTTTCATGAAGCTTTCTACTAAACTTGGAGAAATTAAATTCATGAGAATCATCACCAAAACTAACACCGACAGTTTGTTTCTCACAATCTATCTTAGCATTAATAGTGTTCAAGAAAGGTCTACCAAAGATAATGGGTCAGAAGTCATCTTGTGGGGAACCATGAACAAGAAAATTAGTAGGGTATTTTATTTTCCCACACAAGACTTCAACATCTCTAACAATCCCAATTGGTGATATAGTATCTCTATTAACAAGTTTAATAGTAACATCTATGTCTTCTATTTCTGCGGGTGCTATGTCATTCATAATTTCTTGATATAAGGTGTAAGGGATAGCACTCACACTAGAACCTATGTCACATAAACCATGATAACAGTGATCTCCTATTTTAACTGAGACAATGGGCATGCCAACAACAGGTCTATGTTTATCCTTTTTATCAGGTTTGGCAATTCTAGCAGCTTCTTCGCAGAAGTAAATAACATGCCCATCCATATCTTCTTCCAAGAGATATTTAACCATAGCAATACTAGGTTCTACTTTGATTTTTTCATCAAGTTTAGATGTTCTAATATAGATTTTGTTAACCACTATTGAAACTTTAGCATGTTCCTTTATCCTAACAGGGAAAGGTGGTTTCTCAATATAAGCAGAAGGAACAACTAGATCAACATTATAAAGTATAGTTTCTTCTTTAATTGGTACCGGTTCTTTAGTTTGTTCTTTAATAGGTGGGTGATATTTAAACCACTTATCTTTAGGAAGATCAACATGAGTATCAAATGATTCACAAAAGGAGGCTACTATGTCAGAGTCAATTCCATATTTAGTGCTAAACTTTTGAAAAGCATCGGTATTCCTAAAAGATTTAACACAATAATACTTAAGTTTAATACCTGACTCTTTACCTTCGTCGAGTTCCCAATCTTCAGAGTTGCGTTTAATTCTTTCCAAAAGATCCCACCGGAATTCAATAGTCTTCTTCATGAAGGAACCAGTACAAGAAGTATCAAGCATGGATTGATCATCACGAGAAAGCCGAGCATAAAAATTCTCAATAATAATTTCTCTTGAGAGCTCATGATTGGGGCATGAATATAACATTTTACTTAAGCCTCCCCCAAGCTAGAGCGATACTTTCTCCTTCACGAGGCCAGAAATTATATATATATATATATATATATATATATATATATATATATATATATAATTCTGATCACGACGAACCAGATGCATAGGATATTTTTTTTGGTGAAACTCTAATTTCAATCGATTCCAATTCCATGATCCATTATCATCGCATAGCCTATACCATGCAAATGCTTTTCCCTTCAAAGATAAAGGGAAAAACTTCTTCATAATTTCATCTCCGGGTAAACCTGCAAGCTTAAAAATCCACAAATTTGTTCCACATATATCAAGTGCATAGCAGGATGTTCTGTTCCATCTCCTACATAAGGATTAGCTAGCAGTTGTTCTATCATAGCCGAAGGAATTTCATATTCAATATTTTAAGTAGGTGCAGTAGGTTGAGGGGTAGCTAATTGTGGTTCCGGTCGAGGTGAAGATACCCCGAGCAAACCCCTCAACGGATTGTTCTCCATAGTAACAAGTGACAATAAATTTCAACAAACTATATAAATGTTTCCTTACCAAATTCCACTTACCAAAGGCGCTTCACTCCCCGAAAATGGTGCTAGGAAATAGCCTTCATTACCCACAAATATAGGGGATCAAGTGTAGCTCTTTTTGATAAGTAAGAGTGTCAAACCCAACGAGGAGTAGAAGGAAATAACAAGTGGTTTTCAGCAAGGTAATGTCTGCAAGTGCTGAAATTGTAAGTAGCAGAGTAGTTTGATAGCAATATAATTTGTAACGAGCAAGCAACGATAGTAGTAACAAAAGTGAAGCAAGGTAGCCCAATACTTCTGAGGCAAAGGACATGCCAAAACGGTCTGTTATGATAAGCAAAGTGTTCTTGAGGGTACACAGGAATTTCATCTAGTCACTTTCACCATGTTGGTTTGATTTGTGTTTGCTACTTTGATAATTTGATATGTGGGTGGACTGGTGCTTAGGTTCTGTTATTACTTGAACAAACCTCCCACTTATGATTAAGCCCCCCACAAGCATCCGCGGGTACGAGAAAAGTATTAATAATAAATTCTAACCATAGCATTAAACTTTTGGATCCAATCGGTCCCTTACGGAATAGCGCATAAACTGGGGTTTAAGCTTCTGTCACTCTCACAACCCATCATATAATTGCTACTCCACAATGCATTACCTTAGGCCCAAATATGGTGAAGTGTCATGTAGTCGACGTTCACATGACACCACTAAGGGAATCACAACATACATACTATCAAAATATCGAGCACATATCAAGTTCACATGATTACTTGCAACATGATTTCTCCCGTGACCTCAAGAACAAAAGTAACTACTCGCAAATGATAATCATGCTCAATATCAGAGGGGTATTAAATAGCATATTGGATCTGAACATATAATGTTCCAGCAAATAGACCATATAGTAATGAACTACAAGATGTAATCAACACTACTAGTCACCCACAAGCACCAATCTGTAGTTCTAGTAACAAGATTGAATACAAGAGATGAACTAGGGTTTGAGATGAGATGCTGTTGTTGAAGATGTTGATGGAGATTGCCCTCCCCAAGATGGGAGAGTTGTTGGTGATGATGATGACGATGATTTCCCCCTCCGGGAGGGAAGTTCCCCCAGCGGAGTGATGTCTACTACACAATCTCTTATTGTAAACGTTGTTGGGCCTCCAAGTGCAGAGGTTTGTAGGACAGTAGAAAATTTCCCTCAAGTGGATGACCTAAGGTTTATCAATCTGTGGGAGGCATAGGATGAAGATGGTCTCTCTCAAACAACCCTGCAACCAAATAACAAAGAGTCTCTTGTGTCCCCAACACACCCAATACAATGGTAAATTGTATAGGTGCACTAGTTCGGCGAAGAGATGGTGATACAAGTGCAATATGGATGGTAGAAATAGGTTTATGTAATCTGAAAATATAAAAACAGCAAGGTAGCAAGTGATAAAAGTGAGGTAAACAGTATTGCAATGCTAGGAAACAAGGCCTAGGGTTCATACTTTCACTAGTTCAAGTTCTCTCAACAATAATAACATAATTGGATCATATAACTATCCCTCAACATGAAAAAAAAAGAGTCACTCCAAAGTCACTAATAGCGGAGAACAAACGAAGAGATTATTGTAGGGTACGAAACCACCTCAAAGTTATCCTTTCTGATCGATCTATTCAAGAGTCCGTAGTAAAATAACACGAAGCTATTCTTTCCGTTCGATCTATCCTAGAGTTCGTACTAGAATAACACCTTAAGACACAAATCAACCAAAACCCTAATGTCACCTAGAGACTCCAATGTCACCTCAAGTATCCGTGTGTATGATTATACGATATGCATCACACAATCTCAGATTCATCTATTCAACCAACAAAAAGAACTTCAAAGAGTGACCCAAAGTTTCTACCGGAGAGTCAGGAAGAAAACGTGTGCCAACCCCTATGCATAAGTTCACAAGGTCACTGAACCCGCAAGTTGATCACCAAAACATACATCAAGTAGATCACGTGAATATCCCATTGTCACCACAGATAAGCACATGCAAGACATACATCAAGTGTTCTCAAATCCTTAAAGGCTCAATCCGATAAGATAACTTCAAAGGGACAACTCAATTCATTACAAGAGAGTAGAGGGGGAGAAACATCATAAGATCCAACTATAATAGCAAAGCTCATGATACATCAAGATCGTGCCAAATCAAGAACACGAGAGAGAGAGAGAGAGAGATCAAACACATAGCTATCTGTACATACCCTCAGCCCCGAGGGTGAAGTACTCCCTCTTCGTCAAGAGAGTGCGGGATGATGAAGAGCCACCGGTGAGGATTCCCTCCGATAGGGTGCTTTACTGTGGTCCCGATTGGTTTTGGTGGCTACGAGAGGTTTGCGTGGCGAAACTCCCGATCTAGGTTATTTTACGGAGGTTTTGTATTTATAGGAATTTTTGGCGTAGGTCCCACGTTAGGGGGGTCTCCGAGTCGTCCACGAGATAGAGGCCCACGCCTAGGGGGGTAGGGCGTGCCCTCCACCATCGTGGATGTCTTGGGACTCTTCTGGCCCAACTCTTTTACTCCGGGGGCTTCTTTTTGTCCATAAAAAATCCACAAAAATTGGCAGGTCAGTTGGACTCCGTTTGGTATTCCTTTTCTGTAAAACTCAAAAACAAGGAAAAAAACAGAAACTGACACTGGGCTCTAGGTTAATAGGTTAGTCCTAAAAATCATAAAAAATAGCATATAAATGCATATAAAACATCCTAGATGGATAATATAATAGCATGGAACAATCAAAAATTATAGATATGTTGGAGACGTATCACGGAGTCGCTCCGCCGGAGGGAAAAAGTGCTCCTGCCCAAGTTCCGCCTCGAGACAGCGACGCTCCATCCCAAAAGTCCTCTCTTTATTTTTTTCTAGGTCAAAATGACCTATATACCAGAAGATGGGCGCCGGAGGTGGGCCTGGGTGAGAACAACCCACCAGGGCACGCCTGGGCTCCCTGGCGCGCCCAGGTTGGTTGTGCCCACCTGGTGGGCCCCCTCTGATAGCTATTTGCTCCAATATGTATTTGAATGAAGAAAGCAATAGCAATAAAACTGAACGATCATTATGCTAAGCTAATGGATGGGTCTTATCTATCACATCATTCTCCTAATGATGTGATCTCGTTATCAAATGACAACTCATGTCCATGGTTAGGAAACCTTAACCATCTTTGATCAACGAGCTAGTCTAGTAGAGGCTCACTAGGGACACATTGTTTGTTTATGTATTCACACATGTATCAAGGTTTCCGATCAATACAATTCTAGCATGAATAATAAACCTTTATCATGAATAACAAAATATAAAATAACAACTTTATTATTGCCTCTAGGGCATATTTCCTTCAGTTAAAGATGGTGACAAATGAGCAAACAAGCCCAAGCAAGGAAGCCTTCAAATAGTGTAAGAATTCTCTCCCCTTAGTGGGCTACAACCCACCTTATGCATAAGTAAAGGCATGTGGGCAATGAAAAAAATACCTCCCACCTCATCTCCTCAAGGCTAGTCTTGGCCATTTTTTAAGGACCCCTACGCTATATAAGCCCCCCTCCCCCCACAAGGGTAGCCTCTACCAGTTTTCAGTAGTTGCGGGACTCCAAAAATGACAACACTTTAGGTGTCTCATGTGCCAAGTACCATTCTCGATGACCCTAGCATAGGACATAGGTCGTAATGCCAGGCGACTAAACCTATTTAAAATTATTGTTGTGTGATTGTGTCAGTTTGTAGAGTGTACGTGTGAGTGCATCTAGTGCCATCCCTAGTTGGTTTTGGAGTATTGACGACAAACTTGGTTGAGGGACGAATGTGTTTGTGAGAATTGCAGGATAACACAGGCAGTAGTCCCTTATTGATTCGGTTTACTTACCAGAGATGACCCCTAAAATGTATGAAGACATTGAAGACAATGGTGGTTCATGAAGACATTCCCGATGAAGATTATGACATGTGAAGACATTCACCTCAAGACTATGGAGTGCGAATACATAGTTGTTTCGTAGTTTCCTTTTCTTATTTATTGAGTCATAGGAACCACCGTACTGTTAATTGGGGTGCAAGTGAACAAAGTCAGTGTGGCTAAAGTGATGCTCAACCAAAATCCTATGTCTTGACGAAGACAATGAGAGTAAATCTTATCCAGAGTGGATGAGTCACTTTACTTGTAGCCCAAGTCAAGCTGCCGCGTGTTTGAAATCATTTGTTGGACACGTGTCGGTTCCTTAGTGACCTGTGGTCATTTCAGACATATCAGGTCGGGTTGCCTCCTGGCTATAAATAGCCCACCCCTACACCACAAATTCGTGGCTGCTCAGAGTTAGTACACGGCTTTTGTCGTTTGAGAGCAACCCACCTCTGAAGCCTTTGAGAGAGAGAGAGATCCTTGCAAGGACAAAGCCCAAAACACCCAGAGCAAAAGAGTGATAGTCATCACTGAAGTCTTTCTATCCGCGTGACCTGAAGACTTGTTACACTTGAGGACTGTAAATCCTCCAGCCGGTTAGGCGTCGCGTTCTAAGCATCCAAGAGTCATTGTGGATCGCCATTGAATGAAGTCTGTGAAGGTTTGGAAGTCTACGTTGAAGACTTACCATAGTGATTGGGCGAGGACTGGGTGTCCTCAACTCAAGGGGAATAAGGTGAAGACGCGGTCTTCTGAGTTCAATCTCAACCTCCCTAACCAGACGTACAGTTGTCACAGCAACTGGAACTGGTCTACCAAATCCTTGTCTTCGCCAAGCAACTGGTTCTATTACCCACTTCCCTTTACTTTACTGTTTTTCTTCGTGAAGTCATTGCTTGCCTGTCTGATCTGTTTGACTTCACTGTGTGAAGACTATTACCTGTTTGGCTTCATACTGTCTTCCATCCTGATCCATACTACCTAGCTGCTGATAGTCTTCGTACTTTCACTACATTGCTTACTTGACTATGGCTTGTCTAGTGTAGTCTATCTTCCGTTGCATATCAATAGGTTCATTTCATATGTTTGTCTTCAAAGACCTCGTGTTTTGAAGACTTCCATAAAATTGCCTATTCACCCCCTCTAGTCGATAACTAGCACTTTCAATTGGTATCAGAGCAAGGTGCTCCCTTGTTCTGTGTGATTCGGTTTAACCACCTGGAGTCTTAGCTATCTTGACTGCAGGGATAATCAAGGTCTCCAATGCGTGCCCCATTTTTTATGGTCATGATTATCCCAAATGGAAGGCTATGATGAGGAAGCACCTCCTTGCGATGAACAGTGAGCTTCGGACCGTCACAGAGATTGGTCTCAAAAATTTATGCAAGATGGCGCATGCTGACGACATTCGCAAGTACACTCTTATGGATATCAAGGCGAAGGACATTATATGCTCCTGCCTGTCCAGAGATAAGTTCAGGCACATCATGCATCTCTGCAATGCAAAGCTTATATGGGACCGGATCTCTGATGTTTATGAAGGTCATCAAACACGCCAGGACCCCTGGTTCCACGAATTCAAAGAGTCGCTCAAAACAATGACTCCCGAACCTGAGCCATCTGCTCCGACCTACTGCTTCATGGCACAGGGTGCCAAGGTAAACTCACACGATGCTTACTTTCAAATATCCAGTGAAGATGACTCTGAAAGTGAATCCAAACCTAGCTACAAAACTCTTCCTAAAATTGCAACTAAACAACAAACTGCTATGGAACATATTCAAAAGTTGCTAGACAAAAGCGATGACCCGTTGGACGCGGAAATGAATCGAACTCAGTCCTTAATTTAAGACATTAAAAATCTTCACTTTAAGTATGAGGAACTTGAAAGTCGTCATGAAACACTCTCAGCTACTCAAGAGAAGCTTTCCTATGATTATCTTCAAAGGAAGCAAGAACTTGAGAATATGAGAGCGTCTCATGAAGATCTTCAAAAGGAGAACGATTCACTTCGCGCTCAACAGATCAGTTCCGCTCAGGAAGACTTTGAGCCACCCTATTTAAAATGTCTTGAGTGTGATAATGTTGTCTCTATTGCTGAATGTTCTACTGCTGCTAGTGTTGCAATATCGTCAACTGTTGATGTGGTGACTAACCCCTCTTCTGAGGATACCACTACTATTGTTGATGAGAATGCTAGGTTGACGACATTGCTTGAAATAGGCATGTACAAGAGCCTCAAAGGGCATTAGACACTATGTGATGTCCTCAAGAAATAGATTCTGACCCGAAACCCTAGGAAAGAGGGTGTCGGGTTTGAGAGGGAATTGAATGTTGATGGTTCTTACTGGAAGCGTGAGCAGTACCCCAAAACCACATGGGTTGCTGCAAAGGGCCCTTCAGTGGACCCATCTACCTTATCTCGACTTCACTTGTGCTAACCCCATTATTATTGATGAATCCTTTGACGCCAATTATAAGTTGTTTAAGAATCAGAATGGTGAAGTGTTTGCCAGGTATATTGGTACTAACTATAGGAATGGACCACCCTTGAAGAATATCTGGGTGCCCAAAAGTTGTCTTGAGAAGCTTCTTGTGAATGTCATCATGACACCACCTAGGAAGAAGACAAACCCCAGAACAAAGGCTTCATATGGTACAAAGGCTTCATATAGATAGAGGACCCCTCAGGGTCACCCTAGCGCCAATGTTTTGCAGGGAAACCATACTCGAAGTTATGAATATGAGCGTGTTTCTTCAAACCTCTATGTTCATAAGACCAAGAACTTTTCTGCTTATTCGTATGAGTATTATTCACCTCCTGCAAGGCTATTTGCTAGGGCTCCAAGGCCAAAGTTCTCAGATGCTGCACTTAGAATCATTGCTTCTAAGACACCCCTGAAAATGTGGGTGGTTAAGAAGAATTAACTTTCTTTTGTAGGGAAAGGTCTCCAGCCGGAAATCAAAAGCTTCAGGCACTAATGCTGGGGACCTAAAACATATTGTGAGACGCAAGATAAAGTGCCAAAATGGTCTTACTATGTATTTTGTCCCAGGATTTCTTGACCATCATCCTATCTACCCTAACAAGGATCTGAAATTTGATAGTATGCTTGTTCAACAAGTGTTTATGCTTCACACTTCTCTTTGTGAAGCATATCCCCCAAACTACACTGTAGGGTATGGCTCCGAAGGCTACTGAGTGGATTGTGGACAGTGGATGCACTAACCACATGATTGGTGACCGAAGTCTTCTTATGGATTCAACCCTACATCCGTCTGACAGAAGTCACATCACATTTGCTGACACTGGTAAAAGCAAGGTATTGGGCCTAGGTAGAGTTGCAATCTCAAAGGATCAGCACATGGATAAAGTGATGCTTGTTGAATCCCTTGGTTTCAACTTAATGTCTGTCTCAATGCTTTGTGACTTGAACATGATTGTGATATTTGGAAAATATCATTGCCTTGTGCCTATGAAATCTGACAAATCTCTAATCATCGAAGGGTATCAAAAATACGATCTGTATATGGTAGATTTCTCCGCAGGACCACAACTTGCCATATGTCTTCTAGCAAAAGCTTCAGAGTGTTGGCTCTGGCGTCGGAGGCTAGGGCATGCGGGCATGAGCAACTTTCACACTATCGCGAAGAAAAAGCATGTCATTGGCATCGAGGGTGTCAAGTTGAAGAAGGGTCATCTATGTGGTGCCTGTGAAGCCGGAAAGATGACTAGGGCCAAGCATCCCTCGAAGACAATCATGAAAACGACACGCCCCTTCGAGCTGCTTCACATGGACTTATTTGGCCCTACTCACTACTCTACCCTTACTACCACTACATGCCTCTATGGCTTCGTCATTGTTGATGATTACTCAAGATATACATGGGTGCACATAATTCTCTACATGACTGAAGTGTAGGATGTCTTCAGACGATTCGCCAATCGTGACATGACCAATTATGGCATCAAGATCAAGCATATCAGAAGTGACAACGGCACCGTGTAGATTCTGGGTTCCGGCAAACCCTTGAGGTTCGAACACTGGGGTGCGCACGAAGATCTCTCTCTATCTCTCGCTCGCTCTCGCAATGTTCTCAAGGCTTAACTCGACGAACCCAAAGAACAAGAGACACGAGGGTTTATACTGGTTCGGGCCACCGTTGTAGTGTAATACCCTACTCCAGTGTGGTGTGGTGGATTGCCTTACAGGCTGAGGATGAACAAGTACAAGGGAAGAACAGCCTCCTGAGGAGAGGTGTTCTTGAGCTCGGTGAGCTTATGCGGTTGGGGATGATCTGAATGATCCGTCCCCCACTATGGTGATGGCTAGTCCTATTTATCGTGACCCGGGTCCTCTTCCCAAATATTAGGCGGGAAGGGATCCCACAATGGCCAATTTGAAGGGGGACAACTAGTACAAGTTATCCTGACAAAAGGTGGTCTTCGCCTGCCAAATGCTCTGGTCGTGACGCTGTCGTGGGCTCCATGGTGACCTTCGTCGTGTCGTCCTGCTGGTCTTGGTCTCGTTGAACCAATATGGAAACCTTTGCCTGATGCCTCGGGACTCCTCGTCTGCACTTGCCCCTTTAGCACCAAAGAGGCAACGAGTACCCTGCGCCTGCTGGCACGCACCTGGCCTTGGTCGTCATGGCTCACATCATGTGAACCTCGCGAGGTGCCCCTTGCACAGATATCTCCGCTCCTCGGGAGCCAGCCTAGAGGGGCTGCCCCAGAGAAGGTCTTGCGTCGTCTGCCTCGCGAGGCTTGGCCCCTCATGAGGGTCTTGAGTGGTTGTTGATGAATATGGGCCGTACCAGGCCGCTGGATGAGCCACGCCCTGGGCCGCACGCAGGCAAGTCTGGGTACCCCCATTCCCAGGACGCCGACAGTAACCCCCGGGCCCAAGGCACGCTCGGACTTGGCGTCGAGGCGAAGCCAAGAGTCAAGTGCGGAGCGCCGCGGGCCCCAATAGCGTGCGGCCTCGATTGACACGTGGCGGTTGATGGGATGTGGGCGCCTCCACTTCCCCATGCAGCCTCGATTTCCGCCTGGCTAGGCGGACACTGTTGCCTACACAACACCACCCCCATTGCAGGCGAGTGCTCCATAGCTCCCTCGTCTTCCGGCAACTAGCGTATCCTTTCCCTGGTCCAATCTGACGACAACTCTCCCCGCCGCCATGGCACCAAGCCGGAAAGAGAAGGGGAAGAAGGCGTCCCGTACCTCGGCTCCTACGCCACTAGTCTTTGAACCCGCTGTCGAGCAATCGGTGGTGCTCAATCAGGAGGCGATGGGCAAGGTGCGCCCGGCGCTCGCCGCCGACTACAATGAGTGGGGGCGACGGTGGCCTGGCCCGCTTCCCGTGTTGAAATCAACATGACGGCCACCGAGATCCCCCTCCATCTTCACGCCCTCTGGGCAGGTCTGATCCCTCCCTTCTCTGACTTCTTCAATGCGGTGCTTTCACACTATCAGATCAACGCGCTGCACCTTGATCCCCAATCCATCATCCTCCTTGTTGTCTTCTCCTTCGTCTGCGAGGCCATGGTGGGCATTGCCCCTTCCGTGGCCTTGCTCCGCCACTTCTTCTCCCTGCACCTGACAGACGCTCGCTAGCGCTCGGGGTGTGTATCTTTCCAGGCTGTGGCCGCGGCGGCCGGCTCGGGGATCGACTTCAAGCTCTCGCCGGTTGTCGAATGCTTCCGGAAGCGATGGGTGTCTGTGGATGTTGGTGTGCGCAATCCCTTGCTGCTGCTTCCGCGGATTTCGGCCGCCCCAAGCTCCGGTTTGGGGCACGCGAGGCTCACCGACCAGCGATTCGCTCATCTCTGGCACCGGCTGGCTAGGCTGAACGACCTCGGAGTGATGGTGCCTATGGTGGTGAAGGAGTTCATCCGGTGCCGCATTGCTCCGCTTCAACGTCACTCTCGGCCGATGTGGACCTTCTCCGGTTACAGGGACCGCATGAGTCTTCAAGTGCCGGCTCTCGCCCCTGAGGCACGGCGCATGGTGCTCGAGCTCCTGACTGGTGACCCAACGCCAGCCAGTTTGCCGGAAGGAGGTTGTCTTCTATACTGCTGCTCGAACAAGGTGGAGTTCGTGAGGCAGATGCCCTCCCTCGATGAATGGGGGCTACGCCCGACTGTCCTTGAAGGGCCTCGCGAGAGCTCTGTCTTCGTGGATCCCTTGCCTGCCGTCGGCACAGTGATCTCCCCGAAAGTGGGCGTAGGGGGGCGACCACCGTCGGCTGCTGGTGACAAGGCTGCTGAGGAACCGGCACCGATCAGGGCTCCTGAAGGGTCGTCCCACGGGCCCCTGGAGAGCCATCCTGAGGAAGCGGCCGGAGGTACGACACAGTCTGATACTCCTGAGGATGAAGCCCCCGACGCCCCGGCGAGTCACCACGAGGCGGGGGCCAAGGTCTCCACAGTCCAGACCCCGAGGTCGCCTCCTCAGAGTCAGCACCAGCTGGCCGTGCCAGTGACTGCACCCGGGGCTTCGGCCGGCTCCGACCAAACTTCGACGCGCTTCGGAAGAGGAAGGGGTCTCCAAGCTGCAGCGGTGGTGCCTTCCGGCATTGAAACAGAGAAAGTACATTGCCATAGACGAGTGAGTACCTTATCTTTGTGACTTCTCGAGTGCTGCTTCCCCCCCTGACCATGGTTCCTCAGGGCCCCTTCTGCTAAGGCGATGAAGTCTCCCAAGAAGCAACCTCCTCCTGCCCCGAGTCTTCCGATGACCTTGAGCGCCTCAAGCCAGCCTGTCGCGCTTGGCGTGAGGCCGGCCGGGGAGGTAGGCGTGCCGGCCTGGCGTCTCGACCCCGCGTTCTTGCCACCCCTCCTTCGTGGCCTTGCTTGGGATGCGGAAGGCATGCCAAGGGCTCCTCCTCTTGTTATTGAACGCGGCTGGGTGGCCTCGACGCGGGCCTCTTCTTCGGGCAACGAGCCTCCGCCCCTCCGGGCCCCCCACAAGGGCAACTGGAAAGGCGCCGGCCCCCAGCCCCCTGCTGGGAGGAGGCGAGCCACCTCGGACCTCTTCAACGGCCTCCGGCGTGGAGGACGGACCCGGCCGTGCGTTCAAGCTTGCGCACAAGCGGGGTGTCGTCCGTCACGAGCTCTTCCGAGAGGCGATGAGTGTGCTGAGCCGGCTCAGGGAAGAGCTCGTGGACGTCGACGCCCGCCTTGAAGTTGAGGGTCTGCAGCTAGTGGACGAATGGCATCAACTGAAGATAGCCATCAACCTCGGGCGTCTCCAGTGTAAGCATGCCAACGTGAAGGTCGAGGCATCCCTTGCAACCTCGTGCGAGGCCAGTGCCCAAGCCTTTGAGGAGGCCAGGGAAGCTGACCACCGCCGCGAGGCCGCAAAGAAGCGCATGCAGGAGCTCCAGGCCCTGAATGCCTCCCTGGAGCAGCAGGTCGAGGCTCGTAGGGCTGTTTTCACGTCGATGAAGGGGGCGCCTTCCGAAGAGGAGGAGATCTTGAGGCGCGAGGAAGCGCCGCTTTGGAGGCCATGGAGCGCAGCCTCGAGCTTGAACAGTTGGAGACGAGGGAGCGCCAACTCGCCCAGGCGGAGGACGCCGCAAGCGCGTGAGAGGCCAGGATCTAGGAGGAGATTGACCGCAGGGTGGCGGAGGGCCGCGCGGATCTTGCCAATAGATACGACCTGAAGTTGAAGCTCTTGGAGGCCGAAGCTGAGGGTAGAACCGCTGTCCTCCGGTCAAAACTAAATGAAGCGGAGCAGCGTGAGAAGGCCACGGCTGCAGCCCTGATCTCCGTTCAGGCCGAGCTGGCCTCCGCCAGCGCTGAGCTGCTCCTACTTCAGCGGCGAGTTATCGACGCCGAGTCCTTCGCGCAACAGAGCAGGGAAAAGGCGCTCCGCCGGCAGACATTACTGCATGAGCACACTCCCATGCTTCAGGACCTCAGGACGAGGGCCAACCATGCACTAGGCGCCATCTACAACGAGCACGCCCCTCATCCCCACGCCGAGGACTATGCCAGCCACCTTCACTTCTTCACCGATGTCGTGACGTGCCTAGAGGGTCAAGCCAAGAGGGCTCGCGAGCTTGTCGAGGAAAAGAGCCGGGGCCTTCTTGGACGCGCGTTCTCCCGTGTCTTCATCCATCTTCAGAATGCCGACCCCAACTTTGTTTTCAACGCTGCCATCGCCCCAGTGCCCGGAGTCATTCGGGACAACCTGGCGCGATGGGTGGACAATAACATGGATGCTCTGGTCAGGGCTTTTGCTTCTGATGACGATGCAGTGGTGGCCGTGGCGGACGAAGGCGGCGGGATCGATCATGGTGAAGATGCCGCCAGCGACGACGCCAGCAGCATGTCCAGGGGCGACTCGGGAGATGCTGCGAGCGACATGTGCGATTGAGCCCATACCCCTTTGTTCTGAACCTGCGCGCAAAAGCTTGGTCATGGCCCTTCAAGATGTAAGAACATATTGGGGAGGGGGAGCCCCTCATGTAACTATTGTTCTATTCCTTGAGTCAGGCTTGAGATGTGCTTTTGCGAATCCTCTAGTTTTTCCGTGAGCTTACTGCAGTAGCTTACCTCAGTTCAAACAGACCTCAGACTGGTCTTGTGGTCGCCGGTGTATATTTCTCCCGAGGGGAGTCTTTGTGGTCCTGCGAGGCGTTGCTCTCCTGAGGGGCCTGCTAGTCCAGCCAAGAGGGCCTCGCGAGGAGCGAGCACCTGAGCACGGTAGGGTGTGCGCGCATGCCACGCCCAGCCCCCGCTCGCGAGGTGCTTGTGAGGGAGGGGTAGCAGGCGCGGGCCTTAGGACAAGGCACAGGACCAGAAAAATCGAGAAACCAACACGAACGATAAAAGACGCCCCCTGCACTTGTCAATGAAAATACAACTTCAAGTGCAAATCCAAAAAAGGCGGCAAACCGAGCTACAGAAAAAGGGGTTGAAAGCAAATGGTCGCGTCCAGCACATAGCTAGTCTTCTTGTATTCCCACCAGCGCGGAGCTAAGTGCTTTCACAGGCCGTGAGCATAGCCATTGGGGGACAGTGTCGACGGCGGCCAGCAGAGCATGGTGCTTCCACTAGGACGTGGGCGGGAGCCCCCGAGGCCCGAGGGCGGCTCTCCGGAGACTCCGGGGCGTGTACACCCCCACTCATTATTACGTGAGAGTGTCACGGGCGGATACCTTCACAGGCGTGAGCCTTGCTTCATATCGCCAGACGAGGGCCCCGCCTTGCGCCACCCTCGACCACCGTTGGGGTGTCCGGAAACCAGGACGGTGCCAAGGGGCAAAGGGGACGCTAGTGGCGCCCTCGGTGACCACGGGACCTCTGCCGGGGGGAGGGCTCGCTGGCGCCTCCCTGGCAGAGGACCTACCTTCGGGTCACGTCTAGGATCTTGAGAAGAGGTGTCTAGAGGGGGGAGTGATTAGACACTAAGTACCAAAGTTGCAGTTTTTAACCTTATTAAAGTTTGAGTGAAGTTTAGGCACAAGTTTAACTTTTTCAATACATAACAAGCAAGCATGCAATGAGTATATGAGCAGCGGAAAGTAAAGCATGCAACTTGCAAGAAAGTAAAGGGAAGGGTTTGGAGGATTCAAACGCAATTGGAGACACGGATGTTTTTGGCGTGGTTCCGATAGGTGGTGCTATCGTACTTCCACGTTGGTGGAGACTTCAACCCACGAAGGGTAATGGTTGCGCGAGTCCACGGAGGGCTCCACCCACGAAGGGTCCACGAAGTAGCAACCTTGTCTATCCCACCATGGCCGTCACCCACTAAGGACTTGCCTCACTAGCGGTAGATCTTCACGAAGTAGGCGATCTCCTTGCCCTTACAAACTCCTTGGTTCAACTCCACAATCTTGTCGG
This sequence comes from Aegilops bicornis, assembly GCA_021605145.1. Classification (NCBI taxonomy): domain Eukaryota; kingdom Viridiplantae; phylum Streptophyta; class Magnoliopsida; order Poales; family Poaceae; genus Aegilops; species Aegilops bicornis. The sequence continues at coordinate 259,598,685 of CM038671.1, read as the reverse complement.
AGGCTCCCAAGTGACACCTAGCCAATCTAGGAGACACCACTCTCCAAGAAGTAAGAAATGGTGTGTTGATGATGAACTCCTTGCTCTTGTGCTTCAAATGATAGTCTCCCGAACACTCAACTCTCTCTCATAGGATTTGGATCTGGTGGAAAGAGGATTTGAGTGGAAAGCAACTTGGGGAAGGCTAGAGATCAAGATTCATATGGTAGGAATGGAATATCTTGGCCTCAAAGCACATGAGTAGGTAGTTCTCTCTCGTAAATAGGATGCTTTGGAAGTATAGGTTCAGTCGATGGCTCTCTCCACGAATGAAGAGGAGGTGGATGGGTATATATAGCCTCCACACAAAATCTAATCATACACACAATTTGCCAAACTCGGTGGGACCGAATTGAGAAACTCGGTCGGACCGATTCAGCAAATCTAGTGACCGTTAGGATTTTCGGTGGGACCGAAATGCAACTCGGTAGGACCGATATGGTTAGGGTTAGGGCATAACGTAATCTCGGTGAGACCGATTACACAAACTCGGTGAGACCGATTTTGGTAATTAGCTAACCAGAGAGTTGGTCAAGTAAACTCGGTGGGACCGATTTGGGTAATAAGTTAACCAGAAAGTTTGCATTGTAATCTCGGTACTACCGATTGCACAAACTCGGTGAGACCGATTTTGGTAATGGACATACACAAAGAGATTACAATCCCATCTCGGTGAGACCGAGATCCCTATCGGTAGAACCGATTTGCCTAGGGTTTGTGGCATTGACTATGACATATGGAATCGGTGGCGCCGGATAGGAAAAATCGGTGAGACCGATTTTGGCTTTAGGTTTAGGTCATATGTGGATGTGAGAAAGTGGCTGAGGGTTTTGGAGCATATCACTAAGCACGTGAAGCAAGAGGCTCATTAAGCAACACCTCATCCCTCCTTGATAGTATTGGCTTTTCCTATAGACTCAATGTGATCTTGGATCACTAAAATGTAAAATGAGGAGTCTTGAGCTTGAAGCTTTAGCCAATCCTTTGTCCTTAGCATCTTGAAGGAGTTGCGACATCCTTTAGTCCATGCCACTCCATTGTTGAACTTATCTGAAACATACTAGATAAAAGTGTTAGTCCAACAAGAGATGTGTTGACATTAATTACCAAAACCACCTAGGGAGCACTTGTGCTTTCAATCTCCCCCTTTTTGGTAATTGATGACAACATACATCAAAGCTTTAGATAAAGATATAAAGAATAGCAAGTAAAGCTTTGGAAAGACATGTAACAGGCATAGGCTCCCCCTACATGTATGCAATCATGTGAATATGGAATATAGAAGCATGTGATAGCATAACCATGATAGAGCAGGCAATGTGTTACATGTATCTTGGCCATATGCATCGGAGCAAAGAATATTAAAGAAAATACCTTCATGCCCATGAGTCCTTCTTGCAAACAGTATGTACATCAGCAAGAATTCCTCATACACATGATTGTGATGCATATACTTACCTTGTAGTATTCAGTTGGCTTAGGATGGAATGAACCTGTGTAAACAAGGTTAGATAACACAGATGCACCTACTAGCTAGAGCAAACAAAAGAAACCACAAGAATACCAAGACTGGGATGACATGTAGAGAGTGAGTACTAAGTACTACATTGGATTAGACATGTCCCCAAGAGTAAAGATATGCAATGAATTTAGATGATTTCTTTCCTTAGATGTCTTGCTCCCCTGAATCTAGCATGGGATACCGGGAGAAGATAGGGAAATGTAAAATCAGAGCTAAAAGATATAAATGAACAGAGCTAATGCAAGCTAGTGCAAATAAGCACATATGAACATGTCTTTCCCTCAAGAAGACATGTGGCATCTCTCCTCTTGAACACCAAGCATCTGGGATCCTTGAGAAATACTTTTATCTAGTATTCTCTCCCCCTGGAGATCTCTCTCTCCTCCTGAAGGATCTCTCTCTCCTTCTCTGAAGTGATCTCTCTAAGTGCTAAGCTTTGATGTGATCTCTCTCTCCCCCTTTGACATCAATTTCCAAGAAGGGCTTGATAAAAAAAATTGAGCTCTCTCTCCCCCGCTGGAATTTGTCGTGAATGGGTTTGATCCTTGAGTCACAACCTAAAGCAATGATAAAAATGTGATGCTTGTAGAGGACAAGATTCATTGAGTGGAGCTGGAGCAAAAGAAACACAGAATAAGTGGCAAACTATTTTTCCTGTTGTGAAATCGGTGGCACCGAGTGGTATGCTTGGTGGTACGAAAGTTTTCGGTTGGACCGAAAATAACAAATTGGTGTAACCGAGTTCATCACAGAGAAAACACTTGTCACCTCAGCTCACTTGACTAATAAGATCTCACAAAGATTTGCAAGGAATTTACTGAATGATATGCAATGAATTGGAATGCAGAGAATGCAGAGCAATCAGAAAGAAATCTAGATGAAGTTTTTTTTGAAAGGGGAAACACATATGCATGAGTCAAATGCAAAAACTCAGAAAAGAACACAAGAGAACTTCATCTAGAGATGGTCGTGACAAAGTCACCTATGTTAGAGTATATTGACTTAGGAGTCAAGTGAGATCACTTGATCATAGGTCATACTCATCGTTTAAGCTCAAAATGGGGTTGCCATTTTTCGTTTAAGCATCTTGATGTATTCACATCTTGTCGAGTTGCTTTAACTCTTGACTTGGAGTAAAGCTTCTCTAAGATGGAATAACATTCCTTGGTTGGTGGTGTTGTCCATGTAGTTGAACTTGTGTGAGTTGCTCAAGATTGATGTAGCTCATCAAGAGTTGGGAGCACCACTTGGAATTTGAGTCCATCTACCTACATGGGTTAGTTCGTGCAAAGAAGAGCACTTGTGTATCCAACAATGACAATCATGAAACTCAACATAAAATATGTCAAAGGATATGTTTAAAAGGTTTTGTGCTTCCTTGGCTTCAACCAACTTGTGTAGAGAATTGGTGATGTAGAGATTGCTCAAGATATGAGTGGTTTACAATCTCATGGATTTTGATTCAACCAAGTACCTACATGGGTTAGATAACATGCAAGATACAAATATATCCAAGACATAAGATTTCCATCATAGGTGAGATATCAAGGTTTAGGCATAAGCTCATGTCTTGCATGTATCCAATGGAGTTTCTACTCCAAGTTTAAAGCATCAATGATGTTCAATTCTCCTCTTAACCTGCAAAATACTTTCTCATCAAGAGGTTTAGTGAATATATCTGCTAATTGCTTTTCGGTGCGAACATGCTTAAGATCAATGTTACCCTTAGCAACATGATCTCGAATGAAATGATGACGAACTTCAATATGCTTAGTTCGAGAATGTTGTACGGGATTATGTCCAATTTTGATAGCACTTTCATTGTCACAAAGCAATGGAACATGTTTCACATATATCCCATAATCTTTAAGAGTTTGGGTCATCCAAAGTAATTGAGCACAACATGAACCAGCGGCAATGTACTCCGCTTCGGCAATAGATAAGGATACCGAGTTTTGTTTCTTGGAGGACCAAGACACAAGAGATCTACCAAGAAATTGACAAGTGCCCAAAGTGTACTTTCTATCAACCTTGTCTCCGGCATAGTCCGAGTCGGAGTAGGCAACAAGATCGAAAGAGGCCCTCTTAGGATACCAAATGCCAAAATTTGGTGTATGGATTAAGTATCTCACTATCCTTTTCACGGCCTTAAGATGACATTCTTTAGGAGCAGCCTAATATCATGCACACATGCACACGCTTAGCATAATATCGGGACGTGAAGCACATAGATATAACAATGAAGCAATCATAGAGCGATAAACCTTTTGATCAACCGGTTCACCATCTTTGGTCAAGTCAAGATGTCCACTAGTAGGCATGGGTGTAGACATACCTTTGCATTCTTGCATATTGAACTTCTTGAATAAGTCCTTAGTGTACTTCGTTTGAGAGACAAAAGTACCTTCCTTAGTTTGCTTGATTTGCAACCCAAGAAAGAATTTGAGTTCACTCATCATTGACATCTCAAACTTCTCCGACATTAGCTTTCCAAACTTTTCACTAAAATGAGGGTTAGTTGATCCAAATATGATATCATCAACATAAATTTGGCATACAAATAATTCTCCATTAACCCTTTTAGTAAAAAGTGTGGAATCAATTTTCCCAATTTCAAAGCCTTTTTCAAGAAGAAACTTGGTCAAGCATTTATAACATGCTCTAGGAGCTTGTTTAAGACCATAAAGAGCTTTGTGAAGTTTGTATACATGATTGGGTTTCTTAGGATTGACAAAGCCGGGAGGTTGCTTAACATTGACTTCCTCCTCTATTTCACCATTTAGAAAAGCACTTTTAATGTCCATTTGGTGCAAGGTGATATCATGATGATTAGCATAGGCAAGTAAGATGCGAATGGACTCAAGTCTAGCAACGGGAGCATAAGTCTCACCATAGTCCATACCTTCGACTTGTATGTAGCCTTGGGCGATAGACGTGCTTTGTTGCGTAACTACTTGTCCATCTTCATCTTGCTTGTTGCTAAACACCCATTTGGTACCGATGATGTTGTGGTTGTTGTCGGGGTTCTCAACCAATGTCCAAACTTGGTTCCTCTCAAAGTTGTGTAGCTCTCAATGCATAGCATTTATCCAATCCGGATCTTCCAGTGCTTCTTCAACCTTCATAGGTTCAATTCTAGATATGAAAGAATAGTTTTCACAAAAGTTAGCTAAACGAGTTTTAGAGCGAGTGATTCTCCCGGTTTGAATGTCATTGTATATTTGCTCCACGGGGTGGTCTTTAGCAATTCTTGCTCGAACTCGTGAAAGCTTTTGCTTGGGTCTTCGTTGAACATCTTCATCTTGTTCTTCTTCTTGGCCTTCCTCATTGTTGGCGTTGTCATTCTCTTGTCATGGTGGAGAAGGAGGTCGTTGACGTTCATCTTGATGCACTTCCTTGTTTTCTTCATCTTGGTGTGTCCCACTTGTGGATGCTTCCGTATCAACTCTTGGTTCACCTTGTCGTGAAGTAGAAGCTTCCACTTGAATAGACGAGGTACTCTCCTTCACCTCCGTTGGACGGACCTTGCCAATAGACAAGTCTTGGATTGCTTTCGAAGGGTCTTTGTCTCCTACATCAATCGGCAATTGCTCTATTTGTGAGCCGTTAGATTCATCAAACTTCAGATCTACCGTCTCTTCAACCTTTCGGGTAAAATTGTTGTAGACACAGTAAGTGTGAGAGTTTGAGCCATAACCTAGTAGGAAACCTTCATGAGACTTAGGAGCAAATTTAGAATGATGATGCTTATCAAGAATGTAGCACTTTGAGCCGAATACTCGAAAGTATCCAACTTGGGGTTTGTTACCGGTGAGGAGCTCAGATGTTGTCTTGCCGAGTAGCTTGTGAAGATACAAGCGATTTGTTGCATGACAAGCTGTCTCAACCGCTTCGCCTAAAAAGTGCTTGATTGTCTTGTACTCATCAAGCATCGTTCTCGCCATTTCGATGAGCGTCCGGTTCTTCCTCTCAACAACTCCATTTTGTTGAGGTGTGCACGTAGCCGAGAACTCGTGTGAAATCCCTTCTTCGTCAAGAAAGGTGTCCACATTTGCGTTCTTGAACTCCGTTACATTGTCGCTGCGAACCTTCTTGATCTTCACTTCAAATTGATTTTGGGCCTTCCTAGCGAAGTTTTTGAAGATCTTTTGGACCTGCGATTTATCATCGAGAAAGAACACCCACGTAAATCTTGAAAAATCATCAACTATAACTAGACCAAAAGAATTTCCACCGAGACTCTTGTAGGAGTTGGGACCAAAGAGATCCATGTGAAGTAGCTCGAGTGGCCTCTTTGTGGTCATGATGTTCTTCACGGGATGCCTTCCTCCAACCTGTTTACCTGCTTGACAAGCACTGCAAAGTCTATCCTTATCAAATATGACATCGTTAACACTTTAATAAGCTTGTCAAGGTTTCTCATGCCAACGTGACCTAATCGTCTATGCCATAACCAACCTTTTGAGGATTTAGCAATGAAGCAAGTTTTAGGTTGAGCCTTTTTAGTGAAATCAACAATGTAAAGATCATCCCTACGTATACCGGTAAAGACCATTTTATGATTGTCTCGACGAAACACTTGGCAATCTACTTTAGTAAATAGGACATTGAAACCGAAATCAGCAAGTCTAGATACTGAAAGTAAGTTGTAACCAAGAGATTCAATGAGCATGACATTCTGAATGGAGCTATCATGTGACCAACCACCTTACCCTTTGAGTTGTCACCGAAAGTGACAAACTTTCGAGGACTATCATTTTCAGCAAGCTCACGAAACATGTCTTTATCTCCGGTCATGTGATTGGTACATACACTGTCAAGAACCCATTCCTTTCCTCCGACACATATCCCGAAGATTTGCCATAAGACCAAAGTGTCTCATTGCATCATCAAGATCGAAGTCACTATCATCATCCTCATCATAGTATCCATGTTCAACACCGTCATGTGGTGGATCAAATCCTTGAGAGGGTAATTCATTAGAGTGAGTTTGACAATGATCTTGCTTATGAATTCTTATAGCTTCGGAAATGATATCACTAATAATTCCAACATCTCCTTTGGCACGCATAAGTTCGGTAAGTTCAAATAGACGATCACCAAACATAGGATTACTAGTATTCATCTTACTCAAAGCAATAGACTTATAGAGAATTTCATCTAGATTTTCAAGGAATAATTTGGAAAGCGTTCCTCAAGAAATTTCCATATAGTGTAGGCACACTCAAAGGTAGGCAAGATTCTAATCAAGTTTCTAGGAAAGCCACTAGTGATAAGATTAACAGTTCTAAGATTCCTAGTCATGTCAATAGATTCATCAAGGGTAGGATGCATAGGATCAACATGAGGAGCACAAGGGCTGGCAATGTACTTTTTCAAATGATTTTGATTGAAAATTACAAGCATCTCATTTTTCCACTCATGAAAATACACTCCATCAAGAATAGGCACTCTATGTCTAAGACTCCCCGAAGTAGACTCATCCATCTTCCTCCAATGGTGATTAAACCAAGGCAATGGAGACCAAAGCTCTGATACCACTTGTAGGATCTTGAGAAGAGGTGTCTAGAGGGGGGGTGATTAGACACTAAGTACCAAAGTTGCAGTTTTTAACCTTATTAAAGTTTAAGTGAAGTTTAGGCACAAGTTTAACTTTTAAATACATAACAAGCAAGCATGCAATGAGTATATGAGCAGCGGAAAGTAAAGCATGCAACTTGCAAGAAAGTAAAGGGAAGGGTTTGGAGGATTCAAACGCAATTGGAGACACGGATGTTTTTGGCGCGGTTCCGATAGGTGGTGCTATCGTACTTCCACGTTGGTGGAGACTTCAACCCACGAAGGAGTAACGGTTCTTGTGAGTCCACGGAGGGCTCCACCCACGAAGGGTCCACAGTAGCAACCTTGTCTATCCCACCATGGTCGCCGCCCACGAAGGACTTGCCACACTAGCGGTAGATCTTCACGAAGTAGGCGATCTCCTTGCCCTTACAAACTCCTTGGTTCAACTCCACAATCTTGCTCGGAGGCTCCCAAGTGACACCTAGCCAATCTAGGAGACACCACTCTCCAAGAAGTAACAAATGGTGTGTTGATGATGAACTCATTGCTCTTGTGCTTCAAATGATAGTCTCCCCAACACTCAACTCTCTCCCATAGGATTTGGATCTGGTGGAAAGAGGATTTGAGTGGAAAGCAACTTGGGGAAGGCTAGAGATCAAGATTCATATGGTAGGAATGGAATATCTTGGCCTCAACACATGAGTAGGTAGTTCTCTCTCAGAAATAGGATACTGGAAGTGTAGGTTCAGTCTGATGGCTCTCTCCACGAATGAAGAGGAGGTGGAGGGGTATATATAGCCTCCACACAAAATCTAACCGTTACACACAATTTGCCAAACTCGATGGGACCGAATTGAGAAATTCGGTCGGACCGATTCAGCAAATCTAGTGACCGTTAGGATTTTCGGTGGGACCGAAATGCAACTCGGTAGGACCGATATGGTTAGGGTTAGGGCATAACGTAATCTCGGGGAGACCGATTACACAAACTCGGTGAGACCGATTTTGGTAATTAGCTAACCAGAGAGTTGGTCAGGTAAACTCGGTGGGACCGATTACTCAAACTCGGTGGGACCGATTTGGGTAATAAGTTAACCATAAAGTTTGCATTGTAATCTCGGTAGTACCGATTGCACAAACTCGGTCAGACCGATTTTGGTAATGGACATACACAAAGAGATTACAATCCCATCTCGGTGAGACCGAGATCCCTATCAGTAGAACCGATTTGCCTAGGGTTTGTGGCATTGACTATGACATATGGAATCGGTGGCGCCGGATAGGAAAAATTGGTGAGACCGATTTTGGCTTTAGGTTATGTCATATGTGGATGTGAGAAAGTAGCTGAGGGTTTTGGAGCATATCACTAAGCACATGAAGTAAGAGGCTCATTAAGCAACACCTCATCCCTCCTTGATAGTATTGGCTTTTCCTATAGACTCAATGTGATCTTGGATCACTAAAATGTAAAATGAGGAGTCTTGAGCTTGAAGCTTTAGCCAATCCTTTGTCCTTAGCATCTTGAAGGAGTTTCCACATCCTTTAGTCCATGCCACTTCATTGTTGAACTTATCTGAAACATACTAGATAAAAGTGTTAGTCCAACAAGAGATGTGTTGAGATTAATTATCAAAACCACCTAGGGAGCACTTGTGCTTTCACCACGCCTTGCTCCGTGCGGCATGGGGAAGGGCCTGGCTCCATACCCCTCCCGCGCAGCCCCCAGTGCGCTACCCCAGGTTGGAGCGAGGCTGCCGCGCTGGGGTCGCCGTCCGCCGCCGTGGCCTGGTTCACCTGCGATCCATGGTTAGCATAAGCTTGCTCCTGAGATATCAGCGGTAGCCTACGGTTGTCGTTGTTGGCGGGGTTGGTGAGGCTCCTGGGTAGCCCGTGGAAGGCCTCAGCTTTCAACATTTCTTCCTCCCAGCCCGGCTCAAAAAGCAAGCAGGGGCCGTCCTCTGGTGTGTACTCCCGGTCCACCATGCACAACACATAAGCTTCCGGAATCACCGCTCCGGGACCCCCGCCAAGGTGCCCTGCGCCCCGCGCCGCCCGGCACAGCGTGTCCCCCTGGTGGTCATAGGGCGGCGCCCATCGCCCGCAGCAGGCAGCGCCCTTCCAGCGCCACCTGAGGGGAAAAGCGGTAGCGACGGATGTTCGATGCCGCCGGCCGTGCTGCCACTGGCGAACCCTCCTGGCGTGCCTGGGAGCACGTGAGTGCGACAAGGCCCGCCGTGCGATCTGGCCACAACTTGAGACGTAGGTGAGGAGCAGAAAGGCGGCGTACCCCTGGAAGCGGCGTCCAACAGCTCAGCAACGCGCTCCAGCAACGCATCACGGCCGCTCTCCACCAGCCGGCACCGCAGCAGCTCCCGTGCCACTATGAGCACAGCTCGCATGTTCGCTTGTTCCCGTCGAGTGTGTGTGGCACCATCGCTGTTGCGTAGCTTGAGGCCCTCGCGGCGGCCCGCCGCACGCCGCCGTGTGAGGGTGGAAGGTGCCGGCCCGCGCCGCCCGCGTCCCGCGGCATTCGGTGGCGTGCGGGCCGCCTGAAGTGCGGAGTTGAGGTCTTCTTGGGCGGACGGTGCCCCCCTGATGGGCCAGGCTGCCCAATGGTCGGCGTTGGCCCTCCGGTCACCGGACATCAGAACCGAATATGATCTGACAGCTCGAGTCCACGCGGATATGATCTGACAGACCACCGACGAAGAGTTCGGCCCGCTAGTGAGCCGTCATGCCGGACGCGTGGCACGCCACGGCCTGAAAGTGGTCGGTGTAGTCCTGCACCGTAGAGGTGAAGGGAAGGCGGCCCAACTCTGCCAGCCGGCTCCCATGTATCGGCAGTCCGAATCGAAGGAGGTAGAACTCACGAAAACGCTCCCATGGGGGCATGCCGCCCTCATCCTGCTCGAGGGCATAGTACCACGTCTATATGGCACCGCGAAGGTGATAAGAGGTGAGCCAGGTGTGGTCCAACGCGAGCGTCCGTTGCCCCCGGAAAAACTGCTCGCACTAGTTGAGCTAGTTGAGGGGGTCCTTGGCGCCGTCGTAGGTGACGAATGCGAGCTTGGTGAAGCGCGGCGGTGTCTGAGCATGACCGCCTGAGTGTACGACTCAGCAGTACGGAGCAGCGAAGAGGATGGCGTTAGTCCGGTGTGCACAGGTGGTCCGCAGGAAAGCGGTGGCCCGTCGAAGCCAGCGTGAAAACCCGCGGAGCCGGAGGGCCCGTTGTACGGCAGGGGGGCGCCGGCTGGTCTGCGGCCATGGTGTAGACTGGCAGCGGTGACGTCCCGGCCAACCAGGCCGGAAGCTGGGACGGCGAGGGCGGGAACCGCACTTGCTGAATCGGCACGCCCGCCGGCGCGGTTGTAGTCAGCTCGGTGCTGGGTGGCGGAGGCGCCGGCAGCGGCAGCTACTGCTGCCTGGAAACGGCGAAGGCGGTGGGCGCGGCGATGGCCACGGCGGGCCATTGTGGCCAGATCAGGGTGGTGGCGGGGGCTGGCTGTAGCTGCGCAGCGAGGATCGTGGCCCGACCAGCGTCGCGGTGGCCCCAGGTGCGCCGGCTGCGAGCGATGGCGGCAGGACCCGGGTGGCGTGGGTGACGCGGCGATGGCCGGCGCCGGCCACTGCGGCCATTGGGCGCGGAGACGGGCGGCGGCTGAAGCGGCCAGTGGTGGTGTAGAGGCCTGGTCGGCGCCGCGGGTGCCGAATACCACGGCATGTCGGCTGGCCTGGTCGCGGCGGCGGCTCGTAGGGGCCGGCTAGGTATAGCCATATCCCCTGGACGGCGGTGAAGAGATCGTTGAGGACCCAGGTGATCTCCGTCGGGGAGTAGACGGCGGCCGGTGGTGCGGAGGAGGGTGCCATCATCTGGGTGGTGGCGGTGCGGACGGGGAGGGCAGCGGCACGGTGGAGAAGGTCAGCGGCGCGGTGGTGACGGTCAGCAGCGGAAGCAACAGGATGGGCGGCGGCGAAGACATGATCGGAACTGAGCTACCTGATACTAAAGTGTTGGGAGTTAGGATCCTACCTGGTCTAGGACGTAGGTTGTACGGGAAGGGGGAGGGTTGACGGATATGCGATCGCGGCTGCCGGCGCGGGGCGCCGTGGCGCGATGAAGAAGAGGCGGTGGCGGCGCAAGAGGCTGCTAGGGTTAGGTCTCCTGGCTCTCTTCGGGAAGCCGAGCAAATAATGATTGCTTTTTACTTGATTAGATTGATACATCTTCTCTTCTTATATAGAGAGGTTTACTTGACTCCTAAACAAATGACCATAATAATGATAAAATAATTGGGCTAAGCCTCTAATAACGATAAGATAACTTGGGCCATAGCCCAATGGGCTGAGCCCCTAATATACCGGTCATAATAAATATACCGCACAACAGCTGTTCTATGGTTCTTGTTTAGAAAAAAAGCATAAGCCTTGCAAATCTCGTGGTGCTTGCCTTGTATCACGATCTTGTGGGTGTATCTTTTTGTGTGAAATATATGTATCTATATTTTCAGTTTGTACCCCTCTAATCTGACGGAAGTTACAGATTTATGAATTGAAGACTTATATGGCTTGAATATTTGAATGTAACACTGCTTGAACAACAGAATGTGAGAATTGCAAATACCTGAGGCCGAAAGGTAAGAGTTGAGCGAGTAGACCGTCAAAAAAGTGTTAAGGGAGTAGTTATGTTTTTTCAGGACAGTTATTAGGTGGTTATGAAAGTTCCAGCAAAATTGATTTTTTTAAAACCATGCAAGAGAGCTGCATGTAAATTTTATAGAAGAACAGAAGGGCCAAAGCCCAAAGTCCCATAATACAACGGCAAAGAAAATGACTGGACAACACCTAAAAACAAACCCAAATGATAACACCCACACGTATGGTATGTTTGCACATCATTCATATATCTTGATTCACGTTGATTTTGTTTTGCACGAATCTTAAAGAAATCTGTTAAAATCCGAGTGTCACGTGAGCATCATCGTGTGTGTGGGTGTTGAAGAATTCCTCCACACGCCCCGCAGCACGCAGTTTGCCAGCTGCGCTATGTGGGCAAATTAATTTCTGCCCACACAGCCGCCACCTAGTCCGCGCGCGTGTGGGCAAACTGCTTTTCAACCACACGACATTCGTACGTTATTGGATGGCAACTAGATAAACACACATAACAACTATGATTCGTAATTAGACGGCAATCGCTGCGATTATGCATACGTGGCAACCAGATAAACACACATGACAACTGTGATTAACCATACATGGCAACTATGATTGGACCACACGTGGCAACTGGGTAAACACACATTGCAACTATTTGTTTGACCATATGTGGCAAGTAGTTAATCACACACGGCAACTATTGTTTGATTACACGCCGCAACTACCATAAATTAGACATGGCAACTATAGTTAACCAAAACAGAGAGAGTTGCCATGCTTTTAGAACTACATTTGCCATCCCAAATAACTATATCTGCCATCCCGGATGGCAACTAAACTATCATCCCGCGGGTACCTAACGTAGCTGCGCCAAGACGTGTGGGCATATTTGCTTCGTGCCACACACGCGGGGTGGGAATGAGTAATACTTGTTTGGCGTGTGGTACGAAGTAGCAGCGCCCACACGTGTGGGCAATTCACATGTTCGCCCACACAGCCCTTGTGGGCTGCCCCTGCTCACGCCACACACGATATGTGGGCGAATATACTTGCGCGCCGAACCTCTGGCCTTCTGCCAATGTTTGGGCGGATCCCAGTTCTGCCAGTCGGTCATCCAACTGCTCCCCGTCCTCCGCATTGGGACTTCCATCTCGGTCGGATCGGGAGCAGCGACCTTGTTCTGGTTTGACCGATGGGCGGGTGACGCTCCCTTCGCGGCCCGCTTTCCCGACCTCTTCTCCATCGCTGTCGTCCCTACAATCTCAGTTCAACAGGCCCTTATTGACTTAGGGCGCCTCGCGTTCCGGAGGCCATTTGGGCCTCCGGAAGTGGCCGCCTGGCATGAGCTTCTTGATTGTATTGCTCTCCATGAGCCGGCTGTCGATGCTGGCCCGGATGAGGTTCGGTGGCGCCTTGAGCCTTCGGGTCAATTCTCCACCAAGTCCCCTTACGCGGCTATCACCCCATCCTCCGCCCAGCCGCCCCTCCAGGCGGTATGGTCCATTCGCCTGCCCCTTAAAATCCAGATCTTCATGTGGCAATGGATCCGCGGTCGGCTGCCGTATGGAGTTGAGGTCCGCAAGTGCAATGGCCCGGGCTCTGGCCTCTGCCCCCTATGTGATACCCCCGTAGACTCGAACCACATATTCTTCTCCTGCGTGTCTGCGCAGTTCGTGTGGAGCTGCTTTAGAGAGGCGGTTGGTGGCGATTGGTGCCACTCCAACTTCCCCGACCTCTTCGCCGAACTACAGGCCTCCCCGCTGTCCTCTCGCCACATTAGGTGGCTTGAGATTGGGGCCCTCGCGTGGACGCTCAGGACTATTCGCAATAAGCTTGTGATTCAGCGCTCCCCTCTTCGACGATCTACTAACGCTCTCTTCAAACTGTCTGGTTACTTGCATCTCTGGCGGCCGCTTAGCCGTCCTCGGGACCTGGACGCCATCTCCGCCTTCATCGCCGACCTCTGCTCGATGGCCGTCCGCCTGTCGCCGCCACCACCGCCGCCTCTGCCCGAGCCTGATTAGTCGTCTGTTTGCTCTCCGGCCTTGGCCCCGGCTGAGCATGTCTCTTATTTCGTGTGTGTTTTGGGCTTGTTGAGTTGTGCCCTCAGCAGTACCTCTGGATTTATTGTTGTGAGACTTGGGTGTGTATGTTCTGAACTAGTCTTTGTATGTGCTTTTGGCGGTTTGCTTTATTTATAAAGCGGGGCGAAAACCTTTTCGGTAATATTTAGTATGCCACACGTGTTTATGTTATCAGGACCCAAAACAAAAGGAAACAACACAAACAGTTAACTAGGAGTAACATACAAATACCAAGCAGGGCCAGAAAACGACCAGGAACTAAATCTTTCTTAACCGGTAACTAGCATCAGCTTTCAGCTGGCTCCTAACCTGGATAAACGGCGTACCAAACGACCATTAGGCAGACAGAAACTTAGTTTTTAGTTCTGCATTTGTTCAACAGTGAAAAGGACTAGGTAGAGAACTTGATGGTTGTCGATCTTCTAAGAACTGATCTGGATTAGACAGGAAGATCAAAAGCATATTTTCTGTCAGCACTCAGGTTTATGCTTATAGAGGTAAGTTTTCATGCGAAACTAATGGAATGTGCAGAACATAAATCAGATCTGAGAGAACAAAAGATTATGGACGCCGCTAACTGCCACACATGTGGGCGTTAAGGAATCCATACGTTCTGTGTGGTGCCTAAGAGGACCAGCCCACATGTCTGTGTGTGGGCAAAACAACTAGCACTCACACGCCTTTTTTTTCCCCTCCCAGTCCTTCTTACATGCGTGCGTGTGGGCGAAATAGATAACGCCCACACGCCCGCAGACGTCGAGCCTCGTACCTGTGGTCCCGCACGCCCCACGTGACACTTTACCACGCTACCGCAGCTTGCCATGGGCCGGACCCTCGTCCATGTTCGTTTAAGTGCGATTGCCATGTCGCTGAACTACGGTTGCCATGTCGGACAACTACAGTTGCCATGTTTGCTCAATCGCAGCTTGCCATCTCGAGTTAAAGTTTCAGATTGCCATTTTTGGACAACTACAACTGTTGCCATGTGTGGTCCGGTCTCATCGCGGTTGCCATGATTTCAAAACTTTAGGAGTTGCCACCTACTAACACTAGGCAGTTGCCATGTAGCGCTACAAAAAAAGGCATGGCAAAAAACATGTTCGGGTAAAAGAGAGAGTTGCCATATACTCACAAGCACGCTAAGGCAGATGCCATTTAAAAAAGAAAGAGTTGCCATCTGCTTACGTGCATGCTAGGGCAGTTTGCCATGTACCATGCCAAACATATGGCAACTGACATGTTCGGGTAAAAAAAGAGAGTTGTCATCTGCTTGTAATCATACTAGGGCAGTTGCCATGTACACTGCAAAACGCATGACAACTGGCAGCTTGGGTGTGGGAGAGGAGGCGGGCTTGTGGGCGAGATGACAAACTGCCCACACATCAGCCCTTGTGCGTGACTGAAACTGGTGTGTGGGCGAACTGCTGAACGCCCACACACCGGCCCCTTCGTGTGGTAAAACGGATATGTGGGCGACCTCTCTCACACATCACTCACGCGAGTTGTCCTACGTGGCATACAAAATTAGCTAATTCGTGCCAAGATTCGTGCCGAAGTTACTGGATGGTGATGGAGGCGTGTGAGTGAGTTGGCTAACGCCCACACATATGGGCGTTAACATTTCCAAAGATTATTCTAACAGAATTTCTTCAATGGTCGTAACATTTTTTCCCTACACAATCTGCATTTCAGGAACTTCCATGATCCGCATTTCAGATTCAGCAGGTTGTCACCAATTTCATTCAACACTTTGCATTGAACACTGCAGATTAGGACGAAACAAACACTGCAACACTGCAAGTATACAGATACAAGCTTGAACAGACACAATTTACTCTGCTCTGGACGGACTAGATTATCATTCCAAGCATACTATTTTGCGTCAGCTAAGCATCGATGGATCAAGGCATAAGAACGAGATCTCTGCGACTTCATGCGGCCGGTGGAGCGGTCAGCGGCACCTTCTTCCTGATCAACGTCTTCTTGGCCGTGACTCTCTTTCTGGGAGGCATCAACGGAGCGAACTCCACCACCTCCTCCTTTATGGACAGCGTCATCGTGTCGACCTTGGCAGCAGCAGCAGGAGGAGCGGGGTGGGCGTTTGCAGCAGCGTTGGCGAACCACGGGAGCTTCAGCGCGGCGGCCGCCGTCAGCCGCTTGTCGGGGTTGCATGTAAGAAGACCGTTGAGGACCTCAAATCCCTCCATGGACAGCGTCTTCTCGGGGAACAGATCTCGCAGCGTGCTCTGCTGGCCCGGCACCAGTGGCGTCGGGGCGGCGTGCGGCAGCGACGTGAACCCCGGCCACGTCGTGTCGTCTGGCGCGCCCACCACTTGAAAGATCCTTTGGAACAGAGATATGAATTCGGCGGCCCGGAAAATCCTATCGCCCGATAGCATCTCTGCCATGACGCACCCAAGAGACCATGTGTCGACGAGCGCGTCGTAGTCCTGTTTTCCGAGGAGCATCTCGGGCGCCCGGTACTCCCCCATGCCAGCCTCCTCCTCGTACGGCGGCGCCTCCGACATGGACATGGCGACGCCGAAATCGCAGATCTTGACGACTTCCCCTCCGACGAGGATGTTAGCAGGATTGATGTCCCGGTGGACGATGTGACACCCGTGCATCTTCTTGGCGGCCGTGAGGAGCTGCCACATGAAGGTGCGCACCGTGGCCTCCGGGAGCCCGCCGCCCCTCTCGCTCAGGAGAAGTTTGAGGCTCTTGCCCTCGACGTAGTCCATGACGAGGCAGAGCTCGTGGGTCACGTAGTCGAGCGTGACGCCGCGGAAGCCGACGATGTGCGGGTGGCCGCCGCAGGCCTCGAGGAAGCGGGCCTCCCGCAGCACCTCGTGGGGGTCGGCGGGGTCGTGGAGGGACTTGATGGCGACGAGCTGGCCGGTGGCGCGGCACCGCGCCTTGACGACGGCGCCGAACTTGCCTGCGCCGAGGCGCGACTCCTGGTCGTAGTCATAGGTGGTCCCAACGACGACGCGCCTCCTCTTCCGGCACATCGCGCCCGGCTGGCTGGCGTGGCCGTCGAGAGACGCGGCGGGTCGCTTGCAGGTGAACGCCATGGGATCGATCGGCGCGCTGAACAGAGATGACGGAGACAGGGGAGAGCGCGTCTGATCTAGGAGGAGCGGGGGTGGCGGCGACGAGATGGACGACCGGCAAATACATCGTACGTATATATACACCGAGAATCCGATATACACACTGAATCGACGGCGACTCGATTTCCCCAACGCGTTTTGTTTCGTTTGCTTGGCGCTTTCGTTTTGTTTCCGGAGAAACAAGTCAAGCTATGGTCCAATCCGATTCTGACCAGCACTGCCTGCACGCCGCGCAAGTCAACTGGAGGTGACTTTGCTGTTCAATCTGAGTTTCCCACTTGTTTCCCTTACTAGGAAGCATTTATTAGGACTTGAACCTCATTTTAAGAAGTTATAAAACAACATAGAAAAAAATGTCATGACGTACGTATAAAACAAAATTGCCGTCATGATCAAAATTGATTACGCACTGTACATTTTGTCTAGAAAGCTATTGCCCATTCCTGAAAAATAAAAAGTACAGAAAAATCAAGAAAATAGAATTTATTTTTTTGCGAATAAGAAAATAGAATCTGGCATGCTAAGAAATTTAGAATTTGACATGGTAAGGATTTCATATATAGCACACAAATAGAAAAGGAAAACAAATGTATGTAGCAAAAACTGCTATTTGCAATGTGAACAAAAACAGTATTTTTACTAAAAGCGCCATCATATAAAATCGTACATGGTAAATTTGAAGAAAAAAAATATAAGGAAATTACCATGATCGAGGATGATTCAAAATTGAGAATGTTTAGAAAACAAAAGGAAATTGCCATGATCAAGATAACAGAAATACCATGACATTTAAAAATAAAATTTGCCATGATATAAATATTAAAATTGTCGCGCCCAATATTTTCTTTGTCGAAAAAAAGAAATCACACGAAGAACATTGCATGGTTCAAAAAAATGATATCCAATTAAAAAATAAATTCACCATGCCATAGATTAAAAAATGCCATGCTCTTATTAAAAGAAAAAGGCATGCTCTTAATGATAAAAATGACATGCTCTTCAAAATTAAAATGCCATTATATAAGTAGAGATACATATATCCCAATAACAAACTTTTATGAGTTTGCCGTGTTAACATAGTGGGTTTTACATAAACTTGTCATGCGAACAAACAAGGTGGTATATATTAAAACAATGCCATGTTTTTCAATACACACAACATTATGAAATTTACCATGTTACTCTTCAAAAATGCCATGGAAAATTACAAAAATTTGATTTATAAGGTTTTCGGAAATGTTATGAATTTTTTATGTTATTGTTGCAAAAAATACCATGCAAAATAAAAATAAAATACCAAAGGTTTCAAAACACATTCTATCTATTGTGAACCTTTTAATTTCTTCTTCCTATATACAATTCAAAAATGCCATGGGGGCACCCTGTTCAACATGTTCAATCACATCCAAAAAATTCCATGGAATTTAAAAAAAATCTTGTGTGAATGGACTAGTAATTTCTAAAATTCCCATGGTTTAGAATTTTCTATTCCAAAAATGGCATGTCACCACTATCACAACGTGTTCATTCACATACAAAAAATGCCATCCTCCAGTTAACAAAAATGCCATGGAACCTAAAATAAAACTACTACCATGTTGTCAACAGTAAAAAATGTCATGGTCTAATTATTAAAATTATCATGCTACCTATAATAAATTTCCACATGGCAAAACTAGCATGCGTCAACATTTATACGATGTTTTGTGGTGGTTACCTACAAAATTGCCACGAGAAAGCAAATTTCCATGTAAATAGTTCAAAAATAGTCATACAAAATTTGCCATGCGAACGTTTCCAAATAATTCACACTATTAGCCCCATAAGATCAGTAATTTTTCACCTAGAAGATTCAACCAGTTTGCATATAATCCTTCAGTTGGTTTGTCAGGTGGACTTATTACTATATGGAATGGCAGTTTATTCAGCGGATTTGTCATCAGTCAATCTTCATCACTGTCAAGTTAACATGTAATCTATCTGGTCATATCTTTTATATCAGTAATATATATGGGCCCTGTCACAATGAAGATAGAGTGGATTTTTTTGATTGGTTAAACATTATTGATGCATCACAGATGGACCACTGGATGTTGGTTGGTGATTTTAATTTAATAAGAAGCCCTCATGACAGAAATAGACCTGGAGGGGACACAAATAATATGCTCATGTTTAACAGCCTACTCCAACAATTGGATCTTGTGGAGATCCCTCTCAAAGGTAGAAATTTCACATGGAGCAATATGCAAGGTTACCCTTTATTGGAAAAACTGGATTGGATATTTACTTCTGCTAACTGGACACTATCTTTCCCAAACACACTGGCTCATCCACTCACCAGAGTTACATCAGATCATGTCCCTATAAACATTCAGATTGGCAGTGATATTCCTAAATCCTCCATCTTCAGGTTTGAAAACTACTGGTTTGAATTTGATGGTTTTTATGAAACTGTCATACAATGCTGGAATAAGAACCAACAGTTGATAAACTCTGCTCAAGATGTTGCTGCCAGATTCAAATGTCTTAGAATGGGACTCAAGAAATGGAGTAAGAACTTGTCCAAACTCAACACTAACATTTATGGTTGTAATTATGTTTTATCTATGCTGGATGGCATTGAAGATCAAAGAATTCTCAGCATTATGGAAGCCAATTTCAGGACTATTTTGAGGAGGCACATTTCCAAATTATTGGAAGTGAAAAGAATTTATTGGAAAACAAGATTTAAAATCAGGTGTGTGAAACTGGATGATGAAAATACTGATTTTTTCCATGCCATGGCTACCCAGAGTTACAGAAAAAGCTTCATTACTTCTATCAATGATGAAGATGGAAATCCTGTCCAAAACCATGATCATAAGGCTGCTATCATCTGGAAATCTTTCAAAGACAGATTGGGCAAGTCAATTGACCCACATGTGCTTTTTAACCTGGAGGAACTTATCCAGCCATCTAACCTTTCTGAACTTGAAGCCCCTTTCACTATGGAGGAGATTGACCAGGTGATTAATGATATTCCATCTGAAAGAGCACCAGGACCAGATGGCTTCAATGGTGCTTTCCTAAAAAATGCTGGGATATTATTAAACAAGATATTTACACTATGATATGGGATTTTTTTGAAGGGAACAGTGACATCCAGAGTATCAACACTGCCTTCATTACTCTTATTCCAAAGATTACAAACGCTCTCAATATGAATGATTTTAGACCTATTTCCCTGGTCAGTCTTCCCTTAAAAATTATTACTAAGCTTATGGCTAACAGAGCTCAGAAAATTATTACCTCAGTTATACATCAGAATCAATATGGGTTTATCAAAGATAGAAATATACAAGAATGTTTGGGATATGCCTTTGAATATCTCCATTTATGCCATCAGTCAAAAGAACCTATCATCATTCTAAAGTTAGATTTTGAAAAGGCATTTGATAAGGTGGAATACAAAACCATTATTGCTATGCTCAGAGCCAAAGGTTTTGGACCTAGATGGATCAATTGGGTAAACAATATTCTTCAAACTGCATCTACTTCTGTCTTACTTAATGGAGTGGCTGGAAAAAAATCATCTGTAAGAGAGGGGTCAGACAAGGGGATCCTCATTCCCCTTTATTATATGTTATTACTGCAGATCTTCTTCAAACAGTTATTAATGCTGCCTGGTCAAATGGAGAATTATCTCTTCCTATAAATCATGCATATGGTCAAGATTACCCAATCATATAGTATGCTGACGATACTTTGTTGATTATGCCTGCTAATGAAGATCAGATAAACCACCTCAAATACCTTCTGAATCTTTTCAGTCTGTCCACGGGTCTTTTTGTTAATTTCAGCAAATCCTCCATGATTCCCATCAATGTAAATCATCAAGAGGTCACCAGACTTGCCACATTGTTTGGATGCAAGGTTGAGAGCCTACCCTTCACCTATCTAGGTCTACCCATGGGCACCACAAAACCATCAGTACATGATCTCATTCCTGTCATATCTAGAATTGACAAAAGATTATCTAGGGTTGCTAGATTCATGAATTATTCTGGCAGACTTACCTATATCAATTCAGTTGTTGCTTCAATGCCAATATTTGCTATGTGCTCTCTCAAAGTGCATATCACCATCCTAGATCATGTTGACAAATCAAGCAGAAATTTCTTATGGTATGGAAAGGATATTAATAAAGGAGGCAAATGTTTGGCAAGCTGGCAGATGATATGTAAACCAAAAAATCAAGGGGGTCTTGGAGTTCTAAATTTGAGAAAACAAAGCAAAGCCCTACTTATTAAGAATCTTTACAGATTTTACAACAAGATGGATGTACCTTGGGTTAAACTAATTTGGGAGGCCCATTATCAGAATAATGAAGCCCCTCATTCTAACAGAAACAAAGGCTCTTTTTGGTGGAGAGATTGCATGAAAATGTATGATTACTTTAGAGATATGACAACTTGTGATATTAAATCTGGTGATACCAATATGCTATGGGAGGATAAATGGAATGGTGATATTATGAAGCTAAAGTTTCCTGAGCTACACTCTTTCACTTATAAGGAAAATATATCTATCAAAGATGCCAAGGATCTGGATAATTTGTATAGTTTATTTCGACTACCCCTATCCATCCAAGCACATCAGCAATTTCATCAACTTTCTGGTGAATTAAATGCCATCAGGCACAACCAGGATCATGACATTTGGAATTTCAATTGGAGCAACAACAAAAGCATGACCAAGATGATTTATCAATTTCTTATGAAGGGTGAAGATGCTGCTGATACTTTTAAGTGGATATGGAAATCATGCTGCCTTCCTAAACATAAATTTTTCTGCTGGCTTATGCTTAATGACAGGATAAACACATGTGACCTCTTCACTAGAAAGAGCATGCATCTTGATTCCACTACATGTGTGTTATGTAATGCAAAAGACATGGAAGACAGAATGCACCTCCTCTTCACTTGTCCATTTAGTCAAGGTTTTTGGTGGGATATTGGATTTGAATGGAATTCAGATTTGGATATTCACAGTATGATCATGGATGCCAATCACAGATACAAAATCAAACATTTTATGGAAATTATTATAGTGGGCTGCTGGAGCATTTGGAATCAAAGAAATGGGATGATATTTGAGGGGATACCTTGCTCAATTAATGAATGCAAGTATGATTTTATCAGATCTTTCAAGATTACCATGATGAGAGCTAAACCGTCTCTGAAAGATGGCATGTCATCCTGGATTGACAACATTTAATTTCAATAATTTAGATCATTTAGAATACCTTTTCTTATCATTTCCCTCTATTTTGTATTCCTTCCATTTCTGGTTGTTTCCCCAACAAGCATTGTAAGACATTATATTTTGTTTCTCCTTTATTAATGAAAAATGACACACAGTAGGGTTGTTGCCCTACTATTCTTTGGTCAAAATATTAGCCCCAAAAGAAGATATACACACATGGTAGAAAAGTTGAGATTCCGTTGCAAGATGATACTTTACAAAACAAATACCATGTGACCAAAAAAACAAATTCCCGTAAAATTTCATTATACTATATTGAACACTTGAAATGGCATCTTTTTTAGGGATACATACTTGAAGTTAGAACAAATCATTTAGAAATTCCCATGGCAATACAATGTCAAAAATACCATGGACTAAAAATTTGCCATGTCACCTAGTAAAAAATGCCATGCCATTAATTAACAAAATGCCACAAATGACATAGAAATTGCCATGGCAAATTCAATGTCAATATTGCCATCAGGTAGTTTTTGCACTTACTTTCCCATTTAGTAAAAACCTAAAAGTGGCCATGGCAAATTATATTTAGTTGCCATGGTGAATTGTATTTATTTGACATGATGTTGTTGCAAAAGGTACTAGCACATGTAATGTTTAGTTGACGTGGTAGAGCGGTATCTCTAAAATGAAATGACAATACATAGTTCATTTTAATAAACATACATGTTTGATTAGCTGATGCATATACATTGAAATTGCCATGATATGTACAAAAATGACATGGTTTCTACAAAAAAATGCCATTGTTTTCTATACAAAATGTGTTGGGGACACATGTTTCATTTGCCATGGTATATGCATTGCAATTCCCATGGTTCCTACATGATTACATGGGGAGTGTTGGGGATATAACTACAAACCATAAACCGGCCAGGAGGGGCCGAGTTATACTCATTATAAGTTATTCATATTGAAGCCCATGAAGACAAGGAACACGGTGCTTTACGAGGAGGTTTAAGAAGAAGGCCCAAGGCCTAAAGACGGATTAGGGCCCATCAATATAACCCGCCATATGATGTATACTTGTGTTGTAAGATAGTAAAAGGTAGAAACTGAGCCGAACACGTTTATGAGCCGACCGGGATTCTATAAACCGCCGGGCGTCAACCTATGTATATAAAGGGACGACCCGATGACGGTTTAGGGACAAGAAACAACAGATCGAGAGTCAGGCAAAGCGTATTCGCTCCCTGGTCATCGAAACCCTAGCAATTCCACATCAACTGGATTAGGCTTTTACCTTCACCGCAAGGGGCCGAACCAGTATAAACTCCTTGCGTCCTTTGTCCCACTTTAACCCCTTTAAGCTAACTACGTTGCAATGGCTCCACGACTAAGTCCTCACACTAGGACATCTGCTGTGACAAAACCACGACAGTTGGCGCCCACCATGGGGCTGTCGCATGATGGTTTCAAGTTCTTAGAGGGCAGCTTCGAAGGGCTCAAGGGATACACTATGGGCCGGATGACCAAGAGTCGTCGCGGCATGCTCTACATCAACGATGTAGGCTGGGGCCCCGAGGCCGGCTCAATTGAGTACGGGTACCGGGTCCCCCACGTCTTCATTGGCAAGACCGGCGAACCGGGCCCTGAGTCGGACATCTGCACCGACATCGTCGAAACGGCTCAGCATGCGAGACCCGCCCGGGTTCAGCCTGCCATGAACCGTTCCTTCGTGGGAGTCATCCACGGAGCGGAATCTGAGGATAGATCGGCATCTGGTGGTGAAACTGTCATTTACTCTGATGACGAGTCATATAGGCATCTGGTGGTGAAACTGTCATTTACTCTGATGACGAGTCATATACCGGAGAGACCGAGTCATTGTACCAACTGCAAGACGGCCGGCTTGGGGGCTATTCCGATGGCGACAGTATTCCGGACTCCTTTGATACGCCGAGCCGGGTTGCGATCTTCATGGCCGGTACACAGTCAGTGCAGCACTCTTCGACCGCAGCGGCAATGATCTCTGGATCAGCGGCAGCTACAACAGCTGGGGCAGGAGGCCCTGCGCAACCGCCGGTTCAGGTTTTGTTTGATTTATTTGACACTTTGGCAACGCTGCTGGCGGCGGAAGTTAACCCGGCGAATCAGGATCAGCATAACGCAGAAGTTGCGAAAGTGAAGGATCAGATAGCTCAAGCCAAGGCATACCTAGCAGCTGAGAACACCAGGATGGCTGCAGAGCGGGCCAAGTTGGATGCACAGGCTTACCGGCTTATGTTGGATCAGAACACGTCAAATGATGTGATGAGGAGAAGGTACTGGTCTCACCTGCCTCCGGCTTATGAGGCAAGGAATCTCTTTAACACGCCAGGAGGAGGAACCAGTAACCAGCCAGTGGTAAACCGGGTGGAAGCACCTGGAACGGGGGCGCCGGTTCAGCCGTGCACGATGGATCCGCCTCGTCAGAATGTCCCGTCACAGCACATACCAACGCCTCCGGGTCATTACTCCAACCCTTTGGACAACATAGTTGCCGCCGCTTCATGATTGGCGGCCCTCCCAGTCGAAGGGGAGTCCCCAATAGCGGTTGAGATGCGACGGGCTAGAGAACTCCTTCAGACAGCCTTGACTCAGCAGCAGGCTTATTCGTACAGCCGCGAGAGGATTCATTCCACCCCCCGCCCAAGCCGGAGTTACAGCAGGCATATTGATGAACCGGCTGTGTCAAGCAGTGCGCGGAACCGTAACCCGCCTCAAGGGCATAACCCGGCGGGCGATGGTGCTAATGCTCAGGACGTGGTGGATCACGGTAGAGCACGTCGAGAAGCCGAGTTAGCGGCGCAGTACGCGGCCCGTCAGCTTACTCCGGTTCGTCCAACAACTTCGGTGGAACCAGGTGTTGCTTTCAGTTCTTTGGGGGTGCCGTGTCTCACCCCGGCTCTACGTAATGTGCGGCTGCCCAAGGATTTCAAAGGTCCTCGTAAAGTGCCCAATTACACTGCCGACTTACCCCCCGAGTCATGGTTGAGAGCTATGAGATGGCGATGGAGATGCTGGATGTGGATGATGCGGCATGTGCTAAATACTTCACCATGATGTTGGAAGGAACAACTTCTACATGGCTGAAAAGTTTACCAGCTAACTCCATTGGATCATGGGCCGAGTTAAAGGCCCGGTTTATCCAGAATTTCAAAGATATGTGCAAGCAGCCCATGTCAATTGTGGACTTAGCCGCATGTGTTCAAGAAGAAGGTGAATCGACAACCCATTGGGTGCGTCGGGTCTCAGCGATCCTGCACTCGTCGGACCGCATCAACGCTGATATAACAGTCTTAACGTTGGAAGGCAATTGCCGGTTCACGCCTCTAAAGCTAAAGTAAGGACGGCTCAAGTGTCACTGCAGTGACATGGGGACACTCATGGCGGCTCTGGTTAAGTATGCTGAATCTGATGGTACCAAGGACCCCGAGTCTAACGATGAAAAGCCGGGAAAGGGAAAGAATAGCAGCAGCACCAGAGGGCAACAACATAACCTAACGGGCCATGGAAACAACGGTAAGCGCAAGGCGGATAACAGTTTGGATTTTGTGGCTAACACCAACACACAGAATAATGGTCAACGTCGTAAGGGTAAACCGCCCCCACGAAGTGGAGGATAAGGTATCAATCTTGAGCACCTGTTAAACCAGCCTTGCCCAAGGCACGAGACGTGAGAAAGGCCAGCTACACACCTCTGGAAGGATTGCTTTATTATGAGGGAGTTCAAAAACTCAAATCTTTTCCAAGATGGTCATGGACCGGGCGGCGGTTCAGGACCCAGTTTTCATGGGCCGGGTTATGGTGGCGGCGGTTCTGGTTCAAGATTTCAAGGCAATCAAGGCAGTCATGGCAACCAAGGTGGTCATAATCAGCAGCATCATCAGGGGAGTCAACAGCAGAAACAGTTGGGTTATCAGAGCAACCCGAAGCAGTTGAATAGTGGGCAGTATCATGTCTTCACCACTAGCCTATGCAAGCGCGAGCAGAAGCTTCATAAGAGAGCAGTGAACTCCGTTGAACCTGCAATTCCCCGTATTTGCCCTGGTCTGAGCAGCCCATCGTATGGAGTCAGGAAGATCACCCGCCTCGGGTTGATAATCCGGGTCACCTGGCATTGGTGGTGGCGCCTCAGGTTGGAGGGTATAAGTTTACCAAGATACTCATGGGCGGGGTGAGAAGCATAAATATTCTCTATTATGAAACCTTCCGTCACATGGGGTTGATAGATAAGAATCTTAAACCGTCGAACACTGTTTTTCATGGTGTGGTGCCTGGTAAGTTGGCGTATCCGGTCGGTAAGATAGTCCTAGAGGTTGCTTTTGGAGATGATCATGAATCTAGATCCGAGACATTGACCTTTGAAGTGGTGAAAATCAAGAGCCCTTATCATGCCCTGTTTGGACGGCCGGCTTATGCTAAGTTCATGGCAAGGCCCTATTATGTTTATCTGCAGCTCAAGATGTCGTGTTATAAGGGGACCATCATGGTACATGGGAGCCGTAAGATAGCTTTGGAATGTGAAGAAGGTGATGCGGCTTACTCGGAGTCGGTTTGTGCAACAGAGGAGTTAAAGTTTTATAAGGACAATGTTGATCCGGCGGATATGACTTCTTTGAAAAAGCCAACTACAGAGCATGATCCGGCCTTGGAGTTTAAATCGGCTGATGAGACTAAGCTAGTTGACTTTGTTCCTGGCGATTCATCCAAGCAGTTCAGCATCAGTGCTAATCTGGATCCGAAATAGGAAAGCGCGCTCATCGAGTTCATCCGTGATAACCGGGACATCTTTGTGTGGAAACCTTCTGACATGCCAGGTGTACCGAGGGAACTCGCTGAGCACACTCTTAATATCGATCCCAAGTTTAAACCGGTTAAGCAGTTTCTCCGCCGCTTCAATGAAGAAAGGCGCAAGGCTATTGGTGAGGAGGTAGCCCGGCTCTTGGCAGCAGGGTTCATTGTGGAGGTTTTTCACCCTGAGTGGTTAGCTAACCCGGTGCTGGTACTTAAGAAGAATGGCACTTGGTGTTTGTGTGTGGACTACACAAATTTGAACAAGGCTTGTCCAGCTGATCCCTTTGCTCTCCCTCGTATTGATCAGATTATTGATGCTACGGCGGGTTGTGAGCGTTTGAGTTTTCTGGATGCTTACTCTGGTTATCATCAGATCAAGATGGAAGTTAAGGACCAGGAGAAGACGACTTTTATAACTCCGTTTGGAGCCTTCTGTTATGTGTCTATGCCTTTTGGGCTCAACAGTGCCCAGGCGACTTATCAGCGATGTGTGCAAAATTGCCTTCACAGTCAGATTGGGCGCAATGTTCATGCTTATGTAGATAACATTGTTGTGAAGTAAAGAAAGAAGGAGACCCTGGTTGATGACCTAAAGGAGACATTTGACAATCTCCAGGTCTACAAAATGATGCTTAACCCGGCAAAATGTGTCTTTGGCGTACCAGCAGGTAAGCTTTTGGGTTTTTTGGTGTCTAACAGGGGCATTGAAGCTAATCCGGAGAAGATCAAAGCCATTACTTCCCTGGCTAAACCGGCGTGCGTCAATGATGTCCAGCGTTTGGCGGGCTGGATTGCAGCTTTGAGCCACTTTATAAGCCGCCTTGGAGAAAAGGCCATCCCTCTGTATCAGATGATGAAAAAGACGGATAATTTATCTGGAGTGATGTTGCTAATGCGGCATTTGAGGACCTGAAGAAGCAGTTAGCTGAGCCACCTGTCCCGGATGCTCCGGTCGATAAAGAGCCATTTGTTGTTATATGTGGCTGCCAATGCCCGGCTGTTAGTGTGGCCATTGTGGTGGAACGTAAGGAGGTTGGCAAGGAATATCCAGTTCAACAGCGGTTTATTATATCGTTGAGGTGCTTATTGAGTCCGGCGGAGGTACCCACATTGGCGTAAGCTGGTGTATGGAGTTTTCATGGCAAGCCGGAAGCTTAAGCAGTATTTTCAGGGTCATCCCATCACTGTGGTCAGTTCTGCTCCTTTGGGAGATATAATCCAAAACAGGGAAGCAACTGGCCTGGTTGCCAAATTGGCCATTGAGCTTGGGCCTCACGGGTTAAAATATGTACCTCGCACGGTGGTCAAGTCCCAAGCACTTGTGGATTTCATCAATGACTAGACAGAGTTGCAGGCTCCAGAGGAAAAGCCAGATAACACGTATTGGACTATTCACTTTGATCGGTCCAGGCAATTAGAGGGATCGGGGGCTGGAGTTGTGCTAGCCTCCCCTCGAGGTGATAAATTTTGTTATGTTCTCTGTTTAATGTTCCCTTGTACCAACAATGCATCTGAATATGAGACCTTACTCCACGGTCTTCGAGTGGCTAATGAGATGAACTTAAGCCGGTTAGATGCTTTGGTGACTCGGATTTGGTAGCTCAACAAGTATCTGGTACTTGGGATTCCAAAAATCCGCTCATGGCAGCTTATCGACGAGAGGTGGATGTTATTGCTGGTCATTTCAAGGGTTATCAGGTTGAACATGTGGACCGGAGAAAGAATGAAGCGGCGGATGCTTTAAGCCGTTTGGGTTCCCAACATAAACCAGTTCCGCCCAATGTTTTTCTGGATGTCTTGCATAACCCGTCGGTCAAGCTACCTACAGAGGAGGATTTGGCTATTCCTGACCCGGAGGCTCGGTTGGTGGCAGCTCTTCATGTCATCCCAGATTGGACGGTCCCATATTTGGCATATATGACCCGGGGCGAGTTACCTGAGGATGAAACTTTGGCCAGGCAGATAATCCGGCGATCCAAGTCAATGACCATTGTCAATGGGGAATTGCATCATTGCAGTGTAACAGGGGCGTTTTAGCGTTGTTTATCTCCTGAAGAAGGTTGTGAGATTTTGCGTGAGATCCACGAAGGAGATTGTGGTCACCACGCCGGTTCAAAGTCCCTGGTAGCCAAGGCTTTTCGTCACGGCTTCTATTGGCTGACGGCTCATGCTGATGCTGAAGACTTGGTCAAAAAGTGTGATGGCTGTCAAAAATTCTCACGACGTGCTCGTGTACCGGCTCAAGAATTGAGAATGATTCCAATTACTTGGCCGTTTGAAATCTAGGGGCTGGATATGGTTGGGCCCTTTAAGAGGTCCAAGGATAAGAAGACCCACCTTTTGGTGGCGATTGATAAGTTCACTAAGTGGGTGGAGGCAGAGCCAGTCAGTAAGTGTGATGCAGCCACGGCGGTTCAATTCATCAAGAAGGTGATTTTCCGGTTTGGTTTTCCACACAGCATCATAACTGATAATGGCACTAATCTGTCCAAGGGTGCTATGATAGAATTTTTTCAACGTGAGCACATCCGGCTTGACGTATCATCAGTGGCTCACCCACAATCTAACGGTCAAGCGGAGAGAGCCAATCAAGAGATCCTGAGAGGCATCAAGCCCCGGCTTATGGTTCCTTTACAGAGGAATCCGGGTTGTTGGGTTGAGGAGTTACCTTCTGTGTTATGGAGTATCAATACCACACCTAACAGGTCCACGGGTTACACGCCTTTTTTCATGGTTTACGGAGTAGAGGCGGTTCTCCCTAGTGACATCCGCCATGACTCGCCTCGTGTGGTGGCTTATGTTGAAGCTGACAATGAGAAAGCACGTCAGGAAGCGCTTGACCTGTTAGATGAGGAGCGTGATATTGCAGCGGCCCGTTCGGTGATTTACCGGCCAAGATCTACGTCGTTATCACAGCCGCTGGTTAAAACCAGAACTTTTCAAGAAGGCGATCTGGTGCTCCGGCTCATCCAGGATCAGACTGATATGCACAAGTTATCCCCACCTTGGGAAGGACCCTTTGTGGTCAGCAAGAATCTGGACAACGGGTCATACTACCTTATCGATGTTTGAGAGCACAAAGACTCACGTAAATCGGAGGAGGAGACCCACCGGCCGTGGAATATCGCTCATCTTCGGCCTTACTACACCTGAGCCATAGGCTCCTCTTATGTACATATTCTTGACAATGTATATATTATGATCAATATAATAAACCGGCATACCTGCTAAAGCGGGCCTCTGCTGTTCTTCCTCAAAAGTTTTTGGTTATATGGGGGCTTCTGTTTATAAAATGGAGTTATAATTACCCATTGATCCGGCTTATAGGCCACATATAAAAATAAAAAAACTTGGGGGCTTGATACCCCAAAGTCAAAAGGGGCCAAAGAGAGTCTGTTGCAAAGCACAACTCAAACATAGGCGCCCATTGAGCACAGCTTAAAATATTGCTTGGGGGATCTTTTGTTCTAAAAGAACACATGGTCTACAACCTTGTAATAGGCTATAAAAGCCAGGCTTGGAAGCTAGGTGTTTTCACCTAAAAACCCGGGTTATCCTGCCTTTTTAAGTAAGTCACTCCGCCTAGGTAATCCTGGTAAGACCCGTCGAACGTTTGACAAGTCAATCTTATACAGACCCTCAACTTGTCTTAGTTAAAATGACGATTGGTTAATGTGAGGTCCATCTTATAAGGTTTGTAAAATGGTTTAACTCAGTGGCTTGGCAGCCCATGAAAAGCCTCGTTTTGGGCCTGGCAGCCCATGAAAAGCCTCGCTTCTTGCATATTTTCTTTTGAAATCTTTCTTTTGGAGGTTTATTTTGATGAGTTTTATATAATCCGGTGTTTACTAACCCGGTCTGGCTTTTGACTATAAGTTGCCAGTACAAAATTACAAGATAAACCTGTGTCTATTGACCCGGCTTCGCTTTCGACTATAAGTTGTCAGCACATGATCGGCTATAATCCGGTGTTTATTGACCCGGTCTGGTTTTCGACTACAAGTCGTTAGTATGATATAAGGATAATCCGGTGCTTATTAAATCCGGTCCGATTTTGTTATAAACCGGCAAACATAGGAGGAATTATCATTACTCAGGGTTTGGGTTATCACCCTTATTACAATAAGTTGGTAAGCCAACAATGTGATTCAATATCACAGGTATGATATATTTCATATTTGATTATTTTTAAGTACAACCTTGGTTATAAATCCTGGCTATATGTTGGGTACTATGACCTGTCCGGCGGTAAACCTCCAGGACATTTTTTTATCTGTTATGTGCAGGAATAGATTCCACATGCTTAAAACAAAAAGCAGACATAGCATATCTTAACATGGCGGATTAACAAATATCAGGCAAAGTGAGTATGCACGATGGCATAACAGACCAAGTGTTTAAGCTAGCCTATTACAAGGCACTTTGATGCCCAAAAAGATAATTGTTTTCAACAAGTATGACATAATGCAGCAGCTAAACCGGCCCCCGGTTTATGAATCTTCGCCAGGCTGGCTTGAAGGTTGTGGATCATCTTGCGCCGGTTCATCCTCCTCCTCTCCACCCAGTGGCTGGAAGACAATGGTTGCCCAATCGATCCCAGTTAGGGCTTGGAATACAGCTTCATCATTTATAAGTGAGGAGGGTTCAACATCAGGGACATAGGTGTGCTTATGGATTGGCGGGATAAGATTTTGTGCATCATAAGTTGGTGCATTAACCAGTTTGTTGTTGGCATCATAACTCGACTGATAGTGTGAAAGATCAGTTTCTTCAACCAATTTGCTAGCCGATTGGACGCATTTCCCTTGTTATGGCCCGGAGGTCGTCATTATCAAAGTCTGAACCGTCCTCCTTTATGCTTGGATAGTCGTTTCCAATATCAGCCGGATCAAGGTCAGGTATCCATGCTTTGGCCCGAGTTAATGCAGTAAGAGCACCTGCCCTAGCAGCCGATTTCTTCAATTCTTCAAACCGGGCAGGTAACATTGACAACCTTTCCAGTGTCCCCTTGATTAAAGTTGGGGGCGGCTTGTTATGAGAGGCGGTGTAGATGATCCGCTGCGCGCCGGTATATAATTGCTCTATAAGAGTATAGGCAGCCTTCAATTTCTTCTGCATATCAGAGCCCAGATGGGTAATGCGAGATCCTGCATCATTATGAACGTCGATAAGCCGGCAGTTTATGGGATAATACATGTTGAAAGCTTATAATAAGGATACTTACCAAACACAGTAGTGGTCATGGCATTTATTTGCCGCTTCAAGCCAGTCAGCTCTTCTACCACCGGATTAAGGGCTGCTTCTGCATCCTCATCCCTCTTTGCAGTGTGGCTTTTTCTGTATCCCAGATAGCCTGCTCGCTTTTAAAGCTCTCCTTCAGTTTCTCCATGGCTGCTAAGGTACTGGTCAGTGTTGGGGAACGTAGTAATTTCAAAATTTTCCTACACACACACAGGACCATGGTGATGGCATAGCAACGAGAAGGGAGAGTGTTGTCTACGTACCCTCGTAGACCAAAGCGGAAGCGATCACAACGTAGAGGAAGTAGTCGTCGTTCTCCTCGCGATCCTGCCGATCCCAAAGGTTACTCGGCACCTCCGAGTCGATGATGACGTAGAGGAAGTAGTCGTCGTTCTCCTCGCGATCCAGCCGATCCCAGCGCCACGTTACTCGGCGCCTCCGAGTTCTTGGCACACGTTCAGCTCGATGACGCTCCTCGAGCTCCGATCCAGCAAAGCTCGGGAGAGGGAGTTCCGTCGGCCTGACGGCGTGGTGGCGATCTTGATGTTTCACCGATGCAGGGCTTCGCCTAAGCACCGCTTCGATATGACCGAGGTGGAATATGGTGGAGGGGCACCGCACACGGCTAAGGAACGATCTCAAGGATCAACTTGTGTGTCCTAGGGTGCCCCCCACCCCGTATATAAAGGAGGGAGGGAGGAGGTGGCCGGCCACAAGGGGGCGCGCGCCATAGGGGAGGGAAACCTACTCCAAGTAGGTTTCCCTCTCCTTCCTTATCTTATTTGGAGGGAAGGAAGGAGTACTAGTATTAGGAAGTAGTACTAGTAGTAGGAATAGGAAGAGGGAAGGAGAAAGGAAGGGGCGGCCCCCTCCCCAATCGGATTGGGCTTGGGCGCGCCTCCCTTGTTCCTTCTCCTTCCTCCTACATGGGTCCAATAAGGCCCATATACCTCCCGGGGGTTCCGGTAACCTCCGGAGCTCCAAACTTCTCCGGAACCTTTCCGGTGTCCAAATATATCCGTCCAATATATTAATCTTTATGTCTCGACCATTTCGAGACTCCTCGTCATGTCCGTGATCATATCCGGACTCGAACAACCTTCGGTACATCAAAATACACAAACTCATAATATAACCGCCATCGAAACCTTAAGCGTGCGGACCCTACGGTTCGAGAACAATGTAGACATGACCGAGACACATCTCCGGTCAATAACCAATAGCGGGACCTGGATGCCCATATTGGTTCCTACATTTTCTCTGAAGATCTTTATCGGTCAGACCGCATAACAACATCACGTTGTTCCTTTTGTCATCGGTATGTTACTTGCCCGAGATTCGATCGTCGGTATCCAATACCTAGTTCAATCTCGTTCTTGGCAAGTCTCTTTACTCGTTCGTAATACATCATCTCACAACTAACTCATTAGTTGCAATGCTTGCAAGGCTTATGTGATGTGTATTACCGAGAAGGCCTAGAGATACCTCTCCGAGCAATCGGAGTGACAAAACCTAATCTCGAAATACGCCAACCCAACAAGTACCTTTGGAGACACCTGTAGTACTCCTTTATGATCACCCGATTACGTTGTGACGTTTGATAGTACCCAAAGTGTTCCTCCGATGGCAGGAGTTGCATAATCTCATAGTTATAGGAACATGTATAAGTCATGAAGAAAGCAATAGCAATATACTAAGCGATCAAGTGCTAAGCTAACGGAATGGGTCATGTCAATCACATCATTCTTCTAATGAGGTGATCCCATTAATCAAATGACAACACATGTCTATGGTTAGGAAACATAACCATCTTTGATTAATGAGCTAGTCTAGTAGAGGCTTACTAGTGACTTATCTGTTTGTCTATGTATTCACACATGTATTATGTTTCCGGTTAATACAATTCTAGCATGAATAATAAACATTTATCATGATATAAGGAAATAAATAATAACTTTATTATTGCCTCTAGGGCATATTTCCTTCAGTCTCCCACTTGCACTAGAGTCAATAATCTAGATTACTCAATAATGATTCTAACACCCATGGAGTCTTGGTGCTGATCATGTTTTGCTCGTGGAAGAGGCTTAGTCAACGGGTCTCGCAACGTTCGGATCCGTATGTATTTTGCAAATCTCTATGTCTCCCACTTGGACTTGGTCCCGAATGGAATTGAAGCGTCTCTTGATATGCTTGGTCCTCTTGTGAAATCTGGATTCCTTTGCCAAGGCAATTGCACCAGTATTGTCACGAAGATCTTCATTGGTCC
The DNA here is from genome assembly GCA_021605145.1 of Aegilops bicornis. Lineage (NCBI taxonomy): Eukaryota > Viridiplantae > Streptophyta > Magnoliopsida > Poales > Poaceae > Aegilops > Aegilops bicornis. The sequence goes on along the minus strand of CM038671.1, from coordinate 259,564,116 downwards.
CGATGCACTAGGTATAACACCTAGATCGGAAATGAACTCTTTCATCCAGACTCCTTCATTTGCTGCTTCGAAGCAGCTATGTACTCCGCTTCACATGTAGATCCCGCCACGACGCTTTGTTTAGAACTGCACCAACCGATGCTCCACCGTTTAACAAAAACACGTATCCGGTTTGCGATTTAGAATCGTCCGGATCGATGTCAAAGCTTCGCATCGGCGTAACCATTTACGACTAGCTCTTTGTCACCTCCATATACGAGAAACATATCCTTAGTCCTTTTCGTATTTCAGGATGTTCTTGACCGCTGTCCGATGATCCACTCTGGATTACTTTGGTACCTTCTGCCAAGCTTACAGCCTAAGCATACGTCGGTCTGGTACACAACATTGCATACATGATAGAGCCTATGGCTGAAGCATAGGGAACATCTTTCATTTTCTCTCTATTTTCTCTTGTGGTCGGGCATTGAGTCCGACTCAATCTCACACCTTATGTCTGAGTAAAAACCTTTCTTTGCACGATCCATTTTGAACTTCTTCAAAACTTTATCAAGGTATGTGCTTTGTGAAAGTCCAATTAAGCGTCTTGATCTATCTCTATAGATCTTGATGCCCAATATGTAAGCAGCTTCACCAAGGTCTTTCATCGAAAAACTCTTGTTCAAGTATCCCTTTATGCTATCCAGAAATTCTATATCATTTCCGATCGGTAATATGTCATCTACATATAATATCGTAAATGCTACAGAGCTCCCACTCACTTTCTTGTAAATACAAGCTTCTCCAAAAGTTCAGATAAACCCAAATACTTTGATCACACTATCAAAGCATTTATTCCAACTCCGAGATGCTTGCACCAGTCCATAAATGGATCACTGGAGCTTGCACACTTTGTTAGCTCCCTTTGGATCGATAAAACCTTCCGGTTGCATCATATACAACTCTTCTTCCGAAACCCATTCAGGAATGCGGTCTTTACATCCATTTGCCAAATTTCATAATCATAAAATGCGGCAATTGCTAACATGATTCGGACAGACTTAAGCATCGCTACGGGTGAGAAGGTCTCATCGTAGTCAATCCCTTGAACTTGTCGAAACCCCTTTGCGACAAGTCGAGCTTTGTAGATAGCAATATTACCATCAGCGTCAGTCTTCTTCTTGAAGATCCACTTGTTTTCTATTGCTTGCCGACCCTCGGGCAAGTCAACCAAAGTCCACACTTTGTTTTCATACATGGATCCCATCTCAGATTTCATGGCCTCAAGCCATTTTGCGGAATCTGGGCTCACCATCGCTTCTTCATAGTTCGTAGGTTCATCATGATCTAGTAGCATGACTTCCGTAACAGGATTGCCGTACCACTCAAAGTGCGGATTTTATTCTGGTTGATCTACGAGGTTACGTAGTAACTTGATCTCAAGTTTTATGATCAACATCATCAACTTCCTCACTATTTGGTGTAGATATCGCAGAAACTGGTTTACGTGATAAACTACTTTCAAATAAGGGAGAAGGTACGATTACCTCATCAAGTTCTACTTTCCTCCCACTCACTTCTTTTCGAGAGAAACTCCTTCTCTAGAAAGGATCCATTCTTAGCAACAAATGTCTTGCCTTCGGATCTGTGATAGAAGGTGTACCCAACTGTCTCCTTTGGGTATCCTATGAAGATACATTTCTCCGATTTAGGTTCGAGCTTATCGTGTTGAAGCTTTTTCACATAAGAATCGCATCCCCAATCTTTAAGTATCGACAACTTTGGTTTCTTGCTAAACCACAGTTCATAAGGTGTCGTCTCAACGGATTTTGACGGTGTTCTATTCAGCGTGAATGCGGCCGTCTCAAGAGCATAACCCCAAAACGATAGCGGTAAATCTGTAAGAGACATCATAGATCGCACCATATCTAGTAAAGTGCGATTACGACTCTCGGACACACCATTGCTTGTGGTGTTCCGGGTGGCGTGAGTTGCAAACTATTCCGCATTGTTTCAAATGTAGACCAAACTCGTAACTCAAATATTCGCCTCCACGATCAGATCGTAGAAACTTTATTTTCTTATTACGATGATTTTCAACTTCACTTTGAAATTCTTTGAACTTTTCAAATGTTTCAGACTTATGTTTCATTAAGAAGATATACCCATATCTGCTTAAATCATCCTGTGAAGGTGAGAAAATAACGATATCCATACGAGCCTCAACATTCATTGGACCACATACATACGTATGTATGATTTCCAAGAAATCTGTTGCTCTCTCCATAGTACCGGAGAAGCGGGTTTTAGTCATCTTGCCCATGAGGCATGGTTACATAAGTGCCAAGTGATTCGTAATCAAGTGACTCCAAAAGTCCATCGGTATGGAGTTTCTTCATCGCTTTACACCGATATGACCTAAACGGCAATGCCACAAATAAGTCGCACTATCATTATCAACTCTGCATCTTTTGGTTTCAACATTATGAATATGTGTATCACTACTATCGAGATTCATTAAAAATAGACCACTCTTCAAGGGTGCATGACCATAAAAGATATTATTCATATAAATAGAAGAACCTTTATTCTCTGATTTAAATGAATAACCGTCTCGCATCAAACAAGATCCAGATATAATGTTCATGCTTAACGCTGGCACCAAATAACAATTATTTAGGTCTAAAACTAATCCCGAAGGTAGATGTAGAGGTAGCGTGCCGACCCGCGATCACATCGACTTTGGAACCATTTCCCAGCGCGCATCGTCACCTCGTCCTTTGCCGGTGTTAAGCAATCTGTAGTCCCTGTTTCGAGTTGCAAATATTAGCAATGTAACCAGTATCAAATACCAGTGCTCTGCGAGCTCTAGTAAGGTACACATCAATAACATGTATATCACATATACCTTTGTTCACCTTGCCATCCTTCTTATCCGCCAAATACTTGGGGCAGTTCCGCTTCCAAAGGACGGTCTGCTTGCAAGAGAAGCACTCGATTTCAGGTTTAGGTCCGGACTTGGGTTTCTTCCCTTGAGCAGCAACTTGTTTGTTGTTCTTCTTGAAGTTCCCCTTCTTCTTCCCTTTGCCCTTTTTCTTGAAACTAGTGGTCTTGTTGACCATCAACACTTGATGCTCTTTCTTGATTTCTACCTCCGTGGCTTTTAGCATTGCGAAGAGCTCAGGAATTGTCTTAGTCATCCCTTGCATATTATAGTTCATCACGAAGCTCTTGTAGCTTGGTGGCGATGATTGGAGAATTACATCAATGACACTATCATCCGGAAGATTAACTCCCAGCTGAATTAAGTGATTATTATACCCGGACATTTTGAGTATGTGCTCACCTTGTAACTGTTCTCCTCCATCTTGCAGCTATAGAACTTATTGGAGACTTCATATCTCTCAATCCGGGCATTTGCTTGAAATATTAACTTCAACTCTTGGAACATTTCATATGCTCCATGACGTTCAAACGTCGTTGAAGACCGGTTCTAAGCCGTAGCATGGCACACTGAACTATAGAGTAGTCATCGACTTTGCTCTGCCAGACGTTCACAACTTCTGGCGTTGCTCTCTGCAAGCAGTTCGCACCCAGCGGTGCTTCCAGGCGTAATTCTTACATGCAGCAATGAGGATAATCCTCAAATTCTGGACCCGATCCGTGTAATTGCTACCATCATCTTTCAACTTTGCTTTCTCAAGGAACGCATTAAAATTCAACGGAACAACTGACGAGCCATCTATCTACGGTAAACATAGACAAGCAAAATACTATCGGTACTAAGTTCATGATAAATTTAAGTTTTTAATTAATCATATTACTAAAGAACTCCCACTTAGACAGACATCTCTCTAGTCATCTAAGTGATCACGTGATCCAAATCAACTAAACCATAACCGATCATCACGTGAGATGGAGTAGTTTTCAATGGTGAACATCTTATGTTGATCATATCTACTATATGATTCACGCTCGACCTTTCGGTCTCCGTGTTCCGAGGCCATATCTGCATATGCTAGGCTCGTCAAGTATAACCTGAGTATTCTGCGTGTGCAAAAACTGGCTTGCACCCGTTGTAGATGGACGTAGAGCTTATCACACCCGATCATCACGTGGTGTCTCGGCACGACGAACTTTGGCAACGGTGCATACTTAGGAGAACACTACTTGATAATTTTAATGAGAGATCATCTTAAAATGCTACCGTCAATCAAAGCAAAATAAGATGCATAAAGGATAAACATCACATGCAATCAATATAAGTGATATGATATGGCCATCATCATCTTGTGCTTGTGATCTCCATCTCCGGCACCGTCATGATCACCATCGTCACCGGTAGCGACACCTTGATCTCCATCGTAGCATCGTTGTCGTTTCGCCATCTATTGCTTCTCGACTATCGCTACCGCTTAGTGATAAAGTAAAGCAATTACAGAGCGTTGCATTTCATACAATAAAGCGACAACCATATGGCTCCTGCCAGTTGTCGATAACTCGGTTACAAAACATGATCATCTCATATAATAAAATATAGCATCACGTCTTGACCATATCACATCACAACATGCCCTGCAAAAACAAGTTAGACGTCCTCTACTTTGTTGTTGCAAGTTTTACGTGGCTGCTACGGGCTGAGCAAGAACCGTTCTTACCTACGCATTAAAACCACAACGATACTTCGTCAAATAGACTCCGTTTAACCTTCTCAAGGACCGGGCGTAGCCACACTCAGTTCAACTAAAGTGAGAGAGACAGACACCCGCCAGCCACCTTTAAGCACGAGTGCTCGTAGCAGTGAAACCAGTCTCGCGTAAGCGTCTGGCGTAATGTCGGTCCGGGCCGCTTCATCTCACAATCTTCTTGAACCAAAGTATGACATCTTTGGTAGGCGGTATGACTTGTATCGCCCACAACTCACTTGTGTTCTACTCGTGCATATGACATCAACGCATAAAACCAGGCTCGGATGCCACCGTTGGGGAACGTAGTAATTTCAAAATTTTCCCTCGCACACAGGACCATGGTGATGGCATAGCAACGAGAAGGAGAGTGTTGTCTACGTACCCTCGTGAGACCAAAGCGAGCGATCACAACGTAGAGGAAGTAGTCGTACGTTCTCCTCGCGATCCTGCCGATCCCAAAGCGTTACTCCGGCACCTCCGAGTCGATGATGACGTAGAGGAAGTAGTCGTCACGTTCTCCTCGCGATCCAGCCGATCCAGCGCCCGTTACTCCGGCGCCTCCGAGTTCTTGGCACACGTTCAGCTCGATGGCGCTCCTCGAGCTCCGATCCAGCAAAGCTCGGGGAGAGGGAGTTCCGTCGGCCTGACGGCGTGGTGACGATCTTGATGTTTCACCGATGCGAGGCTTCGCCTAAGCACCGCTTCTGATATGACCGAGGTGGAATATGGTGGAGGGGCACCGCACACGGCTGAGGAACGATCTCAAGGATCAACTTGTGTGTCCTAGGGTGCCCCCACCCCGTATATAAAGGAGGGAGGGAGGAGGTGGCCGGCCACAAGGGGCGCGCCATAGGGGAGGAAACCTACTCCAAGTAGGTTTCCCTCTCCTTCCTTATCTTATTTGGAGGGGAAGGAAGGAGTACTAGTATTAGGAAGTAGTACTAGTAGTAGGAATAGGAAGAGGGGAAGGAGAAAGGAAGGGGGCCGCCCCTCCCCAATTCGGATTGGGCTTGGGGCGCCCCTCCCTTGTTCCTTCTCCCTTCCTCCTACATGGGTCCAATAAGGCCCATATACCTCCCGGGGTTCCAGAACCTCCGGAGCTCCAAACTTCTCCGAACCTTTCCGGTGTCCAAATATATCCGTCCAATATATTAATCTTTATGTCTCGACCATTTCGAGACTCCTCGTCATGTCCGTGATCATATCCGGGACTCGAACAACCTTCGGTACATCAAAATACACAAACTCATAATATAACCGTCCTTGAAACCTTAAGCGTGCGGACCCTACGGTTCGAGAACAATGTAGACATGACCGAGACACATCTCCGGTCAATAACCAATAAGCGGGACCTGGATGCCCATATTGGTTCCTACATTTTCTCTGAAGATCTTTATCGGTCAGACCGCATAACAACATACGTTGTTCCCTTTGTCATCGGTATGTTACTTGCCCGAGATTCGATCGTCGGTATCCAATACCTAGTTCACTCTCGTTACTGGCAAGTCTCTTTACTCGTTCCGTAATACATCATCTCACAACTAACTCATTAGTTGCAATGCTTGCAAGGCTTATGTGATGTGTATTACCGAGAAGGCCTAGAGATACCTCTCCGACAATCGGAGTGACAAAACCTAATCTCGAAATCGCCAACCCAACAAGTACCTTTGGAGACACCTGTAGTACTCCTTTATGATCACCCGATTCGTTGTGACGTTTGATAGTACCCAAAGTGTTCCTCCGTAAACGGGAGTTGCATAATCTCATAGTTATAGGAACATGTATAAGTCATGAAGAAAGCAATAGCAATATACTAAGCGATCAAGTGCTAAGCTAACGGAATGGGTCATGTCAATCACATCATTCTTCTAATGAGGTGATCCCATTAATCAAATGACAACACATGTCTATGGTTAGGAAACATAACCATCTTTGATTAATGAGCTAGTCTAGTAGAGGCTTACTAGTGACTTATCTGTTTGTCTATGTATTCACACATGTATTATGTTTCCGGTTAATACAATTCTAGCATGAATAATAAACATTTATCATGATATAAGGAAATAAATAATAACTTTATTATTGCCTCTAGGGCATATTTCCTTGATCTCCCACTTGCACTAGAGTCAATAATCTAGATTACTCAAGAATGATTCTAACACCCATGGAGTCTTGGTGCTGATCATGTTTTGCTCGTGGAAGAGGCTTAGTCAACGGGTCCGCAACGTTCAGATCCGTATGTATTTTGCAAATCTCTATGTCTCCCACTTGGACTTGGTCCCGAATGGAATTGAAGCGTCTCTTGATATGCTTGGTCCTCTTGTGAAATCTGGATTCCTTTGCCAAGGCAATTGCACCGATATTGTCACGGAAGATCTTCATTGGTCCCGATGCACTAGGTATAACACCTAGATCGGAAATGAACTCTTTCATCCAGACTCCTTCATTTCTTTGCTTCCAAGCAGCTATGTACTCCGCTTCACATGTAGATCCCGCCACGGCGCTTTGTTTAGAACTGCACCAACCGACAGCTCCACCGTTTAACAAAAACACGTATCCGGTTTGCGATTTAGAATCGTCCGGATCGATTGTCAAAGCTCTTGTCGGCGTAACCATTTACGACTAGCTCTTTGTCACCTCCATATACGAGAAACATATCCTTAGTCCTTTTCGTGTATTTCGGGATGTTCTTGACCGCTGTCCGATGATCCACTCTGGATTACTTTGGTACCTTCTGCCAAGCTTACAGCCTAAGCATACGTCAGTGCAGTACACAACATTGCATACATGATAGAGCCTATGGCTGAAGCATAGGGAACATCTCTCATTTTCTCTCTATCTTCTGCTGTGGTCGGGCATTGAGTCCGACTCAATCTCACACCTTGTAATACAGGTAAAAACCTTTCTTTGCACGATCCATTTTGAACTTCTTCAAAACTTTATCAAGGTATGTGCTTTGTGAAAGTCCAATTAAGCGTCTTGATCTATCTCTATAGATCTTGATGCCCAATATGTAAGCAGCTTCACCAAGGTCTTTCATCGAAAAACTCTTGTTCAAGTATCCCTTTATGCTATCCAGAAATTCTATATCATTTCCGATCAGTAATATGTCATCTACATATAATATCGTAAATGCTACAGAGCTCCCACTCACTTTCTTGTAAATACAAGCTTCTCCAAAAGTGCAGATAAACTAAATACTTTGATCACACTATCAAAGCATTTATTCCAACTCCGAGATGCTTGCACCAGCCCATAAATGGATCATTTGGAGCTTGCACACTTTGTTAGCTCCTTTGGATCGATAAAACCTTCTGGTTGCATCATATACAACTCTTCTTCCAGAAACCCATTCGGGAATGCGGTCTTTACATCCATTTGCCAAATTTCATAATCATAAAATGCGGCAATTGCTAACATGATTCGGACAGACTTAAGCATCGCTTCTGGTGAGAAGGTCTCATCGTAGTCAATCCCTTGAACTTGTCGAAACCCCTTTGCGACAAGTCGAGCTTTGTAGATAGCAATATTACCATCAGCGTCAGTCTTCTTCTTGAAGATCCACTTGTTTTCTATTGCTTGCCGACCCTCGGGCAAGTCAACCAAAGTCCACACTTTGTTTTCATACATGGATCCCATCTCAGATTTCATGGCCTCAAGCCATTTTGTGGAATCTGGGCTCACCATCGCTTCTTCATAGTTCGTAGGTTCATCATGATCTAGTAGCATGACTTCCGAGAACAGGATTGCCGTACCACTGCAGTGCGGATTTTATTCTGGTTGATCTACGAGGTTACGTAGTAACTTGATCTGAAGTTTTATGATCAACATCATCAACTTCCTCACTATTTGGTGTAGATATCGCGGTAAACTGGTTTACGTGATAAACTACTTTCAAATAAGGGAGAAGAATGCATTACCTCATCAAGTTCTACTTTCCTCCCACTCACTTCTTTCGAGAGAAACTCCTTCTCTAGAAAGGATCCATTCTTAGCAACAAATGTCTTGCCTTCGGATCTGTGATAGAAGGTGTACCCAACTGTCTCCTTTGGGTATCCTATGAAGATACATTTCTCCGATTTAGGTTCGAGCTTATCAGGTTGAAGCTTTTTCACATAAGCATCGCATCCCCAAACTTTAAGAAAGCGACAACTTTGGTTTCTTGCTAAACCACAGTTCATAAGGTGTCGTCTCAACGGATTTTGACGGTGTTCTATTCAGCGTGAATGCGGCCGTCTCAAGAGCATAACCCCAAAAGCGATAGCGGTAAATCTGTAAGAGACATCATAGATCGCACCATATCTAGTAAAGTGCGATTACGACTCTCGGACACACCATTGCGCTGTGGTGTTCCGGGTGGCGTGAGTTGTGAAACTATTCCGCATTGTTTCAAATGTAGATCAAACTCGTAACTCAAATATTCGCCTCCACGATCAGATCGTAGAAACTTTATTTTCTTATTACGATGATTTTCAACTTCACTTTGAAATTCTTTGAACTTTTCAAATGTTTCAGACTTATGTTTCATTAAGAAGATATACCCATATCCGCTTAAATCATCTGTGAAGGTGAGAAAATAACGATATCCGCCACGAGCCTCAACATTCATTGGACCACATACATGCAGTATGTATGATTTCCAACAAATCTGTTGCTCTCTCCATAGTACCGGAGAAGCGGGGTTTTAGTCATCTTGCCCATGAGGCATGGTTACTTAAGTGCCAAGTGATTCGTAATCAAGTGACTCCAAAAGTCCATCGGTATGGAGTTTCTTCATGCGCTTTACACCGATATGACCTAAACGGCAATGCCACAAATAAGTCGCACTATCATTATCAACTCTGCATCTTTTGGTTTCAACATTATGAATATGTGTATCACTACTATCGAGATTCATTAAAATAGACCACTCTTCAAGGGTGCATGACCATAAAAGATATTATTCATATAAATAGAAGAACCTTTATTCTCTGATTTAAATGAATAACCGTCTCGCATCAAACAAGATCCGGATATAATGTTCATGCTTAACGCGGCACCAAATAACAATTATTTAGGTCTAAAACTAATCCCGAAGGTAGATGTAGAGGTAAGCGTGCCGACCGCGATCACATCGACTTTGGAACCATTTCCCACGCGCATCGTCACCTCGTCCTTTGCGGTGTTAAGCAATCTGTAGTCCCTGTTTGAGTTGCAAATATTAGCAACAGAACCGATTATCAAATACCCAGTGCTACTGCGAGCTCTAGTAAGGTACACATCAATAACATGTATATCACATATACCTTTGTTCACCTTGCCATCCTTCTTATCCGCCAAATACTTGGGGCAGTTCCGCTTCGATGACCGATGCGCTTGCGGTAGAAGCACTCGATTTCAGGTTTAGGTCCGGACTTGGGTTTCTTCCCTTGAGCAGCAACTTGTTTGTTGTTCTTCTTGAAGTTCCTTCTTCTTCCCTTTGCCCTTTTTCTTGAAACTAGTGGTCTTGTTGACCATCAACACTTGATGCTCTTTCTTGATTTCTACCTCCGTGGCTTTTAGCATTGCGAAGAGCTCAGGAATTGTCTTAGTCATCCCTTGCATATTATAGTTCATCACGAAGCTCTTGTAGCTTGGTGGCGATGATTGGAGAATTCTGTCAATGACACTATCATCCGAAGATTAACTCCCGGCTGAATTAAGTGATTATTATACCCGGACATTTTGAGTATGTGCTCCTTGTGAAGCTGTTCTCCTCCATCTTGCAGCTATAGAACTTATTGGAGACTTCATATCTCTCAATCCGGGCATTTGCTTGAAATATTAACTTCAACTCTTGGAACATTTCATATGCTCCATGACGTTCAAAACGTCGTTGAAGACCCGGTTCTAAGCCGTAAAAGCATGGCACCTTGAACTATAGAGTAGTCATCGACTTTGCTCGCCAGACGTTCACAACTTCGGCGTTGCTCCTATGACGGCCACGGCACCGGCCGGTGCTTCCGGGGCGTAATTCTTACGTGCAGCAATGAGGATAATCCTCAAATTACGGACCCGATCCGTGTAATTGCTACCATCATCTTTCAACTTTGCTTTCTCAAGGAACGCATTAAAATTCAACGGAACAACAGTACGAGCCATCTAGCTACAAGAAACATAGACAAGCAAAATACTATCGGTACTAAGTTCATGATAAATTTAAGTTTTTAATTAATCATATTACTAAAGAACTCCCACTTAGACAGACATCTCTCTAGTCATCTAAGTGATCACGTGATCCAAATCAACTAAACCATAACCGATCATCACGTGAGATGGAGTAGTTTTCAATGGTGAACATCTTATGTTGATCATATCTACTATATGATTCACGCTCGACCTTTCGGTCTCCGTGTTCCGAGGCCATATCTGCATATGCTAGGCTCGTCAAGTATAACTCGAGTATTCTGCGTGTAAAACTGGCTTGCACCCGTTGTAGATGGACGTAGAGCTTATCACACCCGATCATCACGTGGTGTCTCGACACGACGAACTTTGTAGCGGTGCATACTTAGGAGAACACTACTTGATAATTTTAATGAGAGATCATCTTAAAATGCTACCGTCAATCAAAGCAAAATAAGATGCATAAAGGATAAACATCACATGCAATCAATATAAGTGATATGATATGGCCATCATCATCTTGTGCTTGTGATCTCCATCTCCGAAGCAATCATGATCACCATCGTCACCCGGTAGCGACACCTTGATCTCCATCGTAGCATCGTTGTCGTTTACGCCATCTATTGCTTCTCGACTATCGCTACCGCTTAGTGATAAAGTAAAGCAATTACATGCGTTGCATTTCATACAATAAAGCGACAACCATATGGCTCTGCCGATTGCCGATAACTCGGTTACAAAACATGATCATCTCATATAATAAAATATAGCATCACGTCTTGACCATATCACATCACAACATGCCCTGCAAAAACAAGTTAGACGTCCTCTACTTTGTTGTTGCAAGTTTTATGTGGCTGCTACGGGCTGAGCAAGAACCGTTCTTACCTACGCATTAAAACCACAACGATACTTCGTCAAATAGACTCCGTTTTAACCTTCTCAAGGACCGGGCGTATGCTACTCAGTTCAACTAAAGTGAGAGAGACAGACACCCGCCAGCCACCTTTAAGCACGAGTGCTCGTAGCAGTGAAACCAGTCTCGCGTAAGCGTCTGGCGTAATGTCGGTCCGGGCGCTTCATCTCACAATACTTGCTGAACCAAAGTATGACATGCTTTGGTAGGCGGTATGACTTGTATCGCCCACAACTCACTTGTGTTCTACTCGTGCATATGACATCAACGCATAAAACCAGGCTCGGATGCCCTTTGTTGGGAGCGTAGTAATTTCAAAATTTTCCCACGCACACACGGGACCATGGTGATGGCATAGCAACGAGAAGGGAGAGTGTTGTCTCGTACCCTCGTAGACCAAAGCGGAAGCGATCACAACGTAGAGGAAGTAGTCGTCACGTTCTCCTCGCGATCCTGCCGATCCCGGTTGCCGTTACTCCGGCACCTCCGAGTCGATGATGACATAGAGGAAGTAGTCGTCGTTCTCCTCGCGATCCAGCCGATCCCAGCGCCGTTACTCCGGCGCCTCCGAGTTCTTGGCACACGTTCAGCTCGATGGCGCTCCTCGAGCTCCGATCCAAGAAAGCTCGGGAGAGGGAGTTAAAATCGACGACGGCGTGGTGGACGATCTTGATGTTTCACCGATGCGGGGCTTCGCCTAAGCACCGCTTCTGATATGACCGAGGTGGAATATGGTGGAGGGGCACCGCACACGGCTGAGGAGCGATCTCAAGGATCAACTTGTGTGTCCTAGGGTGCCCCCCACCCCGTATATAAAGGAGGGAGGGAGGAGGTGGCGGCCACAAGGCGCGCCATAGGGAGGAAACCTACTCCAAGTAGGTTTCCTCTCCTTCCTTATCTTATTTGGAGGGAAGGAAGGAGTACTAGTATTAGGAAGTAGTACTAGTAGTAGGAATAGGAAGAGGGGAAGGAGAAAGGAAGGGGCGGCCCCCCTCCCCAATCGGATTGGGCTTGAAGCGCGCCCCCTCCTTGTTCCTTCTCCTTCCTCCTACATGGGTCCAATAAGGCCCATATACCTCCCGGGGGTTCCAGAACCTCCCGAGCTCCAAACTTCTCCGGAACCTTTCCGGTGTCCAAATATATCCGTCCAATATATTAATCTTTATGTCTCGACCATTTCGAGACTCCTCGTCATGTCCGTGATCATATCCGGACTCGAACAACCTTCGGTACATCAAAATACACAAACTCATAATATAACCGTCATCGAAACCTTAAGCGTGCGGACCCTACGGTTCGAGAACAATGTAGACATGACCGAGACACATCTCCGGTCAATAACCAATAGCGGGACCTGGATGCCCATATTGGTTCCTACATTTTCTCTGAAGATCTTTATCGGTCGAGACCGCATAACAACATCGTTGTTCCTTTTGTCATCGGTATGTTACTTGCCCGAGATTCGATCGTCGGTATCCAATACCTAGTTCAATCTCGTTCTTGGCAAGTCTCTTTACTCGTTCGTAATACATCATCTCACAACTAACTCATTAGTTGCAATGCTTGCAAGGCTTATGTGATGTGTATTACCGAGAAGGCCTAGAGATACCTCTCCGACAATCGGAGTGACAAAACCTAATCTCGAAATACGCCAACCCAACAAGTACCTTTGGAGACACCTGTAGTACTCCTTTATGATCACCCGATTCGTTGTGACGTTTGATAGTACCCAAAGTGTTCCTCCGTGGCAGGAGTTGCATAATCTCATAGTTATAGGAACATGTATAAGTCATGAAGAAAGCAATAGCAATATACTAAACGATCAAGTGCTAAGCTAACGGAATGGGTCATGTCAATCACATCATTCTTCTAATGAGGTGATCCCATTAATCAAATGACAACACATGTCTATGGTTAGGAAACATAACCATCTTTGATTAATGAGCTAGTCTAGTAGAGGCTTACTAGTGACTTATCTGTTTGTCTATGTATTCACACATGTATTATGTTTCCGGTTAATACAATTCTAGCATGAATAATAAACATTTATCATGATATAAGGAAATAAATAATAACTTTATTATTGCCTCTAGGGCATATTTCCTTGATCTCCCACTTGCACTAGAGTCAATAATCTAGATTACTCAAGAATGATTCTAACACCCATGGAGTCTTGGTGCTGATCATGTTTTGCTCGTGGAAGAGGCTTAGTCAACGGTCTCGCAACGTTCAGATCCGTATGTATTTTGCAAATCTCTATGTCTCCCACTTGGACTTGGTCCCGAATGGAATTGAAGCGTCTCTTGATATGCTTGGTCCTCTTGTGAAATCTGGATTCCTTTGCCAAGGCAATTGCACCGATATTGTCACGGAAGATCTTCATTGGTCCCGATGCACTAGGTATAACACCTAGATCGGAAATGAACTCTTTCATCCAGACTCCTTCATTTGCTGCTTCGAAGCAGCTATGTACTCCGCTTCACATGTAGATCCCGCCACGACGCTTTGTTTAGAACTGCACCAATGACAGCTCCACCGTTTAACAAAAACACGTATCCGGTTTGCGATTTAGAATCGTCCGGATCAAGGTCAAAGCTTCGCATCGACGTAACCATTTACGACTAGCTCTTTGTCACCTCCATATACGAGAAACATATCCTTAGTCCTTTTCGGGTATTTCGGGATGTTCTTGACCGCTGTCGATGATCCACTCTGGATTACTTTGGTACCTTCCTGCCAAGCTTACGCCTAAGCATACGTCAGTCTGGTACACAACATTGCATACATGATAGAGCCTATGGCTGAAGCATAGGAACATCTTTCATTTTCTCTCTATCTTCTGCGTGGTCGGGCATTGAGTCCGACTCAATCTCACACCTTATGTAATACAGGTAAAAACCTTTCTTTGCACGATCCATTTTGAACTTCTTCAAAACTTTATCAAGGTATGTGCTTTGTGAAAGTCCAATTAAGCGTCTTGATCTATCTCTATAGATCTTGATGCCCAATATGTAAGCAGCTTCACCAAGGTCTTTCATCGAAAACTCTTGTTCAAGTATCCCTTTATGCTATCCAGAATTCTATATCATTTCCGATCAGTAATATGTCATCTACATATAATATCGTAAATGCTACTGAGCTCCCACTCACTTTCTTGTAAATACGAGGCTTCTCCAAAAGTTCAGATAAACCCAAATACTTTGATCACACTATCAAAGCATTTATTCCAACTCCGAGATGCTTGCACCAGTCCATAAATGGATCATTTGGAGCTTGCACACTTTGTTAGCTCCCTTTGGATCGATAAAACCTTCTGTTGCATCATATACAACTCTTCTTCCGTAAACCCATTCAGAATGCGGTCTTTACATCCATTTGCCAAATTTCATAATCATAAAATGCGGCAATTGCTAACATGATTCGGACAGACTTAAGCATCGCTACGGGTGAGAAGGTCTCATCGTAGTCAATCCCTTGAACTTGTCGAAACCCCTTTGCGACAAGTCGAGCTTTGTAGATAGCAATATTACCATCGCCGTCGGTCTTCTTCTTGAAGATCCACTTGTTTTCTATTGCTTGCCGACCCTCGGGCAAGTCAACCAAAGTCCACACTTTGTTTTCATACATGGATCCCAACTCGGATTTCATGGCCTCAATCCATTTTGCGGAATCTGGGCTCACCATCGCTTCTTCATAGTTCGTGAGGTTCATCATGATCTAGTAGCATGACTTCCGAGAACAGGATTGCCGTACCACTCAGTGCGGATTTTATTCTGGTTGATCTACGAGGTTCTCAGAGTAACTTGATCCAAGTTTTATGATCAACATCATCAACTTCCTCACTATTTGGTGTAGATATCGCAGAAACTGGTTTTCGTGATAAACTACTTTCAAATAAGGGAGAAGGTACAGATTACCTCATCAAGTTCTACTTTCCTCCCACTCACTTCTTTCGAGAGAAACTCCTTCTCTAGAAAGGATCCATTCTTAGCAACAAATGTCTTGCCTTCGGATCTGTGATAGAAGGTGTACCCAACTGTCTCCTTTGGGTATCCTATGAAGATACATTTCTCCGATTTAGGTTCGAGCTTATCAGGTTGAAGCTTTTTCACATAAGCATCGCATCCCCAAACTTTAAGAAAGCGACAACTTTGGTTTCTTGCTAAACCACAGTTCATAAGGTGTCGTCTCAACGGATTTTGACGGTGTTCTATTCAGCGTGAAGGCGGCCGTCTCTAGAGCATAACCCCAAATCGAGAGCTGTAAATCTGTAAGAGACATCAGAGATCGCACCATATCTAGTAAAGTGCGATTACGACTCTCGGACACACCATTGCGCTGTGGTGTTCCGGGTGGCGTGAGTTGTGAAACTATTCCGCATTGTTTCAAATGTAGACCAAACTCGTAACTCAAATATTCGCCTCCACGATCAGATCGTAGAAACTTTATTTTCTTATTACGATGATTTTCAACTTCACTTTGAAATTCTTTGAACTTTTCAAATGTTTCAGACTTATGTTTCATTAAGAAGATATACCCATATCTCGCTTAAATCATCTGTGAAGGTGAGAAAATAACGATATCCGCCACGAGCCTCAACATTCATTGGACCACATACATCTGTATGTATGATTTCCAACAAATCTGTTGCTCTCTCCATAGTACCGAGAACGGGGTTTTAGTCATCTTGCCCATGAGGCATGGTTCGCAAGTGCCAAGTGATTCGTAATCAAGTGACTCCAAAAGTCCATCGGTATGGAGTTTCTTCATGCGCTTTACACCGATATGACCTAAACGGCAATGCCACAAATAAGTCGCACTATCATTATCAACTCTGCATCTTTTGGTTTCAACATTATGAATATGTGTATCACTACTATCGAGATTCATTAAAAATAGACCACTCTTCAAGGGTGCATGACCATAAAAGATATTATTCATATAAATAGAACAACCTTTATTCTCTGATTTAAATGAATAACCGTCTCGCATCAAACAAGATCCAGATATAATGTTCATGCTGGCACCAAATAACAATTATTTAGGTCTAAAACTAATCCCGAAGGTAGATGTAGAGGTAGCGTGCCGACCGCGATCACATCGACTTTGGAACCATTTCCCACGCGCATCGTCACCTCGTCCTTTGCCGGTGTTCGCTAATCTGTAGTCCCTGCTTTGAGTTGCAAATATTAGCAATGTAACCGATTATCAAATACCAGGTGCTCTGCGAGCTCTAGTAAGGTACACATCAATAACATGTATATCACATATACCTTTGTTCACCTTGCCATCCTTCTTATCCGCCAAATACTTGGGGCAGTTCCGCTTCCAGTGACCAGTCTGCTTGCAGTAGAAGCACTCAGTTTCAGGTTTAGGTCCAGACTTGGGTTTCTTCCCTTGAGCAGCAACTTGTTTGCTGTTCTTCTTGAAGTTCCCCTTCTTCTTCCCTTTGCCCTTTTTCTTGAAACTAGTGGTCTTGTTGACCATCAACACTTGATGCTCTTTCTTGATTTCTACCTCCGTGGCTTTTAGCATTGCGAAGAGCTCAGGAATTGTCTTAGTCATCCCTTGCATATTATAGTTCATCACGAAGCTCTTGTAGCTTGGTGGCGATGATTGGAGAATTTCATCAATGACACTATCATCCGGAAGATTAACTCCCGGCTGAATTAAGTGATTATTATACCCGGACATTTTGAGTATGTGCTCACCTTGAACTGTTCTCCTCCATCTTGCAGCTATAGAACTTATTGGAGACTTCATATCTCTCAATCCGGGCATTTGCTTGAAATATTAACTTCAACTCTTGGAACATTTCATATGCTCCATGACGTTCAAAACGTCGTTGAAGACCCGGTTCTAAGCCGTAAAGCATGGCACACTGAACTATAGAGTAGTCATCAGCTTTGCTCTGCCAGACGTTCACAACTTCTGGCGTTGCTCTCGCAAAGAGTTCGGCACCTAGCGGTGCTTCCGGGACGTAATTCTTCTGTGCAACAATGAGGATAATCCTCAAGTTACGGACCCGTCCTTGTAATTGCTACCATCATCTTTCAACTTTGCTTTCTCAAGGAACGCATTAAAATTCAACGGAACAACAAAGACGAGCCATCTATCTACAGTAAACTTAGACAAGCAAAATAATATCAGGTACTAAGTTCATGATAAATTTAAGTTTTTAATTAATCATATTACTAAAGAACTCCCACTTAGACAGACATCTCTCTAGTCATCTAAGTGATCACGTGATCCAAATCAACTAAACCATAACCGATCATCACGTGAGATGGAGTAGTTTTCAATGGTGAACATCTTATGTTGATCATATCTACTATATGATTCACGCCCGACCTTTCGGTCTCCGTGTTCCGAGGCCATATCTGCATATGCTAGGCTCGTCAAGTATAACCTGAGTATTCTGCGTGTGCAAAACTGGCTTGCACCCGTTGTAGATGGACGTAGAGCTTATCACACCCGATCATCACGTGGTGTCTCGGCACGACGAACTTTGGCAACGGTGCATACTTAGGGAGAACACTACTTGATAATTTTAATGAGAGATCATCTTAAAATGCTACCGTCAATCAAAGCAAAATAAGATGCATAAAGGATAAACATCACATGCAATCAATATAAGTGATATGATATGGCCATCATCATCTTGTGCTTGTGATCTCCATCTCCAAGCAACCGTCATGATCACCATCGTCACCGGTAGCGACACCTTGATCTCCATCGTAGCATCGTTGTCGTTTCGCCATCTATTGCTTCTCGACTATCGCTACCGCTTAGTGATAAAGTAAAGCAATTACAGGGCGTTGCATTTCATACAATAAGCGACAACCATATGGCTCTGCCGATTGCCGATAACTCGGTTACAAAACATGATCATCTCATATAATAAAATATAGCATCACGTCTTGACCATATCACATCACAACATGCCCTGCAAAAACAAGTTAGACGTCCTCTACTTTGTTGTTGCAAGTTTTACGTGGCTGCTACGGGCTGAGCAAGAACCGTTCTTACCTACGCATTAAAACCACAACGATACTTCGTCAAATAGACTCCGTTTAACCTTCTCAAGGACCGGGCGTAGCCTTTTCAGTTCAACTAAAGTGAGAGAGACAGACACCCGCCAGCCACCTTTAAGCACGAGTGCTCGTAGCGGTGAAACCAGTCTCGCGTAAGCGTCTGGCGTAATGTCGGTCCGGGCGCTTCATCTCACAATCTTGCTGAACCAAAGTATGACATGCCGGTAGGCAGTATGACTTGTATCGCCCACAACTCACTTGTGTTCTACTCGTGCATATGACATCAACGCATAAAACCAGGCTCGGATGCCAATGTTGGGGAACGTAGTAATTTCAAAATTTTCCCTCGCTTTACGGGACCATGGTGATGGCATAGCAACGAGAAGGGAGAGTGTTGTCTCACGCACTCGTAGACCAAAGCGGAAGCGATCACAACGTAGAGGAAGTAGTCGTCGTTCTCCTCGCGATCCTGCCGATCCCGATGCCGTTACTCCGGCACCTCCGAGTCGATGATGACGTAGAGGAAGTAGTCGTCGTTCTCCTCGCGATCCAGCCGATCCCAGCGCCGTTACTCCGGCGCCTCCGAGTTCTTGGCACACGTTCAGCTCGATGGCGCTCCTCGAGCTCCGATCCAGCAAAGCTCCGGGAGAGGGAGTTCGTCGCACCTGACGGCGTGGTGACGATCTTGATGTTTCACCGATGCGGGGCTTCGCCTAAGCACCGCCACGATATGACCGAGGTGGAATATGGTGGAGGGGCACCGCACACGGCTAAGGAGCGATCTCAAGGATCAACTTGTGTGTCCTAGGGTGCCCCCACCCCGTGATATAAAGGAGGAGGGAGGAGGTGGCCGGCCACAAGGGGGCGCCATAGGGAGGGAAACCTACTCCAAGTAGGTTTCCTCTCCTTTCCTTATCTTATTTGGAGGGAAGGAAGGAGTACTAGTATTAGGAAGTAGTACTAGTAGTAGGAATAGGAAGAGGGGAAGGAGAAAGGAAGGGGGCGGCCCCTCCCCAGTCGGATTGGGCTTGGCGCGCCCCCTCCCTTGTTCCTTCTCCCTTCCTCCTACATGGGTCCAATAAGGCCCATATACCTCCCGGGGGTTCCAAGAACCTCCCGAGCTCCAAACTTCTCCGGAACCTTTCCGGTGTCCAAATATATCCGTCCAATATATTAATCTTTATGTCTCGACCATTTCGAGACTCCTCGTCATGTCCGTGATCATATCCGGGACTCGAACAACCTTCGGTACATCAAAATACACAAACTCATAATATAACCGTCATCGAAACCTTAAGCGTGCGGACCCTACGGTTCGAGAACAATGTAGACATGACCGAGACACATCTCCGGTCAATAACCAATAAGCGGGACCTGGATGCCCATATTGGTTCCTACATTTTCTACGAAGATCTTTATCGGTCAGACCGCATAACAACATACGTTGTTCCTTTTGTCATCGGTATGTTACTTGCCGAGATTCGATCGTCGGTATCCAATACCTAGTTCAATCTCGTTCTTGGCAAGTCTCTTTACTCGTTCGTAATACATCATCTCACAACTAACTCATTAGTTGCAATGCTTGCAAGGCTTATGTGATGTGTATTACCGAGAAGGCCTAGAGATACCTCTCCGAGCAATCGGAGTGACAAAACCTAATCTCGAAATACGCCAACCCAACAAGTACCTTTGGAGACACCTGTAGTACTCCTTTATGATCACCCGATTCGTTGTGACGTTTGATAGTACCCAAAGTGTTCCTCCGTAAACGGAGTTGCATAATCTCATAGTTATAGGAACATGTATAAGTCATGAAGAAAGCAATAGCAATATACTAAGCGATCAAGTGCTAAGCTAACGGAATGGGTCATGTCAATCACATCATTCTTCTAATGAGGTGATCCCATTAATCAAATGACAACACATGTCTATGGTTAGGAAACATAACCATCTTTGATTAATGAGCTAGTCTAGTAGAGGCTTACTAGTGACTTATCTGTTTGTCTATGTATTCACACATGTATTATGTTTCCGGTTAATACAATTCTAGCATGAATAATAAACATTTATCATGATATAAGGAAATAAATAATAACTTTATTATTGCCTCTAGGGCATATTTCCTTGATCTCCCACTTGCACTAGAGTCAATAATCTAGATTACTCAAGAATGATTCTAACACCCATGGAGTCTTGGTGCTGATCATGTTTTGCTCGTGGAAGAGGCTTAGTCAGCGGGTCTGCAACGTTCGAGATCCGTATGTATTTTGCAAATCTCTATGTCTCCCACTTGGACTTGGTCCCGAATGGAATTGAAGGCGTCTCTTGATATGCTTGGTCCTCTTGTGAAATCTGGATTCCTTTGCCAAGGCAATTGCACCAGTATTGTCACAGAAGATCTTCATTGGTCCCGATGCACTAGGTATAACACCTAGATCGGAAATGAACTCTTTCATCCAGACTCCTTCATTTGCTGCTTCCAAGCAGCTATGTACTCCGCTTCACATGTAGATCCCGCCACGACGCTTTGTTTACAATCGCACCAACCGACAGCTCCACCGTTTAACAAAAACACGTATCCGGTTTTGCGATTTAGAATCGTCCGGATCGATTGTCAAAGCTTCTTGTCGGCGTAACCATTTACGACTAGCTCTTTGTCACCTCCATATACGAGAAACATATCCTTAGTCCTTTTCGTATTTCAGGATGTTCTTGACCGCTGTCCGATGATCCACTCTGGATTACTTTGGTACCTTCCTGCCAAGCTTACAGCTAAGCATACGTCAGGTCTGGTACACAACATTGCATACATGAT
The DNA here is from genome assembly GCA_021605145.1 of Aegilops bicornis. NCBI lineage: Eukaryota > Viridiplantae > Streptophyta > Magnoliopsida > Poales > Poaceae > Aegilops > Aegilops bicornis. The sequence continues at coordinate 259,542,540 of CM038671.1, read as the reverse complement.
AGAGCCTATGGCTGAAGCATAGGGAACATCTTTCATTTTCTCTCTATCTTCTGATGTGGTCGGGCATTGAGTCTGAGTCTGGTTTCAACATTATGAATATGTGTATCACTACTATCGAGATTCATTAAAAATAGACCACTCTTCAAGGGTGCATGACCATAAAAGATATTATTCATATAAATAGAACAACCTTTATTCTCTGATTTAAATGAATAACCGTCTCGCATCAAACAAGATCCAGATATAATGTTCATGCTTAACGCGGCACCAAATAACAATTATTTAGGTCTAAAACTAATCCCGAAGGTAGATGTAGAGGTAGCGTGCCGACCGCGATCACATCGACTTTGGAACCATTTCCCACGCGCATCGTCACCTCGTCCTTTGCCGGTGTTAAGCAATCAGAGTCCCTGTTTGAGTTGCAAATATTAGCAATGTAACCAGATCAAATACCAGGTGCTACTGCGAGCTCTAGTAAGGTACACATCAATAACATGTATATCACATATACCTTTGTTCACCTTGCCATCCTTCTTATCCGCCAAATACTTGGGGCAGTTCCGCTTCCGATGACCAGTCTGCTTGCGGTAGAAGCACTCGATTTCAGGTTTAGGTCCGGACTTGGGTTTCTTCCCTTGAGCAAAGCAACTTGTTTGCTGTTCTTCTTGAAGTTCCTTCTTCTTCCCTTTGCCCTTTTTCTTGAAACTAGTGGTCTTGTTGACCATCAACACTTGATGCTCTTTCTTGATTTCTACCTCCGTGGCTTTTAGCATTGCGAAGAGCTCAGAATTGTCTTAGTCATCCCTTGCATATTATAGTTCATCACGAAGCTCTTGTAGCTTGGTGGCGATGATTGGAGAATTACATCAATGACACTATCATCCGGAAGATTAACTCCCGGCTGAATTAAGTGATTATTATACCCGGACATTTTGAGTATGTGCTCCTTGTGAGCTGTTCTCCTCCATCTTGCAGCTATAGAACTTATTGGAGACTTCATATCTCTCAATCCGGGCATTTGCTTGAAATATTAACTTCAACTCTTGGAACATTTCATATGCTCCATGACGTTCAAAACGTCGTTGAAGACCCGGTTCTAAGCCGTAAAGCATGGCACCTTTGAACTATAGAGTAGTCATCGACTTTGCTCTGCGGGACGTTCACAACTTGGCGTTGCTCTACGCAGGCACTGGCACCCAGCGGTGCTTCCAGGGCGTAATTCTTACGTGCAGCAATGAGGATAATCCTCAAATTCTGGACCCAGTCCGTGTAATTGCTACCATCATCTTTCAACTTTGCTTTCTCAAGGAACGCATTAAAATTCAACGGAACAACGGCCACGAGCCATCTATCTACGATGAAACATAGACAAGCAAAATACTATCAGGTACTAAGTTCATGATAAATTTAAGTTTTTAATTAATCATATTACTAAAGAACTCCCACTTAGACAGACATCTCTCTAGTCATCTAAGTGATCACGTGATCCAAATCAACTAAACCATAACATCTGTGTTGTCATTAGCAGCTTTGAGTGGGCTTGGCGGTTTATCAGCAGCTCTGACTGGACTTGCCGGTTTATCAACATGGCCTGTTGGATCAACTTCCATTTGTTCAACGGTTAAGTCATGGTCTTGCGGCGGCGGATCATCGAGAATAGCATCAGCATTTGTGTCCTCCAGTTCTGGAGTTTTCTCCGGTTCAGTGGTCGTGTTATCATCAGCCGGTTTACTCAATTTGGCCTTTTTGCTGGGTCTGGCCTTGGCTCTGAAAGGAACAGACATAAAGGTTAGTATGATAAGCAGGCACAGGGTATAAATGGTTAGTTTAATATACTTACCCAGGAAGAGTTTTTAGAGGTGGAAGTTGTGTCCTGGTTGAGTCGCCAGAAGATGAATGAGATGTTCCCCGATAGTTTGAATCAGACTGATTAAGAGGTTGTCGGAAATAACCTGCCCTGGGATAAGATGTGTCAGGAATAGGTGAAACCTCTGGGCGGCGTTTATGAACCAGAGTATTCGGTAAACTGGATGAAGTAACCACCTGGCCACTATGCCGGGTTGTGCGGCGAGCTTCGTGTTGCTGCTTCTTCAAAAGAAATTTGGATCCAAGTGAGCTAGGGGTGAGAAAATCTTACTTCCCGGTTTGCTTGACGGGTTTTCTGTGTTGGTAGAGGATCTGAACCGGAGGAAAGAATAATTACCTCTACATCATCAGCATGGCTAGCTTCAGGGTCATCCTGATAATAGTCATTGTCAATGAGGTGTATGAAAAAGGAGCCAAGAGAATCAAGTTCTACCTCTGATTCCAGGTTATCAAGATCATCATCAATGTTCAAATCGGTGGACTCGGCGGTTTTCTTCTTGGCAGGTTTTTTGGTAACCTTAGTCTTGGGGCGAGGTGTCTTGGCCGGTTTGTCATGTGGTTTCTTCTTCCAGAACGGATCATCACCCTGTCAAAGATTGACAAAATTATAAGGGAATATTTAAGAGAACTGGATTAAAACAAGAGTTATATAATTCTTATAGCTGGCGGTTTATTGGAAGTGCAGAAGAGACTAAGCCCTGTTTTGCTGCAGACAGCCACCGGTTCATCCGGTATCTTCTTGACAGCTTCAGTAATTTCAGCTTCTGTTAGCTGAATGTCAATATGTCGTTGAGGATCTTTCAAGTCCCATGTGTACTCGCACATTAAACCAGGGTGACGGCTTAAAGGCAGAATGCTCCAGGATATCCAGCAACGAGCAAAGTCAATGCATGTTAAACCGTTCGCAAAAAAGTATCGAAGCTTTGAAAGTTGTGGTGCATACTTGGCTCGTTCCTTGGCACTAAGTCGTTGGGGAAATGGATGTGCATTGGTAAGCCGGTGAGCATGATAACCCGGCAGAGGATTATCATCAGCTGGAGACGTATCTCGGCAGTAGAACCAAGTTTGATTCCAGTCTTTGGGGTGACTATGATGTTTGGCCTGAGGGAAGCTGACATATTTCCTTTTCTGAATTGAAACCCCGCCAAGTTCAGTATTGGGCCCATCTGTAAATTCAGTCCGGCGGTTTAAATAAAAGAAGTCTCTGAACAGCTCAACAATGGGTTCTTCTTGCAGACAAGCCTCGCAAAACACTTGAAAATTACAAATATTGGACACGGAGTTAGGTCCAATATCTTGGGGGCGGAGTTGGAAGCTAGCAAGCACATCATGGAATTTTTTTGATCCAGGTGGGCTAAACCCTCGACCCAGATGATCAACGAATACAATTACTTCTCCATCCTTGGGCTCAGGAGGATTTTCTGGACCAGGGGATCTCCAATGGATAACTTCCTTTTTTGCTAAAGCGTCGGTTGCAACACACCCGTTCAGTTGCTCTTCAGTAACCCGGGAAGGAACCCAATTGCAAGCATAAAAAGACTTGGCCATTTGAACAACCTCCTGAAGGAAGGTTTGTGCCGGTTTAAGATTCATAATTGGCAAGCATAAAGTGTTACAGGTTAAAAGACAGAAGTTGTTCAAACATGCAAGATTGTTAAAACCAGAGGTTGATGTTATCAAAATTATAATGGAAAGCGATTGGCGGTTTAAGAGGGGACTAATGGTACCTGGCGGGTTATCATTTTCTAAAGTTAAACCGCCCATGTTAGCATTGAAGGTACAGATCTGAAATAACTAAGTGATGGAAAAAAAGTTTCACAAATTGGTATTACAAATGTGGATCCACCGCATGTCAGAAAATGGAAAAATATTCAGGGTTAAATAGTCTGATACTTGAGCAGTTGAAGGATCCAGATGGGATTTTCTACTTAAATGAGATACACTAATGGAAAGAAGGACTATGGCGATCACTATACAGGTTGAATATTGAGATTTGAATCAAAGAACTACTGTGCAATGACGAACACCGATGAACGCTCAAACCCTAAAGATAGATCTATGAGGGAAGGAAATAAGACTTACTGATGATGGTGGAACAGCAGAGAGGCGCCGCGTTTCTCTGGTACATTCAGGTTGATGCAGCGGCCGGAGTTGAGGACGAGGACGAAGACTTGGCAGCGGCGGCTGAGCTTGAGCACTAGGTAGACGCGAGGAAGAAGATGGAGTGAAGAGGCACGAGGAGGAAAAGTAAAAATGACCCCCGGTTCTATTTATAAGGTGAATGGAAAAGTGGCAGGCGCGGGAATCGAGGAGGTCAAAAAACGGATCAGTAGACATACGGACACCTCGATTTTCGGAGATTCATTAAAGGAGAAGTATTAAAAGATTTGGGTTCTATATAAAGTTAATGGCAGATGATGTCAATGCGGATTATCATGATCTTGGAAGATGACGTCACGGCAAGTTACAAGATTTTCATGAAGGTGTTGAAAAAGGAATTCTCCTAAGTACTGAAGATTGACACGAACAAGTTCAAATCAATCTCGGGCCTAATGTTGGAGATATAACTACTAAGCATAAACCGGCCAGGGGGGCCGGGTTATACTCATTATAAGTTATTCATATTGAAGCCCATGAAGACAAGGAACATGGCGCTTTACGAGGAGGTTTAACTAGAAGGCCCAAGGCCTAAAGGCGGATTAGGGCCCATCAATATAAACCGCCATATGATGTATACTTGTGTTGTAAGATAAGAAAAGGTAGAAACCGAGCCGCACACGTTTATGAGCCGGCTGGGATTTTGTAAACCGCCGGGCGTCAACCTGTGTATATAAAGGGACGACCCGGCGACGGTTTAGGGACAAGAAACAACATATCGAGAGTCAGGCAAAGCGTATTCGCTCCTTGGTCATCGAAACCCTAGCAATTCCACATCAACTGGATTAGGCTTTTACCTTCACGCAAGGGGCCGAACCAGTATAAACTCCTTGCGTCCGTTGTCCCGCTTTAACCTCTTTAAGCTAACTATGTTGTGATGGCTCCACGACTAAGTCCTCACACTAGGACATCTGTCGTGACAAAACCACGACAGGGAGCATCATGCACCTAGGTGTTGATCCTAGATATTTTGCCACTCGAAATCAAGCCCCAAAATTGCCCACATAACCAATTCCCATGGTCCGTGGCATTTCCTTTTGTAACAAAATGAAATAAAATATCTACAAATTGCCATGTGGGTAAGATACAAATATGAAAATGTCTACAAAGCGCCATGGCTTGATCAAATTTGCTGCTAGGTCTAATTGTCAACCAGCCATGGGGGCATTCAAACAAATTATGCAAAAATTTCATGGGCTTAATCAATCCCATTTCAAAAATCCTCACATCTACAAAAAATGGGAGATCTAAAACACATTAGGAGCAATGAGGGATGGAAAAAAATTCCCTGCCTTTTACAACATATGCAACGATGCACATGGATGTTCATGTCTTCTCGTGTCATTTAGTAAAAAACAGAAGCAGAAAACAGTTATGTATCAGTGGGGGGCCAAACCTTGGCTTCACTCCACTCGCTAAGAATGGCCTCCGAATTCTCCCGTCGCGCCGCCTGGTGAGCGCCCATGACGGCCGCAAAGAAGCCGCCACGGCCACATTCTCGGGGGTTCGTCTTCGGTCGCGGCCACCACCGTCGCCATGACCTGGCGGAGGTACACTGTGAGGAGAACGCCTGGCTAGGTGCGGAAGCCAGGTGGCACGGACAACTTGTTCGTCAGGCGCCCCTGAGCTCTCTCTCTCTCTCTCTCTCTCTCTCTCTCTCTCTCTCTCTCTCTCTCTTTATCTGTCTCTCTCTCCCTCTGTGTGTCTGTGTGTGTGTGCTGTGTAGCGTCGCAGTCTGCCATGGGTGCGCCATGGAGCTCCAAGGCTCCTAGATCTAGTTCTGCCTTTGAATCTCGAGGCATGGAGCCGCCCCGCGTCTTCCATCACCAGCACGCCTCTTGTTCCTCCCCCCGCTAGATCCCTCGCTCAGCCGAAGCGCCTCACGTCGCTGGTAATCACACTGTCGAGCTACTGATGTCTACTACGAACCTTTATTCTTGTAGACTTGTGTTGGGCCTCCAAGTGTAGAGTTTGGTAGGACAGTAGCAATTTTCCCTCAAGTGGATGACCTAAGGTTTATCAATTCGTGGGAGGCGTAGGATGAATATGGTCTATCTCAAACAACCCTGCAACCAAATAATAAAAAGACTCTTGTGTCCCCAACACACCAAATACAATGGAAATTTGTATAGGTGCACTAGTTCGGCGAAGAGATGGTGATACAAGTGTAGTAACGATAGTGGATATTGATTTTTGTAAAAGTAACAATAAAAACAGCAAGGTAGAAATTGGTAAAACGGAGCACAAAGGATATTGCAATGTTTGAAAATGAGGCCTAGGGTCCGTACTTTCGCTAGTGCAATCTCTCAACAATGCTAATCTAATTGGATCGTATAACCATCCCTCAACATGCGATGAAGAATCACTCCAAAGTTCTTATCTAGCGGAGAACATAAGAAGAAATTGTTTGTAGCTATTCTTTCCGATCGATCTATCCAAGAGTTCGTTCTAAATTAACACCAAGTTATTCTTTCCGATCGATCTATCAAGAGCTCGTACTAAAGTAACACCAAGTTATTCTTTCCGACCGATCTATCAAGAGTTCGTACTAAAATAACACCAAAGCAAATTCAAATTCATAATACTCAATCCAACACAAAGAACCTCAAAGAGTGCCCTAAGATTTCTACCGGTGAAACAAAAGACGAGAACGTGCATCATTCCCTATGCATAGATTACCCCAATGTCACCTCGGGAATCCGCGAGTTGAGTGTCATAACATATCTCAAGTGAATCAATATAATACCCCATTGTCACCACAGGTATTCATATGCAAGATATTTATCAAGTGCTCTCAAATCCATAAAACTATTCAATCCGATAAAACGAAATCTCAAAGGGAAAACTCAATTCATCACAACAAGATAGAGAGGGAGAAACACCATATGATCCAACTATATTAACAAAGCCCACTATACATCAAGATCGTGACATCTCAAGAACACGAGAGAGATAGAGAGAGAGAGAGAGAGAGAGAGAGAGAGAGAGAGAGATAGAGACTAAACACATAGCTACTGGTACAAACCCTCAGCCCCTAGGGTGGACTACTCCCTCCTCATCATGGTGGCCGCCGGGATTATGAAGATGGCCACCGGTGATGATTCTCCCCTCCGGAGAGTGCCAGAATGGGGTCTAGATTGGTTTCTCGTGGCTACAAAGTTTTCTTGAGCGGAACTTAGATCTAGGGTCTCCGCGAGGGTTTTTGGAATATTTGGGAATTTATAGGGCGAAGAGGCGGTGCGGGAGGCCACCGAGGTGGGCACAACCCACCGGGGCGTGCTTGGGGGCCCAGGCATGCCCTGGTGGGTTGTTCCCCCCTCGGGGCACCACCAGGTGCTGCTCTGGCCCATTGGATGTCTTCTGGTCCATAAAAAATCCACAAAAAGTTCGCTGCATTTGAACTCCGTTTGATATTGATTTTCTGCGATGTAAAAAACAAGTAAAAAACATCAACTGGCACTGGGCACTATGTCAATAGATTAGTCCCAAAGAATGATATAAAGTTCCTACAAAATGATTGTAAAACATCCAAGAATGATAATATAACTACATGAATACTTCATAAATTATAGATACGTTGGAGACGTATCAGCATCCCCAAGCTTAATTCCTACTCGTCCTCGAGTAGGTAAATGATAAAAGAAATAATTTATGAAGTGTGAATGCTAGCAAAGAGCTTAAGTTTGATCAATGATAATTTCAATCACTTTCCCTAGCATCAAAACATCAACTTTTTTTTTCATAAAACTGATCATGACAAAGTAGCAACCAATTCACATGTTAAGGTTCAAACAATGAATTCTCTTGAAACTCAAGAACCTATATTCGTAGTCACCAAATAATTGCAATTCAATTTATTCAACAAAGTCTAAGTAAGAGCTCCACATACTCAACCATCATATAGTCTTCTATGATTGCTAACACTTACCGCATACACATGAGCAAAACGTTTCAGCCGGACACATAGAAAGATAGGGGCTTATAATTTCGCCTCCCAACGTATTCACCTCAAGGGTGATGTCAACAATAATAACTCATGTTACCCATATCCAACTGGATATATGTGCCTAAATCTTTCCTCGCCACATGATCCTTGCCAAAACATAAAAATAAAAAGGAATGGAGAGAAAAACTTTGACTCTTGCATGAAAGTAAATACGTAAAAGTAAAAGGTAGGCCCTTCGTAGAGGGAAGCAGAGGTTGTCATGCGCTTTTTGTTTGTATGCTCAATCCCTTAGTGCAAGAGAACATCACGCTATATTGCCCCTTGTGATGGCAACCTTTGTTATGCAGTCTATCGCTTTTATTCTTTACCATCACAAGTTCGTACAACGCTCAATTTTCTCTTACACTAAATGATCTCACACTTTTAGAAGCACTTTTTATTGCCTTATTGCACCGATGACAACTTACTTGAAGGATCTTATGTCACGCCCAATATGCGACCCTATCCTAAAGGAACTTGAAGGTCCCACCAAGGATAGAAGCGCATATTGGAGACGCTTTTGCAAGGTGGATATCATTACATCGTACCATTACATAATAGTTGGGGATACATACAAGTTATACAAATGCCACATGAATACATCAAACATCATACAAGAGAACAACATCTGACTACGGATGAATCACAAACAGAAACTCAAACAACATCCACCCTGCTAGCCCAGGCTGCCGACCAGGAACCTTACCCAATATCGATGAAGAAGAAGAAGAACTCCAAAACAAGTAAACGTCGCTCTCACATTGGATCATCGCATAACATGTACCTGCAACTTTTGTTGTAGTAATCTGTGAGCCACGAGGACTCAGCAATCCCATTACCATGGGTATCAAGACTAGCAAAGCTTAATGGGTATGGAAAGGATAAGTGGTGAGGTTGCAGAAAGCAACTAAGCATTATATGGTGGCTAACTTACGAGTATAGGAGTAAGATGAGAAACTACGCAAACGGTCGCAAACTAGTAATGATCAAGAAGTGATCCTGAACTACTTACGTTCAAACATATCCCAACCGTGTTCTCCTCTCGAACTTCCCCGAAAAGAGACAGTCACGGTTACGCACGCGGTTGGTGTATTTTAATTCGAGTCTGGTGTCAAGTTCTCTGCAACCGGGCATTAAAAATTCCCATCTGCCACATAACCACGGGCACGGCTCTCAGAAGTTTAAACCCTGCAGGGGTGTCCCCACTTAGCCCATGACAAGCTCACGATCCGCGGAGACAATCCTCCATCTCGGGACCTTCCGATCAGACTCGGAATCCCGATGCAGAAGACATTTCGACAATGGTAAAACAAATCCAGCAAGACCTCCTGACGTGCCGACACCCTGATAGTAGCCGCGCGGATCTCGTCTCAGGCCATGACGGATGAGCTAAGCGTACAGGTACCAAAATACACCAAGTTGCCAAGGGGCGGTCCCAAGACGGTGCTCTAGTTTGGGACCAACACCATCAAGACTGCCCCCTCATATTAGGTTGAATAATGAACCTCGGGTAGCGCTAACTCCCTATGCATCAAATTTACAATCATGTTTAGTTATTATGTTGAGTAAAAGGTAAAACAAATGTTGGGCCTTGCTGGAAGAGTTTTATTCAAAGCGAACTGTCAAGAGGGGCCCATAAACCCTCACCGTGTTAGGGACGCAAAATCAAGGAACATAACACCGGTATGACGGAAACTGGGGTGGCAAGAGTGGAACAAAACACCAGGCAAAAGGCCGAGCCTGCCACCCTTTACCAAGTATATAGATGCATTAATTAAAATAAGAAAAATTATGATATCCATGATATCCATGTCCCAACATGGAACAACCTGCAACTGCACCTGCAACTAGCAATGCTATAAGAGGGGCTGAGCAAGCGGTAACATAGCCAAACAATGGTTTGCTAGGATGGTGGAAAAGGTTAGAGGCTATCATGGCAATTTGGGAGGCTTGATAAACAAGTGGTAGGTAGCGCGACATAGCGATGGCATCGAGACAACTAGCAAAGCAAAGATAGTAGTGAGATCCAATGTGCTGGTCACCTTGCCTGAAATCCCTCTAGGAAGAAGATCGAGTCCATGAAGAAGACTAACCCACGTAGTCGAACGAATCCTCACGATCGCAACGAAACAGGAACTATCGAGAAGAAGCACAACCAGAAAGAAGCAAACAACATGGTAAACACACAACACGTAAACATGACATGATGCTCAACCAAGTATGATGCATGACAAGGCTACATGATGCTACGCATGGCAAGAGATGATGCATACAAGAACAACACATCAAAGCAAGTTTAAATGATGCCGGAATCAACATACAACAATTCCGGTAAGTCCCCATATGCAAATTTCGAAATTGGTCCAGATCTAAATAACATATTGTGTCAAAGTAGTTAAACAGCAAGTTAAAGTGCATCACGATGATCTACGCATCTTTCTAGTCAAGTTACATATAAAGTTCATTTAATTCAGAGCTACGGATTAGAAGATATGAGCAAAACAAGCTAAACATGGCATTGATGCAAAAATGCAATCAAACATCAAGCACACATGCTCAAACCAATGATGCAATAAGGCAAAATGAAACTACATGCAAAACCAAGCAAGTTTCATGTAGATCATGCTCCAAACGGAGCCACGGTTCAACACATACAATCAGTACAAGTTTCAAACACAACCTGCCAAAAACAACAACTAAACACTTTTCAAATCAAGGAAACAACATGCTACAGGAAACATATGGACACAAACTTGATATGCACTTAAATTACGGATTACATGCTTCAAATAACATCAAGGTTCAGGTTCATAGGCATCAAGATTAAACTAACATGATCAATGCAAAATGCAACTTAATAACACAGATTATGACTGTTAAAAACATGGCATACATGTGAGCAGAAATAACATGTTGACATGTTGCAGACATGAAATAACGATGCTACATTGCAAGACCATCACAACCAAAAGCATGTACTTAAATTAAAGGTAGGGAGATACAAAAGATGAACAGTGAGCTACTGCTAGAAAACACTAGAACATGCTCAAAACATCATGGCAAGATTGCAAATGATAACAGATTCATAGACTTGGTGGAATTTAGTAAACATGGCAGAAACAGCGACAAGTAGACATGTTTGCAAGCTTGGTTAACTCAATATAAAGCATATTATGGCAAGTTAATGTAACCATAAGCAAGACGGCATATTTGTGCAGCTATTTATGGCAAGAACATGGTCATAGGATGGACAGATAACTAGCTATTCACATGGCAAGAATGAACTTACTGTTAACAGATTGACAACAACAGTATTTAGCAATTTTAGAGTATGATAACAACAACCTACAGTAGGCTATAAATGTAAACAAGGGCACGGATGGATAGAGCATGACAAGATCTACAAAGCATCCTAAGTGAGTCTCTCCAGAACATGCATGGATTCACTCGTAGCATCAAGCTAACATGGCAACATAATGTAACAGGTACAGACTAACAGATTTCACTAAGTCGCTGAAATCAACAACAACAAGTACCCTAATTTGCATGCTTGTGCTAGTCACCACAGGGCACATAAAAATGCATGGATTGCACCAATGTAAAGATGACATGAATATGCTTCTAGAACATGCTGACATGATGCTCAAAAGGGAATCACACAAAATTCTATGAAAAAGACAAATAGGCAAGTTTCAACAATCTTCAGCAGGTTATAACATTTAGCACTTTTTCGACAATGATTAAGGCAACAAGATGGACACTAACATGCAAGAAAACTACACCACCTTCTAGAGCACTTAGAAATGAACATTCTGACATATCATACATGCAAAACGGAGCCACACGCACAAAGTTAGAACCACTCAAAGATGCACACATGATGTTTAACAACTTTAACATAATGTTTTGTTCAGATCTGGACCAATTTTGAAATTTGCATATGGGGACTTTTTGGAATTATTATATGTTGTTTCCGGCCTCATTTAAACTTCTTTGATGTGTTGTTCTTGTATGCATCATCTCTTGCCATGAGTAGCATCATGTAGCCTTGTCATGCATCATACTTGGTTGAGCATCATAGCATGTTTATGTGTTGTGTGTTTACCATGTTGTTTGCTTCTTTCCTGTTATGCTCCTTCTTGATAGTTCCAGTTTCGTTGCGCTTGTGAGGATTCGTTCAACTACGTGAGATCTTCTTCTTCATGGACTCGGTCTTCTTCCTAGCGGGATTACAGGCAAGATGACCGTCATCTTGGATCTCACTACTATCTTTGTTATGCTAGTTGTCTCGATGCTATCGCTATGTCGCGCTACCTACCACTTATTTATCAAGCCTCCCAAATTTCCATGATAGCCTCTAAACTTTTTACCCTTCCTAGCAAGCCGTTGTTTGGCTATGTTACCGCTTTGCTCAGCCCCTCTTGTAGCGTTGCTAGTTGCAGGTGCAGTTGTAGGTTGTTCCATGTTGGGACATGGATATCATGGATATCTTGGGATATCGCAATATCTCTTATTAAATTAATGCATCTATATACTTGGTAAAGGGTGGAAAGCTCGGCCTTTTGCCTAGTGTTTTGTTCCACTCGTGCCGCCCTAGTTTCCATCATACCGGTGTTATGCTCCTTGATTTTGCGTCCCTAACACGGTGAGGGTTTATGGGCCCCTCTTGACAGTTTGCTTTGAATAAAACTCTTCCAGCAAGGCCCAACATTGTTTTTAACATTTGCCGTAATAATATTGAACTAAATAATTAATTGGAATAGGGCGTCATGAACCCGAGGATTCTTCTACATAAACAGGGGGCCAATGCTGATGGTGTTGGTCCCAAACTAGAGCACTATGCGGGGCCGCCCCTTGGCAACTTGGGGTATTTTGTCACTTGTACGCGTAGCTCATCTGTCGTGGCCTGAGACAAGATACACGCGGCTACTATCAGGGTGTCGGCATATCGGGAGGTCTTGCTGGACTTATTTTACCATTGTCAAAATGTCTTGTGCACCGGGATTCCGAGTCTGATCGGAGGGTCCCGCGATGGAGGATTGTCTCCCGGATCGTGAGCTTGTCATGGGCTAAGTTGGGACACCCCTGCAGGGTTTAAACTTTCGAGAATCGTGCCCGCGGTTATGTGGCAGATGGGAATTTTTTAATTTCCGATAGTACTGAACTTGAAGTAAATTTAACTAAAATACAGCAACCGCGTGCTTAGTTGTGACTGTCTCTTTTCGGTGAAGTTCGAGAGGAGAACACAGTTGGGTTATGCTTGAACGTAAGTAGTTCAGGATCGCTTATTGATCATTACTAGTTTGCGACCGTTTGCGTAGTTTCTCATCTTACTCTTGTACTCATAAGTTAGCCACCATACATTGCTTAGCTGCTTCTGCAACCTCACCACTTACCCTTTCCTACCCTTTATGCTTTTCTAGTCTTGATGCCCATGGTAATGGGATTGCTGAGTCCTCGTCGCTAACAGATTACTACACCAACAGTTGCAGGTATAGGTAATGCGATGATCATGACGTGAGAGCGATGTTTGCTTGTTTTGGAGTTCTTCTTCTTCTTCGTCGATCTTGGGATAGGTTCCTGTTCGGCAGCCTCGGCTAGCAGGGTGGATGTCGTTTGAGTTTCTGTTTGTGTTTCATCCGTAGTTGGATGTTGTTCTCATGTATGATGTTTGATGTATTCATGTGGCATTCGTATGCCCTTTGTATGTATCCCATCTATTACGTAATGGTACGATGTAATGATATCCACCTTGCAAAAGCGTTTCAATATGCGGCTCTATCCTTGGTGGGATCTTCGAGTTCCTCTCAGATAGGATCGCATATTGGGCATGACAACTTGGTATCAGAGCCAGGTTTCAAACCTGCGACCTGTGGGTTATGGGCCCACCATGCTTCCGCTGCGCTTCCGAGACCGAGGCTTCAGACACCTTCCGTGTTTTTCGTTGTCGCCATGTGTTTTATTTGTTTGTTGCATTTCATCTTGTCATCATGAGCATTGCATCCGCATGTTTTCATAAAACTTGCATCTGCTCGTAGTTGCCGCTTCTTTCTTGTCTTTGTTGACCTCCTCTCAGATCAACTGGACCGCTCTCTTCTCTCTCTTCTCTGAGCCCATCAAACCCCGTTGTCTCCATGGCCTTTTGTCAAACCCCTGACACGCGTCCAAAAGCTTACCCGAACCCGACCCGAGCAGTCATGACCGATGGGTCCGGATCATCTCCAAACATCCCTAAAATATCTTAGTTTTGTCATTTGAACTCACTGGCAGTTTATTCTCGACCGACTGATTTCAATCAAAGGGACCAAATGGCACCTAACAAAAATCCACCGGCTATAAATAACTACCTAACCCTACAATCTCGGACGGCTATCTGATAACCCACAAGTATCGGGGATCGCAACAATTTTCGATGGTAGAGTATTCAACCCAAATTTATTGATTTGACACAAGGGGAGCCAAAGAATATTCTCAAGTATTAGCAGTTGAGTTGTCAATTCAACCACACCTGAAATACTTAATATCTACAACAAAATATTTAGTAGCAAAGTAGTATGGAAGTAACGGTAACAGTGGCAAAAGTAACAGTAGCAGTTTTTGTAGCAATCGTAACAGTGGCAACGGAAAAGTAACTAAGCAAAGATCAATATGTGAAAAGCTCGTAGGCAATGGATCAATGATGGATAATTATGTCGGATGCGATTCCTCATGCAACAGTTATAACATAGGGTGACATAGAACTAGCTCCAGTTCATCAATGTAATGTAGGCATGTATTCCGAATATAGTCATACGTGCTTATGGAAAAGAACTTGCATGACATCTTTTGTCCTACCCTCCCGTGGCAGCGGGGTCCTATTGGAAACTAAGGGATATTAAGGCCTCCTTTTAATAGAGTACCAGACCAAAGCATTACCACTTAGTGAATACATGAACTCCTCATCACCGGGAGTGGTCACGATTATTGTCACTTCGGGGTTGCCGGATCATAACACATAGTAGGTGACTATTGACTTGCAAGATAGGATCAAGAACTCACATATATACATGAAAACATAATAGGTTCAGATCTGAAATCATGGCACTCGGGCCCTAGTGACAAGCATTAAGCATAGCAAAGTCATAGCAACATCAATCTTAGAACATAATGGATACTAGGGTTCAAACACTAACAAAAGTAACTCGATTATATGGTAAATATCATCCAACCCATCACCATCCAGCAAGCCTATGATGTGATTACTCACTCACAGCGGTGAGCATCATGAAATTGGTGATGGATGATGGTTGATGATGACGACGGCGACAGATTCCCCTCTCTGGAGCCCCGAACGGACTCCAAATCAGCCCTCCCGAGGAAGATTAGGGCTTGGCGGCGGCTCCGTATCGTGAAACGGAATGAATCCTTCTCTCTGGTTTTTTCCTCCCTGAACGTGAATATATGGAGTTGCGGTTGAGGTCGGTGGAGTCCTGTGGGGCGACGAGGCGGGCGCACTGTGGGGGCGCCTGCACCCTCCGATGTGGTGTGGGCCCCCTGATGCTGATTCTTTCGTCAGTATTTTTTATTAATTCCAAAATGTGTCTCCGTGGATTTTCAGGTCATTTCGAGAACTTCTATTTCTGCACAAGAATAACACCATGGCAGTTCTGCTGAAAACAACGTCAGTCCGGGTTAGTTCCCTTCAAATCATGCAAGTTAGAGTCCAGAACAAGGGCAAAAGTGTTTGGAAAAGTAGATACGTTGGAGACGTATCACTCTTGGCCCACAGAGATGGGTTGGGCTATGCTCACATTTGGCCAACAGGCCGGAGGGGAAACAGAGGAGAGCTGGGGCTGGACCGCGGCTTGGAGAGGTAGGGCGCGGTCAACACGACCACGACCACGATGAGCATAGCTCGTCCTGGTTGCAGAGGAGGCAGGAGTCGGCTCGAGGCAGGCCAAGGCGGGGCACTCCGGCAAGGAAGATGGCCGGCGTGGGCTCTCAGGCATGGGAAAGTGACGAGGGAACCGACGGGGAGGCGCAGGCAAGGTGAGGTCGGCCTGATCCGGAGCTTGGACGGCGGGGAGGTCTTGCGCAGGCGGGCGGCAAGGTTCAACGGGCGGCGGAGCTAACGGAGAAGGTGGCCGGTTGCAGGGGACTTGCGGCGGACGGCGGCGACCGACGCTGGTTCAAGAGCAGTAGAGAGAGATGGTTAGAGGAGGAGAACGAGAGAAAAGGGAGAAGGGGGCGCGAGGAGACGGCGACCTACTGGTGGTGCCCGGCGGTGAAGGGAGCGCCGATGGTGGTGCTGCTTGCGGTGGCGCATGAGAAGCACGGGAGGATGCAGGGGTGCCTGGCACTGCGGGATCGAGGCTCCCCTACTCGAGCTCCTCGAGCGCGAGCTTGATACGTCTCCAACGTATCTATAATTTTTGATTGCTCCATGCTATATTATCTATTGTTTTGGACAATATTGGGCTTTATTATCCACTTTTATATTATTTTTGGGACTAACCTATTAACCGGAGGCCCATCCCAGAATTGTTGTTTTTTGCCTATTTCAGTGTTTTGACGAAAAGGAATATCAAAGCAGTCGAAGCAGGCGAAATCAACTGGAGAAGTTATTTTTGGAAGGAAAGCTACCTGATGGACTTAGACCCCACGTCAGGAAAGGAGGGAGGTGCTCACGAGGGTGGGGGGCGCGCCCACCCCCCTAGGGCGCGCCCCCTGCCTCGTGGGGCCCCCGAAGCTCCACCGGCGTACTTCCTACACCCATATATACTCACGTACCCTAAAACTTCCAGAAGGGAGAATAGATCGGGAGTTCCGCCGCCGCAAGCCTCTGTAGCCACCAAAAGTCAATTGGGACCTGTTAGGCACCTGCCGGAGGGATCCCTCACCGGTGGCCATCTTCATCATCCGGTGCTCTCCATGACGAGGAGGGAGTAGTTCACCCTCGGCTGAGGGTATGTACCGATAGCTATGTGTTTGATTTCTCTCTCTCTCGTGTTCTTGATTTGGCACGATCTTGATGTATCGCGAGCTTTGCTATTATAGTTGGATCTTATGTTTCTTCTCCCCCTCTTCTCTCTTGTAATGGATTGAGTTTTTCCCTTGAAGTAATCTTATCGGATTGAGTCCTTAAAGATTTGAGAACACTTGATGTATGTCTTACCGTACGTATCTGTGGTGACAATGGGATATCACGAGATTCACTTGATGTATCTTTTGGTTATCAACTTGCGGGTTCCACCCATGAACCTATGCATAGGGGTTGGCACACGTTTTCGTCTTGATTCTCCGGTAGAAACTTTGGGGCACTCTTTGATGTTCTATGTGTTGGTTGAAAAGATGAACCTGAGATTTTGTGATGCATATCGTATAATCATACCCACGGACACTTGAGGTGACATTGGAGTATCTAGGTGACATTAGGGTTTTGGTTGATTTGTGTCTTAAGGTGTTATTCAAGTACGAACTCTAGGGCTGTTTGTGACACTTATAGGAATAGCCCAACGGATTGATTAGAAAGAATAACTTTGAGGTGGTTTCGTACCCTACCATAATCTCTTCGTTTGTTCTCCGCTATTAGCGACTTTGGAGTGACTATTCGTTGCATGTTGAGGGATAGTTATATGATCCAATTATGTTATTATTGTTGAGAGAACTTGCACTAGTGAAAGTATGAACCCTAGGCCTTGTTTCCTATCATTGCAACACAGTTTGTGCTCACTTTTACCACTTGTTACCTTGCTGTTTTTATATTTTCAGATTACAAAAACCTATATCTACCATCCATATTGCACTTGTATCACCATGTTTTTGCCGAACTAGTGCACCTATACAATTTACCATTGTATTGGGTGTGTTGGGGACACAAGAGACTCTTTCTTATTTGGTTGCAGGGTTGCTTGAGAGAGACCATCTTCATCCTACGCCTCCCACGGATTGATAAACCTTAGGTCATCCACTTGAGGGAAATTTGCTACTATCCTACAAACCTCTGCACTTGGAGGCCCAACAACGTCTACAAGAAGAAGGTTGTGTAGTAGACATCAAGCTCTTTTAAAGCGCCCGTTCTTTGGGGAGGTGAGTGCTTGAAGGTATATCTTTAGATCTTGCAATCGAATATTTTTGTTTCTTGTTTTAGCACTGTTTAGTTTATAAAAGAAAATTACAAAAAAATGGAATTGAGTTTGGCTCATACGCTTCACCTTTTTAATATCTTTCGTGAGAATGATGGAAAGGAAAATTGTGCCAAAGTATTAGAAGAAGAATGCATTAAATTGATTGGCACTAAATCTTTGAACGATGAGCATGATTGCAATGTTGTTAGTATGAACTCCTTGAATATCCATGGTACTAATGATGATTGCACTAGTCATGATGAAAATATCTCTTATAAGCATGTCGATTTCTGTGGAGTATATTGGGTTTGCAAGTACACACCAAATAGGGAAGATAGATATTGCAAGAGGCATAAGTACTTGGAAACTAAATGGTTGCAAGAAAGGCTAGATGCTTGTGCTGAAAATTTAAATTTTCTTAGTCGTACTTGTGAACTTTGCAATGAACGTGATCATTTTAGTACCCAATGCCAATTGTTTCATGATCGTATCGTGTCCAAAAATTGTGATGACCTGATTTCCCTTGCACATCATAATGAACTTAGTTTCCTCTTGGGTTATGAAGAAATTAAACGTATAACTAAGGATATTCCAAAATTTGCCCTTGATAAAGTTCTTCATTTTGATCTAGAGAAAATTTATATGTATTGTGCGGTGAATTGTATTGAAAATCCTTATATTACCAATTACATAAAGAAAAGAAAACAAATAGAGGATGAAGATAATACTAATGAAAGGGAAGAGACTTCCCAATATCCTCCTATTATTTCTTATGATGAATTAGGTAACGAGGAGGAGCCTTCTATTCAACCAATCTCATTAATAAGGAGCTCCAAAAAGAGGATTGAACCCACACATGATGTGGTGAAGAAGAAGAAAAGGAAAAGGATGAGAGGTAAAAAGGTATCTCTCCCAAATGATGTTGCTCCTACTACTCATTGTGATGATGATAATTGCTATACTATTGGTGCTATCCATACTATTAATGATGAGAGTGATTATGCTTATGATATGAACCAAGCTTGGGGAAGCTATGTTTGATGAGGATGACATATTTGAGAATATATTTACTGCAATTAATGTTTGTCCCAAGCTTGGGGATGCTATGTTTAAGAATGATGATATTTTTAGCCTCCCAAGTTTTGATATGCAAAGTTTTTATGTTGATAACATGCCTCCTACTTATGATGATTATATTGATGAAAGTGGGTTTGGAAGAGTGTCAACTTTAGGAAGTAGTGATCCCACAATATTGGAGGATGTTGAATCTTATTGTGATAATTATGAAAGTGGATTTGGAGAGGTCATGACTTTATTTAGTGATGTATCCACTATTTCGGAAGAGGTTTCAATTGATTATGATGAGAACAAAGTTGCTACTTATGATGATTATTGTGATAAAACTTATGCTATAAAAAGTAGTGATGACTATATTTATAAAACTTGTCATGATTATGAGTACCCTTTCTCTGAACATTACTCTTTTAATGTAGAAACAATTTATAGTATTCAAGTCCCTTATGATACTCCCACTATTCCGAATGAAAAGAATTTTGCTTATGTGGAGAGTAGTAAAATTTCTATGCAAGTAGATCATGAAAAGAATGCTTTAGGTGCTGGTTATATTGTTGAATTCGTTCATGATGCTACTGAAAATTATTATGAGGGAGGAATATATGCTTGTAGGAATTGGAATAATATCAAGTTTCCTCTCTATGTGCTTAAAGTTTTCAAGTTATGCTTGTTTCACCTTCCTATGCAAGTTGATTCTTGTTCCCATAAGTTGTTTGCTCACAAAGTCCCTATGCATAGGAAGTGGGTTAGACTTAAATGTGCTAGTCATATTCTTCATGATGCTCTCTTTATGTTTCAATTCTTATCTTTTATGTGAGCATCATTGAAATCATCATGCCTAGCTAGGGGCGTTAAACGATAGCGCTTATTGGGAGGCAACCCAATTTTATTTCAGTTTCTTGCTTTTTGGTTCCGTTTAGGAATAAACAATCCATCTAGCTTATGTTTATATGTGGTTTTGTGTTTTAATTAGTGTTTGTGCCAAGTAGAACCTTTGGGAAGACTCGGGTGAAGTCTTTATGATCATGCTGTAAAAAACAGAAACTTTAGCGCTCACGAGATTAGCTTCAACTTTTTACTGGAGAGTGATATTTAGTTGATTATTTTTGCAGATGATTACTAGACAAATTCCTCAGGTCCACCAATTTATTTTAGAATTTTTGGAGTTACAGAAGTATACGTTTGATATAGATTACTACAGACTGTTCTGTTTTTGACAGATTCTGTTTTTCGTGTGTTGTTTGCTTATTTTGATGACTCTACGGCTAGTAAAATAGTTGATGGACCATAGAGAAGTTGGAATACAGTAGGTTTAACACCAATAAAAATAAAGAATGATTTAATTACAGTACCTTGAAATGGTGTTTTGTTTTCTTTCGCTAACGGAGCTCACGAGTTTTCTGTTAAGTTTTGTGTTGTGAAGTTTTCAAGTTTTGGGTAAAGATTTGATGGGCTATGGAATAAGGAGTGGAAAGAGCCTAAGCTTGGGGATGCCCCGGAAGGCATCCCCTCTTTCGTCTTCGTTCACCAGTAACTTTACTTGGAGCTATATTTTTATTCACCACATGATATGTGTTTTGCTTGGAGCGTCATGTCATTTTCTTTTGCTTAGCTTGCTGTTGAAGTAAAATACCAAGATCTGAAATTCTTAAATGGGAGAGTCTTCACATAGTTGCATAATTATTCGACTACTCATTGATCTTCACTTATATCTTTCGGAGTAGTTTGTTGTTTGCTCTAGTTGTTCACTTATATCTTTTAGAGCATGGTGGTAGTTTTATTTTGAAGAAATAGATGAACTCTCATGCTTCACTTATATTATTTTGAGAGTCTTAAATAGCATGGTAATGTGCTTAAATAATCCTAATATGCTAGGTATCAATAATAGTAAAAACTTTCTTATGAGTGTGTTGAATACTAAGAAAAGTTTGATGCTTAAAAATTGTTTTGAGATATGGAGGTGATAATATCAAAGTCGTGCTAGTTGAGTAGTTGTGAATTTGAGAAATGCTTGTGTTGAAGTTTGCAAGTCCCGTAGCATGCACCTATGGTAAACGTTATGTAACAAATTTGAAACATGAGGTGTTATTTGATTGTCCTCCTTATGAGTGGCGGTCGGGGACGAGCGATGGTCTTTTCCTACCAATCTACCCCCCTAGGAGCATGCGCGTAGTGCTTTGGTTTTTGATGGCTTGTAGATTTTTGAAATAAGTATGTGATTTCTTTATGACTAATGTTGAGTCCATGGATTATACGCACTCTCACCCTTCCATCATTGCTACCCTCTTCGGTATCGTGCATTGCCCTTTCTCACATCGAGAGTTGGTGCAAACTTCACCGGTGCATCCAAACCCCGTGATATGATACGCTCTTTCACACATAAACCTCCTTATATCTTCCTCAAAACAGCCACCATACCTACCTATTATGGCATTTCCATAGCCATTCCGAGATATATTGCCATGCAACTTTCCACCATACCATTCGTCATGACACATTCGTCATTGTCATATTGCTTAGCATGATCATGTAGTTGACATAGTATTTGTGGCAAAGCCACCGTTCATAATTCTTTCATACATGTCACTCTTGGTTCATTGCATATCCCGGTACACCGCCGGAGGCATTCATATAGGGTCATACTTTGTTCTAGTATCGAGTTGTAATCATTGAGTTGTAAATAAATAGAAGTGTGATGCTCATCATTCAATAGAGCATTGTCCCAATAAAAAAAGAGAAAGGCCAAAGAGAAAAAAGGCCCAAAAAAAGGAAAAAAAGAAAATAAAAAGGGGCAATGCTACTATCCTTTTTCCACACTTGTGCTTCAAAGTAGCACCATAATCTTCATGATAGATAGTCTCTTGTTTTGTCATTTTCATATACTAGTGGGAATCTTTCATTATAGAACTTGGCTTGTATATTCCAACAATGGGCCTCCTCAAGTGCCCTAGGTCTTCGTGAGCAAGCAAGGTGGATGCACACCCACTTAGTTTCTTTTGTTGAGCTTTCATACATTTATAGCTCTAGTGCATCCGTTGCATGGCAATCCCTACTCCTCGCATTAACATCAATCGATGGGCATCTCCATAGCTCATTGATTAGCCTCGTTGATGTGAGACTTTCTCCTTTTTTTGTCTTCTCCACATAAACCCCTCATCATATTCTATTCCACCCATAGTGCTATATCCATGGCTCACGCCCATGTATTGCGTGAAGGTTTATAAGTTTGAGATTACTAAAGTATGAAACAATTGCTTGGCTTGTCGTCGGGGTTGTGCATGATGAGAGCATTCTTGTGTGATGAAAATGGAGCATGACTAAACTATATGATTTTGTAGGGATGAACTTTCTTTGGCCATGTTATTTTGAGAAGACATAATTGCTTAGTTAGTATGCTTGAAGTATTATTATTTTTATGTCAATATGAACTTTTGTCTTGAATATTTCGGATCTGAATATTCATATCGAAATTAAGAAAATTACAATGAAATTATGCCAACTAGCATTCCACATAAAAAATTATCTTTTTTATCATTTACCTACTCGAGGACGAGCAGGAATTATGCTTGGGGATGCTTGATATGTCTCCAACGTATCTATAATTTTTTATTGCTCCATGCTATATTATCTATTGTTTTGGATAATATTGGGCTTTATTATCCACCTTTATATTATTTTTTGGGACTAACCAATTAACCGGAGGCCCAGCCCAGATTTGCTGTTTTTGCCTATTTCAGTGTTTCAAAGAAAAGGAATATCAAACGGAATGAAATCAACTGGAGAAGTTATTTTTGGAAGGAAATCTACCGGATGGACTTGGACCCCACGTCAGGAAAGGAGGGAGGTGCTCACGAGGGTGGGGGGCGCGCCCACCCCCCTAGGGCGCGCCCCCTACCTTATGGGGCCCCCGAAGCTCCACCGACGTACTTCCTGCACCCATATATACTCACGTACCCTAAAACTTCCAGAAGGGAGAATAGATCGGGAGTTCCGCCGACACAAGCCTCTGTAGCCACCAAAAGTGAATCGGGACCCTGTTCCGGCACCCTACCGGAGGGGGGATCCCTCACCGGTGGCCATCTTCATCATCCCGGCGCTCTCCATGACGAGGAGGGAGTAGTTCACCCTCGGGGCTGAGGGTATGTACCAGTAGCTATGTGTTTGATCTCTCTCTCTCGTGTTCTTGATTTGGCATGATCTTGATGTATCGCGAGATTTGCTATTATAGTTGGATCTTATGTTTCTTCTCCCCCTCTTCTCTCTTGTAATGGATTGAGTTTTCCCCTTGAATTAATCTTATCGGATTGAGTCTTTAAAGATTTGAGAACACTTGATGTATGTCTTGCCGTGCGTATCTGTGATGACAATGGGATATCACGTGATTCACTTGATGTATGTTTTGGTGATCAACTTGCGGGTTCCGCCCATGAACCTATGCATAGGGGTTGGCACACGTTTCTGTTTGATTCTCCGATAGAAACGTGGGGCACTCTTTGAGGTTCTATGTGTTTGTTGAATAGATGAATCTGAGATTTTGTGATGCATATCATATAATCATACCCACGGATACTTGAGGTGACATTGGAGTATCTAGGTGACATTAGGGTTTTGGTTGATTTGTGTCTTAAGGTGTTATTCAAGTACGAACTCTAGGGCTGTTTGTGACACTTATAGGAATAGCCCAACGGATTGATTGGAAAGAATAACTTTGAGGTGGTTTCGTACCCTACCATAATCTCTTCGTTTGTTCTCCGCTATTACCGACTTTGAAGTGACTCTTTGTTGCATGTTGAGGGATAGTTATATGATCCAATTATGTTATTATTGTTGAGAGAACTTGCACTAGTGAAAGTATGAACCCTAGGCCTTGTTTCCTATCATTGCAACACCGTTTATGCTCACTTTTACCACTTGTTACCTTGCTGTTTTTATATTTTCAGATTACAAAAACCTATATCTACCATCCATATTGCACCTGTATCACCATCTCTTCGCCGAACTAGTGCACCTATACAATTTACCACTGTATTGGGTGTGTTGGGGACACAAGAGACTCTTTGTTATTTGGTTGCAGGGTTGCTTGAGAGAGACCATCTTCATCCTATGCCTCCCACTGATTGATAAACCTTAGGTCATCCACTGAGGGAAATTTGCTACTATCCTACAAACCTCTGCACTTGGAGGCCCAACAACGTCTACAAGAAGAAGGTTGTGTAGTAGACATCAGTGCTCGCGCACGAGAGAGAGAAGAGGTTGGGCCTCGGGTGGCTGGATCGGGGATCAGGGGCGTGACTATGCAGGGAGGCCGCCGGTTGGCTTGATGATGAAATTGAGGGGAGGGGCTGGATTGATCGGGAGGAGTTGGGGAGTGGAGGCAACCGGTTGGTTAGGAGAGAGATCGGGAGGGATCCCGAGGAAGAAGGTAGGTAGGTGGCGGCGGGCAGGGGGATGGATGGGACAACCGTCCGAGATTGTAGGGTTAGGTCGTTATTCATAGCCGGTGGATTTTTGTTAGGTGCCATTTGGTCTCTTTGATCGAAATCAGACGATCGAGAATAAAATGCCAGTGAGTTCAAATGACAAAACTAAGAAATTTTAGGGATGTTTGGAGATGATCCGGACCCACCAGTCACGACTGCTCGGGCTGGGTTCGGGTAAGCTTTTGGACGCGCGTGAGGGGTTTGACAAAAGTCCATGGAGACAAGGGGGTTTGATGGGCTCAGAGAAGAGAGAGAAGAGAGCGGTCCGGTTGATCTGAGAGGAGGTCAACAGAGATAAGAAAGAAGCGGCAACTATGAGCGGATGCAAGTTTTATGAAAACATGCGGATGCAATGCTCATGATGACATGATGAAATGCAACAAACAAATAGAACACATGGCGACAACGAAGAACATGGAAGGCATCTTAAGCGTCGGTCTCGGGTCGTCACAACTCTCCTCCACTTACAAGAGATCTCGCCCCGAGATCTAGAGATGATAAACGGAAGAGGAAGAGAAGAGGTAAAACTAAGTTGCTTCTTTGACAAAGGGTGAGACCAAAGAACCTTGAGAGGTTGAACAATTCCAAGGAAAGAATACAACGGAGATGAACACAGTTGATGGAGATGAACATAGGTATGGTGGACTCTTGAAAAATAAGATTTGGGTTTAAAGGTTTTTGGATGCACAAGTAGTATCTCTACTTGGTGCGGAATTTTGGCTAGCAAAGATGGGGGGCAAGCACCACATGTTGAAGGATCTATGACAATATAACTTCTATGTGAATATGAACAAACATAAATCATTAAATTGTCTTCCTTGTCGAACGTCAACAATTTTGGCATATAATATTTTGATGGGGGATCATAATCACAAAAGATTTCCAAGATAGTGTACTTGCATGTGAAAGTTCTCTTCCTTATAGTAATCATTCAGGAATTGCTTGTATGACCAATATTGTGATTGTCAAGCTTCAAAAGATTTCACTTTCTAAACCCAATGTGAAGCTACCACTAGGCATGATATGAACATAAAATTTCAACTTCATGATATTCAATTCATTAAACAATTTACTCATAAGATATAAGTGAAGCACAAGAGTAAATGACAAACTAATCCAAAAAAGATATAAGTGAAGATCAAGCGAGTAGTTATGTAAATGGGTAGCTATTTGAGGACTCTCTTTATTTAAAAACTTTCAGATCTAAGTGTTTTATTAAAACAACAAGCAAAAAGCAAAACAAAATAAAATGACAATCCAAGAATAGCACACATCATGTGAAGAAGCTTAGATGCTTGAGACTTCTTGAAAATATTATCTTGGGATGCCTTGGGAATCCCCAAGCTTAAGCTTTTGTGTCTCCTTAATTCCTCTCATATCACAGTTTTCCTAAATCTCAAAAGCTTCATCCACACAAGACTCAACAAGAACTCGTGAGATAAGTTAGTATAAACCAATGCTAAAACCTTATCATTCTCTACTTTAGCAAATCACTAAAATTATTATTCAACATTGCATACTAAATGCCTCTGCATATTTATTACTACTATCCTCAAATAGAATCATTAAACAAGCAAACATATGCAAACAATGCAAACATAATAGCAATCTGCCAAAACAGGACAGTCTGTAAGGAATGCAAGAGGATCCATACTTATTCAACTTCAAAAAATTCTGAAAAGTTAACACTTTGTAGAAAATTTATCAGAGATTATTGTGCAAAAAGTTTCAACATTTTATCACATTCTGAATTTTCTGGGGAAATTTTGCAACACCGATAAACTTTCTATTTTCAAACAGCAACATGTAGACTTGCAAAATAAGCATGGCAAAGGCTATCATCGCCACTTTTATTGGAATGAAAGATGCAAAAAATTATTATAAATAACAGAAAGCAAATCAAAACAAAATAAAATGACGCTCCAAGCAAAACTCATATCATGTGACGAATAAAAATATAGCCTCAAGTAAGACTACCGATATTGTTGGAGACGAAAGAGGGGATGCCTTCCGGGGCAGCCCAAGCTTAGTTGCTTAGATCTTCCTTGGATATTAACTTGGGGTGCCTTGGTCATCCCAGGGCTTAGGGTCTTCTCACTCCTTATTCTCCTCATATCGACATCTCACCCGAAACTTGAAAACTTCAATCACACAAAACTTAACGGAACTTCCTGAGATAGGTTAGTATGATAAAGAGCAAACCATTTCACTTTCGTACTGTCAAAGACAAGATTCATAATTGTTTCCACACAATGCCTACTGTAGCATATCATTTATACAATTTATATTGAGCAATATAAGCCATAGAAACTAGAAAACAAGCAAACTATGCATTGAAAACAGAATCTGTCAAAAACAGAACAGTCTGTAGTAATCTGTACTCCAACCATACTTCTGCTACTCCAAAAATTCTGAAAAATTAGGAATATGTAGGGAATTTGTAAATCTATCGCCTGTAAAAAATTCAGATCAAAAGCACGTTCCAGTGAATTTTAAAAATTCCTGGACTGAGCGCAAAAGTTTTTGTTTTTGGACAAAATCAAGTCAACTATCATCCACGCTATCCCAAAGGCTTTACTTGGTACTTTTTGAAACAAAATCAATAAAACATGATTACTACAGTAGAATAATCATGTGAACACATAAAAACAGTAAATAAAAGTGTTGGGTTGTCTCCCAACAAGCGCTTTTCTTTAATGCCTTTTTAGCTAGGCATGATGATTTCAATGATGCTCGCATAAAAGATAAGAATTGAAACACAAAGAAAGCATCATGAAGCATATGAATAGCACATTTAAGTATAACCCACTTCCTATGCATAGGGATTTTGTGAGAAAACAATTTATGGGAGCAAGAATCAACTAGCATAGGAAGGCAAAATAAGCATAACTTCAAAACTTTCAACACATAGAGAGGAAACTTGATATTATTGCAATTCATACAAGCATAAGTTCCTCCATCATAATAATTTTTAGTAGAATCATGAAGAAATTCAACAATATAACCATCACATAAAGCATTCTTTTCATGACACAAAAGCATAGAAAACTTACTACTCTCCACATAAGTAAATTTCTTCTCATCAATAGTAGTGGGAGCAAACTCAACAAAATAACTATCATGAGAGTGAAAATTAAAATCATGATGACAAGTCTCATGTTTATCATTATTCTTTATAGCATACATGTCATCACCATAATCATCATAGATAGCAACTTTGTTATCATAGTCAATTTAAGCCTCATCCAAAATGGAGGATTCATCACTAAATAAAGTCATGACCTCTCCAAATCCACTTTCATCATTATAATCATCATAAATAGGAGGCATTAAATCATTATGACAAATTTGCACATCTAATCTTGGGCGACAAAAAATACCATCTTCATCAAATATAGCATCCCCAAGCTTATGGATTTGCATATCGCTAGCATAATTAATATTCAAAGAATTCATACTAGCAACATTGCAATCATGCTCATCATTCAAAGGTTTTATGCCAAACATTTTATCAATTTATTCTTCTATCAATTGAGCACAATATTCTGCTCCATAATTTTCAAGAAAGACATTATAAAGATGAACAATATAAGACCGCCTTAATTCCATTTTTTGTACTTTTCTTTTTATAAACTGAACTAGTGATAAAACAAGAAACTAAAAGATTCGACTGCAAGATCTAAAGATATAACTTCATGCACTCACCCCCCCCCCCCCCGGCAATGGCGCCAGAAAATAGCTTGATGTCTACTACGCAACTTTATTCTTGTAGACTTGTGTTGGGCCTCCAAGCGCAGAGTTTTGTAGGACAGTAGCAATTTTGCCTCAAGTGGATGACCTAAGGTTTATCAATCCGTGGGAGGCGTGGGCTGAAGATGGTCTCTCTCAAACAACCCTACAACCAAGTAATAAAAATTCTCTTGTGTCCCCAATACACCAAATACAATGGAAATTTGTATAGGTGCACTAGTTCGGCGAAGAGATGGTGATACAAGTGTAGTAAAGATAGTAGATATTGATTTTTGTAATAGTAACAATAAAAAAACAGCAAGGTAGCAATTGGTAAAACAGAGCATAAACGGTATTGCAATGTTTGAAAATGTGGCCTAGGGTCCGTACTTTCGCTAGTGAAATCTCTCAACAATGCTAATCTAATTGGATCAAATAACCATCTATCAACGTGCGATAAAGAATCACTCCAAAGTTATTATCTAGAGGAGAACATAAGAATAAATTGTTTGTAGCTATTCTTTCCGATCGATCTATCAAGAATTCTTACTAAAGTAACACCAAGTTATTCTTTCCGATCGATCTATCAAGAGTTCGTACTAAAATAACACCAAAGCAAATTCAAATTCATAATACTCAATCCAACACGAAGAACCTCAAAGAGTGCCCCAAGATTTCTACCGGTGAAACAAAAGACGAGAACATGCATCAATCCCTATGCATAGATTACATACCCCAATGTCATGTCGCGTATCTATGAGTTGAGTGCCAAAACATATCTCAAGTGAATCAATATAATACCCCATTGTCACCAAGGGTATTCATATGCAAAACATATATCAAGTTCTCTCAAATCCATAAAAGTTTTCAATCCGATAAAACGAAATATCAAAGGGAAAACTCAATTCATCCCAACAAGATAGAGAGGGAGAAACACCATATGATCCAACTATATTAACAAAGCCCGCTATACTGAAGGTGTTGGGGATCATTGCAGAAATTAAAATTTTCTACGCATCACCAAGATCAATTTATGGAGAGACTAGCAACGAGAAAGAGGGGAGTGTATCTTCGTACCCTTGAAGGTCGCGATGCAGAAGCGTTACTAGAACGCGGATGAGGGAGTCATACTCGCGGCGATTCAAATCGCGGAAGATCTGATCTAATGCCGAACGGACGGCGCCTCCGTGTTCAACACATGTACATCCCGGGGAAGTCTCCTCCTTCTTGATCCAACAAGGGGAGAGGAGAAGTTGAGGGAGAGCTCCGGCAGCAGGACGGCGTGGTGGTGGAGCTGGCAGTTCTCCGGCAGGGCTTCGCCAAGCACTATGGAGGAGAAGAAGGTGTTGGGGAGGGAGAGGGTTGCGCCAGGGGAAGGGTGCGGCAGCCCTCCCACCTCCCCTCTATTTATAGGGGCAAGGGAGAGGGGGCCGGCCCCTCCAGATGGATCTAGAGGGGGGCGGCCAAGGGGGGAGGCTTGCCCCCCAAGCCAAGGGGGGCGCCCCCTTTAGGGTTTCCCCCCAACCCTAGGCGCATGGGCCCCAGGGGTGTTCAGCGCCCAGCCCACCTAGGGGTTGGTTCCCCTCCATATTCAGCCCATAGGGACCTCCGGGGCAGGTGGACCCTCCCGGTGGACCCCCGGAACCCTTTCGGTGGTCCCGGTACAATACCGATAAACCCTCGACCACTTCCGGCGACCGACTAAGGACTTCCCATATATAAATCTTTATCTCCGGATCATTCCGGAACTCCTCGTGACATCGTGGATATCATCCAGGACTCCGAACAACATTCGGTAACCGCATACTAATTCCCTAACAACTCTAGCGTCACCGAACCTTAAGTGTGTAGACCCTATGAGTTCGGGAAGCATGCAGACATGACCGAGACATCTCTCCGGTCAATAACCAACAGGGGGAACCGGATACCCATGTTGGTTCCCACATGTTCCATGATGATCTCATCGGATGAACTACAATGTCGGGGATTCAAACAATCCCGTATACAATTCCCTTTGTCAATCGGTATGTTACTTCCCCGAGATTCGATCGCCGGTATCCCAATACCTCGTTCAATCTCGTTACCGGCAAGTCACTTTACTCGTTCCGTAATGCATTATCCCATGACTAACTGCTTAGTCACATTGAGCTCATTATGATGATGCATTGCCAAGTGGGCCCAGAGATACCTCTCCGTCATACGGAACGAGAAATCCCAGTCTCAATTCGTGCCAACCCAACAGACACTTTCGGAGATACCTTAGTGTACCTTTATAGCCACCCAGTTACGTTGTGACGTTTGTTACACCCAAAGCATTCCTACAGTATCCGGGAGTTGCACAATCTCATGGTCTAAGGAAATGATACTTGACATTAGAAAAGCTTTAGCAGACGAACTAGACGATCTTGTGCTATGCTTAAGATTGGGTCTTGTCCATCACATCATTCTCCTAATGATGTGATCCCGTTATAACGACAACCAATGTCCATGTTCAGAAACCGTAACCATTTATTGATCAACGAGCTAGTCAACTAGAGGCTCACTAGGGACATGTTGTGGTCTATGTATTCACACATGTATTACGATTTCCGGATAACACAATTATAGCATGAACAATAGACAATTATCATGAACAAGGAAATATAATAATAACCATTTTATTATTGCCTCTAGGGCATATTTCCAACAGTCTCCCACTTGCACTAGAGTCAATAATCTAGTTACATTGTGATGAATCGAACACCCATAGAGTTCTGGTGTTGATCATCTTTTGCTCGTGGAAGAGGTTTAGTCAACGGACCTGCGACATTCAGGTCCGTATGCACTTTACAAATATCTATGTCTCCATCTTGAACATTTTCACGAATGGAGTTGAAGCGACGCTTGATATGCCTGGTCTTCTTGTGAAACCTGGGCTCCTTGGAAAGGGCAATAGCTCCAGTGTTGTCACAGAAGAGAGTCATCGGGCTCGACGCATTGGGAATAACTCCTAGGTCGGTAATGAACTCCTTCATCCAAATTGCTTAATGTGCTGCCTCCGAGGCTGCCATGTACTCCGCTTCACATGTCGATCCCGCCACGATGCTTTGCTTGCAACTGCACCAGCTGACTGCCCCAGCATTCAAAATATACACGTATCCGGTTTGTGACTTGGAGTCATCCAGATCTGTGTCAATAGCATGAACAATAGACAATTATCCAGATCCACATAACCCTTTACGACGAGCTCTTCGTCACCTCCATAAACGAGAAACATATCCTTAGTCCTTTTCAGGTACTTCAAGATATTCTTGACCGTTGTCCAGTGTTCCATGCCGGGATTACTTTGGTACCTTCCTACAAAACTTACGGCAAGGTTCACATCAGGTCTGGTACACAACACGGCATACATAATAGACCCTATGGACGAGGCATAGGGGATGACACTCATCTTTTCTCTATCTTCTGCCGTGGTCGGGCATTGAGCCGTGCACAATCTCACACCTTGTAATACAGGAAAGAACCGCTTCTTGGACTGATCCATATTGAACTTCTTCAATATCTTGTCAAGGTATGTTCTTTGTGAAAGACCAATTAGGCGTCTCGATCTATCTCTACAGATCTTGATGCCTAATATGTAAGCAGCTTCTCCAAGGTCCTTCATTGAAAAAAACTTATTCAAGTAGGCCTTTATGCTTTCCAAAAATTCTATATCATATCCCATCAATAGTATTTCATCCACATATAATATGAGAAATGCTACAGAGCTCCCACTCACTTTCTTGTAAATGCAGGCTTCTCCATAAGTCTATGTAAACCCAAACGCTTTGATCATCTCATCAAAGCGAATGTTCCAACTCCGAGATGCTTGCACCACCCATAGATTGAACGCTGGAGTTTGCACACCTTTTAGCATTCTTAGGATCGACAAAACATTCCGGATGCATCATATACAATTCTTCCTTAAGGACACCTAAGGAATGCCGTTTTGACGTCCATTTGCCATATCTCATAATCATAGAATGAGGCAATTGCTAACATGATTCGGACAGACTTCAGCTTCGCTACGGGTGAGAAGGTCTCATCATAGTCAACCCCTTGAACTTGTCGATAACCCTTAGTGACAAGCCGAGCTTTATAGATGGTCACATTACCATCCGCGTCCGTCTTCTTCTTAAAGATCCATTTATTTTCTATGGCTCGCCAATCATCGGGCAAGTCTGTCAAAGTCCATACTTTGTTTTCATACATGGTTCCTATCTCGGATTTCATGGCTTCAAGCCATTTGTTGGAATCTGGGCCCGCCATCGCTTCTTCATAGTTCGAAGGTTCACCATTGTCTAACAACATTATTTCCAGGACAGGGTTGCCATACCATTCTGGTGTGGAACGTGTCCTTGTGGACCTACAAAGTTCAGTAGAAACTTGATCCGAAGTTCCTTGATCATCATCATTAACTTCCTCTCTAGTCGATGCAGGCACCACAGAAACATTTTCCTGAGCTGCGCTACTTTCTGGTTCAAGAGGTAGTACTTCATCAAGTTCTACTTTCCTCCCACTTACTTCTTTCGAGAGAAACTCTTTCTCCAGAAAGGATCCGTTCTTGGCAACAAATATATTGCCTTCGGATCTGAGGTAGAAGGTACCCAATGGTTTCCTTAGGGTATCCTATGAAGACGCATTTTCCGACTTCGGTTCGAGCTTTTTAGGTTGAAGTTTCTCGACATAAGCATCGCATCCCCAAACTTTTAGAAACGACAACTTAGGTTTCTTCCCAAACCATAATTCATACGGTGTCGTCTCAACGGATTTAGACGGTGCCCTATTTAAAGTGAATGTAGCTGTCTCTAAAGCATAACCCCAAAATGATAGCGGTAAATCGGTAAGAGACATCATAGATCGCACCATATCCAATAGAGTGCGATTACGATGTTCGGACACATCGTTACGCTGAGGTGTTCCAGGCAGCGTGAGTTGTGAAATGATTCCACATTTCCTTAAGTGCGTACCAAACTCGTGACTCAAATATTCTCCTCCATGATCTGATCGTAAGAACTTTATTTTCCCGTCACGTTGATTCTCCACCTCACTCTGAAATTCCTTGAACTTTTCAAAGGTCTCAGACTTGTGTTTCATCAAGTAGACATACCCATATCTACTTAAGTCATCAGTGAGGGTGAGAACATAACGATAGCCACCGCGAGCCTCAATGCTCATTGGACCGCACACATCAGTATGTATGATTTCCAATAAGTTCGTTGCTCGCTCCATTGTTCCGGAGAACGGTGTCTTGGTCATTTTGCCCATGAGGCATGGTTCGCACGTGTCAAACGATTCATAAACAAGAGACCCCAAAAGTCCATCTGCATGGAGTTTCTTCATGCGTTTGACACCAATGTGGCCAAAGGCGGCGATTACCACAAGTATGTGGGACTGTCATTATCGACCTTACATCTTTTGGCATTCACACTATGAATATGTGTAACATCACATTCGAGATTCAATAAGAATAAACCATTGACCAGCGGCATGACCATAAAACATATCTCTCATATAAATAGAACAACCATTATTCTCATATTTAAATGAGTAGCCATCTCGCATTAAACGAGATCCAGATACAATATTCATGCTCAAAGCTGGCACTAAATAACAATTATTGAGGTTTAAAACTAATCCCGTAGGTAAATGTAGAGGTAGCGTGCCAACGGCGATCACATCGACCTTGGAACCATTCCCGACGCGCATCGTCACCTCGTCCTTCGCCAGTCTCCGCTTATTCCGCGGCTCTTGTTTTGAGTTACAAATATGAGCAACCGCACCGGTATCAAATGCCGAGGAGCTACTACGAGTACTGGTAAGGTACACATCAATAACATGTATATCACATATACCTTTGGTGTTGCCGGCCTTCTTGTCCGCTAAGTACTTGGGGCAGTTCCGCTTCCAGTGACCATTTCCCTTACAATAAAAGCACTGAGTCTCGGGCTTGGGTCCATTGTTTGGCTTCTTCCCGGCAACTGATTTACCAGGCGCGGCAACTCCCTTGCCGTCCTTCTTGAAGTTCTTTTTACCCTTGCCTTTCTTGAAACTAGTGGTCTTATTCACCATCAACACTTGATGTTCCTTTTTGATTTCTACCTCCGCTGATTTCAACATTCATTATAACTCAGGAATGGACTTCTCCATCCCCTGCATAGTGTAGTTCATCACAAAGCTCTTGTAGCTAGGTGGGAGCGACTGGAGGATCCTGTCAATGACCGAGTCATCTGGGAGATTAACTCCCAACCGAGACAAACGGTTGTGTAACCCGGACATAGTGGGTATATGCTCACTGACAGAACTGTTTTCCTCCATCTTACAACTGTAGAACTTGTCGGCGCCTTCATATCTCTCGACCCGGGCATGAGCTTGGAAAACCATTTTCAGCTCTTGGAACATCTCGTATGCTCCATGTTGCTCAAAACGCTTTTGGAGCCCCGGTTCTAAGCTGTAAATCATGCCGCACTGAACCAGGGAGTAATCATCACTACGGGACTGCCAGGTGTTCATAACGTCTTGAGTTGCTGGGAAAATGGGTGCATCACCTAACGGTGCTTCAAGGACATGTGCTTTCTTGGCTACTATGAGGATGATCCTCAAGTTCCGGACCCAGTCCATATAGTTGCTACCATCGTCTTTCAGATTGGTTTTCTCTAGGAACGCGTTGAAGTTGAGGGCAACATTAGTGTGGGCCATTTGATCTACAAGACATATTGCAACGATTTTTAGACTATGTTCATGATATTAAGTTCATCTAATCAAATTATTTAATGAACTCCCACTCAGATAGATATCCCTCTAGTCATCTAAGTGATACATGATCTGAGTCAACTAGGCCGTGTCCGATCTTCACGTGAGACGGACTTGTCATCATCGGTGAACATCTTCATGTTGATTGTATCTACTATACGACTCATGTTCCACCTTTCGGTCTCTCGTGTTCCGAGGCCATGTCTGTACATGCTAGGCTCGTCAAGTCAACCAAAGTGTTTTGCATGTGTAAATCTAGCTTACACCTGATGTATTCGAACATTAGAATCTATCACACCCGATCATCACATGGTGCTTCGAAACAACGAACCTTCGCAACGGTGCACAGTTAGGGGAAATTTTAGCGAGGGATCATCTTATTTAAGCTACCATTGTTCTAAGCAAATAAGATGTAAAAACATGATAAACATCACATGCAATTAAATAGTGACATGATATGGCCAATATCATTTTGCTCCGTTTGATCTCCATCTTCGGGGCGCCATGATCATCATCGTCACCGGCATGATACCATGATCTCCATCATCGTGTCTTCAAGAAGTTGTCTCGCCAACTGTTACTTCTACTACTATGGCTAACGGTTAGCAATAAAGTAAAGTAATTACATGGTGTTTTCATTGACACACAGGTCATACAATAAATTAAGACAACTCCTATGGCTCCTGCCGGTTGTCATACTCATCGACATGCAAGTCGTGGTTCCTATTACAAGAACATGATCAATCTCATACATCACATATATCATTCATCACATCCTTTTGGCCATATCACATCACGGCATATCTTTGTAAGAACAAGTTAGACGTCCTCTAATTGTTGTTGCAAGTTTTTACGTGGCTGCTATAGGTTTCTAGCAAGAACGTTTCTTACCTATGCCAAAACCACAACGTGATATGCCAATTGCTATTTACCCTTCATAAGGACCCTTTTCATCGAATTTGATCCGACTAAAGTGGGAGAGGTAGACACCCGCTAGCCACCTTATGCAACTAGTGCATGTCAGTCGGTGGAACCTGACTCACGTAAGCGTATGTGTAAGGTCGGTCCGGGCCGCTTCATCCCATGATGCCGCTGAATCAAGATAATACTAGTAACGGCAAGTAAATTGACAAAATCAACGCCCACAACAACTTGTGTTCTACTCGTGCATAGAAACTACGCATAAACCTAGCTCATGATGCCACTGTTGGGGATCGTTGCAGAAATTAAAATTTTCCACGCATCACCTAGATCAATTTATGGAGAGACTAGAAACGAGAGAGAGGGGAGTGTATCATCATACCCTTGAAGATCGCAATGCGGAAGCGTTACTAGAACGCGGATGAGGGAGTCATACTCGCGGCCAAATTGTGGAAGATCCGATCTAACGCCGAACGGACGGCGCCTCCGCGTTCAACACACGTACAGACCGGGGACGTCTCCTCCTTCTTGATCCAGCAAGGGGAGAGGAGAAGTTGAGGGAGAGCTCCGGCAGCACGACGGCGTGGTGGTGGAGCTTGCAGTTCTCCGGCAGGGCTTCACCAAGCACTACGGAGGAGGAGGAGTTGTTGTGGAGGGAGAGGGCTGCGCCAGGGGAAGGGTGCGGCAGCCCTCCCACCTCTCCTCTATTTATAGGGGCAAGGGAGAGGGTGGCCAGCCCCCTCCAGATGTATCTAGAGGGGGGCAGCGACCAAGGGGGGAGGCTTGCCCCCCAAGCCAAGGGGGCGCCCCCTTTAGGGTTTCCCCCCAACCCTAGGTGCATGGGCCCAAGGGGGTTTGGTGCCCAGCCCACCTAGGAGCTGGTTCCCCTCCATATTCAACCCATAGGGACCTCCGGGGCAGGTGGACCCTCCCGGTGGACCCTCGGAACCCTTTCGGTGGTCCCGGTACAATACCAATAAACCCCCAAACACTTCCGGCGACCGAATAAGGACTTCCCATATATAAATATTTGTCTCCGAACCATTCTGGAACTCCTCGTGACGTCCGGGATCTCATCCGGGACTCCGAATAACATTCGGTAACCGCATACTAATTCCCATAACAACTCTAGCGTCAGCGAACATTAAGTTTGTAGACCCTACGGGTTCGGGAATCATGCAGACATGGCCGAGACACCTCTCCGGCCAATAACCAACAGCGGGATCTGGATACCCATGTTGGTTCCCACATGTTCCACGATGATCTCATTGAATGAACCACGATGTCGGGATTCAAACAATCCGTATACAATTCCCTTTATCAATCGGTATGTTACTTGCCGAGATTCGATCGTCGGTATCCCAATACCTCATTCAATCTCGTTACCGAAGTCACTTTACTCGCGTAATGCATGATCCCGTGACTAACTGCTTAGTCACATTGAGCTCATTATGATGTTGCATTACCGAGTGGCCCCAGAGATACCTCTCCGTCATACGGAGCGACAAATCCCAGTCTCGATTCGTGCCAACCCAACAGACACTTTCGGAGATACCTGTAGTGTACCTTTATAGCCACCCAGTTACGTTGTGACGTTTGGTACTCCCAAAGCATTCCTACGGTATACAGGAGTTGCACAATCTCATGGTCTAAGGAAATGATACTTGACATTATAAAAGCTTTAGCAGACGAACTACATGATCTTGTGCTATGCTTAGGATTGGATCTTGTCCATCACATCATTCTCCTAATGATGTGACCCCGTTACCAACGACATCCAATGTCCATGGTCAGGAAACCGTATCCATCTATTGATCAACGAGCTAATCAACTAGAGGCTCACTAGGGACATGTTGTGGTCTATGTATTCACACATGTATTATGATTTCCGGATAACACAATTATAGCATGAACAATAGAAAATTATCATGAACAAGGAAATATAATAATAACCATTTTATTACTGCCTCTAGGGCATATTTCCAACAGAAGGAAATATGCCCTAGAGGCAATAATAAAGTTGTTATTTTATATTTCCTTATATCATTATTCATGCTAGAATTGTATTGACCGGAAACTTGATATATGTGTGGATACATAGACAAAACTTCCCTAGTAAGCCTCTACTAGACTAGCTCATTATCCAAAGATGGTTAAGTTTCCTAACCATGAACATGTGTTGTCATTTGATGAACGGGATCACATCATTAGGAGAATGATGTGATGGACAAGACCCATCCGTTAGCTTAGCATAATGATCGTTCAGTTTTATTGCTATTGCTCTCTTCATGTCAAATACATATTCCTTTGACTATGAGATTATGCAACTCCCGGATACTGGAGGAATGCCTTGTGTGCTATAAAATGTCACGGCGTAACTGGGTGATTATAAAGATGCTCTACAGGTATCTCTGAAGGTGTTTGTTGGATTGGCATAGATCAAGATTATGATTTGTCACTTCGAGTATCGGAGAGGTATCTCTGGCCCCTCTCGGTAATACACATCATAAGAAGCCTTGCAAGCAATGTGACTAATGAGTTAGTTACAGGATGATGTATTACGAAACGAGTAAAGAGACTTGCTGGTAACGAGATTGAACTAGGTATGAAGATACCGACGATTGAATCTCGGGCAAGTAACATACCGATGACAAAGGGAATAACATATGTTGTCATTATGGTACGACTGATAAAGATCTTGGTAGAATATGTGGGAACCAATATGAGCATCCAGGTTCCGTTGTTGGTTATTGACCGGAGAGGTGTCTCGGTCATGTCTACATAGTTCTCGAACCCGTATGGTCCGCACGCTTAACGTTCGATGACGATTTTGTATTATATGAGTTATTGATTTGGTGATCGAATGTTGTTTAGAGTCCCGGATGAGATCGCGGACATGACGAGGAGTCTCTAAATGGTCGAGAGGTAAATATTCGTATATAGGATGATGATATTCAGGCACTGGATGTGTTCCGGGGGTACCGGGTACATATCGGGTCACCGGAAGGGGTTTTAGGCAACCCCCCGGCAACTACATGGGCCTAATGGGCCAAGAGTGGGACAGACCAGCCCTAAGGGGCTGGTGCGCCCCATGTAGGCCGAAATAGGGGGGAAGGAAAGAGGAGAAGAGAGAAAGGAAGGGGAGGATTGGCCTCCTTCCTTCCTTCCTTCCTTCCTCCTTCCTTCCCCTCCGAGAATTATGGTAAGGGGGCCGAATAGGATTAGGGCCCCTAGTAGGACTCCTTCTACTTGGGCACCCCCTTGGATGCCCCCTCTCCTTCCCACCTATATATATGAGGGGGTGAGGCACCTAGAACACACAATAACATATGTTAGCCGTGTGCGGCGCCTACTTCCACAGTTTACGCCTCCGGTCATATTCACATAGTGCTTAGGCGAAGCCCTGCACGGATCACTTCACCATCACCGTCACCACGCCGTCGTGCTGACAGAACTCTCCATCGACACTTTGCTGGATCAAGAGTTCGAGGGACGTCATCAAGCTGAACGTGTGCAGAACTCGGAGGTGCCGTACGTTCGGTGCTTGATTGGTCGCAACGAGAATAAGTTCGACTACATCAACCGTGTTATCAAACGCTTCCTCTTTTGGTCTACGAGGATACGTGACACACTCTCCCCCTCTCGTTTCTATACATCTCCTAGATAGATCTTGCGTGGCGTAGGAATTTTTTTGAAATTGCATGCTACATTCCCCAACAGTGGTATCAGAGCCAGGTTTATGCGTAGATGATATGCACGAGTAGAACACAAAGAGTTGTGGGCGGTGATCATTATACTACTTACCACCAATTTCTTATTTTGATTCGGCGGTATTGTTGGATGAAGTGGCCCGGACCAACCTTACATGACCACGTTCATGAGACCGGTTCCACCGACAGACAAGCAACTAGTTTTGCATAAAGGTGGCTGGCGGGTGTCTGTTTCTCCAACTTTAGTTGAACCGAATTTGACTGCGGCCGGTCCTTGTTGAAGGTTCAAACAGCAAACTTGATAAATCGCTGTTGTGGTTTTGATGCGTAGGTAAGGACTGTTCTTACTAGAAGCCCATAGCAGTTACATAAAACATGCAGCAACAAAGTAGAGCACATCTGACTTGTTTTTGCAGTGCATGTCGTGATGTGACATGGTCAAGACATGATGTGATATACGTTATTGTATGATATGGTCATGTTTTGTAAAAGTTATCCATAACTGGCAGGAGCCTTATGGTTGTCGCTTTATTGTATGAAATGCAAACGCCATGTAATTTCTTTACTTTATCACTATGCGTTAGCAATTATTGTAGAAGCAATGGTTGGCGAGATGACCACGACGCTACGATGGAGATCAAGGTGTCAAGTCGGTGACTAAGGAGATCATGATGGTGCTTCGGAGATGGAGATCAAAGGCACAAGAAGAAGATGGCCATATCATGTCACATATATTGATTGCATGTGATGTTTATCTTTTATGCATCTTATTTTGCTTAGTACGGCAGTAGCATGATAAGATGATCCCTTACTAAACTTTCAAGGTATAAGTGTTCTCCCTGAGTATGTACTTTTGCGACAGTTCATCGTGCTGAGTGCTACCTCTTGAGCATGCGTTAGTTTCCCTTGAAGAGGAAAGGGTGATGCAGCAAAGTAGCGTAAGTATTTCCCTCAGTTTTTGAGAACCAAGGTATCAATTCAGTAGGAGACAACGCACAAGTCACCTAGTACCTGCACAAACAATCAAGAACCTTGCAACTAACACAATAAAGGGGTTGTCAATCCCTTCACGGCCACTCGCAAAAGTGAGATCTAATAAAGATAGTAAAGTAAATATTTTTGGTATTTTGTTGTATACATTGGAAAGTAAAGATTGCAAAATAGTAAACGAGATGCGATGTAAATAACAGAGATGCAATATAATAAGAAAGATCCCCGAGGGCCATAGGTTTCACTAGTGGCTTCTCTCAAGACAGCATGTATTACAGTGGGTGAACAAATTACTCTCGAGCAATTGATAGAAGAGCGCATAGTTATGAAGTTATCTAAGGCAATGATCATGAATATAGGCATCACGTCCATGTCAAGTAGATCAAAACGATTCTGCATCTACTACTATTACTCCACACATCGACTGTTATCCAACATGCATCTAGAGTATTAAGTTCATAAGAACAGAGTAACGCATTAAGCAAGATGACATGATGTAGAGGGATAAACTCAAGCAATATGATATAAACCCCACATTTTTATCCTTTATGGCAACAATACAATACGTGCCTTGCTACCCCTCATCATTGGGAAAGGACACCGCAAGATTGAACCCAAAGCTAAGCACTTCTCCCATTGCAAGAAAGATCAATCTAGTAGGCCAAACCAAACCGACAATTCGAAGAGACTTGCAAAGATATCAAATCATGCATATAAGAATTCAGAGAAGAACCAAATAATATTCATAGATAATCAAGTTCATAAATCCACAATTCATTGGATCTCGGCAAACACACCGCAAAAGAGTATTACATCGAATAGATCTCCAAGAACAACGAGGAGAACTTTGTATTGAGAATCAAAGAGAGAGAAGAAGTCATCTAGCTAATAACTATGGACCCGAAGGTCTGTGGTAAACTACTCACGCTTCATCGGAGAGGCTATGGTGTTGATGTAGAAGCCCTCCATGATCGATTCCCCCTCCGGCAGATCGCCGGAAAAGGCCTCAAGATGGGATCACATTGGTACAGAAGGTTGCGGCGATGGAAAAGTGGTTTCGTGGCTCTCCCTGATGTTTTTAGAGTATAAGAGTATATATAGGCGAAAGAAGTACATCGGTGGAGCTACGAGGGGCCCACGAGGGTGGGGGGCGCGCCTACCCCCTGGGCGCGCCCTCCTGCCTCGTGGCGTTCCAGACTTCAACTCCAAGTCTTCTGGTTTGCTTTCGGTCCAAGAAAGATCATCGCAAAGGTTCCATTCTGTTTTGATTCCGTTTGACATTCCTTTTCCGCGAAACACTAAAATAGGCAAAAAACAGAAACTGGCACTGGGCCTCCGGTTAATAGGTTAGTCCCCAAAATAATATAAAAGAGCATATTAAAGCCCATTAAACATCCAAAACAGATAATATAATAGCATGGAACAATCAAAAATTATAGATACGTTGGAGACGTATCAAGCATCCCCAAGCTTAATTCCTGCTCGTCCTCGAGTAGGTAAATGATAAAAATAGAATTTTGATGTGGAATGCTACCTAACATAATTATCAATGTAATTTTCTTTATTGTGGCATGAATGTTCAGATCCGAAAGATTCAAGACAAAAGTTTAATATTGACATAAAAATAATAATACTTCAAGCATACTAACAAAGTAATCATGTCCTCTCAAAATAACATGGCCAAAGAAAGTTCATCCCTACAAAATCATATAGTTTGGCTATGATCCATCTTCGTCACACAAAATGCTCAAATCATGCACAAACCTGATGACAAGCCAAGCAATTATTTCATACTTTAGTATTCTCAAACTTCTTCGACTTTCACACAATACATGAGCGCGAGCCATGGACATAGCACTATAGGTGGAATAGAATGGTGGTTGTGGAGAAGACAAAAAGGAGGAAGATGGTCTCACATCACCTAGGCGTATCAATGGGCTATAGAGATGCCCATCGATAGATATCAATGTGAGTGAGTAGGGATTGCCATGCAACGGATGCACTAGAGCTATAAATATATGGAAGCTCAACAAAAGAAAATAAGTGGGTGCGCATCCAACTTGCTTGCTCACGAAGACCTAGGGCATTTTTAGGAAGCCCATCGTTGGAATGTACAAGCCAAGTTCTATAATGAAAATTTCCCACTACTAAATGAAAGTGACAAAATAAGAGACTCTCTATCATGAAGATCATGGTGCTACTTTGAATCACAAGTGTGGAAAAAAGGATAGTAGCATTGTCCCTTCTCTCTTTTTCTCTCATTTTTTGGCCCTTCTCTTTTTTTGGCCTTTCTCTCTTTTTTTTATTTATTTCCTCACATGGGACAATGCTCTAATAATGAAGATCATCACACTTCTATTTACTTACAACTCGATACTAGAACAAAATATGACTCTATATGCGTGCCTCCGGCGGTGTACCGGGATGTGCAATGAATCAAGAGTGACATGTATGAAAAATTATGAATGGTGGTTTTGCCACAAATATGATGTCAACTACATGATCATGCAAGGCAATATGACAATGATGGAGCGTGTCATAATAAACGGAATGGTGGAAAGTTGCATGGCAATACATCTCGGAATGGCTATGGAAATGCCATAATAGGTAGGTATGGTGGCTGTTTTGAGGAAGGTAAATCGTGGTTTTATGGTACCAGTGAAAGTTGTGCGGTACTAGAGAGGCTAGCAATGGTGGAAGGGTGAGAGTGCGTATAATCCATGGACTCAACATTAGTCATAAAGAAATCACATAATTATTGCAAAAATCTACAAGTCATCAAAAACCAAGCACTACGCGCGTGCTCCTAGGGGGGTAGATTGGTAGGAAAATACCATCGCTCGTCCCCGACCGCCACTCATAAGGAAGACAATCAAAGAAACACCTCATGCTTCAAATTTGTTACACAACGATTACCATACGTGCATGCTACGGGACTTGCAAACCTCAACACAAGTATTTCTCAAATTCACAATTAATTCACTAGCATGACTCTAATATCACCATCCTCATGTCTCAAAACAATCATCAAGCATCAAACTTCTCATAGCATTCAACGCACTTTTTATGAAAGTTTTTATTATACCCATCTTGGATGCCCATCATATTAGGACTAATTTTATAGCCAAAGCAAATTACCATGTTGTTCTAAAAGACTCAAAAAATAATATAAGTGAATCATGAGAGATCAATAATTTCTATAAAATAAAACCACCACCGTGCTCTTAAAAGATATAAGTGAATCACTAGAGCAAAATTATCTAGCTCAAAAGATATAAGTGAAGCACATAGAGTATTCTAATGAATTCCGATTCATGTGTGTATCTCCCAAAAGGTGTGTACAGCAAGGATGATTATGGTAAACTAAAAATTTAAGACTCAAATCATACAAGACGCTCCAAGCAAAACACATATCATGTGGTGAATAAAAATATAGCATCAAGTAAAGTTACCGATAGACGAAGACAAAAGAGGGGATCTTCCGGGGCAT
Organism: Aegilops bicornis; assembly: GCA_021605145.1. NCBI lineage: Eukaryota > Viridiplantae > Streptophyta > Magnoliopsida > Poales > Poaceae > Aegilops > Aegilops bicornis. The sequence continues at coordinate 259,498,261 of CM038671.1, read as the reverse complement.
CCCCAAGCTTAGGCTTTTGGTTGTCCTTGAATTTTACCTTGGGGCCTTGGGCATCCCCAAGCTTAGGCTCTTGCCACTCCTTATTCCAAAATCCATCAAATCTTTACCCAAAAATTTGAAAACTTCACAACACAAAACTCAACAGAAAATCTCATGAGCTTCGTTAGTATAAGAAAATAAACCACCACTTTAATTTACTGTAATTAACTCATTCTTTATCTATGTTGGTGTTAAACCTACTGTATTCAAACTTCTCTATGGTTCATACCCCCCGATACTACTCATAGATTCATCAAAATAAGCAAACAACACACGAAAAACAGAATCTGTCAAAAGAGAACAGTCTATAGAAATCTGACTAAATCGAATACTTCTGGAACTCCAAAAATTCTGAAATAAATGGGTGGACATGAGGAATTTGTCTATTAATCATCTACAAAATGAATCAACCTAAAATCACTCTCCATTAGAAAATGGCAGCTAATCTCGTGAGCGCAAAAGTTTCTGTTTTTTACAGCAAGATCGCAAAGACTTCACCCAAGTCTTCCCAAAGGTTCTACTTGGCACAAACACTAATTAAAACATAAAACCACATCTAAAAATAGGCTATATTTATTATTTATTTCCAAACAGGAACAAAAATGAAATTGGGTTGCCTCCCAACAAGCGCTTTTCTTTAAAGCATTTTTAGCTAGGCATTGAGATTTCGATGATGCTCACATGAAAGACAAGAATTGAAGCACAAAGAGAGCATCATAAATCATGTGACAAACACACTTAAGTCTAACATACTTCATATGCATAGGTATTTATACGCAAACAAATTATCAAGGCACGCAAAAACTAGCAAATGCAAGGAAGAAGAAAGAGACGATAGCAATCTCAACATGAAAAGAGGTAATTTAGTAACATGAAAATTTCTACCACCATATTTCCATCTCTCATAATAATTAAATGTAGGATCATAATCAAATTCAACAATATAGCTATCACATAAAATTTTCTCAACATGATCCACATGCATGCAAAGTTGATACTCTTCCAAAATAGTGGGATTATCATTAACTAAAGTCATGACCTCTCCAAACGCACTTTTATAAAAAAAAATCATAAGATTGAACATTATCCAAATATGTGGGATCTAAAGTTGACACTCTTCCAAACCCACTTTTAGTATTATTGCAAACATTATTATCAATCTCATATTCATCATGAGGCTTAAATAAATTTTCAAGATCACAAGAAGCACTATCACCCCAATCATGATCATTGCAACAAGTAGAGGACATAGAAAAACTAGCATCCCGAAGCTTAGGGTTTTGCATATTATTAGCACAATTTACATCAATAGAATTTATAATAAAACCATTTCAATCATGCTTTTTATTCAAAGTTCTATCGTGAATCGGTTCATAAAGTACTTCATCACAATTTTCAGATTCACAAATTTCAAGCAAAACCTAATAAAGATAATCTAGTGCACTCAACTCACTAGCAATATGTTCATCATAATTGGATATCTTAAAGAGATTAGCAAGTGTATGAGGATCCATAAACTTTTAGCAAGAGAAGATGCAAGCAAAAAGAAGGTACATGGTAACACGAGAAAACAGAAGGACGAACGGAAAAGGGGGAAAGAAAAAGGCAAATCTTTTCGAAAATCATTTTAGAAGTGGCGGAGAGGGAAACGAGGGGAGAATGGCAAATAATGTAATGCGAGGGAGAAGAATTTATGATGGGTACTTGGTATGTCTTGACTTGGCGTAGATCTCCCCGGCAACGGCGCCAGAAATCCTTCTTGCTACCTCTTGAGCATGCATTGGTTTTCCCTTGAAGAGGAAAGGGTGATGCAGCAAAGTAGCGTAATTATTTCCCTCAGTTTTTGAGAACCAAGGTATCACTCCAGTAAGAGACAATGCACCAGTCAACTAGTACATGCACAAACAATCAAGAACCTTGCAACCAACGCGATAAAGGGGTTGTCAATCCCTTCACGGCCACTCGCAAAAGTGAGATCTAATAAAGATAGTAAAGTAAATATTTTTGGTATTTTTGTTGTATAGATTGGAAAGTAAAGATTGCAAAATAGTAAACGAGATGCGATATAAATAAAAGAGATGCAATATAATAAGAAAGAGACCCGGGGGGCATAGGTTTCGCTAGTGGCTTCTCTCAAGATAGCATGTATTACGGTGGGTGAACAAATTACTACTGAGCAATTGATAGAAGAGCTCATAGTTATGAAGTTATCTAAGGCAATGATCATGAATATAGGCATTACGTCCATGTCAAGTAGATCGAAACGATTCTGCATCTATTACTATTACTCCACACATCGACCGCTATCCAGCATGCATCTAGAGTATTAAGTTCATAAGAACAGAGTAACGCATTAAGCAAGATGACATGATGTAGAGGGATAAACTCAAGCAATATGATATAAACGCCATCGTTTTATCCTCGATGGCAACAATACAATATGTGTCTTGCTGCCTCTACTGTCACTGGGAAAGGACACGCAAGATTGAACCCGAAGATAAGCACTTCTCCCATTGCAAGAAAGATCAATCTAGTAGGCCAAACTAAACCGATAATCCGAAGAGAGTTGCAAAGATATCAAATCATGCATATAAGAATTCAGATAAGAACCAAATAATATTCATAGATAATCAACTTCATAAATCCACAATTCATCGTATCTCGGCAAACACACCGCAAAAGAGTATTACATCGAATAGATCTCCAAGAACATCGAGGAGAACTTTGTATTGAGAATCAAAGAGAGAGAAGAAGTCATCTAGCTAATAACTATGGACCCGAAGGTCTGTGGTAAACTACTCACGCTTCATCGGAGAGGCTATGGTGTTGATCTAGAAGCCCTCGTGATCTATTCCCCCTCCGCAGATCGCTGTAAAAGGCCCCAAGATGGGATCTCACCGGTACGTAAGGTTGCGGCGGTGGAAAAGTGGTTTCGTGGGTCTCCCTGATGTTTTTAGGGTATAAGAGTATATGTAGGAGAAAGAAGTACATGGGTGGAGCTACGAGGGGCCCACGAGGGTGGGGGCGCCACTACAGAAAAAAGACACATCCGTGACATTTTGGGCCAAACGAATTTTTTTTCTGTCATACATATGACACTTCTATGACGATAATTGTTACAAAACCCGGTATCATCATAGGTGTGGTGGGCTCCTACTTCTATGACAAAAAATCATGACAGTGGTGGGCCGAGCGATGCGCGTTTCTCTCGTACACGTACACGCGTGTGTGCAAGGCGTTGGCTCTAACTGAACCCGAGCAAGGCGTTGGGCTCTAACTGAACCCGAGCGATTGCCTTTGCGAACTACGCGTTCTCGAACCCGAGCGATAGATCGATGGCTGTTAACTGAACCCGATCAAGAGATTCCTTCACTACTGCTGCTAACTGAAGCCGATCGATGCTGCCTCTGGGATGAACAGTGAGCGTTGCGCGGGGGGTTTGGATGAACAGTGAGCGGTGGCGTTGCCTCTGGATGAACAGGACCCCGTGGTGTGGTGGAGGGCTGGATGAACAGTAGACGATGGAGGGGTGCCCGTGGAGGGGTGGATGAACAGGACCCCGTGGTGTGGAGGGCTGGATGAATAGTAGACGGTGGAGGGGTGCCCGTGGAGGGGTGGTTGAACAGGACCCCGTGGTGTGGAGGGCTGGATGAGCGATGAGCGGTGGAGGGGTGCCCATGGAGGGGTGGTTGAACAGACCCGTGGTGTGGAGGGCTGGATGAACAGTGAGACGGTGGAGGGGTGCCCGTGGAGGGGTGGTTGAACAGGACCCGTGGTGTGGAGGGCTGGATGAGCAGTAGATGGTGGAGGGGTGGTTGAACAGTGGCCGTGGAGTAGCGCGCGGTGGAGGCTGGATGAACAGGAGCCCGTGGAGGCTGGATGAACAGGAGCCCGTGGAGGCTGGATGAACAGGAGCCCGTGGAGGCTGGATGAACAGGAGCCCGTGGAGGCTAGAGGAGATCGACGGTGGAGATGAACAGTATCCCGTGGAGTCCCGTTTTGCGGTACGCCACACCCCTCCCGATGAACAGGACCCCCGTTTGACCGTGGCGGCTCCAACACAAGTCCGTTTAAATCCGCTTTTGCGATGCGCCACACCCCTCCCAATCAACAGGACCCCTGTTTGACCGTGGGAGGTCCGTTTCCTCCGTTTTGCGATGCGCGGATCCTCCCGATGAACAGGATCCCGTTTCGAAAGTGGCTGGTCGAACACAAGGCCGTTTCCTCCGTTCTGCGGTACGCCAGGCCTCATTTCCATCGCATGTTCCGTCCAAGCCCTCCCGATGAACACGACCACGCATTCCGTTCCAACCCAGCCGGTTGGCTCCCACACGTTCCGTTGCCTCCCGATGAACACGACACATTCCGTTGCCTCCCCATGAACACGACGCATTCTGTTGCCTCCCTATGAACACGAGGACGATTTTGTTTCTCCGTTCCGACCCAGCCATGTCAACGAGCCCTCGCCCGTGCGTATGTCGCGAGTAGGCGTTGAGACCCCGCCCGTATGTACACGTACGTGGCCGTATTTTCTTTCTTGCACCCTGGCCGTTGTACGTACGTGTACATGCTACGTGCGCGCCTCTACTATGACACGTGTGCGCCTCTACATCCACTAGTATATATGTACGTACACGTTCGCGAACAGAATGACAACGCTAGGTACGCTTCGACCAGGTGGGTCCCGACTGTCAGGCACTTCCTTGCGTGCGAAGATGTAGCTGGTGGGTCCCCAGCTTAGAAGCGAATCATTTTGTTTTTTTTTTTTGCCCGGACGCACTTCCTTGCGTGCGAAGGTGTAGCTGGTGGGTCCGAGCAGTCAGGGGGGAAACGTTTTTTTCGCGAAATACGGTGGCCCGTCTGGTGGGTCCCCAGTGGAGGAATAATTATTTTGCGGCGTAATAAGGAGGCTCTTCCTTCTTTGCGGCCGTGGACCCGGTATACTGCGTCTCCATGCACCGTACTCTTCCGATGGAAGTCGGTCGTTGACCACATTGACCACGCCACGCCGAGAGCACCACGGCGGTGGACGACGGTGAGGCCTAGGAAGGAGACGACACGGAGGCAGGGAAGACTCGGCAGTTGTTTCCCACGCAGAGGGGAGTACGCCTGTACGAGGGTTTACTGGTTCGTCTGCCGTCGCCGGAGAATAACGGCAGGTGTGGGTGAGTAGAGGGATGGCTAGGCCAGCGATGGGAGTACGGTCGGGCGGTGAGGCTTGCGCGGCAGCACAGCCGGCCGCGGGGAGGAGGGAGCAGGAAGTCCCGCCGGCGCTTGTTTGAGCGGCTGGAGCAGGAAGAGCAGAGATTGAAGAAGCACGACGGTCGTTGGATGGACATCCAACAGTCAGTGCTTAAAGGTCAACCTTTTTTTAGGAAAGCCTCAAATCTGTGGAAAACAGCATACAGCCCATCTGCCATTATTTCTAATAATTTACAGCCCATTTGCTAATTCTTAAGGTTTTTTTAGCCCATATTCTTTTTGTTAGCATTACAGCCCATATTGTGGCCACGGTTAAAAAATTATATGAAATTTTGCATATTTCGGTGCGGTCCGAACTGTTTTTAATCCCGAAATTTCGACTCACATTCAAACTGATTATAAAAATAAATGTATATCAATATAAAATCCAACAAATTCTCCACGCATAAAAATTAATGTAATTTAAAATCTTGAAATGAAAAAAAAATTGAAACTAATTGCCCGTTTGATGTGTTTTAAAAATGTACAGCCCGTTTCTAATTACTGATGGGCCATTTTCTCGGCCAGCCGAATGAAATCTCTCCTCGTCTTGAAAGATTTGCAGCCCAACAGGCCTGACAAAGCGACTTACTTGGCAAATCACAAAAAAACTGTTGTGGCCGTGGACCCAGCTGTCAGCCTCTCCACGTACAATACTCTTCCGATGGAAGTCGTTCCTTGACCACGTTGACCACGCCGCGTGGAGAGCACCACGGCGGTGGACGACGGCGAGGCCTAGGAAGGGGACGACGTGGAAGTGGAAGCCCGCGCAGAGAGGACTACGAGGGTTCACTGGTTCGGCTGCGGTGTGAGGCTGCCGTCGCCGCAGGGCCTGGCCAGCGATGGGAATAGTAGAGGGAGGTGAGGCCTCTGCGGCAGCACAGCCGGCCACGGGAGGCAGGAGCATGCGGCACGACCGGCGCTGCTTTGGGTGGTTGGACCAAGAAGACCAGAGGTTGAAGAAGCACTACGGCCGTTGGATGGACATTGTACAGTCACTGGAGCTAGAATCGTTCATATTGACTAAGTTTACAAAGCCCTTCGTCCCCGTCAACTTAGTAGGCCCACAAGTCAGCCTCCCACCAAGGTAGGTCCTAGCTAGCCGGGGGAGTATTCATTTTTTTGTGCGTAATAAGGAGGCACTTCCGGTAGGTCCGAGCTGACAGCGGGGGGAACGTTTTTTCGTGAAATAGGTGGCCCGTCCGGTGGGTCCCAGCAGTCAGGGGGAAACATTTTTTTCACAAAATACTGGTGGCCCGTCCGGTGGGTCCCTGCTGTCAGGTGGAGGAATAATTATTTTCCGCGTAATTAGGAGGCACTTCCTTGCGGCTGCCGTGGACCCGGCTGTCAGCCTCTCCACGTACAGTACTCTTCCGATGGAAGTCGGTCGTTGACCACATTGACCACGCCGCGCCGAGAGCACCACGGCGGTGGACGACGGCGAGGCCTAGGAAGGGGACAACGCGGAGCCGTGCAAGACGCGGCAGTGGATGCCCACACGGAGAGGAGTACGAGCGTTCACTGGTTCACCAAGGTGTGAGGTGTCATCGCCGAGAATAACGAGGGGTGTGGGTGAGTGGAGGGATGGCACGGCCAGTGGTGGGAGTAGTATGGGGCGGTGAGGCCTCCAGCGGTAGCACACCCGCCACGGAGGCGAGGAGCATGCGGCATGACCGGTGCTGCTTTGGTAATTTGGAGCAAGAAGACCAGAGGTTGAAGAAGCACTATGGCCGTTGGATGGACATCATACGATCACTGGAGTATTGACTAAGTTGACAAAGCTCTCCGTCCCCGTCAACTTAGTAGGCCCACAAGTCTGCCCAACAATATGGTGGGTCCCAGCTAGCAGGGGGTATTCATTTTTTGGGCGTAATAAGGAGGCACTTCCTTGCGTGCGAAGATATAGCTGGTGGGTCCGACACATCGTGAGAGCACGTTTTTAAGTGAAATCTGAGAGGCCCTTCTGTGGGTGCTAGCTGTCGGTGGAGGAATCATTATTTTGCGCGTAATAAGGAGGCATTTCCTTGTGTGCGGCCGTGGACCCGGTATCGACCTCTCCACGCGTCTGATCCACTTCCGATGGATGTCGTTCATTGACCCCGTGGACCAGGCCGCGCCGAGAGCACCAGGGCGGTGGATGACGACGAGGCCTAGGAAGGGAACGACACAGAGCCATGGAATACTCGGCAATTGTTTCCCACGCAGAGGAGTACGAGGGTTTACTGGTTCATCTGCCGTCGTCGGAGAATAACAACAGGTGTGGGTGAGTAGAGGGATGGCTAGGCCAGCGATGGGAGTACAGTGGGGCCATGAGGCCTGCACGGCAGCATAGCCGGCCGCGGGAGGAGGGAGCAGGCAGTCCCGCCGGCGCTTGGTTGAGCGGCTTGAGCATGAAGAGCAGAGATTGAAGAAGACGGCGATCGTTGGATGGACATCCAACGGTCATTGCTCGTGTGTTGACTAAGTTGACAGGCGTTGCAAAGGCGTCAACCTTTTTTTATGAAAGCATACGCGTCAACCTGTAGTAGGCGCATAAGTCAGCCTCAAATCTGTGGAAAACATTATACATCCCATCTGCCATTATTTCTAATAATGTACAGCCCATTTGCTAATTCTTAAGGTTTTTTTGGAGCCCATCTTCTTTTTGTTAGCATTACACCCCATATTGTGGCCACGGTTAAAAATTATACGAAATTTTGCATATTTCAAAAGCGGTCAACTGTTTTTAATCCAGAAATACCGATTCACATTCAAACTATGTTGAAAAACAATTTATATAAATATAAAATACAAATAATTTTCCACGCATAAAAATCAATGGAATTTAAGATCTTGTAATGAAAAAAATTGAAACTAATTCCCGGTTTGATGTGTTTTAAAAATGTACAGCCCATTTCTGGGCAAACCGAATGAAACTCTCCTCGTCTTGAAATATTTGCAGCCAAATAGAACCGATAAACTAAGTAGGCCTTGTTTGGGTATTTCTTTAAAAAAATAACTGGGCTAGCCATTTTCAGCAAGAGAAAAAAACACAACTGGGTTCATGATGTGGTAAACATAAATAAAACCACGGCTAGGCAGACCCACGGCCCGCACAGCCCGTTGTTACCTCGATCCGTCACTAAAGCTAGTATAAATAACAACCGCTTGTTCCTAAAAAAGCTGCGCGACTTCTTTGGGTCCCTGGTGTCAGCCGCTCAAGGTGTAATTCTCTCGTTTATTGACTACGTTGACAATGGCGTGAGCCCCAGATGTCCAACCATTAGGAGGAACCATATTTTTGGGCTTGCGTACTGCCATGACGCTGGTGGGTCCCTACTGTCATCCTCTCCACGTACAGTCATCTCCTTGTTCCTCTCGGTTGTTGACGACGTTGACAACGCAAGAGGGCGGCACACCGCGCGCCGGCGAAGCGAACCAAGGCTGCAAAGGCGGAGGGCAGCGGAGAGGCCTCGTCACGGAACGAGCAGGAGCCGTTGAAGATGCGTCGATCCGATCGCGGCGGAGAATCTGAGGTTGACTGGTTGAGCGGAGTGCGTGTTGGGGCTAACATCGCCAGAGAATAACAGGGCGTGTGGGGAATAGAGGAGGGACTGGCCAACGTTGGAGAATGCGTGCGGTAGGGCGGCGGGCGCAACCAGCCATGGGAGGCGGGAAGCGGAGCCCGGCAGGGTGGTTTGGTTTGGGCGGTGGAGGAAGAAGAAGACAAGAGATAGAAGATACACGACGGATGTTGGATGTCAATCCAAGGGCTGGTAGGCGAGAATCATTTGTTGGTGGCTAGTAAGTCGACACCACCTTGGATAGGCTATTTCCTCACGGGTCCCAAATGTCGTAATCCAAATCTGTCACGGTCATGCAGCCTTTCCTATGAAAATTTACAGCCCATTTGATGTGCTAGTTCGAAATAAGTTTGTGGGTGCTGGTGGGGGCTAATCACTTGGCTTCTGTAATGCACAGTGAGCTCAAGCAACCGGCGAGAGTGATGTTATTTCCCTTGGTTTGGATTTTTTACAATATTTCACTCGAAATTAAACGAATGGCAAGCCATTTGCCTTGTTTCAAAGAAAATATGACAGTCACAGCCGAGTTGAAAAGGGCAGGAACATCTAAATCCAGCTTACGAACTGTACAAAAGCACGAGGGTTAATTGTTCATCAGGTTTACAAAAAAATAGATTGAAAAGGGCAACAACATCTACTCCAGCACTGTTTTCGGCAGTCACAGTCAAATGGATCGGTCAGGTCCATAGAATGAACATCCTGGGTCATAAAATTTCTTTGGATTATGACCACAATATGTTGTAAATAGAAGCCTGGCACGTTCAAAAGCTCTTTTGCCCACCTGAAACTCCTTTTTTTCTCTTCAACATACCCATCCGTCAAAACCATGCTGCTGATAAACTTAAGCCTGATGGACAATAGTAACCTCGCATTCAGCAGGAAGAATGTGACAAATCTTGTGTTTGCACGGTTGGCTACATATCATTCTAGCGTTATTGTCTTCAATCGAATCTCATGAGAAGTAAGAAAATCCCGATGCTTACGATCCCACCGATTGGTTATAACTTTCTTACCCGTCTGTTGCCTAAATAGACATGAAGATTGAAAAGCAGTTAAGGTCTAAAAGAAGAGTGTCGAAGAGCAACAGCTGAGCAGTTAATTCTAGTACACTATATGCGGGCTTCCAATGTGCGTGAAATTATCACCTTTATATACAACTTCTCCAGACATGGAAAGCATTGCAGCAAGCCCATAATCTTGTTCAGATCAAAACTATTCATTTGGATATATATATAAGATCTTGACAGAATCCAGCACCATTGATAGGCCATCCATGGAGAAACTCTTCATTGAGCATAGAACATAATATTAGTACAAAAGGTGTACTCCAAGATGACATATAAATTATCTTGAGAAATTTAAAATGCAGCTTATGGTTACAAGTGTAGATGATAATATAAAGTACACGAAGAAGCTGTGGAGCCAAACACCATATTGAAATGAGCACAGAGATCATGTATTACACACAAGGTCTCCAGTTTAGGCGCAGAGAGGCGGTTATTTGCAACGGTGAATAACTGGAATCAAGGATCAACCTTTGAAGTGAAGGGGCATCTTGGATGATGAGCTGCCTTCCGTCGAAAAGAAATTCCAATTCTTACAAGGTTAGGCGACTTTATTTGGAGACAACCGATTCTAAGCTGTGAAAACAAGCACCAAGCACTCCGGTAGCAGGGCAACTGGAGTGGATGATGCTGTGCAATGAGGCCTCCGATATACGAACCCGCACAAGTGAAAGTTTCTTGAGAAATGGGAGTCGAAGGTTTAATACCAGATAGTCTGGTAGGTAGCACTTCGCAAAGGTGGCGGTGTGGCGAGAGGACGAAAACCCCAAGATGGACATCGGTGTTGAGGGCACAAGTTCATGGCATTCGGTATGTGGTATGTGATTTCCAGGGGAATAGTAGAACTCAAGCAGCTGTAGTTCTGTGAATTCAGGGGATTCCAGCCAGGCGTCCACCGTCCAGGGCATGGTATGCTTGCTCAGGTAGCATGACGGGATGCAGAGGCTTTGAATGGAGCCTTGGTGGGAGGAGATGATGGCTCTGGGGATTTCAAAATCATTGAAGAGAGATAGCTGACGACAGTCGAGATTAAGGGGAACGACACGCCGTAGAGGGCGCCACCGAATTGAGAGGACTTGGGTGCGGCAGCAATCCTTTGTGGGGAGAAGCGAGATGATCTCCCCAAGGATGGCGTCCGGGAGATCGCTGATGCGGTCCACACGAGATTCTCTGAGTTCTGGGATCCGGTGGGGGCGGGTCGCCGCTTCTCCTGCTTATTCGGTGCGGGATCTATAACAGCGTCGCCGCCAGTGAGCCTCATCTTCTTAGTGCTTTGGGGTTAGCCGACTCCATTTTCCCGAGGCGTCCGTCAGCGCTCACGTATTTGAGCAGAGTAAGGAATGGCGAGCCTAGTTGTAGTCTTGACGAAGAAGAAGGGGAGCTGGGGGTTTCTGTAGGAGTGAGGAAGAAGGGGAGCTGGGGTTTTCTGTAGGAGTGAGGTGAGGAATTTGGGGGTACGAGTGGAGCGAGCTGACGTGAGGTGGGTGGGAGCGAGGAGGAAGAAGAGCACCCAGGTTTTGGGGGGGGGGGTGTGCTAGGTGTGGGCAGCGCCTCTCATTCAGTAAATATATGGGCTTTTGGATTGATTTTACTATTTACTAGTGTGGATGGGCTGCTTTGTCTTGGGCCCCAGAAAAAATTACTACTAGTATAGTGGAGACACTCTATAGCTACCCAGAAAAACAATTACTACTAGTACAGTGGAGACACTCTAGCGCTTCTGGCTCCCCCTAGGTCATTGAAACGTCTCCCTCTTCTGAATGTCGTTATACTTTTGTTCATCAACATGCGGGCCATGCAGCACGCGGGCCCAAATGCCATCCACCAAATTAGAAGGCAGTATGCAGGCGGAGAGTCACCCCGGTCGTGGCCTTGGCAAGAACGAGCCGTCGTATCACAAAAACCCCACCTCCCCTTGATCTAAGTTTGACGGACGAAGAAACCTTCTTTTCACTCTTCGATGAATCCCCTTATCCTTCACAGTCTTCAGGATAGGCAACACTTGCATCTGCCACTGTTCTTCTCTCCGAACGAAGGGAAGGTAAGCGGATCCGTGATGTTGGTATATTTTCGTTCAAGGGAAAAAAAGAAATTTTGCAAAGCAGTAACCGATCCTCGCTCTCTTTTTTGCTTCATTGTCATTGCGATTGTGTTTTCCTTTCAGTGGTCTCCTAGTATTAAATCGGTTTCATGATGGACCAAGGAGAACCGAGCAAAGATCTGTTGATATTGGAGCAGACGCGAGGCTAATCCCACGAGACGAAGAGCTCCAAGAAGATGGAGGCAACCAAGGCGACCCGGATATCTTGAGATGGTCAACGCCCGTTTGAGGTTACTGACCCGTGGCACTGCAGAGCAGTTTTCCCCCTTCAAGGATGTGCCCCCCCGCTGAGCTGCCCAAGGTGATTTCCTTCTTTGCCGATCTCGATTGTGGTTTTTCATCTAAGTATGTGGTGATTTTTTAGAAAAGGAAGTATGTGGTGATTAATAATGCAAAATTTTATTAGCTTCGATGCCATGCTATACATAGTGGTTTAAATAACTTGTGTTTCTTATACTGAAAAGTAATTCAGAATTTGTTTCTGTTTCAATTAGAGCCCTGATGCAGACAAGGATTGTGTGGTTGTACATGTTACTCGCTATGAGGCAGACGACCTGAATATACGCACTGAGAAAACAGAGTTCTTAGGCTGTTGGATCCTGGAAGCCATTTGCGGTTATACCAATGAAGAGTTGTATTCCAGCCTCACTGTTGTCAAGCGTGTTGTCCAGGGTGTACTGAAGCACAAGAAGTTCAAAGCTACTCCTTTATTTGTGAGGAATACTGTTCTTGTCAAGCTTACACAGGAAGATGACGTGGCATGCCTCCACAAACAAGTTTATCAATGGCAAGGCCACAGGGTTGTCTTCATGAAGGTTCACAGGATTGAGCTGCTGCGGGACGTCCTCGATGATGTTCATGGCAAGGTCCATCTTGTGTCCAACCCAAATTAGATCGAGGCAAGAAATAGTTGCCCCAGCTAGTGTTTAATAGTAGTTTGGATTGTGTCTAATTATCCGAACCTTTCCTGTTATTGAACCCTCTGGGGCTAGTACTCTGTTTGAATCCGTCTATAGGAGCTACTGCTACTTTTGTGTGCTCGTGAATCATGTGAGAACCATCGTAATTGTTACCGAAGCAGATGCGTCCTCACTAGTTTTTTCATGAATATGGCATGGTAAGACATAAGTTGTCACGGTTTATCATGCGGCAGTGTGTGTTTTGATGAAATAGAGCACTGCGTTCGAGAACCGTCGTCGACGTATACATAAGTACTTGTAAACATTGTTGGTGCTACCCCACTTGTAAGCAGTTGTGCAAAAGACGGCACATTGGCTCAGCTCGCTTCAACACTAGGCTATCGACCAGCTAACAATCAACAATATTCTGTCTGACATATAAGCAACTATGTATCTTGTTACAGTGGTTCATGTAGTTAATTGAGGCCACAATGTAATAAATTCCAAACGTTCACACGCTAAGTCCAGCGCTCATGTGGAACACTCACATTAAACTCGTCTTCATAAAAAACTTGAAAAGCATAAGTTAAGCAATTTTATACATCTCAATCATTCATAGAACATAACAAACATATACTCCCTCCGTTCCATAATGTAGTGCCTATAGATTTTTACAAAAGTCAAACATTACAAACTTTGACCACGTTTATAGAGAAAAGTAGGTACATCTAGAATACCAAATGCACATCATTGGATACATCGTGAGTTATATTTTCGTAATGTACATGTTTGGTATTGTACATGCGCATGCTTTCTCTATACACTTGGTCAAAGTTGGCAAAGTTTGACTTTCACAAAAATCTATAGGCACTACATTGTGGAATGGAGGGAGTACTAGTTCACAGCAAAAGACAAAGTTGTGAGAAGGTTTACAAATCAGGAAAAAACAAGCAAGGCTTCTCTCTGAGCAAAGGGCCTCCCGCCAGGCTTAAATTTCCTGGAGTTCACTCTGGTTTTTTCTTGTTGCCACCATTCAGGGTTAGGTTCTCTCATTCCAGAATAACCAATTATAATTGTGGTCTCAGCTGGAATGCAGAACTGAGCCATGCAGTGTACTGACCAACTGAAAGTCTTGTGCATTCCACTAAATTTAAGCGCCGCTATTTGCAGAAATAAGCATACCACAATGCCTCTTATCCGTGCACCTGTCCAAAAAACCGCGATGCGGTAGTGCGGCTAGTCCTTGGTCCATGGATGAACTGGTAGAAAGTCCATGCTGGACTAGGATGCAGTTGTTTTCGCTCGTCCCTGCACTGCAACCAGGAAGTAAAACGTACGAATCAGCTTCTTTTAGATTGCGTTGGTCATTCTACCTTAGTTACTACCAATGTAGGGATACCTTGAAGACGGGAGGTTAGACGACAACAACGAGGGATAGCCATCTCATTTTGCGCAGTTGTACTAAAACTGAGGTGTGTGCTTTTGATTGCACGGATAGAAAGCGATCTGAGACCCACATCCCGAAGCGATTTGGAGACAGACATCCCTGTTTGCGCCAAATCTGAAATACGGTTATTTAAACAAAGGAGATATTACTACTTTCCCCCGTTTCCTCTTAGAACCAAGTCCTAGATTCATGCTACAACTTTCCCACTTTCTTCCCTGTTTGAACCAACGCTTTGAGTCGACTGTATGAACTAGCTTTACTTCTAATAATAGTAGAAGTCTAGGTGGCTTTGGAACAGCGGACGGAAGTAGAAAAGGATCCACAGGAAGGGGAGTCAAGCGATGAGAGCAAGGCAGGTTTTGAAGGAATATATACATGAGGGTCGTCGGCATGTGGCAAAGATGGCGTCGGGAGGCCGCATCTTGGCCACAATACCGCAGGGAGGAAGAAGGGGTCGGAGGCCCTCCCGAGCCGGAGCTCTCTCGGAGAGAACGGCACGGCCGCTGATCGGGACGCGCGGGCAGCCGTTGGTCTACTCCCTCACCCCTGCCCCGGTCGAGGTTGTCCGGCCGGAGTTGTGACCAGTCGTGAGCTGAGAAAGAGTGTGGCCACCTATGTGTTGCTTAGATCTGGAGAGCATGAGAGAGTGAACGAGAGGAACCCTAGTAAAGCAAGTGCTAAGGCTCCTGTTTTTATATATAGTGGAGTGATTTTGTTGTACCGGCTTCAAAAATGCGCTCCTGCGTGTACCCATGAGTGGGTGTGAGAGAACTAGTGCGTCGTGCAGCGCTTCTCTTCGTGAGAGTACAATATACTATGCCCAAAGAACGTTCACGCAAGAGTAATAGTATAAGTGTGTGACGTGTGAGATAAAATAAAATGTGCGCGCCCGTCTTTTGTTTTTAGAAGTTACGAGGGTAGGGTGTGAAGAGCACATATGTGCGTGGCGTCTACCTGCAGATAGACGGCGGGTGCGACGTCTTGAAGTCTGCGAGAGGACTCGGGAGAGTCGTGACTCGTGAGTGCGTGTGCGTGAGAGAGAGGGGGCACGTATCAATGCAATGCATGTGTCCGTAAATCATTATCCGACAAGCGTTCGCCACAAGCCTTTTCTGACGGCACGCCGTAAGAACTGTTAGATCGGCATCCGAAGCGATTGTCGGTTTTGCCATGTCATTTAACAGAACAGCCACTCCTCCTACACACAAATCTTCCACGTGAGTGTTAGCAACTGCCGTATGCTCCTTCCGTTCCGAAATGCAGTGCATATAGCTTTATTGAAAATTCGAACCTCGCAAATTTTTACCGAGTTTTCATGTACCAAATTGCACATGTAGAATACCATGTATATATCATTTCATTCATCTTCGAGAGGTAACTATAAAGATGGGTGAGGAGTCTACAAAGGAAGACCATCGTATCACCTGCAGCAATTTCAAGCATCCTTTAGTGTCGAGGAATATCATAGGAACTCTATATGATATGATTTTTATAGGTTTTTTTTTCTTCAGAGCCAATTGGTTCATAGGAATAGATTCATATACTCCACATTTCAAAGGAAATAAACATGATATCATTTCTATAGCTTTAGAGCCACTTGGTTCATATGAATGGATTCCTATACTCCCTTAATTTCAAAGGAAAATAAACATTAGCGTATATTCAATAGAAAAGTTCCTATGATATGAACCAAATTACATCTCTTTTCTAATCCCTCCTCATTGGAATTGAGATACATGTCATCTCAAGATTCAATAGAAAAGTTCCTATGATGTGAACCAAATGACATCTCTTTTCTAATCCTTACTCATAGGAATTGAGATGCTCCATGTCATCTCTTTCCCTACAACTTCCATGTATACATCTTCTATTCCTAAATAGATAGTACAACCCACTAGCAGTTTTTCTCCAAAACATGCAACTATGGCACAAGAACTATATAGTGTGCCAATAACTTTGAAAGATGTTCGCTGGATGAAGCTAACCCGACAGTGCAGAGATAGGCAAATCCGAGCACTACTGCCCGTTGGATATCATCAACATTCCACCAGATCTGCCACATGTACAATTTAGAAGACTCCATGGTTGAACTTAAGCATAATGCACAAAGCTCAAAACACAAGCACTTCTCCTTTGTTCTAGAATCTTCTGTACCATAATTGATTATTTTTTCTAAATGAATTGCCATTATTTGTTTTTTACTTTATGATTTACAATGCACAACCCCATGAATCTTAACATTTTTATAAAAATAATTGATTTTGAATGAGATGAACTATAAGAACTAA
Organism: Aegilops bicornis; assembly: GCA_021605145.1. Lineage (NCBI taxonomy): Eukaryota > Viridiplantae > Streptophyta > Magnoliopsida > Poales > Poaceae > Aegilops > Aegilops bicornis. Next base: position 259,481,619 of record CM038671.1, on the reverse strand, counting down.
ACGAACATCTACATCATGCATATATGACTCAAAGCTTTACATGCTATAGTGTGTATTTATTCATAATTTGGTTTCAAAATCTCATGCCTTCAATACATGTGTACCTTACTAGTTTTGAGTATAGTAGCAAATTTCACGCGGCCCCGGGTATATCAAAATGCAGGGCCCATGCATCATTGTCTTTCGGTCGAACCTACGTCCACAATTTTTTGTACGTACTATATCTCCACTGGTCCCCGAACCCAAAATGCTGCCTCGTTCCCGTAAAACCAAGCGGCCCACACATATTTAAGGCGTCGGCTCGAACCCGTTTACTACGACGTGGCCCCGCACGCCGTAGTACTCCTACAAACCCTACCGACGCACTCATCATCGATTTTCTTCAAGAGGACGAGGGAGAAGCCGATTTGTAGTGGAGGCGCTTTCAGAAAAAAGGATCATGGTGGAGACCCCTACCCTAGGGTGCCCTAGGTAGATGCCACACGCATCATTGTTTTCTATTTTCTTTATGCTCTTGCGCCCTAGAGTGAAATGATGGTTGCTTCGTCCGTCCAGCTTAATGCGGGAAAGGTGGGGCTTTGTGATTTGACCCCTCATCGCTCATTTTCTACTACTGTGGCGCTACGACCGGGGTGCCTCCAATTCCAACCGCAGCTCCGAACTGTAATTTGGTGCATCGCACGTGGAACAAGATGGTGGATGAGCCATATGTCGGCCAAAGGGGTCCTGTTAAGTGTGTCGCCATTTCGTGTGCGGACTGACCCTTCTTGAGTTGCTACGCCAACATGACAGGAGCAGCCTACCGCTTGGTTTTGCTCCTTGGTGAATCCCGACTATATTGATCTAAAAATATACGTGCTGAACTACCCTCTCCGTCTCGGTTTTTTTATTTTTAGGCGTCTCGGTTTATAGGGCCTGCAAGTAGTTCTAGGTCATCCATTTGACTAACTAAATATGAGTTACTATGTCACAAAAAGTATATCATTAGATTCTTAAGCGGATGTAGTTGTATTTAAAAGTCGAGGGCGGGGCTTTTCACTGCAGTGGCGGCGAGGCAGTTCCGCCTAGTCGGTTCGACAGAGGCAAGAAGACGAGGGAGTAGGCTACTGCTAACGTGGGGTTGTGTGATTTGACAATGAAGTTATCTTAGATAGGTGGGCCCGTGATTTGACTTGCCATTATCATTTTAAGCTGTGGCGCCACGACCGGCATGAGTCTCCCCATTCTGACCACCTCCATACAGTGCCTCTCCCAATGCTCCACCATGTAGTAGTGGCTGGCTCTTGCATGAGAGCCCACTTCTCCACTTTTTCCTTGCCTCTCTTTCCTCCACATATGCAAAATGCCATGTAAAGCGCACTATTGTACTTACTTTTACTTGCTCCTCTGGTGCTTAAGCTTGCTACATAGGCATAAAGTCTAATGTGGCAAGTTAATCAAGAAGAGAGAGACTAGTTTGGTGACCCAAGGAAGAAATGGTGCTAAGCGTGTACCTAGGTGAAAAAGATAATTTTGAGTCTATAGCTAATTAAATGAAGCAAACTTAGCAACACCATTTCATTGGAAGTGGTCACTCCTTGGCAAATGCAATAAATACTAGTACTCCTGTGTCCCATAATATAAGAACGTTTTTGGCACTACACTAGTGTCCAAAACGTTCTTATATTATGGGACGCAGGGAGTACGAGGAAAGAGATAGAGAGAAGGAAAAAATTACACTTATAGCCAACCTTATAGCCAAAACCTTGTTGTAGTATGAGTGACTAAGTGATGACTATGTATGACATGCCAACATCGGATAGCCCTAACGCACCATGTTAAATCTCCAAGGCGCGACCAGCCTTGAGTGACGCGACAGTCGTGGTAGTAGCGACCATGATCACGGGCTCTTTGGCAGCCCTTGGATCTGAATCAAGCAGCTCGCATGCTAAGTTGCTGAAAATTTGCGTAATAACCCTCCGAGGATAGGATATTCACCCATAGGTCTAGAATCACGCCATGCAACCGTTCGATCTCAGATCCAAGGGCTATCGGAAGCCCGTATCATGGAGAATGGAAAGCCACTACCCTGCCGTTACGCCGCCGGCAGTTCGCTCCTACTCGTCCCCGCACGTCCTTCAATACTACGGCGGTTCGCTCCTAGTCATCCCGTCCATTCACATTACGCCAGTTCCATTAATCCTAACCCTCCTCCCAAATCCATGGTGTCCCAAATCTCCACGATCGGCGGTGAGTACAAGGTTAGAACCATCACCGGCGATGAGTTTGACGTCATCTACACCCGTTCTTCCGCGACGGTGAAAGGATGCCTTTCTCGCTTCAGACACATGTTCGAAGACTCAGATGATGAGTGGGTCACTAGGCTAGATGTTGAGTACACCACAGTCCTGGGACGAGAGAAGGATCTAAAGGACGAAGAGAGGAAGAAGCCCGCCGTGATCCAGGTTTGCGTGCATAACGTTTGCTTGGTCTACCACATATGCCATCCGACGTTGAGTGCCAGGATTTTAAGAACTTCCTCAAGGACAAAACAGTGAAATTCGTTACTGTAGACTTTAAGAATGACAAAGAAGTCCTGGATCGGATCGGCCTCGTTGTAGGCCACCCCTTCGACCTCCAGAAGAATCGGCTGGTGCCCTCTCGTCGCCTTGATCTTGACCACTGGCGAAACCATGGTTCATCCTTCGTATGGTAAACTGGAGAAACCTCCATACACGTTTCATCATCATGCATGGCAGCAGAATGTACTTTATATAGACCACATCCACTACGCTGCAATGGATGGCTACCTTTGCTTCAATATCTACAAGGGTTGGATGAAGAGCAATAGCCAAGTGTGCGGTTCAAGCAAAGAAGTATCGGCCAAGAGGAAGAGGGACAAGGGCGAAGTCGAGGGCGTGGGCGAGGACTCGAGTAAGGTGGCGATGTCGTTGCTCATGGTGGTTCTAAACTTCTAATGCAAAGGTGTCTGGGATTAGTTGCATAGTTTAATTTCAGGTGTGCTTAGTATAATTTGAGGGTGTGTTGTCTTTGAGCCCCAATGAGAACTATGTTATGTTTCTTCTCATTACTTTAACTCTTCAGTATGTATATACTACTAGTATTTCTTTAATAGAATTTAGCACCCCAATTAAACACGTACTAGCTTTTTTAATAGTACTATATGCATAATTTGGCGACGAGCGCTCTCTATATGTACCACCTTTTTTAAATTTCAATTTTTGCTCCATGGCGCAATCCATCGATAGTACTACTGTACAAAAGTATACATTTTTAAAAGGCTAGAATCTTGTTCATCACATATATAGTCAGTTAAGTTCTCAACCTAGAACGACATGCATGCCATGTAGTAAACCGATACGGAGGAAGTATAGTAAAAATGAGGTGATTTTACCCAGCGATCGGCGAGGGAGCATGGCCTGTCATGCGGCCCCACGTGTCATGATGTACCAAGGCGATGCGTGTGTCCCTCTTGAGGCGAAGCAATACTAGTACGTGGTTTGACATGATGGCGAACCGAAGTGTGAAATAATGGTTGCTTCGTCCGTGCAGGAAGGTGCGGCATTGTGATTTGAAGTCTCATTGCTCATTACTACTCTTTGGGCGATGCAGTGGGGTGTGTCCCCCCTGCTGTTCTGCCTTTGTTATTTGGTGCTTGACACGTCGACCGGTTGCTATATGTCCCACATGTCGTGACGAAGTACATAATTCATGAAAGGGAGGCGTCGAAGGGTATACTACAGAATTCATGAAAGGGAGCGACTTAGTTTTGGAAAAATCTGTTTTTCTGGATGCGTAACCACTAGGGTTTATAGGGCTCATCTAAAAAACATCTGTTTTTCTGTTTGATAAGTCTCAGTTCTACTATACTAGTAGTAGTACCATTACATGTTGGATTTCAAGGTGCGTTAGATCACCCGACGCAAGCAGTGTCAAGAGGAAACTAACCAATGCATGTACAAGTTCATGGAAATTTAGTGGTCATTCATGCATTCGTTCTAATTAATGCCTTGGTACTAGCGTACTAATTACTTGTGCAAACTACGAAATTAATTCGACCACTCACCGTCTACCTTGGTTGGAGAGATTTTGAAATTGATCCATAAACTGGAAAGAAGGTAGTAGTAACTTTTGTCTCGATTACTATTTGTGGCCTTGTATAGATGCAAAATGTATTTTTTTATAGTGGCCTTGTATAAGTAAATGGAGGAGTACTAACCAAAATGCATTACTAGAAGGGACGAGGAGTAAGCGGAGGGAGTAGTAAAATTTTCTTCTCGTGCTGCGAGCCACCGCGCTCGTGGGCGAGGGAGCGGGCGTAAGGCGTAGTAAGCAAGTTTCACCTCATCCTGCGAGCCACCGCGCCCGTGGGCGGGGGAGACGGCGTACTAAGCAAGCTTCTCCTCGTTCTGCAAGTTGATGGGACACATCAAAAGTACTCCAGTGTATAGAGCCTTGCCTCTAAGGTAGGCCCCACATGGTTTGCCTCTTTTTTTAATTTAACATAACACGTCAAGTCGCAATTTGTTTGTTCATCCGTGGTAGATAATCCTCCCTCCACCAAGTGGACAACCTGTACACGTGTCAAATTACCACGTGGGCTGCCTTTTTCGTACAGAAATGAGCTCCACCGTGTACCCGCGCGGGTGTGGTTGGGAAAGAGACGGGAGTACATGCGCCGTGCGTGCACCTCTTCTCTTCGTGCACGTCCCCCACCTAGGTGGGCGTGTGTGAGAGATATACAAACCTAGACATAATGCGCCGTCCATCCCCATGCCTCCGCCCAGTCCGACCACCAGTCACCACCACGCCCCACTCCTCCTCACATTATCTCTCATCTTCCTCCCTCCATTTTTATATACAAGGGGCCACTATCAAAATTACAATTTGCAGATATACAAGGCCACTAACACTAATCGATGCAATATTAATGGTGTTTGCCTCGTGGTACTAGCAAAGGAGGACATTAATTATCCATTGCATGCATGCGGGAGTTTGTAAAAAAATGCATCTTGAAGTTCCGTGCAATGCGCGGGCATCTTGCTAGTCCATGAAAACAACACATGGAAAAATTCCACGGTGAACGGGGGATTTGAATCTGTTGGGAGGGGTTGTTTGGATCTTGCCCAGGGTAGCCAAAATATTGGCGACTACTTCGCCATGGCCGGCACCGGCTCAAGTTCATCCTAACATTCCCCTCTTCTATGGAGCCCATGCGGGGTCGACAAAGGTCCTCGCAACAAAAGGATCCGGCAAGACACCTTCTGTGTACGCCGGCGTCGCCTCCGCGATGGCCTTCATGGGACCCAAGCGGCGGCGGCCTACCGTGTTCTACTTCTCCTCGATGATGGCAGCGGACGCGGAGGCGTGGCCACCGACTCGCCCCTCTCCGCGCACCCGGCTTCTGTCGCTGCTTGCATGGCGCGGCCGCCGGCATGGGAGTCTCTGCCACAGAAACGGGAGACGCGGTATGAGGCGGCGACGTGGAAGGCAGCAACGACGCCCCGTGCACCGCTCCTCGTCGAGCTGGCACAGGCGGCGAGTTCTTTGAACCGCGGCACCGGCTTGGGGCGACAAGCGCTCCGTCGAGCTAGGGAGGGAGGTGGATCAGCGAGCTGCATAGCTCGTATCCGGCGGGCTACCCAGCTGGCTTGGATGCGGAATAACTACTCTTCGTAAGCCATTGTAAGAGTGGACAAAATGGTAGAGGAGATAGGGGAGTGGCGGAGGTGTGCGACTCTTGGTCGGCGTTTGGCCTCGTTTAAATAGGAGATTAAATAGACGGCGGACGGGAGGAGCTCGGCCGGCGTTGCGTTTAACGCCGGCCCGGTCATGAACGGACGTGTGTCCAGAGTGGGTTTCTCGGCTTCCACATAGGCGGGTTTCATGGAGGCGTTTGAATGCGGCATGGAGGCGTGTTCAGCCGGGTGTGCGCAGTGGCGCCCTCCACTCGACCTAGGACACCGCGCCGTTCTTCCACTGACGTGTGGGCTCTTTGGGTGCATGGCCTGCATGTCAGTGACCCAACGCAGGCAGCGCACAACAGAGGAACCTTTGGTGGGCCAGGGCGGTCAGAAGCGGGCATTTCATAAACTAATGATCGTTCATTGAGTGTTACGTCATCTTTTTTAATGTAGATAAGCCTACTATGTTGATAGCCCGTTTGATACGTTGTGATTCATAAAGACCGCTGCAAACATCAATGTTCTGCTTATCACAGATAAGATTGATTAATACCCGTAACAATCCATGTCCTTAACAAAGGGTGCATGCACGTATAGGTTGAGCATGTGTCTTGCGTCGTGTGTTGTGTGCATGCGAGCATGCGAGTGTTGCGTGCGTGCAAGGTATGTTTGATGTTGCATGCATGGGTGCGTGCGTGCGTGTGTTCGTGAGTGCATGTGTATGTCGGTGTTGCGCCCGGCATGCGTGCGTGTATGCGTGTCGGTGTTGCACGCCTACATGTGTGCGTGTCTTGCGTGCGTGCATGTGTATGCGTCGGGTGAGGCTACATGTCGGTCGGTGACTTTTTCATCTCTGGTCATTAGATTTTCCAGCCGTTGGATACGAAATCAAGGGCCTCCAGTTTATCATCAAACTCCACCCCCCCTGAGCCGCCAGCCACCACCGGCCGAACCGCCAGCCCCCGCCGCTCGCGGCTGGCCCACCCTCCTCGAAACCACTCCCTACCGCTGCACCGGCCATCCCTCTAGCCACCCCTCCCTCCCCCCTCCCCCAGCCGAGCTTTTTCTCCGGGGATCCCCACCCCACCGCCCAATGAACGCCCCCTCCCAACCGCCGGTGACTGCCAACCAGAGGTCTCACGACTTCGAATACCCACCGACCACTAATTTATTACCATTTTTGTCCTTCATATACGCGCTGACGGGTGGGCCCTATGGTAATGTGCGCTGCTGAATGTGGACCGTTTGACTGGTCAATTGATCGTGTTATCAAAAAATTACGGAGCTGTATGGTGAGCCAGTGACCGTATGATCACCCTAAAATGTACTCCTATTTTATTAACACAGTACAGACTCAAACTACCATTTCTTTCTTTCATATATGGGCTGATAGGTGGGCCCCACGGTTACGCGCCCCGATGGTGCAACACTAGTTGCGCCGCGTGGAACGTTTGACTGGTCAATTGATTGTGTCATCAACAAAATACGGAGTTTTACGGGTGAGCCAGTGACCGTATAATCATGATATATATTTTTTTAACACGGTATAGACGCAAGGGCTCATATATACGCGCAAGCACTCACCGCTATAAGCGCACACACGCGAACCCTATCCCTATTAGCACCTTCGAGAGAGTGGGCCAGCATATATGATCTTGAGATTTTACGAAGTCACCATAGGTGCCTCGTAGTCGAGTGGAACGTCTCCTCTCACTAAACGTACATCGCCGAAAAATACTGAAATTAACACAAGATGAATGCGAGCACCGGGACTTTAACCTTGGTGGGCTCGAGAAACCACTGTCCTCTAACCATCCAACCACATGTTGGTTAGCACGACAAAATGTATGTGGTGACCGTGATGAGCTTATTCTGAAGTCCAGAGACTATATCATGCTTTCGCTTCAAATACAATGACCGTAAGTGTCGTCAACAAAATACGGAGCACGCATCAAATGCAAAGTCCGTCAGTGTCATCAAAAAAATATGGAGACGTATCGTGAGCTAGATACCGTTGTACTATTGTATATGCTTATTTTCTTAGTGGTCGATTGCGTGTGTGGTGTGGTGGGCACATCATTTCTAGTTGTGGTGGGTCAACATGAAGACTCATGGGTCGGTTCTATCCTGCGCCACATATAGGTTGCACCGAGACGTGTTATACGAAGACCCATGTGGAGGACTCGGCGTACAACACGAAGCTACCATAGTCGCGGAGGACTCTATCCCCACTGGTGATAAGCCGACTATATATGATTTCTAACCCTAGGCCCTTAGTATGTTATACAAGCATGGGGGCTAGTTAAATCGATAGTATACACACGCACAATGCACAGTATTCACGTGTACTTTGTACACACCCCTATCACTAATATACGATTACCGAGGAGTAGGCTCTTTCTTCAACTGCAATTGAATTCTAGCATGTGCATGTGTTTATTTCATATTATTGATCCATAGAGTGAGAGCGGTTTGAAATACAGGCAATGGATGCTTTTGCAATTCATATATAAACATTAATTTGTGCACTCCATGTTGTTAGTGTGAAGCACTTTATACATTAGTCACTTGCATGGATACATTCCAAATTGCTAGCTACAAAATAGAATACATGTCGAATTCAACATAAAGGGGGTTTCGAAGATTCGAATTCATAGGAAGTGCATTCATCTATTTGAACCCGAGATAATGGCATTTGTAAATCAGATGTAAAGGGGCATCAATCTTTGTTGTGAGTTTAAACATGCTATATATATTCATACGCATATCTAACATTTTTTTTGCAACCAAGGAGATTATATCTGGAACCATGCATGAACTGAGGTAAGTTGCATATTTTTTAATATATACTCGTGTACAATGTATATTCAAATGTACCCCCTCCATTCGAAAATAATCGTAGCTTTAGGATTTTCAAGAGTAAAGATTTGTGAAGTTTGACGAATCCTGAAAGTTCAATTCAAGAGAACCGAAAATGTTAATGCTTCTGCTCTCAAATATTGAACGAAGCGCCAAATAGGCCTCTGGTCACCCGAAACCGCCTTGAGACTAATGTTTTGGTGGTAGGAAATTACTGTCCTGACTCTGGCCCGTGTAGCCTATCGACCCGATGTCCAAAGGTCTAAAGCTGGGGTAGGTTTGTAACTTCACCAAGGCATGGAAGAAGCATTCATACGCCGTGGGCGCCTACCCATGCGCCGGCGAAATCTATCCCGCCCACATTTGGGACACTGACATGACTGTCCTACCCCAACCCATAATATGTCCGAAATTTTAGATGGGGGAAAGTTTGTAACTTTCCCCAAATTTCAAACAAGCGCGTCTCAAACCGAAACATTGTTCCCCCTTAGTTCCCCGCCTCCCTCAGTTTCCCCATTCATACTCCGTGGGCGCGAAAACACCCTCTCCACCAGCCGCAAAACACCAGCCTCCTCCGTCCTCCAACCCATAGCAGCCAATCCACCGTCGCCCTCCTCCATCACGCCGGAGCCGGTACCCCGACGTCGTCGTCCAACGCAACCGCAACCGCAACGCCCTCAAGGACTTAGCAGCTGAAGCTAAGGCAGAGCTGCCTCCACGACGCCGACGCTGACGTGCGCCGTACCAGAACCACTCCGACCACACCGTCTTGCGCCTCACTGCTGCGGCTCCACTGTCGCAACCGTCCACCGCACCGGAGCTATTCCCGCTACGCCGTCGTTCGGCGCCTCGGATCTGCTTCCCCGCCGCTGACAGACGGCCACCGCACCACACTCAACAACTTGGCCATGGGTTCGTCCAAGGCTGCACCGTCCTCCACAACTTCTTGTTTCCGGCGAACAACAAGAAGATCATCGGAAAAACAGAAGGAGGACACAACACTGCCAGCAGAAAGAGGTACTCCTCTTCCCTTATTCGTGCAAATCTTATGTCTCCGCTCACACCGTATTCATCCCACGAAAGAAACTAGTTGAGCGCTTCTTACTGCATCTCCTTCGTGATACTAAATGCACAAGGTTTCCTCCCTTTTACTATTTCACCTTTGCTAGAGGTCAGTAGCCTGCTTGGATTTCAATTCAGGGTTAGTCGAACCGCAACTAAAAGAACCAGCACCCGCATAGGCGCGCGGAGCACCTAGTCCGCCTGTTCCCCGAGGAAGCGGGGTGTGGGGCACAGGAGCTGCTTGCGCCCGATCTGGAGGTCGGCGGGGCTTGAATGGATGGCCGGGGGGCGGTGCCAAGCACGGCAGTGTGGTGAGGTCGAGGGGAGGGCGCAGGCAGGGGAGGAATACTGGGCCGGTGGTCGCTGGCATTTCGAGGAAGATCGTCAACACTGACTGGCTGGAGGTAGATGAAGGCGATCTGCCCATTCTTTGTACATCGGATGGTGCAGAAAAAATGGACTGACCTATTTGCTTTCAGTCGACTGTTATTTTCATAGAGTCCTGTAGTAATTTAGTGTGCCATGCATGTTGTAGAGCTATCATATGTCTCCCGTCATTTATTTCTCAACGACACCTATCTCGCTACCTTTACACTGTACTAATTCTACACACACTTCACCCATACTCACACTATTGTTTTTTATGCATGGGTATTTCAGACTCTGACGCAGTGTTGAGGAATGCGGAAAAGAAAAGATAGAAGTCGCTCCAGTGTAATTCGAAGATAAGCACTAAGCGTTCAGTAGCTCTAACAGTGCGATGTCGTGATTGGAGCGATGGCAACGTAGCTCTGCGATTGATGATCTCAATTGCCACACACAACCATCCTGTGTGTTTGCTTTAACTTCACATTTGTCAAATGTGGTTGCATGTTGCATATGGTTTCTAGCTTGTATTGCTTCCAATTTGGTTAAATTGCATCTACTTACTTTACACATTATACCTTTGATAATGACATGCCTTCCTGTTTTCGATACATACTACATATGTATATTAACCATGTTTGTACATCAAACTAATGCTCTTTTGTATCCCTCGTCAATCACTTATGATGAGACATTCACCCGGGTGGGTTACTGTGAGACCCCATACTCGTTTAAAGAGTGCAGTGTCATCCTCCCCACATGATTCTCAAGAAACAGCAAGGCTAAATGAAGATAGTCAACGTAGCTCTCTAGTTGGTCATCGCAATTGCCCCACACCACCATCGCAGGTGCTTGCTCTTACTTGGCAGTGTGATATGTGGTTGCATGTTACATATGGTGTCTACCTTGTAATGCTTCTAATTAGGGTAATATGCATCTGCTTAGTTAACACATTATACCTGTGAATATGACATGCCTTCCTGTTTTCGGTACATACTACGTCTTTCTATTAACCATGTTCTTACATCAAACTATTTTTCTTGTGTATCCCTCATTAATGCTCCTAATTTGTTAAATTGCATCTCCTTAGCTTACACATTATACATGTGAATATGACACGCCTTCCTGTTTTTGGTACATACTACATCGCCTATCACACCATGTTCTTACATCAAACTATTGTTCTTGTGTATCCTGCGTCTATAAACTTATGATGAGAGCAGTCCACAGCGTGTTGGTTAATATGAGATGCAATACTCTTATAAAGAATGCAATTTCATCCTCTCCACATGATTCTCAAGAAACAAGCAAGCCTAAATGAAGATATTGAGCGTAGCTCTGTGCACGAAGACCGCACTTCCCCTACACCACCATCGAGGTGCTTGCTCTAACCAGCAGTGTGATATGTGGTTGCATGTTGCATACGGTGTCTAGCTTGTAATGCTTCTAATTAGGGTACATTGCATCTGCTTAGTCTACACACTATACCTGTGAATATGACATGCCTTCCTATTTTTGGTACACACTACATCTATGTGTTAACCTTGCTCTTACATGAAACTACCTCTCTTCTGTATCCTGCATCAATCACGTACGATGAGTCACCTTTATTCGTTGCATATTGCATATTATTTCTAGCTTGTTGCCATGTTTTGCTTCTAATTTGGTCAAATACATTTGTTAGGGCACCCTTTTAATTTGGCAGAGTGATATTGGTTTCATCTTTCATATGGTTTCTAGCTTGCATCGATTCTAACAAGTTCAAGCACCTTGTGCTTAGTTTACACTTTATACATCATACATGTCAATATGTCACGCCGTCCTGTTTTGCATACATATTACATCCTCCTATCATGCGGCTGCCTTACATGAAAGTAGTGTTAAATCGGTATCATGCATCAATGAGTTACGAAGAGCAAATTTTATTCCTTTTTCTTGTGGGTTTGACTTGACAAGGCAAAATTAAGAAAGATGAAGGAAAAGAGTAAGGAAAGCGATGATGGTGGTCCTCTCTGCGACAACGTAAGCGGAACATCTGTGCGATTCTCCTTGTCTTGATAGTGCATTACAAGGTCCAAGTCTCCTCTCCCTACTCCACCATCCAAGGTGCTTGCTCTAACTTGGCGATGTGATATCTGGTTGCATGTTGCATATGGTGTCTAGCTCGTATTGCTCCTAATTAGTGTAAAGCGCATCTGCTTAGCTTACACATGATACATGTAAATATGACACGCTTTCCTGTTTTTGGTACATACTATATCTTATGATAAGGCACCTTTACGTCCTGCTGTGATATTGGTTGTGTCTTGCATATGATTTCTAGCATGTCTTGCTTCTAATTTGTTGAAGCATATACAGTTTTAACTTGGCAGAGTGATATTGTTTGCATCTTTCATATGGTGTCTAGCTTGCAGTGCTTCTAATTTGTTGAAATGCCTTCTACTTAGTTACCACATCATAGGTGTGAATATGTCACACCATCCTGTTTTTCATACATATTCCATCCTCGCATCATGTGTTGTCCTTTCATCCGAGTAGTGTTCGTCAGTATCATGCATGGATGAGTTACGAAGCGAATTTTATTCCTTTTTCTTATTGGTTTGACTTCACAATGCAAAATCATTACAGCTGAAGGAAATTAGTCCGGCGGTGGATGATGGTGGTCCTTTGGAGCAACTCAAACAGGGGTCTCTCTGATTCTACTCTGCCATCCTCCCAACAAGGTTCGTAAGACAACACAAAGGTTGGACAATCGGCGTAGCTGTGTAGATGATGAGCACATCTCCCTACTCCACCATCACAGTGCTTGCTCTAACTTGACACTATTATATGTGGTTGCATGTTGCGTATGATGTCTAGCTTGTATTGCTTCTAACTTGAATTGCATCTGCTTACTTTACACATAATGCCTATGAATATGACCCGTGTTCCTGTTTCTAGAACATACGTGTACATGATGAGCACATCTCCCCTACTCCACCATCACAGGTGCTTGCTCTTACTTGGAATTGTTATACGTGGTTGCATTTTCAGTATGATGTCTAGTTTGTATTGCTTCTAATTATGTTGAATTGCATCTGCGTAGCTTACAACTTATACCTGCAACGATCACTTACCCATAAGACACATTTAACTTGGGACTGTGATGTAGGTTGCATCTTGCATTGTCTTCTAGCTTGTCTTGCTTCTAATTTCTTGAAATGGCACTTATGACGAGACACTTTTTACCTAATAGAGTGATATTGGTTGCATGTTCATATGGTGCCTAGCTTTCATTTCTTCTAATTTTGTTGAAATGCCTTCCGCTTATTGTTTTTTCATACATATTCCATCCTCCTATCGTACGTGTGAATATGAAACGTTGTCTTTTTTGTATATATTCCATCCTCCTATCATGCGCTTGTCTTACATCAAAGTAGTGTTAAATGCATATCATGCATCAACCAGTTATGCAGAGCTAATTTTATTCATCTTCTTGTGGTTTTGACTTCATAAGGCAATATTAGAAAATAGGAAGGAAAAGAGTAAGTTAGGGATGTTGGTGGTCCTCCGCACCGATGCAAACAGAGACTCTCTAGATTTGCCACTTGCTACGCTAATAAGTTGAAGTCCCAAGTCTACATGATGAGTTCATCTCCGTACTCCACCATCGCAGGTGCTTGCTCTAAGTTGACAGTGTGATAATTGGTTTCATGTTGCATATGTTGTCTAGCCTGTATTTCTTCTATTTTGATTAAATTGCACCTGTTGAGTTTATACGTTATACATGTGCATATGACATGGCTTTCTGTGTCTAGAATACACTGCATCTATCTATCATACCATGTTCTTACATCAAAGTACTGCTGTTGTATATCCCGCATCAGTCACTCATGATTGGACGCTTTTAACATGGCAGTTTGATAGTGGTTGCATCTTGCATTGATTTCTATGTTGTCTTGCTTCTAATTTTTGAATTGCCACTTATGACAAGACACTTTTAACTTGGCGAGTAATATTGGTTGCATCTTTCATATGGTGTCTAGCTTGCATTACTTCTATTTTCTTGAAAATCATACCTTAGTTTGCACATCGTAGATGTGAATATGTCATGCCGTCCTGTTTTTCTTACATATTCCATCCTCATACGGTTGTCTTACATCAAGGTATTGCTTGTCTATATCATGCATCAATGAGTTCTGAAGAGTGATTTTATTCTTTTGTGTTGTGGGTACAACTTGACATGGCAAAGTCAAAAAAGAGCAAGGAAAATAATATAGTAGGGAGTCTTTGCTACTCGTCGGGTGAAAGCGGAAAAGGATTACGCCGTCGAGATTCTGCTGGTACTTATAGTGCGATAGAAGGTCCAAGTCCACCGCTAAATCTACAAACACGGTATCACCTGCTCCACCAACGGCATCCGCTTCAACTGTACCGACATCTCAACCCGATTACTCGTTCGTTTGCTCAAATTGGCGGTTCCCAAGCTGCCTTCACACCTAACACTACTTCCAAGCACTGCTGACACAACAGACTTGGCAAGATCAGATGAACCTCATGAGCATCAACACCAAGGCGGTACTGACCAAGTCAAGTTGCGATTGCATGCTCCTTTATATGTACTCTCACAATTTGATGTACACTAACACTTTCCATATTCGTTGTTGAACTAGCACCACGGTGCAAGCGGAAACAGACATCAGGGATAATGCTTGACAGATTAACAAAATCTAAAGGAGGAAGAATGGAGATCCATTTTGAGGCAGGTTTAAAAAGGCCACATGATGCTACAGAATCAGCCAAGTTAGTATCAGAGGCAGCCGTTGCCGTTAGGTGTCATGCACGTATCCTCCCAACGTGGATCCAGTACAGGAATGAGAAAGACAATACCCAGTTTAACACCTTCCTTGACCATTTATCCGTAAATAATGTTATTCATCACAATTAGTAATATTGTCTTGCTCTGTCCCATACTTTCTAGCTTCCTCCTAATAATACTCACATCTTTTTTCAACAGATGAGTTTCAAGTTGGATCCGAATGATGATGCAACTAGACAAGCATGCACTCATGTTTTTCAGTATGCTCTACGACAGTATCGGTACCACCTTAGAAAATCTCACTTTGAAGGCAAGGCTAACAATGAAATCTCCCAAACATCTCCAGTGGAATATATTACAGATGAACACTGGACAGCCCTCGTTAAACACTGGTCTGATCCAAAGTATCAGGTAGGCTATATGTATTTGATCAGACCACATATTGAACTTGTATTTATGTATGTGCCTTACAAGTGTATCTTCTTCTAGGCTAACTGTTTGAAGAACAAAACCAACCGTTCTAGAGTGAAATTCCAACAGACAATAGGATCTCGTAGCTATATTGCACACTGCAAGGCTCTTGTAAATAGCTGCTACTTCCTTCTTTTTTTTGTGCCATATTATCGTATCTATATTGACTTGTTCCAAATACAGAGGAAATCCCATGCGGACCAAAAAGAACCTGAACCGAATGCGGTGCAAATCTTCAAGGATTGCCACACCAGCAAGATGAAGGGCATGAACACACCAGTTCAAGCCCATTGTTGTAAGTCCTTACTCCTCCTGCCTTGAACTGATTGGTGCTGTGATGTGTTCATTTAACTACTTGGTTTTGCAGCCAATGTCAGTTACTCTATTCACTTTTATTCACAGTTGTCTTAACGTATCATTTCACCTTACATGGTTTAAAAGAGATGAAGGATATTATTTTGGTCTTGATCTGTAATCTAGTTGTTATGTTCACGTGTGCACACAATGATAAAATAACTGTTTGTTTTATATCATTAGCCCATGATATGAATGATGTCATACTATGTTCATCCTACTTTAAACCATGTCTCTTTATCCTTAGATGTCAACGAATGTGAGGAAATAGATAATACTGATGGGCATGCTACATGGACATATGTTCCAAAAGTGATTTTATTATGTAGTTGGCACTACAATACATGCTAATGTATTACAAGAGTTCACCAAAATAAGTTATGTATAAAGCGTTTAACCTACTTTTTTGTTTTTATCTCATTAGTAACTTATACGGTACACTAATCTACAAGTTCAAACTTTCGTGAAGCTATGGAACAAATGATTGAACAGCCACAACCACTGAAGGTGGCGAGGCTACTACAGGCACAATGTCACCTCTTGCTTCAAAGGTGTCAAGATCTCTCCACTAACGGTGCAAAAAGCACCTTCTGCGTAATTACGGGTTGGTTGTCAAGGTAACCTCGTCCAAATCGCCCTCTTGAACAAAATCTTCCTGCTAGATGCAGTGATATATCTGTGCTCCGGACACAAGTCCAATCCCTAATGGACGTTGTTTCGGAAATAAGAATAGTGGTTGAGAAATGTCGTCAAGATATGCATGGTTTTGAAACCAGACTATCAGACATTCGCTTCGTTGTTCAAGAGCAATGGCCGAAAAAAGGTGGAGATCATGCTGCTCCATCAGATTCTACAGCCTGAAACATTAGCACTCATGTCAAATGATCTGTGCTTCTATACATCTGATGGTGCTTTTATCTGGAAGGACTGTAAACTTTATGCCAACAGGCCTTTTGTTGTATGGTTGGAATTTATTTTGTTGTGATACAACATTTATGATCTTTGCCTCATTTGCGATAATTCTGACGCTATTTTTTGTATAGTGTAGGTTTATCTTAGTAATGTATTCGGCCGAAAGCTTCATAGGAGCCCAACATGCCAACATTAAATCGGGCCCATTCCAATTGGGCTAAAAAGCGATTCTGGGCGAAATTGGCATGTAGCCCACTAAAAATATCTGGGCCTAAATCAGCATAAGATTTCATATTTTTTACGGTAGGCACTGTGCCCATAGTGGGCCTTTAACGAGCCTAAACATAATTTGGGCCCTCTCTAAAAATAGGCCGTTTACAGGTGTAAATATCTCGAGGACATAAAAACATGGGCCTTTAATAGACCGAAAGTGGGATTGGGCCCTGATTGTGCCAAATAACCCACTGGACTTAGCAGGCCGAAATGGTGGCCCATTTACGATCTGCGGATCTTTGTGAGCCGAAATTGGACGGGCCATAAATGCGCCAACCTAATAAACGGGCCTTTAACAGTAGGAACTTGATCGGGCTAGATTATCGTCATTTTATATGAGCCATTAATGGGCCCGAAATGATGTTGGGCCACATATGGCCCATGGTTTACGTCCGGCGTTAACGGGCGAAAATGACAACAGGCGAAAAGTGGCCCAAAGCTGTAGTGGGCCTCTAACGGGCGAATGTCGACATGGCGAATATGACCCAAATCCTTCACGATGCGTTTATGGGCGAAAGTTTTGATGGCACGTAAATGGGCCCAAATGAAGCCGGACCTTTAACGGTAGGAAATACCGGGCCGTAATTCGGCCCAATTAATTATCGGACTGTTAACGGTCCAGAAGTGACCATGGGCCGCGTTGATGACAAGTTTAGGACAGGCCGTTGACGGGCCGATTTGACAGAGAATGTTGGGCCTTTAGCTGGGTCGGCCCATTGTGGTCCGCAAAATCTTGTGGGCCTTTAGCTGGGCCAGCCCATTATGGTCTGCAAAATCGTGTGGGCCTTTAGTTGGGCCGGCCCATTATAGTCCGCTAAATTTTGTGGGCCTTTAGCTGGGCCGGCCCATTATGGTCCGCTAAATCTTATGGGCCTTCGGTTGGGCGGGCCCATTTAAACTTTGTGGGCCACCTTTGGGCCGGTCCATGTGTCAACATATCATAGGCCCATCTCGATCGTTGGATAAGTGACACCTGTGCCTGGATCCGTCAGCCAATGAGAATTTTACACGTGGAAAATCGGCATTGGTCGTGGCTGTTTAATGGGTTATCGGATCCAAAATCCGACCCGATAGCTAAACGGTGTTCCGTTACGGTGGATGCCACGTGTCAGTCACCCTTGATGAAAGCACTTCTGTGACGCGCGATTTATCGTCATGGAAGTCGACACTTCCGTGATGATAATTTTGGCAATGTCATGGAACACTTCTCTGACGACCGCAGTATGACTATCTTGATTCTGTCATAAATTTGTCATGGATGTACATGCATGACAGAAAACGCAACCTACTGTGACAAACATGTGTCATCACGGAAGTGTATTTTTTTTTGTAGTGCGCGCTTACCCCCTTGAGCGCGCCCTCCTGCCTCATGGCCGCCTCATGGCATTCCAGACTTCAACTCCAAGTCTTCTGGTTTTCTTTCGGTCCAAGAAAGATCATCGCGAAGGTTTCATTCTGTTTGGATTCTGTTTGATATTCCTTTTCTGCGAAACACTAAAATAGGCAAAAAAAAACCAAAAACTGGCACTGGGCCTCCAGTTAATAGGTTAGTCCTAAAAATAATATAAAAGAGCACATTAAAGCCCATTAAACATCCAAAATAGATAATATAATAGCATGGAACAATCAAAAATTATAGATACATTGGAGACGTATCACTGAGACACCACGTGATGATCGGGTGTGATAGGCTCTACGTTCACATACAACGGGTTCAAGACAGTTTTGCACATGCAGAACACTCGGGTTAAACTTGATGAGCCTAGCATGCACGTGCTGATACATCCCTCGGAACATGATCTACAGCAACATAGACATGCAAAAACTATCAGTTACTAAGTTCATGATAAATTAAAGTTCAATTAATCATATTACTTAAGAACTCCCACTTAGATAGACATCCCTCTAGTCATCTAAATGATCACGTGATTCATATCAACTAAACCATGTCTGATCATCATGTGAGGTGGAGTTGTTTTCAATGGTGAACATCACTATGTTGATCATATCTACTATATGATTCACATTCGACCTTTCGATCTCAGTGTTGCGAGGCCATATCTGCATATGCTAGGCTCATCAAGTTTAACTCGAGTATTCTGCACGTGCAAAATAGGCTTGCACCCGTTGTATGTGAACGTAAAGCTTATCACACCGGATCATCACGTGGTGTCTCGGCATGACTGTAACGACCCGAGACCGACGCTCCAGACGCCTTCCATGTTTTGCGTGACCGCTGTGTGTTTTATTTGTTTGTTGCATTCATCAATGCATCATCTGCATTACATCGGCACTTCGATGCCGTCATTTTTCAAAACTTGTATCCGCTCGTAGTTGACGCTTCTTCCTTGTCTCTGTTGACCTCCTCTTAGGTCAACCGGACCACTCTCTTCTATCTCTTCTCTGAGCCCATCAAACTCCCCTCTCTTTCATCGTCCCCCTCATGCGCGTCTGAAATCGCCCCGAACCCGAACCGGGTTGTCGTTACCGATGAAACCGGATAATCTCCAATCATCCCCTAAATATCTTTGGTTTCTTATTTGGACTCCCCAAGCCTATTTTATCTCTACCGTCTAATTTCGATCGGATGATCCAAACTCACCTCGGTCTCTGATCCGAGCCGCCCTGGGAACCCACGCCGCCGGAGTCGCTCCTCACCTACAAGACCAGCGCAGCCGCGCCCGATCCCCTTGCCTCCTCATTCCCGTGCCCGTAGCAGCCGAGGAGGAGACCTCACGCCCGAGCCTTCCCTCGTCCAGGAGGTAGGAGCCCGAGCTCCTCGATCCCTCGCCGACCAAGTCCCTCGCCGGAGCACGCGCCGCTAGCGTCCTCGACCACCAAGTCGTGCCCCTACTCCCTTCCCCGTTCCCTTCTTCGCTGAGGCCCCCTCTCTTCCATCGCCTCACATCTCTCTCTCTCTCTCTCTCTGTTCTCTCTTTCTCTGTCCACAGCACCCCCGCGCCATGGCCTACTACGAACGAGGAGTCCCGTCGTCCCCACATTGAACGATCCCGCGCCCCTCACTTCTGCGTCAGAGCAATGAGCTCCTTCGTCGCTCCGCCCACCTCTCTGCACTCCGATGAGGCACGGCCCATGGCGAGCTGCCCCACGCCCCTCCTTTCTTCCCCTCCTGTTGGGCTAGCCTGGCAGTTTCGGCCCATGACTTTTTTTTTTGCGCTATGAATTTGTCATTAAATCCTAGACATGCATATTACAGAAATGCCCCTGTTTTAAACTGCTAATAACTATTTAACCATGCATCCAAATAAAACATGTCATATATGTAAGATAGTTAGAATTTCATCTAGTTTCATAATATGCTGCACTCATCCATGTTTAAAATATTTAAACTTGTTGTTTGTATTAATTTGCATAAATGGCATGTTAAAATGATTTATCTCATAACTAAATAACTGTAGCCCCGTTTTAACAAACTTTATATATAAATGGGGTAGGAAAATGCATATTTTAACATGGTGCACTTACTTTGCATGTTTAACAACTCTAAAATTATGTATAGGGCAGAACAGTACCAAATTCATAATATGCACATGGGGATTTTCTGGAATTGTTGTTTGTCGTTCCGGCCTCATTTAAACTTGCCTAAAAAGGTAGATACATATGCTTCACCTCTTGCCATGTTAGCCAACATTTAATATTGATGAGTAGTTTAAACGGGAGAGAACTAAATAATTGTTGTGAAGTTTCGTCAATATGCAACTTGTTGCATATTGAGCTTCACTTAATTTGTAATATTGTTTGTTGCACTTTGCCATGCCATCACTCATTAAACCGGACATGCATCATACTCGATTGTGCATCATGCCATGTTTAGGTGATGGTTGTTTACCATGTTGTTTGCTTCTTTCCGGTGATGCTTCTTCTTGATAGTTCTAGTTATGTTGCGATTGTGAGGATTTGTTCGACTACGCTCGTTCATCTACTTCATGGATACGGTCTTCTTCCTAGCGGGATTTCAGGCAAGATGACCGTCACCTTGGATCTCACTACTATCTTTGCTATGCTAGTTGTCTCGATGCTATCGCTATGTCGCGCTACCTACCACTTGTTTAATAAGCCTCTCAAATTGCCATGATAGCCTCTAACCTTTTCCACCATCCTAGCAATACGTGGTCTGGCTATGTTACTGCTTTGCTCAGCCCCTCCTATAGCGTTGCTAGTTGTAGGTGCAGTTGCAAGTTGTTCCATGTTGGGCATGGATATCATGGACATCTTGGGATATCACAATATCTCTCATTTAATTAATGCATCTATATACTTGGTAAAGGGTGGAAGGCTCGGCCTTATGCCTAGTGTTTTGTTCCACTCTTGCCTCCCTAGTTTCCATCATACCGGTGTTATGTTCCTTGATTTTGCGTCCCTAACACGGTGAGGGGTATGGGGCCCTCTTGACAGTTCGCTTTGAATAAAACTCTTGCAGCAAGGCCCAACATTGGTTTTACCATTTGCCTAATAACAACTAAAAACTTGCATAGGGACCGGCTAGCACTCGAGGACTTTTAATAAACCCCCAGGCCAAAGCTCCGCATGAGTGTTGGTCCAAATTGGGCGATGTCCGGCGCCCCCTGGGCAACCAGGGTCTCAGCCAACCCGATGTCTGGCCCATACGGTGTACCCTGAGAACGAGATACGTGTGAATCCTATGAGGCTAGGTCGGTGCATCGTGAGGTCTTGCTGGTTTTTTTTACCATTGTCGAAATGTCTTGTGCACCGGGATCCCGCAATGGAGGATTGTCTCCGCGGATCGTGAGCTTGTCATGGGCTATGTTGGGACACCCCTGCAGGGTTTAAACTTTCGAGAGTCGTGCCCGCGTTTATGTGGCAGATGGGAATTCGTTAATATCCGGTTGTAGAGGACTTGAAATAAACTCAATTAAAATACACCAACCGCGTGCGTAACCGTGACTGTCTCTTTTCGGGGAAGTTCCAGAGGAGAACACGGTTGGGTTATGTTTGAACGTAAGTAGTTCAGAATCACTTCTTGATCATTACTAGTTTGCGGCCGTTTGCGTAGTTTCTCATCTTATTATTGTATTTATAAGTTAGCCACCATACATTGCTTAGTCGCTTGCTGCAGCCTCACCACTTTACCCCTTCCATACCCTTTAAGCTTTGCTAGTCTTGATACCCATAGTAATGGGATTGCTGAGTCCTCGTGGCTCGCAGATTACTACAACAACAGTTGCAGGTACAGGTAATGCGATGATCTGACTTGAGAGCGATGCTTGATTGCTTTTGGAGTTCTTCTTCTTCTTCGATCTAGGGATTAGGTTCCGGGTCGGGGAGCCTGGGATTAGCAGGGTGGATGTCGTTCTTCTTTTTCGTTTGATTTCATCTGTAGTCGGATCCTGCTCTTCTGTATGATGATTGCCATGTATTGATGAACTGTTGTATTGATGTTGTATCTTGTGGCGAGTGTAAGCATTTATCTTGTATTCTCATCTATTCAGTTCATGGTATGTTGTAATGATATTCACCTTGTTATGCGCTCGAAATGCGGTTGTGCCCCAATCATGAGTTCAACACGTGATTGGGATAGAATCGCATCTTGGGCGCTACAAGTTGGTATCAGGGCCTTACCTACCTGAGGAGCCCCCTTGATTGATCGAACCGCTGACGTTGTTGAGTCTAGAAAAAAAATATTTTGTGTCTAGTAATATCGGAGAGTACGATTTCTTTTTACTCCTCAATCCCTTCGTCGTTCTGGTAAGGACTCCCGACATAGATGTTTTGACTTCCCTCTCCTCATTTTCACTAAAAAAATTTGGATCACGCGGGTATCTTGGGATCGTTCCGATATTGTTGTGACGAGAACATTGTTCTTGGTGCCTCCTGACATTTAGGGGTTGTGGCAGTGTCCCGGGGAGTTGAGCTCCGAGGTGTTGTCGTCACAATTTTATCGTTGCAGTTCCGGTATACCTGAGCTCGCCGACATCGAAAATCTCGTATATGTAGTCAGTGGTGAGATAACCTCGATGCCACCCAGTACTGGGGAGGGAGTTCGAGAGTATTGCCACAGCTCGTATATCGGATGCTTTTTGAAGGTCGAGGTACACGATTTCTGGAGTTTTCTTGGTTATGTGTTGACGAATGGATACAGTTGGAGCGTAGGGCTTGTTAGTTGTGTGATATATTTGTGCCTCCTTGTATCCCCAACACTAGATTGCATAACCAGAAAGTTTCAGGAGTTTTTAGTTGGGAATTCAAGTATCTCGTAGGATATCTTTCCAACAGACACATGATACGATATGGGGTCTATCATATGTTTGTTCCGGCTTATTCTGCAAGCCAAATCCTTTGTTTTGTTTTGTGTTGGGGTATTCGAGTTGCTTCGAAGTCAAGTGTTGATTCCATACCTTTCCTAAGCGGTGTTCTCATATTTCTATGGGAGTGCTAATCCTTTCGATCATCGAGGTTGTCGTGTTAATTCTTTTCAACCGGCGCGCTTCTCTTCAAGATGATCCTATCATTTTTCCCATTTGCAAGATGAACTCTCAGTTTTCTCACCGGTGTTTGTCCCTTCCGTCCCAAGTTGCCTTTGTTTTTCCCGCCCTCCCACTCCTTGTTTCCTCAAGGACTGTGAGAACCCAGAATTAACTTTCAGATCCTCCTGTGTTTAATTGTCAACCCCAGGATCATTGTTGACAACACAGCGAAATGGTATCATTGCACAATACGTAAAAGTATTACAAGTTTAATAAATATTGCCACAGGGCATACATAGAGAAATGTCTCATGACATTTATTACAATCAGAAAACAGCGGAAAGTAAAAATGTGTAGCGACTCCATCTCAGCCACAGGCAGTCGATGTAGTCCACGTGACCTCACTCCTACGGATCGCCATAGTAGTCGTAGTCATCACCTTCATCTTCATGGAACTCTGTTGTCAACAAAATTATTGCAATGACTACATTACGTACTCAGCATGCCTCCCTCGGGGAAGGTCCTAATAGCTACATGTGGATTCAAAGGAAAGTTGTATGGCTCATTTGCATAAAAGCTAATTTTAGCTTGAAAATATAGCGGTTGGATAAAAGCAGTTTTAGATGAAAACATGTTTTATCTCCAGGATAACTTTCATCAAAGTGAGGATCCTCGATCAACTCACACTCTTCATAGGTTCCAAGAATAGGGGCAAAGAGGGAATAAGCAAGACAGGTCCTGTATGTCAAGAAAGATTCATGTGGCGTCCATGACCGTGGACACGACTATTCGGATAGTTTAACACTCTACAGAGGTTGTACACTTTACCCACATGACACAATCCCGACTTGTTGCCACTAGCCGTCGCTAGCGTAGTACACCATCTGGTATACCGACAGGGAGATTGTGACGAGGTCTTTGGACTAGATCCCCCAAAAAAGTGACATGCTCACCGGGTCTGGCGCACGGAACTGAGAGTGCGTCCTCAAACTGGTCCCCCATCTGTGCTGAGGACACTCCTCATAAGGCAGCTATCCCATCTGCGGTACGACGACATCAACACCTAAGGCTGACTAGCTTGCTTGACCAAGCCAGTGCCCATATAGCATGTGGTTGTACTGTTATCACAATCTTCAAATCCAAGACTTATTAGGCCTCATGCGGCACGGACGACTGATTGCCCCCTTCAACTCGTGAAGGGCGGCCAATCGCTCCTTCAATCCTTGATTCAACTGTCGCCCGCGCCAGTATTCAGATGGTAAGTTTCCCCAGAGTAAAAGAGCATAGAGAAGGTAAACAAGGGCCAACAGGCCTAGCTCAGCGTTAAGTTTCAACTGTCAATGACTTAGAGGTCATTCAACAAGGCACCTATAGGGTGATAAGCATGGCTAACCATTTCTACTCTACCGGAATTATATACTTCTACTCAGGTGTCAAGTAAATAGGCGACAAGCCGATCAGGGTAATGTGTCAATCGACACGCCAGCTACGAGAATTAAAAAATAGCATGCATAAAGTAATTATAAAACACAATGAAGTTTTATAAAACATAGGATAAGTATGATCAAAGAAGGAGGCATGCCTTCGTTGTTGAGTCCTTCTTCGGTAACCTGTTTCGTCCATGCCCAACATCGTCACTCCCTACTCATCGCAACCATAGAAACAAATAAATTCCAAATAACATCCAAAACAACAGTAAGAGTCAATGGATAGCAAGACATTGATCAAATGAAGATCCCAAAAGGAGGTAACACGATTGGAAGGTAAGTAGAGAGGATTGGATGAATAGGCATGGTTTAGGTTGAAGATTACTAAGGAAAGCTTGTCAGCAAGACTAACATTCTGATATGAACTATGCTATTGACCACAAGTAGTTCCCACTACGCACCTCGACAAACTAGATAGAAAACTATAAACACGCATGAAATGTAACCATCTTATGCATCTAACTACACAAGCACAACATGGCATGATAAATGTAGAAGATAACCACAAATAAATATTTAGATGGAATCTAAATATTTATAATGGTCAGTAGCAACAAACATTTACATAAGCTATATGCTAGTTCAAAAGGAAGCATTCCCTAAGATAACCAAACCAACATTATAAACCATAGTAGTCAAGCAATCACACATAATTCAATAAAATTAATTGAATCGATCTAGGTCTAGAACTAAATCATTATTAAAGAAAACAGGATCAAGTACATTATATCAAACTAATTCATTTGTCAAACAATTGACAAGAAACTATACAACACATGGAACAAATGGATGAACAACTATCCTAGGCACGTTGTGACTAAGAGTAACAATCAACCAAGAATAAATATTTGAATGAATCCAAATACTTATAATGGTTAACAACGATCAAAGACTAAACATCAATCATAACAACTATTAGCAAGCATTTCTATAAAAGAAGACAGACCAATACTAAGGTAGAAACTAATTAAACAACTTAATAATAACACACATCTCCCACAAGGCATGTGAGTGTAGATTCACTAGATGTCTAAACGAATAGCTCAAGCATCACACAAACGAGTGATCGTGATAAGATACCAAACTAGAATATGCTCTTAATAATAATAAACAACTAATACCCAAATAACCACTGGCAATAATATTATCGGCACATGCTTAAACAAGAGATCAAAATATGCACACTAAGCATATGAGAAAGATAGAACTCAACTAACACGAAAGGTAACTATCATATGCATGTGATGAACTATTGCAACAAGTATAGATCATTCATAATACTAACGTGCGACAAGTTAAGAATATATAAGCAACACTAGAATAACTATAAACATGGAGTGTAATAAAACGTGAAAGGTTACTAGCATGACATGTCGAGGATTAAGCATACGACAATTGCAACAACTAGATAAAGTAGATATGACGAGTTGACATGTATGATCATCACAAGAGATACAAGACTATGCTACCAATACAATACTACTCATAACTATGACATAATTTAGTTGATATCAACTAACATGACTATCAAGCATGGCAATAGGACACAAGCCTACATACTAGTTATGACACATAAGCACACCGAGTAAGCAATTAGCATGTAAGCAAGTGAACATCAATGGCATGGCATCAACAACATCAAGCAATGAAATATCATAGCATGAATAACAAAGATGACTTGCATTACCTATCTAGTACCACTTGCACTTGCAATGACATAGGATACAGAACTACGCATGATATCATCAAACTACTATCATGTATACCTACCAATAAAGTATAACCAAAAGCATGAATATAAGATAAAAACTAGCAACAGTATAACACATGGTAGGCATATAACCAAAATATGCATTCTATTTTGAGTAAGTACTAACATGGTATGTCAATCAACTAAGTATGCACAACATCATCCTAGGTAAACAAAACACCTAGGATAATTAATAAATAATAACCAAAGTTATATGCTAGAAGCATAAACCATATGCAACAATATAAATCTAAAATATGAACCAACTAGGTAATCTAGGATGGTGAGATCTACAAAACCAGAGGAACAACTACACCATAATGTGTTATGCAACAGGAAACTATACTGGATTTGTTCTAGGGTAACATAACACTTCATTTGACATCTAGAACCTAGCATAAAGAAAATTATGCAACAACATTATTATAAGTAGATACCCATATATCATAGACATGCATGATTCTAATCTATCAGCACATATGCAACACGACATTATCTATATAGCAAACCTAAGGTATAGTCATGCTAAACAAAACTAAAGAATCAAACATTAGTTCTTCCACGATTAGATAAATAACAACAACTCCTAAACCAATTATAAAGAATTATAAACACGGCGAACGTTCACCAAAATTTGTTCGCACACATAACACATGACTACAAAATTATATTTTGCAACTCATACAAATCTATATTTAATAAACAAAATACTAAACATGACAATCATTTGTAGAAATCAATACACAAGCATAAAATACAACTATATGTAGTAACACAAACTATCGAGCCGACTCAATACGTATAACTATTTTAACAATTAAAACAAGAGTAAAACAAATCTAGTAAATCATATGTAACTCCTACGATTATGAAATAATTAGGAGCGACTCCTAGGCATAACGAGACACACGGAAATAACATACCAATAGAAAAGTTTTACCAAACACAAAATGTATTTGGATTCCATACAAAAAAACGACTAAGATTATATCTCTTCTACCGATCACAAGATAGAACCAACAATCTAACTCCACCACTGGGTTTCTATGGTCATAGGGAGAATTTCATATGTTGGACATGATGTCATATGATGAGTATGAACTAAAGAAACATGTTGATGCCGTCGGACGGCCTCCAATTTTGGACGCGCGCGGACAACTAAAGAAATAGACCGAACCATGATGTCAAATAGATAAGAACTAATTCAGGGACGAAGACCGCAAAAGGAATTGGAGAGGCGCTCACCGAGCTTGACGAATCGATGTGATGAACTTGACGAACAGTATGGACGGACATATAAAATTGTTCGCGTGTGGTCTACGGACACATGTTCTTCTCTGAACGGAGCTGCGGCATGGAGGAGATATTCTTGGCGCAAGGAAACGGATGGGGATGGACTCCTTCATCGGGGTCGAACACCGGTGTCCATGGAGCACCATTTCTTTGCAGAGTGCTTTGGAGAGAAGGAGGAAGACAAAGGCAGGAGTTTCCGCCGGGGTGGAAGAGGAGGTGGTGGCGCACATGAAGATGGCTTCAGTTTGTGGAAACAGCCAAGGGAGAGGGGGTTAAAAGGAGGAGGGAGGAGATGAAGTGCTCCGGCCATTGGCACTTCCTCTCTGTACATGTACGTGTGCATGTACATGTGCCTGCGTTGAAAAAGGAGATGAAGTGCTGGTTCTCGGAGATGGCAAGTGGACAGAAATAGGAAGGGGAGGAATTAAAGGAAGGTGCAGACGTTTCCTATGTATGCAGGTAGGTGACTGTTGAGGTTCGCTTTTATGTGAGTTGTGAACGTACACCAAGGAGAGAGGAGAAAGGCGTTTGTTGGCTAGAGATAAGGGCCAAGTGGATGGAAGCCCATGGGGAGAGGAGGGGAGGATAAAAATAGATGGGCTAGGCCCATGCAACTTAGACAAAAAAAATAGTAGTGGCTGAACCTAGGGAAGAGAAGGCGAGATGTTGGACAGATGGAATTTCGCCCAGAGTTTGAGACAGAAAAAGCAAATTGATTTTCCTCTTAGGAAAATCTAGAGTAGGAAAAGAAGCTCAAACAAATATCAAACGGATTTCAGAAAACCAAAGGAAATTTAAAGGCGCATATTATAACATGTCGAAGAAGACAGAAAATAAAGCTCAACTTAAATAAAAGAAATAAATCAAATTTTAATTTAGGTATGCATTAGTTCCAATTAAAACCTCCAAATTATAAAAGTCCAATTTAAGCTTTGTTAAAAAATAAAGCAAACAAATTTTCTCGCCCTGGTTTTTGGAAAACTTTTTCTTAAACATTCCAAGAATCGGGATGTTACAAGGACTCAGATTTCTTAATCAAGTATCAATCTTATGGATGTGAAGTCTCTTCATTATTTTCTTTCAATGTTATTATCTGGTGATTCTCAGGAAGATGCTTAGGAGCTTCAAGTTTATCATTTTTCATTCCCTTTTCTTCTCCGGTGGACTTAATTCAAGCTTTTGTGTTAATCATATCTCTTTCTTTTGTTTCACATGTTTTATCATGTTGCAATACCTTAACCAAGTCTCTCTTATTTATTCACCTCTCTCTATTCATATCCGGAGTGCTATAGATATCTCAGAAGATTCATGTTTCCATTCTTAATCCGTTCAAGCTATTTGGAATTATTATCTCATTCAAGTCATTTAATTCAACCGGTGCAATCTCTCTTCAAAATCATTCCAATGGTGTTTCTCTTGAGTGGGCCCTAACCCACAGGTCTTTTCCTAGGATATTACCTGACTCTTGTAAAATTTTCGGAGTTATTCTCAAATTCTTTTTCAAAGTTTGACGTAAGAATGAATTATCATCAGTCATATTCCTTCTCCAAGATCGATTTCAAAACATTTTCATCGTTGGTTCAACATTTCTATTCTTCATTGTTCCGGAGTGTCTCATCAATTGTCATGGTGGTTCTCATCATCATTCTCAACATTTGAAGACCGAAGAAGAGTTTTTCTTAAATCTGTATTCGTTCTCTTGAAGTTTCGTGATTTCAAGCTTCATATAATCCCCTCAAATTGTTTCGATCATCAAGGATTCTTTTCATACCCATCCGGAGCATTTTAGGTGTTGTTTCGTTCCTTGATCATCCAAAGGCCATCATTTCAGAAGATTTCTTCATTCTCATCTTTCAACTTCATTTCCGCAATTCTTCTCAAATCATGCCTCTTTGTTCGTCTCCATATTCTTCCGGTGCTTTGTTCAAGTATTCTCTAGTCAGCTTGCGATCTCTTCGTGCTCTCGTATCTAAACTCCCTCAAGTCTCTTTGTTTAATTTATAATTCTTATTTGTGATTCGTTCTCTTTCCTTCGTGCGTTTCAAGTTCTTACGGTGGTTCGTTAAGATTCCTCTTCCTTTGATATCATCAATTTTTTGTTGTTTCAATCCTACTGGTGGTTCGTTGAAGACCTTCCCAAGTTGAGCAATATCTCTCTTCAATCCTTTTTCAATGAGTATAAGTAGTATGCCAAATCCGTTGCTTGCCATCAATTTAAATTGATGAAGGATACGCATAACTTAATTCTTATTCTTGTTTCATCCAAGTGATCTAAATTCCTTCCTCCGGAGTTCATTCATGGTATCAATTCTCGATTCAAGTTGCTCACCTTTCTTTTCCGGAGTTCCAAGTTTTCTTAGATGTCTCGTCATGAAGCTCCATCTAAATCATTGAAGGCTTCACCTTGTTCTTTCAACTTCTCTTTTCTTTCTATCATTCTCTTTTAGCGGAGTTCTTCATGGAGGCTATACATGGTGGTTCATCAAGGATTTAATTCATTCTCGAAGTGTTCGTCAAGATTCTTGTTGAGGAGCTCAAGTATTCTTCTTCGTGCATTCTGAAATGCAATTCTTTCTACATTATCTTTTGAGGTGGTGTTATGTCATTTTTTACAATTTCTGTCGGGGATATACCCCGCGGTATGACCCGGTCGGAAGTATGACCCGACCGGACTTGGCGCTTCATCGTAACCCGTTGGAGGATTGGCGACTTATGGGTCTGGCGGTTCACTGGTGTGACGACTCACGAGCCTGGCGACTTAATGGTGGCCCATGCAGGTCAGACGGATGACAAAGGACCAAGGCCCAGTAGGCCGGCTCATGTTATTGTGGGCCGGCTTAAGACGGAAGGCATGAGGAATATTTCCTTTACAAGGAAGCAAGACCCATACTTTGTATCCGACTTGTAATAGAGAATAAGTTAGTTCTAATCCTACTAGGACTCTACATGTAAGCCGCCCCTTCAACTTATATAAGGAGGGGCAGGGCTCCCCAAAGAGGGACAAGTTAAGAAGAAACAATCTCTAGGGCTAGACACAAGAGCCGGCCTACCGGCAACTTCCTCATGATCATAATGAGACCTAGCCACAAACAGCATGTAGGGTTATTACCGGATGATGTTTCCCGGGGCCCGAAGCTTTCTAAACCCTTGTCTTGTGTTGCGTCTCTCGATTCCGCTCAACCCCTCTCAAGCTACCACATAGATGCGTTGGCCTCGCGACTAAGTCCTCACACTAAGGACATCTGCCGTGACAATTCTATGACAGTTGGCGCCTATCGTGGGGCCTGCGCATGATGGTGATGAGTTCTTGAAGGAATCTCTCACAGGGATCGAGAAGGTCGTAATTGGCTGGATGAAGAAAATTCGACAGGAGATAATCTTCTGCAGAAGCCGGCGAATTCCATGATTTGGAGTTTTTGTTGTGCGCCGCTGACACAACGTGATCCGTCGAAGTCCAAAGTTAAGATGAATTTTTCTATAGTCACTTGTCGCCGAGGTTGGCAGGAATTATGCTGCATCCGTTGTGCGTTATGTCAGATCAATCAACAAACGTGTGGGCAAGCCAGGATCCAACCCCGAGGTGGTCTCGTAAAGAGATCTATTGTTACGGTCCTGAGCAGTACTACTTTGATTATGCTACTGTTCTCATGAAAGTGACACTACTGCAATAATACTCCACGGCGGCTGTTCGTATAAGGCGCTTGAAAGGTTTAGATTCGTTTCTTAATCATTGACTAGCACAAATGCCCGTGCGTTGCGACGGGGCATACATAGTCTATTGCACAATATCGATTTTGGGTGACATATCTTTAGGATACATATTCTATCGTTCAATATCTACTGTGTATATCACATATCTTTTTAAATATCACGTGCATCAGGCGACAATGTGAACCTTTTTTTTACTATTGAATTACTCTATTCTCCACACTACATATATGTCTCTTTGTGTTATGCGTCATCTTAGAACGACTCTCTTTCTCTACCGGGCGATCTTCAGATGACTCTCTAAAGAGGTTGATGTTAGCTGGGGTTGCTCGTCTTGATTGGATATTGAATGATGGACGTTGCCTCATGTTGTAAGATATGTTTAAATTTGTATTATTCTATTTTTCTATTTGTCCGAGGGTGGTTGGTAAATGTGTCTACCGGGTAGAAACCTCAGAAAACCATCTGAGTATTGTAGGAGTACCAAGGAACATCTACAATAGCTTAATGAGATGGCTTATTAAGCCACTATCAAACACGTACAGAATAAAATTTAACAACCATTTTAATGGGTATATTTCCAACAATGCACTGACCCTTTAGAAATGCAGATATTTCCTCATACCTGGTGTAGAGTATGCAAAGTTCATACATTAAAAAGTGGGTGTCTACGTAAATTCTCAAACATATAACCTAAACATTCCTGTAATGACGTGCATGAAGAAAACATACAATAGAGCAGGAAAACACTGAGGAAAAATTTGATAGCAAAGAGATAGATTCCCAAACTATGATTTTAGGCATGGAATAATATTATTGTTTATCAGATAAAAGAACAATTCATATGATAATAAAAATTACAATAATTGGCCAAATCTATAAGTATTTTGATGTTGAACAGATTTTCAATCATCAATAGTCATATTCAACAGCACACTTGTCCAGTTCAGTTTAGTTTTGTCCTTCCCGCCGAAGAAACTATTTTTCGCTCGAGATTAGGCCCAGCATCGGCCCATGTGCGTCATAGAGCCTACATAAGCTTGTTAGTAGATATATCAAGGGGCAAACTCTAGATTTTAGGATAGATGAGAGCTAGCTTAATTGGCAACGGGCCTTGTCATAGGACGTGAGGTCTGCAGTTCGAGTCCAGCGCTACCCCTATTTTCATTTTTTTAAAATTTAATAAAATGTGTTCGTACGCTCTACGTCCAAACAACGACGGACGAAAATCCGGTATAGATGATGGACGAAAAAATAAACTGATGATGAAAAATGGTGGAGAAACAATCCTTCCTTTAATATTATTACTAGTAGAATGCCCGTGGCAACGGTATAGATGATGGACGAAAAAATAAACTGATGACGAAAAATGATGGAGAAACAATCCTTCCTTTAATATTATTACTAGTAGAATGCCAGTGCGTTGCCACGGGCTTTTGGAATATTTTGGTTGAATTTATATATAAACATAGTGGATGTTGGAGATAGCATGAGTGCAATTGGGTAATAATTGGAATCTACTTCACTTGCAATTTAAGTTCATATAAAAAATTAATTAGACTATGTAGACATAGAGAGTGATGAACCAACTAAATAACCTCTTAGGAATTAAGAATTACTTGATACGCTTACGATATTCATTCACAATATCGTAAATGTTGTCGCCATTTCATTCGCAGGAATGGCGCCCTTCCGCTCCGCCATCGCCTCGACCCTCCTATCCTCCGCGATGTCAATCGGCCCCTCAACCTTCCTCCACGGCGTCGGCGTCGTCCTCTTCGCCACATCGCCGGAGCCCATCCGCTTCATCCTTGCCACCTTCCTCCCATCGACGGCATCACCGCATCCTCCTCTTCCCTCCGCAACATCGGTCGGTACCTCCTCTCCCATCCATCTCTCATGCCCCTTTCTCCTCAAATCCCTCGATGGCAAGGGCGGGACAACGACGGATGAGGCGGACACAGCCTCTGTCGCGGTGGTCGGGGGCCAGGCGGGGACGACATCTAGGGCGACGGTTCGGGACCGCGATGAGGAAGGGTCAAGGGTGGCGGATGGTGAGGGCTCGACAGCAGGAAAGGTAGGTGGCAGACGGGAGGACAAGAAGGAGTTTGGTGGATTTGGTGCAATCTGTGCTGGGGTAGGGCTTTAGAGTGTGACGTGACGAACCCACCTGGGCGCCCCACGTCCGCCCTAGATTTGGGTTGGATATGAAGGGTGTCGATCAACTCGAGCATTTGAGACCCATTTAAACATAATGTCTGGTTCACTTTTTTGTGACCAGTCACTGACTGGACGTCCGCCCGGGCGTTTGAGTTTTATTTCAGTCAAGATGTACCAAACTTTTCATTTCTATAACCTGAAATTGCATTGTATACATATGTGTTCTAAATATTCTATTTGAACCACCTGTTGTACTTTGATCACCCCATGGTCTTTTCTTCTCAGTCTCAGTCTCAAATCTAGCTTCATGCACTTCCGTGACTTTAAAAATTGAGGAACAAAATCTTCCTCGACCTCTTCTTATCTAGAATCTGCTCAGGTTGTTACCTTTCTCTGAAACAATGTTGTATATCTTGGGCTTTGGGGGAATAGAAAAGCTCTCCACTTGAATCAAATAAATTATGGCGTGAGCAGTGGTACAGTAAGGGTTCTCTCCTGCATAAGTTCTTTTGAGTGATCAAGTCAGATGTGATTATTTTGTTATCTCACAACTGATGATTGTTGATTTCCAAATTCTTTTTGACGTAACCGCTTACCAGTAGGTTCATGTGCGTTGTGATGGAGTAAATGTTGTTGTCATCTTCAAAATGAGAAGGAAAATTAGTCTAATCTCCATTCTGCCATCTTCTACAACTGAAAGATTTAGAGTTGTGAAACTTGGAGCAGAAGAAGAATTTTTTTCTTACCTTCTCCGCTATAAAGAGTGCATTCAATTATTCTGTTTTAGTCCTTTCCACCATGTTTCTATGGTTTTCTTGGAGCAGAGGAAGAAAAAAATTGTATAGTTGACCCCTAACATATTTTAATAAAGAAAAAGAAAGTCAGTGAGAGCCTTTCCCACTGTCATTGGCCCTAAAAAAGCTTGCTCCTGCTGATATAGATTATCAACTTCTGTCATTATACAGTATTGATTTTTGGGAGTTATCATAATATATCCCTGCAAGAATATTCAGGTGCATGTAGGATTAGTATGTCAATTTCAGTAGGAATAACAAATTTACATGAACAATACCTTCAAACCTGAAGGGCCATGATCTAAATTCACTCCTTTTCATTGATGCCCTGTAATGTTATGCAAAATTAGATTCATAATACGTTAATGGACGTGGTAAATAAATATTAATAAATGACGGAATACAAGTTCAAG
Source organism: Aegilops bicornis (assembly GCA_021605145.1). NCBI lineage: Eukaryota > Viridiplantae > Streptophyta > Magnoliopsida > Poales > Poaceae > Aegilops > Aegilops bicornis. Next base: position 259,446,789 of record CM038671.1, on the reverse strand, counting down.
AAAGGAAAACAACATACTTGAGCAATTGTATTTTTAAGTGTCTTTTTTATATGACCATTACTTGGAGGAGATTTTTTATATGCGTCGATTCTGACCTTGATTGGGGTTATAATTTGTCGAACAAAGTGTGTGCACTGTACATACTTGAAGCTTGGGCATACACTTATAAATGTCCCAGAAAAAATACGAATAAGTTTGAAGCTAAATTGTCATAAACGTCCTACAAGAATCAAGAGCTAACAATATATGAAGTATTAACCCTAAAGAATCACACCTTTGGTCTGGACAAAAGGTATGTAAACAAATCGAACACCTCAGTTCCATCTATTTCTAGAAAGAGGTGTCGGAGTCAAGTGTAAGAGGTCTACTGGCATGTTTGTCTTTGTTACAAAATTATGACCAATTCTCAGGGAAAAATTAACTGTAGCATGCCTCTCAGTGTTCTTTTTCCTGGAGAAGAAGTTATATTTGTTACTAAAAGACACCAGGTAGCATATCATGTCATCAGATAATCGCATGACCAACTTCCTCCTTCTTATTGCTTGACTGAGTGCATGTAGTTGCTAGAAAAATGAGATCTCTGTGTCACACAACAGCCTGCAGCCGCCGATGAGAACGATGGTTCCTTTATGAACAGAATTGCCGTCTGTCTGCAAGTTCCCCCCGGAGGACCTCAATCTCAGAATCATCTGTTTCCTCCAGTTCTGGTGAAGAAAGGCACATATTACATAAATCATCTATATAGATAGTCCGATGACATCCTTTTGGTCCATATATACTTATGATCTTTCAGTGGCGTTTGCAAAAATTTCCTTGATAGCGTTGCACCAAATTGGTTGAGCTACCTCAAGAAATCTAAAAAATGCCAAGACCGGAAGATCAACACTTCCTATATCAGGTTCTTCCTTGTCATCTCGTCCATGGTAATCTGATCCACCGAGCTTCAGAAGCTCATAAGTATCAGCCAGATCACTCAAACCAGGTTTAGACAAATTCAGCAGTTAATTCCATTGAAGTTCAGATGCATTAGACATTTTCTTCTCAACAAAGGGATACAATAGACATATACGTTAGATGCATCATTAGTACCTGAATAAATTGGTAAAATAAAGTATCACTTGTTATGACTGAAAAATGATCATGCTGTTCATACCAGATAGTTTTCCATCGCTTCGATAGACCTCAATAGCATGCAGACCATCAAATTTCAAATCCTTTATCACAAGAACAGGATTTTTCAATGCCCACGGATGAGCCAAAACAGCTATGCCCCCAGTTCTATATATTAGCTGCACAACGGATTCCCAGCTGGCTCACTGCCACTACAAATGAACAGCAGAAATCCACATCAGTATACTCTGCATCTGCTGCGAAATGAAGCAAAAACATGCATGACCATGATTCAAAATGTATACTTACGTAGCATAAGCAGGCCCTCCATCGTACAAGTACCTGCTGAAAGCTTGCCTATGTTACCAATTTATGCAGATACTGTTTTCCTTTTCTTTTTTGTTTTTTTGTTTTAATGAAAATATACAGTAGAACGATTGTTCTACGGTTCTGGGCTTAAAAAAAGATTATCAACATATCCAGCTGCAACCATGGCACGCGCCACGTGCACCCGCCCTGGAGCCACTCCATTCCCTGCTATATTAGACACATCTTCAAAGTTCAATGGCATGCCGAGGTTCCTAAATTTCGATAGCATCTCCTTGGCACGTGTATAGCGGCCCTCCCTGATGCTAGATAGAACCTTCTCTAGTTCCTGAGATTTCCCAGGGCCCCAACTACCGTAGTATGCGAGAATATGAACAGGTTCATCCGCTCCTGATCCATTGCTTTCAGAACAATTAACAACTTTGAGAATTAACCACATCTATGTGACCATCAAGGCATGTTACAAATTTTAGGGTGGCGAGAAAAGGGTTACCTAGGTGAATAAAGGGCGCTTATCTCAACACCTGGGATGATCCTGATGGAAAATTCCTTTGCCGACTCCATCGCCTCCAAGACACCGGCCATGGTGTCATGATCAGTCAGTGCGAGCACCTTCACCTGTGCTAGTCACCAGGTAACAGAGTTAGCGTGCGAACGTACTAGGCATTATCCTTCCGAAACAAAGCGTAGCAAGAGTAAAAGAAGTGGCGGCGGAGGTGTTTAGAAGCGCACGAGGATGAGCTCGGACATTGCATCGGCTATTACAGAACTGAAGAGCATTGGAGCCAGTTGTTTCGTCGAGCACGTCGCGAACGTCTATGCAGTTGGGGACAGGCGGGAAGAAACGTTTACCCCATTGCGGTGTGCGCGCTCCACGAGCGCCGTGGGCAAGAGCGAGCCGTCGCTGCGCGCCGAGTGCGCATGCAGCTCCACCGCCACGCGCGGCCGCCGCCTCCCAGCCGGCAACAGGTGCCCGCAGTCCGCCTCCTCCTCGTCGCCTGCCTCTGCCGTGGCGGGCCTAGCGGAGCACGGACCTCAGCGCGGCCAGCTCCTCCTCGCTCTGCACCCTACGTCGCTTCTTCTTGTTCCTCGCCCGCGCTTTCTTCTAGTGCTCCCGATCGTGTGCGTCCGGTGGCGCGGCATTGACCGCTCCAGAGGCGGCCATGACCATCTCCTCCTCCTCGGTCGTAGCGGCGGGGCGCGTCGTCGTCATGTGCCCCGTCATCTCCTGCTCCGATGGCAAAATTTGCCTCGCTTCCGGGGATCCTCGCCGAGACGGGGAACCACGGACAAACATGACGATTTGAACAGAGAGGAGATGGAGTCATGGAGGTATCAGTTGTATATACGGAAAGATTGCAGTCTGATTTCTTTTTTTTTTTGAAATGGAACACAACGATTCCATACTTCACATAGGTCCAGCCATAGAGAAACGGATGGATACATCATCCGGGAGATCAACATACCAGGTCTCTCCACTTGCCTGATGGGTAGCACCAAAGGCAGCTAAAACATGAGCTAGCTTATTACATGCCCTCGGGGCAAAAGAAAAGACAACATGACTGAAATTTAGTCAGGCAAATTGACGGAAAGATTGATGTCTGATTGGTGATATGATTGGTGTTGTATATGGAATAAATGTTATGTGCATAAGGAAAAGAAAATCTGGACAGGGAGGGTTCCCGTTTTTTGGCTATGGGACGTGGGAGATAGCGTTTAGAAAATTGGATTGCCTGGCGACTTCCTTCTTTCAATAAAACTAGTATAGAGAAAATCGGTGGGTGGGGGGATCGAGGCGATCGGTGGGAGGGGGGTCGAAGGGTACAACCAACAAACCACGTACGGACTCTTTTATTAGGAGTAGGGAAAAAGTAACACTTCCACAATAAAATTTGTTTGTCATGGTTTACTTTTTTTTGAGCATCAGTACAGACATAAGCGCTCATATACACACGCATACACTCATCCCTATGAACGCACACACGCACACCCTACCCCTATGAGCACCTCCGAGAGACTGAGCCGGCATATCATCTTGAGATTTACGAAGTCACCAGAAGCGCCTTCGTCACGACGTGAACGTCTCCTCCCACCGAAAGCGCATCGCCGGAAATCCTGAAATAAATCAAGGAATAATGCGAGCACTGATTTAAACCCCTGGTGGGTTGGGGATACCACTGTCCACCTAACCAACTCAACCACAGGTTGATTCGCTGTCATGGTTTACTTGTTAATTTTCTTACAATCCTTTATTTGTTTTCCAAAAATCTATTATTTGTTTGCTAGAGCAAATTGTATTAATGAGAGAGATCGGTTGATTTGAATATGTTAGAAAAGTTAGATCCGTGATCTTTTGTATGTTTGGAAAGTGCTAATTTTTTTAAAAAATAGTGAAGTAAAAAAACAATGGATAATAAAAACCGTGGGAGGTGGTAATGAGAAGTAGGAGGAATAAAACCGGACGAAAATAAAACTGAAGTATCAGGCTATCAACTGCTCCATTAAAAATAGAGATTAGGTAGAGATTTGGTCAAAGTCAGCAACTAGCACCAGTACGTGAAGCTACTAGCAGTATTGGTTCAGTTTTTCAATCACCAAAAGGAAGACCACACCACGATCTGTTCAACTGGGGTCAACCTGGAAACAACCACGACTCCTATGTTTCACCTGCCACCTCCTTGCACATCAAAACACCGCCGCTGTCACGGTCCGTCTAGTTCAGAGTCCGTCCTTGACTTTGCCGCTTCACTTCGAGCCGCCCTCGGCGGTAAAATTTTGTGTTTTAATCCTTTTTGGAAAGTATTTCAGGATCTGATCCCTGTTTAAAATTTTTTTGAGATTTGATCTTTTTGCCTACCGCCAGGGCTTCTGGCGGTAGGGTTAGATAGCCTACCGCCACGGTCCATGGCGGTAGGAAACTTATCCACGTCAGCGCGCGGAGACGGCGCCGTCCCCCTCCGTCGCACCCTACCGCCAGGGGCCCTTGTGATAGGCTGTCTAACCATACCGCCAGGGCCCCTGGCGGTAGGGTCCGGGCAGTTATTTGCCCCGGAGCCCCCGCGCCCCTTCCCTTCTCCCCACCCCTCCCCCTCCCCCCGTCGGCAGTTCTTGTTTTTCTCCCCCAAGTCGCCCCTCTCTCCCTCTCTCATCTCCTCCACTCCCCCCCTTGAATCTTCACCGATTCTTCACCGTTTTGGCGGATCGAGATGGCCACGAGGAGAGAACCGTAAGCTCCTCCGATCCCTTCAATTAGTTTTTGCAAACTTGCTACCGATTCGACGCATTATTTGCTTGAAATCCCTCATGTTTTTGAACTAAGATTGATTTTTTTCACCTAAGATTGATTGTAGTTGTAGTTCTTAGTTCTTTAGTAAGTAGTGGTATTGGATATGTACTCTAATCAATAGTTCATATGTTAGTGTGAAGATGAACCTTAGTTCATAATTTTTTTTGTTAAAAAAATTATGATGTAATGTTGATAAAGGGATGAACCCTAGTTTGATGATGCATGTGATATGATGATATGATCTAGTGTGAAGATGAACCCTAGTTTGATGATGCATGTTGATATGATGATATGAAGATGTTGTTTGGAAAATTTTGTTTAAAAATATGAAGCTATGATGTATGTTGGAGGTTTTTTTGATATGATGCATGTTGATATGATTTGATCCATCATGTGTAGTAGATTTTGTTGGAGGAATATGCTTAAAATTTTATCTTGATATGATTTGAGTTCATTGTTTGTTTATGTATGCTTATGCTTATGGTGCTTTTGTTTATGAAACTCTATTAAAGGCGGCCACCTCTTGCGGACAACATCGCCCACGGTATCGCATGCCGGATCGGGCATTCGACAAGGGTCATCGTGCCCGTTTCATAGAGAACGGAGAGGTAAGTGATATGAAAGAAATTTTGATCAAAGTTTTCGGATTGATGAAAATGATTTCCTAACTTTTGGCGTTCACTTTTTGACAGACGCTCCAGCCACTGCGCATGAGGGGTCACGGGTTCATGGGCATATGGACTATAATGGCGCTTCTGCGCCGTTCTTCAAGAGAGCCCGTCTGTTGGGTTTCGTGCTGCAGTTCAAGCGTCAGCCGCCGACGCTTGTCCACGCGGCTCTCACAGCTCTGATTGACCGTTGGAGACCGGAGACCCATTCTTTCCATCTGCCATGCGGGGAGATGACGGTGACCCTAGAGGACTGGGGGATGATTACTACAATGCCGATCGAGGGTCATGTACTCACCGGTCGAGTGGAGAGGGCCAATGGCAGAGAGGGTCACCACCCTCATCGGCGACTGCCCGGTGCCAAGAGTAACCGTACATCCGGTGTGCCGTTGATCTGGCTCTCGGAGCACCGGAGGACATGCCCCCAAGGCGCAGATGAGGCGACTGTGGAATTGTACGCGAGGGCCTATCTGTGGTATATTCTCTCGGAGGTCGTGTTTTCAGACAGCTCCGGGAACTCTGCCAACTAGGCGTATCTGTTCTTCCTAGCGGACTGGGATGCAGGGTACAGTTGGGTGAGGGCATCTCTCGCCTACCTATACCGTTCGGTAAGAGAGTGTCTAATTGCGTACCTACCTACGAAAGTGTGTCCATAACATTTTCTTATATCTGATCCTCATTTGATGTTTTGCAGCTTGACAACGCAACGCAGAGGACGGGAGACAAGTCCAATATGGGTGGCTTTGTCCGGGCCTTCTCCATTTGGATGTGGGAGCGGCTGCCGATGGGGCGTCCGGAGAAGTTGCCAAGACGCCCATGGGAAGACTATGGCGAAGAAGGCGACGAGACTCGAAACCCCACCGTAGCTTACGAGTGGGACGTTGTCAAACTCTACACGGGCCTAAACAAGACTTTGTACAAGACCTACAGCAACGAGTTGGACGCTTTGGCCTTATCTGTAGTATATGAACTCGCCCAACACCTTTCTCTTTGATTCCGCTTATTGACCGAGAGTGCGAACTTACCAAGGTATATGTAATAGGTAATCTGGTGGCCGTATCGACAAGAACGAGTGAGACTTTGATCTGAACGTGATGTGCATAGCGGACCGTGGTCTCTGGCGGTGCATCGTGCCCATGATCTGTGTGTACGCCCGTCGAGTGGCATTTGCCACAACGCGTGTACACGCAGTTTGGGATTTATCGACATACCCACGGGCCAGCCACCGATACCGTGACCCGCCGCTCCACCTGTGAGCTCTTTGTTCTCCGTGAGATTATCATGTTTCTTGTTGCTTATGATGATCTCATTGCGCTTATGATGATTCTTGTTGCTTATGCCTTGCGGCATGAGCGGCGTAAGAATCGGTCGATCACTGATCGGGAGAGGAGCATAAGACTCATGTGACGGAGTGGAACCGGCGGAGGTGGCGTAAAGACGTGGAGAGGAGAGTGACTAACTGGGATGATTACCTGGGCCGACACATGAGGTGGTACGATGATGGCCAGAAGCACCGTCTTCGTCTCAGGCCTCGATGGACGGCGGAAGACATCACGGAGCTGGAGTGGGCTGACCCCGATGAACAGGCATACCAGACCGGCATCAGAGACATGCACAGTGGATTTAGGGAGTTTGCACCCCTCATCAGCAGTGGTACGTTTGAACCGATGGTCGATTTAAAATATTTTATTAAATCGGCGTGGTGACTTATGCCGTTGCGGTGCGGTGAGCTGAACAGATGCATCTTTGAAGCCTCGGATGCACTAGGTCATCTTCCCGGAGCGTATAATCTGAGACCGTAGTCGGGGGACGATGAAGGTACAATTTCAGCCTCCTCGGAACAGATGCATCTTGTTCACTTGCGGTCGGTCGATCTGATACTTATTATGACCTTGCTTCATTGTGAGTGCAGAAGTTCAGGCAGCGTTGTCGCAAGCTTCGTAGGGCTGCTTGGGTGTCTTTGGAGCTGGCCGGGTCAGTTGAAGCTCATCAGCCTGTAGCCACACTGGGTATCATCGGCTCATCGAGCCATGCTCCCTCGTCGTCTTGGTTGGTTGGGGTGGAGGAGGATGTGGAGGAGGAGGAGGAGGAGGAGGAGGAGGAGGAGGCCACATATGAAGAAGGGGAGGAGGAGGATGAGAGCAACGGGAGGAGGAGAATGCGATGAAGATTATGGACCTCCGACAACTCAAGCGTCTCAAGCATCTCAGCTGCCAAGAAGAGGAATCTGAAGATGAAGGATTTCTTGAGTCCGAACCTTTCCAGAGACCGGTTCCTCGACGGCCCAAGAAGAAGACCGAAGAGAATCGCTCAAAGAGTAACGAGGACCGTACCTCCAAGAGGGGAAGGAGCAACTGATTATGCTCTTCGATAGTTGGCTCTTTTAGTTTGGTTGAACTTCGTTTGATTGAACTTTTCTAGTGGTTATGAAGCTACCTGGAACTATGTGTTTGCTATTTGTGGATCTATGTGTTTGCTATTTGTGAAACTATGTGGAACTCCGTTTACTAATTAGTTGAAGTTCGTTTGAAATGTTCTATGCACTTCAAATTTGTTAATGTGTATGTGATGCCCAAGTTTAATTGTTTGAGATTTGTGATATTGTTTTCATATTTGTGAAACTTGCTATAATATTATTGTCATATTGAATTTGAAAAGAAGAAAGCAATTGAACTTAAATTCATAAAACACAGGACCCTACCGCCAAGGACCACAGCGGTAGGGTCGATACCACCGCTGTGGCACTTCAATTCTTTGTTACGTAATCATTACACCGAAAAACAGGACCTGCCGCCATGGGCTCTGGCGGTAGGGTCGCACACCTACCGCCACGGCCCTTCAATTCTTCGTTCTGTAAACATTACATCGAAACAGGACCCTACCGCCATGGGCTCACGGTAGGATACCTGACCGCCAGGGCTCCTGGCGGTAGGTGCTTAACCCCGGACAGCGCAGACAAACGGCCGCCGTCCCCCTCCGTCGCACCCCTACCGTCATGGGCCGTGGCGGTAGGCTATCTAACCCTACCGCCAGAGGCCCTGGCAATAGCAAAAGGGTCAAATCTCGAAAAAAATTCAAACAGGGGTCAGATCCTGAAATACTATCCAAAAAGGGTCAAAACACGAAATTCGGCCGCCCTCGGCTCCTAACCTTCCTCGGCCGCTGCGGCGCCTCGAGCTGACAAATCGCCTGCTGTTGTGTCACCTCTGCCTGGGCGCGAGTCGCCGTGTCAAGTCGCTTCTGCAACATGCCGCTACGGCTGTACCCCGGCCTGTCATGCTGAACCGCCGAGCCGGCCCTCTAGTCTGTTACGTTGACGATCGGCCGTCTCCACACCCGCCACGGGTTTCTGCAGCGCTGCCGCCTCGCTTTCTCAGGCCAACTCCACCGCGCGACCCTATCCTGTCCGCCCCCGTCCGTTTGGGGTAAAAAGGACAAAAGAGGCGGCCCAGCGCGCGGCCTCAAACGGTCCGCTTTGTGTCCGCTTTCGACCCATCTGCGGCCCAAGTTTGCGCCGCTTTTGGGGTGAAACGGACACCACGCAACGCCTTGCCGTCTGCGCGTGTCCTCCACAGCCCGCCCGGTTGGCACAGGGCCAGGCCTTTTCTATCCGCCTCCCTCCCTCCGCCGCATCCACTCCACTCTTCCCCTCTCTTCCCTCACCGCCACCGACCGCTGCCATTGCAGCCGTGCAACTTCGGACGCTGCCGCTTGCCCAGCCCTTCCTCTCGTCGCCGCCGAGCTACCCAAGCACGGCCACCTTGTTTGCGCACTCCACCGGCGGATTTGGGGCGGATCCGGTCGATCTTGAGCTAGCCCGGCTGTGGGAGGCCGGCCATGGATCGCCGGAACCTCGCCGGAAGGCCCTGGCAGGGCCGCAAGGCCACATGCAGGCAGTGGCTCGTCCTCTAGCCGCTCGGATCTGCACCGTCGGTGGCCCGCCGGCAGATACGCGAATGGCGGCCGGCCGGGCTCGGTGCTTGCCCAAAAGCTCGTCGGCGCACCGTTGCCCCTCATCAAGTGCGACCACTGCCCAAGGGTGGTCGTGCGCCGCATGTCTACAACGCCGGAGCATCCCGGATGGGTGTTCATCAAGTGCTTAAACGATGGGGTATGTGCTCTTTTAGCTTCGGTTTGTGCTCTTGGATTAGACTAGTGGTGCTAACTTTAAGTTTTATTGTGTAGAACGGATGCAAGTTTTGGTATTGGGAAGAAGAGTACATCGATATGTTGATAGAGCGAAATGTATTGCATGTTCGTGCACTTTTAGCTAGCCTAGAGGCTTTAGATGAGACAAGTGCAATTGTTGCTAGATTAGAGGCTAGGCACGATACTACGTGCGAAGAAGCAACAAGGCACGATACTACGTGTGAGGAAGCAACGTCGACTTCTGGCTTGAAGAAGAAAGGAGGGTGCAACGTCGTGCCTCCTCCACAGATCAACAATGAGTGCATCGAGAAGGCCCTAACCCAACTCAAGAGAACCGTTATGGAAGTTGGGTATCTTCTCAAATGTATTCTTGTGGTTATCTTTTTCTTTGGCCTTGCTTTACTAGTCAAAATATGATGATGTATTGTCATGTACCAAAAATGAATGATAAAAAAAGTTTAAGGACTTGCAAAGAAATATACGCGGACAGGATGGGGCAAATGGATGCGGCCGCGCGCTGGGCGCACGGTCACCACATCCCAGGACAGGGCCAGACACGACCCCAAATCCCTATCCAAACGGACAGAATCCGGACAAAACGGACGTCCGTTTGGGGTCGCGCGGTGGAGTTAGCCTCAGCCGTGGCTGGCCTCGCCTCCCGCCTCTGTTGTGTTGACGACCCGCTGAGGCTGACAGCGATCCATCAAACTATCAAGTCGCCGAGTTTTTTTAGTTGGAAAAAATTCCATCGTCTAAATCTAGATAGTCTCTGGTCAAATCTATTCTGGTCTCAATCTCATCTAGTTGCATGTCATCAAGGGCTTAGGCGTACAACAGTTCAAAGTTTCAAAGGAAATCAAATAACGGAGAAGGAAGTACTACATGGAGAAACCAATTAGTATGGACGCTGCTTCAGTGCCTTTGTGAAGCGCCTTAGCCTAGCATATCAGCCACTCGTTTTTCATCCGACGCACATGATAGGCTGAAGGCAAAACACACTCAGACTTGCTGTTTTTAGGAGAGACAGAGGAATGACAATAGCGATGCATTAACGCTCTCCAGCCTGAATATTTGCACATAAAATATTTGATGCTAAAGATCATTCGGCTGTCAGTTAGTTCGCTGATGTTTCAAAAATCTGACAGTAGGCACTGGAAAAACTGACATTCAGTGTACCAAGTTGACTTTATATCAAAGAAATTTGTACAATTTGTACCACTTAACATGTAAAATCTGAAGCAATCAGAGAAGGAAATACAAACAAGGTAACATCATAATTTTCAAGCACTTGATAATCAATAGTTTTGTAGCATAGCACTGCAATTTTCAAGCACATGACATTAAAAGTCTGAAGCATTGTGAATCACATTTTGTAGCAATAAGTACTACTGATGATCAAAGTCTGTTACATAATAGGCCATTTCACTTGTACACTTAGGCCAAAAAAGACTATAGTTATCCCCCAAATATTTCCAAAAAACTATAGTTAACCCCCAAAGTACCATGTAACCAACATCTAGACATTAGAAGAAATTTGCACCATAAAGACTGTCATCACCATCACCATCACCACAAGTAGGGGGAGCAGTTAGGAGATGAGTAAAGCTCTCAATGGCAATGTACTTTGCATTCTCTGCATTTGGGCTTCTCTTGCTGCCATCATTCTCCACGTCTACTTTGGGCTGCACATCATCCTTTTTCTTTTTTGCTGCCAATGGAAGTTCCACTAATTAGTGTATTAATAGATGAAAACAATTTTTTGTTATGTCCAGATTAGAATATACCTTTGCTCCCTTTTTGGTTGAAGCAGGAGGTTTAGTTGCCTTGCGCTTGCCCTTGTGCAACTTATCAAGCCAATTATTCTTTCTTTTTGAATTTTTGAACCTCCTTTTTCTTCAGTCGTGCTACTCTTAGCAAGTCATCTCCTTGCTGCATATTTGGGTCATCATTTTCCTGGGCCTTACTAGGTTCATTCATGTCACTAGTAGATGCATTGAGTTTTTCCTCCAACTATGGACCAACACAATCAAGTGCATTTTCTAATATCAAGCAACATTCTGTAGAGTAGGCCACTTTATATGCCATGTCATGAAATTTATGAGATAGTCCCTTGTAACGAAGCAGAGCTTCCAGTTTTGGATTTTCTACCACATTCCTTCCTTGCCTATCCAATATGCTTCCTTTACGTGCTTCCCTAGTCCATCTCTTGAAGATATAATGTGTTGGCAATGTTTTTATGTTCATCAAATCAAGCACTTTCAATCCATGTCCACACAATATTCCTGTCCTTTCAAACATTCTGCAAGCACATGTTGCTGTTTGGTTCAAAGGATCACCTATCACTATCGCTCATCTTCAAAATCACCATGCAAACTACCAATAGTAACAACATATTTGTTTTCATCCAATAATCTAGTGCATGCAGCCATGGATCTTTCATACTCGCTTTGGAAAGCTTCAAAAATTATGGGAGTGTAAACTTTGCTTACTTGTACCAACATAGGCGTGCGCATCTTGATTCGTGGTATGTTTTTTCTTGCTTCAAAGACATCCTTTACAGCTTTTCCCATTGCAATATCTTGATCGGTATAAATAGTTCTAGGTTGCCTTCCATTATGCGCAGCTAGAAAAGTGTTGAAAAGCCATTGAAATGAGGCAAATGTTTCATCAAACATTAGTGCAGCACCAAAAACAGTAGTCTCCCTAAACTGACTGAGCCCAAGAAAAACACCAAACGGCCGATATTCCTTGTTTGTGCCAAAAGTAGTGTCAAATGTGACAACATCACCGAAGTGTGCATAGTCGACCATCATTTTAGCATCAGCCCAGAAAATGTTTGTTATATCCTCCTGACAATCCAGCTGCAAAGCATATTGAAATGACGGGTTTTCAACAATTTTGTCTTGAAAATACTTCAACATGCTGCCCGCCTGACCAAAAGCCAACTCCCTCTGCCTCTTGCTTTGCAAATGATTTCTGTGATCACGAGGAGTGTAGCCGAGATTAAGTCGTCCACCAACTTGATTTAGTAGCAAGCTCATATGCAGCTTGAGGCCTAATTCCAGAATCATCCGCTGCTTCGATTTCAAAAGATTGAAATTCTGAACTTTTCCTTTGGGACGCCATCAAGTGGCGGGTTTGTGGCAAGTGAAGGAGGTGATTATGCTCAAGAACTACATCAGTGACTTCCAAGTTTTCGGACTCTCGATCCAATGTAAGACTCATCCGAGCTTTGCAATCAGTTCTTGTTTCAGCTCTAAAGCACTTCTGAACGGATTCCCTTTGCCCTTTTTTCCGATGGCCTTCATTGGCACAAACAAATCTGCAAGAGGTTATCTTACCATCAAATTTGCTCACATTGTTGTACCTTTTCCTCACATCAAAGCCAGCACGACCACCATATGCTCTCCAAAATAGCCAAGCCTCCTCTGAACTTTTAAATAACATGCCAACTTGAGGCATCCCCTTATCAGACTGTGCCATTGCACACAACCCAATTTATCTGCCATACATGTATAATCAGATGATCAAATTGCACAACAATAACAGATTTTGTAGATGGAAAGTTGAAAGAATTACTACTGCACAGCCTTGTGCTATGTACTATACTGCACAACCATGTATTGTATACTACACACTACTATAAGTTTTCTGAATTTATAGCTGCAATTGCTTGTGTGTGTATGTGTGTGTGTGATCAGAATGCATGAAATTTGTAGAAATCATGGGCAATTTGTTCAGGTCGTACACGCATGTGCAAGCAAATAAATATTGTTGCATAAACTGAACCTGAACCTGTACACGCATGGGCAATTTACAGTCGAACCTGAATCTGAACCTGAACATTTTAAAGTTAAACATGAACATTCAGTTAGCAGCGGACTAAACTGAACTTGGATTACCTACGGCGGGCGGTGGCTGCAGATTCACAACGAAATCGCGGGGAAGATCAGGCGGACAACCATCCTCCATCGCCAGACGGCCATCATCCCTCGCCTCCGCGGCGGCGCGACCTTCGGCCCTCGCCACAGCCCCGCCTCAATCTCCAATGGATGCGGTGCGAGGCCCTCCTCCCTCTCCTCAGTGGCGGCGCGGCTCTCTCTCTCTCTCTCTCATGGCGGCACGACGCCGCTCAACTCCCTCTCTCTCCTCGGTGAGCTCGCCCGTCAAGCCCTCGCCTCCGTTGAGCGGCGCGGGAGAACTGTTTCAGCCCGCGCGCAAAAACGCCTCGCCCCGCCTCTGTCTCTTCTGAAAACAGCTAGTCTGGGAACGTTTTGCCTTCAGTCTATCATGTGCGTCGGATGAAAAACGAGTGGCAGATATGATAGGCTAAGGCGCTCTGTGCCTTTGCTTCACAAAGGCACTGAAGCAGCGTCCAATTAGTATTTATATGCTGCAACGGACAATTCTAGTGCTACTCGATCAGAGGAGCTGTCATCGCCTTTGCTGACCCGCCGTCGCTCCGCCTGTTCGCGGCCTCTCCTCATCGCCCGGTCGCTGGAGCGCCGGCCATCGCATTGAGCCGGCCGCCGAGCCCTGCGAGCTGCCCTCCGCCTCAGCCTCCGTTGTCGCGGGCTGCCTCTTCGTCCTCAAGCCGGCCCTGTGCCTCTTTCTGCCACTTCAAGCAGCCGCCGGACCGGTGTCGGGCCGCCCCGGACTTGCCTCTGCAGTGTCCATCTCCGTCGCCTCATCACGGCGGGGCGCTGCCATCACACCCGAGGCTGCATCCGAGCCGCTGCGGCACGGCCTCGCCACTTTTCTCCCGCAAATCGCCGACGCCCGCTGTTGCTTCTGCTTCGAGCCATCGCCGGGCGGTCTCGGGTCTGCCGAATCGCCTGCCGTTTGCAAACCGCTGGCCGCCTCCGTCTCCACTGCTGCAGGCCAACCCGGTCGCGCCCATTTCAAGTCGCCGAGCCGTTGTCGCTGCCACTACCTACGCCGCGAGCTGCTGCCGTGACTCGCCCGTGCCTAGCGTGGCCTTTGCAGCGGGCCGCCGCCGTGAGGCCCGTGACCCTCAGCCGCTGAGCTGCTTCGCGCCCATCCACGTCGGGACTCCTCCCGAGGGCCTCTGCTCAAACCGCCGGGGTTCTACCGCGGTCGGCCACTGCTGCTGCTCCTCATCTTGAGCCCACCGGTGCTCAGCCGCCCAGTGTCACACCGACTCTGCTGCCATTGAGAGCCTTTGCCTTGCCTAGCCGGGTGCGCGTCGCCGAGTCGCCATTTCGTTTGAAACGGCTGAGGCCATAACACACCGGCGCCTCTGTCTTGGTCCGGAGCCTCTGGGCCGGCTTATGCTGCTACTGAGTCGCCGCTCCGGGTTGCTTCTGTCGTCGCACCTTGAGTCGCCACGTTCCTCCTCTGCCACTCCGAGGCCTCGTCCTCAAGCCGCTCGCTAGCGCTCACCACTATGGCCATAAGTCGCCGCAAGCGCCACGCTTCACCTGCGCCTAAAGTTGTCGTCGCCGGCTTCCACTTCAAGTCGCCTTCACGGCCTTTTTCTGAGCTGCCGTTGTGGCCGGCTTCGCGTGACCTGCTTTCGACCTATATGGCCTCAGCTACTCGCTGTAGAGCCGCCACTCTCTGCCGAAACCCGCCGAGACCCACCACGAGCGATTTGCCTCCGCCCTTGCCGCGGCCTCCGAGCAGATAGATGTTTCGTCGGTCTAGTTGTTAAGCCAGTTTACATGCACCATATATCCTGCTGTTAAGCCGGTTTTGATCGCTGCTTGTGCCCGCCTGTTTGTGAAAGCATTTGAAGGTTCTGTCGAAGGTTCAGACAAGAGAATTTTGTTCCTTTGCGGGGACTACATGGAAGGCCAAAACAAACTATTATTGTCAACACATCGGGTCATAGGCGTGGTTGGATGGATCAATTCTGCTACATATTCCATGGATGTGATGAACACGAACTGTAATTCAGCTGAGCGGCTGAGCCGCCGTATTTCATTACACTATTAGTGTTACAACGGATAACACTAAGGACTAGTACACCCGGAGGCAGCCCTGGTGTGCTTGTTCAAGGGGCACGACTCATTTAAAAGCTGGATGGGTGCGTGGTGATTTTTGCTTGGACGTGAAGGCCATCGTTTTGGCAAATTGCTGTGCAGCCACCTCGTTCGAAAGTTACATCAGGTGATACCCATCCTATCTATTTCATCTATGTACAGTAATTTATCTGTGAACAATTACTTTGGTCTGCGGTATTTTTTCACAGGATCATTATTCATTACAAAGGTGTCGTAAGGGGCATGCGCCCAAATATTTTTGCACTAGCGCTTGTCCACACTGTGATGCTCGACGGATACGTGCGCAAGTCCCGGCCTCTGCTACATCAACACAACGCGATTGACTCGCCCGTCCGCTCCGGTTTAAACCGCCGCGGCTGACTCATCTGTACCTTCGGCCGACTTGCCCGTGATGGCTTTCAGCTTCACCTAGTGATCATCAACTCCGCGGCGGATAATTTCTGGCCTAACATATCAGGTGAAATCCATCCAGTATTTTATATTACATATTGCTTTCTTTAAAAGAGCAATTACTCCGGTTTGCAAGTTCTCCATGCAGGACTCAAACCGGTCAATATCACGGTCAACTGTGGAGAATCTCATGACAACTCCTTGAGTCCTCTTGAGACTCGAGGGTTATGATGGCATGACTCAGTAAATGTTGCCGGTTTTCAGTAAATTTAAGAACTCCGGGTCATTGGAGGGAAAAATAACCCGGACCCGAGGCTACTGCCACATTGGTGCAAATTTAGAGGCCGTCAGAAAATTTCCGGCTCAAAATGAAGATCCCTTTTGGGTCCAACTTGGATAGTATTCGAATCAGGGTCGTTAAAAACCTCTCAAGGTCATTTGGGGGCTTCCTGTTCAAACATATGTCGTATTCGAACCAAAGAGAACATAGCTGTCAAGACTTTTGATCGGCACTGCCAAACTCACTAGGGAGCTTCTTGATCGTATTCGAATCATAGCTCAACCCCTTTTGGGTCCGACGTGGATCGTATTTGAATCAGCGTCGTTAAACAACTCTCAAGGTCATTTGGGGGCTTCCTGTTCAAACATAGATCGTATTCGAACCAAAGATAACATAGTTGTCGGTACCCTCTTGATCGGCAATGCCAAAGCCACTGGGGGCTACATGATCGTATTCGAATCCTAGCTTAACCCCTTTGGAACGGTTTTCATTGATCATATTCAATCGAAGCCTTGATTTTCTTTTTGTCTGGGTTAAGTTTTTTGAACACAATCTTTTGGGTCTTGAGACTTTTTGCTCATATCTGAAGCATATATATGTGGTTTCTATTAACCCGCCCTGGCTTTCGACGAACAAGTCGCCAACATATGACAATATTAATACTTGGAAGGTTTGACTTCTAAGTTTTGGGTTATCACCCTTACTGCACAAGTATCATAAGCCGGCAGTACGATTCAATATCACATGTATGATATTGTTTATACATGATTATGTTTAAACCAGCCCTAGCTATGGACTTTAAGTCGCCGGTATATTTTCAATTACGCCATTGGAATCATGCGCCTATCAAAGATTGGGTTATCACCCTTACTGTGTAGGTCAGATAGACCGACAGTGCAAATTCAATATCACAGGATAAGACTATATTTGAGTGGTTACCCGCCCTGGCTTTTGAAATTAAGTCACCAGGGCGTATGTTGTTTAAACTTTGTGCAGGATTTGCAGGACTATGACTTATATAAATGCTTAAGTCCAAGCTCATCATTAAAATTGATGCTTCAGAATGATCATCCGTGCTGGATTTTCTCAAAGGCTATAAATAGCCGGGTTATAAAAATTCCGGCTTACAATGGAGGCGTATTAAATCGCCATCGGCCAAGAGCCGCCGGGTATTTAAAACTCCGGATTTACTTGTCAACAGATAAGGTACTTGAATCTTTAAATAGCCAAACTTGGCTGGATTTTTCATTATGATATTGAATGATTGAGGTTTTCAAACCGGGTTATTCAAATCTTTAATAGCCAACATGGCTGGATTTTTATTATGGTTATCAGTAACTAATATTATGATGAGGTATTTAAAGTCGCTTTGGCGCAATGGCTATTATTTTATAAATGGATATGATTTATTCTACAATGAAAGGAATAGTCCCGAGTAGCTGCAGGCTTACAACCCGGCACTTGGGGGCTACATTATTCAAAGTTGAGATTATATCAAATATGCAAGTCTCATGTCCCTGCAAGCATGCACCATGACACTTGGGGGCTAATGCAAAGTCATTTTTTTGCTCACCTTATTGAAGACCCGACTCATCACAGTGTAATGAGCCGGCCCTTGGGGGCTACCAATGGCTCTTGTCAATAATTCAAGGTACACAAGTCTTAATCCATTATATTGAAGGTTTATTGCTCAGTTGGTAAAGCACAAAGCTCTTAACCTTGTGGACGTGGGTTCAAGCCCCATGATGGGTGTTACATCATATGATGTTATTTTCAATGAAGTATATATAAAGTCCCATCTCAATATTATCTTACTGAGTCGGCCCTTCGGGACTACATGTTGTTGTTCAAATCTACATGATCATATTTATAAAGTCCCTGCTCATTATTGCATAATAATTGGGCCCTTGGGGGCTACACTGGTTGAAGTTTTTTAAGCATCAGGTAATTACAAAGTCCCAGGTTGCTGCAAGCATGACAACCCGGTACTTGGGGGCTACATGTGTGGAATATTCAGTTTATGATTAACGATTGAGATGAACAAACCGGATTTCTTCAAGGTTGCAACACTTATATTGGAGCAAGTCTTAAGCTATCACTATGTTCTCCTCTTAAGACTTAGGGGCTACATGTATTATGCATATAAAGAAGGAACGTCTTCAAATTATCAGTTTTGAGCAAATCAGGAAGATCAATTACATGACCCGGTGTCAACAACAATTATGACCCGACATCGTCTGCTTTATAACTCGGCAATTTTGGTAATGATAAACCGGCAAGTTTTACATCTTCAAACCGGCTGAATATCAGATGAGTATTTGAAGACCAAAATTTTTTAAGCCGGCGCCTTGGAAGCCAACTCAAGTGGATTATTCTTCACAATATTTTTCTGTGAGAAACCAACGTCAGAAAATTTAGTATGAAGCTGGCTTATTGACCCGGATTTTCTGGATGAAGGAAATGACAATTGGACTTAAGGATAATCAGGTCATGGTTCAGGAAAATATTTAACCCAAAACACAACCTATCAAGTTTATTCTTGTGTTTATTTTATAGGATCAGTTTAACATGGATAAATCCAAATTAAACTGGGGGCTAATGTCGGGGATATACCCCGCGGTATGACCCGGTCGGAAGTATGACCCGGCCGGACTTGGCGCTTCATCGTAACTCACGGGAGGATTGGCGACTTACGGGTCTGGCGGTTCACTGGTGTGACGACTCACGAGCCTGGCGACATAATGATGGCCCATGCAGGTCAGACGGATGACAAAGGACCAAGGCCCAGTAGGCCGGCTCATGTTATTGTGGGTCGGCTTAAGACGGAAGGCATGAGGAATATTTCCTTTACAAGGAAGCAAGACCCGTACTTGTATCCGACTTGTAATAGAGAATAAGTTAGTTCTAATCCTACTAGGACTCTACATGTAAGCCGCCCCTTCAACTTATATAAGGAGGGCCAGGGCTCCCCAAAGAGGGACAAGTTAAGAAGAAACAATCTCTAGGGCTAGACACAAGAGCCGGCCTACCGGCAACTCTCTCATGATCATAATGAGACCTAGCCACAAACAGCATGTAGGGTTATTACCGGATGATGTTTCCCGGGGCCCGAACCTGTCTAAACCCTTGTCTTGTGTTGCGTCTCTCGATTCCGCTCAACCCCTCTCAAGATACCACATAGATGCGTTGGCCTCGCGACTGAGTCCTCGCACTAAGGACATCTGTCGTGACAATTCCACGACAATTTCCATTCATGTTTTGCGATTCACATGTTGTCAAGAATGAGGTATTTTAAATCCATCAATCTCTTCGTTGGAGTTATCTTGGTATAGATTTCACCTAAAGCCTTCCATTGGGAATGTTGCTATTTGTGGTGCCTATCAATAATCCAAGGTTTCTCCTATCCTCTCGGCGTAAGAAGTTTTCATCTCTTCGTTGATCTCAAGCAAGCAATTGTTTTCGTTAGTGGCAGAATTTCACCTCAAGTTTTGAGATATTTCCCATAAGCCCACAAAAAGCTTGTTCTTTTCGTTGTTGATTTTCCAACAACTCCGTTCAATCCTTCTTTGCAAGGGTGCTTTCCAAGTTCATTTGTGGCAGGAGTTAGCATTTGCTTCTCCCTTCTTTTCTTTCCAACGATCTAGCTTCTACTCTGTGTTCCGGAGGCGTTGTGTTGTTGCTCGCTTCGACCCATCATCTCATTTTGTCAAGATCGTATTCTTTTCATTGCTTATCAATGTTAACCGGAGTGTCGTGTCCTCCTCTCAAGTTCTTCCCATCTTATCAAGTTTTGCTTCTCTTTTCTACCGGAGTGCTGCCTGCATTCTTTCATTCTCATTCCTTGCATATTCCGTTTCAACCGGAGTGGTTATATGTCCTTCCTTGTCCATGGAGCTCTTCATTCATGTCTTTGCAACCCCAAGGTTTTCCTTGTTCCTCTTTTCTAACGGAGTGTTTTCAATTTTGTTCAACTCTGTTGTGTTCTTTCTTTCAAGTTTTCAACCTCATAAGATTCGTGGTTTCACTCATTTGTCGAAGAAGCAACTTTGTTTTACCTCTTGCTCTTCCGCTTGTCTCCGATGCCATCCTTAGATCTCGGGACGAGATCCCTTGTAAGTGGAGGAGTGTCGTAACGACCCGAGACCGACGCTCCAGACGCCTTCCATGTTTTGTGTGACCGCCGTGTGTTTTATTTGTTTGTTGCATTCATCATTGCATCATCCGCATTGCATCGGCACTTTGTTGCCATCATTTTTCAAAACTTGCATCTTCTCGTAGTTGTTGCTTCTTCCTTGTCTCTGTTGACCTCCTCTCAGGTCAACCAGACCACTCTCTTCTATCTCTTCTCTGAGCCCATCAAACTCCCCTCACTTTCATCGACCCCCTTATGCGCGTCCGAAATCGCCCCGAACCCGAACCAGGTTGTCATTACCGATGAATCTGAATCATCTCCAATCATCCCCTAAATATCTTTGGTTTCTTATTTGGACTCCCCAAGTCTATTTTATCTCGACCGTCTGATTTTGATCGGATGATCCAAACTCCCCTTCCCTATATATACATAAACACTATTCGGATCACAACATGAACTGCCTGAGTAACGCGCTTGAACTTTCCTTTGTACGAACACGACCTTCGGGCTATCTTCGCAACCGTGGCTTCCCCCGCGAATTATTCTTGTTAGTCGTGTTCTATATGATGTTAGTGTAATCTAGAAACTTTTTTAGAAACTAAAGACCGGTTTTATATAGGAATCTCGCTCGTTGGCGGATTTTGCTCTCGGGTTGTGATGAAATTGCGTTTTTTGCAATTTTACTGTCTGAGTTGTTCGACCTGAACTTCTCCCAGTGCTAGGTTGAACTTCCGCCAACATTGCCCAAATGGGGATTGCGATATACCGTTGGAAAGCTATGGACACCAGTATCATGACCCAAGTTAAATTTTTGGCAAAATGTAAGCGGTTTAAGAGCAATTTTGAAAACCGTTTTTTCTTCATACAAAAAACGTGAATCATATTTTCGATCACATTTCTAAACCGATTATCGGAATGAGGCAAATAATATGGCGTTGGAACGCTGCTGCAAAACTGCTCCTTCTACATGTTGAAAGTTTTCTCTAATTCCCTACGGTTAAAGAGTAATTTGGAAAATCGTAAAATTTCGCAAACCGAACAGCCGAGTTCGTATTTTCATTGTCATTTATAAACGGCTAATCCAATTGCGGCAAATGATACGGCGTTGGGAAGCTGATGAAAATTCACCACTTTTTCATGTAGAAAGTTTTTTCTAATTTTGAACGGTTTAAGAGTAATTTAGAAAACGGTACAAGTTCCACCGGGTTCATATTTTCGATCTTTTTTTAACCGTATGTCCGAATGTAGCAAATGATATGGCATTGGAAACCCTGAGGAAATGCAAAACTTTTTGGTATATATTGTTTCTCCCAATTCCTTACTGTTTTAAGTCAATTTTAAAAATGGATAAAAACGTATTTTCGCCATAATTTCTACAAACTTTGTCGGAATGGGGCAAATAATATACCGTTGAAAAGGTAAGGAAAATGTTCATAGATCTCCATCCACTGCTCGTAGCTCTCCATCCACTCACCAGAATTGACAAGTGATATACCGATGGAAAGCTGTTGTAAACACACAAGTTTCCCGTGTTGATCTTATTTTCATACTCGCGACAATTTTAAAAGTTTTTCATCTCAAATTCATTCACTATAGTAGTCGAACTTCGTGCTGTTTTCACGTTGAACTTCTGTGACATATTTTTGTTTGTAATTTTCTCATCCATTTTGTTAGTGTTAGACAAATGATATTCTTTTTGTACAAACCTCTCTCACAATATTTTTTTCAACTTTCTTCGACCGAGGACTTGAATTTACACAAATGATATTCCTGTCATTTTGAAGTAAATTAGAGAAATGACGAGATCATGATTTCTGCCTTCATTGCGAATGAAAATGCACTGCGTGAAGTAGTTGAACTTCTCGGACATGTTTGTTTGAACCTCACCCTATTTTTGACGTGTTGTTTTTTGCACTGCGTGAAGTAGTTGAACTTCTGGGGCATGTCTATTTGAACTTCACTCTGTTTCACTTTATTTTATTTTTCTTTTATGAAATGCACACCATGTAGTACTGAACTTCCGGTTGTCACCACTTTGAACTTCTCTCTGGTTTGAGAGAATTTTCTTAAAACACAAAAAACAACATGTTTTTATGTATTTTGGACATCTAAATACACGGTGAATCTCTCTCACAAGAATTTTTTGAACTTTTCCTCGTCGAGCACTTAAACTTCTAGCAACCATTTTTTCGTTTATGAGTTGTTTTTAAAAGTGCAAAAAATGGCATTGTGTTTTTTAGTTTTTGAACAGGTATCCTACGTTTTAATAAACTCCGAACTTCTCTGTTATTCCAATTTGAACTTCACCTTTTTATATTTTTGAGTAAAGAATTGTATTGGATTTTTATATGGAAAAAATCGAACATGGAAATGAAGGAAATATGCCCTAGAGGCAATAATAAAGTTATTATTTATTTCCTTATATCATGATAAATGTTTATTATTCATGCTAGAATTGTATTAACCGGAAACATAATACATGTGTGAATACATAGACAAAGCAGTGTCACTAGTATGCCTCTACTTGACTAGCTCGTTAATCGAAGATGGTTATGTTTCCTAACCATAGACATGAGTTGTCATTTGATTAACGGGATCACATCATTAGGAGAATGATGTGATTGACTTGACCCATTCCGTTAGCTTACCACTTGATCGTTTAGTATGTTGCTATTGCTTTCTTCATGACTTATACATGTTCCTGTAACTATGAGATTATGCAACTCCCGTTTACCGGAGGAACACTTTGGGTGCTACCAAACGTCACTGGCAATCGGGTGATTATAAAGGAGTACTACAGGTGTCTCCAAAGGTACATGTTGGGTTGGCGTATTTGAGATTAGGTTTTGTCACTCCGATTGTCGGAGAGGTATCTCTGAGCCCTCTCGGTAATGCACATCACTATAAGCCTTGCAAGCAATGTAGCTAATGAGTTAGTTACGGAATGATGCATTACGTAACGAGTAAAGAGACTTGCCGGTAGTGAGATTGAACTAGGTATTGGATACCGACGATCGAATCTCGGGCAAGTAACATACCGATGACAAAGGGAACAACGTATGTTGTTATGCGGTTTGACCGATAAATATCTTCGTAGAATATGTAGGAGCCAATATGGGCATCCAGGTTCCGCTATTGGTTATTGACCGAGAATAGTTCTAGGTCATGTCTACATAGTTCTCGAACACGTAGGGTCCTCACGCTTAACGTTACGATGACTTTTTTATTATGAGTTTATGAGTTTTGATGTACCGATGGAGTTCGTAGTCCCGGATGGGATCGGGACATGACGAGGAGTCTCGAAATGGTCGAGACGTAAAGATCGATATATTGGACGACTATATTCGGAGTTCGGAAAGGTTCCGAGTGATTCGGTATTTTTGGGAGTACCGGAGAGTTACGGGAATTCGTATTGGGCCTCTTTGGGCCATACGGGAAAGGAGAGAAAGGGCCAAAGAGTGGCCGCACCTCCCCTTGGACTAGTCCGAATTGGACTAGGGAGGGGCGCACCTTCCTTCCTTCTCCTTCTCTCTTCCCTTTCCTTCTCTCCTACTCCTACTACATGGAAGGGTTCCTAGTTGGACTAGGAAAGGGGAATCCTACTCCGGTGGGAGTAGGACTCCCCTAGGCGCGCCATAGAGAGGGCCGGCCTCCCTCCTCCACTCCTTTATATACGGGGCAGGGGCACCCCATGACACACAAGTTGATCTACGGATCGTTCCTTAGCCGTGTCGGTGCCTCCTTCCACCATATTCCACCTCGGTCATATCGTCGCGGAGTTTAAGGCGAAGCCTGCGCGATAGAACATCATCATCGTCACCACGCCGTCGTCTTGTGGAACTCATCCCGACACTTTGCTGGATCGGAGTCCGGGATCGTCATCGAGCTGAGCGTGTGCTGAACTCGGAGGTGCCGTACGTTCGGTACTTGGATCGGTCGAATCGTGAAGACGTCACGACTACATCAACCGCGTTGTCATAACGCTTCGCTTACGGTCTCACGAGGGTGCGTGGACAATACTCTCCTCTCGTTGTTATGCATCACCATGATCCTTGCGTGTGCGTAGGGAATTTTTTTGAAATTACTACGTTCCCCAGCGATGGTATCCGAGCCAGTTTTATGCGTTGATGTTATATGCACGAGTAGAACACAAGTGAGTTGTGGGCGATATAAGTCATACTGCTTACCAAAGCATGTCA
The DNA here is from genome assembly GCA_021605145.1 of Aegilops bicornis. Taxonomy (NCBI): domain Eukaryota; kingdom Viridiplantae; phylum Streptophyta; class Magnoliopsida; order Poales; family Poaceae; genus Aegilops; species Aegilops bicornis. The sequence goes on along the minus strand of CM038671.1, from coordinate 259,422,222 downwards.
TACTTTGGTTGGCGGTATTGTTGGATGAAGCGGCCCGGACCGACATTACGCCAGACGCTTACGCGAGACCTGGTTTTACCGCCGTGCTTTGCACACGGTGACTAAGCGGGTGTCAGTTTCTCCAACTTTAGTTGAACCGAGTGTGGCTACACCCGGTCCTTGAGAAGGTTAAAACAGCACCAACTTGACAAACTATCGTTGTGGTTTTGATGCGTAGGTAAGAACGGTTCTTGCTAAGCCCGTAGCAGCCACGTAAAACTTGCAACAACAAAGTAGAGGGCGTCTAACTTGTTTTTGCGGGGCATGTTGTGATGTGATATGGTCAAGACGTGATGAGATATAAGTTGTTGTATGAGATGATCATGTTTTGTTGAAGTTATCGACAATGGCGTAAGCCTTATGGTTGTCTCTTTATTGCATAAGATGCAAGCGCCAAATAATTGCTTTACTTTATCGCTATGCGATAGCAATAGTTGCAAGAGCAATAGTTGGCGAGACGACCATGTGACGACACATTGATATAGATCAAGATGATGGAGATCATGGTGTCATGCCGGTGATGATGGAAATCATGACGATGCTTTGGAGATGGAGATCAACGGCACAAGATGATGATGGCCATATCATGTCACATATTTTGATTGCATATGATGTTTATCTTTTATACATCTTATTTTGCTTAGTTTGACGGTAGCATTTTAAGATGATCTCTCACTAAATTATCAAGAAGTGTTCTCCCTAAGTATGCACCGTTGCGAAAGTTCTTCGTGCTGAGACACCACGTGATGATCGGGTGTGATAGGCTCTATGTTCAAATACAACGGGTGCAAAACAGTTGCATACGCGGAATACTCAGGTTAAACTTGACGAGCCTAGCATATAACAGATATGGCCTCGGAACACCGGAGACCGAAGGTCGAAAGCGTGAATCATATAGTAGATATGATCAACATATTGATGTTCACCGTTGAAACTACTCCATCTCACGTGACGATCGGACATGGTGTAGTTGATATGGATCACGTAATCACTTAGAAGATTAGAGGGATGTCTATCTAAGTGGGAGTTCTTAAGTAATATGATTAATTGAACTTTAATTTATCATGAACTTAGTCCTGGTAGTATTTTGCAAATTATGTTGTAGATCAATAGCTCGCGTTGTTGCTTCCCTATATTTTTTTTATATATGTGTTCCTAGAGAAAATTGTATTGAAAAATGTTAGTAGCAATGATGTGGATTGGATCCGTGATCTGAGGTTTATCCTCATTCCTGCCTGAAGAATTATGTCCTTAATGCACCGCTAGGTGATGGACCTATTGCGAGAGCAAATGCAGACGTTATGAACGTTTGGCTAGCTCAATATGATGACTACTTGATAGTTTAGTGCACCATACTTAACGTCTTAGAATCGGGACTTCAAAGACGTTTTGAACGTCATGGACCATATGAGATGTTCCAGGAGTTGAAGTTGATATTTCAAGCAAATACCCGAGTTGAGAGATATGAAGTCTCCAACAAGTTCTACTGACTAAAAGATGGAGGAGAATCGCTCAACTAGTGAGCATGTGCTCAGATTGTCCAGGCACTTTAATCGCTTGAATCAAGTGGGAGTTAATCTTCCGGATAAGATAGTGATTGACAGAATTCTCTAGTCACCATCACTAAGTTACTAGAACTTTGTGATGAACTACAAGATGCAAGGGATGACGAAAACGATTCCCGAGCTCTTACGTGATGTTGAAATCGACGAAGGTAGAAATCAAGAAAGAGCATCAAGCGTTGATGATTGACAAGACCACTAGTTTCAAGAAAAGGGCAAAGGGAAAGAAAGGGAACTTCAAGTAGAATGACAAGCAAGTTGTCACTCCCACGAAGAAGCCCAAAGCTGAACCAAAGCATCAAACGGAGTGCTAACACTGCAAAGGAAATGGTCACTGGAGGCGGAAAAGCCAAGAATATTTGGTGGATAAGAAGGATGGCAAAGTGAACAAGGGTATATTTGATATACATGTTATGGATGTGTACTTTACTAGTGTTTATAGTAGCCCCTGAGTATTTGATACTTGTTCGGTTGCTAAATATTAGTAACTCGAAACAGGAGTTAACGAATAAGCAAAGACTAGTTGAAGGGTGAAGTGACGATGCATATTGGAAGTGGTTCCAAGATTGATATGATCATCATCGCACACTCCCTATACTTTCGGGATTAGTGTTAAACCTAAATAAATGTTATTTAAGCGTTTGCATTGAACATGAATATGATTTGATCATGTTTATTGCGATACGGTTATTCATTTAAAGTCAAAGAATAATTGTTGTTCAGTTTACATGAATAAAACCTTCGATGGTTATACACCCAATGAAAATAGTTTGTTGGATCTCGATCGTTTGATACACATATTCATAATATTGAAACCAAAAGATGTAAAGTTAATAATGATAGTGCAACTTATTTGTGGCACTGCCGTTTAGGTCATATTGGTGTAAAGCGCATGAAGAAACTCCATAAAGATGGATCTTCGGAATCACTTGGTTATGAATCATTTGATGCTTGCGAACCGTGCCTTTTGGGCAAGATGACTAATACTCCGTTCTCCGGAACAATGGAACGAGCTACTGACTTGTTGGAAATAATACATACCGATGTATGCGATCCAATGAGTGTTGATGCTCGTTACATGTATCATTATTTTCTGACCTTCACAGATGATTTGAGCAGATATGCGTATATCTACTTGATGAAACATAAGTCTGAAATAGTTGAAAAGTTCAAAGAATTCCAGAGTGAAGTGGAAAATCATCGTAACAAGAAAATAAAGTTTCTACGATCTGATCGTGGAGATGAATGTTTGAGTTACTGAGTTTGGTCTTCATTTGAAACAATGTGAAATAGTTTCAACTCACGCCATATGGAACACCACAACATAATGGTGTGTCCGAAAGTCGTGACCGCACTTTATTGGATATGGTGCGATCTATGATGTCTCTTATCGGTTTACCACTATCATTTTGGGGTTATGTATTAGAGACAGCTACATTCACGTTTAATAGGGCACCATCTAAATCCATTGAGACGACACCGTATGAACTATGGTTTAACAATAAACCTAAGTATCGTTTCTTAAAGTTTGGAGTTGTGATGCTTATGTGAAAAAGTTTTCACCTGATAAGCTCGAACCCAAATCGGAGAAGTGCGTCTTCGTAGAATACCCAAAGGTAACTATTGGGTACACCTTCTATCACAGATCCGAAGGCAAGTTATTCGTTGCTAAGATGGATCCTTTCTAGAGAAGAAGTTTCTCTCGAAAGAAGTGAGTGGGAGGAAAGTAGAACTTGATGAGGTAATTGTACCTTCTCCCTTATTTGATAGTATTTCATCACTGTAATCAGTTCAATTTATTCCTACACCAATTATTGATGAAGTTAATGATGATGATCATGAAACTTCAGATCAAGTTGCTACCAAACCTCGTAGGTCTTCCAGAGTAAGATCCGCACCAGAGTGGTACGGTAATCATGTTCTGGAAGTCATGTTACTAGACCATGATGAACCTACGAACTATGAGGAAGCGACGATGAGCCCAGATTCCGCGAAATGGCTTGAGGCCATGAAATCTGAGATAGGATCCATGTATGAGAACAAAGTATGGACTTTGATTGACTTGCTCGATGATCGCCAAGCCATGTTAAATAAATGGATCTTCAAGAGGAAGACGTACACCGATAGTAGTGTTACTATCTACAAAGCTCGACTTGTCACAAAAAGGTTTTCGACAAGTTCAAGGTGTTGACTACAATGAGATTTTCTCAAGCTGTAGCGATGCTTAAGTCTGTCCGAATCATGTTAGCAATTGCCACATTTTATGAAATCGGCAAATGGATGTCAAAACTGCATTCTTTAATGGATTTATTAAAGAAAAGTTGTATATGATGCAACCGTAAGATTTTGTCAATCCTAAAGGTGCTAACAAAATGTGCAAGCTCCAATGATCCATCAATGGACTGATGCGTTGCAAGCATCTCGGAGTTGGAATATACGCTTTGATGTGTGGATCAAAGCATATGGTTTTACATGACTTTTGGAAAGGCATGTATTTACAAGAAAGTGAGTGGGAGCACTACATCCTTTTCCGATAAGTATATGTGAATGACATATTGTTGATCGGAAATAATGTAGAATTATTCGCAAAGCATAAAGGAGTGTTTGAAAGGAGTTTTCAAAGAAAGACCTCGGTGAAGCTGCTTACATATTGAGCATCAAGATCTATAGAGATAGATCAAGACACTTGATAAGTTTTTCAATGAATACATACCTTGACAAGATTTTGAAGTAGTTCAAAATGGAATAGTCAAAGAAAGAGTTCTTGCCTGTGTTACAAGGTGTGAGATTGAGTAAGACTCAAAACCCGACCACGACAGAAGATAGAAAGAGAATGAAAGTCATTCCCTATGCATCGACCATAGGTTCTATAAAGTATGTCATCTTTGTGTACCGGATCTATTGTATACCCTACACCTGATTTTGGCAAGGAGTACAATAGTGATCTAGGAGTAGATCATCGGACAGCGGTCAAAATTATCCTTAGTGGAATAAGGATATGTTTCTCGATTATGGAGGTGACAAAAGGTTCATCGTAAAGGGTTACGTCGATGCAAGTTTTGACACCGATCTAGATTACTCTAAGTCTCAATCTGGATACATATTGAAAGTGGGAGCAATTAGCTAGAGTAGCTCCGTGCGAGCATTGTTGACATAGAAATTTGCAAAATACATACGGATCTGAATGTGGCGGACCGTTGACTAAACTTCTCTCTCACAAACAAAACATGATCACACCTTAGTACTCTTTGGGTGTTAATCACATAGCGATGTGAACTAGATTATTGACTCTAGTAAACCCTTTGGGTGTTGGTCACATGATGATGTGAACTATGGGTGTTAATCACATGGTGATGTGAACTATTGGTGTTAAATCACATGGCGATGTGAACTAGATTATTGACTCTAGTGCAAGTGGGAGATCAAGGAAATATGCCCTAGAGGCAATAATAAAGTTATTATTTATTTCCTTATATCATGATAAATGTTTATTATTCATGCTAGAATTGTATTAACTGGAAACATAATACATGTGTGAATACATAGACAAAGCAGTGTCACTAGTATGCCTCTACTTGACTAGCTCGTTAATCAAGATGGTTATGTTTCCTAACCATAGACATGAGTTGTCATTTGATTAACGGGATCACATCATTAGGAGAATGATGTGATTGACTTGACCCATTCCGTTAGCTTAGCACTTGATCGTTTAGTATGTTGCTATTGCTTTCTTCATGACTTATACATGTTCCTGTAACTATGAGATTATGCAACTCCGTTTACGGAGGAACACTTTGGTGCTACCAAACGTCACAACGTAATCGGGTGATTATAAAGGAGTACTACAGGTGTCTCCAAAGGTACATGTTGGGTTGGCGTATTTCGAGATTAGGTTTTGTCACTCCGATTGTGGAGAGGTATCTCTGGGCCCTCTCGGTAATGCACATCACTATAAGCCTTGCAAGCAATGTAGCTAATGAGTTAGTTACGGAATGATGCATTACGGAACGAGTAAAGAGACTTGCGATAGCGAGATTGAACTAGGTATTGGATACCGACGATCAAATCTCAGGCAAGTAACATACCGATGACAAAGGGAACAATGTATGTTGTTATGCGGTTTGACCGATAAAGATCTTCGTAGAATATGTAGGAGCCAATATGGGCATCCAGGTTCCGCTATTGGTTATTGACCGAGAATAGTTCTAGGTCATGTCTACATAGTTCTCGAACCCGTAGGGTCCGCACGCTTAACGTTACGATGGCGATTTTATTATGAGTTTATGAGTTTTGATGTACCGAAGGAGTTCGGAGTCCCGGATGGGATCGGGGACATGACGAGGAGTCTCGAAATGGTCAAGACGTAAAGATCGATATATTGGACGACTATATTCGGAGTTCGGAAAGGTTCCGAGTGATTCGGGTATTTTGGGAGTACCGAGAGTTACGGAATTCGTATTGGGCCTCTTTGGGCCATACGGGAAAGGAGAGAAAGGGCCAAAGAGTGGTCGCACCTCCCTTGGACTAGTCCGAATTGGACTAGGAGGGGGCGCACCCTTCCTTCCTTCTCCTTCTCTCTTCCCTTTCCTTCTCTCCTACTCCTGCTACATGGAAGGGTTCCTAGTTGGACCAGGAAAGGGGAAGTCCTACTCCCGTTGGGAGTAGGACTCCCCTAGGGTGCGCCATAGAGAGGGCCGGCCCTCCCCTCCTCCACTCCTTTATATCTGAGGCGGGGGCACCCCATGACACACAAGTTGATCTACGGATCGTTCCTTAGCCGTGTGCGGTGCCCCTTCCACCATATTCCACCTCGGTCATATATAAATCGGAGTTTAGGGCGAAGCCCTGCGCCGATAGAACATCATCGTCATCACCACGCCGTCGTCTTGTGGAACTCATCCCGACACTTTCTTTGGATCGAGTCCGGGATCGTCATCGAGCTGAACGTGTCTTTGAACTTCGGAGGTGCCGTACGTTCGGTACTTGGATCGGTCGAATCGTGAAGACGTACGACTACATCAACCGCGTTGTCATAACGCTTCCGCTTACGGTCTACGAGGGTACGTGGACAATACTCTCCCCTCTCGTTGTTATGCATCACCATGATCCTTGCGTGTGCGTAGGAATTTTTTTTTTGAAATTACTACGTTCCCCAACAGGAAATACAAGGTGAACCTCTCTCGCAAGAATTTTTGAACTTCTCCGGACAGAGCACTTGAACTTCTTTCAACAAACCTTTTAAGCTTTTATTTTTCTATACTTTTTATTCTTACCTAAAATGCATTCCTTGCAGAACTTGAACTTCTCGTTGTTTTCACTATGAACTTCTGTCACATTTTTGTGTATACATCGAATTACACGCAATTGAAGGTCGTACGTCAGTTTTTTGCCATTTTAACACATGTAATTGGAGGTTGGACGTCCCGTGATATAAATTCTGAACCATGCACGAAGGAGCACGTGCACTTCTTGCAACAAACCTTTTAAGATTTTTGTTTTCTATTCTTATAGTCCTATCTGAAACGCATTTCCTGTAGTAATTGAACTTTCCGCTGTTTTCATCTTGAACATGTGTCACGTATTTTTGTTCAACCTCTCTCACAAGGATTTTTGAACTTTCTCGCGTCGAGCACTTGAACTTCTAGCAACAAAATTTTAGAATTCACCTTCTCATTCTTTTTTTTTCTTATACGAAACGCACACCACCAGTACATGAACTTCTCACTATTATCCATTTGAACTTCTCTCTATTTCGCTTTACTAACGGAAAAAGTCTGAATTTTTTATAGACATGAACCGCTCTAACTTTTTTATTTGAACTTCTTTGTGTATCTTTAGAAATGCGGAAATTGGAGTTTTGTTAAAACACCGAACTTCTTCATTATTTCGAATTGAACTTATTGGTTTTATTCTTTAGTAACTAGAAAAAAACTGTTTTTTTCAAATAAATATCAAACTCCTCCGCTTTTTTCTAATTGAACTTCTTGGTTTTATCCTCTAGTAATGAGAAACCTGATTTTTCTTGGTTTTAAAATTTTGAATTTCTTGGTTTTATTCTTTTAATAATGAGAAAAATCTGATTTTTTTTATAGATGTTGAACTTCACCATTTTTAAAATTTGAAATTCCTACTTTTATTGGTTAGTAACAGGGAAAATCCTATTATTTTATAAAAATTGAACCACACCTTTATTTTAATTTGAACTTCTAGTTTTTTAGAAATGGGAAAATTCTTTTTATGGAGTTCTTGAACTCGCATGTTAATTGAATTTTAACTTCTTGTTTTCTATTGGTTTTTCCACCATGAATTACTCAAGTCTACACCGTGGAATTTTTCTTCTCTACACATCTTGTCTCTTGAGTCTCGACTTTTAACCCCCCCCCCCCCCCCTTGAATTTTTAAAGTTCTTGTTACATGAAATAAACATGTTTGTTCTTTTTTGTGCCTCAATATTTTATATTCTCTGAAAATTCTCTCGTAGCTCCCTGTGAACTTCTACACATATGTCATGAATGTTCCCTAGTTTTTTTTAACCTTTTCTATTCATTTTTCGAACTCTAGGATTAGTGGGGTTTTTGTTGAACTTCGCTGGTTTTCATTTTTTATCATTCTTCTTGAGCATCTTTTTTATGTACTTCTAGTGTTGACGCATGCACTAAACTTTGGGAACTCCTCGTTCTTTTATTTTTGAACTTTTTTCAGCAGCAATAATACTTGGACTTCACTGACTTTTTTTGTGAAGAAACCAAATGCGCACACCACACGGGAAAGAGGGCACATTTTCTTTCATTGTGGACATTTTGTAAAAACACAGGGAGAGCACACAATTTGGATCAAAAGGGAGAGCACACAATCACAAAGAGGAAAATAAAGAAGGATAAATTATGCATTTTTCTTTGTTTTTTGCTCATACATATAAAATGTGTGTATCCACATTTTTAAATTTCTTGTGTTCTTTCTTTGATCTACATGACAGAAAATAGTCTTTTTCAATTCGGTGTACTACACACACACACGCGCACAACATATCCACATTTTTTTGGCTGACATCAACTGAAAAAGGTTTCAGTCTCACAAGCATACACAAATCAAACTTCCATGAATTTCTATACTTTTTACCAAAAAAAACTTTTTTGCGAGAACTTTGATAACCTTTTGCCCACAAAGCAATGGAAGCTAAGTGACCTTATGCTTGTAATTCTTATCTCCTACCAGCGACCCACGACCTGTATGTGTTCCTCTCTGAGGACAACAAGGATGGATTGGAGTCTGAAGCACGCTGAGAAGGCGTGAACTGGACTCTTAACTCCCCAGTGGATAATCAATAGTTAGAATTTGGACCGATCAATCGATCATTCCTAAAACAAGTCTCAATTAGGTTGTTGCAGTTTGAGACTCGATTAGGAAACTTCATCGTGAGAGAGTGGTGCTCTGCTGGCGAAAGAAACAACAGATCATCAGAGAGTGGTGCAATGGAAAGGACAACCAAATAGTAGACGACGGTTGCAGTTTGAAAGTAATCTTGATCTTCAACACTGACAGAATCTTATAACTTGGAGATTCAACTGTGTGTTGTAGACAAAAAAATCATCGGAGGCGTCAAAATCTGAGCCCTGAAAAACTACTACATTAAACTAGCTAGTACTTCCTTTACTTCTGAACCTTGAAACAAACACAAAAGACTTGCCTGAACCTGCTGCAAACCAAATTGTTTTAGCTTACTTTTGAAACCCGATCATAATAAAAGTGTAGTAAGTTCCTCTTGAAACAATCTATCCATACTGAAAAACAAGGGCAGCTAGTTAGCTTGGTTGAAGTCTGGAACAAATAATCAGAATTACTCTTCTATTTTATTTAGTGAAACCTGTTCATTCAGAAACCTCACAAGGAAAAAATTTAGTCTGATCGCTGTAGATGCAACCCAAGAATAAAAATACATAAGAGACCAGCGAAGTAAGGAGCTCCAGACACCAAGTACACGGCAAAATAGATGTCGGGATCACTGGGACTACCAGCAAACCTACTACCCAGCCGCTCGCAAAGAGTCCAAGCCTGCAAGTACAGAGGAGGATTAAACACCCTATATGTGTGCGACTAATAACGACCAAGGGAGTACTCGTATGTATGTTGCTATGCAGGTGCTAACTAACCCTGTAGCAGACGCCCTGCCAAGGTTTTTCATCTTATCGTCGAGAAAGTATATGCATGAGACGAGTGCCAGTGCAAGCTGCAACACAAAATCATCAATGTTAAAAAGATTGTTAGAACCAGCGAGATCTACCACTAGCATTGTAGGCTTAATCTACCTTATAGGTATATTTTCTGCCTAATGGTTGCGCAAGAGAAATAAACAAGTCTTAGGTTGTAAGTAATGTCTAACAGGTTCAATGCTTAGGAAAAAGGGATTGCTGAATTGGTTGGGAGAATCATTACAAGCATATATACCTGGAAGGTCGGTCCGGTCTCAGCAGAGGTTGCGATGCTCCACCCAGCAATAAAGCCGAAGAGAGCGAATCTTTTTGACACGACATCCATCGATGGCACCTCAAAGTGTCCGAGCAGTGTCTTAACCCATGATGGGTGGTGCACGTTGGTGAACAGGAGAAGGAAGAATGGTGATGCTGGTGAAGGTCAGATTCGGTCATCGCTGCAGTCCACACACGACAATAATCTCAGCCGTTTGCGGCCACGGGGTCAACAACGAGCGGAATGCAGCACTCCACACATCTCTTCGCGGCCGGATGCCCACACCTGCATCGATTTCACAAGGCAAAATAAAGAGTTTGTGATCAGAGCTGCATCGACGAACTTGGTTAGGCACTCGCGACACAATCGAGTTTCAGATTTTCAGTTAGAGCATCTCTTGTTGTCTGCTAGAGCAGTGTGCAGAGTTTCAGTTTCACAGTTTTTGAGCTCGGTGCCTACTGATTTAGGCTAACCAACCATCTAAGAATCATGTAAAAGTAACTAACAGTAGTATCAGTTTCTAGACAAACTATTTACTGAGCTGAAGGAATATATGGATAGTCTAATTTTTAGGACAAATTCACTACGTATGAAACAAACAGAAGTTCAGAAGAAGCTGGGCAGAAGTACAGAACATGAAGAACACTCACCGCCTGAAGATATTGGAGGAGCATTTTCATAGGAGTGGACACTGCGTTTTTTGGCGCGGGGGCCCTGTTTTGCCGCCAGCCACGCGATTATGGACAGGAGTGGGGGCGAATCCCACTGGATCTATAGCTGGTTGTGCCGTCGCTGGTCCCGGTGGCCGCAGCTGCTGGAGAGAAGGCGATGGCTGGAGGCGCACCGGGGCCGGGGGTGCGGCAGTGGGAGGCGTGCCGGAGCCAGGGCGATGGGAGGCACGCCGGAGCAAGGGGCGGCGGCGGAAGGCAGCCTGGTTGCACACCGGAGGTTGGGGCAGTGGCGCTTGGAGGTAGGTGAAGCGGGGTGGAGGGGAGCGGCGGCACCAGGAGGCAGGGGAAGTGGGGACGGCGGCGCCGGGAGGTAGGGGAAGTGGGGAGCGGCGGTTCTGGGAGATCGAGGAGCGGGGAGAGATGCACGGTGCTGGCGCCTCACAGCAGAGAGATCGGGGGAAGGTTGGGGATCGGGGGAGGTGGTGGACGGGGAGTTTTTTTTCTACACGGGTTGGGGGAGTTCTAGAACTAGTCCATCGGGTCCTATATACGGCGATCGGGATCCAAATAACTATTCAAATCCTGGGAGCAAGGGTACTATATACAGCCGGTTTATTCAGTCAATATTAGTAGAATAACTATTCTGATAACACTTCTGTACTGCATGCTCAACGCAAGTGCACGTCATTGTTTAAACCAAGTGTGCTACAGTGCTCAGGTGAGTGAACTTCGCGTCAGAAAAAACTGCACGCTTGTGTTTGTTCGGTACCTTTTTTTTCTCTAGTTTTTTAACTGTTTGTGGGAATGAGGCGTGTAATATACCATTTAAAATCTATGGATTAGGCGCAACTTCGCCATGTTAAACACTTTTCGAAATTCCTCACGGTTTAAGAGCAGTTTCGAAAACGGTGCGGCTCACGATGAGTGGCAGCGAGCGTTTTTTCACGTTTTTTAAACCGCTCGACAGAATGAAGCAAATGATACACCGTTGGAAAGATATCATCGAGGCGCATCTTTTTCATATCTATTATTTTCTGTAGTTCATTACGGTTTAAGAGTATTTTCAAATTTACTAAATCACGGAATTCTGTTTTTTTTATTTTTTTTTATTTTTTTATACTGTTTTTGCTCCAGTTTTTTAACCATTTGTGGAAACAATGTGTGCGATACGCCGTTGAAAAGCTATGGACGAGGCACAACTTTCATATTGTTGGAAATATGCCCTAGAGGCAATAATAAATTAGTTATTATTATATTTCCTTGTTCATGATAATCGTTTATTATCCATGCTATAATTGTATTGATAGGAAACTCAGATACATGTGTGGATACATAGACAACACCATGTCCCTGGTAAGCCTCTAAATGACTAGCTCGTTAATCAATAGATGGTTACGGTTTCCTGACCATGGACATTGGATGTCGTTGATAACGGGATCACATCATTAGGAGAATGATGTGATGGACAAGACCCAATCCTAAGCCTAGCACAAAGATCGTGTAGTTAGAGTATGCTAAAGCTTTTCTAATGTCAAGTATCATTTCCTTAGACCATGAGATTGTGCAACTCCGGATACCGTAGGAATGCTTTGGGTGTACCAAACGTCACAACGAATCGGGTGGCTATAAAGGTGCATTACAGGTATCTCCGAAAGTATCTGTTGGGTTGGCACGAATCGAGGCGGGATTTGTCACTCCGTGTAAGCGGAGAGGTATCTCTGGGCCCACTCGGTAGGACATCATCATAATGTGCACAATGTGACCAAGGGGTTGATCACGGGATGATGTGTTACGGAACGAGTAAAGAGACTTGCCGATAACGAGATTGAACAAGGTATCGGTATACCGACGATCGAATCTCGGGCAAGTACAATACCGCTAGACAAAGGGAATTGTATACGGGATCGATTGAGTCCTTGACATCGTGGTTCATCCGATGAGATCATCGTGGAACATGTGAGAGCCAACATGGGTATCCAGATCCCGCTGTTGGTTATTGACCGGAGAACGTCTCGGTCATGTCTACATGTCTCCCGAACCCGTGAGGGTCTACACTTAAGGTTCGATGGCGCTAGGGTTATAAAGGAAGTTTGTATGTGGTTACCGAATGTTGTTCGAGTCCCGGATGAGATCCCGGACGTCACGAGGAGTTCGGAATGGTCCGGAGGTAAAGATTTATATATGGGAAGTCCTATTTTGGTCGCGGAAAAGTTTCGCACTTTATCGGTATTGTCTGGGAGTGCCGAAGGTCCGGTGGTCCACCGGGGTCCACCTGCCCGGGGGCCACATGGGCTGTAGGGGTGCGCCTTGGCCTATATGGGCCAAGGACACCAGCCCCAAGAGGCCCATGCGCCAAGGAAACTTGGGGAGGAAGAGTCCTCAAGGGGAAGGCACCTCAGGGTGCCTTGGGAGGATGGACTCCTCCCTCTTGGCCGCACCCCTTCCTTGGAGGAAGGGGCAGGCTGCGCCCCCCTCTCCCTTGCCCCTATATATAGTGGAGGGAGGAGGGCATCCACACATGAGCCCTGGCGCCTCCCTCCCTCCCGTGACACCTCCTCCTCTCCCGTAGGTGCTTGGCGAAGCCCTGCAGGATTGCCACGCTCCTCCACCACCACCACGCGGTTAGCTGCTGTTGGATGGAGTCTTCCTCAACCTCTCCCTCTCTCCTTGCTGGATCAAGGCATGGGAGACGTCACCGGGCTGTACGTGTGTTGAACGCGGAGGTGCCGTGCGTTCGGCACTTGATCATCGGTGATCTGAATCACGACGAGTACGACTCCATCAACCCCGTTCACTTGAACGCTTCCGCTTAGCGATCTACAAGGGTATGTAGATGCACTCTCCTTCCCCTCGTTGCTAGTTTCTCCATAGATAGATCTTGGTGACACGTAGGAAAATTTTGAATTTCGCCACGTTCCCCAACAAAGGGCATCATGAGCTAGGTCTATTGCGTAGATTCTTTGCTAGAGTAGAACACAAAGTAGTTGTGGGCGTTGATTTTGTTCAATATGCTTACCGTTACTAGTCCAATCTTGTTTCGACGGTATTGTGGGATGAAGCGGCCCGGACCGACCTTACGTACTCTTCACGTGAGACAGGTTCCACCGACCGACATGCACTTGGTGCATAAGGTGGCTAGCGGGTGCCGATCTCTCCCACTTTAGTCGGAACGAATTCGGCGAAAAGGGTCCTTATTAAGGGTAAATAGCAATTGGCATATCACGTTGTGGTTTTATGAGGTAAGAAACGTTCTTGCTAGAAACCCAAAGCAGCCACGTAAAACATGCAAACAACAATTAGAGGACGTCTAACTTGTTTTTGCGGGGTATGCTATGTGATGTGATATGGCCAAGAAGAATGTGATGAATGATATGTGATGTATGAGATTGATCATGTTCTTGTAATAGGATTCACGACTTGCATGTCGATGAGTATGACAACCGGCAGGAGCCATAGGAGTTGTCTTTATTTATTGTATGACTGCGTGTCATTAAACAACACCATGTAATTACTTTACTTTATTGCTAACGGTATCCATAGTAGTAGAAGTAATAAGTTGGCGAGACAACTTCATGGAGATACGATGATGGAGATCATGATGATGGAGATCATGGTGTCATGCGGTGACAATGATGATCATGGAGCCCGAAGATGGAGATCAAAAGGAGCAATATGATATTGGCCATATCATGTCACTACTATATAATTGCATGTGATGTTTATTATGTTTATGCATCTTGTTTACTTAGAACGACGGTAGTAAATAAGATGATCCCTTACACAAATTTCAAGAAGTGTTCTCCTCGACTGCACCGTTGCTACAGCTTCGTCAGCTTCTAAGCACCACGTGATGATCGGGTGTGATGGATTCTTACGTTCACATACAACGGGTGTAAGACAGATTTACACAAAGAAAACACTTGGGGTTAACTTGATGAGCCTAGCATGTACGAGACATGGCTTCGGGAACACAGAGACCGAAAGGTCGAGCATGAGTCGTATAGTAGATACGATCAACATGAAGATGTTCACCGATGATGACTAGTCCGTCTCACGTGATGATCGGACACGGCTTAGTTGACTCGGATCATGTAATCACTTAGATGACCGGAGGGATGTCTATCTGAGTGGGAGTTCATAAGATGAACTTAATTATCTTGAACATAGTCAAAGACCTTTTGCAAATTATGTAAATGGCTCGCGCTTTAGTTCCACTGTTTAGATATGTTCCTAGAGAAAATATAGTTGAAAGTTGACGATGGCGATTATGCGGACGATAGATAGCTTATGTCCTTAATGCACCGCTCGATTGTCTTTGAACCCCCAAACGCCGCCTGTGGATGTTGTGAACATCGGACATACACGTTTTGATAACTACATGATAGTTCGCTTAAACGGTTTAGAGTTGAGGAACCAAAGACGTTTCAAACGTCATGAACATATGAGATGTTTCGAGGGCTGAAATTGGGATTTCAAGCTCGTGCCCACGTCAAAAGGTATAAGACCTCCGACAATCTTCTTAGCCTCGCAAACTAAGGGAGAAAAGCTCAATCGTTGAGCTTGTGCTCGGATTGTCGAGCACAACAATCACTTGAATCGAGTGGGAGTTGATCTTAGGATGAGATAGTGATGTTTCTCCAAAGTCATTGCCACCAAGCTGCTAGAGCTTCGTGATGAACTATAACATATCAAGGATAGAGATGATGATCCTTGAGGTATTCGCGTTGTTTGACATCACGAAAGTAGAAGTCAAGAAGGAGCATCAATTGTTGATGGTTGGTGAAACCGCTAGTTTCAAGAAGGGCAAGGGCAAGAAGGGATACTTCATGAAACGGCAAATCAACTGCTGCTCTAGTGAAGAAACCCAAGGTTGAACCCAAACCCGAGACTAAGTCTTCGTAATAAGGGAATAGCCACTGGAGCAGGATTACCCTAGATACTTGGTAGATGAGAAGGCTGGCAAGGTCGATAGAAGTATATTAGATATGCAGTATGTTAATGTGTACTTTACTAGTACTCCTAGTAGCACCAGGGTATTAGATACCGGTTCGGTTGCTAAGTGTTAGTAACTCGAAATAAAACAGCTCTGAGAATAAGCAGAGACTAGCTAAAGGTGAGTCGACGATATGTGTTGGAAGTGTTTCCAAGTTTGATGTGATCAAACATCGTGACGCCTCCCTCCGCCATCAAGATTAGTATTAAACCTGAATAATTGTCATTGTGTGTTTGCATAGACATGATTGGATTATGTCTATCGCAATACTGATTATTCATTTAAAGAGAATAATGGTTACTCTATTTATTTGAATAATACCTTCAATGGTCTTGCACCTAAAGGAATGGTTTATTGAATCTCGATCGTAGTGATACACATTTTCATGCCAAAAGTATAAGATAGTAATGATAGTACCACTTGTTTGTGGCACTGCCATGTAAGTCATATTGGTGTAAAACGCATGAGGAAGCTCCATGTTGATGGATCTTTGGACTCACTCGTTTTTGAAAAGTTTGAGACATGCAAACCATGTCTCATTGGTGTATACGCATGATGAAACTCCATGCGGATGGATCGTTTAGACTCACTTGATTTTGAATCACTTGAGATATGCAAATCATACCACATGGACAAGATGACCGAAAAGCCTCGGTTTCAAAGAAGATGGAACTAGATAGCAACTTGTTAGAAGTAACACATTTTGATGTGTGCAGTCCAATGAGTGCCGAGGCATGCAAGGAATATCGTTATGTTACGACTTCACAGATGATTCGAGTAGATGTTGAGTAAATTTACTTGATGAAACACAAATCTGAATTATTGAATGGTTCAAGTAATTTCAGAGTGAAGTTTAAGATCTTCGTGACAAGAGGATAGAATGTCTATGATATGATCATAGAGATGAATATCTGAGTTACGAGTTTTGGCACACAATTAAGACATTGTGCAAATTGTTTCACAATTAATACCGCTGGAACACCATAGTGTGATGGTGTGTCCGAACATCATAGTTGCACCCTATTGGATATGGTGCGTACCATGATGTCTCCTATCGAATTACCACTATCGCTCATGGGTTAGGCATTAGAGACAACCGCACTCACTTTAATAGGGTACCACGTAATTCCGTTGAGATGACACCGTATGAACTATGGTTTAGAGAAACCTAAGCTGTCATTTCTTAAAAGTTTGGGGCTGCGACGCTTATGTGGAAAAGTTTCAGGTTGATAAGCTCGAACCCAAAGCGGACAAATGCATCTTCATAGGACACCCAAAACAGTTGGGTATACCTCCTAATTCAGATCCGGAAGCAATAGGGATTGCTTCTTGAATCGGGTCCTTTCTCGAGGAAAAGTTCGTCTCGAAAAGTTGAGTGGGAGGATGGTGGAGACTTGATGAGGTTATTGAACCGTCACTTCAACTAGTGTGTAGCAGGGCACATGAAGTTGTTCCCATGGCACCTACACCAATTGAAGTAGAAGCTTATGACAGTAATCATGAAGTTTCCGATCAAGTCACTACCAAACCTCGTAGGACGACAAGGACGCAGCGTCGCTTGAGTGAGTGGTACGGTGATCCTGTCTTGAAGGTCATGTTGCTAGACAACAATGAACCTACGAGCTATGGAGAAGCGATGGTGGGCCCAAATTCGACAAATGGTTAGAGGCCATGAAATCCGAGATAGTATCCATATATCAGAACAAAGCATGGACTTTGGTGGACTTGCCCGATGATCGGCAAGCCATTGAGATGAATGGATCTTTAAGGAGAAGACGGACGTGGACGGTAATGTCACCGTCTATGAAGCTCGACTTGTGGCGAAAAGTTTTTCACAAGTTCAAGGAGTTGACTACGATGAGATTTTCTCATCCGTAGCAATGCTTAAGTCCGTCGGAATCATGTTAGCATTAGCTGCATTTATGAAATCTGGCAGATGAATGTCAAAACGAGTTTCGTTACCAGTTTACGTAAGGAAAGGTTGTATGTGATACAATCAGAAAAGTTTTGTCGATCCTAAGGACGCTAAAAAGGTATGCTAGCTCCAGCGATCCTTTTTAAGGACTGGAGTAAGCATCTCGGAGTTGGAATGTGCGCTTTGATGAGATGATCAAAGATTTTGGGTTTATACAAAGTTTATGAGAAACTTGTATTTCCAAAGAAGTGAGTGGGAGCACTATAAAATTTCTGATGAGTATATGTTGTTGACATATTGATGATCAGAAATGATGTAGAATTTCTGGAAAGCATATAGGATTATTTGAAAAGTATTTTTCAATGGAAAACCTGTATTAAGCTACTTGAACATTGAGCATCAAGATCTATGAGGATAGATCAAAAACGCTTAATGGTACTTTCAAATGAGCATATACCTTGACATGATCTTGAAGGTGTTCAAGATGGATCGATCAAAGAAGGAGTTCTTGCACGAGATGTAAGGTATGAAGTTAAGAGTTAAAAGCTCGACCACGGCAGAAAAGAGAGAAAGGGCGAAGGTCGCCCCTATGCTTCGGAACATAGGCTCTATAGTATGCTATCTTGTGTACCGCATCGAAGTGTGCCTTGCCATGAGTTAGTCAAGGGGTACAAGAATGATCCAGAATGGATCATTGGACAGCGATCAAAATTGTCCTTGGAGTAAATAAGGACATGTTTCTCGATTATGGAGGTGATAAAGAGTTCGGCGTAAGCGTTACGTCAATGCAAGCTTTAACACCTATCCGAAAGTGACTCGAGTAGCAAACCGGATACGTATAGTGGAGCAACCGTTTGGAATAGATCCAAGTGGAGCGTGGAAGCGACATTTACAATATGACATGGAGAATTGCAAAGCACACACGGATCTGAAAGGTTCGCACCCGTTGACTAAAACCCGTTGACTAAAACCTCTCTCACAAGCAAAACATGATCAAACCTCGTAACTCATTGAGTCTAAATCACATGATGATGTGAACTAGTTTACGTACACTAGTAAACTCTTGGGTGTTGGACACATGGCGATGTGACATATCGATGTTAATCACATGACGATGTGAACTAGATTATTGACTCTAGTGCAAGTGGGAGACTGTTGGAAATATGCCCTAGAGGCAATAATAAATTAGTTATTATTATATTTCCTTGTTCATGATAATCGCTTATTATCCATGCTATAATTGTATTGATAGGAAACTTCGGATACATGTGTGGATACATAGACAACACCATGTCCCTAGTAAGCCTCTAAATGACTAGCTCGTTAATCAATAGATGGTTACGGTTTCCTGACCATGGACATTGGATGTCGTTGATAACGGGATCACATCATTAGGAGAATGATGTGATGGACAAGACCCAATCCTAAGCCTAGCACAAAGATCGTGTAGTTCGTATGCTAAAGCTTTTCTAATGTCAAGTATCATTTCCTTAGACCATGAGATTGTGCAACTCCGGATACCGTAGGAATGCTTTGGGTGTACCAAACGTCACAACGTAATCGGGTGGCTATAAAGGTGCATTACGGTATCTCCGAAAGTATCTCATTGGGTTGGCACGAATCGAGATCGATTTGTCACTCCGTAAACGGAGAGGTATCTCTGGGCCCACTCGGTAGGACATCATCATAATGTGCACAATGTGACCAAGGGGTTGATCACGGGATGATGTGTTACGGAACGAGTAAAGAGACTTGCCGTAACGAGATTGAACAAGGTATCGGTATACCGGACGATCGAATCTCGGGCAAGTACAATACCGCTAGACAAAGGGAATTGTATACGGGATCGATTGAGTCCTTGACATCGTGGTTCATCCGATGAGATCATCGTGGAACATGTGAGAGCCAACATGGGTATCCAGATCCCGCTGTTGGTTATTGACTGGAGAATGTCTCGGTCATGTCTACATGTCTCCCGAACCCGTAGGGTCTACACACTTAAGGTTCGATGACGCTAGGGTTATAAAGGAAGTTTGTATGTGGTTACCGAATGTTGTTCGGAGTCCCGTATGAGATCCCGGACGTCACGAGGAGTTCCGGAATGGTTCGGAGGTAAAGATTTATATATGGGAAGTCCTATTTTGGTCGCCGGAAAAGTTTCGCACTTTATCGGTATTGTAAGGAGTGTCGAAAGGGGTCCGGGTCGACTGGGGTCCACCTGCCCGGGGGGCCACATGGGCTGTAGGGGTGCGCCTTGGCCTATATGGGCCAAGGGCACCAGCCCCAAGAGGCCCATGCGCCAAGGAAACTTGGGAGGGAAGAGTCCTCAAGGGGAAGGCACCTCAGGGTGCCTTGGGAGGATGGACTCCTCCCCTCTTGGCCGCACCCCTTCCTTGGAGGAAGGGGCAAGGCTCGCCCCCCCGTCTCCTTGCCCCTATATATAGTGGAGGGAGGAGGGCATCCACACATGAGCCTGGCGCCTCCCTCCCTCCCGTGACACCTCCTCCTCTCCGTAGGTGCTTGGCGAAGCCTGCAGGATTGCCACGCTCCTCCACCACCACCACGCCGTTGTGCTGCTGTTGGATGGAGTCTTCCTCAACCTCTCCCTCTCTCCTTGCTGGATCAAGGCATGGGATACGTCACCGGGTTGTACGTGTGTTGAACGCGGAGGTGCCGTGCGTTCGGCACTTGATCATCGGTGATCTGAATCACGACGAGTACGACTCCATCAACCCCGTTCACTTCAACGCTTCCGCTTAGCAATCTACAAGGGTATGTAGATGCACTCTCCTTCCCCTCGTTGCTAGTTTCTCCATAGATAGATCTTGGTGACACGTAGGAAAATTTTGAATTTCTGCTACGTTCCCCAACACATATGTGGTAATGTTTTTGAGATTTGTTACGGTTATAAGTTAATTTTAGAAATCGTGCGGCGGACGACGAGTGGCAGCGGTGGTTTTTCGCTAAATTTTTCCGAACCGCTGGTTGAAATGATTTAAATCATATGCCATTGGAAAGATATCGACGAGACGCAACTTTTTCATGTAGAACACTCTCTCTAATTCCTTACGGTTTAAGCGCAGTTTTGATTTTACCAAAAAGCGGACACTCTGTTTTTCGCGAGACCAAAATCGTCGTGTGTACTTCATCGGACACAAGAACGCACTGCTTCAAACGGTAACCGCACTGCAGTAGACAGCCAAGTGAACTTCATAAATTCTTTTTATCAGACATAAACTTTCTCGCACAAGTTTTTGTTGTCTTTTTTTCAACTTTTTTTCGAACGAGAGTGGACCACAACACTTCCGAAAGTGAACCGTAACACTACCCAAAGTGAACCTCGTGAGTTCTTGTTGTCTTTTTTTTCATACTTATTAATTTTTTACGCGCGTTGACCAAGCGAGTGGACCTTTCATCAGATAGAAGAACGCACTGCTTCAAATGGAAAACCGCACTGCAGCAGACAGTCAAGTAACTTCATGATTTCTTTTTGTCGGACATAAACTTTCTCGCACAAGTATTTGTTGTCTTTTTTTCAACTTTTTTTTCGAACGAGAGTGGACCACAAAACTTCCCAAAGTGAACCATAACACTACCCAAAGTGAACCTCATGAGTTCTTGTTATCTTTTTTCATACTTATTAATTTTTACCCGTGTTGACCAAGTGAGTGGACCTTTCATCAGACGGAAGAACGACCGCCTTTGCTTGGACGTAAAACCGCCTTTGCATTAGAAGGGGCAAAAGAACTTCATGTTTCTTTTTATTTTTTTCTAACTTTTATGAACGAGAGCGACCGTAGAGACGAGACCAAATGAACCACATCAAGGGGGATGTGGGTAAAGTGAACGGCGACACGAGTCTAAGTGGACCGCATGACTTTGTTGTCTTTTCTCTAACTTCTTTTTTCAAGCTTACATGGACCACATGATTAAGATTAGTGAACCACATGGTTGAGGCCAGAGACTGCTTTTTCCCCATCAGTAAAATGAACCACATCGCATAAACTAGTGAACTGCATTTAAAAGGAAACAATGTATTTGTTCTGAGCCAGATGAAAGTAGTGTACTGCACGTTTCTACAATTTTCTTTACACACCGACATACCACAAGCATCATTTACAAATGAACAACATCTTTTTAAAAAATAAGTGAACCACGTGTGTTCTTTATTTTGTAATGTAACATCAGGTCTCAACATTTTTATAGGAAAAGAGCCCCAAAAATGCAATTGCAAACCGAGCAAACTGCATCACCTTTTTTTGCGTGCCACAACGAAGAACAAAGAGGACTTCAAAAAAGTGAAATAATTTTGTTCTACACATTGAGAGAACTATAAATGGCGCAAACAAATTTTTGAGGCTCACGTAGTGGTTGATCGCACCACGACACCGGGGTTCAGATCAAGAGATGTAAAGTGTACTGCCTACTCCACTATAGAGACGTGAGGAGGTGCTCGTTGAAGACCAAGCCGTTGCTGCAGTTGTTGCTGGGTGTGCCCATGATCTGTATATACATGTGCACAGAACCGCATCTTCTGTTGGCGGTTGCACCTCCGCTCATGAATCGCTCCCAAGCAAAATTTGAGAAAGCAATAACAATATCCTGAACTTTAACTATGTCGTAGCCACACCGCAGCTTCCTGTTGCTGGGGAATAAGAGAACCACCGCACGCATCTTAGCTGGTGTCGCGCCACACCCTAGTTCCCAGCACGGCAGAACCCGTCCTCACCTCACATAGAGCAGCAGGAGAAAGCACGGCCAGGGCCATGGATCTGACAGTGAACTGCAAAATGAAATTCAACGAGCTGCAAATAAATATCAAAAGCGAAGCTTGAAGAGCAGCAAAAACAAGTATTTTCTGAACTACACAGGCGACCGTTGACCTTCACTCCAGCTCGGATTGCTTGATCTGAGGGTACCGGCAATCGCAAGAACGGCGTTTGGGGGCGCATGCGGAGGAAGCGGCCTGTTGAATCGGGTGACGGCCCGTCGCCGGGCAGCACTGCGGAAGCATGGGGGCACGCCATCGGGCGTGGACTGCAGCGTCTGACGGTGTGCGGTCTTGACCACGACCGCGGAAGAAGGGCCGGGAAGGCCGTCGTCTCCAACGTATCTATAATTTTGATTGCTCCATGCTATATTATCTACTATTTTGGACAATATTGGGCTTTATTATCCACTTTTATATTATTTTTGGGACTAACCTATTAACCGGAGGCCCAGCCCGAATTGTGCTTTTTGCCTATTTCGTAGTTTCACGGAAAAAGAATATCAAACGGAGTCCAAACGGAATGAAACCTTCTGGAGCGTGATTTTTGGAACGAACATGATCCAGAGACTTGGACCCTCGTAAGAGAAGCTTCCAGAGGCCACGAGGTAGGGGCGCGCCTACCCCCCTGTATGCCTCCACCCTCGTGGCCCCCTGTTGCTCCACCGACGTACTTCTTCCTCCTATATATACCTCGTACCCCCAAGCGATCGGGGGCGGAGCCAAAACCTAATTCCACCGCCGCAACCTTCTCAGACTACGAGATCCCATCTTGGGGCCTGTTAGGAGCTCATGGAGAGGGCATCCATCACGGAGGGCTTCTACATCAACACCATAGCCTCTCCGATGAAGTGTGAGTAGTTTACCTCAGACCTTCGGGTGCATAGTTATTAGCTAGATGGCTTCTTCTCTCTTTTTCAATCTCAATACAATGTTCTCCCCCTCTCTCGTGGAGATCTATTTGATGTAATCTTCTTTTTGCGGTGTGTTTATTGAGACCGATGAATTGTGGGTTTATGATCAAGTTTATCTATGAACAATATTTGAATCTTCTCTGAATTATTTTATGTATGATTGGTTATCTCTGCTAGTCTCTTTGAATTATCAGTTTGGTTTAGCCTACTTGATTGATCTTTCTTGCAATGGGAGAAGTGCTTAGCTTTGGGTTCAATCTTGCGGTGTCCTATCCCGATGAGGGGCAGCAAGGCACGTATTGTATTGTTGCCATCGAGGATAACAAGATGGGGTTTTTATCATATTGCATGAATTTATCCCTCTACATCATGTCATCTTGCTTAAGGCGTTACTCTGTTTTCATGAACTTAATACTCTAGATGCATCTTTGGATAGCGGTCGATGAGTGGAGTAATAGTAGTAGATGCAGGCGAGTCGATCTACTTGTCTCGGACGTGATGCCTATATACATGATCATACCTAGATATTCTCATAACTATGCTCAATTCATCAATTCCTCAACAGTAATTTGTTCACCCACCGTAAAATACTTATGCTCTTGAGAAAAGCCACTAGTGAAACCTATGGCCCCCGGGTCTATCTTCATCATATTAATCTTCCAACACTTAGTTATTTCCTTTCCTTTTTACTTTGCTTTTATTTTACTTTGCATCTTTATCATAAAAATACTGATACGTCTCCAACGTATCTATAATTTATGAAGTATTCATGCTATTACATTATCCTTCTAGGATGTTTTATATGCATTTATATGATATTTTATATGATTTTTGGGACTAACCTATTAACCTAGAGCCTTGTGCCAGTTTTCGTTTTCTCCTTGTTTTAGAGTATCACAGAAAATGAAAACTAAACGGAGTCCAATTGACGTGCCACTTGACTGAGATCATTTTTGGACCAGAAGAAGCCCACGGAGTACCAGAAGCAGGCCAGAAGAGTCCCGGGCTGCCCACGAGGGTGGGGCGCGCCCACCCCCTAGGCGCGCCCCCTACCTAGTGGACAGCCCGGAGACCCCGACGTGAAATCAGCATAAAACTCTTCTATATATACCCAAACTTCGAGAAGAAACCTAGATCAGAAGTTTCGCCGCCGCAAGCCTCTGTAGCCACGCGAAGTCAATCTAGGCCCTCTCCGGCACCCTGCCGGAGGGGGTCCATCATCACCGGTGGCCATGGAGGAGTATCCCGAAGGGGCCGTCATCACCATGAAGGCCAAGGACCAGAAGGTGGAGGCCATGGAGGAGGAAGCACAAGCGGGAGAACCTCTCCTCCTCTCTTTCGGTGGCGCCGGAGTGCCATCGGGAGGGGAATCGTCGCCACGGTGATCGTCTTCATCAACATCACCATCATCATCACCATCCTCATCTCTTTTAAGCGGTCCACTCTCCCGCACCCCGTTGTAATCCCTACTTGAACATGGTGCTTTATGCCACATATTATGATCCAATGATGTGTTGCCATCCTATGATGTTCTGAGTAGATATCTTTTGCCTTTGGGTTGATTGATGATCTAGATTG
Source organism: Aegilops bicornis (assembly GCA_021605145.1). Taxonomy (NCBI): domain Eukaryota; kingdom Viridiplantae; phylum Streptophyta; class Magnoliopsida; order Poales; family Poaceae; genus Aegilops; species Aegilops bicornis. The sequence goes on along the minus strand of CM038671.1, from coordinate 259,397,316 downwards.
GTATGAGTTGTATGTTTTACTTTGGTGCTGTCCTATGGTGCCCTACGTAGTCGGCATAGCGTGAGGGATTCATTGTAGGGTGTTGCAATACGTTCATGATTCGCTTATAGTGGGTTGGTGAGTGGTGAAACACAAACCCGAGTAAGAGGGATTGTTGCGTATGGGAATAAAGAGGACTTGATGCTTTAATGCTATGGTTGGGTTTTACCTTAACGATCTTTAGTAGTTGCGGATGCTTGCTAGAGTGCCAATCATAAGTGCATATGATCCAAGTAGAGAAAGTATGTTAGCTTATGCCTCTCCCTCTTATGAAACTGCAATGGTGATTACCGGTCTTGTTAACAATTGCCTAGGACAATTCCGCACACCGATCCACCATTATTCCACACTCGCTATTTATATTATTTAGTAATATATTTTAACTTTATGATAACAGCACATACTTTTATGTTTTAGCTCTCCGATATCATGCAAAGTTATCCTCTTCATACCCACAACGTAGTTTTATTTCCCGTTTCTAGTTGGAAGTAAGCGTTAAATTTACCGTGAAATTAAATGTCGATGGCAGATAGGGCTTGAGAGAATATTGATCTTAACTTTAGCTCCTTGTGGGTTCGACACTCCATACTTATCACTTCCACCTTTGGAAAGTGCTACGATGATTCCTTGCACTTGGGGATTATCAAGCTCTTTTTGGCGCCCGTTCTTAGGGAGCAATAGCGTGTGGTTGATATTCTCGTGTGTGCTTGTTTGCTTTCTTCACTAAGTAGATTTTGTTTTTCCTTTTGTTTCTGTTTAGTTGTGGGTGAAACATACAAAAAATTAAAGAATGAAAATACAAAAAAAATTATTACTTGCCTCTCATGCCTAAAAAAGTTTTTCAAAAAGAGAAGTGATTGGAAAGTGATGCATTGAAGAAGTGAGGGTCGACCTTGAGCACTTGTGCTCATGCTCATGGAAACAATGTAAATTTTTCATGGAAGTTTCTCTGTAAATAATTACCCCCTTGTATATATTCATTGTATTATAAAAATAATGTGCCAAGCTTTGGTTTTAGGATGATTAGATTGCTTGTTTACTATGTGCAGAACAAAAACAGAAACTTTGGCTGTAGTGCATGAATTTACATTTTTTACTGGAAGGTAAAATGGGTCTGAAAATATTTGCACATTAATTCTGTACAAATTTTTCAAATTGTAAAATTTAGTTCATAATTTTAGGAGTTACAGAAGTTTAATAAACTTCCAGATTACTACAGACTGTTTTTTTTAACAGATTCTGTTTTTCGTGTGTTGTTTGCTTATTTTGATGAATCTATGGCTAGTAAAATATTTTATGAACCATAGAGAAGTTGGAATACAGTAGGTTTAACACCAATATAAATAAAGAATGAGTTCACTACAGTACCTAAAGGTAGTGATTTGCTTTACTATACTAACGGATCTCACAAAGTTTTTGTTAAGTTTTTGTGGATGAAGTGTTCGAAGAACAAGGAGTTACCGATGTGACAAGAATAAAGAGAAGCAAGAGTTCAAGCTTGGGGATGCCCAAGGCACCCCAAGTAAATATTTCAAAGGATACTCAAGCATCTAAGCTTGGGGATGCCCAGTTGGCATCCCATCTTTCTTCTTCAACAATTATCGGTATACCTCGGTTTTTGTTTTGTTCACATGATTTGTGCCCTTTGTGTTTTTGTTTTACCTTTAAGAACCATGCTAGTATGAGATGTCCCTTCATCAATTTATATAATACTTCATGTGCTTCACTTAAATCTTTTAAGTATGATCTTATAGAATTACTCTTTGTGCTTCACTTAAATCTTTTTGAGTATGGTTTTATAGAATGCTTCATGTGCTTCACTTATACATTTTGAGCTTGGATATTGGTTAGTTGTAGAACGCTCCATGAACTTCACTTATATCTTTTGGAGTATGAATAATACTATCATTTAAAGTGGGTTTGGAAGAGTGTCAACTTCAGGAATTAGTGATCCCACTATTTTGGAGGATGTTGAATCTTAATGTGATATTTATGAAAGTGGATTTGGAAGAGTGTCAACTTTAGTTAGTGATGACTCCACTATTTCGGAAGAGGTTCCAATTGAGTATGAGAACAAAGTTGATATCCATGATTCTACTGAAAATAATTATGAGGAGGAATACATGCTTGTAGGAGTTGCAATAATATCAAGTTTCCTCTCTATGTGCTTAAAGTTTTGAAGTTATACTTGTTTTGCCTTCCTATGCTAGTTGATTGTTGTTCTTATAAATTGTGTGCTCACAAAATCCCTACGCATAGGAAGTAAGTTATATTTAAATGTGCTAGTCATATTCTTCAAGATGCTCTCTTTGTGCTTCAATTCCTATCTTTTATGTGAGCATCATTGAAATCATCATGCCTAGCTAAAAGGCATTAAAGAAAAGCGCTTGTTGGGAGACAACCCAATATTTATCCTTACTGTTTTTGTGTGTTTACATGATTAAGCTACTGTAGTAATCATGTTTTATAGCTTTTTTTCAATAAAGTGCCAAGTAAGACCTTTGGGAAGACTTGGGTGAAAGTTAATGTGATCTTGCTGTAAAAAACAGAAACTTTGCGCTCACGAGAATAGATGTCATTTTTTACAGAAGAGTGCTCTTGAGTTGATTATTTTTGAAGAAGATTAATAGACAAATTCCTCACGTCCACCAATTTATTCATAATTTTTGGAGTACAGAAGTATGGTTATTGTTCAGATCATTACAGACTGTTCTGTTTCTGACAGATTCTGTTTTTATTGCATAGTTTGCTTGTTTTCTAATTTCTATGACTTATATTCCTCAATATAAATTGTAGAAATGATATGGTACAGTAGGCATTGTGTGAGAACAATTATGAACCTTGTCTTTGACAGTACCAAAGTGAATTGTTTTCTCTTTGTCATACTAACCTATCTCACGAAGTTTGGTTAAGTTTTGTGTGATTGAAGTTTTCAAGTTTTGGGTGAGATATCGATATGAGGAGAATAAGGAGTGGAAAGACCCTAATCTTGGGGATGCCCAAGGCACCCCAAGGTAATATTCAAGGAAGACTCAAGTGCCTAAGCTTGGGGATGCTCCGAAAGGCATCCCCTCTTTCGTCTTCAAAACTATCGGTACACCTTACTCGGAGCTATATTTTTATTCGTCACATGATATGAGTTTTGCTTGGAGCGTATTTTCAATTCTACTTGCTGTTTGAATAAAATATTTGGATCTGAAATATTGAATAAAAAGAATCCTCCCATGGCTAGTTAATTATTTGACTACTCAGTGTTCTTCACTCATATCTTTTGGAGTAGTTTGTCATTTACTCTTGTGCTTCATGTATATCCTATGAGTAAATGGTTGAATAAATTGAATGTCATAAAATCTGAATTTATATATGTTTCATACGCTTATAACATGGGGAGTAATGAATTCACACATAATAAGTATAGGTAGTAAACTTATTGAAAGTTAGCAAACGTAGAATTGGTCACTTGAACAATTCGTGAAAGAATATTGAAGGAGGAGAGGTTTCACATATAAATATACTATCTTGGACATATTTTATGATTGGGAGCACTCATTAAAATATGACATTCTAAAGAGTTGATGTTGGACACGGAAGACAACGTAATGGGTTATGTTTTCTTATATCTGAAATAAAGTATATTGTCATGGATCATCCAACATGTTGAGCTTGCCTTTCCCCCTCATGCTAGCCAAATTCTATGCACCAAGTAGAGATACTACTTGTGCTTCCAAAACCCTTAAACCAGTTTTGCCATGAGAGTCCACCATATCTACCTATGGATTGAGTAAGATCCTTCAAGTAAGTTGTCATCGGTGCAAGCAATAAAAATTGCTCTCTAAATATGTATGATTGAATGGTGTGGAGGAAATAAGCTTTATACGATCTTGTGATGTGGAAGAAATAAAAGCGGCGGACTGCATAATAAAGGTTCATATCACAAGGGGCAATATAAATTGACGTACTTTCGCATTAAGATTTTGTGCATCCAACCATGAAAGCGCATGGCAACCTCTGCTTCCCTCTGCGAAGGGCCTATCTTTTATTATTATCCTCTACCTTATGCAAGAGTCATGGTGATCTTCACCTTTCCTTTTTACATTTTATCCTTTGGCAAGCACAGGGTGTTGGAAAGATCCTGATATGTATATATCTAATTGGATGTAAGTTAGCATGAGCTATTACTGTTGACATTACCCTTGAGGTAAAAGGTTGGGAGGCGAAACTATAAGCCCCTATCTTTCTCTCTCGTCCCATTAAAACTCCATAACCACAAGTATTGCGTGAGTGTTAGCAATTGTGAAAGACTAAATGATAGTTGAGTATGTGGAGTTTGCTAAATCAAAGCTCTAACATAGACTCTTCCTGAAAATAAGATGAATTGCAATTGTTTGATGACTGAGAATATTGTTTGTTAGTTTTCAAGAAATTTTATGATCTATACTTTAACATGTGATTAGCTTGTTACTTTATCATGAGAAGTTTTATGAGATGAGCTGACATATAATGATGCTAGAAAAAGTGATTGGAATTATCATTGATCAAACTTAAGCACTTGCTAGCATTCACACTTCATAAATTATTTCTTTTATCATTTACCTACTCGAGGACGAGCAGGAATTAAGCGTGGGGATGCTGATACGTCTCTAACGTATCTATAATTTATGAAGTATTCATGCTATTATATTATCCTTCTAGGATGTTTTATATGCATTTATATGATATTTTATATGATTTTTGGGACTAACCTATTAACCTAGAGCCCAGTGCCAGGTTCCATTTTCTCCTTGTTTTAGAGTATCACAGAAAAGGAAAACTAAACGGAGTCCAATTGACTTGCCACTTGACGGAGATCATTTTTGGACCGTAAGAAGCCCACGGAGTACGAAGCGAGCGGAAGAGTCCGGGCTGCCCACGAGGGTGGGCGCGCCCCCTACCTCGTGGACAGCCCGAGACCCCCTGACGTGAAATCAACATAAAACTCTTCTATATATACCCAAACTTCCAGAAAGAAACCTAGATCGGAAGTTCTGCCGCCGCAAGCGTCTATAGCCACGAGAAGTCAATCTAGGCCCTCTCCCGCACCCTGCCGAAGGGGGCCATCATCACCGGTGGCCATGGAGGAGTATCCCGGAGGGTCCATCATCACCATGAAGGCCAAGGACCCGGAAGGTGGAGGCCATGGAGGAGGAAGCACAAGGGGAGAACCTCTCCTCCTCTCTTACAGTGGCCGGAGTGCCATCGGGAGGGGAATCGTCGCCACGGTGATCGTCTTCATCAACATCACCATCATCATCACCATCCTCATCTCTTTTAAGCGGTCCACTCTCCCGCACCCCGTTGTAATCCCTACTTGAACATGGTGCATTATGCCACATATTATGATCCAATGATGTGTTGCCATCCTGTGATGTTTTGAGTAGATAGCTTTTGTCTTTGGGTTGATTGATGATCTAGATTGGTATGAGTTGTATGTTTTACTTTGGTGCTGTCCTATGGTGCCCTCTGTAGTCGGCATAGCGTGAGGGATTCAGCTGTAGGGTGTTGCAATACGTTCATGATTCGCTTATAGTGGGTTGGTGAGTGGTGAAACACAAACCCGAGTAAGAGGGATTGTTGCGTATGGGAATAAAGAGGACTTGATGCTTTAATGCTATGGTTGGGTTTTACCTTAATGATCTTTAGTAGTTGTGGATGCTTGCTAGAGTTCCAATCATAAGTGCATATGATCCAAGTAGAGAAAGTATGTTAGCTTATGCCTCTCCCTCATATGAAACTGCAATAGTGATTACCGGTCTTGTTAACAATTGCCTAGGACAATTCCGCACACCGATCCACCATTATTCCACACTCGCTATTTATATTATTTAGTAATATATTTTAACTTTATGATAACATCACCTACTTTTATGTTTTAGCTCTCCGATATCATGCAAAGTTATCCTCTTCATACCCACAACGTAGTTTTATTTCCCGTTTCTAGTTGGAAGTAAACGTTCGGTGCACGTAGAGTCGTATCAGTGGTAGATAGGGCTTGAGAGAATATTGATCTTACCTTTAGCTCCTTGTGGGTTCGACACTCCATACTTATCACTTCCACCTTTGGAAAGTGCTATGATGATTCCTTGCTCTTGGGGATTATCAAATACCAAAAATATTATCATATCATATCTATCAGATCTCACTCTTGTAAGTGATCGTGAAGGGATTAACAACCCCTTATCGCGTTGGTTGCAAGGATTTATTTGTTTTGTGTAGGTGTGAGGGACTCGCGCGTAGCCTCCTACTGGATTGATACCTTGGTTCTCAAAAACTGAGGGAAATACTTACGCTACTTTCTTTGCATCACCCTTTCCTCTTCAAGGGAAAACCAACGCAGGTGCTCAAGTGGTAGCAAGAAGGATTTCGGCGCCGTTCTTGGGGAGGTCTCTGAAAAAGTCAACATACCAAGTACCCATCACAAACCCTTATCTCCGCATTACATTATTTGCCATTTGCCTCTCGTTTTCCTCTCCCCCACTTCACCCTTGCCGTTTTATTCGCCCTTTTTCCGTTCGTCTTTTCGTTTGCCTTGATGTCTTACTTGGCTCGTTTGCTCGTTTGGTTGAAATAGTTGAGTATTTAGTCCTAAACAGAGAAGCTAATATCTATGGATCCTCGTCCGCTTGCCAATATTTTTAAGAGATCCAATTATGATGAACCAATTCCTAGTGATTTGGATGCACTAGATTATCTTTGTAAGGTTTTGCTTGAAATCCGTGAATCTGAAAATTGTGATGAAGTGCTTTACGAAGTGATTCATGATAGATCTTTGAATAAAAAGCATGATTGCAATGATTTTATTATAAATTCTATTGATGTAAATTATGCTAATAATATTCAAAACCCTAAGCTTGGGGATGCTAGTTTTGCTATGTCCACTACCTATTTGCAATAATCATGATTGGGGAGATTCTTCTTATGATCTTGAAAATTTATTTAAGCCCCGTGATGAATATAATATTGATAATAGTGTTTGCAATAATATTGAAAGTGGGTTTGGAAGAGTGTCAACTTTAGATCCCACATATTTGGATAATATTCAATCTTATGAATTTTTTTATAAAAGTGGGCTTGGAGAAATCATGACTTTAGTTAATGATAATCCCACTATTTTGGAAGAGTGTCAACTTCGCACATGTGGATCGTGTTGAGAATATGTTATGTGATAGCTATATTGTTGAATTTTCTTATGATCCTACATGTAATTATTATGAGAGAGGAAAATATGGTGATAGAAATTTTCATGTTACTAAATTACCTCTCGTTATGTTGAGATTGCTATTGTTCCTTTCCGCTTCCTTGCATATGCTAGTTTTGCTTGCTATGATAATTTGTTTTTCTATAAGATGCCTATGCATAGGAAGTATGTTAGACTTGGATGTGTTTGTCACGTGTTTTATGATGCTCTCTTTGTGCTTCAATTCTTGTCTTTCATGTGAGCATCATTAAAATTATCAATGCCTAGCTAAAAGGCTTTAAAGAAAAGCGCTTGATGGGAGACAACCCAACATTTTTACTTGCTGTTATTAAATAAATCTTTGATATAGCCTCTGGTTAGATGTGTTTTTATGTTTTAATTAGTGTTTGTGCCAAGTTAAACCTATAGGATCTTCTTGGATGATAGTTATTTGATCTTGCAGAAATTTTCAGAAACTTTCTGTTCACGAAAACAATTGTTAAAAATCACCAGAACGTGATAAAATACTGATTCCAATTTCTGCTGATAAATAAACAAGTTTCCTAGTTCTTCCTATTTTGGATGATGTTTTGGAGTTCCAGAAGTTTGTGTTAGTTACAGATTACTACAGACTATTCTGTTTTTGACAGATTCTGTTTTTCCTGTGTTGTTTGCTTATCTTGATGAATCTATGGCTAGTAAAATAGTTTATAAACCATAGAGAAGTTGGAATACAGTAGGTTTAACACCAATATAAATAAAGAATGAGTTCATTACAGTACCTTGAAGTGGTCTTTTGTTTTCTTTCGCTAAAGGAGCTCACGAGATTTCTGTTGAGTTTTGTGTTGTGAAGTTTTCAAGTTTTGGGTGAAAGATTTGATGGATTATGGAACAAGGAGTGGCAAGAGCCTAAGCTTGGGGATGCCCATGGCACCCCCAATATAATCTAAGGACACCAAAAAGCCAAAGTTTGGGGATGCCCCGGAAGGCATCCCCTCTTGCGTCTACTTCCATCGGTAACTTTACTTGGAGCTATATTTTTATTCACCACATGATATGTGTTTTGCTTGGAGCGTCTTCTATGATTTGAGTCTTTGCTTTTTAGTTTACCACAATCATCCTTGCTGTACACACCTTTTGAGAGAACCATACATGATTTGGAAATTATTAGAATACTCTATGTGCTTCACTTATATCTTTTGAGTTATATAGTTTTGCTCTAGTACTTCACTTATATCTTTTAGAGCACGGTGGTGGATTTTTTTTATAGAAACTATTGATCTCTCATGCTTCACTTAGATTATTTTGAGAGTCTTAAATAGCATGGTAATTTTCTTAAATAATCTTAATATGCTAGGTATTCAAGATTAGTAAAAACTTTCTTATGAGTGTTTTGAATACTAAGAGAAGTTTGATGCTTGATGATTGTTTTGAGATATGGAGGTAGTGATATTAAAGTTGTGCTAGTTGAGTAGTTGTGAATTTGAGAAATTCTTGTGTTGAAGTTTGCAAGTCCCATAGCATGCACATATGGTAAACGTTATGTAACAAATTTGAAACATGAGGTGTTCTTTGATTGTCCTCCTTATGAGTGGCGGTCGGGGAATGACGATGGTCTTTTTCTACCAATCTATCCCCCTAGGAGCATGCACGTCATGCTTGGTTTTTGATGACTTGTAGATTTTTGCAATAAGTATGTGAGTTCTTTATGACTAATGTTGAGTACATGGATTATACGCACTCTCACCCTTCCATCATTGCTAGCCTCTTCGGTACTGTGTATTTCCCTTTATCACATTGAGAGTTGGTGCAAACTTCGCCGGTGCATCCAAACCCCGTGATATGATATGCTCTTTCACACATAAACCTCCTTATATTTTCCTCAAAACAGCCACCATACCTACCTATTATGGCATTTCCATAGCCATTCTGAGATATATTGCCATGCAACTTTCCACCATTCCGTTTATCATGACACGTTCATCATTGTCATATTGCTTAGCATGATCATGTAGTTGATATAATATTTGTGGCAAAGCCACCGTTCATAATTCTTTCATACATGTCACTCTTGGTTCATTGCATATCCCGGTACACCGCGGGAGGCATTCATATAGAGTCATACTTTGTTCTAGTATCGAGTTGTAATCATTGAGTTGTAAATAAATAGAAGTGTGATCATCATCATTTAATAGTGCATTGTCCCAAAAAAAAAGAAAGGCCAAATAAAAAAAGAAGGCCCAAAAAAGAAATAAAAAGGCAATGCTACTATCCTTTTTCCACACTTGTGCTTCAAAGTAGCACCATAATCTTCATGATAGGGAGTCTCTTGTTTTGTCACTTTCATATTCTAGTGGGAATTTTTATTATATATCTTTGCTTGTATATTCCAAAATGGGCCTCCTCAAGTGCCCTAGGTCTTCGTGGAGAAAGCAAGTTGGATGCACACCCACTTAGTTTCTTTTGTTGAGCTTTCATACATTTATAGCTCTAGTGCATCCGTTGCATGGCAATCCCTACTCCTTGCATTAACATCAATCGAAGGGCATCTCCATAGCTCATTGATTAGCCTCGTTGATGTGAGACTTTCTCCTTTTTTGTCTTCTCCACATAACCCCCATCATCATATTCTATTCCACCCATAGTGCTATGTCCATGGCTCGCGCTCATATATTCGTGAAAGTTTATAGGTTTGAGATTACTAAAGTATGAAACAATTGCTTGGCTTGTCATCGGGGTTGTGCATGATGAGAGCATTCTTGTGTGACGAAAATGGAGCATGACTAAACTATATGATTTTGTAGGGATGAACTTTCTTTGGCCATGTTATTTTGAGAGGACATAATTGCTTAGTTAGTATGCTTGAAGTATTATTATTTTTATGTCAATATGAACTTTTATCTTGAATATTTCGGATCTGAATATTCATACCACAATTAAGAAGAATTACATTGAAATTATGCCAAGTAGCACTCCGCATCAAAAATTCTGTTTTTATCATTTACCTACTCGAGGAATGACGAGAATTAAGCTTGGGGATGCTTCATACGTCTCCAACGTATCTATAATTTTTGATTGCTCCATGCTATATTATCTACTGTTTTGGACAATATTCAGCTTTATTATCCACTTTTATATTATTTTTGGGACTAACCTATTAACCGGAGGCCCAACCCAGAATTGTTGTTTTTTGCCTATTTCAGAGTTTCGCAGAAATAGAATATCAAACGGAGTCCAAACGGAATGAAACCTTCGGGAGCGTGATTTTTGGAACGAACATGATCTAGGAGACTTGGACCCTATGTAAGAGAAGCTTACAGGAGGCCACGAGGTAGGGGGCGCGCCTACCCCCCAGGGCGCGCCCTCCACCCTCGTGGGCCCCCTGTTGCTCCGCCGACGTACGTCTTCCTCCTATATATACCTCACGCACCCCAAGCGATCGGGGATGGAGCCAAAACCTAATTCCACCGCCGCAACCTTCTCAGACCATGAGATCCCACCTTGGGGCCTGTTAGGAGCTCATGGAGGGGGCATCCATCACGGAGGGCTTCTACATCAACATCATAGCCTCTCCGATGAAGTGTGAGTTGTTTACCTCAAACCTTCGGGTCCATAGTTATTAGCTAGATGGCTTCTTTCTCTCTTTTTGGATCTCAATATAATGTTCTCCCCCTCTCTCGTGGAGATCTATTCGATGTAATTTTCTTTTTTGCGGTGTGTTTGTTGAGATCGATGAATTGTGAGTTTATGATCAAGTTTATCTATGAACAATATTTGAATCTTCTATGAATTCTTTTATGTATGATTGGTTATCTTTGCAAGTCTCTTCGAATTATCAGTTTGGTTTGGCCTACTAGATTGATCTTTCTTGCAATGGGAGAAGTGATTAGCTTTGGGTTCAATCTTGCGGTGTCCTTTCCCGATGTGATGAGGGCAGCAAGGCACGTATTGTATTGTTGCCGTCGAGGATAACAAGATGGGGTTTTCATCATATTGCATGAATTTATCCCTCTACATCATGTCATCTTGCTTAAGGCATTACTCTGTTTTCATGAACTTAATACTCTAGATGCATGCTGGATAGAAGTCGATGAGTGGAGTAATAGTAGTAGATGCAAAGGTGAGTCGGTCTACTTGTCTCGGACGTGATGCCTATATACATGATCATACCTAGATATTCTCATAACTATGCTCAATTCTGTCAATTGCTCAACAGTAATTTGTTCACCCACCGTAAAAAACTTATGCTCTTGAGAGAAGCCACTAGTGAAACCTATGGCCCCCGGGTCTATCTTCATCATATTAATCTTCCAACACTTAGTTATTTCCTTTGCTTTTTTACTTTGCTTTTATTTTGCTTTGCATCTTTATCATAAAAATACCAAAAATATTATCCTATCATATCTATCAAATCTCACTCTTGTAAGTGACCGTGAAGGGATTGACAACCCCTTATCGTGTTGGTTGTGAGGATTTACTTGTTTTGTGTAGGTGCGAGGGACTCACGCGCAGCCTCCTACTGGATTGATACCTTGGTTCTCAAAAACTGAGGGAAATACTTACGCTAATTTGCTGCATCACCCTTTCCTCTTCAAGGGAAAACCAACGCAGTTCTCAAGAGGTAGCAAAGGCCGGATCTGTTCTTGAAGGAGCTTAGGGAGTCTGCCGCCGCGCTCCTCACGCACTGGGCATTGGCAAGGCGCAAAGAGGATGGCCGGTTCGTTGGCAAGGCATGGGGGGAGCAGTGGGCTCACAGCACAAGAGTGTACTGCACGGGGAGTCGACGATGGCCGTGTGTGCCTGCTGTGTGGACTACTCCAGCGGAGCGACAAAACTCCCGGAGAGGAAGACCCAGCCGACCTGCATTAGGGAGCAGCCTGGATTGCTTGCCGTTAGTGGAGAATCATAGGTGGAGGAGCAGAGGAGGGGGAGGAAAGGAGGAGGCCAAGGCGTCCCCTCGATCGAGGCAACAAGGAGTCGGGGAGCCTGGAGCTGCAATCCTGTCATCCACGAACTGCATGGACTCGCCGGTCGAACTGCACAGGCCGAAGTATTGAGATGAAAGGGAGCCTGGACGCATCGGATTTGGCCGAGAGGTGGAAGTAGTAGTCGTCCATGGATAGGTTCAAGGTGTCATTGTTCGTATTGCAGAGGCCAAGAGGGAGGCAGAGGAGAATCCCATGGAGGGCATCGACATGCACCGGCAAGAGGGAGGATAGATCCAGTGGAGGTAGGAGTCTGGGGGTGCGTGAGGAGAACTGCATTGGCGTCGTTGTCGTGAGGGGAAGATCCCCATTGTGTGGCCGAGCAGCGGAAGCTGCAGCTCTAGAGATGAAGTGGCGGTGCGCGGAAGAACGAATCCAGTCGCCATGGAAGCGGATCTTGGCTGGGGAAGGGAGGCAGAGGAGCGGCAGTTGCGCCTAGTGCGGCAGTGAATGTAAGGTACGCACGGGGCGGCGCAAGGACGGAGGCACGGGAGTTGAGGAGGTCCCTCCCCGTGTGGCGCATGGCCGGGTGCGCGGCGGTGCCGGCGATGGAAGACGCCGGATGTGGGCGCAGCGACACAGGCGGTCGAGGAAGCCGGATGCGGGTGGGACGGCACCGGCGGTGGATGAAGCCAGATGAGGGTGGGACGGCGCCGTCGAGGGAAGAAGCTGGGTGGGGTGGGGCGGCACCGACGGGGGAAGAAGCTGGTGGGGTGGGGGCGGTGTTGGTTGCGCTGGCTAAAACCGGAGGGAGGTGGCGGGGCTTGGTGGGCGCCGGGGTTGGCGGGCGTCTTTGGGTCCCGGACGGCGGCGGGATGCGCAACCTCTGAGGGCTCGCCGGGGTGGGGCGGGGCGCGGCGGCACCGGCCAAGATAGAGGCGAGAGGTTGGGCGTGGGGAGGGGAAGAAGGTAGGTAGGAGTGGGGGGAGTGCGGGGTGGGGGTGCGGTTTTCCTTTTTTAGTTCGTGCGTTCGGTCAGGGTGTTAGCAGAATAAGAAAGTGTTAGCATAATAAGACTCTTAAAGGGTGTTATCATAATAGGACAACACTATTCTAATCTTGGGATTAGAATAACTATTTGGATCACAGCGTCCTATATAGGAGCCGACAGGATCCTGCCGAACTCCCGAACCGATACGATGGGCGAAAAAAGAAATAAAAAAACGATCTCCACCCACCCCCTGACCACTCCACCCTATGATCCCCATCCTCACCTTATCCCCACCTTCCCCGGCCCCCTCCACAGTCTCCGCTGGCGCAACTCCCGCCAGGATCGCAGGCGCCCCTCCACTACAAAAAAAAGACACATCCGTGACATTTTGGGCCGAACAATTTTTTTTCTGTCATACATATGACACTTCTATGATGATAATTGTGACAAAACCCGGTATCATCATAGATGTGGTGGGCTCCTACTTCTATGACAAAAAATCATGACAGAAAATGGGCTTTTCGTCCTGGGCGGGCGGAGACGCAATGCATGACATTCTTTGGGCCGTCCATGACGAAAAAACCGTGGTAGAAGCGAGGTAGCGGAAAATATCGGGAGTCCCGGTTATGGTGGGTGGTCGGGGCGGCGATGCGCGCGTTCTCTCGTGTCTGTGGCGTGTGTGCGAGGCATTGGGCTCTAACTGAACCCAAGCGAGGCGTTGGCTCTAACTGAACCCGAGCGATTGCACCGTAGGCTACGCGTTACTGAACCCGAGCGATCGATCGATGGCTGTTAACTAAACCCGATCGGCGATTCGCCGCTACTGCGCTAATCAAGCCGATCGATGCCGCCTCTGGATGAACAATGGCGTATGCGGGGGTTGGATGAACAGTTCCGATGGGGGTGGATGAACAGGACCCCGTGGTGTTGCCTCTGGATGAAAAGTACCCCGATCGATCGAGCCGGTTGGGGCTGGATGAACAGGACCCCGTGGAGGGCTGGATGAACAGGACCACCCCGTGGAGGGCAGGATGAACAGTAGCCCGTGCAAGGTTAGTTGAACAGGAGCCCGTGGAGAGGGCTGGTTGAACAGTAGTCAGTGGAGTAGCGCGTGGTGGAGGCTGGATGAACAGGAGCTCGTGGATGACAAGTCACAGGTGGAGGCTGGAGGAGGTCTACGGTGGATAAACAGTAGCCCGTGGAGGCTGGAGGGGGTCGACGGTGGAGATGAACAGTATCCCGTGGAGTCCCGTTTTGCGGTACGCCACACCCCTCCCGATGAACAGGACCCCGTTTCGACCGTAGCGCTCCAACACAAGTCTGTTTCGTCCGTTTTGCGCTACGCCACACCCCTCCCGATCAACAGGACCCCCGTTTCGACCGTAGGAGGTCCGTTTCTTCCATTTTGCGGTACGCCAGACCCCTCCCGATGAACAGGATCCCGTTTCGAACGTGGCCGGCCGAACACAAGGCCGTTTCCTCCGTTGTGGTACGCCAGGCCTCATTTCCATCGCATGTTCCGTCCAAGCCCTCCCGATGAACACGACCGCGCATTCCATTCCGACCCAGCCGGTTGGCTCCCACGCGTTCTGTTGCCTCCCGATGAACACGACGCATTCTGTTGCCTCCCCATGAACACGACGCATTCCGTTGCCTCCCCATGAACACGACGACGACGTTGTTTCTCCGTTCCAACCCAGCCATGTACACGAGCCCTGGCCGTACGTATGCGTGAGTAGGCGTTCGAGACCCGCCCGTATGTACACATATGTGGCCATATTTTCTTCCTTGCACCCTGGCCGTTGTACGTACGTGTACATGCTACATGCGCGCCTCTACTACGACATGTGCACGCCTCTACATCGACCAGTATGTACATAACATTCGCGACCAGAATGACAATGCTACGTACGCTTCGACCAGGTGGGTCTGGTATCGAGCACTTCCTTGCACTGCAAAGATGTAGCCGGTGGGTCCCGGCCGGTCGGCGAATCGTTTTTTTCGAGACGCACTTCCTTGCGTGCGAAGGTGTATTCTTTGGGTCCCGATCGAGAAGCGAATCATTTTTTTTGCCCGACCGCACTTCCTTGCGTGCGAAGGTGTAGCTGCTGGGTCCCAGCAGTAAGGGGGGGGGAATCATTTTGTTTCTTTTTGCCCGGCCGCACTTCCTTGCATGCGAAGATGTAGCTGGTGGGTCCCAGTAGTCAGGGGGGTGAATCATTTTTTTCCGGACGCACTTCCTTGCGTGCGAAGATGTAGTTGGTGGGTCCCAACGGTCGAAGCGAATCGTTTTTTCGGACGCACTTCCTTGCGTGCGAAGATGTAGTCAGTGGGTCCCAATGATCGAAAGCGTTTTTTCGCGAAATCGTTGGCCCGTCCGGTGGGTCCCATTGTCGATTGGAGGAATAATTATTTTGGCGTAATAAGGAGGCACTTCCTTGCTGCGGCCATGGACCCGACTATCGGCCTCTCCACGTCTGATCCACGTCCGATGGAAGCCATTCCTTGACCATATTGACCACGCCACGCAGAGAACCAGGCGGTGGACGTATCGCGAGGCCTAGGAAGGGGACGACGCGGGCCCGGGAAGACGGCGGTGGATGCCCACGTGTAGAGGAGTATGAGGGTTCACTCGTTCGTTGCGGTGTGAAAGGCTGCCGTCATGCATGAATAACAGGGTGTGGGTGTGTAGAGGATGGCACGGCCGATGGGAGTAGTAGGGGCGGTGAGTCCTCCACGGCATCATAAGCCGACCCGCAGGCGGCGAGGCGGTACGACCGGTCTTTGCTTTGGGCGGCTGGAGCAAGAATACTAGAGGTTGAAGAAGCACTACGGCCGTTGGATGGACATTGTACGGTCATTGGAGCTAGAATCGTTCATATATTGACTAAAGTTGACAAAGGCCTCTGTCCAGTCAACTTAGTAGGCCCATTAAGTCAGCCTCCCACCAAGGTGGGTCCCGGCTAGCGAGGGTATTCATTTTTTATGCGTAATAAGGAGGCACTTCCGGTGGATCCGAGTGACAATAGGGGAACGTTTTTCGCGAAATACGGTGGCCCGTCACTGGGTACCGGTCGGGGAAACATTTTTTTCGTGAAATACGTGGCCCGTCCGATGGGTCCCCTCTTGTCGGTGGAGGAATAATTATTTTCAGCGTAATAAGGAGGCACTTCCTTGCGATCGCGGTGGACCCAAATTGTCGACCTCTCCACGTATAGTACTCTTCCGATGGAAGTCGGTCATTGACCACATTGACCACGCCGCGCCGAGAGAACCATGGTGGTGGACGACGGCGAGGCCGAGGAAAGGGACGACACGGAGCCAGGGAAGACGCGGTAGTGGATGCACATGCAGAGAGGAGTACGAGGGTTCACTGGTTCGGCTGCGCTGCCGTCGCTGCAGAATAACAGGGGGTGTGGTGAGTGGAGGGATGGCCTGGCCAGCGGTGGGAGTAGTAGGGGGCGGTGAGGCCTCCGCTGACAAAGCCACGGAAGCGGGAAGCGAGCGACACGATCGGCGCTGCTTTGGGCGGCTGAAGCAAGAAGACCAGAGGTTGAAGAAGCATGACGGCCGTTGGATGGACATCGTACGATCACTGCAGCTAGAATCGTTTATATTCACTAAGTTGACAAAGCCCTTGGTACGTCAACTTAGTAGGCCCACAGGTCAACTTCCAAACAAAGGCGTCGTCCGGATATCGTGGGAGGAATCATTTTTTGGGCGGGTGAAGCTAGAATATCCGAGATTGAAGAAGAAGCACGGCATCCATTGGATGGACATCCAACGGCAACTGCTGCTAGAGCCGTGTGTTGACTATAAGTTGACAAAGCCTTCCATAGAACACGTCAACTTAGTAAGGCCAGAAGTGTGTGGCAGAGAACTTATAGCCCATTTGAGATTTGTAAGAATGTGTAGCCCATTTTTGAATTCTAATGGAATTTACTACAGCCCATTTACAGTTTGTTAAAAGTACAGCCCATTTCAACCAACCGTTCAAAAAAGAATTCAATAAAATTTCCCACATTTTGATGGGATCCAAATATTTTTATCCCAAAATTTCTAGTCAGATTAAATACAATTTCAATATAAATTTATATTACGTAAAAATCCAACGAAACATTAAGCTTCAACAATTAATGAAATTAAAATTTTCAATATCCAAAAATAATATTTTATAAAGTAATCACGTGTTTGGTGCATTTTTTATAGTTACTGCCCAATTTTTATAATTACATCCATTTATTATTTCTTAAATCCCATTTTCTTGTTAAGCCTAATGAATCCCTCCTAGGAAAGATTTGTAGCCCAGCGGGGCAGAGAATAACAACTTAACCTTGCCTGGGTATTCCAAAAAAAAGTATAGCTGGGCTAGCCATTTTTAGCTTGAAAAAAATTAATATCTGGGCTGGATATTTGGCCTGGGCCAGACGGGCCACAGCCCGCCGAGTTAATACCTGTAGCGATGTTTTCGTTGTTGTTCAGAGAAAAATTAAAATCTGGGCTAAACATCGAAAAACTCTGCAGTGCTCACACCTCAAAAACACAAATACTGCTCAAGCTACTTGGTCCCAGCTGTCGGCTGCTTCTTGTGCAATTTTCTCATTTATTGACTACTACATACTCCCTCCTTTCCGGTTTATAGGGCTTATCTCAAAATTTTAGTTTTTCCATTTTATAAGGCTCAATTTGGTTGTTTCCCATCACATGTTCAGATTCCAAGGTGCATTAAATCATTGCATGCAAGTATTAAGAGAAAATTGACCAATGCATGTAATTTATGCATGCATGCATTGCAATTAATGCATTGGTAAACATACTTTTTGAGGAAAACAAGAGCATTAATTGGGTGCTTTTGCAAACTACAAAAAGTATTCCACCACTCACCATCTACCTTGGTTGGTGAGATTTTTGAATTGAGCCTTATAAACCGGTAGGTTGACAATGGTGTGAGACCGTGATGTCAGGAAACCAGGAGGAAGGAAAATAAATTATAGTTATATATATATATATATATATATATATATATATATATATATATATATATATATATATATATATATATATACTAGCAAAAATGCTCGTGCGTTGCAACAGGAAAAAACGCTATATGTGTGTGTGGGGGGCGGAGGGTTATCACTTCTATATGGGTCAAGGATAGTCCTACCATTTTCAAATTGTGGGCATTAGTGCTAGAGCTATTATCTCAGACATTTTTATGCCCAGATAAATCAAGTACTAATCATATCACTTAATTGTACCAATAATATACTTATGTTACATCACCCAGGAAAATATTATTGTAAAAAGGAATGGATTTAAAAAAAATTGGTTTGCAATCATATATGCATGCAGGGGATCAATATTTTGCTTCAAAGTTCTATGAAGAGTTTGTGACTCATGCCTCATTACAATTAGAAGAAGAAAATCTTGTCATCTGTAGGAGGGCGCTAGCACTTTGCAGAAATTATACCTTCGAGATTCATTCTCAAATAAAATTCGGAAGTGCAAAACCAGATCTAACAGTAGTCACAGTACAACTCCAGCCTCCTCGTTTGTTAACTTGCCGTTGTTCTAATGTAGATTCAGCCTCTCTAGCAGAAGGAAAATCCATGTCAATAATAGACTTTGAAACTCAAAGTACAAACTAAATGAAATCCTTCTCAAGTGTGTTTCTGCTTCCACAATAATAATAAAGAATTCTACTTAAATGAGTGTCAAAAGGGATACTTATTGTAGATTACATGAGGAGCCAATAACTGTTTTTACCTAATAGAAAACAATAGGTAGAGAATCTTGTGTCAATAAAATCAATCCTTGGTGATTCAGAAATGGACGATGAACTACACGTAGATTAAACTAAACACTAATTGGAATTTTGAACTGACCCTAGACTACCAGTGTGACACTTGATGTTGGTTGTGTTGCCAAAGTTACAAAAGACTTGCTGCTACATTGGTACTCCACATAAACAAAGTCAATCATTGCTGCTAAACTGGCAATCCACACGAACAAAGTCAATCAGCCATGTACCAAATGTATCTCTGAACTGTAAGTGCGTGAAGGACACAGAACCTACTACGAAAACATAAGTGTCGAGTCACCTAATTCATACAACTTAGTCTAAGGTGATAAGAGTAATGGTAAGTAGCCATTGCTGGGAGATGTGATTTATTGTTGCATACTGCATTGTACATGAACATTTTAAAAATGCTTATAATATATAAACATCAATTTATATATATCTACATGGGAGCATTTCAGAAAACACATGGTGAGCATGAGTGTCGCACAAACCTACAGCTTCCTAGATTTCCATGTCTCATACATGGTGGTGGGCAGAAGCTGCAGCATGTTACTCCTTAGCTTGGGGGCCCTGGTCATGGACGACCCTGCTGGCCAGGGGGCAAGGGGGCAACGGCCAGCAGCACCCACGTAAACTTGTAGCTTTGCATCAAGGCGGCCTCTCATGCCAACTACAACAGCAAATTTTACAGAGTTGGAAGCGGGTAGTGGAGGCTTACTCACATCAATCAGAAAAAAGGACAGAGGATGTCGGATCTTGATGATGGGTGGCTGGGACCAAGGATGAGCCTGGACGACCTGAGGCAGCAGCACAATAGCTCCGTCATGCTGGCGTCCGGCCGTTGGTCCCTGGCACCACGGTAAGAAGGCAGGAAGGAGAGGGAGCTCCCAAAGGGCGACGACGACCCGAGATCCCTTGCGTCGGCAGGGCCGTCGACCTTCACGAACCAGAAGTGATGGAGAAGCAGCATAGTAGTACAGGTCAATGTTTGAATGGATACTACTGAAATATGCCCCGGGAATCCAAAGAAAATAAGACATTGCCAAACAGCATATACAGGTTGACAGCACATAGGGACGTATTCAGGAAATCAAGCATGTGCTTTTCTTAGAGCTAGTAAATTAGTGATGTTATTCTTCGTACCAAAATTCTGATTAGCAAAATTATTGGGCTAGCTGAGAAAATGGAGATTGTTTAACAAATAGTAGCATTATACATGTAATTTAATAAACATATGTTGCAACAGCATTGCTTCTCATAGCATCACCAGATTGGTGCATGCGCTTAGTTAGATAGTGGCGGTGTTTGTCTTCCTTTCAATCAATATACGGAAAATGCTTACAATTAGCATGAAGGGAAATACTCACGTCAAAATCCCATTCACTATAGAGGTCAGGATCATCTACATTCCCCCATATGTATGCATAGGCCATCATTGTATCCGCCGAATCCTGCAAATCCGAAGTACTCAATCCTCTTTCCGTGGAACAGTCTAGTGAAGAATTTCTCTCTTAAGTGCCAAACGAGAAGTGGTCTTTCATGATAGAACAAAACCAATTGATAGCAGTTGTATCTGTGTGCCCCAAAACAGAAGGCTCAATCATGAAAAGGGGTGTCAGGATAACTGATTTGAACTAAACATTTCACTGAATTTTGCAGGTGGTCATGAATCCGGCTACCCTGAGCTGAAGCAGAGACCTAGGCCAGCGAATGGACTTACAGTCAGTGAGATGCCAACAACTTCCCTCACATACTGTTCATCTTCAAATGTGTCCAGCACATCGAACTCCCCATCAGTGATCCCCTTCCAAACCTAGACACATGAACAGATTGTCACTCGTTCTGCACTTCAACCGTTCCATACTGACAGTACTCGCCATTGTTCACATCTTAACTTGCAGTGGACAAACTAAGAAATTAACACCAAGTATACGGGATGTGTGTGCGTGGGATTGCACGCACCTTTCCGGGGACTTTGTTGCCGTCAACGGGGAGCATCGCTGGGTAGACGCGGCCCCTGATATTGAGCCTCTGGCTGCGACAAAAGCAACTTGAGAATAGCGACATGGGGTGCAGAGGGAGAGGGAAAACACATGAAGAACACCGGGAGGAGTGGACACTCACCTGGGCGAGAACCGCCGCGAAGGACATCCCCGGCGACAGTGCGAGGTCCTGCACGTCGTCATCGGCGTCCTTACCGTCGCCTTCGCCGCCCTCTCCTCTCCGAGTGAACAACAGTCGCCGGCGCCGCCGCAGGTGAATCCCCTTCCGCGGTCGGGAGCGCCGGGAGGCCGAGTCGGTCGAGGACGCGGAGGAGGAGGCCCTGTCGGCCTTCGGGGAGTCACCGGCGATGTGGGCGGCCCCGTCCATCGAAAGGGGGCCCGCTGGAGTTGAAGCCCTGCCGCTGGACCTCCTCCCGCGCCTTGTAGATCGCCTCCATGTCGTCCCCGGAACATAATCCGGCCCCTACCTCGCCTCCTCGACCGGATCTGGCCAGAGATTGCCGCCGCCGCGCCCAACATCGTCTGCATCGCAGCCCCATCTCGCTCGGAACCGGCGAGGAACGCCGCTGCCATGTACTTGGAGTTGAAGCTCCGCCACTGGACCTCCTCCCGCGCCTCCTAGATCGCCCCGGCCTCGCCTCCTCGACCGGATCTCACCGGAGATCGCAGCCCCCGCGTTGGGCATCGTCTGCATCGCGGCCAGCCTCAACCTCCAGCTCGTCTCGCTCGCCAGCAACCGAATAACAAAACGCAGGGTCCTTTTTGTAAGAACGACGTATATCATATATCCACTTAAAAAGGGACTGCGGGTTGAATACCAGAAACAACAGGGACTATTTTGCAAAATCGCTAGCGACGCCGGACGACAGAAACCCAATTTTCTTTATTATTAGGTAAAGATAATAAGGAGGCACTTGCGTACGTGAGGCTATGGACCTGGTGGGTCCACATTGTCATCCTCTCCAAGTAAAGTCATCTCCTCGCCCGCGCGCGCTTTCCGCACGAAACAGTCAGCGCCGCCCGCCCTGCTTCCTAGTGCAGGCGATTGGTACGCCTTCAAACGACACAAGTGTCGTCCGTCTGTCCATCTGCCGCCCACATTAATGATACACGGTTACCGAGGCGGCTACTCCGGCGCCACACGTCCGTCCCTCCGCCCGCCCACCATTGCTATATAAACTGATGCGCCGGCCATAGCTACGCCATCCGCATCCGCTCCTTTCTCCTGTCCACACTACTACCGCCCACCATGGATTCCTCACGCTCGGTGCTCTTGGACAGGCGGACGACGAACCACAAGGAGATGGCAACCATTCTTTGCCGACCGGTGGCCGACAGCAATGGGAGGACGACGTCCCAATGAAGAACATGGTAGTCGACGATCCGGCGCCAACCCTCCTCCGCGCCATCCTCGCCGTGCATTGCACCATGACCATCGGCGAGGCCCGTGCCCAATATATGGGCGGTGAAAGCGATGCGTGAGGAGCGATTCCGGAGGCGCAGTCGACGCCGCCTACAACCACCATCTCCTCCAGAGCACTGCGCAGCGGAGGAGCAGATCGTCATGCGAGAGGCGAGCAGAGGCGCCGCCGACTCCATCTTGCCTCCGCCGCAAGGGCCGCCTCGGCGTTAAGCAGATCGCATGCGGGTGGCGGAGGCTGCAGCTGCCTACAAAGAGGCTAGCAAAGAGGGCGATGAAGCGGGCGAGGCGCTTTTTGGCGAGACCGAGGACGAGCCAGAGGACAATGTCGGCTCCGACGAGTCCCCGCTCCGCTGGCGTCGACAAGGCCCTGCTCCGCCGAGGCCCCGCGGCACCAACAACGAGGCAGAGGACACTGCCGGCTCCACAGAGGCCCCGCCCCGCCAATAATGAGGCAGAGGACATAGCCGGCTCAGCCGAGGCCCACCCTGCCGGCAACGTGGGGGAGGATTTTCACCGCTCCGCTGAGGCGCCGCCCGCCGGCAACGAGACAGAGGACATCGCCGGCTCCGCCGAGGCCCCACCCAATGCCAACGAGTAGAACACGGTAGGTCGCCGCCGCTCGGGTCCAAGTAAGGCCACCGCTACTACCCTCCAGTTGAAGCCAAGATAGGCGGGTTAACCATTGACGGCTGGTTAGCTTCTTGGCGGCGACGTGGAGTCGGAGAGCTGCGCTGGAGAAGAACGCTGTTTCTACTTAACTGATGGTGCAGTTGGCTGATTGACACGTGGGCCCAACAGGCCACATGTCAGTTACACAACTGCACCTGCAGTTAAGTCACTGAAGCATCATTTTGAATTCCTGTATCACTGGCATTGGATGAACATGCAAAATAATACGTACTAGCATTATTCCCAGGGTGATCACCTCGCTTATGCGGCTTCACATGTACTCCTCCGGTCCTTTCTAGTCTGCATACAAGTTTTATTCTGCAACAAAGTATCTCTACTTTGACCAATCTTATACAAAAAAGTATGCACTTTCACAATGTGTGAAGTAAACAGAAAAGAAGGAGTACAAAGAGTTTGAGCAGCTTTTAGCGTTTCGTACATTGCAATCAAACACACAGCCCGGCAATCAATAGAGAACATTCAAAACAATCGATGATTATGCATCTCAGTGACTCACATGTCAGAGGCAATATTTACTTCACAACTAAAGAATAAAGAAAAAATTGATCGACGCTGCTAACAGCAAAGGGCGTCCCATTCGAAAATATCAAAAGCAATTCTTGCTAAAATCAATGAGCAAAATTTGACAAGGTTGTCCCATTCCAAAATATCAAATGCCTACGATTGTGGAATGGGCAGGGTTTGCCATCAGTTCGGACATTGACATGGCACCTCATGCTAAATAAACCAATTTGTTCTTTTTGTGCGGTTCCACCAAAATCAACCAAATTCAGCGTAGCTTGTATGATTTCGCCCTTATATGTTGCAACGCCTTGAACTTATCGGCACCTCCTTTCTTGTGGTGGAAATGAATGATTCGATGTATTCATGAACATTTTGTGCAGTTCCCATTGAAATCAAGTCGAGCACCCTGTTTGCACAAATACAAAAAAGTGATTAGTATAAAGCAAACTATACTATGAATTAGCAGTTTCAACAGGCACCTACATGGTCCATGTAGAGCACACTTTTAGAAAAATGGAACTCACCGTAAAGAATCCTAGAACAACATTGTACTCATCAAGGCCACAAAGAAAAAAAAAAATGGAGATTTGTCGGTCCTTCCGAGCTGAAGTTAGTTTGGTCTTGTGGGGAGTAATATAACCATCCTTCAACTGCTTCCTTCCGATGAGAAGATAGACAGGGCTTCTTCATCCTGGCATAATCGGAACTAGTCACTTCACGCACTCCATATTCTTCTTCAGAGGAAGATGATCCTGTTGTGCAAAGACAAGAGGATTACTAAATGCTAGCATCCCTGTTTGCTCGAAAAAAAGGAAAGGAAATATTTAGAACAACACAGATGAAGCACTTCTCAAGGACAATACCACTTTTTCATGACAGTACCTAAATAGTAGCACAACACTAATAGAGATGACAAAGCTCAATCATATGGATGAAATCAGTGGGCGAGTACCAAACTTTGTCAGGAGGCTTATTGTGTAGAGCATACAGTTGAAGAACTTCTCCCGAACAATCTCTTTCTATATAAGGTGGTGGCAATGATTTCTATATACTCCTCGATTAGTTTAATGTTTCCAACATCTTCTTGTGCAGTTCCACTAAAATATATGGTATCTTCAAAGAAGATCCATGTTTGCACAAGTAGAGATAATTACATATTACATTAAGAGTGGCATCAAATCAGTGGCAAAACAATTGCTCGTTGCCATAGCAATAAATTAAGATGCAAAACTATATCATTACTTGTGTCATCACAGTTCCCAAAGGTTTCATTACAAAGACCGGAGTTGATTTTGTTTTTCTTCCGCTTGTTCTTCCCCTTCATCACTTGGTTCAATAATGCATAAGCTTCGCCTTCAATGTAAGATTTGGCATGTCAATTAGGGAGCACAAGTATAGTACTAAACTTAGTTTTTCGATGAAAGTGGCAAAATACAGGCCAGCGGTTGTGAAATATCCCGATCTTACCTCAATGGGATATTACGGTTGCACATACAGATTGGAAGTCTTGTCTCCATTTGTGCAGTTCACTAAAATCAAGCAACATTATCGTACAAGTAGCACAACATATGAAAGCACACTGCAGAATCATGTGAAAGAAGGCTAATCTTGACCTCTCATGATGCAGAATTCAAACAACTCACAAGAAGAAGATCTCTGAACCAAATTAGCCTTAACGGATAGGAAGTAAGATCTCCTCTTGTGCGCTCCACTAAGATCAAGCAATCAAGCAACGTTATCGGTGTGACATTTTGGTTGAACTGCACAAAACACTCTTAAAACATAAGTGTTTTGTGCAGTGCAACAAAAGGTCACAATGGCAACAAGGTGAAGTAGATAACCCTGTTTACACAGAGGTGCAAAGGAAACAATTAGTGGTCAATAACAATGGATGACATGTAAGCCAAAAAAAGAAGCATCTACCTTATCTAAATGGGAAAGAAAGCAAGACAGTAGCATTTCTCAAACGGTGGCATTGATTAATATTAACATAGAGATTATATTAACAATAAAATTCGTTAAACATGTAATTTGCTTTTAACTGTGGCATTGCATCAATTTTCCAAATGGCATTATTCGAGGGTGTTTGTTTACAGGACATTTTGGTGTAGGGAGTAAAAAACTCCGTGTCAGTCCCATCTAAACCAAACAGGAGGGACTTTTAGGGACTAAAAGTGGGCATTTGGGACTAAAGAAATAAGACCCCGAGGGAGTCTTTTTGGGACTTTTTCCAACAGTTGCCCCTGCCACCGCATCGCACCTTGTCTCTATTAGTTCATTACTAGGGGTAACATGGTCTTTTAGCATGTCATTTAATAACATCTAGTCATTGTTTAGTCCCTGGAACCAAGCAGGTAGGGACTAGGGAGTTTTTAACCAAACAGGGCCTTAGATTAACAACAGCTAATGAGTTGCACGGGACAGTGGACGCACCAGCACCATGTGCATCTACCGATGTACTGTGGTCATGCACAGTCTGTTGCAACAAAGAACAAACAACCAAGGAGCATATTTGTGTTGGTCCCAGTTTTGTTATCTTTAGACACCTTTCCCTATGTGAGCGCAAGAATCTAGTCCTATTTGAAACTCTCTGACCTTGTCCCTTCCTTTCCTTTTTGAACTAGTACTTTCGCCTTCCTTTCCTCTTTGAACCACATCCTAGATTTATGCGATACAACTTTCCCCACTACTTTCCCCCATTCCTTTCCTCTTTGAACCACGTCCTAGATTCATGCTATACAACTTTCCCCTTCATTTCCTCTTTGAACCACGTCCTAGATTCGTGCTATATACAACTTTTCCCACTACTTTCCCCACTCCTTTCCTCTTTGAACCACGCCCTAGATTCATGGTATACATGCAGCTAGAGCAATGCATGTGGAGTAAGTAAATTATACCTTAAGGTTCTTGGGGCGTGGTTCGGTGGGCGACGGACGACGGCGAAGAGGAAGGGGTCGGAGGCCCTCCCGCCATTGCTAGGTGGAAAGTGAACATCTCAGGCTGTAGTCCCTCACGACGGGCGACAATAAGCCTCCTTCCCTTCCCATGGACGGATCCTGCCGGCTCTTTGAGCAGCAAGAAGGGAGAGAGAGGCCAACGAAGTCTTGTTTAGATCTGGAGAGGCGAGAGAGTGTGAAGAGAGCAACTACAAGCTACCGAGGCTCCAGCCGGAGAGGGCGAGAGAGTGTGAAGAGAGCAATTACAAGCTACCGAGGCTCCAACGTGTATATATATCTTGGAGAGAGAGAGAGTGTGAAGCGTGCAAACCCTAGAAAACATTTTGACCACCAAAGAATCCTCCCGCACAAATTATGCTCAAGTGTAGTTATCGAACCCGAGACCTCAAGTTTGATGAGCGAACAGGCTAACCAGCTACACAACCCTCCCGTTATGTTCAACGAGAGAGAAATAACCTTTTATACATTCCTGCATTCGTGTGACAAGTATGCCGTGTTATTTTTTGTGTGTGGGGGAGTCATTGGGATTTCAATCATAATCGTGTTATGTGGCTCTGGTGGTAAGACTATCCACAGTGGTGCAGAATAATGCAGCCTTAGTCACCTTACCTCTCTCCACGTAGTACGTTGGGTCCCACCAGTCAGAGGGTGAAACAAACAAATTAATAAGAAAAATTAAAAGCGCCCGGTGATGTATCTTACCTCACACATCTCACTACGCCTCGAGAACACACCGTCCAATTGATCCCTCTGTTCGCTCACGTACTATTTTAAGTGAATCCTTATTATAACATGCACACAAATTTTGGGCACTTGTATTCGACTTAAGTCAAGTGTGCCATCAGATCTCGTATACTTACTACTCCCTCCGTCTAGGTGTAATAAGTCACGTTAGAAGGTGCAACAGGACCAAGGTGCGTGTGTGTGTGTGTGTGTGTGTGTGTGTGTGTGTGTGTTTAACAGCATGTGTGTGTTAGAGAGAGCGACAGATCGACCTACTCCTACAGAGAGATGTTGTGTAGTGTACGATTTTAGCTGCGAGAGTCGGTGCATCCTCTCGTTTCCGGACGTGTCCGGTAGGGACATGCGGACAGCTGCCACGCCCGCTCCTGGCCAGCCTTGCCCACCCAAAGCCCCTCCATCGCTCACAAGGCTTCACGCCTCAAACGGTCAGCCGCTCCAAAGAATCGGTGCCGCATTCATGCCCGGGCAGAGCGGACGCGACCTCTCACTGGCGCAAGAGTGATGGTTGCTTCGTCCGTCCAACTTACTGCTGGGTCTATGTGATTTGACGACTCATTGGTCTTTATTACTGAGGTGGTAGGACTACTAGATGTCCCACGCTTTCGGTGAAAGGAGGTACTACTACTAGATTACAATTTTCTCCATTCTTATAGCGGAGGCGTGCAAGAGCAGTGAAAACACGCAGGCTCAGTGATTACATGTCCCACCTCACACTATCACCGTGCGACCCCTAACTCTTTACATAGTAGTACTCCCCCCGTTCCTAAATATTACTAGATAAGTCCCCGTGCCTTGCCGCGGAACAGCGGTATATCTCTCTGCGCAAAATTATAGATTTCATAGAACTAAAAAAACTCTATAACCGCATGACAAATGTGGTAGCCAAACTAAATAAACTCCCATCATCATTTAGATCATCCCACGTAAGGAAAAAAGATCAGCCAACTCCTACTCCATAATGGGATTATATTTTTCTTTTGACATGTTAATGGGACTTAAAAGCTCACTTACATGCATGCTACCAAAGTGCATGCTTGCATGCACATGTTGATGTGATTTAAAACCCACTCACATGCATGTGCCACGGTATTTCTGCATGCTTGCACGTGGCTTAGTGCGGAGCCTCTCAACGCCTAGATCAGACGGCTATTATGGACTGATTTACTTCATGTAACGGCTACATCAATTTTGATGATGTGGCTCAAGGAGAGGATAGAGAATTCCTAGTAGTGGGGCTAGCTATTACTAGTAGATAAGTCTTTGTAGAGATTCCACTACATACGGAACAAAATGGATGAATCTACACTTAAAATGCATCTATATACCTCCGCATGTGGTTCATGGTGAAATCTCTACAAAGACTTATATTTAGGAATGGAGGAAGTACTAGTATAGTATGTCTTGTAATTTATCGCTGAGATAAATTTGTACAATTCTATGAAGCTTCCAAACATTACATGTATCTCGCGTCCAAGGTTGCCCGTTGCAACATTTCATCAAATACAAAGGAGACTAACATACATGCTATTGCATCTCAATGGTTGACAGATCATAGCAAATATGTACTCCCTCCATTCCAAAATAAGTGTCTCAACTTTGTGCAAACTTTAGTACAAAGTTGTACTACTACTAAAGTTGACACTTATTATGGAACAGAGACATCTAAAGAAAAAAAACGATCCATGCAGTCCCTAGCCCTTGAACCGTAAACCCTAACCAGGCTTTAATTTGCTGGCAACGTGGCGCTTCCTAAGAAATGAAGTTTGCAACCTTTTGACCATCGGATCATTTTGTGCAGTTTCACCAAAATCGAGATGAGCATCCATGTGGCAAAGAAATTGAAGAAGCGTGATTAGAATAAGATTACTGGGATTGGTTGACGAGACATAAACTCATCACAAATACAGTACGTAGAAGCCAATAGAGGTATGTGCGGGGCAAAGAAGTACTAGAGAAATATCCACAGGGAGTGATGTGGGCAGCTGGAGCAAATGGTGCAAGCCAGAAGGGAGTTGTACCTGAGGGACATAGCTCAACCTTGAGGAGGGCAGTGGGAGGCGGCAACTGCCCACGTCACGGCAGTGAGCAAGGGACGAAGGCAACCTCACCGGCTTTGTGAGAGAGAACGGCGGGGACCCCTGATCGGGACGTGCCGACAGTGGGTTTTCGCCATCGGCGACGGCCACCGCATCTACACTAAGCATCCACCCCTTCCCCAAGCAGACGTGATCCGCCGGGATGTTAGAGATGTGGCCACAGTCGTTTTGTGCGAGAGAGTGTGAAGAGAGCAACCCCAGCAAGCAACCGTGTAGGCTGGCCCGTCCTGACTATGTATATAGTGGAGCGGTTTCCTTTTCTCTCCATTTGAACCTATCATATTGTGTACGTGCCACTGAAGAAAAAAAACTTTATTTATAAATGACGCGGCACCTACTACTCGTTCTCCTATAACCTTGTGCTTGGCATCTCCAAAATATTAATCTTGCGATTGGCTCTTAGCCTCTTCGAAGTCGCATAATAATGGTAGTGCAAGATATATCGCTCGCTATATGAGACCGAATGAATTGCTGCACGCCCACCACGTGGGCGAGGGTCGAGGGCGAGGGAGAGTGCTACATATGGAGCAAAATGAGTGAATCTACACTCTAAAATACGTCTATATACATCAGTGTTTGGAGTATGTACTAGTAGTTCATATTGAAATCTACTAAAGGACATATATATTACAAACAATATGATATAATCTATAACCAAGGTAGTAGGGACGAGGAGTAAACGGAGGGAGTAGTAAATTTTTCTCCTCGTCCTGCGAGCCACCGCGCGCATGGGCGAGGGAGCGGGCGTAAGGCGGAGCAAGCTTCACCTCATCCTGTGAGCCACCGCGCCCGTGGGCGGGGGAGACGGCGTACTAAGCAAGCTTCTCCTCGTTCTGCGAGTTGACGAGACACATCAAAAGTACTCCAGTGTATAGAGCCTTGCCTCTAAGGTAGGCCCCACATGGTTTGCCTCTTTTTTAACATAACACGTCAAGTCGCAATTTGTTTTTTCACCCGTGGTAGACGATCCTCCCTCCACCAAGTGGACAACTAATACACGTGCCAAATTACCACGTGGGCTGCCTTTTTCGTACAGAAATGAGCTCCACCGTGTACCAGCAGGTGTGGTTGGGAAAGAGACGGAGTACATGCGTGCATGCACCTCTTCTCTTCGTGCACGTCCCCCACCTACGTGGGTGTGTGTGAGAGATACAAATCGCGTTCGTGAGTGTTTTTGTTTTGGGGTGGGGTGGGGCGGGGTTGATTTCGTGAATTATTTGTGGGAATATGTGTCGATGACATCTCAAACAAAATTTTGCATGCAATGTGTATGAAATGGAGGCCTATCCATATCATACATAAAGGGTCGGGCAAGCCATGAGAAGAGAGGGAGGGGTCATAGCTATCGATAGAGTCGAAGAGAGATCAAGTGGGTGGGTGCGAGATCGATGAAGAGAGCCATCGAAATTGTGTGTGTGTGCAAGTCAAAGATATAGGGCGACTGGCCTACCGGAATGTTAGAGGGCACATGTCAAGTTTGTGTGTGGCAGGGAGACATGACTAGAGCGCTCAATGTATCGGTGTGTGTGGGGGGACGGGGGTGGGGGAAGGGGTAGGCAGAGGCCTAACTATAGAGGTAGAACGACTCGTATATGTGTTGAGAAGGAGAGACCTAGCTATGTCTTGAGGGAGATCGGTCGACATCCATACATACTGAAGGACGGGAAATATGATGGGACAGAGAGAGAGAGGAGAGAGAGAGGGAGGGAGAGGGAGGGAGAGGGGTAGAGTGCTGGATGGGTGATGGAGTTGTGTAACATCCCAAATTTTCAATTTGGAATGTTATACATTAAGTCATCATGCATATCATATTTTCTTGCATTTTGCCGATCCTAGAAATTTCACGCAACTCAAGGACCCTCGGAGAGTTGGAGATTTCATAATTTTTCATATTTGATTTCTCTCAAATTTTGGAAATAGGATCATTCGGATTTATTTATTTTATCTTCAAATATTTTTTCCAATAAAAAATAAAGAGAGGGAATAATATGACTTTCCCAAAATTTAGGAAAAATGAAGATTTAATAATAAATCAAATTTTGGGTTTTCGAGGTTTATTTGCTTTAGGGAAAAATGAGTATTTTAAAATTTGCATTTTGCCCGTATTAAAGTTCATTTTGTTCGACTCATTTTTAGGAGTCGGGAAAATTTATTTTATTAAATTTGGAGTTCGTTTAGATTTATTTTAATTGCTTTCGGTTTAAAAAAACCACTTTGGGCTAAGGGCCCACTGCCCAGCCCTCCCTCAAGGCTCCCACTTGGGAGGAGTCCTCACGCCGCCGATCGAGTCCGCTCGGCCACGCCCGCCACGCCGTTGCCCCCTCCCAAGCAACCCCACCCTCCCTCCTTATAAGCCGCCCCCGACCCACCCCGCCGCCACCCGAGCCCGCCGACGCCGCCGAGCCGCCTGCCGCCCGCCCGTCGCCCGACGTCGCCTCGACGCCGTGAGCCGCCGCCGACCCGCCGCCCGCCGCCACGAGTCCACCTGACCCACGGAGGTAGCCACCACGTCACCCCGGTCCGGTTTGTTTTAAAAACCGTCCGGTTTTCTTCGTTGTTCGGTTTTTAAAACCCTAGATCGGTTTATTTTTTTTCGGTTTAGTTATTTAGTGAACGTTCACCGATCCGTTCCTTTTAACGAACGCGTTCGCCAGTTAATTTCTGTTAATGAACGTCCGTTCGTTTAACCGTTCGTCGTTTTTCTTTTAAATCGGATTTAATCCGTTATTTTCCGATTTCGATTTCAGATCCAATCTTCGAATCAGTTTATCTTCTCGCTCGTTTATCGGAATCAGGTGATTCAAGCGCACGGAGTTTCGTTTCAAACCGCGCCGTTCGACTAATCCACTTAAACAAAGTTTGCTACTGAAAAATTTGACCTAGTTTCAAATTGCTAGAACCGAGTCGTTTTCTTTTCGACGTTTGACTTTCGTTGCTTTATTTGATTCGATTCTTTTGCAAACTGTGGTTCTTAAGTTGAACTTTCTGGTCAGATCTTCTATCCGAGATTTCCCTGTGCATTAGATGAGTACTTATTGTATGCTTGTTGTTTGTCTGCGATAGATCACCCGGAGTGCACCCTTGTTACTTCGAAGTCTCTAGGTTTCATGGATCATCGCTAAAGGCAAGTAACACTTGATCATATCTTTTCTACTACCCAGCTTTTATGCATTAGATCAATCCTCAAACACTTGCATGATTAGGATCTAATTAAATTGTGGGATGGGAAGTAGAGGAGGTAGTACCTATTACCTGTTTTACTTATGAAACCTTGGGAGTTACTTTTACGTTTGCTTATTATGCCATGCTATGCTAGTAGACGTGGATTGGGTGAGTGAATATCCATGACAGATGTGAGATTGTTAATTAATGGTTTATCTAAGGTGGCAACTTAAACACACATCTGGTTGGATTGAGGCACCTGGTTTCTATCGAGGACTTGCCTGTTTTCTTGGACCGCCACCCAGGCTCAAAGGGATCATAAGATTTTTCAAACTAGAAACTTCCGTGTGCAGCCACAAGCCATTATGGGCTCTGGCATAGTTGACTAAGTTTTGCGAACTCTTACGGGTAGGCTAGCTGATGTAGGGGATGTAGGTTGGTACGGTCTACCCACATGTAAGGTGCTAGTGCTTCTGAAAAGGCGTGTCTCGGTCATCCGCCTCTCAAACACCATGTAGTGCGAGAACCAAAGCGGAGGCGATCGAGTCTTGTGGGGAAAAGTGCGCAAACCTCTGCAGAGTGTATAAACTAATCATGATTAGCCGTGTCCCCGGTTATGGACATCTTGAGTATCTAGTACTTGAATATCATGTGAATCTCATCATGTTACTTCTAATTAATATTATTGGGTTTTTAATGAGTACTTTTAATTGGGATTGAGGATGTCATTAACCATTCTCAATGTTTAACAACCACCATGATAGTTAAACGAATTTATTCCTTTGAAGTAGGGAAAAACTAGCTTTATGCAAAATCAGAATCAGAGCTTTCCACCAGCCATATATGCATGTAGTATAGGCTTATTCCTTCCTTACTCTCTATGTGTTACATTGCCAAAGATATTCCATGTCTTGACCCGTTTTGGCTGCAACTTTCATGTTGCAGACTTTTCGCATTTACAGTAAGGTGTTTTAGGTCGTGGTTCTATACTCAGTGATGCCGATGGAGTTGATGGACTCACTTATCTTCCAACTCTTCCGCTGTTATCATTATTAGATGGCCTTAAGCCATATTTATTGTAATAAGTCCTCTTTTGGACAACGCTGTAATGAGTGTGTGATTGCTACTCTGCTATAAATCCTTCGAAGTATCTTGTGTGGTGTCAAGATTCTTGATCCGGGATGACACCGAGCACGTAGACTTGATCCATTCGGGTCGGGTCGCTACAGAGATGGTATCGAGAGCACACTGTTGTAGGGACACGACCACTAAGTTAAAGCCATAGATCACTACTCTCTTCTCATTTTCTAACTCCTCATCTTTTCTACTCTTTTAGGATGAAGGACGCCAAGATCAAGTACACCCAACCGGATGAAGGCACACCTTTTGGATTTCACTTGAAGGA
Source organism: Aegilops bicornis (assembly GCA_021605145.1). Taxonomy (NCBI): domain Eukaryota; kingdom Viridiplantae; phylum Streptophyta; class Magnoliopsida; order Poales; family Poaceae; genus Aegilops; species Aegilops bicornis. The sequence goes on along the minus strand of CM038671.1, from coordinate 259,363,362 downwards.
AGTCACCAAGTACCGAACATTGGACTACCAAGTTTCACCGGACTTTCAACGCCACTCTGCTGAAGAGGAGCGCTGGAAGATTCAAGCTCATGTACCGGGAAGGACGTTGTCGCCCCAATCACCAAGCCTATAGATAGTGTTTTTAGTGCACCAACTGGAGTCTGGAAAGAGCATGGCAGCTCACATCACCATGGGACGCATTGGAGAAGTTTATCAAGAAGACCTCAAAGACACCATCTATCAGTTTGCGGACGCCGAGATGAACAATGGGAGATAGTCAGACCAAGAAGGATAGATCCATTGCAGCTTTTATCCAGGAGTTAAACCATCACATTCGACGCCAGGAGAACCAGATGTGTAATGGTATGCTCGAGTTGAAGAATGCGAAGGGAAGGATCATCGAACTTGAAGGAGAACTAAAGTCTACACGCAAGGACTACATGGACGAGATCGTAGCGTTAGCAAGACACAATAACGATCTTAAGTATGAGATTGAAGAACTCAAGAAGAAATTGGCGCTCAAGAATGAAGACCCGTGACGCGGTTGTCCAAGCGACTACATCAACATCGACGACACCAATTCGGATCCAAGTGAACCCGACTTTGAAGATGAAGCTGGAGCACACATCATGGAGTCTTCCACCGGTTCAAATTAGTAGATGACCCCCACATATTAGTAGTATTTCCTCCATGTAATATTTTAGTACACGCACTTTTGCGATAGTTAGATCGTTGTAAGCCCCTTGTTTGAATTGAATGAAGTGATTTTGTGTGCATTTGCTCATATACATTTGGGTAGTGTTTCTCCTTAGACCCCACTCTATTCTTATTTTCTCATCTTTTCTAAACCCATCAGATGCCTCCGAGACGCGACCCGGATTTGTTTTCCCGCCAGAGATCACCCAGTTGATTCAAGAAAGGTAACACTTTGATCCAAACACTAGTGCGTAATCAAGGCAACAACAACAACAACAACCCACCGCCACCACCACCACCGCGGATCATTTAACACGTTTCTTAAGACCTGAATCCGCGGTGTTTTCCAAAGAGCACCGAGCCGATAGTAGCGTATGATTGGCTCCGTAAGATAGGAAGGAGTTGACCACTGCAGGATGTACAGATGGAGAGAAGGTGAAGTTTGCTGCACACCAACTTGAAGGACCCGCAGCGGCATGGTGGGAGAATTTTACAGCCACTTACCCTATAGAACCTTTGTCACATGGGATCGATTTCAGCAAGCTTTCCAGACCGCCCATGTCTCGGCAGGAGCTATGGCCATGAAGAAGCGTGAGTTTCGCAATTTACGCCAAGGAGGAAGGACTGTTGGCGAGATGTGGATGATTTTAGTAAGTTAGCACGTTATGCCCCGGATGACGTTACTACGGATGCAGCTAAGCAGGAGAAGTTTCTGGAAGGACTGAATGATGAGTTAAGCATGCAGTTGATGGTAGCAAGTTTCAATAACTACCAGGAGTTGGTAGACCGAGCCCTCATGATTGAAGAAAAGCAGCAGCAAATTGAGAACCGCAAGAGGAAGTATGGGCAGGGAAGTATAACTCGAGCCCAAAGCAGAAGCCCGTTATACCCCTAAACAGGAGTTCGGTTTCAAAGATACCCATGGAGGAGGTAATTCACATAACCATAATGGCACCAAGAATGGGAACGGGAATGGAGGAAGCAATGGACAGAACCGCACCACCCCGTCAACACCATCCAAGGTAGACCTGAGTCACATCACTTGCTTTAAGTGCCGCAAGACTGGGCATTACGCAAATGACTGTCCAGAAGGCCAGAATGGAAATGGCAATGGAAGCTCTGGAAAGAAGCCAAACCCTTTCAACAGGGGACAGGTGAACCACATTGATGTGGAGGAGGTTGAAGATCAGCCCGATGCAGTAATCGGTAAGTTTTTGGTTAAGTCATTTCTGCGGTTGTTCTTTTCGATCTTGGTGCATCGCATTCATACATATCAAGGGATTTGTGGATAAGTACAAATTACCGACCCAAGCCCTTAGGTCACCCATGCTAGTAACCTCACCGGGCGTAATACATGGCTAGTATATGGTGTGATCGACCGCCATTAAGGATTGGACACTATGTTTTTCCCTCGGACCAAATAGTTACGGAATCCCAAGGATTGGATGTGATATTAGGCATGGATTGGTTATCAAGTATGGAGGAACATAGATTGCACCACCAAGTCAATTTTGCTCACTACACCGGAAGGAAGAAGGATCAAGTATGTATCAAGGCACGAGCCGAGGAGAGCACAAGTAAATTCCTTATCGTGAATTGTGCGGGAAGAGGTACCGATGGTGAAGAATTTCCCGAGGTATTTCGGAAGAGTTGCCGGGAATGCCACCGGATAGAGACATTGTTTTTGATTGAGCTTTTGCCAGGAACAGGCCCAATATCGAAGCGACCATACAGGATGCCCGCACAAGATTTGGCGGAAATCAAGAAGCAGATTAAGGAGCTATTGGATAAAGGTTTTATACGCCCAAGTTATTCGCCTTGGGGATCACCCGTACTGTTAGTGGAGAAGAAGGATGGATCGTTAAGGATGGTTGTTGATTATCGTGGATTGAATGAAGTAACAATCAAGAACAAGTACCCACTACCAATGATAAATGATCTGTTTGATCGTCTGCAAGGAGCTAAAGTATTTTCCAAGATAGATTTGCGATCAGGGTACCATCAGTTGAAGATTCGAGAGCAGGACATACCTAAGACATCATTTACCACGAGATATGGACTGTATGAGTACACCGTTATGTCATTTGGACTGACTAACGCGCCAGCCTATTTCATGAACCTGATGAACAAAGTGTTTATGGAGTTTTTGGATAAGTTCGTCGTGGTGTTCATAGATGATATTTTGATTTTCTCGAAGAATGAAGAGGAACATAAGGAACATTTATGCGATTGGTTTTGGAGAAACTAAGGGAACATCGATTATATGCCAAGTTCGCAAATGTGAGTTTTGGCTAAAGGAAGTTGGATTTCTTGGACATGTTATATCCGGAGAAGGAATAGCAGTTGACCCCACAAAGGTTGAGACCGTAACCAAATGGGAAGCACCCACGACAGTTGGAGAGATTCGAGTTTCCTTGGACTCGCAGGATACTACTACCGAAGATTCATTGAGAATTTCTCAAGGATTTCAAAGCCTATGACAGAATTGCTGAAAAAGGATACCAAGTTCATTTGGACTAAGGATTGTGAGACAAGTTTTCGGGAGTTGAAGAAAAGATTGGTTACCTCACCAGTGTTAATTTTGCCAGATCAGACCAAGGATTATGAGGTGTATTACACGCTTCACGCCGAGGACTTGGAGCAAAGGCTTATGCGGGAAGGAAGAGTTGTTTCAGATGCTTCACGGCGGCTTAAGCCTAGTTGAATTATGCCACACATGATTTGGAGTTAGCAGCCGTTGTGCATGCATTGAAAACACGGAGACATTTTCTCATTGGAAATCATTGTGAGGTGTACACGGATCACAAGAGTTTGAAGTACATCTTCACACGTATGAAATTAAATCTCAGAGAGGAGATGGTTGGAGCTTATCAAGGATTATGATATGAGATTGCATTATCACCCGGGAAGGCTAACGTTGTAGCAGACGCATTGAGCCGTAAGAGCCACGTCAATACCCTAATGATGGGAGGAATACCCAAGGGGTTAGCCGAGGACTTTCGAGAGCTATGTTTGGAAATAGTTCCGAGAGGCTATGTAGCAGCATTGGAGATTCAGTCTACACTGGTGGACAAAATCGAGAAGCCCAAAAGGCGAGATAAGGAAGTTGCCTCTATAAAGGAGAAAATGAGCAAAGGAAAAGCTAAGGGATTTCGTGAGGATGAGCACGATACCCTATGGTTTGAGGACCGTGTTTATGTGCCAAATAACCCGGAGATCGGGGAAGTTGATTTTGCAAGAAGCCCATGATTCACCCTATTCGATTCACCCAGAAATACCAAGATGTATTTGGATTTGAAGGAAACGTTACGGTGGACCGGAATGAAGAAGGATATCGCAGAGTATGTAGCGATTTGCGATGTATGTCGAGAGTGAAGGCGTAACATCGAAGCCGGCAGGATTGTTGCAGCCATTGCCGATACCCGAATGGAAGTGGGATAAACTAGGCATGGATTTCATCACGGGTTTGCTAAAGACTCGTTCAGGATATGACTCGATTTGGGTTATAGTCGACCGCTTGATGAAGGTAGCTCATTTCATTCGGTCAAGACTACCTATAGCGATTGCTAAGTTGGCAAAGATATACATGACCAGAATTGTGTGTTTACGGAGTTCCGAGGAGTATCGTGTCAGATAGAGGAACCCAATTTACCTCAAAGTTTTGGAATCGGTTGCGAAACATTGGGAACCAGGCTGGAATTCAAGATCTGACTTTTCACCCACGCATGTGATGGACAGTGAGAGAGTCAATCAGATTTTGGAGGATATCTTTGAGAGCTTGTGCACTAGATTATGGATCTAGTTGGGATGATAACTTGCCGTATGCGAGTTTTCTTATAACAACAGTTACCAAACCAGCTTGAAGATGGCACCTTCGAGGCTCAGTATGGAAGGAGATGCAGGACACCGTTGTCATGGGACGAACTGAGATCGTCGATTGTTTGGACCAGATTTGATTAAGGAGTCTGAGCAGAAGGTTAAGTTGATTCGCGATAGGCTCAAGGTAGCCCGATCCGAATGTAAGAGCTATGCGGATTCAAAAGCATAAGGCGATAGAATATGAAGTTGGAGACAAGTATATCTTAGAGTATCCCCGCTTGAGGAGTTAAGCGTTTTGGAGTTAAAGGAAAATTAGCACCACGTTTCGTTGGACCGTATAAGATTTTGCAACGCATGGGAGAAGTTGCTTATAAACTGGAATTGCCGGAGGGGTATCGGGGAGTTCATGATGTATTCCATATTTCTCGATTGAAGAAATGTCACGCCGAGATGGCGGAAGTACCGTTAAGAGATACAGTGCCGCTTGAAGCAATTCAGTTGCAAGATGATTTGACATATGAGGAGAAACCAGTCAAGATTCTCGATTATGCCAGCAGAGTTACTCGCAACAAAGTTATCAAGTTTTGCAAGGTTCAGTGGAGCCACCACACTGAGTATGAAGCCACCTGGGAAAGAGAGGAAGATTTGCTCAAGGACCACCCTCACCTATTTTCTAGCCAACCCGAATCTCGAGGGCGAGATTCATCTTAAGGGGGGTAGGTTTGTAACATCCCAAATTTTCAATTTGGAATGTTATACATTAAGTCATCATGCATATCATATTTTCTTGCATTTTGCCGATCCTAGAAATTTCACGCAACTCAAGGACCCTCGGAGAGAGTTGGAGATTTCATAATTTTTCATATTTGATTTCTCTCAAATTTTGGAAATAGGATCATTCGGATTTATTTATTTTATCTTCAAATATTTTTTTCCAATAAAAAAATAAAGAGAGGGAATAATATGACTTTCCCAAAATTTAGGAAAAATGAAGATTTAATAATAAATCAAATTTTGGGGTTTCGAGGTTTATTTGCTTTAGGGAAAAAATGAGTATTTTAAAAATTTGCATTTTGCCCGTATTAAAGTTCATTTTGTTCGACTCATTTTTAGGAGTCGGGAAAATTTATTATATTAAATTTGGAGTTCGTTTAGATTTATTTTAATTAGTTTTCGGTTTAAAAAAACCCACGCCCACTTTGGGCCAAGGGCCCGGCCTAACCGCCCTTGACCCGGCGCCCCTCCTCGCTCCCTTGGGAGGAGTCCGCCCGCCCGCCGGCCAAGTCGCAGCCGCCACGCCGCCCGTTGCCCCCTCCCAAGCAACCCCACCCCTCCCTCCTTATAAGCCGCCGCCGCCCCCCCCCTCGACCCACCGGCGCCGTCGCCCACCCGCCGCCGCCGAGCCCGCCCCTCGCCGCCCCGAGCCGCCCGCCGCCCTCGCCCATCGCCCGAGCGCCGTCGCCGACCCGCCGCCCGCCCGAGTCCACCACGACCGGAGCCCGGAGCCCTTGGCGACCTCGCCGGAGGTAGCCACCATGTCACCCCCCCCGGTCCGGTTTTGTTTTAAAAACCGTCCGGTTTCCTTTCGTTGTTCGGTTTTTTTTAAACCCTAGATCGGTTCATTTTTTTCGGTTTAGTTATTTAGTGAACGTTCACCGATCCGTTCCTTTTAACGAACGCGTTCGCCGGTTAATTTATGTTAACGAACGTCCGTTCGTTTAACCGTTCGTCATTTTTCTTTTAAATCGGATTTAATCCTTTATTTTCCGATTTCGATTTCAGATCCAATCTTCGAATCAGTTTATCTTCTCGCTCGTTTATCGGAATCGGGTGATTCAAGCGCTGGAGTTTCGTTTCGAAACCGCCGTTCCGACTAATCCACTTAAACAAAGTTTGCTACTGAAAAATTTGACCTAGTTTCAAATTGCTAGAACCGAGTCGTTTTCTTTCGACGTTTGACTTTCGTTGTTTTATTTGATTCGCTTCTTTTTGCAACCAGGGTTCTTAAGTTGAACTTTCTGGTCAGATCTTCTATCCGAGATTTCCCTGTGCATTAGATGAGTACTTATTGTATGCTTGTTGTTTGTCTGCGATAGATCACCGGTGCGCCGCTTGTTACTTGAGTCTCTAGGTTTCGCGGATCATCAGCAAGGCAAGTAACACTTGATCATATCTTTTCTACTACCCAGTTTTTTATGCATTAGATCAATCCTCAAACACTTGCATGATTAGGATCTAATTAAATTGTGGGATGGGAAGTAGATGAGGTAGTACCTATTACTGTTGTACTTATGAAACCTTGGGAGTTACTTCTACGTTTGCTTATTATGCCATGCTATGCTAGTAGACGTGGATTGGGTGAGTGAATATCCATGACAGATGTGAGATTGTTAATTAATGGTTTATCTAAGGTGGCAACTTAAACACACATCCGGGTGGATTGAGGCACCTGGTTTCTATCGAGGACTTGCCTGTTTTTCTTGGACCGCCACCCGTGCTCAAAGGGATCATAAGATTTTTCAAACTAGAAACTTCCGTGTGCAGCCACAAGCCATTATGGGCTCCGCATAGTTGACTAAGTTGTGCGAACTCTTACGGGTAGGCTAGCCGATGTAGGGGATGTAGGTTGGTACGGTCTACCCACATGTAAGGTGCTAGTGCTTACGAAGAGCGTGTTTCGGTCATCCGTCTCTCAAACACCATGTAGTCACGAGAACCAAGCGGAGGCGATCGAGTCTTGTGGGGAAAAGTCGCCAAACCTCTGCAGTGTATAAACTAATCATGATTAGCCGTGTCCCCGGTTATGGACATCTTGAGTATCTAGTACTTGAATAACATGTGAATCTCATCATGTTACTTCTAATTAATATTATTGGGTTTTTAATGAGTACTTTTAATTGGGATTGAGGATGCTGTCAACCATTCTCAATGTTTAACAACCACCATGATAGTTAAACGAATTTATTCCTTTGAAGTAGGGGAAAACTAGCTTTATGCAAAACTGTAACCGTAGAGCTTTCCACCAGCCATATATGCATGTAGTATAGGCTTATTCCTTCCTTACTCTCTATGTGTTACATTGCCGGATATTCCATGTCTTGACCCGTTTTCGGGCTGCAACTTTCATGTTGCGTACTTTTCGCATTTACAGTAAGGTGTTTTAGGTCGTGGTTCTATACTCGGTGATGCCGATGGAGTTGATGGACTCACTTATCTTCCAAGTCTTCCGCCGTTATCGTTATTAGATGGCCTTAAGCCATATTTATTGTAATAAGTCCTCTTTTGGACAACGCTGTAATGAGTGTGTGATTGCTACTCTGCTATAAATCCTTCGAAGTACTGTGTGGTGTCAGCATTACTGATCCAGGGATGACACCTGAGCACAGAGACTTGATCCATTCGGGTCGGGTCGCTACAAGTTGCTTCTCGAAGATGGTGGGAGAGGCCTACTAGACAAACTGAGGGTGGAACTGCAATGTTATCAATAAGAGTGGGGATGTGTTTCTGTGTGTGCCTGTGCGTGATATATCTGTCGGGACACATCCATGGATGATGAAGCGGAACCATGTGTTTGGTAAGCAAACCTAACTAGATCGGTAGATCAATTGTTGTTTGTCGGAGGAAGGGAGAGACACAACTAATGAGGTAGATCGATTGACGTGTGGGTAAAAACGAGTTATAAGGACCTAGCTAGCTATATGTATAGTGAGAGATCGGTAGGTGTGCGTCCATTTGTTAGAGGCAAATAAGGCCCAGCGAGACGGATAGACAGAGAGAATGGAGCTACGAGGTGGTGCGAGAGGCCCAACTACTAGCTAGATAGGGGGTGGAGTGTGCGGTTGTGAGATCGATGAAAAGAGGCGAGAGTTTACACGTGTGTCTCGACCGTATGAGAGACACGAGGCAAGGACACATAAAGGAGGAGATTGAAGGTGTGTGTGTATGTTGTAGGCAGGCATCACTGGAGAGGTTTATCGGCGGTGTGTGTCGGAAAGGAGTTGTGGAGACTGGGAGAACGACCTAAATATATATATGAATGTGCCGGGTGGATTGTATGCTGAGGGAGGGGTAGGGCGTGGAGGGCGTGTGCATGCACGAGAGAAAGTTAATGGTAGCTACAAAGGTTAGAGGATTGTGTGGGTGTAAGAGACTAACAAAGATCATAATTTGATATGAAAGCGGATTCATATATTTGAATAGGAGATCATAGTGTTTTAAACATTGCATGCATGAATATAGCGGTGATACACGTCTTTGTGCACATGTTATACCATAATGTGATAATGCATGGCGTTTGCAACTCACAGCTAAATGCCGAACAATCTAAACCATACTATACATCAAACAATCTCACATTTTATTTGAATTTGTTATAATGTGTGGCGTTTGCATCTTACATCTAAATATCGAACAATCTAAACAATAATATATATCGAACACTCTCACATTTTATTTGAATTTGTGGTAATGTGTGGTGTTTGCAACTCACATCTAAATACTTGTAGGCGTAGGGGGCGGGGCACCATACATAATGTGATAAACACATTATACATATGAGACATGGTTTAGATTATGAAGATCTGGCTAGAGCTAGAAATTTAATGTGATTTGAAATCAAAATAAAGTGGATTCAAAAAGTCTAGTTCGAGTTCATATAGTGCACATAGTTCATATGTAACTCGAGACTAATCATGTGGTGTGTTGTGAAGATAATACACAAACGATGGTTTAACTTGACAATAATGATGATTGTAGATCTTATTAAAACAAAGAAACGAATTCAAATGCTTTGATTTCACAACAATCATTATCAGAGATCTTATTCAAATAGAGAAACAAATTCAAATTTAGTTCATATTGAAGCGGTAGTATATACGTTTGGAATGCACTAAAACGTTCATTTGAGTAGTAGGTTGCCTGCATTATACACCTAGCGAAATATTTTAATTGAACATAACATGAATTCAAAGTTTTGAATGACATTTGTAGTGCGCATTGATTTGGTACAGTACACGTTAGGCTTGTCCGGAAATTTCAACCCGCGCCTTGTTAGCCTGAAATATTTAAGATATATATTTGTCTTGTTGTGCTCCGACAACTCCCTCCATCTCAACCCGCGCCTTGCAATTCCGAAATTACAACGCGCGCGAAAACTCCCACCTCCTGTGAAATCCCGACACACGAAATGCCCGTGGTACCCCTGAACCGAAAGAAACGCCCTAAATCGGTTGGGGTACTTTCATAACTTACCCCACATTTCGGACAAGCGCGTCTCTAAGCCATGGTTCCCCACTGCCATCCCATCCGCCCACCCATTCGTACACCGAGGCCGCGAAAACCCGCGATGAAACCCCACACCCTGCTCCGTCCGCCACCCAAATGAGCCTCTTCCCCAACGACGTCGTCCACAAGAACACCTCGGCGTCCCTCATCCACCGTCTGGGATGAGTATCCGTCGTCGATCTCATCGACCCGCCGGTTCAGCCACCCTGTCCTCCACCTCCAAGGAGCTGCCTCGACGTTCCCTGATACATCTCCAACGTATCTATAATTTTTTATTGCTCCATGCTACTTTATCTACTGTTTTGGACTATATTGGGCTCTATTTTCCACTTTTATATTATTTTTGGGACTAACCTATTAACCGGAGGCCCAGCCCGTAATTGTTGTTTTTGCCTATTTCAAGTGTTTCAAGAAAGCGGAATATCAAACGGAGTCCAAACTGAATGAAACCTTCGAACGTGATTTTCTCACCGAACGTGATCCGTGAGACTTGGACCCTACTCCAAGGAAAAAAAAGAGGCGGTCACGAGGTGGGGGCGCCTGCATGCCGCCTGCCTCGTGGGCCCCCTGTTGCTCCACCGACGTACTCCTTCCTCCTATATATACCTATGTACCTGTCGGATTTCGGGTTCCGACAGACCCTTGAGGTTCGAACACTGGGGTGCGCGCGGAGATCTTTCCCCTACCAGCTCATGTGTCGATGGTTTGTAAGGGATCTAAACTAGGAAGAAGAACACACAAGGGACACGAGGTTTATACTAGTTCGGGCCAACATTGTGGTGTAATACCCTACTCTAGTTTGTGGTGTGGTGGATTGCCTCAGGGGGCTGATGATGAATAGTACAAAGGAAGAACAGCCTCGCGAGGGGCTGTTCTTGAGCTGGTGCGATGGACTGCTTCAGTGAGTCCAGTCGCTTCTCTCTCTCTCTAGGTGTTTCGACTTGTCTCTAGTCTGTCCCCTCTCTTTGTGGTGGCTAGTCCTATTTATAGAGGGAGGCCCTGGGCCTCTTCCCAAATAATGAGCGGGAAGGGCGCCAACAATTGGCCATTTTGAAGGGGAACATCTAGTACACTTATCCTGACTAAAGTTGGTCTTCGGCTGCCAAAGGCTCTGACGGTGACGCCGTCCTGGGCTCCACAATGACCTCCTTCCTGCCGCTCTGCTGGTCTTGGTCTTGTTGCACCGAAGCGGTAACCTTTTCCTGATGCCTTGGCTTGTGCTTGCCTCCTTTGCACCAAAGGGGAAATGAGGACATTCTTGCGGGGCCAGGCGCCCGCCTGGTCCTCGATCGTCATGGCTTGCGTCACGGGGCACCCTCGTGAGGTACCCTGCCTTGATCTCTCCGCCTCGTGAGCCTGCCTGACGAGGCTGCTCCTGAGGAAGGTTCCCTGTCGTCCGCCTCATGAGGCTTGGCCTCGCGAGGGTCTTGAGCTTGAGCCGGTGAAGCTCGGCCATGCCGAGCCCCCACTTGAGCCACGCCCGCAGCCGCAGTGAGCAAGTCTGGGGACCCCCGTTCCCAGAACGCCGACAGTAGCCTCCGGGCCCAAGGCGCACCCGGAGTTGGCTTAGCAGAGAAGCGAAGGGGCAAGTACAAAGCGCCGCGAGCCCCAACAGCCTGTGGCCTTGGGCGCCGCATGGCGATTGGTTGGTCGTGGGCGTCTCCGCTTCCCCATGATGCCTCATTACACACCCGGCTAAGCGGACCCGGGGTTGCACACAACCATTCCCCTTTCGCCATCCGCGCACTCCCGGGCCTTCCTTCTTCCTCCGGCTCCAGCTTCCGCCCTCAATCCAACTCGAACTCTCACCCTTCCTGTCGTCATGGTGCCAACGAAGAAGGAAAAGGGGAAGAAGCCCGCGTCTTCGTCCCGTTCGCCTCCGGCGGTGGCCCCCGCCGTCTATCGATCTATCATACTCAACCGCGAGGCCTTGGGCAAGGTTCGCTCTGCTTTTGCCACCATCTTCAACGAAAAGGCAGACCACGGCATGACTCAAGGCCCCATGCCTCCCCGACAGGATTGTCACGGAGGTCCGGTTCTTCGCCGATGCCCCTGTGGGCGGTCTGTTCCCCCTTTTCCGCTTTCTTCAATGCGGTGCTCTCCCACTATCGAGATCCACATGATGCATCTCGAGCCCGAGTCCATTACCCTCCCGGCTATCTTCGCCTTTGTTTGTGAGGCAATGGTGGGCATCCCTCCTTCCGTTGCTCTGCTGCGTCACTTCTTCTCCTTATACCGAAAGTGACCCTACTCAATGCTCGGGGTGCGTGAGCTTCCTTGCGGTGCCAGAGACGGCTGCTTTAGGGATTGATTTCGGACTCCCTCCCCTTGAGGCCAAGTTCAGAGAGAGGTGATTGTATGTGGATGTTGGGGTGTTCAGCCCCCTGCTCTCTCATCCTACCTCGCCTGCTGTTCCCAACTCAGGCTGGGGTCACGAGACGCTCGCGGACACCCGGCTTGCATTTGTCTGGCGCCGCTTCGAGAGCTTGAGGGCGCTCAACGTGACGGTGCCCAAGGTGGTGAAGAAGTTCCTCCAGTGTTGCATTGCTCCTCTCCAGCGCCACTCTCACCGGATGTGGGACTTTGCGGGGCACAAAGACCGCATGCGGCTTCAGGAGGGGGACCTGGCGCTGAGGTGTCAAGACGGTGCTCAGGGTCTTGGTTGGCGATCCTTCCCCAGGCAGCCTTCGACGTGATGGCGCCCTCTTGTATCTCTGTTCGGGCAGGGCCAATTTCGTGAAGCAGATGCCCAGCTTCGACGAGTGGGGGCTGCGCCCAGTTGGCCTCAGGGGACCTCGCGAGAACCCAGTTGCTGTGGTAGCTCTTCCGGTCGCCCAAAGTGGCTCTGTCTCAGGTGATAAAGCAGGGAGACGAGAACCATCGGGAGTTGAAAGGAGATGACGTTGAGGTGGTGACGCCGCGCGAAGCCCCGAGGGCGGCATCTCCCGGAGCTCGTTCCGGAATAGTGACGGGTGAGGTGTCGCGGCCTCCGGCTCCCGAGGCCCCGGTCGTCCCTCGTGAGGCGGCGCCTGGAGGCGTTCCCCAGACTGGCTCCATTGGCGCTGATCGCCTTACCGCCTCCTCCATGCCACAAACCGACCCCTGCGCCGAGCGCTTAGACCGATTCCGTGTAGACTTCGTGGCCCTCCGCAAGAGGAAGGAGGCCTCGAGCGGTGACGATCGCCCTTGCCGCTTGCTGAAGTGCAGGAGGTACTTCGCCACAGACGAGTAAGTCTTCTTCTCTCTCTGCTCCTCTGCTTCTCGGTTTTCGTTGCTAACTATGACCCTTTAGGGCCCTTCCAGCCGAATTCGCGGAGACGGCCAAGGGGCCATCTCCCCAAGCGCCGTCCTCGTTGCTGGTCCTTGGTGTGTCGAGTTCAGGCGGCGCCCTTATCACTCAGCCGGTCGGAGAGGTGGCCCGCGCAGCCAAGTGTCTTGAGCCTGTGCGCCTACTGTCTTCCCTTCACGAGTTCTCCCGGGGCACAGCCAGCTTGCCCCTGCTCCTTCCTTGGTCATGGACGGCGATTGGTTGAAGTCAATCTTGAGCTCTTCTTCTGGGATGGATCGGCGCCAGGCCCTGCTCCTGGCGTGGCCCGTCCGGCGATTGTTGGGGCACCAGCCCCCTGCCCTGCGGGAGGAGGTGCGTCACCTCCGGGGCCCCCGCATACTCCAGCAGTTGAGGGGGACGCGGCAGACGTGCTCAGGCGTGCTCGCGAACGCCGTGCATGCCCTTTGTCAAGAACTTCTCCAAGGGGCGACGACCGCGGTGAACCGGCTCGGGGCGGAGCTCGCTGGCGAAGATGCGCGTCTTGAGGCAGAAGGTTTGCACCTTGCTGAGGAGAGGCGCAAACTGAAGGTAGCCTACCCTCGCGCGTCACCAGCGTGACCTTGAGAATGCGAAGGCTGAGGCGTCGCTGGTGGCCTCGCGAGAGGCTTGCTCCCGAGCCGTCGAGGAGGCCCTGGAAGCAGATCGGCGGCGCAGGGACGCGGAGGAGCGTGCGTGGGAGCTCCTAGCCTGGAGCAACTCTCTGGAGCAGCAGGTGGAGTTGCGCCAGGCTGCACTTGCATCGGCCAAGGGGCTTCCCGCCGACCAAAGCGGAGCTTCTCGGCGCGAGGAAGCGCTATTGCTGGAGGCCGCCGAGCGCAACCTCGACCTTGAGCGGTTGGAGACGAGGGAGCGCCTGGTGACTCGGGCGGAGGACGAAGTCGCCGCGCGCGAGGCCCGAGACCAAGAAGAGGTCGACCGCCGCGTAGCGGAAGCTCGCCCAGGCCTCGAGCGCCAGTATGAGTTGAGGTTGGAGTTGGTCAAGGGCGAAGCTGAGGGCAGGACCGCGGCCCTCAAGGCCAAGCTAGACGAAGTGACGCGGGGTGCGGACTCCTCCGCAGCCGCCCTCCGCGCAGCGTAGGCGGAGCTGACCTCCTCCCGCGCCGAACTGCTTCTTCTTCGACAGAGGGTTGATGGCGCCGAGGCCACTACACGGCAGAACGAGAACGAGATTCGTCGGCGGCGGGTTCTGGAGGACGAGCATGCCCCCATGCTCCGGACGCTCAGGGAACGGGCTAACACGGCCCTGGGCAATATTTGCGAGGCCGCCGCTGAGGAGCCGCACGAGACCAACTACGCCGGCAACCTCCAGTACTTCGCTGATGTGGTGGCGCTCCTGGAGAACCGCGCCGAGAGGTCCCGTTGGCTCGTCGAGGAGAGGAGCCGAGCCTTGCTCGGGCACGCTTTCTCCCGTGTCTTCAGTTATCTGCGGGACAGGGATCCCCACTTCGAATTCGATGCCGCCATCGCACCGGTGCCCATAGCCGTCCGGGGCGACCTGGCGCAATGGGTGGATGGTCACGTGGATGACCTTGTCAGGGCCTTCACGTCTGATGATGATGGCGTGATCGTGGCCGCCGATGAAGGCGGCGTGGTGGACGGTCCTGGCGCTGGCGGAGGTGTTGGTGACGGCGACGATGTCAGCGACGCCAGCGACGCCTCCGGAGGTGACCCAGAAGGCGCAGCAAGCGACATGTCCGACTGATTGTTTGTCACCGTTGTTTACCCTGTACAAAAGAGGTTCGGGCTTGGCCCTAAAGACTGTGAGAGCATTTTGGGAGGGGAAGCCCCTCATGTAAATATTTGCGATAGATGCCTTGGTAATCTTAACGCTGAGTGTGAGCTTAACGGCCGGCCCGATGGTGGGTCGGCTGGCTCATTTACCTTTTGGCCCTGGTGAGCCCCGAGCGGGGTTGTGGGGGCCGTAGTGCCATATGTGTCTTCTGGGTGAACCCATTGATCCTGCGATAAGAACCTCCGGAGAGGGAGTGGCGACAGCAGTCCGAGTTGTGGACGCGGTTGGCCCGGCCCGGCTCGCGAGGGTCTCGCGAGGGGAGGCAGTTGACGCTAGCTTTGGACGCAAAGCCGAAACCAGAACACAAGAGATTGCTCGAACGAGACTAAACACCCCTTCCCCAAACGCACGCAAGGCTCAAACTCAGATCCAACTTAAATTCAAATCGAAGAAACTCGTCAACAGAGAAAAAAGGCAAAAAAGCTAAAGCCGCGTCCGGCACCTAGTCTAGTCTTCGACGTCTTCTCACCAGCACGGAGCTAAGTGCTGCCACTGGGCGTGGGAGGGAGCCCCAGGGCCTGAGGCCGGCGCTCCTGAGACTCCGGGGCATGTACAACCCCACTCATTATTACGTGAGAGTGTCACGGGGCGGCGAGCTTCACAGGCACTGGGCCTTCTTCACAGGTACCGGCCTTGCTTCATATCGCCAGATGAGGGCCCCGCCTTGTGCCACACTCTACCGCCACTGACGGCGGCCGGAGACCAAGGACGACGCCAATGGGGTAGAGCGGTCGCCAGTGGTTCCCCCGACGACCACGGGTCCTCTGCCGGGGGCAGGCCCTGAGGCACCTCCCCGGCAGAGGGCCTACCTCCTGAGAACATCTTGTGCCGAGCGCCGCGGGGATGAACCCGGATCTCGACCCCTCTCCTGCAGCCCCCGATGCCCTCCTCCCGAGGGGTAAGAGGCTGCAGCGTTGGGGCCGCCACCTGTTGCGGCGACCTGTACCTCCTGCGGCACATGGTTAGCATAAGCTTGCTCCTAAGGGATTAACGGTACCAGATAGTTGTTGCCGCCGGCGCGGTCGTTGAGGTCCTCTTGGGGTTCCTGAAAGAGCTCAGCTTGTGGTGTCTCCTCGCCCCAGCTTGGCCCAAGGAACGAGCCATGGTCTTCTTCTTGTGCGCACTCTTGATCCATCATGCGGGGCACATAAGCTTCTGGGGACGCCGCCCCGTAGGCCTCGCTGTAGTGCCCCATGTGCCATGCAATCCGGCCCGGAGCGTTGTCTTGAGAGTGGTGGCACGATGGTCCGTCGAGGCCCAAGGTCACGGCGTGTGCTCCTTCGCCGGCCGGAGACGGGGTCCGCACGGCTTGCCGCCTGGTGCTGCTGGCCAGGTTGGCGTCGAGTAGGCCCTGGAGCCCGCTTGAGGTTGCATGAGCGCGCATGGGGCTGCCATACGGCGCGCTCTGGGCCAGAGGTGGCAGCCGGACGCAGAAAGGAGGTGCTCCCGAGGCGGCGCGTCCAGGAGCTCCGCGACCCGCTCCAACAAAGACGTCAGGCCACCCTCTAGAAGCCGGCACCGTAGCAGTTCTCGGGCCACCGTGAGCTGCCTCGAGTTCACCTCGCTCCCGTCGGTGTGCGGCGTCGTGGTCAAGCGTGGCTTGAGGCTCGTCACGACCGCACCTGTCATGCGGCGTGAGGGCAGCGGTGTTCCGTCAGCGCTCGCCGCAGCCCGCCTTTGCAGAGCGTGAGCTGCCTGAGTTGCAAGGTTTAGGTCACCCTGGGCTGGCGGCACGGTGTGGGCGGGCCATCCCGCCCAGCGGTCGGTGTCGGCTGCCGGGTCGCCTGACATGGAACGACGAGGCGACGAAACGCGAGGCGGTGGAGGAAGGATTCCGGGGCACCCCTACCTGGCGTGCCAAATGTCGGATTTAGGGTTCCGGCAGACCCTTGAGGTTCGAACACTGGGGTGCGCGCGGAGATCTTTCCCCTACCAGCTCACGCGTCGATGGTTTGTAAGGGATCTAAACTAGGAAGAAGAACACACAAGGGACATGAGGTTTATTCTAGTTCGGGCCACCATTGTGGTGTAATACCCTACTCTAGTTTGTGGTGTGGTGGATTGCCTCAGGGGGCTAATGATGAACAGTACAAAGGAAGAACAGCCTCGCGAGGGGCTGTTCTTGAGCTGGTGCGATGGACTGCTTGGGTGAGTCCAGTCGCTTCTCCCTCTCTCTCTCTAGAGGGTTCGACTTGTCTCCAGTCTGTCCCCTCTCTTTGTGGTGGCTAGTCCTATTTATAGAGGGAGGCCCTGGGCCTCTTCCCAAATAATGAGCGGGAAGGGCGCCAACAATTGGCCATTTTGAAGGGGAACATCTAGTACACTTATCCTGACTAAAGTTGGTCTTGGCTGCCAAAGGCTCACGGTGATGCTGTCCCTGGGCTCCACGATGACCTCCTTCCTGCCGCTCTGCTAGTATTGGTCTTGTTGCAATCAAGCGGTAACCTTTGCTCGATGCCTTGGCACATGCTTGCCTCCTTTGCACCAAAGGGGAAATGAGGACTTCTGCAGCCGGGCGCCCGCCTCGGCCTCGATCGTCATGGCTTGCGTCACAGGCACCCTCGTGAGGTACCCTGCCTTGATCTCTCCGCCTCCTCGTGAGCCCGCCTCGACGAGGCTGCTCCTGAGGAAGGTTCATGTCGTCCGCCCCGCGAGGCTTGGCCCCTCGCGAGGGTCTTGAGCTTGAGCTGGTGAAGCTGGGCCACGCTGGGCCCCCACTTGAGCCACGCCACAGGCCACAGGTAGGCAAGTCTGGGGACCCCCGTTCCCAGAATGCCGACAGTACCCCCAAACGATCAGAAGAGGAGCCAAAACCTAATTCCACCGCCGCAACTTCCTGTATCCACGAGATCCCATCTTGGGGCCTGTTCCGGAGCTCCGCGGCAGGGGGCATCCACCACGGAGGGCTTCTACATCATCACCATAGCCCCTCTGATGAAGTGTGAGTAGTTTGCTTCAGACCTTCGGGTCCATAGCTAGTAGCTAGATGGCATCTTCTCTCTTTTTGGATCTCAATACAATGTTCTCCCCCTCTCTCGTGGAGATCTATTCGATGTAATCTTCATTTTGTGATGTGTTTGTTGAGATTGATGAATTGTGGGTTTATGATCCAGATTATCTATGAATAATATTTGAATCTTCTCTGAATTCTTTTATGTATGATTGGTTATCTTTGCAAGTCTCTTCGAATTATCCGTTTGGTTTGGCCAACTAGATTGGTAGTTCTTGCAATGGGGAAAGTGCTTAGCTTTGGGTTCAATCTTGCGGTGTCCTTTCCCTTGGCGGAAGGGCAGCAAGGCACGTATTGTATTGTTGCCATCGAGGATAACAAGATGGGTTTTTATCATATTGCATGAATTTATCCCTCTACATCATGTCATCTTGCTTAAGGCGTTACTCTGTTTTTAACTTAATACTCTAGATGCATCTTTGGATAGCGGTCGATGAGTGGAGTAATAGTAATAGATGCAGTCGAGTCGGTCTACTTGTCTCGGACGTGATGCCTATATACATGATCATACCTAGATATTCTCGTAACTATGCTCAATTACATCAATTGCTCAACAAGAATTTGTTCACCCACCGTGGAATACTTATGCTCTTGAGAGAAGCCACTAGTGAAACCTATGGCCTCCGGGTCTATTCTCATCATATCAATCTCCATTACTTTAATACTTGCTTTGTTTTTACTTTTCCTATTACTTCTCACTTTGCATCTCTATATCAAAAATACCAAAAAAATTATTTATCTTCTCTATCAGATCTCACTCTCGTAAGTTACCGTGAAGGGATTGACAACCCCTAATCGCATTGGTTGCGAGGAGCTATTGTTTTGTGCAGGTTCGAGGGACTTGTGCGTAGCCTCCTACTGGATTGATACCTTGGTTCTCAAAAACTGAGAGAAATACTTACGCTACTTTGCTGCATCATCCTCTCCTCTTCGGGGAAATCCAACGCAGTGCTCAAGAGGTAGCAAGAAGAATTTCTGGCGCCGTTGCCGGGGAGGCTCACGCAAGAGCAAGTCAAGCACCATACCAAGTATGCATCACAATCCCTATCTCCCGCATTACATTATTTTCCATTTGCCTCTCGTTTTCCTCTCCCCAACTTCACCCTTGCCGTTTTATTCGCCCTCTCTTTCCCAATCTCCTCCTGTTTTTCCCGTTACCTTTTCCTCGTCCGCTTGTTTGCTCGTGCGTAATTTTGCTTGCTTGTCGTCATGACTAGTCTCATATCTTCTCCGTTATCTCCCGAGAATGAAGTTCTAAATTTTAAGCAAAGGGAGGGAGAAAATCTGAAAGACGCTTGGTATAGAATTTGCAATGCTCAAATTAGATCTACCAGGAAGCAATCTACTTCAGTTCTTCTTCTTAATTTTTACGTAGGTGCTAATCCTTGGTATAGATATATCCTTGATACCATTACCGGAGGGAATTTCTTGGGTAGCCATACTCTTGATTCTTATAATGCTTTAATAGATTTATTTGGCTCACCACCTCTTACGGTTAATGGAACTATGTTAACTTTGGAGCATGTTATGCAAAGACTTGAAATTATCGAGAATAAAGTTGCTACCATTGAATCAATTGAAAATCTTGATAAAAATATCCACAATCAAATTACCCAATATGGATCTAAGGTAGGAATGACTTTGAAAAATATTAAAGAAAAGGAACCCATAGTTAATGTGAAAATAAATCTAGATTCCACTAGAATCGATAAACTTGAGGGTATCATTACCAACTTGGGAACCGCTTTTCTTCCGTAAAAACACTCCAAGTTCGTCTACTAAAAATACTAAGTTTATTTATGTTCCTAAGAATAAGGGTGAATCATCTAGTAAGGAAATCATGGATCTTAAATCTATAAGTGTTCATCCCAATCTTTTTGCCATCATTAAGGAACCATTTGCTATGAATGAATTTTTTGATCTTTTGCCTACAAATTTGATAATTACTAGAAAGAAAGAAAATTCTAAAGAAGGAAGATGCCTCATTGAAGAATTTCCTACCAAAGATGGCATTACCTAGATCTATCCTTGCTTTTTTGCCTAGCTAGGGGCGTTAAACGATAGCTCTTGTTGGGAGGCAACCCAATTTTATTTTTTGTTTTTTGCTTTTGCTTCTGTTTAGGAATAAATAATCCATCTAGCCTCTGTTTAGATGTGGTTTTATGTTTTAATTAGTGTTTGTGCCAAGCTAGACCTATTGGATCTTCTTGGATGATAGTTATTTGATCTTGCTGTAATTTCCAGAAACTTTGCGCTCAGTGCCCGAATTATTAAAAATCACTAGAACGTGATAAAATACTGATTACAAATGATGCTGATCAATAAACAAATTTTCTAGATCTTTCAATTTTGGTAGATTTTTTGGAGTTCCAGAAGTTTGCGTTAGTTACATATTACTACAGACTGTCCTGTTTTTGACAGATTCTGTTTTTCGTGTGTTGTTTGCTTATTTTGATGAATCTATGGCTAGTAAAATAGTTTATAATCCATAGAGAAGTTGGAATACAGTAGGTTTAACACCAATATAAATAAAGAATGATTTCATTACAGTATCTTAAAGTAGTCTTTTGTTTTCTTTCTCTAACGGAGCTCACGAGATTTCTATTGAGTTTTGTGTTGTGAAGTTTTCAAGTTTTGGGTAAATTCTTTTGATGGATTATGGAACAAGGAGTGGCAAGATCCTAAGCTTGGGGATGCCCATGGCACCCCAAGATAATCCAAGGACACCAAAAGTCAAAGCTTGGGGATGCCCCGGAAGGCATCCCCTCTTTCGTCTACTTCCATCGGTAATTTACTTGGAGCTATATTTTTATTCACCACATGATATGTGTTTTGTTTGGAGCGTCTTGTATCATTTGCGTCTTTGCTTGTTAGTCTAACACAATCATCCTTGCTGTACATACCTTTTGAGAGAGCCATACATAAATTGGAATTTGATAGAATACTCTATGTGCTTCATTTATATCTTTTGAGCTTGATAGTATTGCTCATAGTGCTTCACTTATATCTTTTGAGTGTGATAATTTTTTGCTCTAGTTCTTCACTTAGATCTTTTAGAGCACGGTGGTGGATTTGTTTTAAAGAAACTATTGATCTCTCATGCTTCACTTAGATTATTTTGAGAGTCGTTAATAGCATGGTAATTTGCTTAATATTAATATACTTGGTATTCAAGATATGTGAAACTTTCTTTTGAGTGCGTTGAATACTAAGAAAAGTTTGATGCTTGATAATTGTTTTGAGATATGAAGATGGTGATATTAGAGTCATGCTAGTTGAGTAGTTGTGAATTTATAGAATGCTTGTGTTGAAGTTAGCAAGTCCCATAGCATGCATGTATGGTTAAAGTTGTGTAACAAATTTGAAACATGAAGTGTACCTGGCTTGTGCATCCTTATGAGTGACGGTCGGGGATGAGCGATGGTCTTTTCCTACCAATCTACCCCCCTAGGAGCATGCGCGTAGTACTTGATTTTTGATGACTTCTAAATTTTTGCAATAAGTATATGAGTTCTTTTGACTAATGTTGAGTCCATGGATTATACGCACTTTTACCTTTCCGCCTTTGCTAGCCTCTTCGGTACCGTGCATTGCCCTTTCTCACCTTGAGAGTTGGTGCAAACTTCGCCAGTGCATCCAAACCCCGTGATATGATATGCTCTATCACACATAAACCTCCTTATATCTTCCTCAAAACAGACACCATACCTACCTATTATGGCATTCCATAGCCATTCCGAGATATATTGCCATGCAACTTTCCGCCGTTCCGTTCATCATCATCATGACATACTTTACTTTTGTCATATTTCCATTGCATGATCATGTAGTTGAAATTGTATTTGTGGCAAAGCCACCATGCATTATTTTTCATACATGTCCCTCTTGATTCATTGCACCATCCCGGTACACCGCCGGAGGCATTCATATAGAGTCATATCTTGTTCTAGTTTCGAGTTGTAATCCTAATGTTGTAATCAATAGAAGTGTGATGATCATCATTATTAGAGCATTGCCATATCAAACAAAAGGGAAAGGCCCAAAAAAAGAAAATAAATAAAAAGGGCAATGTTACTATCTCTTTTTCCACACTTGTGCTTCAAAGTATCACCTTGTTCTTCATGTAGTGAGTCTCATATATTGTGCTTCAAAGTAGCACCATGTTTTTCATATAGTGAGTCTCATAAGTTGTCATTATATACTAGTGGGAATTTTTCATTATAGAACTTGGCTTGTATAATCCTACGATGGGCTTCCTCAAATGCCCTAGGTCTTCATGAGCAAGCAAGTTGGATGCACACCCACTAGTTTTCTTTTGTTGAGCATTCATAGCTCTAGTGCATCCGTTGCATGGCAATCCATACTCCTCATGTTGACATCAATTGATGGGCATCTCCATAGCCCGTTGATTATCCTCGTCAATGTGAGACTTTCTCCTTTTTGTGTTCTCCATACAATCCCCATCATCATATTCTATTCCACCCATAGTGTTATATCCATGGCTCACGCTCATGTATTGCGTGAAGGTTGACAAAGTTTGAGATTATTGAAGTATGAAACAATTGCTTGGCTTGTCATCGGGGGTATAGAAGTTGGGAACATCTTTGTGTGACGAAAATGAAGCATAGCCTAACTATATGATTTTGTAGGGATGAACTTTCTTTTGCCATGCTATTTTGAGAAGACATGATTACTTTGATTAGTATGCTTGAAGTATTACTATTTCTTTTATCAATATGAACTTTTACTTTGTATTCATTCGGATCTGAATATTCATACCACAATTAAGAAGATTTACATTGAAATTATGCCAAAGTATCACTCCGCATCAAAAATTCTCTTTTTATCATTTACCTACTCGAGGACGAGCAGGAATTAAGCTTTGGGGATGCCTGATACGTCTCCAACTTATCTATAATTTTTTATTGCTCCATGCTACTTTATCTACTGTTTTGGACTATATTGGGCTTTATTTTCCACTTTTATATTATTTTTGGGACTAACCTATTAACCGAAGGCCCAGCCTGTAATTGCTATTTTTTGCCTATTTCAAAGAGTTTGAAGAAACGGAATATCAAACGGAGTCCAAACAGAATGAAACCTTCGGAAACGTGATTTTCTCACCGAACATGATCCAGGAGACTTGGACCCTACTCCAAGGAACAAAAGAGGCGGTCACGAGGGTGGGGAGCGCCCCCCTAGGGCGCGCCCCCCTGCCTCGTGGGCCCCCTGTTGCTCCACCGACGTACTCCTTCCTCCTATATATACCTACGTACCCCAAACGATCAGAAGAGGAGCCAAAAACCTAATTCCACCGCCGCAACTTCCTCAGATCCACGAGATCCCATCTTGGGGCCTGTTCCGGAGCTCCGCCGGAGGGGGCATCCACCACGGAGGGCTTCTACATCATCACCATAGCCCCTCCGATGAAGCGTGAGTAGTTTACTTCAGACCTTCGGGTCCATAGCTAGTAGCTAGATGGCTTCTTCTCTCTTTTTGGATCTCAACACAATGTTCTCCCCCTCTCTCGTGGAGATTTATTCGATGTAATATTCTTTTTGCGGTGTGTTTGTTGAGATCGATGAATTGTGGGTTTATGATTCAGATTATCTATGAATAATATTTGAATCTTCTCTGAATTCTTTTATGTATGATTGGTTATCTTTGCAAGTCTCTTCGAATTATCCGTTTGGTTTGGCCAACTAGATTGGTAGTTCTTGCAATGGGAAAAGTGCTTAGCTTTGGGTTCAATCTTGCGGTGTCCTTTCCCAATCGATGTAAGGGAAGCAAGGCACGTATTGTATTGTTGCCATCGAGGATAACAAGATGGGTTTTTATCATATTGCATGAATTTATCCCTCTACATCATGTCATCTTGCTTAAGGCGTTACTCTGTTTTTAACTTAATACTCTAGATGCATGCTGGATAGTGGTCGATGAGTGGAGTAATAGTAGTAGATGCAGGCAGAAGTCGGTCTACTTTTCTCGGGCGTGATGCCTATATACATGATCATACCTAGATATTCTCATAACTATGCTCAATTCTCACAATTGCTCAACAATAATTTGTTCACCCACCATAGAATACTTATGCTCTTGAGAGAAGCCACTAGTGAAACCTATGGCCCCGGGTCTATTCTCATCATATCAATCTCCATCACTTTAATACTTGCTTTGTTTTTACTTTGCCTTTTACTTTTCACTTTGCATCTCTATATCAAAAATACCAAAAATATTATCTATCATCTCTATCAGATCTCACTCTCGTAAGTGACCGTGAAGGGATTGACAGCCCCTAATCGCGCTGGTTACGAGGAGCGATTGTTTTGTGCAGGTACGACGGACTTGTGCGTAGCCTCCTACTGGATTGATACCTTGGTTCTCAAAAACTGAGGGAAATACTTACGCTACTTTGCTGCATCATCCTCTCCTCTTCGGGGAAATCGAACGCAGTGCTCAAGAGGTAGCATTCCCCTCGTCTTTCGCACCACCTCCATTCCCACACCGCCATCTTCACCTGCACCACCGCAAGAGCATCATCATCACCGTTTCCTCGGATGAAGCTACGGCCTAATCGGCACCGCCAAAGTGGTTGTATGTACACTAATCACCGCATTTTCTTCTTGATTCGATCTCACGATGCTGCCGGCGCTCGGTCCCGAGCTGACACGGCGCGGCTCCATCCACGGCGGCGTCGCCGGCCACTTCCTCCACGGCGTCGCTCCCTCGGCGGCGACGTCCACATCAGTAGGAGCTGCTGGTGCTTTAGCTCTAGCTTGCGATCTTGCTCGCTTTCTGCTCTCGGTCCCTGCCTGGTCTGCTCTTGCTATTGCTCTTGCTCGCGCTGCTGCTCTCGCTCTTGCTCTTGCTTGCGATGCTGCTCCTATTTAGCTACACTTCAGTCAACTGAATTGACTTTTGGGTTAGTCAATTTTCAGGGGGTGGGGGGGCTCGCCGGGGTGAAGGAAGAACCAGCCGCAGCGAGGAGGGGGGCTCACCGGAGAGGTACCCCACTATCTATCTTAGGGTTCAGGATGGGGGCGGTGGTCGCCGGCGGTGGCGGGCCGTTGGCGGGGCGGTGGCGTGGGGATCACCGGAGAAAAGATCGGCACGGGGGCCTAGAGGGATGGTCGGGGCGGCGGCGGACCGACGGTGGGGACTGTTTTTGGGGCGGGCGGGGCGGTGCACCGCCGGCCGCAGGCGGCGGGGGGCTAGTGTTTGGACGGTGGTGGCTGGCGGCTCAGGGGGGGTGGAGGTTGAAGATGAACCGCAGGCCCTTGATTTCGTATCCAACAGCTGCAAAATCGACTGACCAGAGATGAAAAAGTCAGTCGACCGACGTGTAGCCTCACCTTGCTAGTGCGTTCAGCCGACAAAGAAAATTCAGTTTCGACAGTTAAGTTCGCCGGCGCTTAAGTTCAGTTTTGATGATTAAATTCAGTTTTGATGATTAAGTTCAGAGATGAGCGGCTGATGTATTTTACATCTAGCACTTTGTGGTTATGTATTTTACGTCATGTATTGGAGATGCTATTAGAATTCCACTCAGGTTAACGTTGTTCGTTGTCTCTCTTGTCCTGTTTCAGCCTTGGTGTTGTGCAACTCCGGAGCTGCTCCAACGACGAAACCCTCCATCACAGCGGAGCAGTACCTCGGGCTCCATCTCCAGACGCCTAAGATCTTCTTCCCCTCCTTTGACAACAAAGTCAGCCAGAGCATCCTCAGTGGCCAACCCAATCACGCTGAGATCGACATGGCTTCGCCAAAGAGGTTGTACACTTGTTGCATCTCTTTTTTTACTCTACATGTTATATATATTGTCCACTGAGCACACGGATTTGTTCCTTTAGTGTCTCCTTGAAACAAAAAACATAGGAATTTTAATTTTCACTTGTCCTCCTTTTCAAATTCCTATTCATGAAGCACAAGACTAAGAGATAGTAGCATAATAGCATTATCACCGTACATTTTCCTGTGGTTTGACTTAATCTCACCATGCTTCTTTGCATCCTGTGATCTTCCAATTGTTGTGAATCAAACACCCAGATTGGCAGAAATCCTGTGTTTTAAAATTCTCAGTTTTGCACGTGCATTCCTCTCCTATTCCTGTCTATTTCCTATCCCTGCATTGTTGGAATCCTCCAATTCAAAAGAGCCCTTACAGAATTACTTCTCTTACAGATAGTTGTCAAAGAAAACCTTGCGTGGTTTGTCCCGCTCCTGCTGCGCCGTCGTCCACCCAGCTCAGCCGCTCCAACGACGTATGGGTCCAAGACAACAGGATTCGCCTCCAGACTGCCTTTTCGCCGCCTCAGATCTTCTTCCCCAACCGCAGCCATGAAAACTGCATTACCATCATCAACCGGCAGATGACCTCGAGGACTACACGGGTCCGCAAGAGAGGTCTCACTCTTTCGTGTCCGCTACGTTATGCATCGCAATATTACATGCTACTTTATCGTCCTTTTCACCGATTAGACTCGAGTCAGCTCCAAAATAATGGTCAAACTTGAGTTTTAAATGGTTGTGGGGTACATATCGGGCCGCTATCAATAGTATCTATCTACTATCCGTTAATCTCCGGTGTCTACTATGATTTTCATGTTGGGTGGGAAACAAACAAAGAAGAAGCCATTATCTGTATTTTTTAACTGAAGCCATTATCTGCCTGCTATTATTGGTTTTGGGTCTATCCACATGTTGCTACCATCACTCTGGATTTCTACATGCACTCCTTACATAATCTCACTATGTTTTATTCCTATGCATGACAGTTATTGTAAACAATGGAACTGAACAAGTAGAGCAAAAGAGATGAGCCTTGCGTGGCAATAAAATTTCATGCAGACGTCACTCCATGGTAGGCGCAAAGGCAGCCCCCCTCCACGCTGTAACATCCCACATTTTCAATTTGGAATGTTATACATAGGTCATCCATGCATATCATATTTTATTGCATCTTCGTTCCGCAATCCTCGAAATCCTAAGCAACTCAAGGACCCTCGGAGAGAGTTGGGGATTTTCCGGTTTTCATATTTTGTTTTGATCAAATAGCGAAAACGAGGATTTTTTATTTTAATTATTTTTCTCTCCGAAAAAATATTTCATATTAAAAATAAATGAGAGGAGATAATATGACTTCTCCAAAACAATTGAAATATTGGAGGAAAAATGTTAAAATCATTTGTTGGATTTTATTTGATTTTTATTTGGATTTTATTTGCATTAGAAAAATTGCACGTTATCAAAAAATTGCATTTTAGGGCCAAGAAAATATTCATCTCGTTCTAAATATTTTATTTAGACGGTGAAAATTTGTTTTGGCATTTTTAGATTTTTATTTTATTTTATAGGATTTATTTTCTGTCGGCGGAATTATTTTTTTGTTCTCATACCGATCGGGGCCTAGGGCCCACTGAGCCAGCCGGCCAAAGCCGGCCTGCCGCCTCCATGACGCCCGCCGCCCGCTCGGGACCGAGTCCGAGCCGGACTCCGCCAGTGCCTTGCCCTCCTCCAAGTCGCCTCTCTTAAATACCCGCCACCCCGCCGCCACACCACCACAACCACCCGTCGCCGCCGCCCGAACCCGAGCCGAGCCGCCGCCCGAGCCCGCGCCTCCGCCCGCCGCCGCCAGAGGCCGCCTGCCGCCTCCCGTCGCCGCCGCTGCCACCCCACCAACCCACGCCGCCTCGTCGCGCGGAACCCGCCGGAGCCCCGCCGGAGCCGAGCCGAGGTAGCCACCCCGCCGCCACGGTTTTCCGAGAGAAACCGTTCGTTTTTTAGAAAACCCTAGGTTTTCGTTTTTTTAAATAGATCGGTTTTTCTCCGGTTATTTATTTAGCGAACGTTCGCTCGTTCGTTCGTTTTAACAAACGCGTTCTTCGTTTAGATCCAGATAATGAACGTTCCTTCGTTAGTCTGTTCGTCAGTTTTCTTTTTCTCGGATTTATTCCGCGATTTTTCTGATCGCGATTTCTTATCCGATCTTAGTTTCTGTTTATCTTTTCGCTCGTTAGTCGGAATCAGGCGATTCAAGCACCCAGATCTTCGTCTCGAGACCCTCTTTCCGCTTAGACAACTTAAACAAGATTTTGATACTGAAAAATTTGACCCTAGTTCAGATTAGTAAACGGATCGTGTTTCTTTCGCCGTTTGTGTTTCGTTGCTCCGTTTGGTTTGACTCTTTTTGCGAACCGGAGTTCTTAAGTTGAACTTTCTGGTCAGCCTCTTTTAGTTGAGGTTTTGCTTTTGCATCTTTGCTTGTTGCTTATGTATGTTATTGTTTGCTTGTGATAGAATTCCCGGAGTGCGAAGCGTGTTACTACGAGTCTCTAGGATTTGCGGATCGTCAGTAAGGCAAGTAACACTTTGATCATACTCTTTTCATACCAAGTTTTTATGCATTAGCTCAATCCTCAAACATTGCATGGTTAGGATGTCATTAACTTGTGGGTTGGGAAGTAGTAGTTGAGGTAGAACCTATTGCCTGTTACTATCAAACCCTTGGGAGTTACTTCTACGTGTTGCTTATATTGCTATGCTATGCTCGTAGACGTGGTTGGGTTTGAGTGAATCCATGACAGATGTGAGATTGTTAATTAATGGTTTAATTTAAGGTGGCAACTTTAATACACCTCTAGGTGGATTGAGGCACCTGGGGAACCCAGTGTTGTCTGTGTTATTTTGGAAATCCCGGGTACCCGTGTGATCTTCCTATGGACCGCCACCCGTGCTCAAAGGGAACTAAGATTATTCATGCTAGAAACTTCCGTGTGCAGCCACAAGCTACTATGGGCTCTAGCATAGTTGAGTAAGTTACGTGAAGCTCTTGAAGAGGTAGATCAGCAGGTAGTGGGTTTTGTAGGTTTGGTATGGTCTACCCGGAGTAGAGAGTTAATGTTTCTGAAAGACTGTGTCTCGGTCATCCGTTTCTCAAACACCATGCAGTGCGAGAAATCAACGGAGGCAATCGAGTCTTATGGGGAAAAGTGCGCAAACCTCTGCAGAGTGTACAATCTAATCATGGTTAACCGTGTCCCCGGTTATGGATAATTTTCAGTATCTAGTACTTGAGTTATCACATGTATCTCATCACTCTTAAATAATATTGTTGGGTTGTTAACTACTTTAATTGGGATTGAGTTGGGGTTATACCTTCTCAATGTTTCAACCACCATGATAGTTAAATAAAAATATATTCCTTTGTTGTAGGCAAAAATTGGCTTTTTGCAAAACTATAACCATAGAGCTTTCCACCAGCCAAATATGCATGTAGTGATAGCATTATTCTGTTCCTGCTCTATTGTGTTATATTGCCAGCATATTCCATGTGCTGACCCGTTCTCGGGCTGCAACATATTATGTTGCAGACTTTTCAGACGAGGAGTAAGGTTCGTTAGGTCATCGCCGTGCAGCTCAGCTATGCCGTTGGAGTTGATGGACTCACTTTATCTTCCAAGCCTTCCGATGTTACCGCATTAGATGGCCTTAAGCCATATTATTGTAAGAAGTTCTCTTTTGGAGACATTCGATCTAATAAGTGTTTATTTGCTACTTTGTTATAAATCCTTCGAGTAATCGTGTGTGTCAAAGATTATCGATCCGGGGATGACACCGAACACGTAGACTTGACCATCTGAGGTTGGGTCGCTACAAGATGGTATCAGAGCACACGCTGAGTGTCGGACACGACCACTAAGATAAACCACAGGTCACTCTTCTCTACTCATTTCTGACTCCTCTCCATTTTTCCACTCTTTAGGATGACGGAGATGAAGAACAAGTTTGCACAACCGGATGAAGACACACCTTTTGGACGCCACTTGAAGGAAGTCATTAGATTCTTGAACATTGGAATACCATGCTTCACCGGGACGTACCACGCCACCTTACCAGAAGAGGAGCGCTGGATGATTCAAGTACAAGTTCTAGGAAGGACGTTCTCGCCAACTTCTAAACCCATAGAATTTTCTTTCGAAGCACCCACTTGGAGTCTAGGAAAGAGCATGGCAACCACATTACCATGGGACGCATTGGAGAAGTCTACAACAGGGAGCTTAAGGACACCATCTATCAAATATGTGAGCGCAGAGACAAGCAACAGGAAGTAATCAGCACCAAGAAGGATAGATCCATTGCAGCTTTCATCCAGGAGCTAAACCAGCACATTCGATGTCAGGAGAACCAGATGTGCGCAGACATGATGGAGTTGAAGAAGGCAAAGACCAGGATCATCGAGCTAGAGGAAGAACTCAAGTTTACACGCGACAGATATGAGGAGGAAATCAAGACACTACTGGAGAAGAACGACGACCTGGTTAAGAAGATCGGAGTATTCATGGGAGGACCGGCACCGGAAGAACAAGACGACGACCCCACTTGCCCGGACAACTACATCATCATCGACGACACCAATTCTGATCCAAGTGATGATAACTACGAAGACAAAGCTGGAGCAGACATCATGGAGTCTTCCACCGATCAAAATTTCTAGACGACCACCATATAATTAGTAGTATTTTCCCCCATGTATCTAATAGTAGTTGAGCACTTTTGCGATAGTCCTAGACCGTTTGTATGCCCTTGCTTGATTGATTGAGTGAAATGATTGTGTTTGCCTCATATGCATATGGGTAGTGTTTTCTCATTAGACCTTTTTCTATTCTAATCTCTTCCATCTAAACCCATCAGATGCCTCCAAGACGTGACACCGGTTTTGCTTTCCCACCGGAGCTCACCCAGTTGATCCAACAGCAGAATACTTTGATGCAATTGCTAGTTCAGAACCAGGGCAACAACAACAACAATAACCCGCCGCCAGTGGACAACTTAGCCCGTTTCCTAAGGTTACAGCCGCGGTGTTTTCAAAGAGCACCGAGCCAATAGTTGTCATGATTGGCTACGCCAGTATCGTAAGGGAGTTAACCACCGCCGGATGCACAGATGCTGAGAAGGTGCGCTTTGCCGCACATCAATTGGATGGACCAGCAGCCGCATGGTGGGAGAATTACACGGCTACTTTTCCTATAGACAATGTCACTTGGGACCAGTTTCAGCAAGCTTTTCACACGGCCCATGTCTCAACTGGAGCAGCCATGCAGATGAAGAAGCGCGAGTTTCGCAACTTACACCAGGGGAACCGTACTGTAGCTCAGTACGTGGATGATTTTAGCAAGTTATCACGCTATGCCCCTGATGATGTGGCCACAGATGTCGCGAAGCAGGAGAAGTTTATGGAAGGGCTGAATGATGAAATGAGCATGCAGTTGATGGTGGCAACTTTCAACAACTACCAGGAGTTGGTAGACAAGGCCCTTATGATTGAAGGAAAGCAACATCAAATTGAGAGCCGTAAGAGGAAGTATGGACAAGGGAAGTATAGTTCAGGAGCTCAACAGAAGCCCCGCTTAACCCCGAACTCGGCAGGACTTGTTCATAATCATGGAGGTCACAACCACCTTTGGAGGAGGATCGCATAACCACAATGGTGGTAAGAATGGAAATGGGAACGGAGTTAATAACAATCAGAACCGCTCCAATCCAGCTGCACCCGCCAAAAGGGACCTAAGCCAAGTTACTTGCTTTAAGTGCGGGAAGACAGGGCACTATGCCAATGATTGCCTCAAGGAAGGAATGGAAACGGAAATGGGAGCGCTGGAAAGAAGCCCAATCCATTCAACAAAGGACAAGTGAACCACGTTAACGTGGAGGAAGTTGAAGAGCAGCCGGACGCGGTAATAGGTAAGTTTTTGGTTAAGTCATTTACCGCTCTTGTTCTTTTCGATCTTTGGTGCATCACATTCATACATATCAAGGGATTTGTGGATAAGTTTAAGCTACCAACCCAAACCCTTAGGACCCCTCTTTTAGTGAGATCGCTGGAGCAGTAGTACATGGCTAGCCGATGGTGCAACCAGATACCCCTAACCATTGGCACACATGTTTTTCCGTCTGACCTAATTATCTTGGAGTCGCAAGGATTGGACGTGATATTAGGTATGGACTGGATGTCAAAGTATGGAGGAAGCATTGGCTGTGCTAGCAAATCAATTTATCTTACCACCCCGAAGGGAAAAAGGATTAAGTATGTATTTAGGCATGTGCCTAGGAGAAGCCAAGTGAATGCCCTCACGGGAGTTGTTCAGGAGGAAGTGCTTGTAGTAAAGGATTACCCGGATGTTTTCCCAGAAGAGTTACCAGGCATGCCACCGGATAGAGACATCGAGTTCCTGATAGAGCTATTGCCAGGTACAGGGCCAATATCCAAGAGACCCTATCGGATGCCCGCAAATGATCTGGTGGAAATTAAGAAATAGATCAAAGAGTTATTGGAGAAAGGATACATTCGAAGGAGTTCATCGCCTTGGGGAGCTTCAGTGCTTTTGGTGGAGAAGAAGGATAAATCCCTAAGGATGGTTGTTGATTATCGAGCCTTGAATGAAGTAACGATTAAGAATAAGTACCCGCTGCCAATGATCAATGATCTGTTTGATCAGCTGCAAGGAGCTAAGGTGTTTTCGAAGATCGATCTACGATCGGGGTACCATCAGTTGAAGATTCGAGAGAAGGATATACCAAAGACAACGTTCACCACGCGGTATGGATTATACGAGTATACGGTCATGTCGTTTGGACTGACTAACGCCCCTGCCTATTTCATGAGTATGATGAACAAGGTGTTCATGGAGTATTTGGACAAGTTTGTTGTGGTGTTTATTGATGATATTATGGTATACTCGAAGAACGAAGAGGAGCACAAGGAGCATTTGCATTTAGTTCTCGAAACCTGTGGAACACCAGTTATACGCCAAATTCAGCAAGTGCGAGTTTTGGTTGAAGGAAGTTGGATTTCTTGGGCATGTTATATCAGGAAAGGGTATAGCAGTAGATCCCAGTAAGGTTCAGTCAGTCACTGAATGGTTGGCACCCACTTCAGTTGGCGAGATCCGTAGTTTCCTTGGACTCGCAGGATATTATCGGAGATTCATTGAGAAATTTTCCAAGATTGCTAAGCCAATGACTGAATTGCTGAAGAAGGATACTAAGTTTAAATGGACAGAGGATTGTGAGGCAAGTTTTCAGGAGTTGAAGAAACGTTTGACTACAGCCCCAGTGCTAACATTGCCAGATATACATAAGGAGTTTCAAGTGTATTGTGACGCCGACGCTTGGGACTTGGATGTGTGCTTATGCAGGACGGAAAGGTTGTTTCAGATGCCTCACGACAACTGAAGCCCCATGAGTTGAACTATGCCACGCATGATTTGGAGCTAGCAGCGGTAGTGCATGCATTGAAGACTTGGAGACATTATCTTGTTGGAAACCGTTGTGATGTGTACATGGATCATAAGAGTTTGAAGTACATTTTCACACAGAAGGAGTTGAACCTTAGACAGAGGAGATGGTTGGAACTTATAAAGGATTACGATATGAAGATACACTATCATCCAGAAAGGCCAATGTCGAAAGGGCGCTTTGAATCGGAATAGTTACGCTAATATCCTTGAAAGTAAGGGATTGCCGAAGGAGTTAGTGAAGATATCATGGAACTTGGTGGAGATTGTTCCAAGAGGTTTCATTGCAACAATGGAAGTTCAGTCTACATTGTTGGACAAGATTCGAGAAGCTCAGAAGGAAGACAAAGAGATTGCTGAGATAAAGGAGAAGATGAGCAAAGGAAAGGCCAAAGGTTTTCGCGAGGATGAGCACGATACCTTATGGTTTGAGGATCGAGTTTATGTGCCTAATAACCCAGAGATCGTGAAGTTAATACTTGATGGGCTCATGACTCACCATACTCGATACACCCCGGAAACACCAAGATGTATTTGGATTTGAAAGAATGTTTCTGGTGGACTGGTATGAAGAAGGATATTGCCGAGTATGTAGCTGTATGTGATGTATGTCAGAGAGTGAAGGCAGAGCATCAGAAGCCAGCAGGACTGTTACAGCCTATGCCGATACCTGAATGGAAGTGGGATAAACTTGGCATGGACTTTATCACCGGATTGCCCAGGACCAAAGCAGGATATGACTCAATATGGGTAGTAGTGGATCGCTTGACCAAAGTGGCTCACTTCATCCCAAAGGAAAACAACTTATACAAGTGCAAAGTTGGCCAAGATATATATGTCCAGGATCGTATGTTTGCATGGAGTTCGAGGACCATCAGACGTATAGAGGAACACAGTTTACTTCAAAGTTTTGGCATCGCCATACACGGACCACAGGTACGAGATTGGAGTTCAAGACAACATTTCACCCGCAGACAGATGGATGACAGAGAGAGTCAACCAGATTCTAGAGGACATGTTGAGAGCACATGCGCTAGATTATGGATCTAGTTGGGATGACAATTTGCCTTACGCAGAAGTTCTCATACAACAATAGCTACTGTGCCAGTTTGAAGATGGCACCGTTTGAAGCTCAGATGGACGCAGATGTAGAACACCCCTGATGTGGGATGAGGTAGGAGACCGTCAGTTGTTTGGACCAGATTTGATCAAAGAGTCGGAGGAGAAGGTTAAACTGATTCGTGACAGATTGAAGATTGCTCAGTCCAGGAAAAAGAGTTATGCAGAAACAAAACGCAAGGAGGTAACCTATGAAATTGGAGATCGAGCATATCTGCAAGTATCGCCCTTGCGAGGAGTGAAACGTTTTGGAGTTAAGGGAAAATTAGCTCCGAGATTCAGAGGGACCGCACTGTTTTGGAACGGATGGGAGAAGTTGCCTACAAGCTGGAGTTACACGAAGGATTATCAGGAGTTCACGATGTGTTCCACGTCTCACGCTTGAAGAAATGTCATGCTTTGAGATGGCCGATATACCATTAAGAGATACAAGACTTCGGTGGCGATTCGGTTGGACAAGAATTTGACTTATGAGGAGAAGCCAATAAAGATTCTTGACTTTGCCAGCCGAGTCACTCGCAACAAGGTTATCAAGTTTTGCAAAGTTCAGTGGAGCCACCATACCGAGGAGGAAGCCACCTGGGAACGAGAGGATGATATTCGCAAGGACCACCCGCACCTATTTTCTAGCCAACCCGAATCTCGAGGACGAGATTCGTCTTAAGGGGGTAGGTTTGTAACATCCCAAATTCAATTTGGAATGTTATACATAGGTCATCCATGCATATCATATTTTATTGCATCTTCGTTCCGCAATCCTTGAAATCCTAAGCAACTCAAGGACCCTCGGAGAAAGTTGGGGATTTTCCGGTTTTCATATTTGGTTTTGATCAAATAGCAAAAACGAGGATTTTTTATTTTAATTATTTTTCTCTCCGGAAAAATATTTCATATTAAAAATAAGTGAGAGGAGATAATATGACTTCTCCAAAAACAATTGGAATATTGGAGGAAAAATGTTAAAATCATTTGTTGGATTTTATTTGATTTTTATTTGGATTTTATTTGCATTAGAAAAATTGCACATTTTCAAAAAATTACATTTTAGGGCCAAGAAAATATTCATCTCGTTCTAAATTTTTTATTTAGACGGTGAAAATTTGTTTTGGCATTTTTAGATTTTTATTTTATTTTATAGGATTTATTTTCTCAGCGGAATTATTTTAAAACAAAGTTCCTGCGATCGGGCCTAGGGCCCAGCCAGCTGGGGCCCAGCAGCCGCCGCCTCCCAAGGCCGCGCCTGCCCGTCCTCCAAGTCGCCCCCCCCTCTTAAATACCCCGCCACCCCACCTCCACACCACCACCACCACCTGCCGCCAGCCGCCTTCCGCCGCCGCCAGCCGCCGCCACCCCCCACGCCGCCCATTGTCATATTGAACCCGCTGAGCCCGCCGAGCCGAGCCGAGGTAGCCGCCCTGGCCGCCCTTTACGAGAAAACGTTCGGTTTTTAGAAAACCCTAGGTTTTCATTTTTTAAATAGATCGGTTTTCTCCGGTTTATTTATTTAGCGGCGTCATTGCTCGTTCGTTTTAACGAACGCATTCTTCGTTTAGATCCAGATAAATAATGTCCGTTCGTTAGTCTGTTCGTCAGTTTTCTTTTTCTCGGATTTATTCCACGATTTTTCTGATCACGATTTCTGATCCGATCTTAGTTTCTGTTTATCTTTTCGCTCGTTAGTCGGAATCAGGCGATTCAAGCGCCCAGATCTTCGTCTCAAGATCCTCTTTCCACTTAAACAACTTAAACAAGATTTTGATACTGAAAAATTTGACCCTAGTTCAGATTAGTAAACGGATCTTGTTTCTTTCGCCGTTTGTGTTTCGTTGCTCCGTTTGGTTTGATTCTTTTTGTGAACCGGAGTTCTTAAGTTGAACTTTTTGGTCAGCCTCTTTTAGTTGAAGTTTTGCTTGTGCATCTTTGCTTGTTGCTTATGTATGTTATTGTTTGCTTGCGATAGAATTCCCGGAGTGCGAAGCGTGTTACTACGAGTCTCTAGGATTCATGGATCGTCAGCAAGGCAAGTAACACTTTGATCATACTCTTTTCATACCCAGTTTTTATGCATTAGCTCAATCCTCAAACATTGCATCGTTAGGATGCCATTAACTTGTGGGTTGGGAAGTAGTAGTTGAGGTAGAACCTATTGCCATGTTACTATCAAACCCTTGGGAGTTACTTCTACGTGTTGCTTATATTGCTATGCTATGCTCGTAGACGTGGTTGGGTTTGAGTGAATCCATGACAGATGTGATATTTTAATTAATGGTTTAATTTAAGGTGGCAACTTTAATACACCTCTGGGTGGATTGAGGCACCCGGGGAACCCAGTGTTGTCTGTTTTATTTTTGGAAATCCCGGGGTACCCGTGTGATCTTCCTATGGACCGCCACCTGTGCTCAAAGGAACTGAGATTATTCATGCTAGAAACTTCCGTGTGCAACCACAAGCTACTATGGGCTCTAGCATAGTTGAGTAAGTTACGTGAAGCTCTTGAAGAGGTAGATCAGCAGGTAGTGGGTTTTGTAGGTTTGGTATGGTCTACCCGGAGTAGAGAGTTAATGTTTCTGAAAGACTGTGTCTCGGTCATCCGTTTCTCAAACACCATGTAGTGCGAGAAATCAACGAAGGCGATCGAGTCTTGTGGGGAAAAGTGCGCAAAGCTCTGCAAAGTGTACAATCTAATCATGGTTAGCCGTGTCCCCCGTTGTGGACAATTTTGAGTATCTAGTACTTGAGTTATCACATGTATCTCATCACTCTTAAATAATATTGTTGGGTTGTTAACTACTTTAATTGGGATTGAGTTGGGGTTATACCTTCTCAATGTTTCAACCACCGTGATAGTTAAATAAAAATATATTCCTTTGTTGTAGGGAAAAATTGGCTTTTCGCAAAACTATAACCATAGAGCTTTCCACCAGCCAAATATGCATGTAGTGATAGCATTATTCTATTCCTGCTCTATTGTGTTATATTGCCAGCATATTCCATGTGTTGGCCCGTTCTCGGGCTGCAACGTATTATGTTGCAGACTTTTCAGACGAGGAGTAAGGTTCGTTAGGTCGTTGCCGTGCAGCTCAGCTATGCCGTCGGAGTTGATGGACTCACTTTATCTTCCAAGCCTTCCATTGTTATCGTATTAGATGGCCTTAAGCCATATAATTGTAATAAGTTCTCTTTTGGAGACATTCGATGTAATAAGTGTGTGATTGCTACTCTGTTGTAAATCCTTCGAGTACTGTGTGTGTCAGCATTACTGATCCAGGGATGACACTAGAACACAGATACATGACCATCTGAGGTCGGGTTGCTACACACGCATTTCAGATTGTAATCGAGAGGAAGATATCTGTTCTGAGGGGGATTCAGAAGGAGAATACAACTCCTATTTACCCCCTGAGGTCTTCGCTCTAACTTGGCATGCTGATGTTGGTTATATCATGCATATGGTGTCTTTCATTGCTTACTTTATACATCAAATATGTCATCTGCTTAGTTTAGACATCCTTTGTGCGAATGCCATCTGTTTAGTTTATTCATCGTTTATGTGAATTATGCAACGCCATCTTGTTTAGCCTGGCATCATATATGTGAATTTTGCTATGCAATCCTGCTTAGCCGATCATCTTATATGTAAATTATATCAGGCCATCCTTTTTTGTTACATATTACATTTGTCAACAATGTTAGTACATTCAATCGATCTTCGTGTGCACCAGCCATTTGACATGGTGATGGCAAATTCGAGTGAAAACAAGGTCTTCGTGAGCGGAACTATGCTATCTCGGCGAAGTGCATATCTCGTTGGTTACGGATAGCTCCTCAGAGGAGGATTCAGAGACAGATGACCAGTCCTATCCCCCCCCCCCCCGAGGTGTATGCTCTAACTTGGCAGGGTTATGTTGCTCATATCGTGCGTATGGTGTCTTGCATTGATATGTCATTTGATTAGTTTAGACATTCTTTGTGTGAATGCCACTTGTTCAGTGTCTAATTACCATATATGTGAATTATGCATTGCCATCTTGTTGCAAGACATTATATATGTGAATTATACAATGCTATCTTGTTGCAAAGGCATTATATATGTGAATTATGCAATGCCATGTCTGTTTAGCCAATCATCATGTATGTGAATTATATCATGCTATCATTTTTTGTATTATGTGTTCCATTTTGTCGACAACGTTTGTATATTCAACTACTCTTCCTGTGCACCAGCCATTTGAAGCGGTGATGGAAGTATCTGGAGTGAAAACAAGGTATTGAGCGGAACAATGCTACCTGCTAAAGCAGATATCTTGTCTGATTACAGAGAGCTCCTCGTAGGAGGATTCAGAGGCCGATGACCAGTCCTATTTCCCCGAGGTCTATGCTCAAACTTGGCAGGTTATATTACCCATGTCATGCATGTTGCCTTGCATTGCTTAGTTTTTACATCATATATGGATTGCCATCTGCTTACTTGCTTACTATATAAATCATATATTTGAATTATATCATGCCATCATGTTTACATAGTACATACACATCATCTATCTGAATTATGGCATGGCAACCCATTTAATAAAGAAATCATATAGTTATATCATCTCATCCCGTTTAGTGTTTACAGTCATCATATTTTGAATTATGGCATTCTATCCGTGAATGTATGTGAATTATGGCATGCCAACCTATTTAATAAACACAATATATAGTTATGTCATGTCATCCTGTTTACATAGTCTCGTATTTTGAACTATGTCTTTCCATCTTTTTTAGTTAGCCATCATAATGTGAAATTGTGTCATGCTATCCTGTTTAGTTAGCCATCATATATGTGAAATTGTGTCATGCTATCCTGTTTGGTTAGACGACATAAATATGAATTATTTCATGCCCTCTTTTATTCCCCACTATCCATTTGCACATGTCTATCATACAATGTCTATACTTTCAATTACTTTTCTTGTTTATCAGCCATTTGAATTGGAGAGCATGATGGCTGTATCTAAGGGAGTAACAACACGGTCTTCAGAAAAGATAGTGCTACCAGTTGATGCAGATAGAACCACGGTTGTACTTGCCCAAGGACCAGATCCACCACACATAACCCAGACTCTCGCAGATTGTACCCCTACCCAGTTGGACAGAGAACCAGCTATACCCCTTCTAACCCCAACCCCGGCAGATAGTAACCCAGTTCCAGTTGACACAGCACCGTCTCCACCACAGAGCACCCAAACACGAGCAGTTAGTAAGGGAACTGCAGGCTCAAAGCACGAGGACCACCACTCCAATCCCAACTCAACGCTTCAAGGAGAAGAAGATTTGTTCTCGTGTCAGGTTCTGTAGCTATGGTTCATACTCCTTTGCTCTTGCATTACTGTATTTACTCATACCAACTATTTTCAAATTTGAAGGATAGAATTGAAACTCCAATGGCGCAACAGGTATGTTTTAAACCTGTTTCTTTAACTGGTTTGCTGTTGTAACCTGCTCTATGCTAATTTCAGTTTCAATTGAATAAACAGTTATGTTCTCATGTCATGCACATGACAAGTGTTGTTATTGCTCTATAGTTACCCACAGCGGCGGAGCTTAGTGCGTTTCTGGGGTTGCCGTGCCCCCCCCCCCCAAGATTGGCACATGCAGGCTTAAAAATTTAGAGAGAGAGCCTATATTATGAAGTTTTGTGCGCTTGGCCCCCCACAAGCTAATATAGTCTATTTGGCCCCCCCAAACAACTTGGTCAAGCTCCGCCACTGGTTACCCACACTTATATTCTGTCTATTCTGCTTCGTCTTGATTTGGCAACAAAAACTAGAATGATATAGACCATAAAGTGACCATGGTACATAGATATATGTTTGTTT
Organism: Aegilops bicornis; assembly: GCA_021605145.1. Classification (NCBI taxonomy): domain Eukaryota; kingdom Viridiplantae; phylum Streptophyta; class Magnoliopsida; order Poales; family Poaceae; genus Aegilops; species Aegilops bicornis. The sequence continues at coordinate 259,323,161 of CM038671.1, read as the reverse complement.
CATGCTATTATCATGTCCACTTTACTACTGAACTTATTTACCAAAATGAGTTTCATATACAACATGGTAAACATGTGATGTGTCTGCTTGTTTCTCTTTTAGAATGCGGACAAAATATTGAAGAACAGTACCGCGTCATCCAATGCTAAAGGAAGTAATGCAGATAAGGTTCAAGATAATGAGACATCCTTGTTGGTCTCCAAGAAAGCTGATAAAAACTATCTTGACGACAGTGAGGGAACCCAAAAGTCCTGTCTTGATGTAGTGTTCGAAAGTTATCGCCACTACTACTGGCACAAGCTCTTGAACTCATGCTGAATCAGTTCGTCTTCTTGAGTCTCAACTTCAAGTTAAAAGACATCGATCGGATGTCTTTGCGACAGAAGTCAAGGACCGAGGAAGTCCTGCGCAATTCAGATGCATATTTTACGGTGCAATGACAAGCACTTTGGAGGATTTAAGCGCCAAACAAGAGAAAGTTAATAAGCTTGCTAAGCATCTTGCCAACATTATGGGTACCCGTGATATTGTTTCTTGAGATCTTCAAGTGGTTTCGATTCTGGATTTGTTTTGTCATGGCGTTTATTTGTCTTTGATGCCAACTTTGATAACCGGTGTATATGATATGTCGCTTTGTTCCCTATATTTGCACCGTGGCGAACTTTGATGCCCGATGGATGTAATATGTGTAATAGCCATGATAGCCTAGCGTTAGTTTCTTGCTTATTTATTTCCTTGTTGTCTTGTTTATTTGTTTGCTTGTAGTCATTGCAGTTCTTTTTCCGCGGTTAGCTAGTGGCTTCAATAACCTATTTTTTAAAACTAGGCCACAACAACCATGGGCTAATATTTACTGTAGTGACACTGGGCCTCCTACTAGCCGTAGAAACAGTGGGCCTTCTACGGGTCGTAGAAACAATGGGCCTTCTACGGGCCGTAAAAACAATGGGCCTTCTGCGGGCCGTATCATCAATGGGCCTTATACGGGCCGTATGATCGATTGGCCAAACATGGGCCAAACAGACCACATTATGGCCGTAAACGGGCTAGAGTTGGAATTGTCCGTTCATGGGCCGACCATAACGGGCCATCGTTAATAGGCCGTATTTGATGAAGCTATGAAAACGGCCCAACGTAAAGTCCAAATTAAGAAGATAGAGAAGTTCGATGATTATAGAAAACTCATATTTTCCTCGTTATTAAAGAATGAAAACGAGAAGTTCAAAAATTAAATAACAATAAGTTCAACTTTTAAAAATAGAGCGCTTCAAAATTTCATAAAAAAGATTAAGAAATAAAACCAGGAAGTCCAAATTAAAAAGATGAAGGAGTTCGATGATTATAGAAAACTCAGATTTTCCTCGTTATTAAAGAATGGAAACAAGAAGTTCAACTTTTAAAAATAGAGCGCTTCAAAATTTCATAAAAAAGATTAAGAAATTCAGATTAATATTCATAAAAAACTCAGATATTTTCACGTACCTGAGAGAAGTTCAGCTTGATAACTGCCAGAAGTTCATGTACTACACGGTGTGCATTTTGTATTAAAAAGAATAAAAAAAGCAAAGACTAAAAGTTTGTTGATATAAGTTCAAGTCCTCCGTCGGAGAAAGTTAAAAAAAATATTGTGAGATAGGTTTACACAAAAGAAATACCATTTGTGTAACACTTGACGAATGGATGAGAAAATTACAAATGAAAAATACGTCACAGAAGTTCAACGTGAAAACAGCAGGAAGTTCACGTACTATACTGAATGAATATCAGATGAAAAACTTTTAAAATCATCGCGAGTATGAAAAAATGATCAACACGGGGAAGTTGCGTGTTTACAACAAATTTTCCGGTATATCACTTACTCAATTTTGGTGAGTGGATGGAGAGCTATGAGCAGTGGATGGAGATCTACGAGCAAAAAAAGCACGTGAAAAACAGAGTGAAGTTCAAGTAGACATGCCAAGAAGTTCAGGTTCTTCACGTGGTGCATTTTCGAAGAATCTGTTTCACGATAAAGGCAGAACAAATGATCTCACCATTTTCGAAATTACTTGCAAACGGCTAGAAATCACAGAAAACCATCAACATGAAAAAGTTTCGCATTTTCCTTAGCTTTTCGACGGTATATTATTTGCCCCATTCCGATAAAATTTGTAGAAATTACGGAGAAAATATGTTTTTATCCATTTTTAAAGTTGACTTAAAACAGTAAGGAATTGGGACAAACAATATATACCAAAAAGTTTCGCATTTCCTCAACCTTTCCAACGCCATATCATTTGCTGCATTCGGACATATGCTTAAAAAAACAGATCGAAAATACAAATTCGGTGGAACTTGTATCGTTTTCTAAATTACTCTTAAACCGTTTAAAATTAGAAAAAACTTTCTACATGAAAAAGTAGCGCATTTTCATGAGCTTTCTAACGCCATATATAATTTGCCTCAATTGGATTAGCCATTTAGAAATGACATCGAAAATACGAACTCGGCTGTTTGGTTTGTGAAATTTTACGATTTTCCAAATTACTCTTTAACCGTAGGGAATTAGAGAAAAATTTCAACATGTGGAAGGAGGGATTTTGCAGCAGCTTTCCAACGCCATATTATTTGCCTCATTCCGATAAACGGTTTAGAAATGCGATCGGAAATACGATTCACGTTTTTGTATGAAGAAAAAACGATTTTCAAAACTGCTCTTAAACCGCTTACATTTTGCCAAAAATTTAACTTGGGTCATGATACTGGTGTCCATAGCTTTCCAACGGTATATCGCAAGCAACATTTGGACAACTTTTAGCTGAAGTTTAACCTAGTACTCGGCGTTACTCAGGCAGTTCAGGTTATGATCAAAATATTATTCTGATTCCATGATCAGAATATATATATATATATATATATATATATATATATATATATATATATATATAAAGTTTATTAGTAACCCAGGGTGAAGAATTAGTTCACCCTGGTCGATCGACCGAGGCAGATTTTCGTCCAACCAAGCCACTGTTTGCGTTTGAGGAAAAGGGCGAGCAGTTTCAGGTTGTAAAAGGGCGTCAATTTTACGTTGACTCGAATCTACCTCTCTTACCCGTCCCTTTTTTTGTAATAAAGATAAAGAAGAAAAAGAGAGTTGCGCCTTTGAACGGTTTGTGCGTATCGGGGGCGACCAGCACGGAGGAGACGGCAGCGTGGTGCTCAACGATTTGGATCGGAGTGAAGTCATCGGTTTGCTGGCTGCCGGGGCGGCGTGCTACTCGTCTGCGTGGTCTCCACGCTGTGGTGGTCGCTGGGCAGTTGGGGCGGCGTGGTGGGCGACGTCTCTTGGCGGCGTCGTGCTGGGTCGTCGCGGCGGAGCTGTGGCCGTGGCGGCGCTGCGTGGCCATGCTTGCGCTGCTACGGGAAGGCGTTGCGTGCGTTTGGATTGAAGTTTGGTTGAGTGTGAGTGCACGGATTGAGGTGAGCAACCCAAGATCTGATTCTATCCTTTCAAATTTCCAATCAACTTCCACCTACGTTTCACTTTGCCATGCTCTTCCTAAATTGCTTTGTCTCTTTCCAAATCGCTAGTTTGGCCTGGAGATTATTCTCTAGTTCGCCAAAAAAAACAAGAGGTAGAACAATCTGCCAGAACAGGTTTACGTAAAGCGCCTGTGCATTGATGTACTCCCCTCCTCTGTTTCTTTGATCTCAAATTGTAGTTCAGCAGTGTTTTCTATCAATCATTACAACTTGTTATTTTGCGAAGTGACTCTGTTCTGGAGGTTGGACATAACTTCAGATAATTCTGCTTTCTAGTCAATTGAAAAAACTTTGCTCGTCAATGTTCCTCTTGAGATCATTGTAATCCCTAGGAGTTCTGATGCGATGTTTCCTTTTGTTTCTTAGGTTCCTGTAACTATTTTTCTATTTGATCAGCATTACTTGGTGCTGTGTTTTGCTACATGAGGATTTTTGCAGCGTCGGTAGCACTTGGTATGTTATCTTCAGGAGTTCCTTTAAGAGCTGGTACCCAGTGACGCAAGGCTTGTGCCTCTTTTGTCGATAGATGTTATTTAGACTTTACTGTATATGCTTACCTGTGTTTTTATTTTTGCATTTAAGACCCTGTAACTCCATTTTCTCAGGAAGACTCCATTTTCTTAGGAGCACGATGTCGTTACAATGCTTCCAAATGCACCAGCAACAGAGCAGGAAGAACGTCGACTGCCGACTGTAGGGGGTGTGGCGGAGTGGGCTACTATTCCACGCTCTAAAATTGAGATTCAGAGCAATGAAAAAGGTGATTTTGTTCCTGAATCATGCTTAACATTTATTTATCAATCAAGCACTAGCAGCCCTGTTTGAGATGTGCTTCTTGTTGGTTCATGTAGGCATGCCAACGAAGGCCTGATAAAGAAAAATAGAAAAAAAATAGAGTAGATTGGTTTGATTGTTCTCTTGTGTAGACCGAAATTAGCGAGTAAAGGAAATTGGATTTTGGTTCCATATTCTTTCTGTGAGTTTATCCCAGGAATAATGTTTTCTTCCTATTTGAGATGAAATGTGTGACTTCCGGAGGCAACTCTTCCATTTGATGTTGCTTCAACAGCTCTCAAAGGCATAGAGCCAATCAGTCAGGCTTTGACCAGATGTCCAACATCTTCATAACCTTTGATTGCTGATCCTACTGACCTAAACTCTATTCTGGCAAGTTGGACATGTAATAATTAGTTTTAGGAGGGTATGCTGATTGAATTTGCTATATTGCAGTCTGGACTATAAGCTGCAATGTTTTGATATAGATAATTTTGAGAAAGCATACTTCTTTCCGTGTGCATTTAGGCTTTATGGGATTAATCTCTCTATCATCAGTTCTTCTAGTATTTTGTTGAACCCTCTAAGATAATTTTAATTTAAGTAATTTATCAATCCATCTTATGGGAGAAGATTTGTACTTGGTCCAGTCAAATGTCTTATATTTTCTTTAATACTACTTGCCTTGTAAGTACTCTAATATCTTATAAGCTCCTCTATTACGATAGTAATGATCCACTAAGCTCCTATCTTACCACACGGTCCATTTTATTTCCAGCTGTTGCCACGTCCTCTGGATACGACACCCTCTATATACAGTAAGCTCCTAGCATGCTTTGTGTTTTTAGATCAAACTGTTATTCCGCAACAAATTGAAGTGTTGATGTGAAAATATATTTTTAGAAAGAGACGAACTATCTGCTCATTTTCTACCATCTACACTAGTATAGCAAGTGACATGCCAGCGGACATATAGTTTATACCCTATTTCAGCATGGCGCACTGTTCTGCTATTATTTGGAAGCACCGGCTATTATTTTCGTTCAAAGCATTCATATTCTGGGTTTCTGCAAAGGGCTATTGAAGAGAACATATTTTTGATAAATGTTGTGTGATGCAGCCTTCTACGCACCTAATCGCTTACTTAGAAAAAGAAACAAAAGTAGCTGCATTCGCTTGTACTTTGGAGTGTTATAGATTGTAGAATAGTTCTGGCCTTGCTTTCTACTGATAGTTTTATTTACACTGTAGGTAGTTCACTATATAAGTACCCTGATAACAATAGGCTGATATTAATAAACTGGAAAATTTGGAAAGAACACAATATCAGGATCTTTGACATCACAGAGTTATGCTGACAGTGTGTTTGAGTGTAATTGACGAGTTTCAATCTTGGAGAGTTGCAGGCTGCTTGTCTTCTTTCTGAATCATGTTCCTGCTGTTTTCTCCCTGCTGTGATTCTCCCCTGTGGGCTGTGTAATCAGTGTGCTATCTGAGTCCATGTATAGGTTCCAGTTATGTTTTCTTGAGAGATGACCCTGTAAATTCTACTCCCTCCGTCCCATAATGTAAGACGTTTTTTGACACACATTATGGGACGGAGGGAGTACCTCTGTTTCTTAGAGCTGATACCAATTTTTTCCCTATTTAAATAAATTTCAACCACAGGCCCTTCAAGATAATACTACTCCCCATATTAAATGTGATGGTGTGTTTCTATGATAACAATTAAGTTTTCTTATGAATTAATGTAAGTACTGGGATATTCTTACTGTCGAAAAGTCACCATTCAAAAGTATTATCTATTATCGAGGACGCAATTCCCGAAATAGTACCTCCAAAAAATTCCAACTGAGATTTCCACTACATCAAGTCCATGTTGCCTCATGGATTTGTCTTGATAAAAATGTAGAGCAAAAAATAGAGAGAAAAATTGTATTCTCCACTATCTCATTGTTTCTTTCGGAGCAGAAAAGATCTTTTTAAAGAAACCGAGTGTCATGTGATGCAGCTTGTGCACATAGAGGTAGTTTGATGCGTCAGGTAAATTTACTTAGTGAGCCTATTGTTTCTTACGGCAGTGGGGTAAATTTAGCATGTGTGAGGTAAATTTATTTTAGAAGCTTTGTATCTAATGGCAGCGCCATAATAGTTTCTCACATGCAGGACGTAACTTAGTGGCATGCATGTTGTAAGATTACCTCACTCCCTTTTGTATGGTGGAGGAATGATTTCCATCCTCTCCCGTAGTAATCCTACCTCAAGTGTTCTGGCCGTGGAGTAATCTTACCTCAACTGTTGTGGTCGTGAAGGTTGGCTGGATACCCTGGGTGACGAATAGTCAATCCCTATATATATATATATCCTCTTCTAGCGACTTGTCCCATCCTCCGCCGCCGCCAGCCCTCTGTCTCCTCCTCCTTGGGATCCCCTCCCATTCCAAACCACCAACCGAAGCCGCCACCTTCCTCCTCGTCTTCCAGATCGGGCCAACCACAACCTACCAATCCATCGATACCAATCCATCGATCCACCGCCTCCCTCGATTCCCCACTATGCCAACCACCAGCCAATTCCATCGATCTAACCCATCAATCATGGAAGTCCCGCAGCCATCCAGCGCGCCCACATGCTCCTTCTCCCCGATGCCCATCGTCCCCGCCATGGTTTGGGAGCTCACTTTGGTCTCTGATCCGAGCCGCCCCGGGAACCCACGCCGCCGGAGTCCCTCCTTACCTACAAGACCAGCGCAGCCGCGCCCGATCCCCTTGCCTCCTCGCTCCCGTGCCCGCAGCAGCCGAGCAGGAGACCTCGCGCCCGAGCCTTCCCTCGTCCAGGAGGTAGGAGCCCGAGCTCCTCGATCCCTCCTCGCCGGCCAAGTCCCTCGCCAGAGCACGCCGCCGCTAGCGTCCTCGACAACCAGGCCGTGCCCCTACTCCCTTCCCCGTTCCCTTCTTCGCTGAAGCCCCCCCTCTTCCATCGCCTCACATCTCTCTCTATTCTCTCTTTCTCTATCCACAGGAGCACCCCCACGCCATGGCCTTGCAGCTCCTGCCGCCGTCCTCCTCCGTTCATCGCCGTCTCCGCCAGATCCGGCGAGGCCTTGCATCCCCACCTTCAGATCGCCGCGCCGCCCCACCGGAGACCGCCAGCACCACCGGCGCTCTGCTCCTCTGCATCGCCCTGCTTCCCCTGCTACGAACGAGGAGACCCGTCGTCCCCGCGTTGACCGATCCCGTGCCCCTCACTTCTGCGTCCAGGAGCAGCCCAGCTCCCTTCGTCCGCTCCGGCCCAGCCTCTGCACCAGTAGGCCTGGCCCATGGTGAGCGGCCCCGCGCCCCTCCTTTTTCCCCCCTCCTGTTGGGCTAGCCTGGCAGTTTCGGGCCGTGACTTGTTTTTTTCTGCGCTGCGAATTTGTCATTAAATCCTAGATATGCATATTACAGAAATGCCCCTGTTTTAAACTGCTAATAATTATTTAACCATGCATCCAAATAAAACATGTCATATATGTAAGATGGTTAGAATTTTATCTAGTTTCATAATATGCTGCTCTCATCCATGTTTAAAATGCTTAAACTTGTTGTTTGTATTAATTTGCATAAATGTCATGTTAAAATGATTTATCTCATAACTAAATAACCGTAGCCCCGTTTTTAACAAACTTTATATGTAAATTGGGTAAAAAAATACACAGTTTAACATGGTGCACTTACTTTGCATGTTTAATAACTCTAAAATTGTGTATAGGGCAGAACAGTACCAAATTCATAATATGCACATGGGGATTTTCCGGAATTGTTGTTTGTTGTTCCGGCCTCATTTAAACTTGCCTAAAAGGGTAGATTACATATGCTTCACCTCCTGCCCTGTTAACCAACATTTAATATCGATGAGTAGTTTAAATGGGAGAGAACTAAATAATTGTTGTGAAGTTTCGTCAATATGCAACTCGTTGCATATTGAGCTTCACTTAATTTATAGTATTGTTTGTTGCACTTTGCCATGCCATGACGCATTAAACCGGACATGCATCATACTTGATTATGCATCATGCCATGTTTATGTGATGGTTGTTTACCATGTTGTTTGCTTCTTTTCGGTGATGCTTCTTCATGATAGTTCTGGTTATGTTGCAATTGTGAGGATTTGTTTGACTATGCCCGTTCATCTACTTCATGGATTCGGTCTTCTTCCTAGGGATTTTAGGCAAGATGATCGTCATCTTGGATCTCACTACTATCTTTGCTATGCTAGTTGTCTCGATGCTATTGCTATGTCGTGCTACCTACCACTTGTTTAACAAGCCTCCCAAATTGCCATGATAGCCTCTAACCTTTTCCACCATCCTAGCAAACCGTTGTTTGACTATGTTATCTCTTTGCTCAGCCCTTCTTATAGTGTTGCTAGTTGTAGGTGCAGTTACAAGTTGTTCCATGTTCGGACATGGATGTCATGGACATCTTGGGATATCACAATATCTCTTATTTAATTAATGCATCTATATACTTGGTAAAGGGTGGAAGGCTCGGCCTTATGCCTGGTATTTTGTTTCACTCTTGCCGCCCTAGTTTCCGTCATACCGGTGTTATGTTCCTTGATTTTGCGTCCCTAACACGGTGGGGGGTATGGGCCCTCTTGACAGTTTGTTTTGAATAAAACTCTTCCAGCAAGGCCCAACATTGGTTTTACCATTTTCCTAATAACAACTAAAAAACTTGCATAGGGACCGGTTAGCACCCGAGGACTCTTAATAAACCCCTGGGCCAATGCTTCGCATGAGTGTTGGTCCAAAGTAGGCGATGTCCGCCACTGGCAACTGTGGTCTCAATGCCAACCCGACGTCTGCCCATCCGGTGTACCACGAGAACGAGATACGTGCGACTCCTATCGTGCTAGGTCGGTGCATCGGGAGGTCTTCTTGGTTTTGTTTTACCATTGTCGAAATGTCTTGTGCACCGGGATCCCGAGTTTGATCGGATGTCCAGCGATGGAGGATTGTCTCCGCGGATCATGAGCTTGTCATGGGCTAAGTTGGGACACCCCTGCAGGGTTTAAACTTTCGAGAGCTGTGCCCACGATTATGTGGCAGATGAGAATTTGTTAATATCCGGTTGTAGAGGACTTGAAGTAAACTCAATTGAAATACACCAACTGCGTGCGTAACCGCGACTGTCTCTTTTCGGGAAGTTCAAGAGGAGAACATGGTTGAGTTATGTTTGAACGTAAGTAGTTGAGGATCACTTCTTGATTATTACTAGTTTACGGCCGTTTGCGTAGTTTCTCATCTTATTCTTGTATTCGTAAGTTAGCCATCATACATTACTTAGTCGATTCTTTTGACCTCACCACTTTACCCCTTCCATACCCTTCTATATAATCATTGCCATGTATTGATGAACTGTTATATTGATGTTGTATCTTGTGGCGAGTGTAAGCCTTTATCTTGTATTCTCATCTATTCAGTACATGATATGTTGTAATGATATCCACCTTACTATGCGCTCGAAATGCGGTTGTGCCCCAATCATGAGTTCATCACGTGATTGGGATAGAATCGTATCTTGGGCGCTACAACGATGAACTGTAGCAACGGTGCATACTCAGGGAGAACACTTATACCTTGAAATTTAGTGAGGGTTCGTCTTATAATGCTACCACCGTACTAAGCAAAATAAGATGCATAAAGTATAAACATCACATGCAATCAAAATATGTGACATGATATGGCTATCATCATCTTGTGCCTTCGATCTTCATCTCCAAAGCACCGTCATGATCTCCATCGTCATCGGCTTGACATCTTGGTCTCCATCATAGCATCGTTATTGTCTCGTCAACTATTGCTTCTACGACTATCGCTACCGCTTAGTGATAAAGTAAAGCAATTACATGGCGATTGCATTTCATACAATAAAGCGACAACCATAAGGCTCACGCCGATTGCCGATAACTTCTACAAAACATGATCATCTCATACAACAATTTATATCTCATCACGTCTTGACCATATCACATCACAACATGCCCTGCAAAAACAAGTTAGACGTCCTTAACTTTGTTGTTGCAAGTTTTACGTGGCTGCTACGGGCTTCTAGCAAGAACCGTTCTTACCTAAGTATCAAAACCACAATGATTTTTCGTCAAATGTGTTGTTTTAACCTTCAACAAGGACCGGCCGTAGTCAAACTCGATTCAACTAAAGTTGGAGAAACAGACACCCGCCAGCCACCTGTGTGTGAATCACGTCGGTAGAACCAGTATCATGAACGATGTCATGTAATGTCGGTCCGGGCCGCTTCATCCAACAATACCGCCGAATCAAAGTAAGATGTTGTTGGTAAGCAGTATGACTATTCCCTGGGGGGTTCCGGTAACCCCTCGGCACTCCGGAAAAATACCCGAATCACTCAGAACCATTCCGATGTCCGAATATAACCTTCCAATATATGAATATTTACCTCTCGACTATTTTGAGACTCCTCGTCATGTCCGTGGTCCCATCTGGGACTCCTAACAAACTTCGGTCACCAAAACACATAACTCAGAATACAAATCATCATCGAACGTTAAGCTGCGGACCCTACGGGTTCGAGAACTATGTAGACATGACCGAGACACATCTCCGGTCAATAACCAATAGCGGAACCTGAATGCTCATATTGGCTCCTACATATTCTACGAAGATCTTTATCGGTCAAACTGCATAACAGCATACATCATTCCCTTTATCATCGGTATGTTACTTGCCCGAGATTCGATCGTTGGTATCATCATACCTAGTTCAATCTCGTTACCGGCAAGTCTCTTTACTCGGTCCATAATGCATCATCTCGCAACTAACTCATTAGTCACATTGCTTGCAAGGCTTATAGTGATGTGCATTACCGAGAGGGCCCAGAGATACCTCTCCGATACAGGGAGTCACAAATCGTAATCTCAATCTATGCCAACTCAACAAACACCTTCAGAGACACTTGTAGAGCATCTTTATAATCACCCAATTATGTTGTGACGTTTGATAGCACTTTAAGTGTTCCTCCGGTATTCGGGACTTGCATAATCTCATAGTCAGAGGTATATGTATAAGTCATGAAGAAAGCAATAGCAATAAAACTAAACGATCATTATGCCAAGCTAACGGATGGTTCTTGTCCATCACATCATTCTCTAATGATGTGATCCCGTTCATCAAATGACAACACATGTCTATGGTTAGGAAACCTAACCATCTTTGATTAACGAGCTAGTCAAGTAGAGGCATGCTAGGGATACTCTGTTTGTCTATGTATTCACGCATGTACTAAGTTTCCGGTTAATACAATTCTAGCATGAATAATAAACATTTATCATGATATAAGGAAATATAAGTAACAACTTTATTATTGCCTCTAGGGCACACTTCCTTCAATTTTCCGACCTTCATGTATGATTTGAGCAGATGTGGGTATATCTACTTATTGGAACATAAGTCTGAAACATTTGAAAAAGTACAAAGAAATTCAGAGTGAAGAGGAGAATCATCGTAACAAGAAAAATGAAGTTTTTACGATCTGATCGCGGAGGCGAATATTTGAGTTACGAGTTTGGCCTTTATTTAAAACAATGTGGAATAGTTTCACAACTCATGCCACTTGGAACACCACAGCGTAATGGCGTGTCTGAACGTCGTAACAGTACTTTATTAGATATGGTGTGATCTATGATGTCTCTTACCGATTTACCTCTATCATTTTGGGGTTATGCAAAAGAGACAGTTGCATTCATGTTAAATAGGACACTGTCTAAATCCGTTGAGATGACACCGTGTGAACTGTGGTTTTGCAAGAAACCTAAGCTGTCGTTTCTTAAAGTTTGGGGTTGCGATGCTTATGTGAAAAAGCTTCAGCCTGATAAGCTCGAACCCAAGTCGGTGAAGTGTGTCTTCATAGGATACCCAAAAGAAACTATTGGGTACACCTTCTACCACAGATCCGAAGGCAATGTCTTCGTTGCTAAGAATGGATCCTTTCTAGAGAAGGAGTTTCTCTCGAAAGAGGTGAGTGGGATTAAAGTAGAATTTGATGAGGTAAGTGTACCTTCTCTAGAATTGGAAAGTACCACATCAGTGAAATCCGTTCCCGTGATGCCTACACCAACTAGTGTGGAAGCTAATGATGATGATCATGAAACTTCGGATCAAGTTACTACTGGACCTCGTAGGTCGAACAGAGCACGTTCCGCACCAGAGTGGTATGGTAATTCTGTCCTGGAAGTCATGTTATTAGACCATGGCAAACCTACAACCTATGAAGAAGCTATGATGAGCCGAGATTCCGATAGATGGCTTGAGGCCATGAAATCTGAGATAGGATCCATGTATGAGAACAAAGTGTGGACTTTGGTGGACTTGCCCGATGATCGGCAAGCCATTGAGAATAAATGGATTTTCAAGAGGAAGACGGACGCTGATGATAGTGTTACTATCTACAAAGCTCGACTTGTCGCAAAAGGTTTTCGACAAGTTCAAGGCATTGACTACGATGAGATTTCTCACTCATAGCAATGTTTAAGTCTGTCCGAATCTCGTTAGCAATTGCCGCATTTTATGAAATCTGGTAAATGGATGTCAAAACTGCATTCCTAAATGGATTTCTTAGAGAAGAGTTGTATATGATGCAACCAGAAGTTTTTGTCAATCCTAAAGGTGCTAACAAAGTGTGCAAGCTCCAGCAATCCATCTATGGACTGGTGCAAGCATCTCGGAGTTGGAATATACGCTTTGATGAGTTGATCAAAGCATATAATTTTATACAGACTTGCGGTGAAGCATGTGTTTACAAGAAAGTGAGTGGGAGCACTACGACCTTTTTGATAAGTATATGGAATGACATATTGTTAATCGGAAATTATGTAGAATTTTCTGGAAAGCATAAAGGAGTGTTTGAAAGGAGTTTTTCAAAGAAAGACCTCGGTGAAGCTGCTTACATATTGGGCATCACGATCTATAGAGATAGATCAAGACGCTTGATAAGACTTTCGATGAGTACATACCTTGATAAGATTTTGAAGGAGTTCAAAATGGATCAGTCAAAGAAGGAGTTCTTGCCTGAGTTGAAAGGTATGAAGTTGAGTAAGACTCAAAACCCGACCACGGAAAAAGATAGAGAGAGAATGAAAGTCATTCCCTATGCCTCAACCATAGGTTCTATAAAGTATGCCATGTTGTATACCAGACCTATTGTGTACCTTACCATGAGTATGGCAAGGGGGTACAATAGTGATCCAGGAGTAGATCACTGGACAATGGTAAAAATTATCCTTAGTTACCTAAGAGGACTAAGGAAATGTTTCTTGATTATGGAGGTGATAAAGAGTTCGTCGTAAAGAGTTACGTCGATTCAAGCTTTGACACTGATCTAGGTGACTCTAAGTCTGAATCTAGATAGGTATTGAACATGGAAGAAATTAGCTAGATTAGCTACATGCAGAGCATTGTAGACACAGAAATTTGCAAAATACATAAGGATCTGAATGTGGCAGACCCGTTGACTAAACTTCTCTCATAAGCAAAACATGATCACACCTTAGTACTCTTTGGGTGTTAATCACATAATGATGTGAACTAGATTATTGACTCTAGTAAAACCTTTGGATGTTGGTCACATGATGATGTGAACTATGGGTGTTAATCACATAAAGATGTGAACTATTGGTGTTAAATCACATGGCGATGTGAACTAGATTATTGACTCTAGTGCAAGTGGGAGACTGAAGGAAATATGCCCTAGAGGCAATAATAAAGTTGTAATTTTATATTTCCTTATATCATGATAAATGTTTATTATTCATGCTAGAATTGTATTAACAGAAACTTGATACATGTGTGGATACATAGACAAAACACCGTGTCCCTAGTAAGCCTCTACTAGACTAGCTCGTTAACCAAAGATGGTTAAGTTTCCTAACCATAGACATGTGTTGTCACTTGATGAACGGGATAAAATCATTAGGAGAATGATGTGATGGACAAGACTCATCCGTTAGCTTAGCATAATGATCGTTCAGTTTTATTGCTATTGCTTTCTTCATGTCAAATACATATTCCTTTGACTATGAGATTATGCAACTCCCGGATACCGTAGAAATGCGTTTTGTGCTATCAAGCATCACAACATAACTGGGTGATTATAAATATGCTCTACAGGTTTCTCCGAAGGTGTTTGTTGGGTTGGCATAGATCGAGATTAGGATTTGTCACTCCGAGTATCTGAGAGGTATCTCTGGGCCCTCTCGGTAATACACATATTAAGAAGCCTTGCAAGAAATATGACTAATGAGTTAGTTGCGGGATGATGTATTATGGAACGAGTAAAGAGACTTGCCGGTAACGAGATTGAACTAGGTATGAAGATACCGACGATCGAATCTCAGGCAAGTAACATACCGATGACAAAGGGAATAACATATGTTGTCATTACGGTACGGCCAATAAATATCTTCGTAGAATATGTGGGAACCAATATGAGCATATAGGTTCCGTTGTTGGTTATTGACCGGAGTGGTGTCTCGGTCATGTCTACATAGTTCTCGAACCCGTAGGGTCCGCACGCTTAACGTTCAATGGCGATTTTGTATTATATGAGTTATGTGATTTGGTGACCGAATGTTGTTCAGAGTCCCGGATCAGATCATGGACATGACGAGGAGTCTCGAAATGGTCAAGAGGTAAAGATTCATATATAGGACGATGATATTCGGGCACCGGAAGTGTCCCGGGGGTACCGGGTACATATCGGGTCATCACCTAAGGGTTCCGCACTTCCCCCAGAACTACATGGGCCTAATGGGCCAAGAGTGGGACAGTCTGGTCTGCGCCCCATGTAGGTCGAAATAGGGGAAGGAAAGAGAGAAGAGAAAAGGAAGGGAGGATTCGGCCTCCCTTCCTTCTCTCCCGCCTCCTTCCTTCCTCCGAATTATGGTAAGGGGAGGCGACACGATTAGGGCCCCAAGTAGGATTCCTCCTACTTGGCTGCCCCCTTGGCTGCCCCCTCTCCCTCCCACCTATATATATGAGGGGGGAGGCGCCTAGAACACACAACAACATCTGTTAGCCGTGTGCGGCGCCTCCCTCCATAGTTTACGCCTCCGGGCATATTCACATAGTGCTTAGGTGAAGCCCTGCGCGGATCACTTCACCATCACCATCACCACTGAAGGAAATATGCCCTAGAGGCAATAATAAAGTTATTATTTATTTCCTTATTTCATGATAAATGTTTATTGTTCATGCTAGAATTGTATTAACCGGAAACATAATACATGTGTGAATACATAGACAAACAGCAGTGTCACTAGTATGCCTCTACTTGACTAGCTTGTTAATCAAAGATGGTTAAGTTTCCTAACCATAGACAAAGGAGTTGTCATTTGATTAACAAGGTCACATCATTGGTTGAATGATCTGATTGACATGACCCATTCCATTAGCTTAGCACCCGATCGCTTAGTATGTTGCTATTGCTTTTATCCATGACTTATACATGTTCCTATAACTATGAGATTATGCAACTCCCATTTACCGGAGGAACACTTTGGGTACTACCAAACGTCACAACGTAATCGGGTGATTATAAAGGAGTACTACAGGTGTCTCCAAAGGCGTATGTTGGGTTGGCGATTTCGAGATTAGGATTTGTCACTCCGATTGCTCGGAGAGGTATCTCTGGGCCCTCTCGGTAATGCACATCACTAAGCCTTGCAAGCATTACAACTAATGAGTTAGCTGTGAGATGATGTATTACGGAACGAGTAAAGAGACTTGCCAAGAACGAGATTGAACTAGGTATTGGATACCGACGATCGAATCTCGACAAGTAACATACCGATGACAAAGGGAACAACGTATGTTGTTATGCGGTTCCGACCGATAAAGATCTTCAGAGAATATGTAGGAGCCAATATGGGCATCCAGGTCCCGCTATTGGTTATTGACCGGAGACGTGTCTCGGTCATGTCTACATTATTCTCGAACCGTAGGGTCCGCACGCTTAAGGTTTCGATGACGGTTATATTATGAGTTTGTGTATTTTTATGTACCGAAGGAGTTCGGGGTCCCGGATGTGATCACGGACATGACGAGGAGTCTCGAAATGATCGAGACATAAAGATTGATATATTGGACGGCTATATTCGGACACCGGAAAGGTTCCTAAGTTTCCGGAGAAAACGGAGTGCCGAGGGGTTACCGGAACCCCGGGAAGTAATGGGCCTTATTGGGCCAAAGGGGAGAGAGAGGTCAGCACCAGAGGTGGCGCGCCCCCCATGGGGAGTCCGACTGACAAGGAGGGGGCGCGCCCCTCTTCCCTCTCCTCTCTCTTTCCTTCCCCTTCCGCCTTCCTAGATGGCCTAGGAAAGGGGAGTCCCACTGCCACGAGGAGGAGGACTCCTCCCTTGGTGCGCCTCCTAGGCCGGCCGCCCTCCCCTTGCTCCTTTATATACGGGGCAGGGGGCATCCTAGAACACACAAGTTGATCCTTGAGATCGCCTTAGCCGTGTCTGGTGCCCCTCCACCATATTCCACCTCGGTCATATCAGAAGCGGTGCTTAGGCGAAGCCCTGCGTCGATAGAACATCAAGATCGCCACCACGCCCGTCGTCTTGTGGAACTCTCTCTCCCCGAAGCTTTGCTGGATCGGAGCCTGAGGAGCGTCACCGAGCTGAACGTGTGCCAAGAACTCGGAGGCGCCGGAGTAACGGCGCTGGAATCGGTTGGATCGCGAGGAGAACGTACGACTACTTCCTCTACGCCAGATCGCTTCCGCCCGGTCTCACGAGGGTACGTAGACAACACTCTCCCCTCTCGCTGCTATGCATCACCATGATCTTGCGTGCGTAGAATTTTTGAAATTACCACGTTCCCCAACAACCACGCCATCGCGGCCGATGGAACTCTCCATCGACACTTTCTTTGGATCAAGAGTTCGAGGGACGCCATCGAAATGAACGTGTGCGTAACTCGGAGGCGCCAGAATTTGGTGCTTGATCGGTCGGAACGAGAAGAAGTTCGACTACATCAACCGGGTTGTCAAACGCTTCCGCTTTCGGTCTACGAGGGTGTCTGGACACACTCTCCCCCTCTCGTTGCTATGCATCTCCTAGATAGATCTTGCGTGGGCGTAGGATTTTTTTAAATTGCATGCTACGTTCCCCAACATATACATCAAGATTGTGACATCTCAAGAACACGAGAGAGAGAGAGAGAGAGAGATATTAAACACTTAGCTACTGGTACAAACCCTCAGCCCCGAGCGTGGACTACTCCCTCCTCATCATGGTGGCCGTCGGGATGATGAAGATGGCCAGCGGTGATGATTCCCCCCTCCGGCAGGGTGCCGTAACGTGGTTTAAATTGGTTTCTTGTGGCTACAGAGGCTTGCGGCGGTGGAGCTTCTGATCTAGTGTCTCCATGAGGGTTTTTGGAATATTTGGAAATTTATAGGGCGAAGAGGCGGTGCGGGAGGCCACCGAGGTGGGCACAACCCATCGGGGCGCGGTGGGTTGTGCCCCCTGGCCCCAGGCGCGCCCCGGTGGGTTGTGCCCCCCTCAGGGCACCCCCAGGTGCTGCTCTGACTCATTGGATGTCTTCTGGCCGACAAAAAATCCACAAAAAGTTTAGCTGCATTTGGACTCTGTTTGATATTGATTTTCTGCGATGTGAAGCAAAAAACAGCAACTAGCACTGGGCACTATGTCAATAGGTTAGTCCCAAAAATGATATAAAGTTGCTATAAAATGATTGTAAAACATCCAAGAATGATAATATAACAGCATGCACACTTCATAAATTATAGATACGTTGGAGATGTATCAGCTACATCCTTGTTCTCTCGCACCAGCAACCTCCCCTTGCTGGAAAACATAGGGATGTGTTGCGACGGAGGCCGGGACATGCATGCAGCGCTCCGATGGAAATCGCCATGAGAGGGAGGTGAGGGGGGAATGGATGAGAGCTAGTGTATCGAGTGGGATGGGGGTGATATGAATGTGTGGGAGGACGAGCCGTTTGTGAGGTTCCTCGCCCTAGCAAACACGAGCATTCTGCTGAAGTGTCATCTCTTTTGCGTCAGGATTGGAGCATTTTCATCTAACGACGGTTGGGGCATTCACTGGGACCTCCCTCCGAGAGAACATTCGCTAGATAGTATTTCAATAAAAATAGTCACCACCGCCATATGATCGAATTTAAATCTACGATGGGGTTTACATGGGCAGCCGCTTCTCCTCGTGCCGTGCATGTTATTCGACCCACGCACTCCACCACTCACGAAGTCGTAAACTTGATCTCTCTCCCCGCCGCTTCGCTGGAAGAGGGAGAGCATGACCGCCATGGAGATCAACTAAGAGGTGCGGGCGAACGGTGACTCTAGTATGCGTGCCAAGTACAACTGGGCCGTCTACACCATCCAGCAAGCCTTCGCGCTCTACCAAGATGTACACATGCACGCTTCCACAATGCCTCATGCATCCTCTTGCTCCCTCCCTTAGTAGACCTAAATTTTGAGTAGCAAAGATATTTTGTTCGTGTTTTTTATTTTGAGTAAATTCCATTTTTGTACTCTCAAGATTGATCCATTTTTCTAAAAGAACATCTTAATTTTTGTACATGGGCAGCCATGCCGGTTGTGGGCGTCGTAGCCTCGCGCCGGTCCATATGCCGCTGCCCAGGGGCCGCACACTGCCGGGGAGCATTGCCCCGGTGTTGCTAGCACGCTGCCGGCTGGGGCGAGCGCCGCGCAGTTGGTCGCCGCCTCCGAAGGCGTAGCCTGGATGAGGCCGCGCTCTGGCGCTGCGGGCCGGGGCGATTACCGCGTGGTTAGCGGCCGCCATCGAAGGCGTAGCCTGGATCGATCGGCGTGCTGAAGAGAGCCGAGGGAGGAAGCGGAGAGCGCGTCTTTTTTTTCATGATAATATATGTCTTGTTTATATCATAAAGATTAAAGTACAAGTCACCGTCACCTGCCTCCAGTATCATCATAGCAATCATTGAAAGAAAAAATGACGAACCTTCTCACCCGAACTCAACGCGGCTACATTCACGAGCATGCATTTCGGGACCTCCAAGGAGTGCCGCCAAAGGCGTAAACCATTACGCTTGAACGAATCGCATCGGGCAACACCTCTGACACGCCCATCGAACTCCAGATCCGCACCTCCACGTGACTAAGACGCCGGAGGAGGAAACCATACCGCCATCCACGGACCACGAGCCCAAAGACACGCCCGCTCTTCCAGATGTCCTTGATGCAGACGATAAATCTGCATCTGCTCCTCGACTACCTCCCAAGCTCCGCGCGGACGTTGGAACAGACGCCGTCGCAACGGCGGAGCCCGAGGACACATGTCCACCACAAGGATGCCGCCGCCGCCATGACATTCCCGCTTGAACAGACTGGTTCCCAAATCCTTCATCGACCATAGAGACGATCGCCTCGCCGGAGAAAAATCCGGAGCTTCTTTATTCAGCATCGTCGTTGCTGCCACCGAAGCCAAAACGTCGAACGATCCAAAACCCTAAGCTTCTTGAGCCCTAAAATCTAAAGCTATAAACGATCCACATGCGCGGGATCCGGCAACCCCCCTCACCACCGACGACCAAAAGGTCGCCGGCGAAGGAAAGCCGCTGAAAGACGGCGCCGGAAGGAGCGGCTCTCCTGGTTTCTCGCTACAGGAGGAAAACCCTCGACCCGCTTCCGCTATGAGTCGGTTGTCCGCTGTTTCCAAGCTCGTTGCGTTTGATGTACCAGCGGAGAGCGCGTCTGATCGAGGTGGTCTGGACTAGGCGGCACGTACATCGTACATGTATACACCGACTACCGAGAGGTGGCTTGGATCGACGGCGACTCGGTTCCCGTCTTCCCAACGGATTCCTGGAGAAGCAGCTCACGCCGTTGGATCGATCGGCGCGCTGACAACCGAAAAGTTCAATCCGATAGGCGCAGCAATTGGTGTCGGTCAATGCAAACTTCTCAATCCGGTACGAACACAAAAAAACAGCCTATCCATGACTCGCCCTTGAAAAAAAATTCCCTAAAAAAAAGCCCTTGAAAAAAATAATTCTCCTTGCGGGCCTAGCCTGTTGTCCTGTACGAACACAACGCAAATACGTGCAAGCTCATACATGAGTCCGATCCCGTCGCCGTTTTGCAGTCCCATACGTGTTTGGTCCACGGGACATCTATAAATAAAGGAAGCAGCCTAACGTGTGCTAGCCATTGAACAAAAGAGGCACCAATATCGAATCCAAGCTTACAGTAGGCGGCGAGGATTTCAGCGCATCATGGAGAAGAAAGGAGCCAGCTCGAAGGAGGCTAAGGCGGCCACCGTCGCTTGTTTGGGTAAGGGACAAGAGCAGCGTATGGCGATATCTGAAATAGAGACGCAGAAGTTGGCGTTTGGCAAGGCGGCGTACGCGGAAGGCAAGCGCTACATCGGCATGGAGGAGGAGGACGTAGTGGAGGAGTACCGGCGGGCCGGCAAACTCCACACCTACGATCCGGATAATGAGTGGAAGAGGCGCTTTGCCAGGGTCGCCAAACTCTACCCATGATTGTGGGGTAAGAAACTGGCCGCAAAGATCGAAGAATTCATGTACTACCTCGAGGAAGATGAGGACGATTTCAGGATAGGGCTTTATTCATTAATCAGTGATGAAATCGTAGGTTAGCTACATTTTGTTAGTGTTGTTTAAGTTCATTAGGTTAGCTAACATACAATTTCATTTAGTTTTGCTTAATGGATACTTGGATTTCCTCTCTTGATAAATGGCGTTTCTAATTGACTCAAAACATGGCATCAAACTGGGTATACATGTCATGAGCATTGACCCCGCCGCCTTTGTATTACGTAAATATTGACATCAGATTTAGGCAATTCCAAAAAAAATACTCCCTGCAATCCATATTATTTGAGCAATGTTCCTAAATACAAGTCTTTTTCGAGATTTCAATATGGATTACATACGAAGCAAAATGAGTACTACACTCAAGTATGTCTCTATAAATTCGTATGTAGTTCATATTGAAATCTCTAAAAAAAACTTATATTTAGGAACAGAGGGAGTACAAAGTTAGAGTAATTAAGATGGTTTTAAATAAAATACACACTCAACATAAAAATTCTTCGCCTCTTTGAAACGAACAATTTTACCTTTTGGGTGATCCTCATCCAAGATCATATGCAACTTCTATAACAAAAATAGTTCATTTTGCATAACCCCCACTCAAACAACTGTTCCTTCAAGTTATCATAGGTAATTGAGTCTCTAAGCCATGTCTCGGGTTGTGTATGTTGAGAAACACTTTATACATGCACAGTGAACCTAAGCAGTCACATGCTTTGAATCTGAAACAGACAAAATCAACAATAATTCAGTGCAACTCTATCTATAACTCAACTTTGACACCTGAACTTTAACTGATTTTCTTTTAAACCTCTAATTGAACTTTGACAGAAATAAGATTTTTTTTACTGCTAAAGCCCTATCTTCCTTTCGATCTCTACAAAATTCTTCTCTTTTAGGCCAATCATCATTAAACCCACATCCAATCCATTAGAACCCTATCTTTATATCTTCTCCGAGCCTCTTCTATGCTAAAACCCCAAACCCTGACTTTAACCTGTCTTAAGTACTTCTATTAATGCAAGATTCATTAAATCCACATCTAATCCAATAGATAAACACAAGAACAAATCATTGAAGAATTGTCTTTTTGCCATGATTCAACCACTTCAGAAAAATAACCTTGTTTTTACCACCAACCTTTATAAGAACCAAATAGTATATCAACAACAACCCGTTCTAACCAGCGCTGCCCTATTTACTACAACAGACTGGAGAAGCAAACATACCAAGGCGTCAGATAGCAAAGAAGATGGATCAAGGAGCATTGCCGTCTTCTTGTCCTCCATAACAGAGCACTACAGATATCCTCTGGATGACGGCCGCGTCGATGGCTCTGGCGAGTGTTGTCGCCTTGATCCCCACGGTTGCAACATCGTCAAGAAAGGAAAGAAAGCGGGGCAGTGGGAGGAATGCTGGTGGAGCAATGAGGTGAAGAGGTAAAATGGGCACCGAGAAAGTTGTTGGGCGCGGCACGGGCCGACCTGGTGCGGCTAGACCGGGTGCGGAGCTCGGCCCCATCGAGTGGGCGCGGCGACTGGCCTGGTCTGGGCCGGTGATTAACCGGTTTGACGCCAAATAAAACCAGTTTGAAAAATAACAGAAATTAATAACCATCTACGTGGCACGCCATGTCAGCAAAAAATGGGGAAAGTTTCGCTACGGGGTAAAATGTGGAAGCAAGGTGCATCAATTGAGGTATAAATCGAGTTTTCTTTTGAAATATGAGTAATATCTGTCACAAAGGTTAATCTTGAGGGTAAAATGGAAATCACTCTTAACCGAAAAGAGACAAGAATGGTGATAACACTTGAAGTGGAAGGCAAGCATCGCGAGCCGTCTGATCGTGTGATGAGCTTCGTCCGTAAACTGAAGACAACGACACTTGCTTTACCGACGAATGTGGCTCGACACGCCCTCAAGATAACGCTTTGATCGTCGATCTGGATCCACCCACCATGGCCGCCATGGAGAATTGGGGGGCGAGTGGCGACTCCCGGATGTGCACCAAGTACGACCGCACAGTCTACGCCATTCAACGAGCCTTCTCGCTCTACCCATATGCACACATGCACGGTCCCTAGCGCCTCATTCGATCCTCTCCCTCACTCCCTTACTGTAGACCTATTTTTTGTCTGTCAGGTCTTGATTTGATGGAGTAGCGAGATATTTCATTGATTCTTTTTTTTTGCTATGGGTGTTGTCTTGAATTCGACTAGTACCCACGATCGCGGGTTCTTTGTATGCCTCCTTGATCTGAGCCATTTGTAGCACTGACTAAATCTAGGTCCTGGAACAATGCACAGTGGGTTTATATAAGTAATTTATCATCTTACAGTTCTTCAGCTGAGTAGGTTACTTGAACTAAAGAGAAACAAATTGACTTGGTGTTGTTAGTAGGCCAGCGGAATACTTCAATAAGACAGAAACATAAGGAAGGGGCGTTTTGGCACCCGAGCCCAGCTGATCCTAATATCTCCACCTTCCATTCCAAGTTCGGGATGCGGGAAAAGCAGTCTGGCTCGTCTGACGCGGTTTGTGGAAAATAGGCTGGGAGATGGAATACTTTACGAAACAGTGCGTCATACATGGGCCCTGCGTGTACTTTGGGGACGGGGGAAACGCGGATGTGGTCTGGGCTGTGGAGGAGGACGTTAGGTCAACTCCAGCGTGCGACCCCATCCCGTCCGGCCCCGTCCGTTTAGGGCAAAACGGGCAAACCAGACGGCCCAGCGCGTGACGGCCTGGATCCATCTTATCCGTTTTGTGTCCGGGCCGACCCATTTCGAGAGCAAACATGCGCCGGGTTCGTCATGGCGGACAAAGAACGGACGTCGCCGTCCGCTGTCGGGCCGCGTGGCAGGCGGCCACTTACCTCCCACCGCCGACATTAAATGCGCACGCGCGGTCGGCCCCACCTGTCATCCGCCTAGGCGAACAGTCGCCGTCCTTCTTAAATAGGAAGCCAAGGACCAGTCGCAGTCCACACTCCCCACTCCAGCCCGTGTTGCCTCCTCGAAACCCGACACTCCCCAAACCCTAGCTCTCCCTCTCCCCGTCCTCGATCTTGCCGGCCGGCCGTCACGCAGCCATGGGCTTCTGGAACACCGGCCGCAAGGGGAAGCACGACCGCGAGGCTGGCTCATCATCGGGCCGCCGCCGCCGCGGCGTCAAAGAGGAGCCCGCATCACCACCGCGAAGGGCCCCCGCGCCGTCCGCATTCTCCATCGCCCCTACGGTAGCCGGCGAGCGCGACCGGCACAACATCCATGCGGATGTATGCCGTCATTATTGGGAGACGAGGACGCCGCTCCCCTGGAGCGACATGCACCTCCCTAATAACTGGCACCTCTCCGCCGACCGGGTGCCGATCCCGCCGGTCCCGTTGAGCGGCCGTGCGCGTCGCGAGGAGATCGAGCGCCGCCGCCGCCTCCTACCGGACGACCTCTACTACGACCCAAGGTACGCCCAGACTCCTACCTCTGGGACACTTGGTTCCAGGAGGAGCATGACACGCGGCGTGCCTTTTTCTTCACCGGCACCTCGTCGGGACCGCGGCGGCCACGTGAGCGCCGCGCGCGCTCCGAGCCCTCCCCAAGTGCGCGGGCGTAGGGTGGTGCGCGGCATCACGCTGATGTCGTCGCCCTCTCCGCACCTCCTCCTCGCATGACAGAGGAGGAGGAGGCCCGACTGCTTCAACATGTCATGGAAGACTCCATGAACACGCACGATGAGCGGCAGTGGGAGGGCCTGGAGACCATGATGGCCCTCTCTGCCGTCGGCGACGTCGCCTTCCCCGAGATGGAGATGGTGCAGGCGCCACGGAGGGATGAGGTGCTTGAGGAGGAGCCTGTGGCCGCGTTCCACCCGGGCCTGGTGGGCCAGCGGTGGAGCTGGTCGTGCACAGCTCCGGAGATGGCCGACGCCGTGGGGGCATGAACTGGTGCCCCACGCCGCTGATCACGGAGCGGAGGCGTCGCCACGGGAGGAGGTGGTGCGCAGCACATCCCGCCTTCCCCGCCGTACCGTGCACCGCCGTCCCACCTCTGGACGCCGCCGGCCTACGTCGACCTCATCAGCGACGACGACGACAATGACAGCCATTGAGAAGACGGCGATGGCCACGACATCGACGGGCATGGCAGGAGCGCGCGGGCGGCGTATTTCTTTTGTTTTTTATGTTAATTATGTCTATGAAAACTATGGAACTGGCCGTTTTGTGGTGATGTTTAATTATGTTTTATGTTTTTATGTTTACGTTTATTTTATAATTTTCGGCATTTTGTTTTAGTTTTTGCATTTTTTTTCATGTCCATTCCGGACATGATTTGAGATGCGACCGCGCGTTGGACGCACCGATAACCCAACAGCCTCAAGTGGACATGAATGACTTTATTGCTGTCCCAAATGGACGAAAACAGGTCAAACTGGACGTTCGTTTGGTGTCGTGCGCTGGAGTTGGCCTTAGCTTTTTTGCCGATCCATGGGTCAAATAGGAACATGACAGTTCGAAACCCTCGCCTAGCCCCTGCCACACTCGTCTTCTGGTGCCCCGGCCACCTATCACCACCCCAACATCCCGGCAGACGGCCCTCCCGTCCCCAACCCCGTTGGTGGCGACCGGTCAGGGTATTGATTTTGACGGCACGGGTTTTGGCGACGGCTGCCACTGGATGAGAGGAATGGAAGAGGCATGTATTGAGTTTCTCCTGGATGCAGTTGACAGGTTAGTGACCTCGGATCCGCAAGAAAGTTTTGAGCAACTAGCTTGTGTGAGCACCGACGGGCAAAAAGTGGCCGCAACCACTGTCATCTACTTTGTACTTATTAGGTTCCCACTTCTTGAGGAGTTCGCTGAAAGCCGGGAGCACCCAGATCCGCTTCCTCTGGTTGTGGTGGTGAACAGCGGAGCAGGGGTTGCTGTCCCTGCAGATTTCGATGCTGATTCTGATTATGGGTAGCAGATTGGATACGAGGGCAGCAATCCTGTGCTTGCTGGGGTTCGACGACAACCGGATTCATCCCCAACGAGGTCTGCACAGTCTACTGACAGAGTCAATCCCCAGGCCTTTGGCTGGATAAAAAGGTATGAAAAATGTAAATCACGCGCGTCGTATGATTTTCTAATTTCTGCTTAAGCATTGTACACTGCTGGGCATTGAAAAAATTCAGACATGAGTTAGATGATTTCGGGTATGATTCAGACAGCATACAGTTTCGTAAATGAATTTCGGCAGCTGAACCATTTGCATCAATTGGATGTTCAAACGCGTATTACTGTTTTGCAGTATGGATTCTTTGGTGATTTCGTTACATTCAGCACAACTTACGGGACAAACCTATACGACATGCCTTTTGGTTTGTTCGTCGGTGTTAACAATAATTTTCAAAGCATTATACTTGCTGGTGTGTTGATGAGGGACGAACTAGAGAGCTTTGAATGTTTTTTTAGAGTTTCTGCGGATGATGGGATGGTCAGCTCTGAAGATAATTCTTATAGGTAAATAACAAACAGCAGGTAACTATGTTCTAGAAAAACTCATACCGTGTACAGTAGAATCATAGCTGTTAATTAATTGCTGCATCTAACTGTTGCTTGTGTTGATAGACCAGAACAGAGCCATGGAAGTGACAATCAAGAAGGTGTAGCCAGGGTCAGGGACTGCACAGGTGGTGCAAATGGCAAGTCTTGAAGAAAGCAAAGGAGACATTAGGACTGATGTATACAAAGAATTCTGATTTCCAGGTTGAATTCCACAAGGTTGTGAACCACATGTTAACAGAAGATGAGTTTGATGCGGCGTGGAATACGCTGTTAGATAAATACAATTTGAGTAAGCACACCTACATGACACAACTGTATGAAATCAGAGAAAAATGGGCAAAACCTTACTTCAAAGG
The DNA here is from genome assembly GCA_021605145.1 of Aegilops bicornis. Classification (NCBI taxonomy): domain Eukaryota; kingdom Viridiplantae; phylum Streptophyta; class Magnoliopsida; order Poales; family Poaceae; genus Aegilops; species Aegilops bicornis. The sequence goes on along the minus strand of CM038671.1, from coordinate 259,296,304 downwards.
AGAACGAATTTTGCGACAGAGCAACATGCCAGTAAGATATACACCAGGGCAATGTTTAAGTAGTTCGGACGTCTACTGATTGAAGCGACTGCTTATAATGTCACAGAAATAGAGAGGATGAGGAGGTATGTTACAGTTCACAACATTGTAGCAAAAGAGAGAAATGGAGCAGGGTTGAGTATGAAGTGACCATAAATGAGGACCAAAACAAGTTTTCATGTGAGTGTGGCCAGTTCGAGCACACGCGCATGCTGTGCAGCTATGTTTTGAGGGTAAACTTCGGAACAGTTTAATGACAGATAAGAATAATTGGTTCTTGGAGAAGACAACTGATTTTCTTTTTGATATCTTGTAGGTCATGGAAATACTTCATCTCGAGGAGATACGTGCAAAACATATATTGAAATGGTGGACAAAGGACGCGAGGGACATATTGCCCCAACATCTGGTTCAGTACCAGAGGGACAACTCGGTTAACCTATCGTTTACTTGTAGGCACTTGACGCTTTACCTGAAAGCCATGGAGGTGGTAAGGGTGCGTTATGCGAGTGCAGCAACTTTCGATCATGTCTTCGCCGGTCTGGACGCTCTACTGTTGAGTGGCGCACCTTTCGCAGAAAAGCGGGATGGTTAGGGTTTAGAGGACCACATGGCTGGCTTAACTCCTGGTACATTACCAGGCAATGGAGAGATCGCATATGTTGGGGACAAGGGTGCTGATAGATGCATCAGTACTGGAAACTCTGTTAGGGAGAATGGTTTGCATTGTCTAACAACACCAGAGAAGCAGAGGGGGGTTGGAAGACCTACAAACAGCAGAGAGAAGGCGTTGTACGAGGGGCTCAGTAAGCGCACAAGATTCTGCAGCATTTGCCGGCGCGAGAGTGACAACAGACTACATACCCCGAAAGAGGGGATGCCCCGAAGAAACCGTGGAAGCCCGGGAGATGCAAGAATTGTCGAATGGAAGGGCACCGCCTGACAATGCGCACAAGACCTTTGGATGCGGCTGAAAAATGAAGTCTGAACTTTATGTGCGTAAATTATATTATTGTTGTTCCGAGGATTTTTCTAGTTTTTTCTGTGAGCATTGATCCATGATTGTTCCTCAATTTCAAGGCGGAGTGCTAATTGCTGTAGCTAAGAACAAAACTTTGTATCATGGTAATTTGTAATATGATGGTTGGCTAAGTACTGAGTGGAACTGTTTTGCTAGCCGTGTTAGATGTTTAGGCATTTTATCTGAATCTTTCCCCTGTCTTCCCCCGGTATACTGATACAGCAAGTGCAAAGGACTGGTGGGTGTACAAATAATATACTGTACATGTTTGTTGAGGTCTCTAAGACACTTTTCTAGCATGCATGTACCGCATCAGTTTTGTACATGTCTCCAGTTGAAAATTCGAATTGCTGGAGATAGTAAATGTACTTCAAAGTCAGGTGGCATGCTGGCGCCGGGGTAAAGGATGGGGTAGGCAGTATAAGAATGGGCGGCTGGCTGGCCTCTTGGTGCGTCTCCACACACAATACCGAGCTATTTCAAAAAAAAAAAAAATTGAAGCAAAGTGGAGTAGCAATGGCACCTTCATCTGTTGAAACCGCAATGAGTGGCACCACACTGAGGTCTGAAGTAGCGGCCGCGCGAGAAGACCAACAGATTCAAGTAAGGATAGCTGCAGTTCTGCCGTCCAATTGCCAATGATTCAGATTGCAGACAATCTAAAAATCAGATCCCTTTGATGTCAGCTACGTATTCTTCGATTGGGTCGGCATCAAGCACTTGGAGTACAACACATCTGCATGTGGAGAGGGGGGAAGCAGTGGACAAGGTAAATCAAGAGTGTGTACGGGGGAGGGATGTGCTGGTAAATCAAGAGCTGGTAGAGCCGTTTGTACAGCTGTCGGCGTTAGACGGCTCAGGTGGGCTCAGAAGGGAGGCTGAGTCGTGCCTGCGTGCTTCTGGTCCGGACGCAGTGTCAGTGAGGCTGAGCCGCCCTGCCTGCCTCTGATATCCTTCCTCCGCTGCTCATGATCTGATTCATCTGGCGAGTCCACGACGAAGCCTACTTCACTCCTTCAGCCAACGAACAGGCCAAGGTTAACACATCAAACTATATTATGGATTCGCCCCGCTTTATATTATAAAGCACATGCCTAAGCCAACAATCCACAAAGGTACACACACACGCAAGCACACACACCAAGTTCACACACAAACAGGATCCACAAGGGTTAATGCTGAGAGCACAGCTCAACAAGCCCTAGAACAGAAAAGAAAGACACCATCTAGTCGGGCTCGGGGGGAAGCGGTGGCGCCAGACGGAAGGCGAGCGATCGAAGGTTGGCGAGGAGGGTGTTGACGATGTCCCGATCTCGAGGGCGGCTAAGCGCCGCCAAAGCTACAAGTACCCACACATTTTAAAAATGGCGCCAGAGCGCGACGTAGAGGACTTTTTGGATGACAAGCTTATTGCAGACGGTCCACGGCGTCAGCGAGGACCCCAACGCATAACCAACGGATATGTTTGGCGAGGGGGAGGCATGGATCTCCGCGAGAAGGTCGAGGAAGTTGAGTTGCACCACCGCCCACCAACCGCCTCGCTGAAATCGGACCAAAGAAATCGGGCCGCAAGACACGTGAAGACGATGTGATTAGCATCCTCCGCCGTGCCGCACAGAGGGCAAAGCCCATCTCCGGTCCGCTGCGCTTGCGGACTTCGACCGAGGGGTTGCGGCCACGAATCCATTGCCAAAGGAAGATCCTAATCTTCAGAGGCAAGCTTAATGTCCTGTGATCAAACCGAAGGGCTCGGAGCGGGCGAAGGCGCGATGGCCGCGTCACAGGACCTAGTAGAGAAGCGACCGAAGACTCTAGGCGCCACGAGATTTGCGGCCCCGGGCGTCGGTGACGCCATCGGGAGAAGGGCGATGTCCTGGAGGAGGGTATCCCAGCTGCCACTTCGAGAGGACCGAAGGGCGATTTAAACGCGAGGCGCCCTAAGTCAATAAGGGCCTTCTCAACAGAGACCCGAGGGTCGATCGTGAATGGCGAAGAGATCGGGAAAGCGGGCGCCGAGGGGGTGTCGCCGAGCCACCGATCAAACCGTAACAGCGTCAGCGGACCCAGTACCAACCGAAATGGACGTGCTAATGCGAAGCACGTGAAGCATCTGCACGACAAACCGCCAAAACCGTGGATCCGCCTCAACGCCGATGTAAAGCCGAGGGTCAGCCCACGGAGGTATTTGTTGCGGATGATGGTGGGCCACAATCCTCCGCCTCCATTGGCAATACGCCATAACCACCGGGTCGAGGGCGATGTTCATGTGGCGGGAGGACAAAATCCCAAGACCCCCGGTCTTTGGGTTTACAAATGTCCCACCAACTAACCATGTGGTACTTCGCTTGTCATTGTCGCCAAATTTCAATAGAACCTGGATTGGTACTTGGCAATTTTCGTGTGAAGCGTTTCATGGAGGCTATAAAAGCTCATGAGGAACCAAAGGAGGCTAGCGAGTGAGGAGTTGATGAGGATCACATGCGCCGCCTTCGATAGCCAACGCCCTTTCCAAGGCTCGACGCGGTGTTAGACACGGTCACCGTAGGGCGGAGGTCCGCCACGGTGAGGCGCGAATCACTAACGGGATCCCTGTAGGTCGTGGGGAAAGACCCCACCGACAGCGATTCAGCAACAATAGCTCGAGCCTCCTCAGGGTAGCCAAGGACCATCACCTCGCTCTTATCGGGTTAATCGTTAGGCCCGACATCTGCCGGAAGCACAGGAGGAGGAACTTTAGGTTAGCCACGCCCCGAGTGGAACCTTCCACCATAATAATGGTGTCGTCCACAGACAGGTGAGGGAGACCCTCCCCTCCGACTAGGTGGGGACAATGCCGTGGATATGGCCAGCACCCTTAGCCTTATCCAGGATGGCGGCCAGAGCATCGACCACCATGTTGAACAGGAACTGCGAGAATGGGTCTCCCTGATGGACCCCACAGAGGGTGAGGAAGTATGGCCCAATCTCGTCGTTGATGGTGTTTGTGTGATTTGAGATGGTATGAAGAGTTTATGTCTTGCACATGCCTTATAAATATCATGATGCAAATTATCTTGTCCGAGTTTCTATTTGTGATGCAAAATTTTCCAATGTCGTTCTAATACAATATAGCTAATACTATTGAAATTATTAATTTTTTATATTGTTGACGTGTAGAGGCCAATTTAAAAAAAATGCAATTTGTCGGAGTAATGGGCCACGGGTAGGCAAACCCGAGCCCCTGGACCTTTCAAAACATCGGGGCAGACTGCGCCCCTCAAGACCCCAAGACGAAGAGCCGTCTTCTGAGAGTCGGCGACGGAGTCGCCGATCGCCCTCCCAAATTAATCCCAGAGACGGCCTCAAGACAAGCCGACTCCAAGCCAGCGACTTCCGATGAAGCCGACTACGGGGAGTCGGCCCGCGACTCCATCCACCTCCTGCCTGAGCGACTACAAGCGGGATGGGATAAAGCCGCCTCGTGGCCCGTCCCTGCCCCGCTCATAAAGGGCAGGCATGGCCACAGAGCGCCGTACTGACGGAGATCTCCGTCCGCGCTGCATCATACACGCTGCCTCGACGCCGCCCGTGGGCGTATTCTCGTACCCACGATGGCTCGCCTATACGACCAAGACGGCGGGATTACCGTCGGCGGGAGTGCGTAAGACGGCAAGAGCACCCCAAAGACGGACCCACCGAGTCGGCCTCCGAGAGTCGGCCGGCCTCCCACGGGCTCCATGCGCCATTAACCGCATAAGACAGGAATGACAACATGATCGCCGCCAGCGGCGCATCTGCATTACCACGACCCCACCAAGCTCGCGTCATTAGAAGCGCCACAAGAACTCCACAACCGGCAAGACTACCATGGGCGGACAAGGGCCGTCGGCCCCATGCTGGACCAGTCGGCGGGCCCTAGAAGTCGGCGGAGAAGACGGCGACTTAAGAGACTGACGGCTGGGACCTGCTCCCAGACGGATTACCATTGTACCCCCGGGGGGTAGGCCTATATAAACCCCCCGGGGCACCCATGCAAAGGGTTGGAACCTGGTAGTTAGACACACACATGGAGGGAAGAGAGGAGCTAGCCGTGCCCTTCTCCTTCCTCACCCCCACACAGCTCAAGGAGCAACCTTGTACTCACTTTGCCATAGTGATCATGCGGAGACCCCGCAGAGCAGCAGAGGTGTTATTTCCTGAGAGCCCTGAAGCTGGGTACGATTTGCCGGCGTGCATGCCTTCGCCTCATCTCGTTTCCAGGCACCGGCGACGTTCTACTCGCCCCCTCCATGATAAACCATCCTTTGGCATATGTCGCACCCAACCCCCGACATTTGGCGCCCACCGTGGTGAAGGTGCACCGTCGTCCGAGACTCCGCTCGACGGGAACCCTCTTCCTCCTCGGCGAAGCGCAGCCCAGCCGCAAGACGCTTAGATTTGAGTTCGCGCCGACGCCACAGATGGCGCTGAGGTCGCTCAAGGCGAAGCCGCTCGCCGAACTTGTCGGGCGAGGTTCGCCTCTCCGACGAGCTCTGCATCCGACGCAGCACGGACGTCCCCGAAGCGCCTCGAGCAGCTCCACGCCGCCGGGCGAGCCCGCCGCCGACCTAGAGTCCGTAGGGCTCCACCGACCCGATGCTGGTCGACTCGACACCGCTGCCGCCGACGCGTTCCCCACCAATGTGGTGGTCTCACGACGAGCCGCCCTCGCGGAGAGCGGCGGAAGCACCGCCACGGAGGTGCTCGCCATCGGTCACAGCCGAAAGCATTCCGGCGAGGGAGCTCGTGACCCTCTCGGCGCGTTCTCGCAAGACCTAACCGCGCTTATTCAAGACGCCAACGCCGACGCTGAAGCGCGCCGCCTCCAGCCTCGTGGGCGCAAAGAAGCCGGCAAGCATGAGACGCTTGTCGAAGCCTACCAGCCGCGAGATGGATCGCGCTGCGGCTCACCGCTCCGGACCGCCTAGCCGCTTAGGCGCGTCAGCAGCCGGGCGTAGCTATCGCCAAGATGTTTGGGGCGACCGCCTGCACGCCACGCCGCTGAGAATATTCGCGCCGCCAGCGGGCGGCGACGAGCTGGATAACTTCGAGGGCGAGGAGCGCCGCTTGATGACGGAGCGAAGTCCAGCAGCCTCGACGCGTTGCCGCAAGAAGACGAAGCCGGCTGCCGCACGGAGGCGCTGCGGACAACAACACGGGCGACTTGCCTCCCCTCGAGATCAAGGCGCGATGTCTTGACGCCGATCGGGCGGCGTCCGGAAGAAAAATAAGGATCCGCCGTCAGCCATAGCCGGACTCACATCTCCATCGAAGCGACGAAGACGGCCGCCCAAGAGCGGTGGAGCGGCGGACGACTATTCGCCTCCACCTCCCCGCAGAGAAAGGCGAAGTCTCCCGCCACCCGCCGAAAGGCATCCGACTCTCGGCAACCGCCTTGGCCGCCGAGAGGGAGTCGGAGAAAACGACGCCCGTCACTGGATCGAGCGACTCCACCGATCCCTGGCGCTGGAGGAAAAAGACGAGTTGGGCCCGCCCTGTTTCGGACCTCGCATCCGAGACGAGCCCTTCCCCAAAGGGTTCACACTCCCCCGAGATACACCCAAATATACCGGCTTCGTGAAGCCGGAGGACTAGCTAGTGGACTACTCCACGACCGTCAGCATAGCGAACGGCAACAAGCGCGTTGCCGTAAATCCCCTCATGCTCCAGGGCACGGCCCGGACATGGTTGAATAGCTTGAAGCCCCGCAGCATAAACAGTTGGGTCGACTTCACCAAGGCCTTCGTCCGTAACTTCACGAGCACATACAAGCGACCTCCCAAGCCTCGCCAACTTTCCTTGTGTGTGCAAGGCCCCAACGAGTCTACTCGCGACTACCTCACGCTACTGGCCGAGCTCCGAACTCCTGTGAGGGAGTGCACGAGGTGCAGTAATCGACATTTCACCGCCGGTGCGTAGAAGGCACCCTCCTCAAGCACAAGCTCCTTTGCGACGAGCCGAGACCCTCGACGAGCTGCTGATCATAGCGCATAAGTACGCCATACCGACTCCTCCATGAAGTCGGAGATCAAGTCGCGCGACCGCAAGGTGGCTCCTCAGCTCCCAGACTCCTACCGGCGACACTAGTCGGGCGGCAGCAGCAGAATGATCACAAGCGCAAAGCCCCGCAGCCGCTTCCAACAGCCGGCAGTGGCGACAACAAGACCAACAGCCGGAAGGGCAGCCTCCGCCAAGCGGCAGACAGCGGCAAGTCCAACTGGTTGCCGCCTTCTCTTACGAAAGCGCACTCGGATGGACCCCGCAAGTTCCATAGCGGCGCCAAGCCGTCGAACCACACCACCCGGAAGTGCCACCGCTCACCAGATCGCCAAGGGATACGGCCTCATCCCTCCCCTTTCTTTGGGCCGCCGCCTCCACCACCACCCCAAAGAATGGATGTCGTGCCACGGGCGCAAAGACAAGACGAGTACCCGTAAGAGCATGGAGCCTATGTAGTGTTCACCAGTGTGGCGACGATCGCCGCAAAGAAAGCGGCAAAGAATAAAGAAGAAGTGAATGCAGAGCATCGATACTTCCAATTCATGCACCGTCCGAGAAACCTATCGCTTGAGCCGAGCTGATCACCCGTAGGTGATGCGAATCCGGCTCCTACGCCCGGTCTTGGGAGCCACCCTTGCCGCGGATAGGCGGGCGCTCGCTTCTCGCGAGTCTTGATAGACGGAGGCAAGCAGATCAACATCCTGCATAAGGATACAATGGAGAAGTTAGGAATCAAGCAAAGACAGCTTCAAAGACAATGGACTGTGTTCCACGGAATTGTACCGGCCTTTCCCGCTCACCGTTGGCAAGATCCTCGATAGACGCCCTCTTTGGGGACAAAGATCACTTTCGCCGAGAGCTGGGCCTGGTTCGAAGTGGTGGACCTCGAAAGCCCATACCATGCTCTGCTTGGCCGACCTGCTCTGGCCATGTTCATGGCGGTCCCCCACTACGCCTACCTCAAGATGAAGATGCCGAGTACCAAGGGGATTATGACCGTAGCCGGCGACTATAGAAAGTCGTCCGCTTGTGCAGCTGAGAGCAGTCGGCTGGCCGAGTCCCCGTGATCGCAATGAGAAGCTGCCCTTGATCGGGTTGTAGCAATGGCCGGCAAGCAGCCGTGAGATGTCGCCCAACCCCAAGGAGTCGAAGTCGAGGGCTCGTTCAAGCCGCCAAAGAGACCAAGAAGATACCCTTGGACCCGGAGCACCCGGAGAGATATTACCGTCAGAGGGTGCAAACCTCAACAGCAAATAGGAAGGCGAGCTCGTCGATTTCCTCCGTGAGAATCGGGACATTTTCGCATGGTCCCCTAAAGACATGCCAGGTGTAGGTACGAAATTCGCCGAGCACAAGTTACTACATGTCCGATCTGATGTGAAGCCCGTCAGGCAGCCCTTGCGCCGCCTGTCAGAAGAGAAAAGAAGAGTTGTTGGAGAAGAGATAGCCCGACTCCTCGCAGCCGGTTTCATCATGGAAGTGTTCTTTCCAGAGTGGTTAGCAAACCCGGTCTTGGTACTAAAGAAGAACAAGGAGTGGCGGATGTGTATTGACTACACAAGCCTCAACAAAGCTTGCCCCAAGGACCCGTTCGCTTTGCCGAGAATTGATCAGGTGATAGACTCCACAGCCGGATGCGAGCTGTTGAGCTTCTTAGATGCATACTCGTGGATATCACCGCATCAAGCTGAACCCGGCCGACAGATTGAAGACCGCCTTCATCATGCCGCTTTGGAGCCTTCGTTACATCGACCATGACGCTCGGCTTGAGGAATGCCGGCGCCACCTTTCAGCGCTGTATGCGTATGCCTCCTCAAGCAGCTTGGCAGAAACACCCACGTTTACGTGGACGACGCGGTGGTGAAGACGGAGAAGCGAGGAACGCTGTTGGAAGACCTCAAGGAGACCTTTGAAAATCTACGCCGATTCCAGATCAAGCTCAACCCAGAGAAGTGCGTCTTCAGAGTACCAGCCGGCCAGCTCCTTGGTTTCCTGGTCTCTGAACGCGGCATAGAGTGCAACCCTGTGAAGATCAAGGCAATCAAAAGGATAGAAGTACCCCGCCGACTGCTAGATGTGTGAAAGTTCACCGGCTGCTTGGCGTCCATCAACCGATTCATCAGCCGGCTGGGCGAGAAAGCTCTTCCTCTGTACCAGCTCATGAAGAAGACCACCTTCTTCGAATGGAACTCCAAGGCGGACGAAGTTTTTCTCCAGTTGAAGAAAATGCTGACTACTCCCGCAGAGCTTGCGGCTCCGACTCCAAAGGAGCCCATGCTCCTGTATATTGCCGCCACCAGCAGGGTAGTCAGCACCGTCATTGTAGTTGAACGCAAGGAGGAAGGCAAGGCGCTACTTGTCCAGATACCGGTATATTACCTGAGCGAAGTACTGTCGACCTCCAAGCAGAACTACTGAAAGGATCGATATGGTTGACTAGAGGGGGGGTGAATAGGCAACTAACAATTTTAAGCTTTTCTTTACCAATTTAAACTTTGCAATAATAAAGGTTGTCTAGATGTGCAACTAGGTGGACAACCTATATGATGCAACAACACACTATTACCCAGCAAGCAAGGATAGGAACACAAATAAGCTTGCACAAGAAAAGGGATAAGATAACCAAGAGTGGAGCCGGTGGAGACGAGGATGTGTTACCGAATTTCCTTCCTTTTGAGGGGAAGTACATCTCCGATAGAGCGGTGTGGAGGCACAATGATCCCAAGAAGCCACTAGGGCCACCGTAATCTTCTCACGCCTCGCACAATGCAAGAGCCGTGATTCCACTATTGGTGCCCTTGAAGGCGGTAATCGAACCTTTACAAACAAGGTTGGGGCATCTCCACAACTTAATTGGAGGCTCCCAACAACACCACGTAAGCTTCACCACAATGGAATATGGCTCCACGGTGACCTCAACCGCCTAGGATGCTCACACACCCAAGAGTAACAAGATCCGCAAGGGATAAGTGGGGGAATCAAATATCTTGTGGTGGAAGTAGATTGGGCCCTTGTCACCCAATCCCGAGCAAATCAACAAGTTTGATTGGCTAGGAGAGAGATCGGGCCAAAATGGAGCTTGGAGCAACAATGGAGCTTAGAGAGAGAAGAGGTAGTCAACTAGAGGTTGAAGAAGCCCTTATATAGTCGTGGAAAAAATCCAACCGTTATCCACTTAGTCATTTGCTGCCGGGTACTACTGCCTCAGGGCGCAGATTATCATGAGGTCAAGACGGTACTACCGTGGTGGACCACGGTACTACCAAGCAGCAGCAAGACAGCCGGAACTAGCCTCACTAGGGGCAGTACTACCGCCGCTGCAGTACTACCGCCTCCCCTTACGGTACTACCGCATGGCGGAGTCACGACATGAGAAGGGCGCGACGAAATAAATTACATCCGTGCCAACTTCCAATAAACCGCGGTAGTGCGAAAATCCGGCGCTGGTACTACCGCTTCCTCAGAGCGGTACTACAGAAGGCTGCGTGCCTACTACCGTGATTCTACGGTACTTGGTAGGAGCGCCACGGTACTACGGCTCGTGGAGCAAGATTACTGGCCTCCGCTGGTACTACCGCTTGGACGAAGCGGTACTATTGATGGCGGGCGCGGATGTAAAAATTACATCCGCCTACTACCATCAAGACCGAGCGGCACTAGGCTCGGGAGCCGCGGTACTACCGCTCGGGAGCGGTACTACTGCGGGCACCTCGCTGGTATTATCAAGGTACCGCGGTACTACCACAAGTAAAGTGGCAATTGTCAGATTTCCGCACAACCAAGATAACGAAGGGAAGCTCCAAAGTGCAGGGAAAGGAGGGACAAGTGTACGTGTTGATTCCGCCCTAACCTTTCCGACGCGGACCCCCTCTTAATAGTACGGCTCTCCCACGACTCAAATCCACCAAAAGGAAACGAGGATCTATCGCCGCCTTCAATAGTCTCCGAGGGGCACCGAATCGTCTCGAGCCTAGAGATGAACCATCTGAGGAACTCAAAGCATACGATTAGTCCGCAAAAGTATCGTCATCAATCACCAAAACACTTACGGGATAAATATGCCCTTACAATCTCCCCCTTTTTGGTGGATTGATGACAATACGGGATTTGCACAAGGATACAATAATATAGAGCAAGAGCAAACCCTCCTCTCCAAAATATAGACGGCTCCCCTAGATGTGTGCACTCTGATGAATGCTTTGGACTGCATAGCACACGATCTAGGATCACCACTCCCCTATATTTTAGAGACAAAGGTCCCAAGAATAACATCTAAACAACATATAGCACGATATAACATAAGCTTGCTAAGATAGATAGAGTGCATATGTCTTACACCATAAGAAGGAAAAGCAACTAAAACGAGGTTCAAAACGAGGTTCAACCGAGAACGCAATAAACACACCAAACGAACGCTAACACGACACAAGACTCAAGAATCTCACGCCTTCTCCCCTTTGGCATCGAGACGCCAAAAGGCAGAGAGGACACCTACACACAAGCGGTGGCTCAAGCAGCAGGGAACTCGTCCCAACCCTCGCCGCCGACTCCTCGCCAGCAGTGGATGGACTCCTCGACGCCCTCCTCGTAATCAGTCCACTTGTAGCCTTGCTTCGCCATCCACTCGGCCTCCGGGGTGATGTGCTCCTCAGATCCTCCTGCATACATCCTCACCATAGAGCTTCAAGATCTTCCCGTCCCCGGCGACGACTCTCCTTGGATGCCACATGAGTCCTCAGACGCCTCTTGGCTTGCATGCGTAAAAGAGTCTTCATCTTGTCCTTCAAATTTTCGTGGGCCCAAGAAGGCATAGAGGAGCTCGAAGGCCTAGCAGCATGGCCTTCATCAACATGCTCGGCGCTAGCATCCTCCTCTCCAACAAAGAGCCCTAGCCGCAGACGCCAAAGACGAGTAGTAGTGTTGGCCAGCTTGGGTTTGACACGCAGCATGTATGGGGTCATGGCGAATCCAAATAAGGGCAAGCAACTTCTCACCAGGAACATATTGTCCCAAGTCCCCTAGATCAGCAGTAAACAGATATGGATCAGATATAGGCACCTTTAAGTGTTGAACACGGCAAACCGAAGCTCATACCACATGATGTGTGAGATATCAAGTGGCTGAGTCCGAGACACACGAGCCTCCTCGCAGATGAGCATCATATCCACCATATAGGCATGAACCTTGTCCTTGTCACCAATGCGGGGAACAAGGAGTTGCGGAAGATGCGGTACATAATATCCAAAAGGAGTTGAGCACCAAACCTATCTTGCCACTTGAAGTGTCTTCTCAACATAGAACGGTGCAAGCCTCGTCCTTGTTGGCGTAGTCAGGCTGGCATGGGGACTAACACCCACGGGGAGTCAAGCCCGCCATCGTGAACTTGGAGCAGATCCATGAACTCCTTACAGTGTAGCAAATTTTATGGCCATTTGTCATCCGTGTCATTCTCCTTTCCTCATTGGGGTGAAAGTAGATGAAGCAAAGAACTGACCAATGAGCTCGTGGATCATAGTCAAGGTGAAAGGAGATGATATGCTCAATGCCAAACTGCTCCACCAAGTCCAGAGCCTCTCCAAAGTAGGCACGGAACTTCTCCTTCCTCAAGTGATGCATGTCAATCCACTTCACATCCACATAGGTATTCTGCTTGTTCTTAATGACGTCCAGATAGATGTTGGTTTGATGCTTGTTCCAGAACAGCTCATAGCCCCTGACTGAGGAACGAGGGGTCACGTCCGGATCCATGTTCCGGAGGCGGACGTAGTCAGAATGGGGCATCTCATCCATGCTCCTGGAGGGCTCCTTGACCTTGGTGGCAGTTGTCTTGACATGGCGCTTGGGGGCGTAAGAGGAGCCCTCTGCGCCACCGGGTTGCGCAGACGCTTGGAGCCGTGTCACGGCCGGGATTGGACCGACGAGAGCCACCACCAACCACACACGCAAAGCACCAAAAACGCAAGAAGATCAATGCAAAGGCCACTTAAAAAGCACACGAAAAACATATGAGACATATGAGAAAGTTGGCATGCGATAGGTGTGAGGCACAGAGGATTTGCCACCGCTCATGCGGTACTAAAGAATATCGCCTGCACGCTGTAGTACTGCAGGGGTCACGGTAGTACCGTGGTCGAGCGGAAGTAAAGTCTGTAGTAACAAGACAGTATGCGGTAGTACCGCACCCGAGGGGCAAGAGTACAAAGGCGGCGGTAGTACTGCGTCAGTAGGGCGGTAGTACCGCTACCGCATGGATCCAACTGCCGATTTGAATCAAAAGAACCGCGAAACAATGGCGGTGCTACAAGGATCAGATCTAGCGCATGACAGCAATACACATATAAATTCTATGCAATACTACACTCCTTCATCCGATTCTTGCAGAGATTAGGCCTATCAATCTCAAGAACACACAAGCCTCCCCAAAACCTAGAAACGCCAAACATCAACAACAAGGAGAGGGAATTGGGGAAAACCTGGTCCATAGCAAGAGCACGCGGTGGAGAACGATCCCACCGGTCGGAATCACGGGAGGGCAGCCGGGTGAAGGAGATCCGGCGAGACGCCGGCCTGTTCTTGAGCAAGGGAGAGAAGGAGGCGATGTGGGGAGAAGGTAACGAATGGGTATGGGGAGTTAGAACTCCCCGCCTGCCCTTAACCTCGCCACAACTGTCATGCGGTAGTATCAAGGCCTCATCGCTGGGTAGTACCGCCGGGCGGAAGTTCCGCACCGAGGTGGTAGTACCGCTGACCGGGCGGCAAGAAAAATTACCGCCGTGAGGTTGCGATAGTACTGCTCCCGCAAGCGGTAGTACCATGGCTCGGTCATGTAGTACCAAGAGGTCATAGTACCGCAGCTGGTCATGTAGTACCGTGAATCTCAAGTCACCGCATGATTCAAAAACGAAAAAGGCCTTTGCAATGATTTTTTTTGTTCACACACAAGAAACCACAAACTCAACCGCAAACTAGAGGCAAAAGACAACAAGAAACCACCAAACGACAAGACCTCTCAAGGAGAGAGGGCGGTGGCCGAAGCCACCTATGTTTGAGTAGGATGGTATGGCACCGCGAAGAATTATCCTTGGGACCATGACCAAAACTCGTCTTTGGAACACAAGTACCATCAAAATGGCTAATGTGAAAGAGGTGATCGATTTACACATAATGGGGGAGGGAGAGTTCATTGAGAGAACAATACTCCCCTATGTCCATGCCTACACCTAAACTAGACATGCAAGTTGAGTGTGGTGGGAGTGCACGGCTCAAGTTACATTGCTCAAATCAATGATATTTAGCTCATGCCTTAACTCGCTAAATCTTGCTTCATCTAAGGGCTTCGTGAATATATCCGCAAGGTTATCCCGAAAAGTTGACATACTTGAGCTCAATCTCTCCTCGCCTAATGTGATCCCGGATGAAGTGATACTGAATCTCGATGTGCTTCGCCTTGAAGTGTTGCACCGGGTTGAGAGAAATCTTGATGGCACTTTCATTATCACACCAAAGAGGCACTTTGTCACAAATGACACCGCACTTCTTTAAAGTTTGCCTCATCCATAGGAGTTGAGCACAACAACTACCGGCCGCCACATATTCCGCTTCGTGGACGAGAGAGACACACAACTTTGCTTCTTGGAAGACCAACTTACCAAGGAGCAACCAAGAAATTGGCACCTCCTAAGTGGACTTCCTATCCACTTTGTCTCCCGCCCAATCGAATCAGAAATCCTTCAAGGTTGAAGTTTGCTCCTCTTGGGTACCATAAGCCAAAGTTTGGGGTATGTGCCAAATATCGAAAGATTCGCTTGACCGCCACAAAATGACTTTCCTTCGTGCGGCTTGAAACCGCGTACACATTCCCACACTCAACATGATATCCGTCTAGATGCACAAAGGTAAAGCAAGGATCCAATCATGGAGCGATATACCTTTTGATCCACCGCTTACCATTGGGATCAATGTCAAGTTGGCACTTGGTGGGCATTGGTGTAGTAGCCGCTTGACATCACTTAGCTTGAATCTTTTGAGCATGTCTTGAGTGTATTTGGCTTGGTTGATGAAGGTTCCTTCTCTTCTTTGTTTGATATCGAAACCAAGAAAGAACTTCAACTCTCCCATCGAAGACATCTTGAACTTGGAGGTCATGAGAGCGGCAAATTCCTCATTGAAAGCTTTGTGAACCAAAGATAATATCATCAACATATAGTTGGCATACAAACAACTCCCCATTGACCTTCTTAGTAAAAAGAGTGGGATCGATTTGCCCCACTTCAAAACCACGATCTTGTAACAACTCGGTAAGGTGGTCATACCAAGCACGTGGGGCTTGTTTAAGTCCATAGAGTGCCTTATCGAGTTGATATACATGATCCGGGAAGTAGGGGTCCTCGAACCCGGGGGGTTGCTTGACATAGACCAACTCATTATGGGACCATTAAGAAAAGCACTTTTTACATCCATTTGTTGCAACTTAAAGTTGTGATGGGAAGCATAAGCAATCAACAAACGAATGGATTCAAGATTTAGCAACGGGAGCAAAGGTTTCACCGTAGTCGATACCCTCGACTTGGGAGTAACCTTGTGCTACCAATCTTGCCTCTGCTATGCGAATGATGTTCCCATGAGCATCTTGCTTGTTCTTGAAAATCCACTTGGTTCCAATGATGTTGTGGTTCTCCGATGGCCTTGGCACCAATCTCCACACCTTGTTGTACTCAAAGTTGTTGAGTTCTTCATGCATGGCATTTAGCCAATCCGAGTCTTCTAGCGCCTCATAGACCTTTTGAGGTTCAACACAAGAGACAAACGCGTGATGTTCACAATAGTTTGCCAATTGTCTACGAAAGTGCTTACCCTTTTCTTAGGCTTCCAACCACATTCTCCATGAGATGGCCTTTGGTAGTGAGTTTGAAGCAATCTTGGCGGCACGACGCTCTAAATCCTCCTCGGAAGTGCGATGAGGAGAGGTCACTTGATCATCTTGAGCGCCGTCTTGAGCATGACCTTCATCTTGAGCATGCTCGGGGATGAGAACTCGGGCATCATTTAAGGTGATATCATCATCTTGAGCACGATCTTGCCCTTGGTCTTGTTCGTGAGGTTGAGGGCCTTCACTTTGTTCTTCGGAAGCGTGTGGGCTTTGGGTTGGTGATGGCTCCACTTGAGTGGAGCATTGTCCTTCTCCTTCGCCACAAGGGGTTCCTCAATGGGTAGGATAAATCCAACTCCCATTCTTCTTATGGCTTGGGGAGGAATTTCATCACCTACATCACAAGTGCCACTTTGCTCCACTTGGGAGCCAAGATTCTCATCAAACTCCATGTTACACGCCTCCTCAATAAGTCCCGTGGATTTATTGAGGACACGGTAAGCATGAGAGTTTGTAGCATAACCAACAAATATGCCCTCATGAGCTCTAGCTTCAAATTTAGACAAACGAACACCTTTCTTGAGAATGAAACACTTACACCCTAACACCCTAAGTACTTGAGGTTGGGCTTGTTGCCGGTGAGTATCTCATAAGGAGTCTTGTTCAAGCCTTTGCGGAGATAAAGCCGATTGGATGCATGACAAGCGGTGTTGATGGCTTCGCCCAAAAGTTGTATGGAGACTTGAACTCCGCCATCATGGTCCTTGCCGCATCCATCAACGTCCGTTCTTTCTCTCCGCCACACCATTTTGTTGAGGGGTATATGGTGCCGAATATTGATGCTTGATTCCCTCATCACTAAGAAACTCATCCAAGGTGTAGTTCTTGAACTCGGTGCCGTTGTCACTTCTTATAGTCAAGATCTTTGCATTATGTTGACGTTGAGCTTCATTTGCAAAGTCGATGATGGTTTGTTGGGTCTCACTCTTCCTCTTGAAGAAATATACCCAAGTGTATCTCGAATAGTCATCCACGATCACCAAGCAATACTTTCTTCCTCCAAGACTATCAAATGATGGTGGCCCAAAGAGATCCATGTGAAGGAGCTCCAAGGGTCTCTTTGAGTATATGATAGTCGTGGGAGGGTGAGCCTTCTCATGAAGCTTTCCTTCAATACAAGCAATCGCAAGCACGGTCTTTGGCAAAACTAACATTTGTTAGTCCATGGACATGGTCCCCTTGAGAAGACTTTGCAAAGATCTCATATTGACATGGGCTAAACGGCGATGCCAAAGCCATCCCACGCCAACTTTAGCCATTAGGCATGTCGCGGTCTTAGTGGGTCGCCTCCAAAAGTTAATCACATAGAGATCGCTTTACATGCCCAACAAAGGCTACTTTAAGAGTCTTGCTCCACAAGAGGGCCACGGTATCAATGTCAAAGAAAGTAGCATAACCCATGACTGCAAGTTGACGAACGGAAAGCAAATTGTATGCAAGGGAGTCAACAAGCATGACTTTCTCGATCAGAAGATCATGAGAAATGACAACCTTGCCGAGACCCAATACCTTAGAATGTGATGCATCACCCCACTCGACATCGGTGGGCATAGATGGAATCTCTTGCACGCCCACCACCATGTCCTTGCTCCGGTCATATGATTTGTTGCTCCACTATCGAAAGCAACCATGATCCCCACCCAAGCAAACCCCTACAAGAGATCAATGCTTGGTTTTAGGTACCCATTTGGTAATGGGTCCTTTGATGTTAGTAACGAGGGTCTTAGGAACCCAAATAGACCATTCAATGTACTCATAAGAAGAACCAACAAATTTAGCATAAACATGCCCATCACTAGCATGGCACAACACATAAGAGGGGTTAAAGTCGCCGGCTATGTTCATGGGGATGGCGTTGTCGTTCTTGACATTGCCACCCTTTGCACGGTTCTTCTTCTTCTTGGAAGCACCCTCTCCCTCCCTCACAAAAGTTTGCTTGAGAGGGGGAGGTTGCTTGGTCTTGTCATTCTTCTTCTTGCTCTTGGGCTTGGGCGCCAACCCAATCCCTCCTTGGTTACAACTTCCTTTTGATTACTCAAAAGGTCGTTAAGGTTCTTCTCACCTTGAATGCATGTGACAAGGCCCTTTTCAAGTTGCTCCTTCAACTTAGCATTCTCTCAACAAGATGCACATGCTCACAACAAGGGTTAGTAGCATTTGCATTATCAATCAATATCATATGAGGAAAGGTGGCTTTCTCCTTGGTTAGCTTCACTTGGAGTTGATCATGAGACTCTTTGATACTAGCATGAGCACCCTTCAAGACTTTAGAGCCTTGTCGAGAGTGTCAAAGTCCTCGTTGAGTCTAGCAAGATCAACTCCAAGCTTTGCCTTCTCGGAACTAAGCACACGAGACATAACAAGAGCATGATCAAGGTCTTTCTTTAATTTAGCGTGATCATCGCTAGTGACTCCTCAAGAGCCAAACGAAGACCACGCTCTTCCCCAAGAGCATTGGAAAGATCCGAATCTCATCGGCATAGTCACGACTATGCCCTTCCATCTTAGAAATGGTTTCTTCATGAGTCTCGATCATGACATTGGCTTCACCAAGTTGTTCCAAGAGAGCAACGGCGCATCTTGGATTTCCCTTTGAGTTTACTCATAAAGATCTCAAATTCATTTTCCTCTACACTAGTCCTCTCATGTTCATCAATGCAATCCACAAAGAAGAATGATTGATGATGGTAGTTTTGATGTTGGGGGTTACCTTATTGGTGGCTTTAGCCATGAGGCACTTGGCGGTGATGCTTTCATTGGGTGAACCAAGAGAGACACCCGAGGAGTCATTGCAATGGCCACGGAGGCCATGGCAACCGTTCACCATCCTCATCATCATCATCATCCTCATTGTACTCTTCTTGAACCACCAAAGCTTTGTGAGGAGTCTTCTTTGGGAAGTTGCTCTTGTTGGGAAAAGACTTGGCCTTGTCCTTACGGATGAGCTTGCCACCATTGTCTTCCCTCTTCTCATATGGACACTCCGCAACAAAGTGACTCACATTTCCACAATTGAAACACGTCCTCACTCGTTGCTTGCCCTTAGAGCCACTTGAATTGCTCTTGTTGAAGTTGGGCCTTGAGTTCTTCTTGCTCCAAAACTGTCTTGAAGCAAGGGCCATGTGTTCATGATAATCATACTTAGTATCTTCGAGGTTGCTCTCTTCTTCTTCCTCCTCTCCATCTTCTTCGACACAAATCTTGGCCTTCAAAGCGAGGTTGGGCTTCTTTGCTCTTTGAGAGCGAAGCACCGCATTGTCGGGCGGTCTTGTCCAATATGCTCATAGCCACAAACTCATCCAACACATCACTTGAGGACAAGGTGTGGAAGTCCGGTCGCTGACGGATGACAGAGGACATGGCTTTGTGGTAGGGCATCATTGCCTTGAGAAATTTGGCGCTTGATCCAGTTGTCATCTGTGTCCTTACTTCCATGATCCCGGAGGGACACGGCAAGCTTGGTTACTCTCCGATAGAGCTCACGAGGTTCTTCTTCTTCCTTCATTGCAAACTCATCGGCTTCATCTTGGACCACTTCATAATTGGAACGTTGAATGCTTGCGCTTCCTCGATACATGGAAACCACCTTGAGCCAAGCATCTTTGGCACGGGTGTAAGGCCGTAGATGAGGGAGTTCTTCGAAGGATTGCTTCTTGGATGATGAAGAGAGCATTCTCATTGAATTGATAGTCCACGACCTCTCTAGGAGAGAAATTGCTCGGATCATGCGGATAGAAACCTTCTTCAATGATTCTCCAAAGGTTAGTGTTCACATGATTTAAAATGACGCTTAAAACGATAAACCCAAGAATCAAAATCCTCCTTTTTATCAATCTTAGGTGGTGGACCGCATGATTCAAATGAGTGGAAGGAATCGGTCCACCATAAACGGAGGTTGCACATGGGCGAAGATGCCGTGCCATTCTTACCACTAGACGAGGGGCTTTCTCACTAGTAGCTTCCCCTTATCGGAGTTAGCATCCGCCTCCCGTGTTGGCAGGATCACCCACTTTCACGGATGCGTGGAAAGTTTAAGCCCTTCTAGGAATTCCTTAAACATGTCCTTGACCTCGCCATCATGGAATTTTTCAATGTGTCCAACGCCACATTGAATTCCTCACGAGAGATCGAGGTATTCTATCTTCGTAGATGATGTCGGATTCGCACTGGAGTGCTCCCCCACATCATCTACGACGTCAATCATACTCTACGGACGGTGAAGTCCTTAAAAAGAGACGAGGCTCTGATACCAATTGAAAGGATCGATATGGTTGACTAGGAGGGGGGGTGAATAGGCAACTAACAATTTTAAGCTTTTCTTTACCAATTTAAACTTTGCAATAATAAAGGTTGTCTAGATGTGCAACTAGGTGGACAACCTATATGATGCAACAACACACGCATTACCCAGCAAGCAAGGATAGGAACACAAATAAGCTTGCACAAGTAAAGGGACAAGATAACCAAGAGTGGAGCCGGTGGAGACGAGGATGTGTTACCAAGTTCCTTCCTTTTGAGGGGAAGTACGCCTCCGTTAGGAGCGGTGTGGAGGCACAATGCTCCCCAAGAAGCCACTAGGGCCACTGTAATCTCCTCACGCCTCAAGACAATGCAAGAGCCGTGGATTCCACTATTGGTGCCCTTGAAGGCGGCATCAACCTTTACAAACAAGGTTGGGGCAATCTCCACAACTTAATTGGAGGCTCCCAACAACACCACAAAGCTTCACCACAATGGAATATGGCTCCACGGTGACCTCAACCGTCTAGGATGCTCACACACCCAAGAGTAACAAGATCCGCATGGGATAAGTGGGGGGAATCAAAATTCGTGTGGTGGAAGTGGAGATCGGGCCCTTGTCACCCAATCCCGAGCAAATCAACAAGTTTGGTTGGCTAGGGAGAAAGATCGGCCAAAATGGAGCTTGGAGCAACAATGGAGCTTAGAGAGAGAAGAGGTAGTCAACTAGAGGTTGAAGAAGCCCCTTATATAGTCGTGGAAAAATCCAACCGTTATCCACTTAGTCAGTTCAAGCGCCGGTACTACTGCCTCCGTGGGCGCAGATTATCATGAGGTCAAGACGGGTACTACCGTGGTGGACCACAAGATTATCAAGAGCAGAAAGACAGCCGGAACTAGCCTCGACTAGGGGCAGTACTACTACCGTCGTGGTACTACCGCTTCCCCTTACGGTACTACCGCAAGGCGTGGAGTCACGACCGAGAAGGGCGCGACGAAATAAATTACATCCGTGCCAACTTCCGCTGAAACTGCGGTAGTGCGAAAATCCGACGCGGTACTACCGCTTCCTCAGAGCGGTACAACCAGAAGCGCTGCGTGCCTACTACCGTGATTCTACGGTACTTGGTAGGAGCGCCACGGTACTACGGCTCGTGGGAGCAAGATTACCAGGCCTCCGCGGTACTATCACCGGACGAGCGGTATTATCATATGGGCGCGGATGTAAAAATTACATCCGCCTCTACTACCGCACCGGAGCGGCACTAGCACAGGAGCCACGGTACTACCGCTTCCCGGGAGCGGTACTATCAGTGGCACCCCGCTGGTATTATCATCACAGGTACCTGCGGTACTACCGCAAGTACAAAGGGCAAATGTCGATTTCCGCACAACCAAGATAACGAAGGGAAGCTCCAAAGTGCGTGGAAAGGAGGGACAAGTGTACGTGTTGATTCGCCCTAACCTTCCGACGCGGACCCCTCTTAATAGTACGGCTCTCCTACGACTCAAATCCACCAAAAGGAAACGAGGACGACGCCGCCTTCAATAGTCTCCGAGGGGCACCGAATCGTCTCGAGCCTAGAGATGAACCATCTGAGGAACTCAAAGCATACGATTAGTCCGCAAAAGTATCGTCATCAATCACCAAAACACTTACGGGATAAATATGCCCTTACAACTACCCCCACTACCAGAAGATGTGTTACGGCGTGCACTTTGCCGCCAAGAAGTTGAAGCCTTACTTTTAAGAGCATCCAATCACCGTGGTTTGCACGGCCCCACTAGCAGAGATCATCGGAAGCCGAGATGCTTCGCCGAGTGGCCAAATGGGCCATAGAGTTGGCCCCTACACCATCTATTACCAGCCCCGCACCGCCATCAAGTCACAAGCACCGGCCGATTTCCTCGCCGACCGGGCCGAGACCAAGTACCGCCTCAGCGCCCGACTCCACCCATTGGCGGATGCATATCGATGGCTCTAAGATGCGCGACCGCTTGGGAGCCGCGTGGTCCTCACTTCCCCCAAGGGCGACAAGCTCAAGTACGCGCCGCAGATCCATTTCGCCGCCCAACAACATTGCTGAATACGAGGCGCCATTCACGGGCTCCGCTTGCCAAAGAGCTTGGCATTCGCCGGATCCCGTGTTATGGCGACCGACTTGGTGGTCCAACAAATATCCGCAACCGGGACGCCAAAGATGCAAATATGGCGAGCTACCGCTTCCGGTACAACAGCTGAGTGGATATTTTGACGGGTGCGAAGTTCCTCCACGTACAAGAAACGACAACGACCAAGCAGACACCTCGGCAAGAATCGGCTCCACCCGCCAGTAATACCATCAGCGCCGCTCAGCGCCTCGCTCAAGCCATCTGTCAAGCCGCCACCGTAGTCGACTCCATTTTTGTGCCGGCCCTCAAGAAGTCGGATCCGACTCCAAAGCCTCAACAGACGGCACAAGAATCCTTGCAGACGCCTCAAGAACGCTGACAATGAAGCCGCCCGGACTTCGTAACCCAGCCTGGGATCATACGACCATTGCGAAGACTCCAAAGATTGCCCGGGATCGCGCCGGCCTGTGGACTTCTTCAACCCAAAGAAGCTGTCAGGACTCCAACCCGCCGCCTCCCAAATTTCCGCCTCGCCCAAGTAGCAAGATCGGCAATAAAGAAATAGCAAGACCCTCATGGGCCCAAATTTATCCTCAAGTTCTTAGTAAGCGGAGAGCTACCAACCGATGAGACCTTGGCTCGCAAGTGCAACGCCGAGCAGCAGCCTACACTATAGTCAACAGAGAGTCGGTCAGCGCAGTCCACCGGTGTCTACCAAATACAAGGCCGAGTCGAAAGCAAGGCGAAGCAATTCTCAAGACATCCATCGTATGAAAAGTGCCATCATGCAGCCTCAAGACCACTCGTTGCCAAAGCCTTCCGACACGGTTTCTTCCGCCGACCGCCCTAGAAGAGGCCAAGGAATTAGTTCAAAATGCAAGGGTGCTGTGTGTTCCGCTTCCAAGCCGCTTCACCAAGCTTCAGACTCAAGACTATCCCCATCGCCAGCCCTTTGTCGTTTGGGGCCCGGACATGGTGGGACCATTCAAAACGGCACGAGGCGGTTTAACTCACTTACTTGTCGCGGTGGACAAGTTCACCAAGTGGATAGAAGCAAAACCCATCAAGAAGTTGAATGGTCCTATTGCGTTGACTTTCATCGCCGACATCACGACTCGGCACGGCGTACCACACAAAGATCATCACCGACAATGGCACAAATTTTGCCAAAGGCGCCAGCCTGCTTTCGCTGCTGACGCAAGGCATCCGATCGACTTAGCGTCCGCTGCCCATCCGCAATCAAACGGCCAGGTGGAGCGAGCGAACGGCCTCATCCTCGTTCGCATCAAGCCTCGCTGGTCGAACCATTGAGCGCCGCCGTCATTGGCTTGAGGAGTTGCTACCGCCCTTCCGAGTCTGCGCATCGACTCCAAACAAGTCAATCGGGCTTCACACCGCTTCCTCGCTTCACGGTACCGAAGCCGCCATCCCAACGGATATAGAGTTCGACTTCGCGAGTCACCATGTACACCAAGAGGAAGCAGTATAGCATCGCCAAGATTTGCCGATCTGCCGGAAGAGGGCCGGTTGTTGGCACTCAAACCGTCCAAAGATCTACCAGCAGAGCCTCGCACCGCTACTACAACAAGAAGGTCGTGCCAAGATCATTCCTAGAGGGCGACCTTGTGCTCCGGCTGATCCAAATGAATACCGCCAAAGACAAGTCGCCGGGCGCCTTTGGGAAGGCCCATTCATCATCGAAAGTGTCAAGCAACGACTCCTACTACCTGATCGACGCCGTAAGCCCCGAGCATGCAAGAGGGACGACTCCCGCAAAGAGACGGAACGGCCATGGAATGCGAATCTCCTCCAAAATTTTGCGCTTGATGCAAGATGTACCACGCCACCCTTTGTGTTTAAAGTACTAAACTTCGGGGCCCCTGAGACGAGCTCTGGACTGCCTCTTTGTTGTCTCAGATGATAAGAATTATGCCTTTGAGTATATTATTCTTTGTTATGCTATTTGGCACCGGCTCGACTAGTCGGCCCGGTGACTCGCCGCTTTGGGCTATGAAATGCTTCCTCGCAATGACAAGTAACGTATGATGCCTAAGCCGCCTCCTGTCACAAAGTCAAGAGCCGCAGAGCGACCGCTTGGTGGGCAGGAGTAAGGAAGAACGGCGCCTACACGAAAAAATGGCTAAGGACCCAAAGCATAAACATAGTTTAAATCGGCTTCCAAACTCGCTTTGTAAAACAGACTCTTAAGTAGTCGGCTTGCCGCTTTCTACTCAACTTGCTTAACGACTCTTAAAAATGGCCAAGTACTTGCCTTCTCAAAGGTAGCCAAGCACTTGACGTAGACGGCAGTCCGTAGAGCGGTTGCACGATGGGCAAGGCGGCAACTAAGGGAAGGCGGCAAAGGAAAAAGCCACAAGAGCAATAAGCAAGAAAAGATAAAATTAGAATAATATTTACACAGCTTAGGCCCTTGGCCGATCTTTCTGGACGAAGTTCGTAATACACCCGCTGGTGGAATTGTGCGAATTAACAATATCTTTTAAAGACTAGCAAAACAGATAAAATAAAGCGCAGGCAGCCGCCTAGGAAGCGGCAGATGGGGTCGAAGGCCGGAGGCGACGGGCGCGCTGGGGCGCCGGGCGGGCCGGTCAAGGTCTTTGGCCGACGATTGCCTCTCTCGGCGGTAGCCGGCCCAGACGGGCGTGACTCATTGCCGAGGCGCGGTCGAAGCCGAGGCTGGTCGCCCGCCCGCCTTCTGGCGCCCATGTCGCTCTCCGCCCTCCGCCTCGTTTTCCTCCTCGGCGCTGGAGTCGATCACCTCCGCCAATCTCTCATCGTAGTCCGGTTCATCTCAACCACTTCGGCGGTGTTTCCCCACCGCCCTCAGCCTGGCCAGGACGAAGACGCTGGTGTTCGTAGTAGTCGGTAATCGCCGCCAAGACGCTGACGAGGGCGCCCTCTCGCCAAGAACTCCGGTCGGGCCTCGACCGAACGCTGCCAGCCGGGTCCAGATCCAGCCTCGATACCACGCCTTGATTTAACTCAGACTCGGCGAAGCTCCACCGAGCCGCTGAACCCTTCCAGCCTCAAGACGGCCATTTACGACCTCCAAATGGGCCGGGCGGTCCGCCGGGAGTGCGAGAACCGCATGTCCGCCACAGAGCAGCGATCGCTGGCGCCGACACAAGCCGGGCGCAGATCCGATGGGCCGGGCCGCAGACGAGCCTCAATGCTCAGAGCTGCTCGTCAAGGGTCCGGGGCGTTGGCTGCGATCTCAAGACCACCCGCCCTTCAAGGCCGCGATCAGCCTCGATGGCTTGATTGGTCACTGCAGGACCGGGAAGAAGTCTGCCAAGAAGAAGAAGAAGCAAGTTAGAAAAACAGGAGTCGGCTCGACCCATAGTCGGGCGCACCCAAAAGAAAAAGTAAAAGCAAACTCACCATCGACGATGTCCTCGATTTCGTGGAAGCCGAGGTCGCTAGCAGCGCTTCCTTGTCGGGTCCAGAGGAGTGCTCGCCTCAAACTCGGCCAGAGAGCGGCCTCTTTCTTCTCCGCTTGCCCCGCCGCCTTAAGCAGCTCCCTCTGCCCACCACCAGAATCAAAGAGGTCGCACTCATGGGCGAGCTTGTCGCACTCCTCCTCCTTGGTGCACAAGGCGGTGTTGGCTGCACTCCAACTGGGCCAAGAGTGGCACCGGGCCTCAAGAATAAAAAGAAGAAAGACGCGAAGTCGTCACTAAGAAGGTCGCCAGAAGATCCGCCCGACTGCAGCAGCCGGCTCAATCTCGGGACTACAGCTGCAGGCGCCAAATACACCGTGAAGAAGAAAACTCACCTCGGCGCCTCGCCAAGTCGGCAGTCCGCTTGCTCAGCTCCTCAATGTTGCGGGTGAAGGCAGTGGCGCGGAGGTTGTGATACTCGCGACAAGAGTTTCGCATAAAGGTAAAAATTTGAAGTCAAGAATAGAGTTCTCGAGCCGCCGCCAAAGCAGCTGGTCCGAAACTTGGGGACTACACCCAGTGGGTGCACTGGCGCGTCCCCACAGAGAAGAGCAAGAAAAAATTCATAGAAGAAACTTACCCGCATGGCGGCTCGCGACGCCAGGTGCGCCTTGGAGCAGTTCTGGATGGCTCGCCACTGCAGCTTCGCCGATGTCCAGGAGTGCCGTGGTTCAGCGGGCTCACGCCGCCTCGCACTCCACCGAATGGGCGCGGTGCTTGTCGCCGACGCCGAATGGTTGCTTGGCGCGCCGGTCTCCAAGGGACGCGGCGCCAAGTCGCTTTCTCAAGACGGTATCGCTACCGGGCGAGGCGACTTGAAGAAGCAACCGCGCCACGGCCTCGCTTGCCGGCCGGCGGCACGGGCGGGTCCGCCGGCTGTTTGCCTCAAGGCCTTCGACCGCTGTGGAGGCGGCGGGCGGCACGGCCAGGTTCGGCAGGAGGCCTCACCGCCTTCCCTCTCCGTGGACGGGACCTCACCGCCTCCCTCCGGCTCGCCTCTGTGAACTCCGGGCGGGGCGGCTCAGAGCTCAATCGGGTGATGAGCAGCGCCGATCGAGGCGCTGCCTCCTCGGCTCGCCTTTCTGGCTACAACGGCGGCTTCGACCTCCTCCAGCTTTCTTCTCGGCGGAAGCCGCCGCCTTCTCAGCCTCCGCCTTCTCCAGACGGGCGGCCTCCTCTCGTCAAGGCTTCTCCTCGCGATTCCGCCTGCCGCCTCCCGGAGGGCGGCCGCAGGATCAATCCGCCGAGTATTGGCGGACGCTCCGCCGACCCCATGATTTGAGGCGGGCGACCCTCTCCAAGGTGAGGGGAGCCCTGATGAGAAAAAGACATGTAAAGACTTGGACAAGACGGACCAGAAGAAAACAATACAAAACTAGAAGTACTTACGCGGAGACCAGCGGCGGCTTCTTCACTTCCTTGCGGAAGCGGTTAGCCTTTGCGACCGCCTCTTGGTTGGGTTCTGGCCGTCCCCTCAATTTCTTCGCCTGGCCGCTGGCAGGCTCGGCCCGGCCCGGCCTTGGCCCGCCTCGACCACCTAAGGCGGCGGAGGAACTCGCTACCGATGGCCGGGCTTCATTGGCGGCGGGGGGATTTCCTTTTCGCCGTCGTCGTCGGGCCGGTCGGCGAAGGTTGCCGGAGGCCTGAAGTCGTCGGCCCCTCCTCCTCCCTCGGCGTCGGTCTCCATCGCCGCCACCCCAAGTCGGGGTCGCTTGCGTCGCTCTCCGCCTGGCCGGGACAAATTCACGAGGCCGGCCCAGCGGTGCCGCCGAGGGCTGCATGAGGGGATTCTGAATCGAAAAGACCAAAGAAAATTAGTGCCGGATTCGGGCCAAGAAGGAAACAGAGAAGCAAGAGATGACTTACCAAAGCGGGGTTATGCGCGCGAGTACGGCTCCTTGCCGAACTGCCATTCCTCCGTGAGGCCGCAGTTCGCCAGGAAGTTCACCGTGTCCACCACCTCTGCGTGGGGCATGTCTTTGGAGCACAGCCGACTGCGGTCCCGGCGGCCGCTCATCTGACAGATCGATGAGGTCGGCCTTGAAGAGGAAGGACTCGGCCGCGCCACGGCGGCCAGCAAGTCAGCCCTGGGCCAGCCCTCCGATCGCTGTCATCACACGGAGTCAAGGCGACGGCGGCGCGTTGCTCGCGGAGTCGTCCGTCCGGCCCGATGGGACCAGCTGGAGTCGCCCGCCAACTCGCCCGCCACGTATAGGCGGCAGTTGACCCAGCCGCCCTCGGGGCGACGTTCTTGACATAGAAGTAATGCGCCGCCACATCTTCACCGACTTGATGAGGGGATGGCAGGGAAGGGTTCTCGGCACCGCCTCCTCATGGCGATGAACGTGCCGCACAGAGCCGGCACACGAAAGCAACGTGGGTTCCGAGCTTGGCTTGAAGAATTCCCCACGCCTTGATGGTGGGGAGAACGCCAAGAAAGCCCTCGCGATAAGGATGCGATATGCGGCCAGCACCACCATGTTTGGAGTGAGGTGGTGCGGCCGAGCCCGTGAGAACTCAGAACGCGGAAGAAGCCGCCACGGCAGCCCTAGCCCGCGCATGAGGTGCGAGCGGAATATGACCCACTCGCCCTCCTCCGGCACCGGCGTATTTTCGCACGCCGGCGCGGTGCGGGTCCGCACTAGGTGGCTGCCGGGGATGCGGCGCGTCTGGCGGAGAAACTCGATGATGTTGTCGTCGACGATGGAGCCATCCCACACGCCGGAGCGCGCAGAGGGAGGCGCGGCAGCGTAAGAGGAGCTCATCTCACAAGGGCGTGGTTTTGCGCATGGAGCGAGGAGGAAGACGGGCAAGCGGAGGAAGCGAGAGGAAGCGGGAAGAGTGGTGCGCGTGCGCCGCCTCCTCCCGCCTACTTATAGGCACCTAGGCCGAGAAGCCGAGGGGCGGGCGTGATTAATCGCGCCCCACGCCCCCACGCCCCCACGATTTAACTCCAAAGCAAGCATCGCTGTAGTAACGGCGTGGAGCCCAACCGCCCGCACGGCCGCAGTGATCCGCCTGCGCGCCGAGGCGCAGTAGTGGCGGGCCCCGCCGACGGGCCTGTCTAGTCACGCTGCAGGGCCGGCGGATCGCCTCGCCACAGCGTGCCACGCGTGGCGGGTTCCGCAACGGGCAGCTGCCTGGAAGCTTATCAGGCACGCTGCCCGGATCCCGCCACGACCTTCGAAACCTTTGAGGAGCAAGACGGCCTCCTGCAAGGCCGACTCCAGCTAGTCGGCTCAAGATAGAGACGGCAAGCCGAGCCCAGATTCTTCCACTAAAGGGATGAAACTGTTGAGGCTCCTCGACATGTTCCCCTCGGCGCCCCACCAGCTTCGGGGACTACTGTCGGAGTAATGGGCCACGGGTAGGCAAACCCGAGCCCCTGGACCTTTCAAAACATCGTGGCAGATCACGCCCACAAGACCCCAAGACGAAGAGCCGCCTTCTAAGAGTCGGCGACGGAGTCGCCGACTGCCCCTCTCAGCCGAATCCCAGAGACGGCCTCAAGACAAGCCGACTCCAAGCCAGCGACTTCCGATGAAGCCGGCTACGGGGGGTCGGCCCGCGACTGAAGGAAATATGCCCTAGAGGCAATAATAAAGTTATTATTTATTTCCTTATTTCATGATAAATGTTTATTATTCATGCTAGAATTGTATTAACCGGAAACATGATACACGTGTGAATACATAGACAAACATAGAGTCACTAGTACGCCTCTACTTGACTAGCTCATTAATCAAAGATGGTTATGTTTCCTAACCATAGACATGTGTTGTCATTTGATTAACGGGATCACATCATTAGGAGAATGATGTGATTGACATGACCCATTTCGTTAGCCTAGCACTTGATCGCTTAGTATATTGCTATTGCTTTCTTCATGACTTATACATGTTCCCTGTAACTATGAGATTATGCAACTCCCGTTAACGGAGGAACACTTTGGTGCTACCAAACGTCACAACGAATCGGGTGATTATAAAGGAGTACTACAGGTGTCTCCAAAGGTACATGTTGGGTTGGCGATTTCGAGATTAGGTTTTGTCACTCCGATTGTCGAAGAGGTATCTCTGGGCCCTCTCAGTAATGCACATCACTATAAGCCTTGCAAGCAATGTAGCTAATGAGTTAGTTACGGAATGATGCATTACGTAACGAGTAAAGAGACTTGCAGGTAACGAGATTGAACTAGGTATTGGATACCGACGATCTAATCTCGGGAAGTAACATACCGATGACAAAGGAAACAACGTATGTTGTTATGTGGTTTGACCGATAAAGATCTTCAGAGAATATGTAGGAGCCAATATGGGCATCCAGGTTCCGCTATTGGTTATTGACCGAGAATAGTTCTAGGTCATGTCTACATAGTTCTCGAACCCGTAGGGTCCGCACGCTTAACGTTACGATAACAGTTTTATTATGAGTTTATAAGTTTTGATGTACCGAAGGAGTTCGGAGTCCCGGATGAGATCGGGGACATGACGAGGAGTCTCGAAATGGTCGAGACATAAAGATCGATATATTGGACGACTATATTCGGAGTTCGGAAAGGTTCCGAGTGATTCGTGTATTTTTGGGAGTACCGAGAGTTACGGGAATTCGTATTGGGCCTCTTTGGGCCATACGGGAAAGGAGAGAAAGGGCCAAAGAGTGGCCGCACTCCTCCCTTGGACTGGTCCGAATTGGACTAGGGAGGGGCGACCCTTCCTTCCTTCTCCTTCTCTCTTCCCTTTCCTTCTCTCCTACTCCTACTACATGGAAGGGTTCCTAGTTGGACTAGGAAAGGGGGAATCCTACTCCCGGTGGGAGTAGGACTCCCCTAGGGCGCGCCATAGAGAGAGGGCCGGCCCTCCCCTCCTCCACTCCTTTATATATGGGGGCAGGGGGCACCCCATGAACACACAAGTTGATCTACGGATCGTTCCTTAGCCGTGTGCGGTGCCCCCCTCCACCATATTCCACCTCGGTCATATCGTCGCGGAGTTTAGGCGAAGCCCTGCGCCGTTGAACATCATCATCGCCACCATGCCGTCAGGTCGACAGAACTCATCCCCGACACTTTGCTGGATCGGAGTCCGGGATCGCCATCGAGCTGAACGTGTGCTGAACTTCGGAGGTGCCGTGACGCTCGGTACTTCTGGATCGGTCGGATCGTGAAGACGTGACGACTACATCATCAACCGCGTTGTCATAACGCCTGGCTTACGGGTTCACGAGGGTACGTGGACAATACTCTCCCCTCTCGTTGCTATGCATCACCATGATCCTTGCGTGCGTAGGGAATTTTTTGAAATTACTACGCTCCCCAACAAAGGGCATCTCGAGCCTGGTTTTATGCGTTGATGTTATATCCACGAGTAGAACACAAGTGAGTTGTGGGCGATATAAGTCATACCGCTTACCAAAGATGTCATACTTTGGTTCGGGCGGTATTGTGAGATGAAGCGGCCCGGACCGACATTACGCCAGACGCTTACGCTGAGACTGGTTTCACCGCTGCGAGCACACGTTGCTTAAAGGTGATCGCGGGTGTCTCTGCTCTCTCACTTTAGTTGAACTGAAAAGTGGCTACGCCGGTCCTTGCGAAGGTTAAAACAGCACCAACTTGACAAACTATCGCTGTGGTTTTGATGCGTAGGTAAGAACGGTTCTTGCTCAGCCCGTAGCAGCCACGTAAAATTTGCAGCAACAAAGTAGAGGACGCCTAACTTGTTTTTGCAGGCATGTTGTGATGTGATATGGTCAAGACGTGATGAGATATAAGTTGTTGTATGAGATGATCATGTTTTGTTGAAGTTATCGGCAATCGCGTAAGCCTTATGGTTGTCTCTTTATTGCATAAGATGCAAGCGCCAAATAATTGCTTTACTTTATCGCTATGCGATAGCAATAGTTGCAAGAGCAATAGTTGGCGAGACGACCATGTGACGCACATTGATATAGATCAAGATGATGGAGATCATGGTGGCATGCCGGTGACAATGGAAATCATGACGATGCTTTGGAGATGGAGATCAAAGGCACGAGATGATGATGGCCATATCATGTCACATATTTTGATTGCATGTGATGTTTATCTTTTATACATCTTATTTTGCTTAGTACGGCGGTAGCTTTATAAGATGATCTCTCACTAAATTATCAGGGTATAAGTGTTCTCCCTAAGTATGCACCGCTATGTAAAGTTCTTCGTGGCCGAGACACCACGCGTGATGATCGGGTGTGATAGGCTCTACGTTCAAATACAACGGGTGCAAAACAGTTGCACACGCTGAATACTCAAAGTTAAACTTGACGAGCCTAGCATATAATGTATATGGCCTCGGAACACGGAGACCGAAAGGTCGAGCGTGAATCATATAGTAGATATGATCAACATAGTAATGTTCACCATTGAAACTACTCCATCTCACGTGATGATCGGACATGGTTTAGTTGATATGGATCACATGATCACTTAGAAGATTAGAGGGATGTCTATCTAAGTGGGAGTTCTTAAGTAATATGATTAATTGAACTTAAATTTATCATGAATTTAGTCCCGTAGTATTAGCATATCTATGTTGTAGATCAATAGCTCGCTTAGCTCCCCTGCTTTATTTTGATATGTTCCTAGAGAAAACTAAGTTGAAAAATGTTAGTAGCAATGATGCGGATTGGATCCGTGATCCGAGGTTTATCCTCATTGCTGCACGTAAAAAATATGTCCTTGATGCACCGCTAGGTGATGTAACCTATTGCAGAGCAGATGCGTATGTTATGAACGCTTGGCTAGCTCAATATGATGACTACTTGATAGTTTAGTGCACCATGCTTAACGGCTTAGAATCGGGACTTCAAAGACGTTTTGAACGTCACGGACCATATGAGATGTTCCAGGAGTTGAAGTTAATATTTCAAGCAAATACCCGAGTTGAGAGATATGAAGTCTCCAACAAGTTCTATAGCTAAAAGATGGAGGAGAATCGCTCAACTAGTGAGCATGTGCTCAGATTGTCCGGGTACTTCAAACGCTTGAATCAAGTGGGAGTTAATCTTCCAGATAAGATAGTGATTGACAGAATTCTCTAGTCACCATCACTAAGTTACTAGAACTTCGTGATGAACTACAATATGCAAGGGATGACGAAAACGATTCCCGAGCTCTTCGTGATGTTGAAATCGACGAAGGTAGAAATCAAGAAAGAGCATCAAGTGTTGTTGATTGACAAGACCACTAGTATCAAGAGAAGCGAAATGGGAAAGAAAGGGAACATCAAGTAGAAAGACAAGTAAGTTGTCACTCTGCGAAGAAGCCCAAAGATGGACCAAAGCCCTGAAACCGAAAGTGCTTACATCGCAAAGGAAATGGTTATCGAAGCGGAAATGCCCTGAATATTTGGTGGATAAGAAGGATGGCAAAGTGAACAAGGGTATATTTGATATACAGGTTATTGATGTGTGCCTTACTAGTGTTTATAGTAGCCCCTAGTATTTGATACTTGTTTGGTTGCTAAGATTAGTAACTCAAACAGGAGTTACAGAATAAACAGAGACTAGTTGAAGGGAAGTGACGATGAGTGTTGGAAGTAGTTCCAAAATTGATATGATCATCATCGCACACTCCCTATACTCGGGATTAGTGTTGAACCTAAATAAATGTTATTTGGCGCTTATGCTGGAGCATGAATATGATTTGATCATGTTTATTGCAATACGGTTATTCATGTAAGTTAGAGAATAATTATTGTTCTGCTTACATGAATAAAACCTTCTATGGTCATACACCCAATGAAAATGGTTTGTTAGATCTCGATCGCTTGATACACATATTCATAATATTGAAACCAAAAGATGTAAAGTTAATAATGATAGTGCAACTTATTTGTGGCACTGCCGCTTAGGTCATATTGGTGTAAAGCGCATGAAGAAACTCCATAAAGATGGATCTTCGGAATCACTTGGTTATGAATCATTTGATGCTTACGAACCGTGCCTTTTGGGCAAGATGACTAAAACTCCGTTCTCGGAACAATGGAACGAAGCTTGACTTGTTGGAAATAATACATACCGATGTATGCGATCCAATGAGTGTTGATGCTCGTGACAAGTATCATTATTTTCCTGACCTTCACAGATGATTTGAGCAGATATGCGATATCTACTTGATGAAACATAAGTCTGAAATAGTTGAAAAGTTCAAAGAATTTCAGAGTGAAGTGGAAAATCATCGTAACAAGAAAATAAAGTTTCTACGATCTGATCATGGAGATGAATGTTTGAGTTACGAGTTTGGTCTTCATTTGAAACAATGTGAAATAGTTTCGCAACTCACGCCATATGGAACACCACAACATAATGGTGTGTCCGAAAGTCGTGGACTGCACTTTATTAGATATGGTGCGATCTATGATGTCTCTTATCGGTTTACCACTATCATTTTGGGGTTATGTATTAGAGACAGCTGCATTCACGCTAATAGGGCACCATCTAAATCCGTTGAGACGACACCGTATGAACTATGGTTTAACAATAAACCTAAGCTGCCGTTTCTTAAAGTTTGAGTTGTGATGCTTATGTGAAAAGTTTTCACCGATAAGCTCGAACCCAAATCGAGAAGTGCGTCTTCATAGAATACCCAAAGGTAACTATTGGGTACACCTTCTATCACAGATCCGAAGGCAAGTTATTTGTTGCTAAGATGGATCCTTTCTAGAGAAGAAGTTTCTCTCGAAAGAAGTGAGTGGGAGGAAAGTAGAACTTGATGAGGTAATTGTACCTTCTCCCTTATTGGAAAGTAGTTCATCACAGAAATCAGTTCCAGTGATTCCTGCACCAATTAGTGAGGAAGTTAATGATGATGATCATGAAACTTCAGATCAAGTTGCTAGCAAACCTCGTAGGTCTTCCAGAGTAAGATCCGCACCCGAGTGGTACGGTAATCATGTTCTGGAAGTCATGTTACTAGACCATGATGAACCTACGAACTATGAGGAAGCGATGATGAGCCCAGATTTCGTGAAATGGCTTGAGGCCATGAAATCTGAGATAGGATCCATGTATGAGAACAAAGTATGGACTTTGATTGACTTGCTCGATGATCAGCAAGCCATGTTAAATAAATGGATCTTCAAGAGGAAGACGGACACTGATAGTAGTGTTACTATCTACAAAGCTCGACTTGTCACAAAAAGGTTTTCGACAAGTTCAAGGTGTTGACTACAATGAGATTTTCTCAACTCAGAAGCGATGCTTAAGTCTGTCCGAATCATGTTAGCAATTGCCACATTTTATGAAATCTGGCAAATGGATGTCAAAACTGCATTCTTTAATGGATTTATTAAAGAAAAGTTGTATATGATGCAACCGTAAGGTTTTGTCAATCCTAAAGGAGCTAACAAAATGTGCAAGCTTCAACGATCCATCTATGGACTGGTGCAAGCATCTCGGAGTTGAATAAAACGCTTTGATAGTGTGATCAAAGCATATGGTTTTATACAGACTTTTGGAGAAGCCTCAGATTTACAAGAAAGTGAGTGGGAGCACTACAACATTTCTGATAAGTATATGTGAATGACATATTGTTGATCGGAAATAATGTAGAATTATGCCGCAAAGCATAAAGGAGTATTTGAAAGGAGTTTTTCAAAGAAAGACCTCAAAGAAACTACTTACATATTGAGCATCAAGATCTATTGAGATAGATCAAGACGCTTGATAAGTTTTTCAATAAGTACATACCTTGTCAAGATTTTGAAGTAGTTCAAAATGGAACAGTCAAAGAAAAGTTCTTGCCTGTGTTGCAAACGTGTGAAATTGAGTAAGACTCAAATCCCGACCACGGCAGAAAATAGAAAAGAGAATGAAAGTCATTCCCTATGCCTTAATCATAGGTTCTATAAAGTATGCTATGCTATGTACCAGACCTATTGTATACCTTGCTCTGAATTTGGCAAGGAGTACAATAGTGATCTAGGAGTAGATCATCGGACATTGCTCAAGAACATCCTTAGTGAGGACTAAGGAAATATTTCTCGATTATGGAGGTGATAAAAAGAGCCCGTCAGAAAGAGTTACATCGATGCAAGCTTTTTACACTGATCCGGATGACTCTAAGTCTCAATCTGGATACATATTGAAAGTGGAGCAATTAGCTAGAGTAGCTCTGTAGAGCATTGTAGACATAGAATATTTGCAAAATACATACGGCTCAGAGTGTGATGTAATCTGCTGACTAAGATTCTCTCACGAGCAAAACATGATAATACCTTAGTACTCTTTGGGTGTTAATCACATAGCGATGTGAACTAGATTATTGACTCTAGTAAACCCTTTAGATGTTGGTCACATGACGATGTGAACTATGGGTGTTAATCACATGCAGATGTGAATATAAGTGTTGAATCACATGATGATGTCAACTAGATTATTGACTCTAGTGCAAGTGGGAGACTGAAGGAAATATGCCCTAGAGGCAATAATAAAGTTATTATTTATTTCCTTATTTCATGATAAATGTTTATTATTCATGCTAGAATTGTATTAACCGGAAACATGATACATGTGTGAATACATAGACAAACATATAGTCACTAGTATGCCTCTACTTGACTAGCTCATTAATCAAAGATGGTTATGTTTCCTAACCATAGACATGTGTTGTCATTTGATTAACGGGATCACATCATTAGGAGAATGATGTGATTGACATGACCCATTCCGTTAGCCTAGCACTTGATCGCTTAGTATATTGCTATTGCTTTCTTCATGACTTATACATGTTCCTGTAACTATGAGATTATGCAACTCCTGCTTACGGAGGAACACTTTGGGTGATTATAAAGGAGTACTACAGGTGTCTCCAAAGGTACATGTTGGGTTGGCGTATTTCGAGATTAGGTTTTGTCACTCCGATTGCTCGGAGAGGTATCTCTAGGCCCTCTCGGTAATGCACATCACTATAAGCCTTGCAAGCAATGTAGCTAATGAGTTAGTTACGGAATGATGCATTACGTAACGAGTAAAGAGACTTGCCGGTAACGTAGATTGAACTAGGTATTGGATACCGACGATCGAATCTCGGCAAGTAACATACCGATGACAAAGGGAACAACGATGTTGTTATGCGGTTTGACCGATAAAGATCTTCAGAGAATATGTAGGAACCAATATGGGCATCCAGGTTCCGCTATTGGTTATTGACCGAGAATAGTTCTAGGTCATGTCTACATAGTTCTCGAACCCGTAGGGTCCGCACGCTTAACGTTACGATAACAGTTTTATTATGAGTTTATAAGTTTTGATGTACCAAAGGAGTTCGGAGTCCCGGATGAGATCGGGGACATGACGAGGAGTCTCGAAATGGTCGAGACATAAAGATCGATATATTGGACGACTATATTCGGAGTTCGGAAAGGTTCCGAGTGATTCGTGTATTTTTGGGAGTACCGGAGAGTTACGGGAATTCGTATTGGGCCTCTTTGGGCCATACGGGAAAGGAGAGAAAGGGCCAAAAGAGTCGCCGCACCCTCCCTTGGACTGGTCCGAATTGGACTAGGGAGGGGGCGACCCTTCCTTCCTTCTCCTTCTCTCTTCCCTTTCCTTCTCTCCTACTCCTACTACATGGAAGGGTTCCTAGTTGGACTAGGAAAGGGAATCCTACTCGGTGGGAGTAGGACTCCCTAGGGCGCGCCATAGAGAGGGCCGGCCCTCCTCTCCTCCACTCCTTTATATACGGGGGCAGGGGGCACCCCATGAACACACAAGTTGATCTACGGATCGTTCCTTAGCCGTGTGCGGTGCCCCCTTCCACCATATTCCACCTCGGTCATATCGTCATGAGTTTAGGCGAAGCCTCGCGCCGGTAGAACATCATCATCGCCACCACGCCGTCAGGTTGACGGAACTCATCCCCGACACTTTGCTGGATCGAGTCCGGGATCGCCATCGAGCTGAACGTGTGCTGAACTCGGAGGTGTCGTGACGCTCGGTACTTGGATCGGTCGGATCATGAAGACGCATTTACTACATCAACCGCGTTGTCATAACGCTTCCGCTTACGGTCTACGAGGGTACGTGGACAATACTCTCCCCTCTCGTTGCTATGCATCCCAATGATCTTTGCGTGTGCGTAGGAATTTTTTTGAAATTACTACGTTCCCCAATAGCGACTCCATCCACCTCCTGCCTGAGCGACTACGAGCGGGATGGGATAAAGCCGCCTCGCGGCCCGTCCCTGCCCCGCTCATAAAGGCGAGCATGGCCACAGAGCGCCAGATCGACGGAGATCTCCGTCCGCGGCATCGCTGCCACGCTGCTCGACGTCGGCCTGCGGCGTATTCCTCATACCCACGATGGCTCGTCTGCAGACGACCGAAGACGGCAGGATTACCGCTGTCGGCGGAAGTGCGTAAGACGGCAAGAGCACCCCAAAGACGGACTCCACCGAGTCGGCCTCCGAGAGTCGGCCGCCCTCCCACGGCTCCACGCGCCATTAACCATACAAGACAGGAATGGCAATAAGTGATCGCCGCCAAAGCGGCGGCATCAAGGTTAATGCACGACCCACCAAGCTCAAGCGTCATTAGAAGCGCTACAAGAACTCCACGGCAAGACTACGCCCATGCGGACAAGGGCTGTCGGCCCCATGCTGGACCGTCGGCGGGGCCCACCAGTCGGCGGGCCCCAGAAGTCGGCGGAGAAGACGGCGACTTAAGAGACTGACGGCTGGGACCTGCTCCCAGATGGATTACCATTGTACCCCCGGGGGGTAGGCCTATATAAACCCCCCGGGGCACCCATACAAAGGGTTGGAACCTGGTAGTTAGACACACACATAGAGGGAAGAGAGGAGCTAGCCGTGCCCTTCTCCTTCCTCACCCCACACAGCTCAAGGAGCAACCTTGTACTCACTTTGCCATAGTGATCATGCGGAGACCCCGCAGAGCAGCAGTATGGGTGTTATCTCCCCGGAGAGCCCTGAAGCTGGGTAAGATTCGTCGGCGTGCATGCCTTCGCCTTATCCCGTTTCCAAGCACCGGCGACGTTCTACTCGCCCCCTCCATGATAAGCCATCCTTTGGCATATGTCGCACCCAACCCCCGACACAATTGTAATAATGTTTGTGTATCGTCGAAGGGGAACCTTGTTCTACTCCCTCGGTTCCAAAATATAATGTGTATTAATTTTTTTAAATGTCAAATTTCTCTAACTTTGGCCGGGGATGTATTGGAAAATATCAATGCCTATGAGACCAAATCATTATAATTAGATTTTCACATGAAATATATTTTCGTATTTTCTTTATTTAATATATTGATTTGTTGATATAACTTAATATAAACTCAAACATAGAAAAATGTTATATTTTGGAACTCAATGAGTACAGGATTATTTTTGCGATATTTTTTCGCTCACTTGGCTTGCCCCCGGTTATACCCAAATCCTGGCTCCGCCCCTGCTCACGGTGCTTCGCCTGTTACAATCAATGTGTCGTCCATCGATCCTATTTCTGGGAGAATACCGTGAAGAAATACAGCAAAGGGCGCACATCCCCAAGCAATTTGGCAGCTAAGATATCGGGATCAGCTGAGCCCGGGCTCAGAAACTAATTTTCGAGAAACATACTGTATTTCTTAGAGTTTCTGTTTTCTCCTTCCTTGTTTTCGTTTCTCAGAGTTCTCCCTTAGTATTAGTTCTCTGTTTTTAGCAGGTGTGATGCATAAATCTTGTAATCTTGGCCTGAAGCTGGCAGAACATAGAAGTCACTGAAAAGTGTGATACATGCATTTGCAGAAGTTAAAATTGGCCTCTAACAATTTTAGTTCAACACTTGGATAGTTGCATCTAACTTATGGCAAAATAAAACTACTTTATTGTGCAATGCAGTGCATTACATATATGCACAAAGGTTGTTTTGAAAAATATAACAGTACTAGTATTCTGTTATACATATCAAATATGGCAAAAACTTTTGGCGTTTCGGTGGGTAGCACTCTGGATCTCAGTCTTAGAGATTTCAATTTTACAGTTTCAAGGAAATGCCTTCGGCTTCAACTGTAATAATATCTCTTTGCTCTCTTCTGCTCATCATTCTAAGTACATTCTCACTTTTCAATTTTCTTTTGACAAGATAACATTGTGATTTACCACATAGGTACTTATGCATTTGCTTCGGGCTGGCTACTACCTTTACAAAATTAGTTCAGGCCATGTAGACAAAACGAATCGTACCCTTTGTAACTACCCGTGCAGACCATCTACTTCGAGGACCCTACCGCATTTCCTAAAATTGATTCGTTCACTTACGACACAATTACTGTGTCAGTCGCAAAGATTTTACTTCCCTGGTTGATCCTTGTTCTTGAGTAGGGATATCAGTTTCATGACTTCTTCTTCATGCCCCGCAGCTTGGGTTTGCCATTGGAGGCTATCAGGACAGATTTCAAGTCTCACCTGGAAGCTCCGTTGAAACAAAAGCCTATGAAAGCAATTTTACCTTGCACTAGAAAAGGCAACCCAAATACGGTACATTTCTTTTCAGGGATCTAATATGATTCTGGAATATTCAGTACCCATGCATATCTTCATACTCCTAGTTCAGGCTAGCCTCCTTTCATGAGGGTGAATCCTATCCCGGATTTAGTCCTACAGGTAATTCCAACTCTGAGCATACTGTTCTCTGACAGGGATGTTTGGTCTTTCCTCTTAACCTGCAAGGTTAGTGCAGCCTTTATGATCAAGGGCATGTTCTTCTCGGTGTTCAGGCCTTTATTGGTAGATGTTAGGTCACCCTGTGGATCAGAGTACGATTTATTATGTCATTCTCTGAGAAAGTTAACTGCTAATAAGCCTCTAAATTCCCTTTGCGTGTATTGGGCAAGATTATTACTATGGTGGTCCAGATTTTCACCTCATTCTGTAAAGCTAACTTGGCAACTTAGTGGTTTGAAGTCATCTACCCTTTCATCTATAAAGTTTCCAATCTCTCATGCATTTCTTTGTACTTGCTCTGATTTCAGGTACACTTCTATAGGGAGCATGCATGCATGACACTGTCCCGAATGCACTGCCGAGTGATGAGTCAGACGCATTGAAACCGACATACATTCTGTCAGATGGAACACTTGAAAGGGCTGGCAGATCAAAGAAGATGAATCCCAAAGCAGAAAATAAACATGTTGCACGAAATGGCATGGACAGAGCTGTTCCACGACAACGAGTCGTCTGTAGTAAACACATTTTTTTTGAATACCCAGTGAAATTCATTGTTCCAGATATAATGTAAGCCTTGTAAATCTCGGGTGCTTGCCTTCTATCAAGATCTTGTGGATGAATCTTTTTTGTGTGAAATATATGTATCTTCTTTTTTTGGGTGAAATGAAATATACTCCCCCCATCTCATAATATAGGACGTTTTTTGACACTACACTAGTGTTAAAAAACATCTTACATTATAGGACGGAGGGAGTATATGTATCTATATGTCCAGTTTGTACCCCTCTAATATGACGGAAGTTACACACTTGTGAATTGCTAAGACTTATATAGCTTAAATATTTGAATGTTACTGCTTGAACTACAGAAGGTGAGAATTCTAAATGCCTGAGGCCGAAAGGAAAGAGTTGAGCAAACAATACAATGTTTCTTTTCAGGTACACTTCTATTGGGAGTATACATGACATTGTCCCGAATGCACTCTCAAGTGATTGGGTGAGGCAAATCTTCCATATCTAAATAGCTAGCCCCCACTAACTATTTCTCATAATATGCAAGCATGCTACATCATCACACAACATGCATGAGAAAAGCCCACCCCCACTACCAGATGTCTTTCAACATGCAAGCATGCCACTTCATCATGACATGCATGAAAAAGAAAACCATCTCAACACGCAAACATACATGAGGATTTTCATTTTATGATGCCATATATATTTAATAAACATTTTACAACTATATAGTAATCAAGCATGATAAATTATACGTATTTTTAGTTTTAGCTTTTTATATTAATACTTTAAATATTCATGTTTCGTACAACGAATCACATTGAAATATGTTGTAAAATATTCCCGCAACAACGCAAGGGGTATCATCTAGTTTAAGTAAGCTGAATCATATAAACATGGCACTGGAACAACAGCAAAAAATAAAGCCGGATACAAATTTAAACCGGCATACATGCTGTTGGATACTTCAAATGGAACACTTGAAAGGGCTAGTAGATCAAAGAAGATGAATCACAAAACAGAATATAAAGATGTTGCAAGAAAATAAAGATATTGCGAATGCCTGAGGCCGAAAGGAAAGAGTTGAGAAAACAATATAATGTTCTTTTAGGACAATTATTAGGTGGTCATGAAAGTTCGTGCAAAATTGTTTGAATCCGAATTAATCTGGATGGTTTAGTAGTGTGTGGCCATTGGTCAGTTGGTGGATTAGAGACGAAGATCAAAAACATATTTCCTGTCAGCACTCAAGCTTATGTTTACAGAGGTAAGTTTTCGTACAAAACTAACCGAATGTGTAGAACATAAATGAGATATGAGAGAACAAGTTTAATCTGACAGAGTTTTCTCAATGGTCGTAACTTTTTTTGCCTGCACAATCAGGATTTCAGGAACTTTCTTTTTTTCGAGAGTATGCCAAAGGCGTACCTTAGCTTTATAGAAGGTAGAAAGATATGTATAAGAGATTACATGTTAGTTGCGGCCCACGGCTCAGCCTGCAACACCACCTCCACTCCTACTCACACACTCGACTACTCGCTAAAGTTTGGCACTCCTGTCGCTCCCGCCTTCTTCCAAAGGCTCAGCTCTTGAAAGGTCCAGTCTACCTTGTCCCGATCATCGCGTATGATGCCACTCTCGAAAATTTTTGGCATTGCGTTGCTTCCAAAGACACCAGCAGATAAGCATGACTATGGTGTCGAACCCCTTGTGGTGCACCTTCGGAACGCGCTTGCGAGTAGTGCACCACCAACCCTCCACAGTGGCCTCATTGGACGACATCAGAGATTGGTCAATCCTCAACCTCAAAAAGCATTAGAACCACACATGTCTAGCAAATGAGCATTGGATCAGAATGTGATCGATAGTGTCAACCTTTTGCTCACATAAGTAGCATGGCGAGATATGATCCTGCAATCCGTACATGATACGTCTCCAACATATCTATAATTTTTTATTGTTCCATGCTATTATATTATCTGTTCTTGATGTTTATGGGCTTTACTATGCACTTTTATATTATTTTTGGAAACAACCTATTAACCCAGAGCCTAGTGCCAGTTTCTGTTTTGTCCCTTGTTTCAGTGTTTCGCAGAAAATGAATATCAAACAGAGTCCAAACGGAATGAAACTTTCGGGAGAGTTATTTTTGGAATGGAAGCAATCCAGAAGACTTGGAGTATACGTAAGGAAGCAACGAGGAAGGCACGAGGCAGGGGGGCGTGCCCACCCCCTGGGCGCGCCCTCCACCCTCGTGGGCCCCTCGTGGCTCCCCTGACCGACTTCTTTCGCCTATATATATCCATATACCCTGAAAACTTCGGGGAACAGAATAGATCGGGAGTTCCGTCAGCGCAAGCCTCTCAGAGCCACCAAAACCAATCGAGACCCTGTTCCAAGACTGCCGAGGGGGGATCCTCACCGTGGCCATCTTCATCATCCCTGCGCTCTCCATGACAAGGAGGGAGTAGTTCACCCTCGGGGCTGAGGGTATGTACCAGTAGCTATGTGTTTGATCTCTCTATCTCTCTCTCTCTCGTGTTCTTGAGGTGATACGATCTTGATGTATCGTGAACTTTTCTATTATAGTTGGATCTTATGATGTTTGTCCTCCTCTACTCTCTTGTAATGGATTGAGTTTTCCCTTTGAAGTTATCTTATCGGATTGTGTCGGGGAGGCTGATCGTACCCACGAACACCTATGGGGCCGGCGGACCAGGCCCCTTATGGTTCGGAGGGGGCGGAGATCGCACGAAGAGCGGATCGAGGCGATGCACACGAGCAGTTTACCCAGCTTCGGAGCTCTCCGGAGAGATAAAACTCCTACTGCTGCTTGTTTGATCTATTGTGTTCTTACTAGGGAGCAATGCGAGCTACAAAACCTAGTGTGAGTGTGTCTAGTCTACGGCCAAATAATGAATCGAACCAGCCCAACTCAAGGAACCCGCGGAACCGAACCTTGCGAACGCGAACCCCTTCACGTTGCACTCGGGCCTCCTTTTATATGCTCAAGGGTCTCCGGCAGGTGGCAACATAGGCGGGGTACAAATGTAAAACAGGAGTTGGTACACCTACTTGAACAAAGGTATAAAGGCAAAATACCTAACTCGACGGCAAGGGACAAAGCAATAAATGCCCGTCGT
This sequence comes from Aegilops bicornis, assembly GCA_021605145.1. Taxonomy (NCBI): domain Eukaryota; kingdom Viridiplantae; phylum Streptophyta; class Magnoliopsida; order Poales; family Poaceae; genus Aegilops; species Aegilops bicornis. Next base: position 259,252,124 of record CM038671.1, on the reverse strand, counting down.
TGTCGCCCAAACAAAGGTAACAGAGACCGTCAGTGCGCCTCCGCCGCCACGATGGCGAGCCTGTCGGGCCGCTTATCGCTGCTCTCCGCTGGCTGCACAGCCGCCGACACGCGCCCATGGAACGGTCCCATGGCGACACGTCGCTGGGTGAGCTGGAGCGGAGACGGAGAGAAGTTGCATGCCGCGGCAAGCGCCTTGCTGCGGCCGAATCCTTGTCGCGCCCGGAGACTTGTCGCGCTCCGAGCCTTCCCGGCAAGCTCCTCTTGTCGGGGCCTTGTCTTCCGCGTGCCTGGAGCAGCCTTCCCGACAAGCTCCTCTTGTCGGGACCTTGTCTTCTCAATCTAATACTTTGTTCTTGAATGGCTCCAAAGGAGCTACGGAGGATATTGGCGGTGACGAGGCAAACCTTGCCGCTGGTGTCAAGAATCGTCTGCGGCACGAGTACGGGATACTAGGGTACCCCTACTCTAGTACACCGCAGAGCCCGGGCATGGGCCATACACGGTGCCGAAGCGCTTGTCGGGCCAGGCCTTAATCGCAGACGACACGCTGCTCCTCTACCACGCCGCAACTCGCCCCGGACCCACCACGATCCCCACTAACGGCACGCACCGGACGTGGCGTCGTGCGAGAGATCGTGGGCGCGGTCGTGGGGGGTTCTTTATTAATATAAGCGGAACGTCCGCCCCCTCCTCCCCTTTATAAGCAGAGGAAACAGAGGCAGGCCGACCGCCCCTGCCATTGTTGTCTTGTCAAGAAACCACCGCCGCTCCCCTCTTCTTCTCCGGCGAAGAGAGCAGCGCCGCCCTTTCGCCAAGAAGCACACTCACCGCCGGGCGACCTCCTCTGCCCCCTCGCCATGGCTCCAAGGCCGATAAGGAGAAGGGCGCTGAGTCGGCCGAGGCGCTCGCTGGGCGCTGCGCAAGGAGCGGGCCGTCTTCCCCGCAGCTCGGCGCGCAGGAGCTGCGGACGCCTTCTACCTTTTCTCGTCGACGGAGACTCGTGATCCACAAGACGAGGGTGCTCCCGCCTCCGCCGCTGATCTCGCCCCAACAGGTACCCTTTCTTCGCCTGTTCTTCTATTGCGGTCTTTGCCCGCCGCTTTCCGAAGTTCTTTATGCGACATAATGAACACCTTTGGCCTCCACCTCCTTGATTTCACCCCCAACGCCATCTTGACCATGGCAGTTTTCGCACATTTGTGCGAAAACTTTGTCGGGGTCCACCCGAACGTGGCACTCTTCCGCCATTTCTTTGTTCCCCGCTGCCGAGAGGAGAGCCACTTGCCGAGGAATAGCTCGGGTCTCTAGGATCGGCAAGAAGGAGGCCTACCTAGAGGGGGAATTCCGGAAAAAGTGGGAGGAGTGGAGAGCCAACTGGTGCTTTGGGTCGTGGAGGAGAACCCACAGCCCTTCACCGTCAGGCGCCAAACCCCAATTGCGCGCTGCAAGGATTGGAGTAACTTACGCCGAGGACGCAAAGTCAAGATAGCTGTGACCAATTTCGCGCCTCGGGCTTGCCGGGTTGACAGAGAGGCAGCTTGGCGATACTTCATTCGCCGCCAGACGCTTCCCTTGCGGTGAAAGGAGGAGGCCTGCTTGGGAGTTCCGTAATGCGGCGGACATCATGAGGCTGCGCTCGGCCTGAATTGGAACTTCACCGCCATGGAGATGGATTCAGTGCTGCTCGAGCTGTTCAAGAACGACCCGAACATCCCGAGTGGTTCAGGTTGCCGCTGGGGTCGCCCCATTGTGCAACAACTCGGCGCCGACCGCATCCGCCGCCATGATGCCACTGCGGCGACTCCCACGGATCGCCCCGACTGGCAGGAGCCCCCGACGAGGTCGTGCAGCAATTCTTCGACGACTTGCAAGAGGTGCCGATCCGCCCGGACGAAGCGTAAGAGGCTCACCCAAGACACCACCGAAAGGTGAGGTGGAGGCGGGCGGCGGCAAGCCTTGCCGAGCGAGGGAGGTCGCCGGGCGAGGACGAGCTTGTCGGGACCGAGGCCGGGTCGAGTGGACCCGCCGAGGGCGCTTCTTCTCCTCCGCTAAGCGACTTGCCGCCATGAGCCCCGGCTCCGCCGAGGAGGCGCCTCCGCAGGTTGGAGACGAGTCGGGCGGCAGACCGCCCACAAGAAGCGCGCCGACGCCGCTTCCACCATGCAAGCGAGGTTGCCGCGGGAGCGCCCCAAACTGCAGCGACAACTGGGGCAGAATCTTCTCAGGCCGTTGCCGACGCCTCCGGCAAGCGGCCAAGAGAGCCCACTCCCCCGCCTCATCGCACCGGAGGCGGGCCGGAGTTTGATTTCTCCGCGCTCAGCTCCGAGGAGGAAGGCGAAGAGTAAGCTTCTCGCGATTGTGCTTGTATTTCTTCAATTTTTATTGCTTCATCTTGAATCTGATTTGCTTTGTTCTGGACTCTTTCCTTACGGCCCTGAGGCCGCAGGAGCGGCAAGTGCTACACCGACAATGATTTCCCCCGCTGCCACAAGGCCAGTTCGAGGAGCCCCAGCCGGCGCTTACCAAGGCCGGGCGAAGGCGTCTTCATCAAGCTCCCCGGGAACCGAGTTCTGTGGCGCCGGTCGAGGGCGAGACCTTCGACGGCGAAGCTACTCACGCCCGCCGGGCCGACGCTGGTGGATGCGCTTAAGCAGCAAAGAGCGGCGTAGTCCGAGGAGGAGCAGCGCCAAGAAGTTGTTGTCCCTCTACCGCACCCGCCAGGCCAAGTTAGAGACCCGGGAAGCCCTTGTCGCGAGGGCGGGAGCGGACATGGAGAAGCGCGCCGAGGAGCTCCGGAGCGCCAACAAAGAAGCGCTCCGCGACGCGGGCGGACGCGCTGGCGCAGCCGCAGAAGAGCGCACGGCCTTCATCCTTGAGAAGGCCGCAATCGATGAGGAGCAGCGGCCGGTTGCCGAGAAGCTCGCCGCCAAGCAGAAAGCAAGCCGGGCGCAGCGGAAGGTCAATCTGGACAGCCACGAAGAGGACCTTGTCGCGCGAGGAGTCGCTGGCGGGCGCTTCAGAAGCGGCGACGCCGCCGCAGCCGCCGAGGCCGCCAAGGAAGAGCTGAAGGCGAAGGTGGCATACCCGAGGCCACCCTCAAGAAGAGCGGCGAAGAGCTTGCCGTGCTCAAGCGTGAGCGAGAAGGACGCTTACACGCTTGGCGAAGCCGCAGAGCTGCCTCACGACAGGCTAAGGAGCTCGATGTCGCCAAGGATTCCAAGGCGGATCTTGAGCTGAAGCTGACCACTCTGACGCAGACGTTGGATGGCGCCAAAGAGCGGGAGGTGGGCTTGTTGGAGGCGATCAAGGCCAAGGAGGAGCTGCTGGCGAATGCTGCCTCCGTCCAGAACACTCTGAGGGAGAGCGTGGAGCACTGGACCGAAGGTCTTGTGGACACCGCCACGACATCCACAACGAAGCTAATGGAGCCGGGATGGCGGACCTTGCGCACTCCTCCGACGAGCATCTCCAACCCAGCGTCAAGCTTAGCCTATTCTTCAAAGGCGCAGGACGGGCCTCCGCGACTCCGGAGGAGGTCCAAGCAGCTTGCCGAGGAATCTCGCCCAGGTTTGTGCAGGGGCCCTCGAGAAGGTGTTGATGAAGGTGGCCTTCCGCAACCCGGCCTCAACCTTAACGGTGTCCTCGTGATCCTTGCCGTCCGACGCCAACGTGGAGGAGTTTCAAAGCCCTTGTCGCACCCATTGTGGACAAGGTGAACAAGATCAAGCGGATCAAGGCGACCGCGTAGACTAGGCCGCCAACCTTATCTTTCCTTTGTCGCTGCCGATCATGTTTAGAAAACTTTGTTAGATCAGCGACAAGTTATTCTGTAATATACTCTATCTTAGGTGAATCGATCAATGCAACATTATTTCCTCTACTTGATTCCTTCCTTTGTAATGCGTTTCGCTTTACGCATTTCAGTGGAAACTTGCGGTGCAGTAGCACCCTTGTCATGAAGCGCCGAAAAGTGAACTTCAAAGAGCTCGTCAAGGGTCGCTACCGACAAGTAACCTTGTCGCGGACTAGCCGCAGCTCACTTAAGTTGTTGAGTGGACTCGAAACAAAGTAAGGGCGACCGATCCACGATTTGGTTCCTCCGCGCATGTGTTTTCCATACAAAGTACTATCGCTCGAGGAAGATAACTTTAAAATTTAAAACTGATTGCTTAAACTGTGGCAACTTAGCTTTTCTGTCACTTGCTTCCCGATGAGGTGAAACTTCCTCGAGCGGTGCCTGGTCCATAGTATTATCTCCTCCTTCCCCCCTGGTTAACTTGTGCGCGAGGGAGCCTCCCTTTCTTTGAGAAAAGAAAAGAAGAGGAAATAACGTTATGGAGCCCAAAGGCTCGATTCTGCTTACCGGGTGTGGTTGCCGCACAAAGTGTTAGCCGTAACATGCAATGAAATGATGAAAGCATGAACTTGACAAGTCAGGCGCAACGCATGAGCTTTATCGATGCATCGGGTCTGCGCCCGGCTTTGTACGAAGGATTACATGCAGCGGGCAAAACTTGTACAAAGGTGGTTGCCGAACGGATTCCGACAACCGCGCCTATGGGTAAAACTTACGAAGATGCTCAATGTTCCAGAGTTGCTCACCGAATGCCATCTTCGGTCTCAAGGCGGACAACCAGCCTAGTGACTCGTTTCACCCGATAAGGGCCTTCCCACTTCAAGGCCAACTTGTTTGAATTCTTGGCGGACTGAACGCTACCAAGAACAAGGTCGCCTTCCTCGAGACTTCTGCACTAACCTCAAGGGCTATGGTAGCGACGCAGAGCTTGTCAGTAGCGAAGCGGCTCGCACAACGGCTCGAAGACGATCCTCCTCGAGGAGCAGCGTACACATCTTGTCGCAGCTGCTCTTGCTCAAGCTCATCATAACCGAGTACTCGAGGCGATCCGTGATATCTGAAGTTCCGTGGGGAGAACTGCCTCTGCTCCATAGACTAGAGCAAAGGGTGCCCGCCAAGGCTCGATTTGGCGCTGCTCGATCGACCAAAGAACCACCGGCTCCTCGATCCAGCTTTCTTCCGCACTTGTGCAGCCTATCGAAAGTTCTCGGTCTTGAGTTCGCCAGCACTTCAAAGATTTGCCCTCTCGCTTGACCGCTGCTTCTCGGGTGAGCAATGTATAGCAAAGGCACCTTGGCGCCAAGGTCTTGGACGTCTTCGCATGAAGGTGCGACTCAGAATTGTGTGCCGTTGTCGGTGATGATCCCGTTAGGGATTCCAAACGGCAAACAATCGACCAAGAACTTGATCGCCGACCGTCGTCACCTTCCTCATCGCTTCCACTTCCGCCACTTTGTGAACTTGTCGATGGCGACGCATAAGTACTCAAAGCCCCGATAGCTCGGGGAAGGGGCCGAGGATGTCGAGCCCTGCATCAAAATGGCCGTGATAAAGGGATCGTCTGGAGAGCTTGAGCTGGCTGGTGTATCTGCTTGGAATGGAACTGCACGCTTCACACTTGGTTACTTGTGCGCTTGCATCCCGGAGGGTCGTCGGCCGAAGAAACCTTGCCGGAAAGCTTTGCGGCAAGTGCCCTTTGCGCCAATGTGGTGACCACATGTGCCTCCATGTATCTCTCGCCAACAGCTTCGTCCATCTTCCCCGCAATACACTTCAATTTCACACCGTTGAGTCTTCTTCATGCAAGATGCTATCGACAAACTGGTACATACTTGACCGCCGGGCTACTCTTTCCGCTTTCTTCTTGCTCTTCGGAAGTTCTCCGTCTCAAGGAAATGGACAATCTGCTGCGCCCATGTTGGAGCTATGCTCGACAACAAGGACTAAAGGCACATCTCTTGCTGCGGGAACATCAGCTTCTACGGCAAGAGCTCGCGGCTCGCCGGAAGTTAGATGCTCCCGACAAGCTTCTTGCCGGAGCAAGACTTGTCGGGAGCGCCCGCTTCAACGGAACAAACCTCAGGGTCTGCTTGAGCAGATCGCGCTTCCTCAAAGATCATGGTGTTGATCTTGGGGACCTTAGCAACGACGGCTTCGGAAGCTCTCATGGAAAGTAGTCACCAGAGGCCAACTTCCTCTTCTTGCTCATTCAATGACGGTGTTACGGTTGGCTGAGTCACTTGAGCACGAAAATCCCTGGTTCCACATTGTGTAACTTAGCGCAGCGCACTTTGACAGCCGTCACAAGAATATCATTCTCGAGCTCTTGGAACATGTTCCATTTGCAGGCCGTCAAAGTGCTCTTCTAGCTTCCTCACTTCATCAACGTAGGCTTCCATCAACGGACTCTGGTAATCTTTGTTGACTTGGCGGACGATGAGTTGCGAGTCACCCCTAACAATAAGCTTCTTGATCCCAAGGTCCATCATGATCCCGAGACCGGCAAGCAAACCTTCATACTCTGCAGTATTGTTTGTCGCTTGCTCCTTGGGAAAGTGCATCCGACGACGACTTGAGGTGCTCTCCGGTGGGTGCGATAAGCAAGACGCCAAGACCGCGCCTTTGCAGCGAGAAGGCACCATCAAAGTACATCACCACTCTTGTCGGGCTTCTTTGACGGGAATGCTCGCCTCCTAATCTCTTCATCCGGCGTTGGCGCCCATTCTGCTATGAATTCTGCCAATGCTCGCTTTGGATAGTTGATGTGCTTTCAAACTTAAGACCAAAGCTTGACAGCTCCAAAGGCCCACTCGACAATCCCGCCTGCCGCTTCGGATTCTCGCAGTATCCTCTTCAGCGGAAAGCGAGTGACAACCGTGATCTCATGTGCTTGGAAGTAATGGCGCAGCTTTCGAGGCCATGAGGAGGCCGAAAAGCAATTTCTCGCACACCGAATACCTTGACCTAGCCCCTTGCAGGAGGGAGTCGACGAAATAGACTGGGCGCTGCACCATCCTTTTCTCAGATCTGCTCATGTGTCTGCTGATTCATCCTTGTCGGGACCAGAGCTTGTCGGCGAAGCCCCCGCTTGTCGCCGGATGTGCTTGCCGCGTTGTCGGCTCGTCATCCGCCTCCTCTCCGCCACTAACGCAGCACTAACCACTTGATTGGTTGCCGCTATATATAGCATCAACTTCTCTTGTGGCCTAGGTGCGACAAGTGTTGGAGTGGAGGACAGTATCTCTTTAAGTCTCGCAGTCAGCCTCCGCTTCGAGTCCATTTTATCGACCTGCCTTTTTCAAAATCTTGAAAAATGGCAGTGGCGCGCCAGCAGAACCTAGAAATAAACTCGCCGAGAGCAGCCATGCAACCGCAAGTCTTCGCACATCCTTGACGCGCTTTGGTGCTTCAATCGCTCAATGGCCTTGATCTTGTCAGATTAGCTTCAATCCCCGGCCGAGAGACACGAAGAACCCGAGAAGCTTGCCTAAGGGACTCCAAACACGCACTTCTCGGGTTGAGCTTGAGGTTGATCTTGCGCAGATTTGCAAAGGTCTCGGCCCAAATCTTGAACCAAAGTTGCTTTGTCCTTGTTTCTTGACCACTATGTCATCCATGTAGGCTTTACATTTCGTGCATTTGCGGCTCAAAAGCCGCCATGGACTACCCTTGCAAATGTTGAACCAGCATTCTTCAAACCGAAAGGCATCCGTATGAAACAGTATGTGCCACATGGTGTGATGAATGCGGTCTTCTCCTCATCTTCTTCAGCCATGAATATCTGATGGTATCCTGAGTATGCATTGACCTCCCGCATCCATTGCTTGAGTTGGCGGTGGGAGGTATGCAGGGAAGCACCTCCGCCAACGCAGACCTCTGTGGCTTTCAAACTCCTGCTCATCGGGCGCCGCTGCCCTCCATATCTTCGTCGTCATCATCATCTTCATCCTTGTCGCGCCGCTGGAGGTCGATCTCCTTGTCGCCGCTTGACTTTGCCGCCAAGGCGCCCTCCCCGGCCGGACGCTTTCTTGCTTGTTTCCCCCAGCACCTTCCCCGGCCTTCTCCTTGTCTCGCCGCCAGACTCAGCTCGTGTTGTTCGACGAGTCGCTCGACCTTCTTGCAGCTCGAGATCGTGGCCCTTGGTGCGGTGGATCTTGCAAGATCGCTTGCCGGAGCCGTCTCGCTTGTCGGGCGCCGCCACCGACCGGTGGTTACGCTGCTGCAACCTCCTTGCCGGAGCCACTAGCCTTGGCGTTTTGTCGCCGCCTCCGTTGCGGACTGCTCGACAGCCTAGCACTTCTACGCTTTTCTTCTTCCTGTTGCGCCGCCGCCCTTCTTTGCCGGGCGGTGTCATCACCGCTCGATCCTCGCTTATGCATTCTCTCCCGAGTCTCCTCCTTCCTCGCCACAAGACACTTGTCGGCCAAGGCGTACAGCTCGGCGACGTCCTTGACTTTGCACATCGCCATCTCCTCCTCATCCTCGCGTTCCGCACATTCCGATGAAATGCGCTGATCACCGCGCAGGTGGACGTCCCGATGTTGTAGTGCACACGGTGAATCTCTGAATGAACTTGCGCAGGACTCTCCTTCCTTCCGGGCGAGCAAGTGAAGGTCGCCTTCTGGCCATGAGGTTTGTGGTCAGCCAGAAGGCGCCAACAAACCGATGGCACAGATCTGCCCAAGAGGATATGGAGCTGTCCGCAAGTGCATGAGCCAAGATCTCGACGTTGGGCTTGAGCATGAGCGGGAAGTAGTTGGCGAGGATCTTGTCGCCCCGTCCTCCCGCAGCCTCGCACCGCGATGGTGTAGATGCCGAGGAACTCCGGCGGGTGCGCCCCGCCATCATACTTCTCCGCACGCCTGGTTTGAAGTTTTTCGCTGGGCCACATCGACTTGCCGCAGCTCACGAGTGAACGCAGGGCAACCTACCGTGTAACGGCAAGTCGCCTGCCCCTCCGGGCGCTGCATGTCAACAGAAGGCCCAGCTGCCGCTTGTCGGATCGACGTCAGCGCTTCTCTTCGGGCGCCGATGCGAAGTTCGAGCGCCCTCTCTTGTTGTCGCTCATGAAGAACTTGGCGCTGATCGCGACGAAGCTTATGGATCCGGACGACGCAGCGGGAGTCGCTGCCGAGGTGGATCCGGCGAGTCGGCGATCTTGGCCTTCTTGGCGGAGAGTGCACGGTGGTTGCACCTCCGGCAGTCTCGCCGCCACCGTTCGTGCCTTGTCGCCACGCCGCCGCAACGGCGATGGCATTGGTTGCCGAGAGCGCCGCCGCTGGCAAAGCCGATGAGGCTCGATAGTGGCCCTCCACTCGTCGACCTTGTCGGCCGTTGAGGGTAGTCGAGAGCAGCCGAGCTCTCGCCGAAGCTTCGCTGGAGTAGTGGGTGGCATTGGAGAACGGTGCGAGGAGCGGACACGCCGGACTTCTAACTAAGTTAGAAGGAGCAAGACCGTCCCGGCGACCAGATCTCACTCGTGCAAGATGTTGGCGCCGCATGCTGGTCTTGAGGGTCTCGATCCAATCTAACGTATGGCGCTAGAACGCCATGACGTTGTTGGTCCCGCGTCTCTGAGACGGGCGCGGGGATGCGCGGACGCCGAGGTTTGCGGTGCCTTGTCCTTGGACTTGGCAACGCCGCGAACACCTTCGCCGGCGCCTGCTCTCCGCCAACGTCGCCCCCACCACCCGCTCGCTGTGGTGAGGGTGGGTACGACGCAGACGGTTTCGCTGCCGCCAAGCCTTCTTCTTCGGTGGCATGTCGCGAAGATGTTGATGACGCTGCTCGTGTGAACGCCGGATCAGATTCACACGGCCTCGACGCCCCTACCGGGCGCGCCAGAGATGTCGGGAGGCTGATCGCACTCCACGAACACCTATGGGGCCGGGCGGACCAGGCCCCTTGTGGTTCGGAGGGGCGGAGATCGCACGAAGAGCGGATCGAGGTGATGCACACGAGCAGTTTACCCAGCTTCGAGCTCTCCGGAGAGATAAAACTCCTACTGCTGCTTGTTTGATCTATTGTGTTCTTGCTAGGGAGCAATGCGAGCTACAAAACCTAGCGTGAGTGTGTCTAGTCTACGGCCAGTCGAATGAATCGAACCAACCCCTACTGCGGAACCCGCGGAACCGAACCTTGCGAAAAACGCGAACCCCCTCTACGTTGCACTCGGGCCTCCTTTTATATGCTCAAGGGGCCTCCGCTCGCCACGATGGCGAGCCTGTCAGCGCCGCTTATCGCTGCTCTCCGCTGGCTGCACAGCCGCTCGACACGCGCCCATGGAACGGTCCCATGGCGACACGTCGCTGGGTGAGCTGGAGCGGAGACGGAGAGAAGTTGCATGCCATGGCAAGCGCCTTGCCGCGTCAATCCTTGTCGCGCCCGGAGACTTGTCGCGCCTGAGCCTTCCCGCAAGCTCCTCTTGCCGGGCCTTTGTCTTCCGCGTGCTCGAGCGGGCCTTTCCCGACAAGCTCCTCTTGTCGGGACCTTGTCTTCTCAATCTAATACTTTGTTCTTGAATGGCTCCAAAGGAGCCACGGAGGATATTGGCGGTGACGAGGCAAACCTTGCCGCGGGGTGCTGCAATCGTCTGCGGCACGTAGCACGGGATACTAGGGTACCCCTACTCTAGTACACCGACAGAGCCCCGGCTCGGGCCGCATACAGCGCCGAAGCGCTTGTCGGGCCAGGCCCGTAACTCGCACGGACACACGCGCCTCGACCACGCCGCAACTCGCCCGAACCCACCACGATCCCCACTAACGGCACGCACCGGACGTGGCGTCGTCAGGCGAGATCGTGGGCGCGGTCGTGGGGGGTTCTTTATTAATATAAGCGAACGTCCCCTCCTCCCTTTATAAGCGGAGGAAACAGAGGCAGGCCGACCGCCCTCGCCATTGCTGTCTTGTCAAGAAACCACCGCCGCTCCCCTCTTCTTCTCCGGTGCGAAGAGCAGCGCCGCCTCTTTCGCCGCAAGCACACTCACAGCCGGGCGACCTCCTCCGCCTCGCCATGGCTCACGAAGGCCGATAAGGAGAAGGGCGTCTGGTCGGCCGAGGCGCAGCTGCTCAAGGCGCCGCGCAAGGAGCGGGCCGTCTTCCCCGCAGCTCGGCACGCTGGAGCTGCGGACGCCTTTCTACCTTTTCGGTCGACGGAGACTCAGGCGCATCCGCTGCACGAGGGTGCTCCCCGCCTCCGCCACTGATCCGCCCCAACAGGTACCCTTTCTTCGCCTCGTTTTTCTATTGCGGTTCGCCATTGCTTTCCCAGCTTCTTTATGCGACATAATGAACACCTTTGGCCTCCACCTCCTTGATTTCACCCCCAACGCCATCTTCGACCATGGCTGCTGCACATTTGTGCGAAAACTTTGTCGGGTCCACCTGAACGTGGCACTCTCCCGCCATTTCTTTGTTCCCTGCCGAGAGAGGAGAGCCACTTGCCGGAGGAATAGCCTAGGTCTCTAGGATCGGCAAGAAGGAGGCCTACCTAGAGGGGGAATTCAAACAAGTGGGAGGAGTGGAGAGCCAATCGGTGCCGGGTCGTGGAGGAGAACCCACAGCCTTTCACCGCCAGGCGCCAAACCCCAATTGCCGCTGCAAGGATTGGAGTAACTTGGCGCCAGAGGATGCGGTCAAGATAGTCAGTGACCGAATTCTGCGCCTCGGGCTTGCCGGGTTGACAAGAAGCATGGCGCGAGACTTCATTCGCCGCCGCATCGCTTCCCTTGCAGAAAGGAGGAGGCCCGCTTGGGAGTTCCAGAACGCGACGGACATCATGAGGCTGCGCCTGGCCCGAATTGGAACTTCACCGTCATGGAGCTGGATTCGCTGCTCGAGCTGTTCAAGAACGACCTCAACATCCCGAGTGGTTCAGTTGCCGCGGGGTCGCCCCATTGTGCAACAACTCGGCGCCGACCGCATCCGCGCCATGATGCCACCAGGCGACTCCCACGGATCGCCCCGACTGGCAGAGCCCCCGACGAGGTCGTGCAGCAATTCTTCGACGACTTGCAAGAGGTGCCGATCCGCCCGACGAAAGCGTAAGAGGCTCACCCGAGACACCACCGAGCAGGAGATGGCGCGGATTGCCACCAGGTGGAGGAGGCGGCAGCAGCCGCTGCCGGAGCCTTCGGGTTCACCGTGGAGGAGGTGGAGGCGGGCGAAGGCAAACCTTGCCGAGCGAGGGAGGTCGCCGGGCGAGGACGAGCTTGTCGGGACCGAGGCCGGGTCGAGTGGACCCGCCGAGGGCGCTTCTTCTCCTCCGCTAAGCGACTTGCCGCCAGCTGGAGCCCTCGCCCGCTGAGGAGGCGCCTCCGCAGGGTTGGAGACGAGTCGGGTGGCATCGCCCACAAGAAGAAGCGCCGCCGACGCTGGCCCACCGCTGCAAGCGAGGTTGCCGCGAGCGCCTCTAAACTGCAGCGACAACTGGGCGGAATCTTCTCAAAGCCGCCACGACGCCCGCCAAGCGGGTTAAGAGAGCCCACTTCGCCTCATCGCACCGGAGGCGGGCCGGAGTTTGATTTGTCCGCGCCAGCTCCGAGGAGGAGGAAGGCGAAGAGTAAGCTTCGCGATTGTGCTTGTATTTCTTCAATTTTTATTGCTTCATCTTGAATCTGATTTGCTTTGTTCTCGACTCTTTCCTTTTCGTGACGCTGGCCCAGAGCGCGAAGAGGGCTAAGATCCCGACGGTCGCTGGCCAAGGACGATTCTCCTCGTGGCGACGGGGACGCGTCTGAGATCGCTTTGCCGGACCCGCAACCCTTCCTTCTGAAAGCAGCCCCAAGACAGCCCCCAGAGTGAGTGTGCAGTTTTCTTCTTACTATTAGGTGTGCAGGGTGCTCCTTCTGCTGATATCTGACTGCAGGTGCTTGTGTAGGAGCGGAGCAGCCTCATCAGAGGGCTCTAAGCCGCCCCGAGATCCCCGCCCGCTGCCACTACGCCGCCAAGGGAGAACTCCCGCAAGGGAGCTCCCTCCCGACAAGGAAGGCCACCCCGCAAGGGAGGCCACTCCGCAAGGGAGGCTACTCCCGGCAAGGGACGGCGCCAAAGGACCTCCAACGGTCGAGATCATAGCTGCGGATCCTGCTGCGTGTAACTCCCTTACACGAAATTTTCCCTTGGGCTTGCTTTCTTTTGTTTCTCTTTTTGAACATCCGCTTGATCGCCTTCTTCGTCTGGACGCAGACCTGATGGAGGTCGAGGCCGCCATGAGGAGGAAACGCTGCAACACCGATGAGGCCGCCGAGGAAGAAGAGGTCATCGCTCAGGAAGAAGAGGGCCGCCGACGAGCTCATGCAGGAGGCCACCGAGGCTGCCGACGCAGAGGCCGGGCGAGGGGTCGGCGGTCGCTTTACGGCCATGAGGTCAGCAGAGCGGCAAGCGCTACACCGACAAATGATTCCCCGCCCGCCAAGGCCAGTTCGAGGAGCCCCAGCCTGCGCTTACCAAGGCCGCGAAGGCGTTTTCATCAAGCTCCCCGGGAACCGAAATGTGGCGCCGGTCGAGGGCGAGACCTTCGACGGCGAAGGCATTTATGTCCCCTGGCTGACGCTGTGGATGCGCCAAGCAGCAAAGAAGCTGGCGAAGTCCGAGGAGGAGCAAGCCGAAGAAGCCGCTGTCCTCTACCGCACTCCGCCAAAGCGTTAGAGACCCGGAAGCCCTTGTCGCGAGGGCGGAGCGGACATGGAGAAGCGCCGAGGAGCTCCGGGCGCCAACAAAGCAGGCCCGCGATGTGGCGGACGTGCGGGCGCAGCTCGCAGAAGAGCGCACGGCCTTCATCCTTGAGAAGGCCGCAGCTGATGAGGAGCACCGGCTGGCTGCCGAGAAGCTCGCCGCGCAGGAAAGCGAGCTGGCGCAGCGGAAGGTCAATCTGGACAGCCACGAAGAGGACCTTGTCGCGTGCGAGGAGTCGCTGGCGGGCGCTTGTGAAGCGGCGACGCCGCCGCAGCCGCCGAGGCCGCCAAGGAAGAGTCAAGGCGAAGGTGGCACAGCCGAGGCCACCCTCAAGAAGAGCGGCGAAGAGCTTGCCGTGCTCAAGCGTGAGCGCGAGAAGGACGCCTACACGCTTGGCGAGCTGCAGAGCCGTCTCGCTGACAGGGCCAAGGAGCTCGACGCCGCCAAGGATTCCAAGGCGGATCTGGAGCTGAAGCTGACTACTCTGACGCAGACGTTGGATGGTGCCAGAGAGCGGGAGGTGGGCTTGTTGGAGGTGATCAAGGCCAAGGACGAGCTGCTGGCGAATGCTGCCTCCGTCCAGAACACCTTGAGGGAGAGCGTGGAGCACTGGACCGAAGGTCTTGTGGACACCGCCACGACATCCACAACGAAATGATGGAGCTGGGATGGCGGACCTTGCATTCTCCTCCGACGAGCATCTCCAACCCAGCCAAAGCTTAGCCTATTCTTCAAAGGCGTGGTGGCGGGCCTCCGCGACTCCGGAGGAGGTCCCGAAGCTTGCCGAGGAATCTCGCCAGTTTGTGCAGGGCCTCGAGAAGGTGTTGATGAAGGTGGCCTTCCGCAACCCGGCCTCAACCTTAACGGTGTCCTCGTGATCCTTGTCGTCCGACGCCAACGTGGAGGAGTTTCAAAGCCCTTGTCGCACTCCATTGTGGACAAGGTGAACAAGATCAAGCGGATCAAGGCGCACCGCCAGAGACTAGGCCGCCAACCTTATCTTTCCCTTGTCGCCGCCGATCATGTTTAGAAAACTTTGTTAGATCAGCGACAAGTTATTCTGTAATATACTCTATCTTAGGTGAATCGATCAATGCAACGTTATTTCCTCTACTTGATTCCTTCCTTTGTAATGCTTCGCCTTTACGCATTTCAGTGGAAACTTGCTTGGCAGCACCCTTGCCGCGAAGCGCCGAAAAGTCGAACTTCAGCAGCTCGTCAAGGGGTCGCCACCGACAAGTAACCTTGTCGCGACTAGCCGCAGCTCACTTAAGTTGTTGAGCGGACTCAAACAAAGTAAGGGCGCCGACCAACACGATTTGGTTCCTCCGCGCATGTGTTTTCCATACAAAGTACTATCGCTCGAGGAAGATAACTTTAAAATTTAAAAACTGATTGCTCAAACTTTGGCAACTTAGCTTTTCCGTCTCTTGCTTCCCGATGAGGTGAAACTTCCTCGGCGGTGCTCGGTCCATAGTATTATCTCCTCCTTCCCCTGGTTAACTTGTGCGCGAGGGAGCCTCCCTTTCTTTGAGAAAAGAAAAGAAGAGGAAATAACGTTATGGAGCCCAAAGTGGCTCGATTCTCGCCATCGGGTGTGGTTGATGCACAAAGTGTTAGCCGTAACATGCAATTAAATGATGAAAGCATGAACTTGACAAGTCATGCGCAACGCATGAGCTTTTATCGATGCACGGGTCTGCGCTCGCTTTGTATGAAGGATTACATGCAACAGCAGCAAGACTTGTATTAAAGGTGGTTGCCGGAACGGATTCCGACAACCGCGCCTCTATGGGTAAAACTTACGAAGATGCTCAATGTTCCAGGAGTTGCTCACCGAATGCCATCTTCGGTCTCTCAAGGCGACAGCGCCAGGCCTAGTGACTCGTTTCACCCGATAAGGGCCTTCCCACTTCAAGGCCAACTTGTTTGAATTCTTGGCGGATCTGAACGCTACCAAGAACAAGGTCGCTTTCTTCGAGACTTCGCACTAACCTCTGCGGCTATGGTAGCGACGCAGAGCTTGTCAGAAGCGAGCGGCTCGCCAAAGCGTGAAGACGATCCTCCTCGAGGAGCAAATACACATCTTGTCGCAGCTGCTCTTGCTCAAGCTCATCATAAGCGAGTACTCGAGGCGATCTATATACGAAGTTCCGTGGGGAGAACTGCCTCTGCTCCATAGACTAGAGCAAAGGGTGCCCGCCGGTGGCTCGATTTGGTGTCGCTCGATCGACCAAAGAACCACCGGCAGCTCCTCGATCTAGTTTCTTCCGCGACTTGTGCAGCCCGTCGAAAGTTCTGGTCTTGAGCCCGCGAAGACTTCAGCATTTTCCTCTCTCGCTTGACCGCTGCTTCTCGGGTGAGCAACAGCAAAGCAGACCTTGGCGCCAAGGTCTTGGACGATTGCATGAAGGTGCGACTCAGAATTGTGTGCCGTTGTCGGTGATGATCCCGTTAGGGATTCCAAACGGCAAACAATCGACCAAGAACTTAATCGCCGACCGTGTTGTCACCTTCCTCATCGCTTCCACTTCCGCCACTTTGTGAACTTGTCGATGGCGACGAATAAGTACTCAAAGCCCCCGACAGCTCGGGGGAAGGGGCCGAGGATGTCGAGCCCCCAGACCGAAAATGGCCAGGATAAAGGGATCGTCTGGAGAGCTTGAGCTGGCCGGTGTATCTGCTTGGAATGGAACTGGCACGCTTCACACTTGGTTACTTGTGCAGTTGCATCCTGGAGGGCTGTCGGCCAAAAGAAACCTTGCCGGAACGCTTTGCCGACAAGTGCCCTTTGGCGCCAATGTGGTGACCACATGTGCCTCCATGTATCTCTCGCCAACAGCTTCATCCATCTTCCCCTGCAATACACTTCAATTTCACACCGCTGAGTCTTCTTCTATACAAGATGCTATCGACAAACCGGGTACATACTTGATCGCCGGGCTACTCTTTCCGCTTCTTCTTGCTCTTCGGAAGTTCTCCGTCTCAAGGAAATGGACAATCTGCTGCGCCCATGTTGGAGCTTGCGGCTCGACAACAAGGACTAAAGGCACATCTGCTGTCAGGAACATCAGCTTATACGGCAAGAGCTCGCGGCTCTGCCGGAGTTAGATGCTCCCGGCAAGCTTGCCGGAGCAAGACTTGTCGGGAGCGCCCGCTTCAACGGAACAAACCACAGGGTCTGTCCGAGCAGACCGCTCCTCAAAGATCAGGTGTTGATCTTGGGGACCTTTGCAACGACGGCCGGAAGCTCTGGCTTGAAAGTAGTCACCAGAGGCCAACTTCCTCTTCTTGCTCTCATTCAAATGACGGTGTTACGGTTGGCTATCGAGTCAATGAGCACGAAATCCCTCGGTTCCATTGTGTAACTTAAGCGCATCGCACTTTGACAAAGCCGTCACAAGAATATCATTCTCGAGCTCTTGGAACATGTTCCATTTGCAGCCGTCAAAGTGCTCTTCTAGCTTCCTCACTTCATCAACGTAGGCTTCCATCAACGGACTCGTAATCTTTGTTGACTTGGTGGACGACGAGTTGCGAGTCACCCCGACAATAAGCTTCTTGATCCCAAGGTCCATCATGCGATCCTCGAGACCAGCAAGCAAACCTTCATACTGCAGATTGTTTGTCGCTTGCTCCTTGGGAAAGTGCATCCGGACGACGCATTTGAGGTGCTCTCCGTGGGTGCGATAAGCAACGCCGCAAGACCGGGCGCCTTTGCGGCGAGAAGGCACTATCAAAGTACATCGCCCACTCTTTGCGGGCTTCTTTGGCGGAATGCTCGTCTCCGGAATCTCTTCATCCGCGTTGGCGCCCATTCTGCTATGAATTCCGCCAATGCTCGCTTTGGATAGTTGATGTGCTTTCAAACTTAAGACCAAAGCTTGACAGCTCCAAAGGCCCACTCGACAATCCCGCCTGCCGCTTCGGATTCTCGCGGATCCTCTTCGTGGGAAAGCGAGTGACAACCGTGATCTCATGTGCTTGGAAGTAATGGCGCAGCTTTCTCGAGGCCATGAGGAGGCCGAAAAGCAATTTCTCGCACACCGTAATACTCGACCTAGCCCCTTGCAGGAGGGAGTCGACGAATAGACTGGGCGCTGCACCATCCTTTTCTCAGATCTGCTCATGTGTCTGCGCTGATTCATCCTTGCTCGGGACCCGTGAGCTTGTCGGCGAAGCCCCCGCTTGTCGCCGGATGTGCTTGCCGGTTGTCGGTTTCGTTATCCGCCTCCCTCTCCGCCACTAACGCAGCACTAACCACTTGATTGGTTGCCGCTATATATAGCAGAACTTCTCTTGTGGCCTAGGTGCGACAAGTGTTGGAGTGGAGGATGTATCTCTTTAAGTCTCGCAGCGCAGCCTCCGCTTCGAGTCCATTTTATCGACCTGCCTTTTTCAAAATCTTGAAAAATGGCGGTATGCGCTCAGCAGACCTAGAAATAAACTCCGCCGAGAGCAGCCATGCAACCGCAAGTCTTCGTGACATCCTTGACGCGCTTTGGTGCTTCAATCTGCTCAATGGCCTTGATCTTGTCAGATTAGCTTCAATCCCCACGAGACACGAAGAACCCGAGAAGCTTGCCGGAAGGGACTCCAAACACGCACTTCTCGGGGTTGAGCTTGAGGTTGATCTGCGCAGATTTGCAAAGGTCTCGCCCAAATCTTGAACCAAAGTTGCTTTGTCCTTGCTCTTGACCACTATGTCATCCATGTAGGCTTCTACATTTCGCATTTATGCTCAAAAAGATTCATGGACTACCCTTGCAAATGTTGAACCAGCATTCTTCAAACCGAAAGGCATCCAGATGAAATAAAGATGTGCCACATGGTGTGATGAATGTGGTCTTCTCCTCATCTTCTTCAGCCATGAAGATCTGATGGTATCTCGAGTATGCATCAAGAAACGAAGCAAATCACATCCACCGTGGAGTCAACAATCTGGTCGATGCGCCGCAAGGGAAATGGATCTTTGGGACAAGCTTTATTAACATCCGTGAAGTCAATACAAAGTCTCCATTTCCCATTTGCTTTGGCGACGACTGTGATTGGCCAACCACGAGGATGGAGCACCTCCGACAAGGCCCGGCCGCTTCCAGCTTCTTGATCTCTTCTCGCTATGAATTCTTGGCGCCCACCGCTTGCTTCCCGACTTTTTGCTTGACGGGTCACAAGATGAGGATTAAACGGCCAGCGGTGCTCAATCACTTTCCAGGAACACCGGGATATCGACGGTTGCCATGCAAACACGCCGACATTCGCCGCAGGAAAGCAACGAGCGCCGCTTTCCTATTTGGGGTCGAGAGAGGCACCGATGGTGAAGGTACCACCAGCGCCGTCCTCCTTGGCGGGCACCTTCTTGGTCTTCGGCGGAGCCACCATCTTCTTTGCACTTGCCGGTGGAGCTCGATGGTGCATCCTCGACGGTAGCGCAAGACTCAAGAGGTGCGCTTGTCGAGTGAGCATCGAGCCCTTGCCGGACTTGGACTTGGTCTTCTTCCCCGGAGCTTCAGCCGCAAGTGTCCGGCAACTGTCGCGACCGGTGCATCCCGGAAGATCTTGTCGGCACGGATAAGGGCATCCTTCTTGTCGCCATGGACAGAGATGACGCTTATCGGGCCCGGCATCTTGAGTAGGTTGTAGGCGTAGTGAGAGGCTGCCATGAACTTGGCGAGTGCTGGACGGCCAAGTATCCCATTGTAAGGCAATGGGAAATCGGTGACGTCAAACGTAACCCTCTCAGTCCTGAAGTTCAGCTCACGCCAAATGTGACCGCAACGTAATCTTCCCTTCGGCTTGCTCCTTCCCGGATTGATTCCTTGAAGGTTCCGGCCTTCGAGCTCATTGTCGTGGATTTGAAGCTTCGGAGCACCGCGGAGGAGATCAGATTCAAGCCGCCCCGCCATTAACTAACATTTTGTGACCTTGAGGTTGCGGATGGTTGGAGAGACCAACATCGGCAAGCACCGACCGCAGCTATGCGATCGGTGGTCCTCAATATCAAAAATGATAGGCGTCTTGGACCACTTCGTAGGCTTGCGTGACTCTACGGATGGTTCCGCTGCATTGACCTCCCGCATCCATTGCTTGAGTTGGCGGTGGGAGGTATGCGAGGAAGCACCTCCGCTAACGCAGAGAACCTCGTGGCTTTCAAACTCCCGCTCATCGGGCGCTGCCGTCCTCCATATCTTCGCTGCCATCATCATCTTCATCCTTGTCGCGCCGCTGGGAGGTCGATCTCCTTGTCGCCGCTTGACTTTGCCAAGGCGTCCTCCCCGGCCGGACGTTTCTTGCTTGCTCCCCAAAGCACCTTCCCTGGGCCTTCTCCTTGTCTCGCCGCTCGTACTCAGCTCTGTTGTTCGACGAGCTGCTCGACCTTCTTGCAGCTCGAGATCGTGGCCCTTGGTGCGGTGGATCTTGCAGATCGCTTGCCGGAGCCGTCACCGCTTGTCGGGCGCCGCCACCGACCGGTGGTTGGCGTCGTGACAACCTCCTTGCCGGAGCCACTAGCCTTGGCGTTCTTATCGCCGCCTCCGTTGCCGGACTGCTTTCGACAGCTAGCACTTCTCTGCTTTTCTTCTTCCTGTTGCCTCGCCGCCGCCCTTCTTTGCCGGGCGGTGTCATCACCGTCTCGATCCTGCTTATGCATTCTCTCCCGAGTCTCCTCCTTCCTCAACACAAGACACTTGTCGGCCAAGGCGATAGCTCGGCCGACGTCCTTGACTTTGCACATCGCCATCTCCTCCTCATCCTGCGGTTCCGCACATTCTGATGAAATGCGCCGATCACCGCGCGGGGTGGACGTCTGGGATGTTGTAGTGCACACGGTGAATCTCTCAATGAACTTGCGCAGGGACTCTCCTTCCTTCCGGCGCGAGCAAGTGAAGGTCGCTCTCTTAGCCATGAGGTTTGTGGTCACCGTGAAGGCGCCAACAAACCGATGGCACAGATCTGCCAAGAGGATATGGAGCTGTCCGGCAAGTGCATGAGCGAAGATCTGACGTTGGGCTTGAGCACGAGCGGAAGTAGTTGGCGAGGATCTTGTCGTCCCGTCCCCCGCAGCTCGCACCGCGATGGTGTAGATGCCGAGGAACTCCGACGGTGCGCCCCGCCATCATACTTCTCCCGCACGTCTGGTTTGAAGTTTTTCTGGCTGGGCCATCGGACTTGCCGCAGCTCACGAAAGTGAACGCAGGGCAACCTACCGCGACGGCAAGTCGCCTCGCCCTCCGACGCGTGCATGTCAGCGAAGGCCCAAGGCTTGTTTGATCGACGTCGCGCTTCTCTTCGGGCGCCGATGCGAAGTTCGAAGCGCCCTCTTGTTGTCGCCATGAAGAACTTGGCGCCGATCGCGACGAGCTTGCGGATCCGGACGATGCGATGGAGTCGCTGTCGAGGTGGATCCGGCGAGTCGGCGATCTTGGCCTTCTTGGCGGAGAGTGCACGGTGGTTGCACCTCCGACAGCCTCTGCCGCCACCGGTTCGTGCCTTGTCGCCACGCCGCGGCAACGATGGCATTGGTTGCCGCGAGCGTCGCCGCTGCCGGCAAAGCCGATGAGGCTCGGATAGTGGCCTCCACTCATCGACCTTGTCGGCCGTTGGAGGGTAGTCGAGGAGCAGCTGAGCTCTCGCCGGAGCTTCGCTGGAGTAGTGGGTGGCATTGGAGAACGGTGCGAGGAGCGGACACGCTCGGACTTCTAACTAAGTTAGAAGGAGCAGCACCGTCCCGGGCGCATCAGATCTCACTCGTGCCAAAGATGTTGGCGCCGCATGCTGGTCTTGAGGGTCTCGATCCATCTAACGTATGGCGCCAGAACGCCATGACGTTGTTGGTCCCGCGTCTCTGAGACGGGCGCGGGGATGCGCGGATGCCGAGGTTTGCGGTGCCTTGTCCTTGGACTTGGCAACGCCGCGAACACCTTCGCTCGGGCGCCGTTCCTCCGCCAGCCGTCGCCCCACCACCCGCTCATTGTGGTGAGGGTGGGTACGACGCGACGGCTCACTGCCGCCAAGCCTTCTTCTTCTGGTGGCATGTCGAGGAAGATGTTGATGACGCTGCTCGTGGTGAACGCCGGATCAGATTCACACGGCCTCGACGCCTTTACCCGGGCGCGCCAGAGATGTCGGGAGGCTGATCGCATCTAAACACCTATGGGGCCGGGCGGACCAGGCCCCTTGTGGTTCGGAGGGGGCGGAGATCGCACGAAGAGCGGATCGAGGCGATGCACACGAGCAGTTTACCCAGCCGAGCTCTCCCGAGAGATAAAACCTCACCGCTGCTTGTTTGATCTATTGTGTTCTTACTAGGGAGCAATGCGAGCTACAAAACCTAAGCGTGAGTGTGTCTAGTCTCACGGTCACCGAATGAATCGAACCAGCCCAACCTACGGAACCCATGAACCGAACCTTGCGAACGCGAACCCCTTTCACGCTGCACTCGGGCCTCCTTTATATGCTCAAGGGTCTCCGAGGTGGCAACATAGGCGGGGTACAAATGTAAAACAGGAGTTGGTACACCTACTTGAACAAAGGTACAAGGTAAAATACCTAACTCGACGGCAAGGGACAAAAGCAATAAATGCCCGTCGTTGTCGCCCAAACAAAGGTAACAGAGATCGTCAGTGCGCCCGCCGCCACGATGGCGAGCCTGCTGTCGCCGCTTATCGCTGCTCTCCGCCGCTGCACCGCCGACACGCCGCCCATGGAACGGTCCCATGGCGACACGTCACCGGGTGAGCTGGAGCGGAGACGGAGAGAAGTTGCATACCGCTGCAAGCGCTTTGCCGCGCCGAATCCTTGTCGCGCCGGAGACTTGTCGCGCTCGAGCCTTCCCGTCAAGCTCCTCTTGCCGGGGCCTTGTCTTCCGCGTGCCTGGAGCGGCCTTCCCGACAAGCTCCTCTTGTCGGGACCTTGTCTTCTCAATCTAATACTTTGTTCTTGAATGGCTCCAAAGGAGCCACGGAGGATATTGGCGGTGACGAGGCAAACCTTGCCGCGGGGTGCTGCAACTGTCCATGCACGAGTACGGGATACTAGGGTACCCCTACTCTAGTACACCGACAGATTGAGTCTTTAAGGATTTGAGAACACTTGATGTATGTCTTGTCGTGCGTATCTGTGGTGACAATGGGATATCACGTGATTCACTTGATGTATGTTTTGGTGATCAACTTGCGGGTTCCGCCCATGAACCTATGCATAGGGGTTGGCACACGTTTTCGTCTTGACTATCCGGTAGAAACTTTGGGGCATTCTTTGAAGTACTTTGTGTTGGATTGAATAGATGAATCTGAGATTGTGTGATGCATATCGTATAATCATACCCACGGATACTTGAGGTGACATTGGAGTATCTAGGTGACATTAGGGTTTTGATTGATTTGTGTCTTAAGGTGTTGTTCTAGTGCGAACTCTATGATAGATTGATCCGAAAAGAGAGAAGAAGCCATCTAGCTAATAACTATGGACCCGTAGGTCTGTGGTAAACTACTCACAACTCATCGGAGGGTCAAGGATGTTGATGTAGAGGCCCTCCGTGCTTGATTCCCCCTCCGGCAGAGTGTCGATGAAGGCTCCAAGATGGGATCTCGCGGATAAAGAAGGTTACGATGGTGGAAATTGTGTTTCGTGGTGCCCCTGGATGTTTTCGGGGTACGTATGTATATATAGGAAGAAGAAGTACGTCGGTGGCCGCCCGTAGCGGAGAACAAACGTAGAGATTATGGTAGGGTACGAAAGCACCTCAAAGCTATTCTTTCGGATCAATCTATAAAATAGTTCGTACTAGAATAACACCTTAAGATACAAATCAACCAAAACCCTAATGTGACCTAGATACTCCATTGTCACCTCAAGTATCCATGGGCATGATTATACGATATGCATCACACAATCTCAGATTCATCCAAGCAACACAAAGTACTCAAAGAGTGCCGCAAAGTTTCTACCGGAGAATCACGACGAAAACGTGTGCCAACCCCTATGCATAGGTTCATGGGCGGAACCCGCAAGTTGATCACCAAAACATACATCAAGTGAATCACGTGATATCCCATTGTCACCACAGATACGCATGGCAAGACATACATCAAGTGTTCTCAAATCTTTAAAGACTCAATCTGATAAGATTACTTCAAGGGGAAACTCAATTCATTACAAGAGAGTAGAGGGTGAGAAGAAACATAAGATCCAACTATAATAGCAAAGCTCGCGATACATCAAGATCGTGCCAAATCAAGAACATGAGAGAGAGAGATCAAACACATAGCTACTGGTACATACCCTCAGCCTCGAGGGTGAACTACTCCCTCCTCGTCATGGAGAGCGCCAGGATGATGAAGATGGCCACCGGTGAGGGTTCCCTCCCGGCAGGTGCCTAACAGGTCCCGATTGGTTTTGATGGCTCGAGGTTTTGCGCGCGGAACTCCCGATCTATCTTCTGTTATGGAAGTTTTACGACACGTAGGTATATATGGGTGCAGGGGGCATGTCGGTGGAGCCGGGGCCCCACGAGGTGGGTCGCGCCCTAGGGGGTGGGCGCCCCCACCCTCGTGGCCAGCTCCCGTGATCTTCCGACGTAGAGTCCAAGTCTATTCGGTGGCTTTCCTTCCAAAAATAACTTCTCCAGATGATTTCGTTCGCTTCGACTCAATTCGATATTCCTTTTCCTCGAAACACTAAAATAGGCATAAAACAACAAATCTGGGCTGGGCCTCCGGTTAATAGGTTAGTACCAAAAATAATATAAAAGTGGATAATAAAGCCCAATATTGCCCAAAACAGAAGATAATATAGCATGGAGCAATCAAAAATTATAGATACGTTGGAGACGTATCAAGCATCCCCAAGCTTAATTCATGCTCGTCCTCGAGTAGGTAAATGATAAAAAGATAATTTTTGATGCGGAGTGCTACTTGGCATAATTTCAATGTAATTCTTCTTACTTGTGATATGAATATTCAGATATGAAAGATTCAAGACAAAAGTTCATATTGACATAAAAATAATAATACTTCAAGCATACTAATAAAGCAATCATGTCTTCTCAAAATAACATGGCAAAAGAAAGTTCATCCCTACAAAATCATATAGTTAGGCTATGCTTCATTTTCACACACAAAGATGTTCCCAACTTCTATACCCCCAATGACAAGCCAAGCAATTGTTTCATACTTAAATAATCTCAAACTTTTTCAACCTTCACGCAATACATGAGCGTGAGCCATGGATATAGCACTATGGGTGGAGTAGAATATGATGATGGGGATTGTGTGAAGAAGACAAAAAAAGTGAAAGTCTCACATTGACGAGGATAATCAACGGGCTATGGAGATGCCCATCAATTGATGTCAACATGAGGAGTAGGGATTGCCATGCAATGGATGCACTAGAGCTATAAATGAATGCTCAACAAAAGAAAACTAGTGGGTGTGCATCCAACTTGCTTGCTCATGAAGACCTAGGGCATTTGAGGAAGCCCATCGTAGGAATATACAAGCCAAGTTCTATAATAAAAAAATCCCACTAGTATGAAAAAGACAACTTATGAGACTCACTATATGAAAAACATGGTGCTACTTTGAAGCACAATATATGAGACTCTCTGCATGAAGAACAAGGTGCTACTTTGAAGCACAAGAGTGGAAAAAGAGATAGTAACATTGCCCTTTTATTTATTTATTCTTTTTTTTGGGCCTTTCCTTTTTTTTCTTTTTGGCCTTTCTCTTTTTTTTTCTTTTTTTGATTGGGCAATGCTCTAATAATGATGATCATCACACTTCTATTGATTACAACATAAGGATTACAACTCGAAACTAGAACAAGATATGAATCTATATGAATGCCTCCCTACGGTGTATCGGATGGTGCAATGAATCAAGAGTGACATGTATGAAGAATAATGCATGGTGGCTTTGCCACAAATACGATGTCAACTACATGATCATGCAATGGCAATATGACAAAAGTAAAGTATGTCATGATGATGATAAACGGAACGATGGAAAGTTGCATGGCAATATATCTTGGATGGCTATGGAAATGCCATAATAGGTAGGTATGGTGGCTGTTTTGAGGAAGATATATGGAGGTTCATGTGTGATAGAGCGTATCGTATCACGGGGTTTGGATGCACCGGCGAAATTTGCACCAACTCTCAAGGCGAGAAAGGGCAATGCACGGTACCGAAGAGGCTAGCAATGGCGGAAAGGTAAAAGTGCGTATAATCCATGGACTCAACATTAGTCAAAAGAACTCATATACTTATTGCAATAGAAGTCATCAAAAATCAAGCACTAGGCGCATGCTCCTAGGGGGATAGATTGGTAGGAAAAGACCATCGCTCGTCCCCGACCGCCACTCATAAGGATGCACAAGCCAGGTACACTTCATATTTCAAATTAGTTACACAACTTTAACCATACGTGCATGCTACAGGAGTTGCAAACTTCAACACAAGTATTTCTCAAATTCACAACTACTCAACTAGCACAACTTTAATATCACTATCTTCATATCTCAAAACAATTATCAAGTATCAATCTTTTCTTAGTATTCAACACACTCATAAGAATTCTTACAAATCTTGTATGCTTAGCATGTTATGATTATTTAAGCAAATTACCATGCTATTTAAGACTCTCAAAATAATATAAGTGAAGCATGAGATTTCATCTATTTCTTAAAAATAAAACTACCACCATGCTCTAAAAGATATAAGTGATGCACTAGAGCAACCGATAAACTACTCCGAAAGATATAAGTGAAGATCAATGAGTAGTCGGATAATTATGCAACTATGTGAAGACTCTCCCATTTAATTTCAGATCTTGGTATTTTATTCAAACAGCAAGCAAAGCTAAAGAAAATGACATGACGCTCCAAGCAAAACACATATCATGTGATGAATAAAAATATAGCTCCAAGTAAAGTTACCGATGAACGAAGATTTAAAGAGGGGATGCCTTCCCACAGCGCATCGCCAAGCTTAGGCTCTTGGTTATCCTTGAATATTACCTTGGGGTGGCTTGGGCATCCCCAATCTTAGGCTCTTGCCACTCCTTATTCCATAGTACATCGAATCTTTACCCAAAACTTGAAAACTTCACAACACAAAACTTAATGTAAAACTCGTGAGTCTGCTAGCGAAAGAAAACAAAACACCACTTCAAGGTACTGTAATGAACTCATTCTTTATTTATATTGGTGTTAAACCTACTGTATTCCAACTTCTTTATGGTTTATAAACTATTTTACTAGCCATAGAGTCATCAAAATAAGCAAACAACACACGAAAAACAGAATCTGTTAAAAACAGAACAGTCTGTAGTAATCTGTAACTAACGCAAACTTCTGGAACTCCAAACAATCTACCAAAATTAGAGGACCTATATAAATTTTTTATTGATCAGCAGCAATTGGAATCAGTATTTTATCACGTTTTGGTGATTTTTAATAATTCGGGCACTAAGCGCAAACTTTCTGGAAATTACAGCAAGATCAAATAACTATCATCCAAGAAGATCCAATAGGTCTAGCTTGGCACAAACACTAATTAAAACATAAAACCACATCTAAACAGAGGCTAGATAGATTATTTATTACTAAAGAGAACCAAAAAGTAAGAAACTAAAATAAAATTGGGTTTCCTCCCAACAAGCGCTATCGTTTAACGCCCCTAGCTAGGCATGATGATTTCAATGATGCTCGCATAAAAGATAAGATTTGAAACATAAAGAGAGCATCATGAAGAATATGACTAGCACATTTAAGTCTAACCCACTTCCTATGCATAGGGATTTTGTGAGCAAACAACTTACGGGAACAATAATCAACAAGCATAGGAAGACAAAACAAGCATAACTTCAAAAATTTAAGCACATAGAGAGGAAACTTGATATTATTGCAACTCCTACAAGCATATGTTCCTCCCTCATAATAATTTTCAGTAGCATCATGAATGAATTCAACAATATAACCAGCACCTAAATCATTCTTTTCATGATCTACAAGCATAGAAAATTTACTACTCTCCACATAAGCAAAATTCTTCTCATGAATAGTAGTGGGAGCAAACTCAACAAAATAACTATCATGTGATTGAAAATTAAGATCAAGATGACAAGTTTCATGGTTATCATTATTCTTTAAAGCATATGTGTCATAACAATAATCATCATAGTTAGGAGGCATGCTTTCATCATAGTAAATTTTCTCATCAAAGCTTGGGGGACAAAAAATATCATCTTCGTCAAACATAGCATCCCCAAGCTTGTGGCTTTGCATATCATTAGCATCATGGATATTCAAGGAATTTTTCATACTAACAACATTGCAATCATGCTCATCATTCATATATTTAGTGCCTAATATTTTAATGCATTCTTCTTCTAACACTTTGGCACAATTTTCCTTTCCATCATACTCACGAAAGATATTAAAAAGATGAAGCGTATGAGACAAACTCAATTCCATTTTTTTGTAGTTTTCTTTTATAAACTAGACTAGTGCTAAAACAAGAAACAAAAATATTCGATTGCAAGATCTAAAGATATACCTTCAAGCACTCACCTCCCGCAACGCCAGAAAAGAGCTTGATGTCTACTACACAACCTTCTTCTTGTAAACGTTGTTGGGCCCGCAAGTGCACATGTTTGTAGGACAAGAGCAAATTTCCCTCAAGTGGATGACCTAAGGTTTATCAATCCGTAGGAGGCCTAGGATGAAGATGGTCTCTCTCAAACAACCCTGCAACCAAATAACAAAGAGTCTCTTGTGTCCCCAACACACCCAATATAATGGTAAATTGTATAGGTGCACTAGTTCGGCGAAGAGATGGTGATACAAGTGCAATATGGATGGTAGATATAGGTTTTTGTAAACTGAAAATATAAAAACAGCAAGGTAACAAGTGGTAAAAGTGAGCGTAAACGGCATTGCAATGCTAGGAAACAAGGCCTAGGGTTCATACTTTCACTAGTGCAAGTTCTCTCAACAATAATAACATAGATAGATCATATAACAAGCCCTCAACATGCAACAAAGAGTCACTCCAAAGCCACTAATAGCGGAGAACAAACGTAGAGATTATGGTAGGGTACGAAACCACCTCAAAGCTATTCTTTCAGATCAATCTATAAAAGAGGTTGTACTAGAATAACACCTTAAGATACAAATCAACCAAAACCCTAATGTCACCTAGATACTCCATTGTCACCTCAAGTATCCGTGGTCATGATTATACGATATGCATCACACAATCTCAGATTCATCCAACCAACACAAAGTACTCAAAGAGTGCCCCAAAGTTTCTACCGGAGAATCATGACGAAAACGTGTGCCAGCCCCTATGCATAGGTTCATGGGCGGAACCCGTATACGCCTTGAGGTTATGCTGGTTTTCCTCAAGAGGAGAGGGTGATGCAGCAAAGTGTAGCATAAGTATTTCCTCAGTTTTGAGAACCAAGGTATCAATCCAGAGGGAGGCTCCTCAAAAGTCCCACGCACCTACACAAACAAACCGAGAACTCGCAACCAACGCAATAAAGGGGTTGTCAATCCTTCATGCCACTTCATGCAAAGTGAGATCTAATAAAGATAGTATGATAAGATAAATATATTTTTGGTATTTTATAATATAGATGCAAAAAGTAAAGATGCAAATAAAATTAGATTGGAAACAAGTATGATAAGAGATAGACCCGGGGGCCATAGATTTCACTAGTGGCTTCTCTCAAGATAGCATAAGTATTTTACGGTGGGTGAACGAATTACTGTTGAGCAATTGACAGAATTGAGCATAGTTATGAGAATATCTAGGTATGATCATGTATATAGGCATCACGTCCGAGACAAGTAGACCGACTCCTGCCTGCATCTACTACTATTACTCCACTCATCGGCCGCTATCCAAAGATGCATCTAGAGTATTAAGTTCATGAAAGCAGAGTAACGCTTTAAGCAAGATGACATGATGTAGAGGATAAATTCATGCAACATGATAAAACCCCATCTTGTTATCCTCGATGGTAACAATACAATACGTGCCTTGCTGCCCCTCATCACTCGGAAAGGACACCGCAAGATTGAACCCAAATCTAAGCACTTCTCCCATTGCAAGAAAGATCAATCTAGTAGGCCAAACCAAACTGATAATTCGAAGAGACTTGCAAAGATAACCAATCATACATAAAAGAATTCATAGAAGATTCAAATATTATTCATAGATAAACTTGATCAAAAACCCACAATTCATCGGATCTCTACAAACACACCGCGAAAGGAGATTACATCGAATGGATCTCCACAAGAGAGGGGGAGAACATTGTATTGAGATCCAAAAAGAGAGAAGAGGCCATCTAGCTAATAACTATGGACCCGTAGGTCTGTGGTAAACTACTCACAACTCATCGGAGGGGCAAGGATGTTGATGTAGAGGCGTTTCGTGCTTGATTCCCTCTCCGGCAGAAAGTGTCGTCAAGGCTCCAAGATGGGATCTCATGGATCTGAAGGTTACGGTGGTGGAAATTGTGTTTCGTGGTGCCCCGAATGTTTTCGGGCACGTAGGTGTATATAGGAAGAAGAAGTACGCCGGTGGTCAGCTAGAGGGGCCCACGAGACAGGGGCGCCTCCTATCTCGTGGAGGCTCCGGTTGCTTCTTGACTTGCACTCCAAGTTCTCTCGGATCACGCTCAAGCGAGAAAATCACGTTCCCGGTTGTTTCATTCCGCTTGGACTCCGTTTGATATTCCTTTTCTTCAAATATTGAAATAGGCAAAAAACAGCAATATGGGCTGGGCCTCCGTTAGTAGGTTAGTCCAAAAATGATATAAAAGTGGAAAATAAAGCCCAATAAATCCTAAAACAAGAGATAAAGTAGCATGGAGCAATCAAAAATTATAGATACGTTGGAGACGTATCGGCATCCCCAAGCTTAATTCCTGCCGTCCTCGAGTAGGTAAATGATAAAAGAGAATTTTGATGCGGAGTGATACTTTGGCATAATTTCAATGTAAATCTTCTTAATTGTGGTATGAATATTCAGATCCGAAAGATTCAAGACAAAAGTTCATATTGACACAAAAATAATAATACTTCAAGTATACTAACTAAGCAATTATGTCTTCTCAAAATAACATGGCCAAAGAAAGTTATCCCTACAAAATCATATAGTCTGGCTATGCTCCATCTTACCCACACAAAATATTTAAATCATGCACAACCCCGGTGACAAGCCAAGCAATTGTTTTATACTTTAACATTTTCAAAAAAAATTCAATCTTCACGCAATACATGAGCGTGAGCCATGGATATAACACTATATGTGGAATAGAATGGTGGTTGTGGAGAAGACAAAAGGAGAAGATAGTCTCACATCAACTAGGCGTATCAACGGGCTATGGAGATGCCCATCAATAGATATCAATGTGAGTGAGTAGGGATTGCCATGCAACGAATGCACTAGAGCTATAAGTATATGAAAGCTCAACAAGAAACTAAGTGGGTGTGCATCCAACTCGCTTGCTCACGAAGACCTAGGGCATTTGAGGAAGCCCATCATTGGAATATACAAGCCAAGTTCTATAATGAAAAATTCCCACTAGTATATGAAAGTGACAAAATGAGAGACTCTCTATCATGAAGATGTTGGTGCTACTTTGAAGCACAAGTGTGGTAAAAGGATAGTAGCATTGCGCCTTCTCTCTTATTCTCTCATTTTTTGCTTCTCTTTTTTTTTCTTTGGGCCTTTTCTCTTTTTTTATGGCCTCTTTTTTTTCTTTTTTTTTTCGTCCGGAGTCTCATCCGACTTGTAGGGAATCATAGTCTCCATTATCCTTTCCTCACTGGGACAATGCTCTAATAATGATGATCATCACACTTTTATTTACTTACAACTCAACAATTACAACTCGATACTTAGAACAAAATATGACTCTATATGAATGCCTCCGGTGTACCGGATATGCAATGAATCAAGAGTGACATGTATGAAAGAATTATGAACGGTGGCTTTGCCACAAATACGATGTCAACTACATGATCATGCTAGCAATATGACAATGATGGAGCGTGTCATAATAAATGGAACGGTGGAAAGTTGCATGGCAATATATCTCGGAATGGCTATGGAAATGCCATAATAGGTAGGTATGGTGGCTGTTTTGAGGAAGATATATATGGTGGGTGTATGATACTGGCGAAAAGTGCGCGGTATTAGAGAGGCTGGCAATGGTGGAAGGATGGGAAAAAGTGCGTATAATCCATGGACTCAACATTAGTCATAAAGAACGCATATACTTATTGCAAAAATCTAGAAGTTATCAAAGCAAAGTATTACACGCATGCTCCTAGGGGGATAGATTGGTAGGAAAAGACCATCGCTCGTCCCCGACCGCCACTCATAATGAAGACAATTAATAAATAAATCATGCTCCGAGTTCATCACATAACGGTTCACCATACGTGCATGCTACGGGAATCACAAACTTCAACACAAGTATTATTTAAATTCACAACTACTCAACTAGCATGACTCTAATGTTACCTTCTTCATATCTCAAAACAATTATCAAGTATCAATTTTTCTTAGTATTCAACGCACTCAAAAGAAAGTTTCACATATCTTGAATACCAAGTATATTAATATTTAAGCAAATTGCCATGCTATTAACGACTCTCAAAATAATCTAAGTGAAGCATGAGAGATCAATAGTTTCTTTAAAACAAATATACCACCGTGCTCTAAAGGATCTAAGTGAAGCACTAGAGCAAAAATTATCACGCTCAAAAGATATAAGTGAAGCACTATGAGCAAAACTATCAAGCTCAAAAGATATAAGTGAAGCACATAGAGTATTCTATCAAATTCCAATTTGTTTATGGCTCTCTCAAAAGGTGTGTACAGCAAGGATGATTGTGGTAAACTAAAAAGCAAAAACTAATATAACACACGACGCTCCAAGCAAAACACTTATCATGTGGTGAATAAAAATATAGCCCCAAGTAAAGTTACCAATGAACGAAGACGAAAGAGGGGATGCCTTCCCGGGGAATCCCCAAGCTTAGAATTTTGGCTATTCTTGAATATCTTGGGGTGCCATGGGTATCCCCAAGCTTAGGCTCTTGCCATCCTTTATTCCATAGTCCATAAAAGCTTTACCCAAAACTTGAAAACTTCACAACACAAAACTTAATAGAAATCTCGTGAGTCTGCTAGAGAAAGAAAACAAAAGACTACTTTAAGGTACTGTAATGAACTCATTCTTCATTTATATTTGTGTTAAACCTATCAGTATTCCAACTTCTCTATGGATTATAAACTATTTTACTAGCCATAGATTCATCAAAATAAGCAAACAACACACCTAAAAAACAGAATCGACAAAAAACAGTAATGTCAGTAGTAATCAGAATTAACGCAAACTTCGGAACTCCAAAAATCTACAAAATTTAGACGACCTAGAAAATTTGTTTATTGATCGGCACCAATTGGAATAACTATTTTATCATGTTCGGTGATTTTTAACAATTCGTCAATTGGCTTAAAGTTTCTGGAAATTACAGCAAGATCAAATAACTATCATCCAAGAAGATCCAATAGGTTTAGCTTGGCACAAACACTAATTAAAACATAAAACCAGATCTAAACAGAGGCTAGATGGATTATTTATTCCTAAATAGAAACAAAAACAAAAAACATAAAATAAAATTGGGTTGCCTCCCAACTAGCGCTATCGTTTAACGTCCCTAGCTAGGCATAAAAGCGAGGATAGATCTAACGAGTGCCATCTTTGGCACTAAACTCATTAGTAGCATGCATGATAGATTCATAAGGTAATTTAACTTTCTTTCTTGGAAAGTGCTCCATGCCTTTCTTTAAGGGAAATTGGAATCTAATATTCCCTTCCTTCATATTAATAATCGCACCAATCGTTTTAAGGAAAGGTCTACCAAGAATAATAGGACATGAAAGATTGCAATCTATATCAAGAACGATAAAATCTACGGGCACCAAATTTTATTTGCAACGATAAGAACATCATTGATCCTTCCCATAGGCTTTTTAATGGTGAAACTGCAAGGTGCAAATTTAACGAGCAATCATCAAGATCATGGAAACCTAGAATATCACATAAAGTTTTCTAATCGTGGAAACACTAGCACCCAAATCAAAGAAAGCAAAACACTCATAATCTTTAATTCTAATCTTTATAGTAATGCTCCCACTCATCATTAAGTTTCCTAGGTATATAAACTTCCAAATTAAGTTTTTCATCATAAGATTGCATCAAGGCATCAACAATATGCTTGGTAAAAGGTTTATTTTGACTATAAGCATGAGAAGAATTAACAACGGCTTGCAACAAGGAAATACAACCTTTTAAAGAGAAATTATCATAATTAAATTCCTTGAAGTCCGAGATAGTAGGTTCAACATTATTAGAAGTTGAGGATTCTCCAATCTCACTTTTACCAAATTTAAAACATAAAAGAGGCTAGCCAACCCTCCTCCAGAATGCTCCCCCGGTTGCAAGCTTCGTCGGCCGTCGGATCTGCCCTTTGACGCGTTTGAACCGTTGGATCTTCACAGAAGTAAAAACCAATTTTCACCTCACGGTCATTTTCGCTGGCCAACGACGGATGGGCTCGCGTCGTGTGCTTGTTGGCTGGGTTCGTCGTCCCCCCGTGTAAAAAGTTTTGGCCAATCTGCTCCGCGCGTTCCGCGTCCAATCCTAGCCTCGCCTCGTCCCACTCCCACTCCCATTCTAGCCGCCAGACGAACCCTAGCCCCCTTGCCCAATGACCCCCGATCCCCTTCTTCCCTCCCGTCGCTCTCTCAGTTTTCGATCTGGAGCGGGAGGGACCGACGGAGCCATCCAGCGGCGGCGGCTG
The DNA here is from genome assembly GCA_021605145.1 of Aegilops bicornis. NCBI lineage: Eukaryota > Viridiplantae > Streptophyta > Magnoliopsida > Poales > Poaceae > Aegilops > Aegilops bicornis. Next base: position 259,217,700 of record CM038671.1, on the reverse strand, counting down.
CAGCGGTGGCGGCGGCCCCGGCATGGGCCTGACGCGACCACGCAGCAGTCAGACAGGGGAGGAAGAGAGGTTGCGAGGTGGATCTGGTGGCGGTGATGCCGGGGCTTGAGGCTTCCGCCGATGGCAAGGAGGAGGAGGCGGGCGAGGAAGGCGGAGCTCGGGCGGAGGTGGGAAGGAGGCAGCTGCGAGCAAGGAGAGGGTGCGGCGGGAGGGAAGGAGGAGCGAGGCCGTGCGGCGGCGTGCAAGAGCGCCTTGGGCCAGGCCGCACTTCCCGCGCCGTGCGCGACGTGCCCAGACTCCTTTCGCCCAGACGCCCGATCCCACAGCCGCCGCAGCACTCCACCTCCATATCCTCCTGCTCCACCATAAGCGCCTCCTCCTCTGGTCCTCACCCAGGCTCCGCCTCGCCCGCTCCCCGACTGGGCTATGCCTCCCCTCCCCGGCCTCTCTCTTCTTGGCCGGCAGCTGCTGCATCTCCTCACCGGGTCCGGGAGGAGTGACAGTAGCGGCAGGTAGAGGGGGGAGTTCGGCAGGAGCAGGGGATGAAAAGCGTCGGGGGTTGATGCAGCGGCAAATACGGGCGGGGTCGGTCGCGGAGGGAGGCTCGCCGGCCGGAGCAGCAGCAACAAAGAGGCGGGTCGGCCATGGAAGGGAGGCTCGCCGGCCGGAGCAGCAGGAGCAAGGAGGCGGGGTCGACCGTGGAAGGGAGGCTCGCTGGCAGAAGCAGCAGGAGCAACTGCAGCAGGTGCTGGTCGGCCCGACGCACCGTGTCAGCCTCGCCGCCTTAGCTGCGGCCCACACGCTCGAGAGGGGCAGCTGTGCCGTCACTGGTGGCAAGTTCAGCGGCCGCCGCCTCCTCTTCTATTCGAACCCAGTAAGCCCTCTCGTGAGAGCATCAGGGGATGTCGTGCCCTCAACATCAGGTCCACGTGAGCTCCTCCTTCAACTTGTGTGTGTGATTTCTTCCTTTTCTATGAATGCACAAATCTGAAGCTTTTTTTGGTTCCCTCATCTAGATTTCTTTTGAAGTGTGCAGATTGTTATTCCTTGTCAGGGAGGATAATATTCATTTGAAGGACTTATTAGGCCCAGAATATTTAGCTGGTAAGATACCATGTTTGTATGATTCATCCATCTCTCTAATTCTGACCTTACAGATCAACTTATCTCCCTGCACCCTTCTAAATCTGGTGCTGCTACATTTTTTCTTACATGGGTATATGTATGAGATTTCTTCGTTTAGGTATATTTGTTCCTGAAAGAAGTTCACATCTATTTTCTTGTTAGATGAGTTTGCTTCCGTTTGCTCGCTGTACGTAGGTTGCAGGAATGAGAATACTTATGGGATCACATGAATGAGATGTTGAAGTCCTGGATGCTCCAAAATTGTATCATTGATCCCACACAGTGGTTACAATCCCAGTCTTTGAATCACAATAGACAAGACCATATTTCACATTTTGTATAGTCCAACTAACAATACACATGGGGCCTGGTGATGGTTTTCAATATATTGTGATAGTAGTTTCGTGCATTGATTATTTAATGAGCCACCCTTCCGTTTCCAACTTGACTATTTTCTAACCTATATATCTTTCTGTTTTGTGCAAGTTCAAAGTATTAGTAGTTTCAGTTTGTCCAATTTTTGCAGGGATATTGTGTGAGGTCTGGTACAAACTTTAAGACAATCACTTAATACATTCATGGGATCACCAACTTTTGGCGCTTGTTGATACTAGCTAGGTGGGGCCATGAATTCCTAGAATATTGTGGCAATTATCCTGCTTCGCTTGCAAGATTGGTTTCTAAAAATATCATGGTAGTTGTAATTTCAGATTGCTGCTGATTTGACTAAATATGTTTTGATTGTTTTTAAGCTTTGTTTCTTTACTGTGTGCAAAACTAATTCATTCCTAACTAAATATTTCAATGGTTGATGGGAACACTACAGATCTTGCTTCTCTGCTTTTTTCATGTACAAACCGAGGCATGCGGGCGCGATGGCGGGCATCTCCGGCAGTGGCGGCGACCTGCAGGCAAGAGGCAATGGCTGGGGTGTTTGATTTGATCCAGCGCCATGGCCCGGTCCCTGCAGGAGAGATAGATGAGGGACAGAGAGAGAAGGAAGGAGAGGAGGGAGAAAGAGAGAGGGAGGTAAGATGTCGGATGTTACTATAGTATTAGAAGAATTCCTGATATATTTATTTATAGGATTCTATGATATTTGATGCAAAATATTGATGGCCAGGTGAATGCACTGGACTCTTCAAGATCGAGGGCACCATTGGAAAGGCCGAAAAGGCCCATCGACAGCCTGCCCAGTGTCCGGATTCACCAAGCAGTACAACCGGAGACGCTGTCGGCTGCCTGCAGGTCTGGAAACCAGACAACATCTCCGAAACCCACTATCCTCTGATGCATGAATCTCTATGCTCAATTTGGCTACATCTAATTTGTCATCATTTAATCCTCCATAATGCAAACATCCTGTTTTTCATCAAGAGAAAGAACATTAAGAATTTTCGCACATTCTGTTGTAGCAATATCGACTGTATGAATACCAGTAGTGTGTTTGGCAGTTTGTTCTTGTGGCTTCCAAAAGAAACCTGGAATGTTTGTTCTGCCGGTACAACTCTCTTTGGCTAGGACATTTTGGCTTCAAATAACATAAATGAACCTAAAATTTCTTAATATTTTATATCACTTTTTGTATTGATGTTCTTCATGCATGCTCATCTGCCAAGAGGTTAATCCAATAATGTCACACGTTCCTCAGCAGGCACCAAGCCATCCGCTGTTGTCTCTGCCCGAAGAAGGATTATGGTTCTCCACCTCTTTGCTACTCATATTAAAATTCTGGTATGTTCTTTCTTTCTTTATTTTCTTTCAAGAAAAAGGTGGAACCTGTTCTTAATTTCCTATGATGATTTCAATGGCAATTTGTCAGTGTATTTCTAGCTGGAATTGTATGTATATCTTACAAATTTGCATTGCAACAAATTAATAACGAGAATAGAAGCGTTTGCACCCATCTAACATATTTGTATGGTATTTTTCAAAAGCTCAAGCTTAAAGATGTGGCGCTGTATGAGGCTATCATTAGGATGGAAGATAAATTTAATGTTAAAATATTGCTTGAATTTCCTTTGTTCTATAAACGGCAATACAGTATATGTTGCGCCATGGCTTTTTTCCAATAAAAATAACAACTGGCAATTAACGACACATCAAATGTTTTGTGGATCATTTTGTCAGTTTGGATTTAGTAGGTCATAATGGTTTTATTCTACGACAGGATTAATTTTGTTTGTACTTTAACCAGTTCAAGGATTGGTGGTCGAGCACTATGATCTTTGTACACTAAGGTTCGGTTGTGTTCTTTGAGTCCTACAAGTCTCATGTGTCTTGTCTTGTTTTCGCTTTCCAAGCTACAAGCTTTTGATATACTTCAAACGTGATTCTTTATATGTTGTTTGTTCCATCAATCGTAAAATGTAAATTAGCAATTAGGCATCGACATAGTGTAGTGGAAACTGGAACCATTGTGCTTGATGCAGTTTTATTTTAGTGTTCAAATGTTTTTCTTAGTTTGTTTGGTGTTGAGAAATATATTCGTTTTCAAGCAATTGTTTTCTAAATCCTATCAACACATTACCTGATATGGCCTTTGAAGTTTCTGTTTTATAACGATCTTTGTTGCAGTGGTCAACTTGAGTATGGTATAGCTTATTCTTTTCTGTTGCATCTATTCCGGAGAAGTTTAGAGCTTCTGCAACCTTTTGAAGACACGATTTATAGTTGCGGAGATGAAACAATCAATCAGTTGCGATGCATTACATAATCTTTTTTCTCTGGACATTGATGGGTATTGCAGACTCCTTTATTTTGCCATAAAGGGCAGGAGCTATGCCATTTGACTCGAAGGACAAAGCGTTCATCACAAGGGCGTGGTCTTTAGGATATATACACAAAAGAGGAAATTTCCTTTTGTATAGAACCAAATTATATGATGTAATTCAGTTCATATTTTTTATATGATGTAATTGACCACTATTTTTAAGAGATTCTCCTGTACACAATGTTTATCATGTATTAAGTACATTTTATTGTCAAATATGTTTATCCTTTTTTTAGTGCACAAGTTCACAACTCTGGACTTTCTAATTGCAGGCTCAACTATTTGAAACCACTGATCTGATTTTGTTGGGTCTGTGTATTAGTGTATCTGTGTATTGAAGTTTGGTGAGTCTCAGGAAGAACCAAACTTTTATTCCTATCTCATCATATGCTATCTTGAATGCAAAATGTTAGCTACTTCAATCTCATGTTTAAAAATGTAATTGATTACAAATTGTGCATGCTCAAGTACGTAAATATTTGTAAAGAGAACCATTATTAAGTTTTGATTAAAATGATTTGCGTTGGTATCAAGTGGTTACTCACACCTAAAATTACTATGTTCCAAATAGAACTCTGCTACCAAATTTAAATGTGTATATACATTTATTGTAGACAGCAAGCCCCCGCTTTCCTCAACTAAGAAAGATTAAATCCGTTGCCATATGTGCTTGCCCGTAACAAAATCAACTAAACCATGAATTTCTTTTCATCGCTAACATGTAATCAGCAGGTCTCTGCGCCATTTGGCGCAATGGGTCCACTAGTTTAACATTAAGACCTAAAGATTCTGAATTCTTGGGACGCCTTCTAGGCAAAGTTGATTCATCATCAGTCCCATAATCATCAAAGTTCATATTGCAAAACATAGATCTAATTGGAGATGCATGAATAACTTTAAGATCCTCGTCATTACTTTCACGGAAACTAGACGAACACGCTTTTATAAAGCTTTCTTTCTTAGCACGCAATCTAGCGGTTCTTTCCTTGCACTCGTCAATGGAAATTCTCATTACTTTGAGAGACTCATTGATATCATGCTTAGGAGAAGAAGATCCAAGTTTAAGAGAATTAACATCAAGCGAAAGTCTATCAACGTTCCTATCCAAATCATCAACTTTGAGCAATGTTTCTTCGAGCATAGCATTAAAATTCTTTTGAGAGATCATAAATTCTTTCACGCTATTCTCAAAATCAGAGGGCATCTTATTAAAATTACCATAAGAATTATTGTAGGAATTTCCATAATTATTAGAGGGATTACTAGGGAACGGTCTAGCATTAAAATTTCCTCTATAAGCATTGTTTCCAAAACTATTCATACCAACAAAATTCACATCCATAGATTCATTATTATTCTCAATCAAGGAAGACAAAGGCATATCATTGGGATCAAGAGGATTATTTTTAGTAGCAAGCATCTTCATAAGTTCATCCATCTTTCCACTCAAAACATTGATTTCTTCTATAGCATGCACTTTTTTACTAGAAGATCTTTTGGTGTGCCATCGAGAATAATTAGCCATAATATTATCAAGTAATTTTGTAGCATCTCCTAACGTGATTTCCATAAAGGTGCCCCCCGTGGCCGAATCTAAGAGATTTCTAGAAGCAAAGTTCAAACCAGCATAAATTTTTTGTATGATCATCCATAAGTTCAAACCATGAGTAGGGCAATTACGAAGCATCAATTTCATTCTTTCCCAAGATTGGGCAACATGCTCATGATCAATTTGTTTAAAATTCATAATATCGTTCCTAAGAGTGATGATCTTAGCGGGAGGAAAATACTTAGAGATAAAAGCATCTTTGCACTCGTTCCAAGAATCAATACTATTTTTAGGCAAAGACGAAAACCAAACTTTAGCGCGATCTCTAAGTGAAAACAGAAATACATTCAGTTTGACAACATTGTTATCCATATCTTTCTTCTTTTGCATATCACACAAATCAACAAAGTTGTTTAGATGAGTAGCGGCATCTTCACTAGGAAGGCCGGCGAATTGATCTTTCATAACAAGATTCAGAAAGCGGTATTGATTTCACAAGACTCATCATTATTAAGAGGAGCAATCGGAGTACTAAGGAAATCATTATTATTCAGATTCGAGAAGTCAAACAATTTGGTATTATCTTGCGCCATGGCAACAAGTAATCCAACACACAAGCAAATGTAAAAACGGCAAGCTTAAAAGAGAGGAGGAGATTGGGAAAGAGAGGGCGAATAAAATGGCAAGGGTGAAGTGGGGAGAGGAAAACGAGAGGCAAATGGCAAATAATGTAAATGCGAGGAGATAGGTTTGTGATGGGTACTTGGCATGTCTTGACTTGAGCGAAGACCTCCGCAACGGCGCCAGAAATCCTTCTTGCTACGCCTTGAGCTTATGCTGGTTTTCCTCAAGAGGAGAGGGTGATGCAGCAAAGTGTAGCGTAAGTATTTCCCTCAATTTTGAGAACCAAGGTATCAATCCAAAGAGGAGGCTCCTCAAAAGTCCCACGCACCTACACAAACAAACCGAGAACTTGCAACCGACGCAATAAAGGGGTTGTCAATCCCTTCACGACCACTTCATGAAAGTGAGATCTAATAAAGATAGTATGATAAGATAAATATATTTTTGGTATTTTATAATATAGATGCAAAAAGTAAAGATGCAAATAAAAGTAGATTGGAAACAAGTATGATAAGAGATAGACCCGGGGGCCATAGATTTCACTAGTGTCTTCTCTCAAGATAGCATAATTATTACGGTGGGTGAACAAATTCATCACGAGCAATTGATAGAAAAGCGCATAGTTATGAAATTATCTAGGCATGATCATGTATATAGGCATCACGTCCATAACAAGTAGACCGACTCCTGCCGCATCTACTACTATTACTCCACACATCGACCGCTATCCAAAGCATGCATCTAGAGTATTAAGTTCATAAGAACAGAGTAACGATTAAGCAAGATGACATGATGTAGAGGGATAAACTCATGCTATATGATATAAACCCCATCTTGTTATCCTCGATGGCAACAATACAATACGTGCCTTGCAACCCTTTCTGACACTGGGTAAGGACACCGCAAGATTGAACCCAAAGCTAAGCACTTCTCCCATGGCAAGAAAGATCAATCTAGTAGGCCAAACCAAATTGATAATTCGAAGAGACTTGCAAAGATAACTTAATCATACATAAAAGAATTCAGAGAAGATTAAAATATTATTCATAGATAAACTTGATCATAAAACCATAATTCATCGGATCTCGACAAACACATCGCAAAAAGAGATTACATCGAATAGATCTCCACAAGAGAGGGGGAGAACATTGTATTGAGATCCAAAAAGAAAGAAGAAGGCATCTAGCTAATAACTATGGACCCGTAGGTCTGTGGTAAACTACTCACAACTCATCGGAGGGGCAAGGATGTTGATGTAGAGGCCCTCCGTGCTTGATTCCCTCCGCAGAAAGTGCCGACAAAGGCTCCAAGATGGGATCTCATGGATACGTAAGGTTACAATGGTGGAAATTGTGTTTCGTGGTGCCCTGGATGTTTTCGGGTGCGAGGTATATATATGAAGAATAAGTACGCCGGTGGTCACCGAGGGGCCCACGAGACAGGGGGCGCGCCTATAGGGGGCGCCTATCTCATGGATGCTCCGGTTGCTTCTTGACTTGCACTCCAAGTTCTCTGGATCACGTTCGGCGAGAAAATCACGTTCCCTAAGGTTTCATTCCGTTTGGACTCCGTTTGATATTCCTTTTCTTCGAAATACTGAAATAGGCAAAAAAACAACAATATGGGTTGGGCCTCCGGTTAGTAGGTTAGTCCCGAAAATGATATAGAAGTGGAAAATAAAGCCCAATAAGGCCTAAAACAGTAGATAAAGTAGCATGGAGCAATCAAAAATTATAGATACGTTGGAGACGTATCAACCCGCAAGTTGATCACCAAAACATACATCAAGTGAATCACGTGATATCCCATTGTCACCACAGATACGCACGGCAAGACATACATCAAGTGTTCTCAAATCTTTAAAGACTCAATCCGATAAGATTACTTCAAGGGAAAACTCAATTCATTACAAAAGAGTAGAGGGGAGAAGAAACATAAGATCCAACTATAATAGCAAAGCTCGCGATACATCAAGATCGTGCCAAATCAAGAACACGAGAGAGAGAGATCAAACACATAGCTACTGGTACATACCCTCAGCCCCGAGGGTGAACTACTCCCTCCTCGTCATGGAGAGCGCTCGGATGATGAAGATGGCCACCGGTGAGGGTTTCCTCCCAGGTGGTCTTAACAGGTCCCGATTGGTTTTTGGTGGCTCGAGGTTTTATGCAGCGGAACTCCCGATATATCTTCTGTTCTGGAAGTTTTACAATACATAGGTATATATGGGTGCAGGGGGTACGTCGGTGGAGCTGCGGGGGCCCCACGAGGCAGGGGGGCGCGGCCTAGGGGGTGGGCGCGCCCCCCACCCTCGTGGCCAGCTCCCGTATCTTCTGACGTAGAGTCCAAGTCTATCCAGAAACAAAAACAACAATTGGACCAGAGAATGAGATTGCATTATAAGGCCGCAATTGAACAGACCGAGCAAGTTCAAAATGGCGTAACATGAAACCTATTAGTGCAAAAGCCCCGTGGAGAGCTACAAAAGTCCATAGACCGCCTAATTGACACCAACGAGTAAAATCTCCTTGTGCTTCGAGCCCCCATAGTAGCAACAAAGAGTGTGCTAAACTATTGGCCCGATGGCTTTCCTTCCAAAAAATAACTTCTCCAGTTGATTTCGTTCCGCTTTAATTCGCCTCGATATTCCTTTTCCTCAAGCAATCGAAATAGGCATAAAACAAAGAACTGGGTTGGGCCTCCGGTTAATAGGTTAGTCCCAAAAATAATATAAAAGTTGATAATAAAGCCCAATATTGCCCAAAACAGAAGATAATATAGCATGGAGCAATAAAAAATTATAGATACGTTGGAGACGTATCACCCCCCCTCAGAGAACATTCTGTACGCCGATGATGCCGTGTATACTCCCTCTGCATTCCATGACCAAACGGGTTTATCCTTCTCATCCGGTGTTGGAAAGATATCCACTAAAACTTCCCATAGTCGAATGAACCGAGCCAAACACTCGGTGTTGAGCTCTCCCATGATATCGTTGGTCCAAGCGTGAAGTAGTAGGCCCTCCTTGGTAGTTCTCATGTTGGCCACTTGAGTCCTAACCAACGCCACAAGGTTCGGAGCAATATCCACTGGTCTACATCCATATATCCATCTATCTTTCCAAAACTTGATCTTAGAGCCATCTCCAATTTGCCATTTGACCAGTTCTAACGCTGCAAGGCCGTCCTTATCAGGTGTGAGATTCAATCCCTTCCATGGTTGAGATGCATCGGTTCGTTTGAGCTATTCCCACCTGAGCCTAAGTGTTAGCCCTTGCTTGTATAGATCGATGACTCCAAGCCCACCTAGCTTCTTAGGTCGACAAACTTTCGTCCAGGAAACCAAACATTTTCCACCATGGATTTCATCCGATCTGGCCTATAAAAAGGCCCACCGGCCCTTATTCACTCTCTCCAGAGCCCATTTTGTTGGGGAACGTAGTAGTTCAAAAAAATTACCTACGATCACGCAAGATCTATCTAGGAGATGCATAGCAACGAGCGGGGAGAGTGTGTCCACGTACCCTCGTAGACTGAAAGCGGAAGGGTTTAGTAACGCGGTTGATGTAGTCGAACGTCTTCGCGCTCCAACCGATCCAAGCACCGAAAGTACGACACCTCCGCGTTCAGCACACGTTCAGCTCGATGACGTCTCTCGATCTCTTGATCCAGTTGAGTATGAGGGAGAGTTCCGTCAGCACGACGGCGTGGCGACGGTGATGATGAATTTACCGACGCAAGTCTTCGCCTAAGCACTACGACGATATGACCGAGGTGTGTAACTGTGGAGGGGGGCACCGCACGTCTAAGATAAGGCTTGGTGTGCCTTTGGGTGCCCCCCTCCCACGTATATAAAGTGGGGGAGGAGAGGTGGCCGACCCAAGGGGGGCGCGCCAGGTGTGGGGAGTCCTATTAGGACTCCCTAGTCCAAGTAGGATTCCCCTCTCATTTTTCCTTTTTCGGAATAGCAAAGAGGGAAAAGAGAGGAGGAGTAGGAGAGGGAAAGGGGGCGCCTTCACCCCTTGTCCAATTTGGATTGGCAAGGGGGGGGGGGTGGCGCACGCCACCTCCCTGGCCGTCCCTCTCTCCTCCACTAAGGCCCATGTGTGGCCCATTAATTTCCCTAGGGGGGGGGGGTTCCGTAACCCCCGGTACTCCGAAACTTATCCGATACTTCCCAAAACCATTCCGGTGTCCGAATATAAGCTTCCAATATATGAATCTTCACCTCTCGATCATTTCGAGACTCCTCGTCATGTCTGTGATCTCATCCGGGACTCCGAACAAACTTCGGTCATCAAATCACATAACTCATACAAATCTTCATCGAACATTAAGCGTACGGACCCTACGGATTCGAGAACTATGTAGACATGACCGAGACACATCTCCGGTCAATAACCAATAGCGGAACCTGGATGCTCATATTGGCTCCTACATATTCTACGAAGATCTTTATAGGTCAAATCGCATAACAACATACGTTGTTCCCTTTGTCATCGGTATGTTACTTGCCCGAGATTCGATCGTCGGTATCATCGTACCTAGTTCAATCTCGTTACCCGCAAGTCTCTTTACTCGTTACGTAATGCATCATCCCGCAACTAACTCATTATTCACATTGCTTGCAAGGCTTATAGTGATGATCATTACCGAGAGGGCCCAAAGATACCTCTTCGATACACGGAGTGACAAATCCTAATCTCGATCTATGCCAACTCAACAAACACCATCAGAGACACCTGCAGAGCATTTTATAATCACCCAGTTATGTTGTGACGTTTGATAGCACACAAGGTGTTCCTCCGGTATTCGGGAGTTGCATAATCTCATAGTCAGAGGAACATGTATAAGTCATGATGAAAGCACTAGCAATAAAACTAAATGATCATTTATGCTAAGATAACGGATGGGTCTCGTCCATCACATCATTCTCTAATGATGTGATCCCGTTCATCAAATGACAACACATGTCTATGGTCAGGAAACTTAACCATCTTTGATTAATGAGCTAGTCTAGTAGAGGCATACCAGGGACACTCTGTTTGTCTATGTATTGACACATGTACTAAAGTTCCGATTAATACAATTATAGCATGAATAATAAACATTTGTCATGATATAAGGAAATATAAATAACAACTTTATTATTGCCTCTAGGGCATATTTCCTTCTGTCTCCCACTTGCACTAGAGTCAATAATCTAGATTACATAGTAATGATTCTAACACCCATGGAGTCTTGGTGCTGATCATGTTTTGCTCGTGAGAGAGGCTTAGTCAACGGGTCTGCAACATTCAGATCTGTATGTATCTTGCAAATCTCTATGTCTCCCTCCTTGACTTGATCGCGGATGGAATTGAAGCGTCTCTTGATGTTTTGGTTCTCTTGTGAAATCTGGATTCCTTCGCCATGGCAATTGCTCCAAAGATTGTCACAAAAGATTTTCATTGGACCCGATGCACTAGGTATGACACCTAGATCGGATATGAACTCCTTCATCCAGACTCCTTCATTTGTCGCTCAAGCAGCTATGTACTCCGCTTCACACGTAGATCCTGCCACGACGCTCTGCTTGGAACTGCACCAACTGACAGCTCCACCATTCAATATAAATATGTATCCGGTTTGTGACTTAGAGTCATCCAGATCGGTCTCAAAGCTTGCATTGACGTAACCGTTTACGACGAGCTCTTTGTCACCTCCATAAACGGGAAACATATCCTTAGTCCTTTTCAGGTATTTCAGGATGTTCTTGACTGATGTCCAGTGATCCACTCCTGGATTACTTTGGTACCTCCCTGCTGAACTAATAGCAAGGCACACATCAGGTCTGGTACACAACATTGCATACATGATAGAACCTATGGATGAGGCATAGGGAATGACTTTCATTCTCTCTCTATCTTCTGCAGTAGTCGGGCATTGAGTCTGAATCAACTTCACACCTTGTAACATAGGCAAGAACCCTTTCTTTGGCTGATCCATTTTGAACTTCTTCAAAACTTTATCAAGGTATGTGCTTTGTGAAAGTCCAATTAAGTGCCTTGATCTATCTCTATAGATCTTGATGCCCAATATATAAGCAGCTTCACCGAGGTCTTTCATTGAAAAATTCTTATTCAAGTATCCTTTTATGCTATTCAGAAATTCAGTATCATTTCCGATCAACAATATGTCATCCACATATAATATCAGAAATGCTACATAGCTCCCACTTACTTTCTTGTAAATACAGGATTCTCCAAAAGTCTGTATAAAACCATATACTTTGATCACCCTATCAAAGCGTATATTCCAACTCCGAGAGGCTTGCACCAGTCCATAAATGGATCGCTGGATCTTGCACACTTTGTTAGCACCTTTTGGATCGACAAAACCTTTTGGTTGCATCATATACAACTCTTCTTTAAGATATCCAGTAAGGAATGCAGTTTTGACATTCATTTGCCAAATTTCATAATCATAAAATGCGGCAATTGCTAACATGATTCGTATGCACTTAAGCATCGCTATGGGTGAGAAGGTCTCATCGTAGTCAACTCCTTGAACTTGTCGAAAACCTTTCGCAACAAGTCGAGCTTTGTAGACAGTAACATTACCGTCAGCGTTAGTCTTCTTCTTGAAGATCCATTTATTCTCTATGGCTTAACGATCATCGGGCAAGTCAACCAAAGTCCACACTTTGTTCTCATACATGGATCCCATCTCAGATTTCATGGCCTCAAGCCATTTAGCGGAATCTGGGCTCATCATCGCTTCCTCATAGTTAGTAGGTTCGTCATGGTCAAGTAACATGACCTCCAGAACAGGATTACCGTACCACTCTGGTGCGGATCTTACTTTGGTTAACCTACGAGGTTTGGTAGTAACTTGATCAGAAGTTTGATGATCATCATCATTAGCTTCCTTCCTAATTGGTGTAGGAATCACTGGAACTGATTTTTGTGATGAACTACTTTCCAATTCGGGAGAAGGTCAGTTACCTCATCAAGTTCTACTTTCCTCCCACTCACTTCTTTCGAGAGAAACTCCTTCTCCAGAAAGGATCTATTCTTAGCAACGAATATCTTGCCTTCGGATCTGTGATAGAAGGTGTACCCAATAGTCTCCTTTGGGTATCCTCTGAAGACACGTTTCTCCAATTTGGGTTCAAGCTTATTAGGTTGAAGCTTTTTCACATAAGCATCGCAGCCCCAAACTTTAAGAAACGACAACTTGGGTTTCTTGCCAAACCACAATTCATATGGTGTCGTCTCAACGGATTTAGATGGTGCCCTATTTAACGTGAATGCAACCGTCTCTAAAGCATAACCCCAAAACGATAGCGGTAAATTAGTAAGAGAGATCATAGATTGCACCATATCTAATAAAGTACGATTACGACGTTCGGACACACCATTACGCTGTGGTGTTCCAGGTGGTGTGAGTTGCGAAACTATTCCACATTGTTTCAAATGAAGATCAAACTCGTAACTCAAATATTCACCTCCACGATCAGATTGTAGAAACTTTGTTTTCTTGTTATGAAGATTTTCCACTTCACTCTGAAATTCTTTGAACTTTTCAAATGTTTCAGACTTATGTTTCATCAAGTAGATATACCCATATCTGCTCAAGTCATCTGTGAAGGTTGAAAAATAACGATACCCGCCGCGAGCCTCAACACTCATCAGACCACATACATCAGTATGTATTATTTCCAATAAGTCTGTTGCTTGCTCCATTGTTCCGAAGAATGGAGTCTTAGTCATCTAGCTCATGAGGCATGGTTCGCAAGCATGAAGTGATTCATAATCAAGTGATTCCAAAAGTCCATCAGCATGGAGTTTCTTCATGCGCTTTACACCAATATGACCTAAACGGCAGTGCCACAAATAAGTTGCACTATCATTATTAAACTTGTATCTTTTGGCTTCAATACTATGAATATGTGTATCACTTCTAGCGAGATTGAACAAAAATAGATCACTCATCAAGGGTGCATGATCATAAAAGATATTACTCATATAAATAGAACAACCATTATTCTCTAATTTAAATGAATAACCATCTCGCATCAAACAAGATCCAGATATAATGTTCATGCTTAACGCTGGCACCAAATAACAATTCAGGTCTAAAACTAATCCCGAAGGTAGATATAGAGGTAGCGTGCCGACGACGATCACATCGACTTTGGAACCATTTCCCACGTGCATCATCACCTTGTCCTTAGCCAATCTTCATTTAATCCGTAGCCCCCGTTTCGAGTTGCAAATATGAGCAACAGAACCAGTATCAAATACCCAGGCGCTACTACGAGCATTAGCAGTAAGGTACACATCAATAACATGTATATCAAATATACCTTTCACTTTGCCATCCTTCTTATCCGCCAAATACTTGGGGCAGTTCCGCTTCCAAAGGACCAGTCCCTTTGCGGAGAAGCACTCAGTCTCGTGCTTAGGTCCGCATTTGGGCTTCTTCATTTGAGCAAAGAACTTGCTTGCCGTTCTTCTTGAAGTTCCCCTTCTTTCCTTTGCCCTTCTTCTTGAAACTAGTGGTCTTGTTAACCATCAACACTTGATGCTCCTTCTTGATTTCTACCTCCGCAGCCTTTAGCATCGCGAAGAGCTCGGGAATTGTCTTATCCATCCCTTGCATAATATAGTTCATCACGACGCTTTTATAGCTCGGTGGCAGTGATTGAAGAACTCTGCAATGACACTATCATCAGGAAGATTAACTCCCAATTGAGTCAAGTGGTTGTGGTACCCAGACATTCTGAGTATATGTCCCCTGACAGAACTATTCTCCTCCATCTTGTAGCTATAGAACTTATTGGAGACTTCATATCTCTCAATCCATGCATTTGCTTGAAATATTAACTTCAACTCCTGGAACATATAATATGCTCCATGATGTTCAAAACGTCGTTGAAGTCCCGGTTCTAAGCCGTAAAGCATGGCACACTGAACTATTGGGTAGTCATCAGCTTTGCTCTGCTAGATGTTCATGACGTCCGGAGTTGCTCCTGTAGTGGGTCTTACACCTAGCGGTGCTTCCAGGACGTAATTCTTCTGTGCAGCAATGAGGATAATCCTCAAGTTTCGGACCCAATCCGTGTAGTTGCTACCATCATCTTTCAACTTAGCTTTCTCTAGGAATGCATTAAAATTCAAAGGAACGGTAGCACGAGCCATTGATCTACAATGACGTAGACATGCAAAATACTATCAGGTACTAAGTTCATGATAAATTAAAGTTCAATTAATCATATTACTTAAGAACTCCCACTTAGATAGACATCTCTCTAGTCATCTAAATGATCACGTGATCCATATCAACTAAACCATGTCCGGTCATCACGTGAGATGGAGTAGTTTTCAATGGTGAACATCACTATGTTGATCATATCTACTATATGATTCACGTTCGAACTTTCGGTCTCGGTTCCGAGGTCATATCTGCATATGCTAGGCTCGCCAAGTTTAACCCGAGTATTCTGCGTGTGCAAAACTGGCTTGCACCCGTTGTATGTGAACGTAGAGCTTATCACACCCGATCATCACGTGGTGTCTCGCACGACATTTAATCAGAAAGTAACGGTGCATACTCAGGGAGAACACTTATACCTTGAAATTTAGTGAGAGATCATCTTATAATGCTACCGCCGTACTAAGCAAAATAAGATGCGTAAAAGATAAACATCACATGCAATCAAAATAAGTGATATGATATGGCCAGCATCATCTTGTTCCTTTGATCTCCATCTCCAAAGCACCGTCATGATCACCATCATCACTGGCTTGACACCCTGATCTCCATCGTAGCATCATTGTCGTCTCGCCAACTATTGCTTCTCGACCATCGCTACCGCTTAGTGATAAAGTAAAGCAATTACATGGCGATTGCATTTCATACAATAAAGCGACAACCATATGGTTCTCGCCAGCTGCCGATAACTCATATACAAAACATGATTATCTCATACAATAAAATTTAGCATCATGTCTTGACCATATCACATCACAACATGCCCTGCAAAAACAAGTTAGACGTCCTCTACTTTGTTGTTGCAAGTTTTACGTGGCTGCTATGGCCTGAGCAAGAACCGTTCTTAAGTGTTGGAAGATTAATATGATGAAGATAGACCCGGGGGCCATAGATTTCACTAGTGGCTTCTCTCAAGAGCATAAGTATTTTACGGTGGGTGAACCAATTACTGTTGAGCAATTGACAGAATTGAGCATAATTATGAGAATATCTAGGTATGATCATGTATATAGGCATCATGTCCGAGACAAGTAGACCGACTCACCTGCATCTACTACTATTACTCCACTCATCGACCGCTATCCAAAGATGCATCTAGAGTATTAAGTTCGTGGAAAACAGAGTAATGCCTTAAGCAAGATGACATGATGTAGAGGATAAACTCATGCAATATGATATAAAACCCATCTTTTTATCCTCAATGGCAAAAATACAATACGTGCCTTGATTACCCTGATTACACCGGGAAAGGACACCGCAAGATTGAACCAAAAGCTAAGCACTTCTCCCATTGCAAGAAAGATCAATCTAGTAGGCCAAACCAAACTGATAATTCGAAGAGACTTGCAAAGATAACCAATCATACATAAAAGAATTCAGAGTGGATTCAAATATTGTTCATAGATAATCTTGATCATAAACCCACAATTCATCGGTCTCAGCAAACACATCGCAAAAAGAAGATTACATCGAATAGATCTCCACAAGAGAAGGGGAGAACATTGTATTGAGATCCAAAAAGAGAGAAGAAGCCATCTAGCTACTAACTATGGACCAAGGTCCGAGGTAAACCACGCACACTTCATCGGAGAGGCTATGGTGATGATGTAGAAGCCCTCCGTGATGGATGCCCTCCCATGGAGCTCCTAACATGCCCCAAGATGGGATCTCGTGGGCATGAGAAGGTTGCGGCGGTGGAATTGGGTTTTGGCTCAGATTCCGATCGCTTGGAGGTAATGAGGTATATATAGGAGGAAGGAGTACGTCGGTGGAGCAACATGGGGCCCACGAGGGTGGAGGGCGCCTCACCTCGTGGCCTCCTCTTTGTTTCTTGACGAGGGTCCAAGTCTCCGGATCATATTCTTCCTAAAAATCACGCTCCTCAAGGTTTCATTCCGCTTGGACTCCGTTTGATATTCCTTTTCCGCCAAACTCAAATAGGCAAAAAACAACAATTACGGGCTGGGCCTCCGTTAATAGGTTAGTCCCAAAAATAATATAAAAGTGAATAATAAAGCCCAATAATGTCCAAAACAGTAGATAATATAGCATGGAGCAATCAAAAATTATAGATACGTTGGAGAGGTATCAGCATCCCCAAGCTTAATTCTTTCTCGTCCTTGAGTTTGTTAATGATAATACAGATTTTTTGATGCGGAGTGCTACTTGGCATAATTTCAATGTAATTCTTCTTAATTGTGGTATGAATATTCAGATCCGAAAGATTCAAGACAAAAGTTTAATATTGACATAAAAATAATAATACTTCAAGCATACTAACAAAGCAATTATGTCTTCTCTAAATAACATGGCCAAAGAAAGTTATCCCTACAAAATCATATAGTCTGGCTATGCTCTATCTTCACCACACAACGTATTTAAATCATGCACAACCCCGATGACAAGCTAAGCAATTGTTTCATACTTTTGACATTCTCAAACTTTTTCAATCTTCATGCAATACATAAGCGTGAGCCATGGATATAGCACTATGTGTGGAATAGAATGGTGGTTGTGGAGAAGACAAAAAGGGAGAAGATAGTCTCACATGAACTAGGCGTATCAACGGGCTATGGAGATGCCCATCAATAGATATCAATGTGAGTGAGTAGTGATTGCCATGCAACGGATGCACTAGAGCTATAAGTATATGAAAGCTCAACAAAAGAAACTAAGTGGGTGTGCATCCAACTCACTTGCTCATGAAGACCTAGGGCATTTTGAGGAAGCCCATCATTGGAATATACAAGCCAAGTTCTATAATGAAAAATTCCCACTAGTATATGAAAGTGACAAAATGAGAGACTCTCTATCATGAAGATCATGGTGCTACTTTGAAGCACAAGTGTGGTAAAAGGATAGTAACATTGTCCCTTCTCTCTTTTTCTCTCATTTTTTTATTTGGGCCTTTTCTCCTTTTTTATGGCCTCTTTTTTTTCGTCCGGAGTCTAATCTCGACTTGTGAGGGAATCATAGTCTCCATCATCCTTTTCCTCACTTGGGACAATGCTCTAAAAAATGAAGATCATCACACTTTTATTTTCTTACAAGTCAACAATTACAACTAGATTCTTAGAACAAAATATGACTCTATATGAATGCCTCCGGCGGTGTACCGGGATATGCAATGAATCAAGAGTGACATGTATGAAAGAATTGTCAACGGTGGCCTTGCCACAAATACGATGTCAACTACATGATCATGCTAAGCAATATGACAATGATGGACTGTGTCATAATAAACGGAACGGTGGAAAGTTGCATGGAAATATATCTCGGAATGGCTATGGAAATGCCATGATAGGTAGGTATGGTGGCTGTTTTGAGGAAGGTTTATGGTGGTGTAAGATACCGGCGAAAAGTGCGCGGTATTAGAGAGGCTAGCAATGGTGTTAGGAAGAAAGTGCGTATAATCCATGGACTCATCATTAGTCATAAAGAACTCATATACTTATTGCAAAAATCTACAAGTTATCAAAGCAAAGTATTACGCACATGCTCTTAGGGGGGTAGATTGGTAGGAAAAGACCATCGCTCGTCCCCGACCGCCACTCATAAGGAAGACAATCAATAAATAAATCGTGCTCCGATTTCATCACATAACGGTTCACCATAATGCATGCTACAGGAATCACAAACTTTAACACAAGTATTTCTCAAATTCACAACTACTCAACTAGCATGACTCTAATATCACCATCTTTATATCTCAAAACAATTATCAAGCATCAAACTTTTCTTAGCTTTCAACACACTTATAAGAAAGTTTTTACTAATCTTGAATACCAAGCATATTGGAATTATTTAACAAAATTACCATGCTATTTAAGACTCTCAAAATAATCTAAGTGAAGCATGAGAGATCAATAGTTTCTATAAAACAAATCCACCACCGTGCTCTAAAAGATATAAGTGAAGTACTAGAGCAAAACTATATAACTCAAAAGATATAAACGAAGCACATAGAGTATTCTAACAAATTCCAAATCATGTATGGCTCTCTCAAAAGGTGTGTACAGCAAGGATGATTGTGGTAAAATAAAAAGCAAAGACTCAAATCATACAAGACGCTCCAAGCAAAACACATATCATGTGGTGAATAAAAATATAACTCCAAGTAAAGTTACCGATGGAAGTAGATTTAAAGAGGGATGCCTTCCGGGGCATCCCCAAGCTTTTCCTTTTTGGTGTCCTTAAATTATCTTGGGGGTGCCATGGGCATCCCCAAGTTTAGGCTCTTGCCACTCCTTGTTCCATAATCCATCAAAATCTTTCACCCAAAACTTGAAAACTTCACAACACAAAACTTAACAAAAAATCTCGTGAGCTCCGTTAGCGAAAGAAAACAAAAGACCACTTCTAGGTACTGTAATGTACTCATTCTTTATTTATATTGGTTTTAAACCTACTGTATTCCAACTTATCGATGGTTTAAACTATTTTACTAGCCATAGATTCATCAAAATAAGCAAACAACACACGAAAAACAGAATCTGTCAAAAGCAGAACAGTCTGTAGTAATCTATAACTAACGCAAACTTCTGGAAATCCAAAAAATCAGCCAAAATAGGACGACCTAGACAATTTGTTTATTGATCAGAAGCAATTGTAATCAGTATTTTATCACGTTCTGGTGATTTTTAACAATTGTTTTCGTGAACAGAAAGTTTCTGGAAATTACAGCAAGATCAAATAACTATCATCTAAGAAGATCATATAGGTTTAACTTGGCACAAACACTAATTAGAACATAAAAACACATCTAACAAGAGGCTAGATCAAATATTTATTGGATAACAGCAAGTAAAAATATTGGGTTGTCTCCCAACAAGCGCTTTTCTTTAAAGCCTTTTAGCTAGGCATTGATAATTTTAATGATGCTCACATGAAAGACAAGAATTGAAGCGCAAAAAGAGCATCATAAAACACATGACAAACACATCTAAGTCTAACATACTTCCTATGCATAGGCATTTTATAAGCAAACAAATTATCATAGCAAGCAAAAATTGGCGTATGCAAGGAAGAAGAAAGAGATGATAGCAATCTCAACATGACGAGAGGTAATTTAGTAACATGAAAATTCCTACAACCATATTTTCCTCTCTCATAATAATTACATGTAGGATCAAAAGCAAATTCAACAATATAGCTATCACATAACATATTCTCAAAATGATCCACATGCATGCGAAGTTGACACTCTTCCAAAATAGTGGGATTATCATTAACTAAAGTCATGATTTCTCCAAGCCCACTTTTATCAAAAAATTCATAAGATTGAATACTTTCCAAATATGTGGGATCTAAAGTTTGACACTCTTCCAAACCCACTTTCAATATTATTGCAAACAATATTATCAATCTCATATTCATCATGGGTATTAAATAAATTTTCAAGATCATAAGAAGAATCTTCCCAATCATGATCATTGCAACAAGTAGTAGACATAGCAAAACTAGCATCCCCAAGCTTAGGGTTTTGCATATTATTAGCACAATTGACATCAAGATAATTTATAGCAACATCATTGCAATCATGCTTTTCATCGAAGGAACTACCAAGTATGGGTGCAATAGCAACGATCTCATGTTTAACATATGGAACTATAGCAAATTCATCTTTATAAATATTGGCATCATGGCCACAAGAATAGCAAGCATCATGTTCATCAAAGGATATTTCAATCAAATCACCGGAATCATAATTATCTATAGATTCATGCATATCATTATTTTCTTCCAAAGCAATGGTCATTCTTTCAATAAATTCTTGGACATAGACATTATGAGCAAGGTTTTCATTGCAATATTTAAGTGTGACGAAATTTTCAGATTTGTTGAGAGTAAAATCATACTTTTCAATCAAAGAAGCAACTTCATGAGCACCCTTAAAAACGAAAAATTCTTCAATCTGTTCGATATCATAGTAGCTATAAACACCCTTTGCATAAGAAGATAAGATTTCATTATCATTGAACTCACATAGGTAGGGAAGGTGTTTTTTAGGGTTCTTAGAGCAATAAGTAAAATCACAAATTTCACAAAGATTCCAAGCATAGCATAGGAAACTATTTATATGATACCATAAGAGCTTCCCTTTTTCAGACAAACGATGACGTACAAAATGAGCATGCTCATCTAAAGATTTCCCATCAACTAGGCTAGTTGGGGTTTCAAAGACGAAAGATAAGGATCGAAGATGATCCAAGTAGAACACTTTAAGTGGATCCATATCAATAGATTTTTAGCAAGCAAAGATGCAAACAAATAGAAGGCACGTGGAAACACAAACAGAAAGGCATACGGGAAGAAGGCGAATAAAACGGCACGGGTGAAGTGGGGGAGAGGAAAACGAGAGGCAAATGGCAAATAATGTAATGCGGGAGATAAGGGATTTGTGATGGGTACTTGGTATGTTGACTTTTGCGTAGACCTCCCCGGCAACGGCGCCAGAAATCCTTCTTGCTACCTCTTGAGCACTACATTGGTTTTCCCTTGAAGAGGAAAGGGTGATGCAGCAAAGTAGCGTAAGTCTTTCCCTCAGTTTTTGAGAACCAAGGTATCAATCCAGTAGGAGGCTACGCGCGAGTCCCTCGTACCTACACAAAACAAATAACTCCTCGCAACCAACGTGATAAGGGGTTGTCAATCCCTTCACGGTCACTTACGAGAGTGAGATCTGATAGATATGATAGGATAATATTTTTGGTATTTTTGTGATAAAGATGCAAAGTAAAATAAAAGCAAAGTAAAAAGCAAAAGAAATAAATAAGTGTTGGAAGATTAATATGATGAAGATAGACCCGGGGGCCATAGATTTCACTAGTGGCTTCTCTCAAGATAGCATAAGTATTTTACGGTGGGTGAACGAATTATCGTTGAGCAATTGATGTAATTGAGCATAGTTATGAGAATATCTAGGTATGATCATGTATATAGGCATCACATCCGAGACAAGTAGACCGACTCACCTGCATCTACTACTATTACTCCACTCATCGGCCGCTATCCAAAGCATGCATCTAGAGTATTAAGTTCATGAAAACAGAGTAACGCTTTTAAGCAAGATGACATGATGTAGAGGATAAATTCATGCAACATGATAAAAACCCCATCTTGTTATCCTCGATGGCAACAATACAATACGTGCCTTGCTGCCCCCATCACACCGGGAAAGGACACCGCAAGATTGAACCCAAAGCTAAGCACTTCTCCCATTGCAAGAAAGATCAATCTAGTAGGCCAAACCAAACTGATAATTCGAAGAGACTTGCAAAGATAACCAATCATACATAAAAGAATTCAGAGAAGATTCAAATCGTTCATAGATAATCTTGATCATAAACCCACAATTCATCGTTCTCAACAAACACACCGCAAAAAGAAGATTACATCGAATAGATCTCCACGAGATAAGGGGAGAACATTGTATTGAGATCCAAAAAGAAAGAAGAAGCCATCTAGCTACTAACTATGGACCCGAAGGTCTGAGGTAAACTACTCACACTTCATCGGAGAGGCTATGGTGATGATGTAGAAGCCCCCTGTGATGGATGCCCCTCCCATGAGCTCTAAAAGGCCCCAAGATGGGATCTCATGGGCATGTAAGGTTGCGGCGGTGGAATTAGGTTTTGGCTCCGTGATTCCGATCGTTTGGGGTAATGAGGTATATATATAGGAGGATGGAGTACGTCGGTGGAGCAACATGGGGCCCACGTGGGGGGAGGGCGCGCCCGGGGGGGGGGGGCGCGCCCCCTACCTCGTGGCCTCCTCTTCTGCTTTCATGAGGGTCCAAGTCTCCTCAGATCATATTCTTCCTAAAAATCACGTTCCCGAAGGTTTCATTCCGTTTGGACTCCGCTTGATATTCCTTTTCTGCGAGACTCGAAATAGGCAAAAGCAACAATTCAGGCTGGGCCTCCGGTTAATAGGTTAGTCCCAAAAATAATATAAAAGTGAATAATAAAGCCCAATAATGTCCAAAACAGTAGATAATATAGCATGGAGCAATCAAAAATTATAGATACGTTGGAGACGTATCAACACGGTCATGTAATGTCGGTCCGGGTCGCTTCATCCAACAATAGCGCCGAATCAAAGTAAGACGTTGCTGGTAAGCAGTATGACTATTATCGCCCACAACTCATTGTGTTCTACTTGTGGATATAACAACTACGCATAAACCTGGCTCGGATGCCACCGCTAGAACGCAGTATTTCAAAAAATTTACCTACGATCACGCAAGATCTATCTAGGAGATGCATAGCAATGAGCAGGGAGAGTGTGTCCACGTACCCTCGTAGATCGAAAGAGGAAGCGTTTCATAACGCGGTTGATGTAGTCGAACGTCTTCGCGATCCAACCGATCCAAGCACCGAATGTACGACACCTCCACGATCAGCACACATTCAGCTCGATGACGTCCCCCGATCTCTTGATCCAGTTGAGGACGAGGGAGAGTTCCACAAGATGACAAATAAGTGGCGGCGGTGATGATGAAGTTACGGTGCAGGCTTCACCTAAGCACTACGACGATATGACCGAGGTGTGTAATCGTGGAGAGGGCACCGCACACGCCTAAGAGAAGGCTTGGTGTGCCTTTGGGGTGCCCCTCCCACGTATATAAAGGGAGGAGGAGAGGTGGCCGGCCCAAGGGGCGCGCCAGGTGTGGGGAGTCCTACTAGGACTCCCTAGTCCAAGTAGGATTCCCCTCTCCTTTTTCCTATTTCGGAATAGCAAAGAGGGAAAGGGAGGAGGAGTAGGATAGGGAAAGGGCGGGGGGTGCCGCCCCCACCCCTTGTCCAATTCAGATTGGCAAGGGGGGGCCACCTCCCTGGCTGGCCCTCTCTCCTCCACTAAGGCCCATGTGTGGCCCATTAATTTCTGGGGTTCCAAAGTAACCCCAGTACTCAAACTTATCTGATACTTCCCTAAACCATTCTGGTGTCTGAATATAACCTTCCAATATATGAATCTTCACCTCTCGACCATTTCGAGACTCCTCGTCATGTCCGTGATCTCATCTGGGACTCAACAAACTTTGCTCATCAAATCACATAACTCATAATACAAATTGTCATTGAACGTTAAGCGTGCGGGACCTACGAGTTCCAGAACTATGTAGACATGACCGAGACACATCTCCGGTCAATAACCAATAGCGGAACCTAGATGCTCATATTGGCTCCTACATATTCTACGAAGATCTTTATAGGTCAAACCGCATAACAACATACGTTGTTCCCTTTGTCATCGGTATGTTACTTGCCCGAGATTTGATCGTCGGTATCATCATACCTAGTTCAACCTCATTACCGGCAAGTCTCTTTACTCGTTCTGTAATGCATCATCCCGCAACTAACTCATTAGTCACACTGTTGCAAGGCTTATAGTGATGATCATTACCGAGAGGGCCCAGAGATACCTCTCCGATACAAGGAGTGACAAATCCGAATCTCGATCTATGCCAACTCAACAAACACCATCGAAGACACTTGTAGAGCATCTTTATAATCATCCAGTTACTTTGTGAGGTTTGATAGCACACAAGATGTTCCTGCGGTATTCGGGAGTTGCGTAATCTCATAGTCAGAGGAACATGTATAAGTCATGATGAAAGCACTAGCAATAAAACTAAATGGTCATTTATGCTAAGCTAACAGATGGGTTTTGTCCATCACATCATTCTCTAATGATTTGATCCCGTTCATCAAATGACAACACATGTCTATGGTCAGGAAACTTAACCATCTTTGATTAACGAGCTAGTCTAGTAGAGGCATACTAGGGACACTCTTTTGTCTATGTATTCACACATGTACTAAGTTTCCGGTTAATACAATTATAGCATGAATAATAAACATTTATCATGATATAAGGAATTATAAATAACAACTTTATTATTGCCTCTAGGTCATATTTCCTTCACATTTTGAGGCCTCTGCTATAATCAGGTGGTGCGTCGGCCTTGTGCGCATGACTTGGTTCACCAGAATTAGTCTCCCTAGACGTGTGACCAGCCCTTGTTGCCATCCCGGCAGGATCTGCAGTGTTGCGTCCACAATAGGTTGCCACTAAGACCTTTTGAGTTGCTTGATGCTCAATTGCAGTCCTAAGTATTTGCATGGGAATTTGTCAATCTTCCACGGTAAAGCATTCTTGACAAGAGTATCATCTCCCTGCTCCGGCCTAATCAGGATTGCCGAGGATTTGGCAAAGTTAACCTTAAGGTCCGAAGCGTTGCCAAATAACTTTAGCATGTCCCTCACAAGCCTTAGATCATTCCAGTTCGGCTTGATAAATGGCACCACGTCATCCGCATATAGTGATAGCCGTTGCATCGGGCTGCACCCATTCACGGTGCTCAACACTTGCTCCTCATGGGCCTTGCAAATCATCCTTGTGAGCACATCCATTGCAATGACAAACAACAGGGGTGAGATCGAGTCCCCTTGACGTAGACCTTGAGCATGCATGAACTTGGCACCAGCACATCCATTCACCACCACTCATGAACTAGCCGAAGTGAGAAGAGTAGCAATCCATGACAACCATCTCTCTGAAAAGCCTTTCGCGCGCAAGGCCTCAAATAGGAAAGACCAGGATATGGAATCGAATGCCATATATATATATATATATATATATATATATATATATATATATATATATATATATCAAGTTTTAGCATCACACCTTTGGCCTTCCTCTGATGTAACCTCCTCGCTATCTGCCTGACCAACAAGAAATTGTCGTGGATGTTCCTTCCCTTAATGAAGTCCGATTGGTTGACATTCACAAGCTCTCCCATCCGTGGACTCAGCCTGTTGGCCAAAAGTTTTACTGCCAACTTTGGGATGCCATGCACCAAACTAATGGGACGAAAGTCATTCACATGGCAAGCCCGCGGTGTCTTTGGGATCCGCATTTCAGGAACTTTCATGATCCGCATTTCAAGAACTTCCAGTTTCATATTCAGCAGGTCACCAATTTCATTTAACACTTGAATTGAACACTACATATTACAGGTCGAAACAAACACTGCAGCGCTGCAAGTGTATATACATTACAATCTTGACAGAGACAATTCACTCTGCTCTCGGTGCACTAAATTATCATCCAAACATTTACAAGATCTCTGCGCCTTCATATGGCCAGCGGAACGATCAGCGGCACCTTCTTCCTGATATTGCACTGCTTGAACAACAAAAGGCGAGAATTGCAAATGCCTGAGGCCGAAAGGAGACAGTTGAGCAATCAATATAATGTTTCTTTAGGATAGCTATATTAGGTGGTCAAGTGGGCATGCTTGAAATTGTTGGAGGCATCCGTGCATGTTCGAATGGATCCGGATTAATCTTGATGGTTTAGTAGTGTGTGGCCTTTGGTTAGTTGATACTCCCTCCGAGAATTTCTAAATATAAGTCTTTTTAGAGATTTCAATGAGGACTAGATAAGGATTTTAGAGTGAGATTCATCCATTTGCTTCGTATGTAGTCCATACTGAAATCTCTAAAATGACTTATATTTATGAACAAGAGAAGGGAGTAGATCAGAGACGAAACTAACCGAATGTGTAGAACATAAATCAGATCTGAGAGAACTAGTTTAATCTGACAGAGTTTTTTCAATGGTCATAACATTTTTTTGCCTACGCAGTCCACATTTCAGTAACTTTCATGATCCACATTTGAAGAACTTCCAATTTCACATTCAGCAGGTTGTCATCAATTTCATTCAACTCTTTGCATTGAACACTACATATTACAGGACAAAACAAACAATGCAAGGCTGCAACCAAGTGTACAGATGCTACAAGCTTGAACAGAGACAATTTACTCTGCTCTGGATGCACTAAATTATCATCCAAGCATTTACATATTTTTCATCGGAAAACTTCTAAGCATCGATGGATCAAGGCACAAGAACGAGATCTCTGCGACTTCATGCGGCCGGTGGAGCGATCAGCGGCGCCTTCTTCCTGATCAACGCCTTCTTGGCCGTGACTCTCTTTCTGGGAGGCATCAACGGAGCGAACTCCACCACCTCCTCCTTTATGGACAGCGCCATTGTGTCGACCTTGGCAAGAGTAGCAGGAGGAGCGGGTGGGCGTTTGCAGCAGCGTTAGCGAACCACGGGAGCTTGGCGGCGGCCGCCACGTCACCGCTTGTCGGGTTGCATGTAAGAAGACCGTTGAGGACCTCAAATCCCTCCATGGACAGCGTCTCCTCGGGAACAGATCTCGCAGCGTGCTCACTGGCCCGGCACAAGGCGTCGGGCGGCGTGCCGCAGCGACGTGAACCCCGGCCACGTCGTGTCGTCTGGCACGCCCACCACTTGAAAGATTCTTTGGAACAGAGATATGAATTCGGCGGCCCGAAAAATCCTATCGCCCGATAGCATCAGGGCCGGTCCTGAGATTACAGGGGCCCGGGGCGAAAATACAACTGGGGGGCCCTTTATATATCAAAAATTATAATCATTATGTACATGTTTAGATAAATTTTAAACATGAATTGTTGTTATATTTTTTATCATGTTGTGCAAAACCAGCAGGTCGACCTAGTTCCAGGTTCTAATTATATATTATTATAATTATTATTTCTCACTTTTGCTAAGATTTTGACAGGGAAGTTTCATGCATTGTATATTTCAGTTTGGCAAACAAAAAGGTAATTTGAACTGCTCTTAGTGGCACGCAGGTAGAATAGCTTCATAATTTGCAACAGTAAAAATTAAAAAAATTAGCAACTAAAAATTAATTTTGCCACCTAATCATATTATCATTATCCCATGGATTCTAGACATCCTCTCCCCTCATTGTTCATCGATCTCAACACAACCAGATTAATTAATCGCAAGGATTGCATTAATAAAAATTAGTCAGAAGGACAACTACGTCCAACTCGATCTTCTCCGCTAATTCACTAGATCTAATAATTCTGCCACCAAGTCACATATCAATCTTGTTAGCTCTGTTGGATGATGCATCAGGAAGATGCTAACCTGATCTCTGTAGTTTAAAACTGCCTGCCAGGGTCGGTGGTGCTGTTACTCCTGTCCATGGCGATGAACATGAAATTACTTGATCAGCCCTTGAACGAGAAATCATCGGGGGAGGCCTCCGCGCGAGGAGGCTGTGTCGGCGTCTGGGATATGTCGCGAGGTCAATCGCTCATGTCGTCATGCGCGGACCTGCGCTAGGGAAACGGAAGTTCCACCAATTTAGGTAATCGCTGATTTTACTTGCCCACCGGTAACGTTCGCTGTACGCTACATATACAGGTCTGTTGCATCAAAATTAGCCCAGAATATTCTCTCAAAAAAAATTTAGCCCAGAATCATTTTTTTCTCATGGGCCGGATACAGAGAGCACACATACATGGGGGCCCCTAAATTTCGGGGGCCCGGGACGGCCGCCCCCCCTGCCCCCCCATCCGGGCCGGGCCTGGACATGGCGACGCCGAAATCGCAGATCTTGACGACTTCCCCTCCGACGAGGATGTTAGCAGGATTGATGTCCCGGTGGACGATGTGACACCCGTGCATCTTCTTGGCGGCCATGAGGAGCTGCCACATGAAGGTGCGCACCGTGGCCTCCGGGAGCCCGCCGGCCGCCGCCCCTCTCGCTCAGGAGAAGTTTGAGGCTCTTGCCCTCGACGTAGTCCATGACGAGGCAGAGCTCGTCGGTCACGTAGTCGAGCGTGACGCCGCGGAAGCCGACGATGTGCGGGTGGCCGCCGCAGGCGTCGAGGAAGCGGGCCTCCCGCAGCACCTCGTGGGGGTCGGCGGGGTCGTGGAGGGACTTGATGGCGACGAGCTGGCCGGTGGCGCGGCACCGCGCCTTGACGACGGCGCCGAACTTGGCTGCGCCGAGGCGCGACTCCTGGTCGTAGTCATAGGTGGTCCCGACGACGACGCGCCTCCTCTTCCGGCACATCGCGCCCGGCTGGCTGGCGTGGCCGTCGAGGGACGCGGCGGGCCGCTTGCAGGTGAACGCCATGGGATCGATCGGCGCGCTGAACAGAGATGACGGAGACAGGGGAGAGCGCGTCTGACCTAGGAGGAGCGGGGGTGGCGGCGACGAGATGGACGACCGGCATCGTTCTACATATACACACACTGAATCGACTGTGACTCGGTTTTCGTCATGCCGACGGATTCCCGGAGGAGTTACGCTGGCAGTGAGGTGGCCCCAACGCGTTTTGTTTCGTTTGCTTGGTGCTTGCGTTCCTGGGGAAACAAAGTCAAGCTATGGTCAAATCCGATTCTGACCAGCACTGCCTGCACGCCGCGCAAGTCAACTGGAGGTGACTTTGCTGTTCAATCTGAGTTTCCCACTTGTTTCCCTCATTAGGATTTGAACCTCATTTTAAAAAGTTATAAAACAACATAGAAAAAATGTCATGACGTATAAAACAAAATTGCCGTCATGATCAAAATTGATCATGCACTGTACATTTTCTCTAGAAAAGCTATTGCCCATTCCTGAAAATAAAAAATACAGAAAATCAAGAAAATAGAAAAAAATGCGAATAAGAAAATAGAATTTGACGTGCTAATTTTTTTTATAATTTGACATGGTAAGGATTTCATATATGTTCTGCAGTTTCATATATAATGCAAATCTAATAATGTTATTCTAAACAAATAACATGGTAAATTTTAAACCTCTGTATCTCTTCCCATCTACTCGTTCTCGTCAAAAAAAGGATTTCATATATAGCAGACAAATAGAAAAGCACAACAAATGTATGTAGCAAAAACTGCTATTTGCAATGTGAACAAAAAATAGTATTTTTACTAAAAGCGCCATCATATAAAATCATACATGGTAAATTTGAAAAAAAAAGTTATAACGAAATTACCATGATCGAGGATGATTCAAAACTGAAAATGTTTAGAAAACAAAAGGAAATTGCCATGATGAAGATAATGGAAATGCCATGACATTAAAAAAAATAAAAATACCATGATATAAATTGTCGTGCCCAATATTTTCTCTGTTGAAAACAATATAAATCACACAAAGAACACTGCATGATTCAAAAAAGTAAACCTGATGTCCATTAAAAAATAAATTCACCATGCTATAGATTAAAAAAAATGCCATGCTCTTATTAAAAGAAAACGCCATGTTGTTAATGATAAAAATGCCATGCTCTTCAACATTAAAATGACATTATACAAGGCCGTCTCCACGAATTTGGGGGCCTGGGGCGAACTTCAAATTGCAGCCTCATTTTTTTAAATCATATAACTAAAGGACAATCTTGAAAAAGTCTCATACCTACTCAAGAAATACATCATGCTTTTGTCATTTTGAGTTTAATGGATAAATGAATCTTTTTTCAATTTCAGTTCAATGTTCAAGTGCATCAATTTGTAAATCAATACATATAACATCAATTTGGAAATCAACACATACAACATGTCAATTTAAATGCATTTGCTATTGTTATATGTTTGTCTCGGTCCAAGAAATTACCCAACAGTGCGCTCTTGGCTTTCGAGGCGCATCAGTCCTGGGCGAGGGGGAGGCAGGGGAAGGCGCCCAACAACAGTACAAGGGCTGGGCTTGTCGGGCATACACTCGGGAACACTTGCGGGAACGGCGTGGTGGGGCTAGCACAGAGTAGCTAGCAGGCCGAGCTGGATTAGGGGAGAACAGCGGCCGGCGGCAAATTGCAGTAGACCACCAGGGAGATTAGAGGCGGCGCAAGCTTGCAGTAGACCGTCAGGGAGATTAGAGGCGCGAGCTTGCAAGGGGGACGATTGGGGTGAGGGTTGGGGACTAGGGAGGCTTGCGGCCCTAGGGCTCGGCTGCTGATTGTGGGGGCGGTCGCATCAGACTCGGGCGGCTCGCACACGGATCCGCGCATGAGTTTTTCCCTAATGGGGGCCCCACGATTTTGGGGGCCCTGTGCTGTCGGCCACTTTGGCCGCCCTCATCGACGGGCCTGACGTTTTATATAGATATAGATACATATCCCAATAACAAACTTTTATGAGCTTGCCGTGTTAACATAGCGGGTTTTATATAAAACTTGCCATGTGAACAAACAAGGTGGTAAATATGAAAACAATGCCATGTTTTTTAGTACACACAACATTATGAAATTTACCATGTTATTCTTAACAAATGCCATGGAAAATTACAGAAATTTGATAAAAAAAAAGGTTTTCAAAAAATGTTATGAAATTTTCATGTTATTGTTAAAAAAATACCATGGCAAATTAAAAAAAATCACAAAAGGTTTTCAAAATACTTTCTATGTATTGTGATTTTTAAAAAAATTTCTTCCTACATACAATTGAAAAATTTCATGGGGGCACCCTGTTCAACGTGTTCAATCACACACAAAAAAATTCCATGGAATTTCAAATAATCTTGTGTGAATGGACTAGTAATTTCTAAAATTTCTATGGTTTAAGATTTTCTATTCCAAAAAATGTCATGTCACCACTATCACAACGTGTTCATTCGCATACAAAAAATGCCATCCTCCAATTAACAAAATGACATGGAACCTAAAATAAAACTACTCCCATGTTGTCAATAGTAGAAAAATGCCATGGTCTTATTATTAAAATTGCCATACTGCCTATAATAAATTTCCACATGGCAAAACTAGCATGAGTCAACATTTATATGATGTTTTGTGGTGGTTACCTACAAAATTGCCACAAGAAAACAAACTGCCATGTAAACAATTCAAAAGCAGTCATACAAAATTTGCCATGCGAACGTTTCCAAGTAGTTCATACTATTAGCCCCATATGAAGATATACACACATGGTAGAAAAGTTGAGATTCCATTGCAAGATGATACTTCACAAAACAAATACCATGTGACCAAAAACCAAAATTCGGTAAAATGTCATTACACTATGTGAAACACTTGAAGTGACATCCCTTTTAGGGATACACGCTTAAAGTTAGAACAGATCATGTAGAAATTGCCATGGCAATACAATGTAAAGAATGCCATGTACTGAAATTTTTCCATGTCACCTAAAAAGTGCCCTACCATTAATTAACAAAATGCCATATTTTTAGGAAAATGACATAGAAATTGCTATAGCAAATTCCATGTCAATATTGCCTTCTGGTAGTTTTTGCACCTACTTTCCCATCTACTAAAAACCTAAAAGTTGCCATGGCAAATTCTATTTATTTAACATGATGTTCTTTGAAAACTACTAGCACATGTAATGTTTAGTTGACATGGTAGAGAGGTATCTCTAAAATGCTGTGACAATACATAGTTCATTTTACTAAGCATGCATGTTTGATTAGCCATGATATATACATTGAAGTTTCCTTGATTTGTACAAAAATGTCATTGTTTTTCTACACAAAAATGTGTCGAGGACACATGTTTGATTTGCCATGGTATACACATTGCAATTGCCATGGTTCCTACATGACTACACAGGGACCACGATGCACCTAGTTGTCGATCCCAGAAATTTTTCCACTCGAAATCGACCCCCAAAATTTGCCATATACCCAATTCCCATGGTCCGTAGCATTTCCTCTTGTAAGAAAAAGGCAAAAAACTATCTACAAATTGCCATGTGGGTAAGATACAAAACTAAAAATGTCTACAAAGTGCCATTGCTTGATCAAATTTGCTGCTAGGCTAATTGTCAACGACTATTACCATGGGGGACATTCAAACAAATTATGCCAAATTGTCATGGGCTTAATCAATCCCATTTAAAAATCCTCACATCTACAGAAAATGGGAGATCTAGAACACATTAGGAGAAACCATATACAGACAAGGAATGGCAAAAAATTCACTGCCTTTGTACAACATATGCAACCATGCACATGCATGGTCATGTTTTGTTTGTGTCATTTAGTAAAAAGAAGAAAGCAATTGTGTATCAGTGGGGGACAAACCTAGCTTCACTCTACTCGCTAAGAACAACCTCGGAATTCTCTTGCCGTGCCTCCTGGTGAGCGCCTACTATAGCCGCAAAGAAGCCACCTCGGCCACGTCCTCGGGGGTTGGGGTGGGCGGTTCATCGTCGGCCGTGGCCACCATAGTCGCCGCGACTTGGCGGAGGTATCAGAAGGAGGAGCGCTTGCTAGGTGCGAAAGCCAGGCGGCGTTGATAGCTCAATCGTCATGTGACCTGATCTCTCTCTCTCTCTGATGTGTAGCGCCCGAGTCTGCCATGGGCGCGCCATGGAGCTCCAAGCCTCGTAGATCTAATTCCCTCGCTGTATCTCGAGATATGGAGCCGCCCCGCGCCTGCTAGCACCGGCACGCCTCCATCTGCCTCCCATTCCTCCCCTCGTTGGATACCCCGCCCAGCCGAAGCGTCTCCAGCCGCTGGAAATCATCTCGCCGAGCTACATCCTCGTTCTCTCGCACTAGTAACCTCCCCTTGCCGGACAACACATGGATGTGCTGCGACGGCGGCGGTGACGCACATGCAGTGCTCCAGTGGAAATCACTGTGAGAGGGAGGTGCGGGGGAAATTGATGAGAGCGAGTGTAGCGAGTGGGGTGGGACCTCCCTTCGAGAGAACATTCGCCAGATAGTATTTCAAAAAAAAGCTAGTCTCCTGCCATACAATCGAATTTGAATCTACGACAAGGGTTTACCTCGGCAGCCGCTTCTCCACGTGCCCGTTCGTTATTCAACCCACGCACCCACCACTCACGAAGTTGTAAACTGGACCTCTCTCCCCGCCACTTCGCTGGAAGAGGGAGAGCACGACCGCCATGGAGATCAACCGAGCGGTGTCCCTAGGATGTGTGCCAAGTACGATTGGGCCGTCCACACCGTCAAGCAAGCCATCGTGCTCTACGATGTACACATGCACGCTTTCGTAATGCCTCCTATGATCTTCTTTCTCCCTTCCTTAGTAGACCTATTTTTTGTCTGTCAGTTATATACTCTATTTGATGGAGCAGCAAAATATTTTTTGTGTGTTTTTTATTGAATTCCAATTTTTACTCCCAAGATTGTGTTGGGTAACGTAGTAATTTCAAAAAAAAATCCTACGCACACGCGAGATCATGGTGATGCATAGCAACGAGAGGGGAGAGTGTTGTCTACGTACCATCGTAGACCGTAAGCGGAAGCGTTATGACAACGCGGTTGATGTAGTCGTACGTCTTCACGATCCGACCGATCCAAGTACCGAACACACGGCACCTCCGAGTTCAGCACACGTTCAGCTCGATGACGTCCCACGAACTCACGATCCAGTAGAGATTCGAGGGAGAGTTCCTTCAGCACGACGGCGTGATGACGGTGATGATGATGCTACCGACGCAGGGCTTCGCCTAAGCACCACTACGATATAACCGAGGTGGATCATGTTGGAGGGGGGGGCACCACACACGCTATAAGATCAATGATCAACTTGTGTGTCTATGGGGTGTCCCCTGGCCACGTATATAAAGGATGGAGGGAGGAGGAGGCCGGACCTCATAGGGCGCGCCCAAGTGTGGAGTCCTACTAGGACTCCCTAGTCCTAGTAGGATTCCACCTCCCACATGGAATAGGAAAACGGGAAGGGAGAAGGAGAAGGAAGGAAGGGGGCGCCCCCCCTCCCTAGTCCAATTTGGACCAGTCCATGGGGAGGGGTGCGGCCACCCTTTGAGACCTTTCTCTCCTTTCCCGTATGGCCCATTAAGGCCCAATACGAATTCCCGTAACTATCCAGTATTCCGAAAAATACCCGAATTACACGGAACATTTACGATGTCCGAATATAGTCGTCCAATATATCGATCTTTACCTCTCGACCATTTCGAGACTCCTCGTCATGTCCCCAATCTCATCCGGGACTCCGAACTACCTTCGGTACATCAAAACACATAAACTCATAATACAAATCGTCACCGAACGTTAAGCGTGCGGACCCTACGGGTTTGAGAACTATGTAGACATGACCGAGACACGTCTCCGTTCAATAACCAATAGCGGAACCTGGATGCTCATATTGGCTCCTACATACTCTACGAAGATCTTTATCGGTCAAACCGCATAACAACATACGTTCTTCCCTTTGTCATCAGTATGTTACTTGCCCGAGATTCGGTCGTCGGTATCTCAATACCTAGTTCAATCTCGTTACCGGAAAGTCTCTTTACTCGTTCCGTAATGCATCATCCCGTAACTAACTCATTAGTCATGTTGCTTGCAAGGCTTATAGTGATGTGCATTACCGAGAGGGCCCAGAGATACCTCTCCGACAATCGGAGTGACAAATCCTAATCTTGATCTATGCCAACTCAACAAGTACCATCGGAGACACCTGTAGAGCACCTTTATAATCACCCAGTTACGTTGTGACGTTTGGTAGCACACAAAGTGTTCCTCCGGTATTCGGGAGTTGCATAATATCATAGTTATAGGAACATGTATAAGTCATGAAGAAAGCAATATCAACATAATAAACGATCAAGTGCTAAGCTAACGGAATGGGTCAAGTCAATCACATCATTCTCTAATGATGTGATCCTGTTAATCAAATGAAAACTCATGTCTATGGCTAGGAAACTTAACCATCTTTGATTCAACGAGCTAGTCAAGTAGAGGCATACTGGTGACACTCTGTTTGTCTATGTATTCACACATGTACTAAGTTTCTGGTTAATACAATTCTAGCATGAATAATAAACATTTATCATGATATAAGGAAATATAAATAATAACTTTATTATTGCCTCTAGGGCATATTTCCTCCAGTCTCCCACTTGCACTAGAGTCAATAATCTAGTTCACATCGCCATGTGATTTAACACCAATAGTTCACATCACCATGTGATTAATATCCATAGTACACATCGCCATGTGGCTAACACTCAAAGGGTTTACTAGAGTCAGTAATCTAGTTCACATCGCCATGTGATTAACACCCAAAGAGTACTAAGGTGTGATCATGTTTTGCTTGTGAGAGAAGTTTAGTCAATGGGTCTGCCAAATTCAGATCCGTATGTATTTTACAAATTTCTATGTCTATAATGCTCTGCACGGAGCTACTTTAGCTAATTGCTCCCACTTTCAATATGTATCCAGATTGAGACTTAGAGTCATCTGGATCAGTGTCAAAACTTGCATCGAGTAACCCTTTACGACGAACCTTTTGTCACCTCCATAGTCGAGAAACATATCCTTATTCCACTAAAGATAATTTTGACCGTTGTTCAGTGATCTAATCCTAGATCACTATTGTACTCCTTTGCCAAACTCAGTGTAGGGTATACAATAGACCTGGTACACAACATGGCATACTTTATAGAACCTATGACCGAGGCATAGGGAATGACTTTCATTCTCTTTCTATCTTCTGCCGTGGTCGGGCTTTGAGTCTTACTCAATTTCACACCTTGTAAAACAGGAAGAACTCTTTCTTTGATTGTTCCATTTTGAACTACTTCAAAATCTTGTCAATGTATGTACTCATTAAAAAAACTTATCAAGCGTCTTGATATATCTCTATAGATCTTGATGCTCAATATGTAAGCAGCTTTCACCGAGGTCTTTCTTTGAAAAACTCCTTTCAAATACTCCTTTATGCTTTCCAGAAAATTCTACATTATTTTCGATCAACAATATGTCATTCACATATATTTATCAGAAATGTTGTAGTGCTCCCACTCACTTTCTTGTAAATACAGGCTTCACCGCAAGTCTGTATAAAACTATATGCTTTGATCAACTTATTAAAGCGTATATTCCAACTCCGAGATGCTTGCACCAGTCCATAGATGGATCGCTGGAGCTTGCACACTTTGTTAGCACCTTTTGGATTGACTAAACCTTCTTGTAGTATCATATACAATTCTTCTTTAAGATATCCGTTAAGGAATGTAGTTTTGACATCCATTTGCCAGATTTCATAAAATGTGGCAATTGCTAACATGATTCGGACAGACTTAAGCATCGCTACGAGTGAGAAAATCTTATCGTAGTCAACACCTTGAACTTGTCGAAAACCTTTTTCGACAATTCGAGCTTTGTAGATAGTAACACTACCATCAGCGTCCGTCTTCCTCTTGAAGATCCATTTATTCTTAATGGCTTGCCGATCATTGGGCAATTCCACCAAAGTCTGTACTTTGTTTTCATACATAGATCCTATCTCAGATTTCATGGCCTCAAGCCATTTCGCGGAATCCGGGCTCATCATCGCCTCCTCATAGTTCCTAGATTCGTCATGGTCAAGTAACATGACCTCCAGAACAGGATTACCGTACCACTTTGGTGCAGACCTTACTCTGGCTGACCTACGAGGTTCGCTAGTAACTTGATCTGAAGTTTCATGATCATCATCATTAACTTCCTCACTAATTGGTGTAGGCATCACTAGAACTGATTTCTGTGATGAACTTTTTTCCAATTCGGGAGCAGGTACAATTACCTCATCAATTTCTACTTTCCTCCCACTCACTTCTTTCGAGAGAAACTCCTTCTCTAGAAAGATCCATTCTTAGCAACAAAGGTCTTGCCTTTGGATATGAGATAGTAGGTGTACCCAACATTTTCTTTTGGGTGTCCTATGAAGACGCACTTCTCCGATTTGGGTTCGAGCTTATCAGGTTGAAACTTTTTCACATAAGCATCATAGCCCCAAACTTTAAGAAATGACAACTTAGGTTTCTTGCCAAACCACAGTTCATACGGTGTCATCTCAACGGATTTAGATGGTACCCTATTTAACGTGAATGCAGTTGTCTCATGCATAACCCCAAAATGATAGTGGTAAATCGGTAAGAGACATCATAGATCGCACCATATCAAATAAAGTACGGTTACGACGTTCGGACACACCATTACGCTGTGGTGTTCCAGGTGGCATGAGTTTGTGAAACTATTTCCACATTGTTTTAATTGAAGGCCAAACTCGTAACTCAAATATTCACCTCCACGATTAGATCGTAGACACTTTATTTTCTTGTTACGATGATTTTCCACTTCACTCTGAAATTATATGAACTTTTCAAATGCTTCAAACTTATGTTTCATCAAGTAGATATACCCATATCTGCTCAAATCATCTGTGAAGGTTAGAAAATAATGATACCCGTCGCGAGCCTCAACACTCATCGGATCGCATACATCAGTATGTATTATTTCCAATAAGTCAGCTTGTTTCGCTCCATTGTTCAAGAACGGAGTCTTAGTCATCATGCCCATAAGGCATGGTTCGCAAGCATCAAGTGATTCATAATCAAGTGATTCCAAAATCCCATCAGCATGGAGTTTCTTCATGCGCTTTACACCAATATGACCTAAACGGCAGTGCCACAAATAAGGTGCACTATCATTATTAACTTTGCATCTTTTGGCTTCAATATTATGAATATGTGTATCACTAGGATCGAGATCCAACAAACCATTTTCATTGGGTGTATGACCATAGAATGTTTTATTCATGTAAACAGACAACAATTATTCTCTAACTTAAATGAATAACCGTATTGCAATAAACATGATCAAATCATATTCATGCTCAACGCAAACACCAAATAACACTTATTTAGGTTCAACACTAATCCCGAAAATATAGGAAGTGTGCGATGATGATCATATCAATCTTGGAACGACTTCCAACACACATCGTCACTTCACCCTTAACTAGTTTCTGTTTGTTCTGCAACTCCCGTTTCGAGTTACTACTCTTAGCAACTGAACCAGTATCAAATACCGATGGGTTGCTATAAACACTAGTAAAATACACATCAATAACATGTATATCAAATATACCTTTGTTCACTTTGTCATCCTTCTTATCTGCCAAGTATCTAAGGCAGTTCCACTTCTAGCGATCATTTCCTTTGCAATAGAAGCACTCAGTTTCAGGCTTAAGTCTAGCTTTGGGTTTCTTCACGGGAGTGACAAAGTGCTTGTCATTCTTCTTGAAGTTCCCTTTCTATCCCTTTGCCCTTTTCTTGAAACTAGTGGTCTTGTTAACCATCAACACTTGATGCTCTTTCTTGATTTCTACCTTCGCTGATTTCAGCATCTCGAAGAGCTCGGGAATTACTTTCGTCATCCCTTGCATATTATAGTTCATCACGAAGTTCTAGTAACTTGGTGATAGTGACTAGAGAACTTTGTCAATTACTATCTTATCTGGAAGATTAAATCCCACTTGATTCAAGCGATTGCTGTACCCAGACAATCTGAGCACATGCTCACTGTTTGAGCTATTCTCCTCCATCTTGTAGGCAAAATACTGTCAGAGGTCTCATACCTTTTGACACGGGAATGAGTATGAAATACTAATATCAACTCTTGGAACATCTCATATGCTCCGTGGCGTTTCAAAAACGTATTTGAAGCCCCGGTTCTAAGCCGTAAAGCATGGTGCACTAAACTATCAAGTAGTCATCATATCGAGCTTGCCAAACTTTCATAACGTCTGCATTTGCTCCTGCAATCGGTTTGTCACCTAGCGGTGCATCAAGGACATAATTCTTCTGTGCAGCAATGAGGATAATCCTCAGATCACGGATACAATCCGCATCATTGCTACTAACACCTTTCAACTTAGTTTTCTCTAGGAACATATCAAAAAATAAAACAGGGGAGCTAAACGCGAGCTATTGATCTACAACATAGATATGCTAATACTACTAGGACTAAGTTCATGATAAATTAAAGTTCAGTTAATCATATTACTTAAGAACTCCCACTTAGATAGACATCCCTCGAGTCATCTAAGTGATCACGTTATCCAAATCAACTAAACCATGTCCGATCATCACGTGAGATGGAGTAGTTTTTAATGGTGAACATCACTATGTTGATCATATCTACTATATGATTCACGCTCGACCTTTCGGTCTCCATTGTTCCGAGGCCATATCTGCATATGCTAGGCTCGTCATGTTTAACCCGAGTATTCTGCGTGTGCAAAATTGGCTTGCACCCGTTGTATGTGAACGTAGAGCTTATCACACCCGATCATCACGTGGTGTCTCGGCACGACGAACTGTCACAACGGTGCATACTCAGGGAGAACACTTATACCTTGAAATTTAGTGAGATATCATCTTATAATGCTACCATCAACCAGAGCAGAATAAGATGCATAAAATATAAACAACACATGCAATCAATATAAGTGATATGATATGGCCATCATCATCTTGTGCTTTTGATCTCCATCTCCAAAGCACCGCCATGATCACCATTGTTACCGGCGCGACACCTTGATCTCCGTCGTAGCATCGTTCTCGTCTCGCCAACTATTGCTTCTACGACTATCGCTGCCGCTTAGTGATAAAGTAAAGCAATTACATGGCGATTGCATTTCATACAATAAAGAGACAACCATATGGCTCCTGCCAGTTGCCGATAACTCTGTTACAAAACATAATTATCTCATACAATAAAATTTAGCATCATGTATTGACCATATCACATCACAACATGCCCTGCAAAAACAAGTTAGGCGTCCTCTACTTTGTTGTTGCAAGTTTTACGTGGCTGCTACGGGCTGAGCAAGAACCGTTCTTACCTATGCATCAAAACCACAATGATATTTCGTCAAGTATGTGCTATTTTAACCTTCACAAGGACCGGACGTAGCCACACTCGATTCAACTAAAGTTGGAGAAACTGACACCCGCCAGCCACCTGTGTGCGAAGCACGTCGGTAGAACCAGTCTCGCGTAAGCGTACGCGTAATGTCGGTCCGGGCCGCTTCATCCAACAGTACCGCCCAATCGAAGTATGACATGCTGGTAAGCAGTATGACTAGTATCGCTCGCAACTCACTTGTGTTCTACTCATGCATATAACATCTACGCATAAACCTGGCTCGGATGCCACTGTTGGGGAACGTAGTAATTTAAAAAAAAAACCGTACGCACACGTAAGATCATGGTGATGCATAGCAACGAGAGGGGAGAGTGTTGTCTACGTACCATCGTAGACCATAAGCGGAAGCATTATGATAACGCGGTTGATGTAGTCGTACGTCTTCACGATCCGACCGCTCCAAGTACCGAACGCACGGCACCTCCGAGTTTAGTAAACGTTCAGCTCGATGACGTCCCACGAACTCACGATCCAGTAGAGCTTCGAGGGAGAGTTCTGCCAGCACGACAGCGTGATGACGGTGATGATGATGCTACCGACGGAGGGCTTCGCCTAAGTACCGCTACGATATGACCGAGGTGGATTATGGTGGAGGGGGGCACCGCACACGGCTAAAAGATCAATGATCAACTTGTGTGTCTATGGGGTGCCCCCTGGCCACGTATATAAAGAATGGAGGGAGGAGGAGGCCGGCCCTCATAGGGCGCGCCCAAGTGTGGAGTCCTACTAGGACTCCCTAGTCCTAGTAGGATTCCACCTCCCACATGGAATAGGAAAAAGGGAAGGGAGAAGGAGAAGGAAGGAAGGGGGCGCCCCCTCCTCCCTAGTCCAATTCGGACCAGTCCATGGGGAGGGATGCGGCCACCCTTTGAGGCCTTTCTCTCCTTTCCCGTATGGCCCATTAAGGCCCAATACGAATTCCCGTAACTCTTCGGTACTCCGAAAAATATCAGAATCACTCGGAACCTTTCCGATGTCCGAATATAGTCGTCCAATATATCGATCTTTACGTCTCGACCATTTCGAGACTCCTCGTTATGTCCCAGTATCATCCGGGACTCCGAACTACCTTCGGTACATCAAAACACATAAACTCATAATACAAATCGTCACCGAACGTTAAGCGTGCGGACCCTACGGGTTTGAGAACTATGTAGACATGACCGAGACACGTCTCTGGTCAATAACCAATAGCGGAATCTGGATGCTCATATTGGCTCCTACATATTCTACGAAGATCTTTATCGGTCAAACCGCATAACAACATACGTTGTTCCCTTTGTCATCGGTATGTTACTTGCCCGAGATTCGATCGTCGGTATCTCAATACCTAGTTCAATCTCGTTACCGCAAGTCTCTTTACTCGTTCCGTAATGCATCATCCCGCAACTAACTCATTAGTCACATTGCTTGCAAGGCTTATAGTGATGTGCATTACCGAGAGGGCCCAGAGATACCTCTCCGACAATCGGAGTGACAAATCCTAATCTTGATCTATGCCAACTCAACAAGTATCATCGGAGACACCAGAGAGCACCTTTATAATCACCCGATTCGTTGTGACGTTTGGTAGCACACAAAGTGTTCCTCCGGTATTCGGAGCTGCATAATCTCATAGTTATAGGAACATGTATAAGTCATGAAGAAAGCAATAGCAACATACTAAATGATCAAGTGCTAAGCTAACGGAATGGGTCAAGTCAATCACATCATTCTCTAATGATGTGATCCCGTTAATCAAATGACGACTCATGTCTATGGCTTGGAAACTTAACCATCTTTGATTCAACGAGCTAGTCAAGTAGAGGCATACTAATGACACTCTGTTTGTCTATGTATTCACATATATACTAAGTTTTGGGTTAATACAATTCTAGCATGAATAATAAATATTTATCATGATATAAGGAAATATAAATAATAACTTTATTATTGCCTCTAGGGCATATTTCCTTCAAATTGACCTATGTGACAGATACTACCCATTTTTCTTAAAAATGTGTCAATTTATACCTCACTTTGCTGGCATATTTTACCCCCACCGAAACTTCCCCCACTTTATGCTGATATATAGTACTCCCTCCGTAAACTAATATAAGAGCATTTAGATCACTAAACTAGTGATGCAAACATTAGTTTACGGAGGGAGTATATGGCATGCCGCGTAGGCGGTTTTTATCTGGTTTTCATCGGGGTTTTTTCAGCAGTAAACCGGATGAGGCGCATTGAATCTGGTCTAGCCGGACCTGACTCACGCCCACCTCCCCTGGTCCAACCCAACCGCACCGCGACCCCTTACTCCCTTCCATTGCCTACTTCTATTGCGCCGGCGGCGGCGACTCTGCCTCGAGCCCTCGAACCAGGTCCAGACACCGCCGAGAAGCCACTCCGCGTCCTCAGCGTCACCAGAGGATGTTAGACAAAACTAGGGTTTGAACAATGCTCGATACCCTAGGTGGGTACGGCTTTCATGTATATATAGGAGAGAACGTACATGTACGTGTATTGTGTTACAACACGTATATCTACAATATACCTAGTCTAACACCCTCCCTCGATCTTAACTATGTCCTGAAACACTCAGGAGGTTGAGATTGCATCGACATCCTTCAAAAGAAGGTAAGGGCAAGGGTTTTGTAAAAATGTCAGCAAGCTTATCCTTAGAAGAAACAAACTTGATCTGAAGTAGCTTCTGTGCAACGCGTTCTCTCACAAAATGATAGTCAACTTCGATGTGTTTCGTTCGGGCATGAAATACCAGATTGGATGAAAGATATGTAGCACCGACGTTATCACACCAAAGAACAGGCGACTGGGCTTGAGAGACCTTCAACTCTCGAATTAAGGACTGCACCCATATGATCTCGGCCGTGGCATTAGCAACTGCTTTGTACTCAGCTTCAGTACTACTCCGAGACACGGTAGCTTGCTTATGAAGCTTGCCAAAGCGATCAAGTTAGGACCAAGGAACACAGCATGTCCCCCCGTGGATCGCCTATCATCGGGACTACCAGTCCAATCAGCATCAGAGAAGGCTGAGATCAAACCAGAAGCCGCAGGCTGCAGATGTAGACCATATGAAGAAGTGTGTCGAACATAGCGCAGAATGCGCTTAACAGCCGTCCAATGAGGATCGCGTGGTGCATGAAGGTACTGACACACATGGTTCACTGCAAATGATATATCTGGTCGAGTGACGAGCAAGTATTGCAGTCCACCAATGATGTTGCGGTACTCAGTGGCATCCTCAGAGGAGAGCAAGTCCCCGTCAAAAGCTGATAATTTGTCTGTGGAGGACATAGGAGTGGTAGCAGTTTTACACTGCATCATACCCGCACGTCGTAACAAACCCTAAGAGTACTTCTGCTGAGTGAGAGTCAAACCACTGTCAGAATGAAGAACCTCCAGGCCCAAAAAATAGTGCAGTCTCCCAAGATCCTTGACAGAAAAACAGCTCCTAGAGAAGTCA
The DNA here is from genome assembly GCA_021605145.1 of Aegilops bicornis. Taxonomy (NCBI): domain Eukaryota; kingdom Viridiplantae; phylum Streptophyta; class Magnoliopsida; order Poales; family Poaceae; genus Aegilops; species Aegilops bicornis. The sequence continues at coordinate 259,173,321 of CM038671.1, read as the reverse complement.
CAAGCCGATCTGCAACAGTGACGGATGAACTGACAAGTATGATGTCATCAACATAGACCAGAATGTACATGGTCACCTCAGGTCGTCGAAGAATGAATAGAGACGTGTCTGCTGTAGACGGTACAAACCCATGTGCACGAAGAGCAGCGCCAAGACGTGCATGCCACACACGAGGAGCTTGCTTCAGACCATAGAGAGCCTTGTCGAGGCGACACAAATGATGTGGCTAAGCAGGGTCAACAAAGCCTGGTGGCTGACGCATATATACCTCTTCTTCCAGAACTCAATGAAGAAAAGCATTCTGGACATCGAGCTGACGAAGCGACCAGCCTCGAGTAACATCCAACGAAAGAAGAACACGAATAGTCGTAGGTTTAATAACAGGACTAAACGTATCTTCATAATCAAGGCCATACCTTTGTTTAAATCCTTTGGCCACCAGTCGTGCCTTGTACCTCTCAATGGACCCGTCAGCATGTTTCTTCACCTTGAACACCCATTTAGAATCAATAACATTGACACAAGATGGAGGTGGAACCAGTCGCCAGGTATTATTCTTTCGAAGAGCATGGATCTCCTGTTCCATAGCAGCGCGCCAGTGTGGAATGCCAAGCGCTGCCTGAAAATGTCGTGGTTCAACCATAGGATCGGCCTCAGCACAAGCAACACAGGCCGCAAGCCATGCGACCCATTACCATTAAATGCGTTGGAGAGGCTTGACAATGCCACTCTTGCTACGCGTATGAGGGCGCGGTATGACAGGCGGCGGAGGTGTCGGAGAAGCCACCATGACAGAAGAGCCAACGTCTGGGAGCGGCACGGAAGGCACACCAGCAGGCGAGTCTACAAACTCTGCTACTACCTCTTGAGCACTGCGTTGGTTTTCCCTTGAAGAGGAAAGGGTGATGCAGTAAAGTAACGTAAGTATTTCCCTCAGTTTTGAGAACCAAGGTATCAATCTAGTAGGAGACCACGCTCAAGTCCCACGCACCTACACAAACAAATAAGAACCTTGCAACCAACACGATAAAGGGGTTGTCAATCCCTTCACGGCCACTTGCAAAAGTGAGATCTGATAGAGATGATAAGATAATATTTTTGGTATTTTTATGATAAAGACTAAAAGTAAAGAAAGCAAAATAAACGGCGCCAGAAATAGCTTGTTGACGGGAGATTAATATGATGGAAAATAGACCCGGGGACCATAGGTTTCACTAGTGGCTTCTCTCAAGATAGCATAAGTATTACGGTGGGCGAAAAAATTACTGTCGAGCAATTGATAGAATTGAGCATAGTTATGAGAATATCTAGGTATGATCATGTATATAGGCATCACGTCCGTGACAAGGAGACCGACTCCTGCCCGCATCTACTACTATTACTCAACATATCGACCGCTATCCAGCATGCATCTAGAGTATTAAGTTCATAAGAACGGAGTAACGCCTTAAGCAAGATGACATGATGTAGAGGGACAAACTCATGCAATATGATATAAACCCCATCCTTTTATCCTGGATGGCAACAATACAATACGTGTCGTTTCTCCTACTGTCACTGGGATCGAGCACCACAAGATTGAACCCAAATCTAAGCACTTCTCCCATTGCAAGAATGATCAATCTAGTAGGGCAAACCAAACTGATAATTCGAAGAGACTTGCAAAGATAACCAATCATACATAAAAGAATTCAGAGGAGATTCAAATATTGTTCATAGATAATCTTGATCATAAACCCACAATTCATCGGATCTCGACAAACACACCGCAAAAGAAGATTACATCGAATAGATCTCCAAGAGAATCGAGGAGAACTTTGTATTGAGATCCAAAGAGAGATAAGAAGCCATCTAGCTAATAAGTATGGACCCGAAGGTCTAAGGTAAACTACTCACACATCATCGGAGAGGCTTGGTGTTGATGTAGAAGCCCTCCGTGATCGATGCCCCCTCCGGCGGAGCGCTGGAAAAGGCCCCAAGATGGGATCTCACGGGTACATAAGGTTGCGGCGGTGGAAATAGGGTTTCTGATCCTCCCCTGATGTTTTCGGGGTACGTAGGTATATATAGGAGGAAGACGTAGGTCAATGGAGCCACGAGGGGCCCACGAGGGTGGAGGGTGCGCCCAGGGGGGTAGGCGCGCACCCTGCCTCGTGGCCTCCTTGTTGATTGCTTGACGTCCACTCCAAGTCCTTTGGATCACGTTTGTTCAGAAAATCACGTTCCCGAAGGTTTCATTCCGTCTGATATTCCTTTCCTTTGAAACACTGAAATAGGCAAAAAATAGCAATTTGGGTTGGGCCTCCGGTTAATAGGTTAGTCCCAAAAATAATATAAAAATGTATAATAAAGCCCATTGAACATACAAAACAGATAATATAATAGCATGGAACAATAAAAAATTATAGATACGTTGGAGACGTATCAATCATCCCCAAGCTTAATTCCTGCTCGTCCTCGAGTAGGTAAATGATAAAAACAGAATTTTTGATGTGGAATGCTATATAGTATATTTCTCAATGTAATTCTTTTTATTGTGGCGTGAATATTTAGATCCGAAAGATTCAAGATAAAAGTTTAATGTTGGCATAAAAACAATAATACTTCAAACATGCTAACCAATCAATTATGTCTTATCAAAATAACATATCCAAAGAAAGCTCATCCCTACAAAATCATATAGTTAGGCCATGCTTCAATTTCGTCACACAAAATGTTCTCATCATGCATAACCCCGATGGCAAGCCGAGCAATTGGTTCATACTTCTTAACGCGCTTCAGCCTTTTCAACCCTTACGCAATACATGAGCGCAAGCCATGGATATAGCACTATGGGTGGAATAAAGTATAATGATGGGGGTTATGTGAGAAGACAAAAAGGTAGAAAGTCTCACACCGACGCTGACTAATCAATAGGCTATGGAGATGCCCATCAATTGATGTCAATGAGAGGAGTAGGGATTGACATGCAACGGATGCACTAGAGCTATAAATATATGAAACTCAACAAAAGAAACTAAGTGGGTGTGCATCCAACTTGCTTGTTCTCGAAGACCTAGGGCATTTTGAGGAATCCCATCATTGGAATATACAAGCCAAGTTCTATAATGAAAAATTCTCACTAGTATATGAAAGTGACAACATAGGAGGCTCTCTATCATGAAGATCACGGTGCTACTTTGAAGCACAAGTGTGGAAAAAAGGATAGTAACATTGTCCCTTCTCTCTTCTCTCATTTTTTCCCTTTTTTTGTTGGGCCTTCTCTTTTTTTGGCCTCCTTTTTTTAGTCCGGAATCTCATCCCGATTTGTGGGGGAATCATAGTCTCCATCATCCTTTCCTCACATGGGACAATGCTCTAATAATGATGCTCATCACACTTTTATTACTTACAACTCAAGAATTACAACTCAATACTTAGAACAAAATATGACTCTATGTGAATGCCTCCGGCGGTGTACCGGGATATGCAATGAATAAAGAGTGACATGTATAAAAAATTATGAAAGGTGGATTTGCCACAAATACGATGTTAACTACATGATCATGCAAAGCAATATGACAATGATGGAGCGTGTCATAATAAACGGAACGGTGGTAAGTTGCATGACAATATATCTTGGAATGGCTATGGAAATGCCATGATAGGTAGGTATGGTGGCTGTTTTGAGGAAGATATAAGGATGTTTATGTGTGATATAGCGTATCATATCACGGAGTTTGGATGCACCGGCGAAGTTTGCACCAACCCTCAAGGCGAGAAAGGGCAATGCACTGCATCAGTAGAGGCTAGAAAATTGTGGAAGGTTGAGAGTGCGTATAATCCATGGACTCACATTAGTCATAAAGAACTCACATACTTATTGCAAAAGTTTATTAGCCCTCGAAGAAAAGTACTACTGCGCATGCCCCTAGAGGGATAGATTGGTAGGAAAAGACCATCGCTCGTCCCCGACCGCCACTCATAAAGAAAGCAATAAAAGAACACCTTATGTGTCAAAATTGTCACACAACTTTTACCATACGTGCATGCTACGGGACTTGCCAACCTTAACACAAGTATTTCTCAATTTCACAATTACTCAACTAGCACACTCTAATATTACCACCTTTATATCTCAAAACACTTATCAAGTATCAAACTTCTCATGATATTCAATGAACTCAATATGGAAGTTTTTATTATGCCTATCACATTCGGATTAATTTCACAATTAAAGCAAATTGCCATGCTGTTTAAGACTCTCAAAATAATATAAGTGAAGCATGAGAGATCAATAATTTCTATAAAATAAAACCACCACCGTGCTCTAAAAGATATAAGTGAAGCACTAGAGCAAAAACTATATAGCTCAAAAGATATAAGTGAAGCACATAGAGTATTCTAACAAATTCCGAATCATGTGTGTCTCTCTCAAAAGGTGTGTACAGCAAGGATGATTGTGGTAAACTAAAAAGCAAATACTCAAATCATACAAGACGCTCCAAGCAAAACACATATCATGTGATGAATAAAAATATAGCCCCAAGTAAAGTTACCGATAGACGAAGACGAAAGAGGGGATGCCTTCCGGGGCATCCCAAGCTTAGGATTTTGGTTGTCCTTAAATTTTACCTTGGGGTGCCTTGGGCATCCCCAAGCTTAGGCTCTTGCCAATCCTTGTTCCATAATCCATCTTTACCCAAAACTTGAAAACTTCACAACACAAAACTTAACAGAAAATCTCATGAGCTCCGTTAGCGAAAGAAAACAAAACACCACTTCAAGGTAATGTAATGAACTCATTCTTTGTTTATATTGGTGTTAAACCTACTCTATTACAACTTCTCTATGGTTTATAAACTCTTTTACTAGCCATAGATTCATCGAAATAAGCAAACAACACACGAAAAACAGAATCTGTCAAAAACAGAACAGTCTGTAGTAATCTGTATCTAACGCAAACTTCTGGACCTCAGAAAAATCTACCAAAATAGGAAGTCCTAGATAATTTGTTTAAGGATCTACTGAAATTGGAATCAGTATTTTATCACGTTCTGGTGATTTTAAACAATTTTTTTCGTGAACAGTAAGTTTCTGGAATTTTCAGCAAGATCAAATAACTATCATCCAAGAAGATCCTATAGGTTTCACTTGGCACAAACACTAGTTAAAACATAAAAACACATCTAACCAGAGGCTAGATCAAAGATTTATTACTAAACAGAACCAAAAATAAAGAAAATAAAACAAAATTGGGTTGCCTCCCAACAAGCGCTATCGTTTAACGCCCCTAGCTAGGCATAAAAGCAAGGATAGATGTAAGTATTGTCATCTTTGGTAGGCAATCCATATGTGGCTCTCATAATAGATTCATGAGGTAATTTAATCTTTTTTCTAGGGAAGTTTTCCATGCCTTTCCTTAACGGAAATTGGAATCTAATATTCCCTTCCTTCATATCAATAATTGCACCAATCGTTCTAAGGAAAGGTCTGCCAAGAATAATAGGACATGAAGGATTGCAATTTATATCAAGAACAATAAAATCTACAGGCACATAGTTCCTATTTGCAACAATAAGAACATCATTAATTCTTCCCATAGGTTTCTTGATAGTGGAATCCTCAAGATGCAAGTTTAAAGAACAATCATCAAAATCACGGAAGCCTAGCAAATCACACAAAGTATTTGGAATCGTAGAAACACTAGCACCCAAATCACACAAAGCATAGCATTCATGATCTTCAATTCTAATTTTAATTGTAGGTTCCCACTCATCATAAAGTTTTCTAGGGATAGAAACTTCCAACTCAAGTTTTCTTCGTAAGATTGCATCAAAGCATCAACGATATGTTTAGTAAAGGCTTTATTTTGGCTATAAGCATGAGGAGAATTTAGCACGGATTGCAACAAGGAAATACAATCTATCAAAGAGAAATTATCATAATTAAATTTCTTGAAACCCAAAATAGTGGGTTCATTGCTATGTAAAGTTTTAACCTCTTCAATCCCACTTTTACCAATTTTTGCATCAAGATCTAAAAACTCTGGATTTTTGGGACGCCTTTTAACTAAAGTTGACTCATCTCCAGTCCCATCATTATCAAGATTCATATTGCAAAACAAAGATTTAATAGGAGACACATCAATAACTTTTAGATCTTCATCTTTATTCTCATAAAAACTAGAAGAACACGCCTTCACAAAGCAATCTTTCTTAGCACGCATCCTAGCGGTTCTTTCTTTGCACTCATCAATGGAAATTATCATGGCTTTGAGAGATTCATTGATATCATGCTTAGGTGGAATAGATCTAAATTTCAAAGAATCAACATCAAGAGAAATTATATCCACGTTCCTAGCCAATTCGTCAACCTTAAGCAATTTTTTTTCAAGCAAAGTATTGAAATTCTTTTGTGAATTCATAAACTCTTTAACACTAGTCTCAAATTCAGAGGGCATCTTATTAAAATTTCCATAAAAATTGTTGTAGGAATTACCATAATTATTAGAGAAATTACTAGGGAACGGCCTAGGATTAAAGTTTCCTCTATACGCGTTGTTACCAAAATTATTCCTATCAATAAAATTCACATCCATAGATTCATTATTATTCTCAATCAAAGTAGACAAAGGCATATCATTAGGATCAGAAAAAACACTCTTATTAGCAAACAATTTCATAAGTTCATCCATCTTTCCACTCAAAAAATTAATTTCTTCTATCACATGCACCTTTTTACTAGTAGATCTTTCAGTGTGCCATTCAGAATAATTAACCATAATTTTATCTAGGAGTTTAGTAGCTTCTCCTAAAGTGATTTCCATAAAAGTGCCCCCCGCGGCCGAATCTAAAAGGTTTCTAGAAGCAACATTCAATCCGGCATAATTTTTTTGTATAATCATCCACAAATTCAAACCATGAGTAGGGCAATTACGTATCATTAATTTCATCCTCTCCCAAGCTTGTGCAACATGTTCATGATCAAGTTGCTTAAAATTCATAATATCGTTTCTAAGAGAGATGATATTAGTGGGAGGAAAATACTTAGAGATAAAAGCATCTTTGCACATATTCCAAGAATCAATACTAGATTTAGGCAAAGATGAAAACCAAGTTTTAGCACGATCTCTAAGAGAAAACATAAATAGCTTTAATTTAACAATATCATTATCCACATCTTTCTTCTTTTGCATATACACAAATCAACAAAGCTATTTAGATGGGTAGCGGCATCTTCACTAGGAAGGCCGGTGAATTGATCTTTCATAACAAGATTTAGCAAAGCAACATTAATTTCACAAGATTCAGCTTTGGTAAGAGGAGCAATCAGAGTGCTAAGAAAATCATTGTTGTTGGTATTGGCAAAGTCACACAATTTAGTATTGTCTTGAGCCATCGTGACAAGCAAGCAATCCAACACATGAGCAAACAAGAACCAAGCGAAAAAGAGGCGGACGGAAAGAGAGGGCGAATAAAACGGCAAGGGTGAAGTGGGGGAAAGGAAAACGAGAGGCAAATGGCAAATAATGTAATGCGAGGGACAAGAGTTTGTGATGTGTACTTGGTATGTCTTGACTTGTGTGTAGACTCCCCGGCAACACCTTCAGAAATCCTTCTTGCTACCTCTTGAGCACTGCGTTGGTTTTCCCTTGAAGAGGAAAGGGTGATGCAGTAAAGTAGCGTAAGTATTTCCCTCAATTTTGAGAACCAAGGTATCAATCCAGTAGGAGACCACTCTCAAGTCCCACGCACCTACACAAACAAATAAGAACCTTGCAACCAACGCGATAAAGGGGTTGTCAATCCCTTCACGACCACTTGCAAAAGTGAGATCTGATAGAGATGATAAGATGATTTTTTTGGTATTTTTATGATAAAGACTAAAAGTAAAGAAATCAAAATAAACGGCTCCAGAAATAGCTTGTTGACGGGAGATTAATATGATGGAAAATAGACCCGAGGGCCATAGATTTCACTAGTGGCTTCTCTCAAGATAGCATAAGTATTACGGTGGGTGAACAAATTACTGTCGAGCAATTGATAGAATTGAGCATAGTTATGAGAATATCTAGGTATGATCATGTATATAGGCATCACGTCCGTGACAAGTAGACCGACTCACCTTTTGCATCTACTACTATTACTCCACACATCGACCGCTATCCAGAATGCATCTAGAGTATTAAGTTCATAAGAACGGAGTAACGCCTTAAGCAAGATGACATGATGTAGTGGGATAAACTCATGTAATATGATATAAACCCCATCTTTTTATCCTCGATGGCAACAATACAATACGTGTCGTTTCCCCTCATCCTTTGGGATCGAGCACCACAAGATTGAACCCAAAGCTAAGCACTTCTCCCATTGCAAGAAGGATCAATCTAGTAGGCCAAATCAAACTGATAATTCGAAGAGACTTACAAAGATAACCAATCATACATAAAAGAATTCAGAGGAGATTCAAATATTGTACATAGACAATCTTGATCATAAACCCACAATTCATCGAAACTCGACAAACACACCGCAAAAGAAGATTACGTCGAATAGATCTCCAAGAGAATTGAGGAGAACTTTGTATTGAGATCCAAAGAGAGAGAAGAAGCCATCTAGCTAATAACTATGGACCCGAAGGTCTAAGGTAAACTACTCACACATCATCGGAGAGGCTATGGTGTTGATGTAGAAGCCCTCCCTGATCGATGCCCCCTCCGGCGGAGCACCGGAAAAGGCCCCAAGATGGGATCTCACGGGTACAGAAGGTTGCGGCGGTGGAAATAGGGTTTCTGCTCCTCCCCTGATGTTTTCGGGGTACGTAGGTATATATAGGAGGAAGTGTTGGAGAACGTAGTAATTTCAAAAATTTCCCTACGCACACACAGGACCATGGTGATGGCATAGCAACGAGAAGGGAGAGTGTCTGTCCACGCACTCGTGAGACCGAAGCGGAAGCGTTATAACAACGCTGTTGATGTAGTCGTGCGTCTTCACGATCCGACCGATCCAAGCACCGAACGTCACGGCACCTCCGAGTTCTGCACATCGTTCAGCTCGATGACGATCCCGGACTCCGATCCAGCAAAGTGTCGGGATGAGTTCCGTCACGACGGCGTGGTGGACGATGATGATGCTCCACCGGCGCAGGCTTCGCCTAAGCTCATGACGATATGACTTCTCCGGCGCAGGCTTCGCTAAGCTCCACGACGATATGACCGAAGTGGAATATGGTGGAGGGGGCACCGCTGCACGGCTAAGGAACGATCCGTAGATCAACTTGTGTGTTGGGGTGCCCCCCCCTTGTATATAAAGGAGCAAGGAGGAGGAGGCCGGCCCTTAGGAGGCGGCGCCATGGTGTGGAGTCCTACTAGGACTCCCTAGTCCTAGTAGGATTCCACCTCCCTTGTTGGAGTAGGAGAGGGGAAAGAGGGGAGAAGGAGAAGGAAGGGGCTGCGCCTTGTCCAATTCGGACCTGAAGGGGCGCAGGCCTCCTCCCTTTTGGCCTCTCCTCTATTCCCGTATGGCCCAATAAGGCCCATATACTCCCCGGCGAATTCCGTAACTCTCCGGTACTCCGAAAAATACCCGAATGACTCGGAACCTTTCCGAACTCCGAATATAGTCGTACAATATATCGATCTTTACGTCTCGACCATTTCGAGACTCCTCGTCATGTCCCCGATCTCATCCGGGACTCCGAACTCCTTCGGTACATCAAAACTCATAAACTCATAATATAAGCATCGCCGAAACCTTAAGCGTGCGGACCCTACGGGTTCGAGAACTATGTAGACATGACCTAGAACTATTCTTGGTCAATAACCAATAGCGGAACCTGGATGCCCATATTGGCTCCTACATATTCTACGAAGATCTTTATCGGTCAAACCGCATAACAACATACGTTGTTCCTTTTGTCATCGGTATGTTACTTGCCCGAGATTCGATCGTCGGTATCCAATACCTAGTTCAATCTCGTTATCGGGCAAGTCTCTTTACTCGTTACGTAATGCATCATTCCGTAACTAACTCATTAGCTACATTGCTTGCAAGGCTTATAGTGATGTGCATTACCGAGAGGGCCCGGAGATACCTCTCCGAGCAATCGGAGTGACAAAACCTAATCTCGAAATACGCCAACCCAACATGTACCTTTGGAGACACCTGTAGTACTCCTTTATAATCACCCGATTCGTTGTGACGTTTGGTAGCACCAAAGTGTTCCTCCGTAAACGGAGTTGCATAATCTCATAGTTACAGAACATGTATAAGTCATGAAGAAAGCAATAGCAACATACTAAACGATCAAGTGCTAGGCTAACGGAATGGGTCATGTCAATCACATCATTCTCCTAATGATGTGATCCCGTTAATCAAATGACAACTCATGTCTATGGCTAGGAAACTTAACCATCTTTGATTCAACGAGCTAGTCAAGTAGAGGCACACTAGTGACACTATGTTTGTCTATGTATTCACACATGTATTATGTTTCCGGTTAATACAATTCTAGCATGAATAATAAACATTTATCATGAAATAAGGAAATAAATAATAACTTTATTATTGCCTCTAGGGCATATTTCCTTGATCTCCCACTTGCACTAGAGTCAATATTCTAGTTCACATCATCATGTGATTCAACACCGATATTCACATCTGTATGTGATTAACACCCATAGTTCACATCGTCATGCGACCAACACCCAAAGGGTTTACTAGAGTCAATAATCTAGTTCACATCGCTATGTGATTAACACCAAAAGAGTACTAAGGGATGATCATGTTTTGCTCGTGAGAGAAGCTTAGTCAACGGGTCTGTCACATTCAGAGCCGTATGTATTTTGCAAATATTCTATGTCTACAATGCTCAAAGACGGGCTACTCTAGCTAATTGCTCCCACTTACGATATGTATCCAGATTGAGACTTAGAGTCATCTGGATCGAGTATAAAAAGCTTGCATCGATGTAACTCTTTACGACGGGCTCTTTTATCACCTCCATAATCGAGAAATATTTCCTTAGTCCTCACTAAGGATGTTCTTGACCAATGTCCAGGATCTACTCCTAGATCACTATTGTACTCCTTGCCAAATTCAGAGCAAGGTATACAATAGGTCCGTACATAACATAGCATACTTTATAGAACCTATGGCTGAGGCATAGGGAATGACTTTCATTCTCTTTCTATCTTCTGCCGTGGTCGGGCTTTGAGTCTTACTCAATTTTACACCTTTGTAACACAGGCAAGAACTTTTCTTTGACTGCTCCATTTTGAACTACTTCAAAATCTTGACAAGGTATGTATTTATTGAAAAACTTATCAAGCGTCTTGATCCATCTCTATAGATCTTGATGCTCAATATGTAAGCAGCTTCACCGAGGTCCTTCTTTGAAAAACTCCTTTCAAATACTCCTTTATGCTTTTCGTAATAATTCTACATTATTTCCGATCAACAATATGTTATTCACATATACTTATCGTAAATGTTGTAGTGCTCCCACTCACTTTCTTGTAAATACAGGCTTCTCCAAAAGTCTGTATAAAACCATATGCTTTGATCACACTATCAAAGCGTTTATTCCAACTCCGAGATGCTTGCACCAGTCCATAGATGGATCATTGGAGCTTGCACATTTTGTTAGCTCCTTTAGGATTGACAAAACCTTCTGGTTGCATCATATACAACTCTTCTTTAATAAATCCATTAAAGAATGTAGTTTTGACATCCATTTGCCAGATTTCATAAAATGTGACAATTGCTAACATGATTCGGACAGACTTAAGAATCGCTACGAGTTTGAGAAAATCTCATTGTAGTCAACACTTTGAATTTGTCGAAAACCTTTTTGCGACAAGTCGAGCTTTGTAGATAGTAACACTACTATCATCATCTGTCTTCCTCTTGAAGATCCATTTATTTAACTTGACTTGCTGATCATCGAGCAAGTCAACCAAAGTCCACACTTTGTTCTCATATATGGATCCTTTCTCGATTTTATGGCCTCAAGCCATTTCGCGGAATCTGGGCTCATCATCGCTTCCTCATAGTTCGTAGGTTCATCATGGTCTAGTAACATGACTTCCGAACACGATTACCGTACCACTAAGTGCGGATTTTGCTCTGGAAGACCTACGAGGTTTGGTAGCAACTTGATCTGAAGTTTTATGATCATCATCATTAACTTCCTCACTAATTGGTGTAGGAATCACTGAACTGATTTACGTGATGAACTACTTTCCAATAAGGGAGAAGGTACAATTACCTCATCAAGTTCTACTTTCCTCCCACTCACTTCTTTTCGAGAGAAACTTCTTCTCTAGAAAGGATCCACCTTAGCAACGAATAACTTGCCTTCGGATCTTGTGATAGAAGGTGTACCCAATAGTTACCTTTGGGTATTCTATGAAGACGCACTTCTCCGATTTGGGTTCGAGCTTATCAGGTGAAAACTTTTTCACATAAGCATCACAACTCCAAACTTTAAGAAACGACAGCTTAGGTTTCTTTGTTAAACCATAGTTCATACGGTGTCGCCTCAACGGATTTAGATGGTGCCCTATTAAACGTGAATGCAGCCTGTCTCTAATGCATAACCCCAAAAGCGATATTGGTAAATCGGTAAGAGACATCATTGATCGCACCATATCAAAATAAAGTACGGTTACGATGTTCGGACACACCATAACGTTGTGGTGTTCCGTGGCGTGAGCTGTGAAACTATTCCACTTTGTTTTAATTGAAGACCAAACTCGTAACTCAAATATTCATCTCCACGATCAGATCGCGAAACTTTATTTTCTTGTTACGGTGATTTTCTACTTCACTCTGAAATTCTTTGAACTTTTCAACTATTTCAGACTTATGTTTCATCAAGAAGATATACGCATATCTGCTCAAATCATCTGTGAAGGTCGGAAAATAATGATACTTGCCACGAGCATCAACACTCATTGAATCGCATACATCGGTATGTATTATTTCCAATAAGTCAAGAGCTTGTTCCATTGTTCCGGAGAACGGAGTTTTAATCATCTTGCCCAAAAGGCACGGTTCGCAAGCATCAAATGATTCAAAATCAAGTGATTCCAAAAGTCCATCAAAGATGGATTTTTCTTCATGCGCTTTACACCAATATGACCTAAACGGCGATTGCTACAAATAAGTTGCACTATCATTATTAACTTTTCATCTTTTGGTTTCAATATTATGAATATGTGTATCACTATTATCGAGATCCAATGAACCATTTTCATTGGGTGTGTAACCATATAAGGTTTTATTCATGTAATCAGAACATCAATTTATTCTCTTACTTAAATGAATAATCAGATTGCCATAAACATGATCAAATCATATTTATGCTCAACACCAAATAACACTTATTTAGGTTCCACACTAATCCCGAAAGTATAGGGAGTGTGCGATGATGATCATATCAATCTTGGAACTACTTCCAACACTCATCGTCACTTCCCCTTCAACTAGTTTCGCTCATTCCGCAACTCCTGCTTCAAGTTACTACTCTTAGCAACTGAACCAGTATCAAATACCGAGGGGTTGCTACGAACACTAGTAAAATACACATCAATAATCAGTATATCAAATATACCTTTGTTCACTTTTCCATCCTTCTTATCCGCCAAATACTTGGGGCAGTTCCGCTTCTAGTGACCAGTTCCATTGCAGCAAAAGCACTTAGTCTCGTGCTTAGGTCCGCACTTGGGCTTCTTCACTCGAGCAAGAACTTGCTTGCCGTTCTTCTTTGAAGTTCCCCTTCTTCCCTTTGCCCTTTTCCTTGAGACTAGTGGTCTTTGTCAATCATCAACACTTGATGCTCTTTCTTGATTTCTACCTTCGTCGATTTCATCACGAAGAGCTGAATCGTTTTCGTCATCCCTTGCATACTATAGTTCATCACGAAGTTCTAGTAACTTAGTGATGGTGACTAGAGAATTCTGTCAATCACTATCTTATCTGGAAGATTAACTCCCACTTGATTCAAGCGATTGAAGTACCCGGACAATCTGAGAACATGCTCACTAGTTGAGCGATTCTCTTCCATCTTTTAGCTATAGAACTTGTTGGAGACTTCATATCTCTCAACTCGGGTATTTGCTTGAAATATTAACTTCAATTCCTGGAACATCTCATATGGTCCATGACGTTCAAAACGCCTTTGAAGTCCCGATTCTAAGCCGTTAAGTATGGTGCACTAAACTATCAAGTAGTCATCATATTGAGCTAGCCAAACGCTCATAACGTCTGCATTTGCTCACAAGGTCATCACCTAGCGGTGCATTAAGGACATAATTCTTACGTGCAGCAATGAGGATAAACCTCAGATCACGGATCCAATCCGCATCATTGCTACTAACATTTTTCAATACAATTTTCTCTAGGAACACATATAAAAACATAGGGAAGCAACAACGCGAGCTATTGATCTACAACATAATTTGCAAAATACTACCAGGACTAAGTTCATGATAAATTTAAGTTTAATTAATCATATTAAAACTCCCACTTAGACGGACATCTCTCTAGTCATCTAAGTGATTACGTGATCCAAATCAACTAAACCATGTCCGATCATCACGTGAGATGGAGTAGTTTCAATGGTGAACATCACTATGTTGATCATATCTACTATATGATTCACGTTCGACCTTCGGTCTCCGTGTTCCGAGGCCATATCTGTTATATGCTAGGCTCGTCAAGTTTAACCTGAGTATTCTACGTGCGCAACTGTTTTGCACCCGTTGTATTTGAACGTAGAGCCTATCACACCCGATCATCACGTGGTGTCTCAAAGACGAAGAACTTTCATAGCGGTGCATACTCGGGGAGAACACTTCTTGATAATTTTAGTGAGAGATCATCTTATAATGCTACCGTCAATTAAAGCAAGATAAGATGCATAAAGGATAAACATCACATGCAATCAATATAAGTGATATGATATGGTCATCATCATCTTGTGCTTGTGATCTCCATCGCCAAGCACCGTCATGATCACCCGTGTCACCGGCGCGTCCCCTTGATCTCCATCGTAGCATCGTTGTCGTCTCGCCAACTATTGCTTCTACGACTAACGCTACTGCTTAGTGATAAAGTAAAGCAATTACAGGGCGTTTGCATTTCATACAATAAAGCGACAACCATATGGTTCCTGCCAGTTGCCGATAACTCGGTTACAAAACATGATCATCTCATACAATAAAATATAGCATCACGTCTTGACCATATCACATCACAACATGCCCTGCAAAAACAAGTTAGACGTCCTCTACTTTGTTGTTGCAAGTTTTACGTGGCTGCTACGGGCTGAGCAAGAACCGTTCTTACCTACGCATCAAAACCACAACGATACTTCGTCAAATAGACTCCGTTTAACCTTCTCAAGGACCGGGCGTAGCCACACTCGATTCAACTAAAGTGAGAGAGACAGACACCCGCCGGTCACCTTTAAGCAACGAGTGCTCGGGCGGTGAAACCAGTCTCAGCGTAAGCGTCTGGCGTAATGTCGGTCCGGGCCGCTTCATCTCACAATACCGCTGAACCAAAGTATGACATGCTGGTAGGCAGTATGACTTGTATCGTCCACAACTCACTTGTGTTCTACTCGTGCACATGACATCAACGCATAAAACCAGGCTCTGATACCACTGTTGGAGAACGTAGTAATTTCAAAAATTTCCCTACGCACACACAGGACCATGGTGATGGCATAGCAACGAGAAGGGAGAGTGTCTGTCCACGTACCCTCGTAGACCGAAAGCGGAAGCGTTATAACAACGCGGTTGATGTAGTCAGACGTCTTCACGATCCGACCGATCCAAGCACCGAACGCACGGCACCTCCGAGTTACGCACACGTTCAGCTCGATGACGATCCCCGGACTCCGATCCAGCAAAGTGTCGGGGATGAGTTCCACGTCGACGACGGCGTGGTGACGATGATGATGCTCCACCGACGCAGGCTTCGCCTAAGCTCATGACGATATGACTTCTCCGGCGCAGGCTTCGCCTAAGCTCCGACGATATGACCAAGTGGAATATGGTGGAGGGGGCACCGCCTGCGGCTAAGGAACGATCCGTGAGATCAACTTGTGTGTTACGGGGTGCCCCCCCTTGCGTATATAAAGGAGCAAGGAGGAGGCCGGCCCTTAGGAGGCGCGCCATGGTGTGGAGTCCTACTAGGACTCCCTAGTCCTAGTAGGATTCCACCTCCCTTGTTGGAGTAGGAGAGGGGAAAGAGGGGAGAAGGAGAAGGAAAGGGGCTGCGCCTTGTCCAATTCGGACCTGAAGGGGGCGCAGGCCTCCTCCCTTTGGCCTCTCTCCTCTATTCCCGTATGGCCCAATAAGGCCCATATACTCCCCGGCGAATTCCGTAACTCTCCTGTACTCGAAAAATACCCGAATGACTGAACCTTTCCGAACTCCGAATATAGTCGTACAATATATCGATCTTTACGTCTCGACCATTTCGAGACTCCTCGTCATGTCCCCGATCTCATCCGGGACTCCGAACTCCTTCGGTACATCAAAACTCATAAACTCATAATATAACCGCCATCGAAACCTTAAGCGTGCGGACCCTACGGGTTCGAGAACTATGTAGACATGACCTAGAACTATTCTTGGTCAATAACCAATAGCGGAACCTGGATGCCCATATTGGCTCCTACATATTCTACGAAGATCTTTATCGGTCAAACCGCATAACAACATACGTTGTTCCTTTTGTCATCGGTATGTTACTTGCCCGAGATTCGATCGTCGGTATCCAATACCTAGTTCAATCTCATTACTGGCAAGTCTCTTTACTCGTTACGTAATGCATCATTCCGTAACTAACTCATTAGCTACATTGCTTGCAAGGCTTATAGTGATGTGCATTACCGAGAGGGCCCAGAGATACCTCTCCACAATCGGAGTGACAAAACCTAATCTCGAAATACGCCAACCCAACATGTACCTTTGGAGACACCTGTAGTACTCCTTTATAATCACCCAGTTACGTTGTGACGCTTTGGTAGCACCAAAGTGTTCCTCCGGTAAACGGGAGTTGCATAATCTCATAGTTACAGGAACATGTATAAGTCATGAAGAAAGCAATAGCAACATACTAAACGATCAAGTGCTAGGCTAACGGAATGGGTCATGTCAATCACATCATTCTCCTAATGATGTGATCCCGTTAATCAAATGACAACTCATGTCTATGGCTAGGAAACTTAACCATCTTTGATTCAACGAGCTAGTCAAGTAGAGGCACACTAGTGACACTATGTTTGTCTATGTATTCACACATGTATTATGTTTCCGGTTAATACAATTCTAGCATGAATAATAAACATTTATCATGAAATAAGGAAATAAATAATAACTTTATTATTGCCTCTAGGGCATATTTCCTTCAGGAAGTAGTAGGTCGGTGGAGCCACGAGGGGCCCACGAGGGTGGAGGGCGCGCCCAGGGGGGTAGGCACACCCCCTGCCTCGTGGCCTCCTCATTGATTGCTTGACGTCCACTCCAAGTCCTCTGGATCACGTTTGTTCAGAAAATCACGTTCCTGAAGGTTTCATTCCGTTTGATATTATAATTTGGGCTAGGCCTCCGGTTAATAGGTTAGTCCCAAAAATAATATAAAAATGTATAATAAAGCCCATTGAACATCTAAAACAGATAATATAATAGCATGGAACAATCAAAAATTATAGATACGTTGGAGACGTATCATCTGGCAAGGGAGAGTCCACGGGCTCTGCATGCCCCGAAGTGGCGGCGGCGGGCCAGCGATCTTTGGGCCGGAGTGGTCGGGCGAGGACGGCCCACGCAGGGCAGAGGCCGGGGAGGCCGCCGGCCCAGGCGTGGCAGCCGGGCTAGGCGAGGCCGGGTTAGGCGGGGTGGCCGCCCCACCCGATCCACGTGCATGGGGGATGCACGTGCAATCGACGTCAAGTGCCCCTTCAAGCGACTCATCTGGCGTCACGCCTGCA
This sequence comes from Aegilops bicornis, assembly GCA_021605145.1. Lineage (NCBI taxonomy): Eukaryota > Viridiplantae > Streptophyta > Magnoliopsida > Poales > Poaceae > Aegilops > Aegilops bicornis. Next base: position 259,155,330 of record CM038671.1, on the reverse strand, counting down.
GTTGGTGCCGTAGCAACCACGTCATCATGAAGAAGCTCAGGGCGAGCGCCCCATCCAGTTCCTGCACCATGGTTAGGCAACAAGAGAGGAGAATTTGCAGCATCTACAAATTGATCAGGCCAAACTGAAAAGGAGTGCAGCTCGGTAGCGGTAGTATTAGTGGATGGTGAGAGCGTGGAAAAATGGAAAACAGTCTCATCAAAGACAACATCACGTGAAATGTAAACACGATTCGTCGGAATGTGGAGACACTTATAACCTTTGTGAAGAGGATTGTATCCGAGAAACACACACTTCTTAGATCGATACTCGAGTTTATGCTTATTGTACGGTCGAAGATGTGGCCAACACGCACAACCAAACACTTTGAGAAGAGAGTAATCTGGAGTTTCATGAAGTAATACCTCTAGGGGAGATTTCATGTGAAGAAGTCGTGTGGGAAGCCTGTTTATCAAAAGACAAGCAGTAACAAAAGCATCACTCCAGAACCGGAATGGGACAGAGGCATGTGCAAGCAGTGTTAAGCCAGTTTCAACTATGTGACAGTGCTTGCGCTCAGCTACACCGTTCTGCTGATGTGTATGAGGACAAGACACATGATGCGAGATGCCAAGCTTCTGGAAGAAGGTATTAAGGTTGCGATATTCGCCCCCCCCATCAAACTGAACATGGACAATTTTGCACTTAAGCAACCTCTCAACATGAGCTTGAAATTTCATAAAAACATGAAACACATCAAATTTGCGCTTAATAAGATAAATCCAAGTAAAGCGACTAAAGGCATAAATGAAACTGACATAATAGTTGTGACCACTAACAGAAGTTTGGGCATAGCCCCACACATCCGAAAACACAAGTTCAAGAGGAGCCTTGACAACACGACTCGATACAGAGAAATGTAACTGATGACTCTTGCCTTTTTGACACGCATCACACACGAGAAACTCCTTATTGCTTGACTCAACAGGAAGACTATGGCGATGAAGCAAATGGCGCACAATGCGAGTGGCAGGATGGCCGAGGCGAGAATGCCACTGCGACGACGACACCCGAACACCATTGAAAACTTCAGAAACAGGTGGCACATCAAGAGCATATAGGCCATGGCGAGCTCGACCACTAAGAAGAACGTCCCTCGTGTCCCGGTCCTTAACAAAAAAATGGAAAGGGTGAAACTCAACAAACACATTGTTGTCACGAGTTAATTTAGGAACCGAGAGCAAACTACGTGTGACTGAAGGAACACGAAGAACATCAAGGAGACGCAAGGTTTTAGTGGTACATGAAAGAAGAGATGCCTGACCAACATGTGAGATGGGCATACCTGATCCATTGAATCATGGACCTGGTCATGACCAGTGTAGAGTGGCGAGTAGTAGCCACTTGTCGAGCTGACTTCGGGATGATCTGTGGCACCAGTGTCCATGTACCAGGAAGGATCCACAGAATAAGAAGGAGTAAACCCAGGCTCATGTGTAGCGAGAGCAGCTTGTTTCTCATTGCCTTTCCTGTTGTTCCCAATGCCAAGGAAGTCGCGTTTGAAGCGGCGATGGCAGCGAGACGCCAAGTGCCCCTCGATGACGCAGAGTTGACACTCAACCCCACCACCACATGCCTCGCAGTGTAGCCGCTTGCGGCCAGCCGTCGGAGGAGGTGGAGCGGGCGAACGGGGCTGGTTACCCGCGGACGGCGGCGCCTTCTGCTTGGCACCACGGGCACCCCCACGAAGTGCAGCGTTCGCAGAAGGGCCCTCTGTGTAGACGCCGACGAAGCGGCGAGCAGCTAGCTGCTGTTCGGTGTTGAGGAGGCGCGCGTACAGGTCGCGAGGCGGCATCGGCGTGTCACGTCCATTGATGTTTTCAACAAGAGAATCATAGTCCTCATCAAGCCCATTGAGAATGAACGAAGTAAACTCCTCATCACGGAGAGGCTTCCCAATAGATGACAATGTATCAGCCAAACTTTTGACCTTGTTGGAGAAGGTCGTGACAGAGAGATCATTTTTCTTAACCTCACCCAGTTGGTTACGAATGGCAGAGAAATGTGCCAACGACTATGAGGAGAAGCTGGAGTCGAGCGTGGCCCAGGCATCCCTCGACGTCGCGGCAAAGACCACCATGCCGGCCACGGAGGGAGTGAATGAGGACTAAATGGCACCTAGAATAGCTTGATCCTGAGCAATCCACCGACGATGAGCAGAGTTGGACACCATAACGGAGCCACCAGCAGCCGAGGGAACCGGAACCATGGCCGGGGGACACGGCAGCGCATCACAACATACCCCTCAAGGTAGTGACTACGCATCGGTGACAACACCGAGCACGCCCACAGGAGGTAGTTATCGCCAGAGAGCTTCACCGTCACCGGATGAGCCGAAGTGGAGCACGGTCCCTGGTTCAGCCACCTGCGGGAGCTGCGAAGTCGTCGTCGGAGGAGCATCAGACGGAATCAGCGCATCGGCCTACGGAGGCGTACGGTAGTGTTGGTGATGACCGTAGGGCGCCGTAGGAGGTACGTCGTAGGGCTGCAGCGACGCGACGTACGGCACAGGGGCAGCATAGGGCGCGCCATACGGCGCCTCGTAGGGCACCGTGGAGGACAAAGCATACGACGCCGGCGCGACGGACGGCGACGGCGAGGGCGCGACTTATGGCGCTGGATACGGCCCGCCGTAGGGCACCTGGACAGGGGCACCATGGGGGCCTGAAGATGGCGACGCAACATGCGATGGGATCCCGACGTAAGGCGGCGGCAGCATGTGATGGAATCCCGCCGTAAGAGGCATCGCGCTGCGTAGAGGCGCCATACGGGCGAGCGAACGCTGGATCACGGGGCAGCTGCATGCGATCGTAGGAGTTCGGTGCCAGCAACTCATCACGGGCGAGCGATGGCGGGACCACGGGCGATCGGGGCGCTGGCGGGCGCGATCCCGATGCGGCCGGACGGGCCCAGGCGAGCGGGATGGACGCCATGAACGGCGATTCTGTCGCCAGGGTTGACGGAGGCGGCACGGCGGCGAAGGCCGACGCGGCGGCGGCAGAGGAAGCGGAAGTATAGCGCGGATCGAACGCGTCGTCTGATACCATGTTAGACAAAACTAGGGTTTAAACAATACTCGATACCCTAGATGGATACGGCTGTCATGTATATATAGAAGAGAACATACAGATACATGTATTGTTTTACAATACAAATATCTACAATATACCTAGTCTAACAGAGGAAGGGGGAGAAAGAGAGGCGGCGAGCCGGCAAGGACGGGAGCCTCTCCGCCGACGGCCTCCGGAGGAGGCAGGGGCGGGGCGCCCATGGCCGCCAACCTCTGCGCGGCCTCCTCTGCAGCCTATCGTGACGCGCGCTGGTAGACGCCGCTTCCGTGCAAAAAGGCCCGCCGCTTCGGGCAGCCACGTCGGTTGTGGGCGCCGTAGCGTCGCGCCGGTCCAAATGCCGCTGCGCCGGGGCCGCACACTGCCGGGGAGCATCGCCCCGGTGTTGCTAGCACGCTGCCGAACGCCGCGCGGTTGGCCGCCGCCACCGAAGGCGTAGCCCGGATGAGCCCGCGCTCTGGCTCTGCGGGATGAGGCGATCACCACGTGGTTGGCCGCCATGTGCTCCGCACTGGGAGCCACCGAGGCCACGCCGCACGCTGGGAGGTGAGGTTGTGTGCCCTCGCCGTACTAGGAGGCACGCTCCAGTGCGTCGTTTGGGTTCGTTGGCGATTCATGCGTTGTGCCGTGGGAGATGCCTCACCCGTGGGCTGAGAGCCACCGTGCGCTCCGAGGCCAGAATCGAGCGACGTTCCGTGTCTATGGAAGCCGGTCGCCAAACAGTGGACTTTTTTTTTCGCTGAGAAACGGCAAGACATCATGAATCGAAGAAAATCACAGTTCCTGGTTCTGCGGCGGTCGAAGCATAAGCTTGACCGTGTCGTGGTTTTGAGACACGGGCGAGTACAAGGAGCCGCTAGGGGAATCCTAGGAGCTCCAAGAGCTCGTGCGACTCACTGGATCGAGCAAACGCGCTCGGCCTGAAGCTGTTAGAAGTCACTGAAGAGTACGAAATATGCATTGGCAGAATTACTAAAGGTGCCTCTAGAAACTTCAAGTCAACGCTAAAAAAAAGTTGCATCCAACTTGTGGCCAGATAACTCTGCTTTACTGTGCAGTGCATTGTTGGTATGCACAAGGTTGTTCTGAAAAATAAAGCAGTACTACTATTCTGTTATACAATTTGCAATATCGAAAAAACTTTTGATGTTTTGGCAGGTAGCACTCCGAATCTCATTCTCAGAGATTTCAGTTTTGCAGGTTTGAGGAAATCGCTACAGCTTCAATGGTGGCAAGGATTCAACTGCAATATCTTTATGCTCTCTTCCGCTCATCATTCCAAGTGCATTCAGAGGCTTATTGGTTGATGCCAATATTTAGAATGCCAATTATTGGCAAGTCCAAAAAATTGGCTACCAATTGGTTGCCTACAAATTAGCTTTTCACTCACTTTTGAATTTCCTTTTCACAAGGTAACAATGTATTTACCAAATAGGTACATCTGCATTTGCTTCGGGCTGGCTACTACCTTCACCAAATTAGTTCCAAGCCATGGAGGCCAAACGAATCTCACCCTTCAGAACTGCCCTATGCGGACCGTCTTACTTCAAGGACCCTAAAACATTTCCTGAAGTTGATTCGTTGTTTGCTGCGTAAAAACTCGCAAAGATTTTACTTCCCTGGTTGATTCTTGTTCTTCAGTAGGAATATCAGTTTCATGCCTTCTTGCCCCGCAGCTTCAGTTTTGCCATTGGAGACTATCAGGACAGATTTCAAGTCTGCCTGGAAGCTTTGTTGAAACAAAAACCAAGTGCGGCACATTTCTTTCCAGGGATCTAATATGATTCTGGAATATTCAATACCCATGCATATCTTCATACTAAATTGGTCTCTATAGGTTGGTCAAGAACAATTATCTCCTAGTTCAGTTTTTCTCTCGATAAAAGGCGCTTTTATCACCTACTCCCTCCGTCCCATAATATAAGAGCGTTTTTGACACTACACTAGTGTCAGAAACTCTCTTATATTATGGGACGCAGGGAGTAGTTCAGTTGGGTAGCCTCCTTTCTGAAGAGCATATTGTCTCTGACAGGGATGTTTGGTCTTTCCTCAACCTGCAAGGTTACATACTCCAGGCTTTATGATCAAGGCGGTGTTCAAACCTTTATTGGTAGATGTTAGGTCACTCTGTGATCTGTGGATCAGGGTAAGATTTATTACAGCATTCTCTGAGAAAGTTAACTACTAATAAGCCTCTATTACTATGGTATTCTGAACTTTCACCTCATATTCTGTAAAACTAACTTGGCACCTTAGTAGTTTGCGGTCATCTACCCTTTCATTTCATGTATAAAGTTTCAATCTCTCATGCATTTGTTTGTACTTGCTCTGATTTCAGGTACACTTGTAGTGTGAGCATACATGACACTGTCCCGAATGCACTCCTGATTGATGGGTCAGGCGCATTTAAACAAGCTGGATACCCACTGAAAGGGCATTTAAACATGACAATAGAAACAAAAGCAGAAAATATATCTGGATACCAGGCAGTTGATCTTCTTTGATCTACCAGCAGAAAATAAAGATGTTGCAAGAAAGGGCCAAAACTGATCCACGACAAATGAGTCTTCTGTACTAGACACAATATCCAGTGAAATTCATGCTTTCCAGACAGAACGTAAGGCTTGTAAATCTTGTGGTGTTTGCCTTGTATCAAGATGTTGTGGATGTATCTTTTTGTGTGAAATATATGTATCTATATGTCCAGTTTGTACCGCTCTAATGTGACGGAAGTTACACACTTGTTTTTTTTACTAGAAAAGGCAAACCATTGTCTACCTTATGCATTCAAAACGAGCATTACTCCTTTGGGGTGTTCTTGTAATATCCTTTCTAATCAATGAATTTGGTAGCTCTTCTACCAACATTCGAAAAGCCAGAGCCCGGATTATTTTTTTTTTGCTTTTGGAAAAGGAGGAAGACCCACTGCCTCTGCATCTGGGCGATGCATGCAGCCAGAGCCCGGATGACCAGAGGTCAATTACAAGTTTAATCTGACAGAGTTTTCTCAATGGTCATAACATTTTTTGTGTGCCCACGCAATCCACATTTCAGGAACTTTCATGATCCGCATTTCAAGAACTACCAATTTCACATTCAGCAGGTTGTCACCAATTTCATTCAACACTTTGCATTGAACACTACATATTACAGGACAAAACAAACACTGCAACGCAGCAAGCCTGCAAGTGTACAGACAATTTACTCTGCTCGGGGTGCACTGAATTGTCATCCACGCATTTACATATTTTGCATCCGAAAAGCTCCAGGCATCGAGGCAGAAGATCTCTGCGACTTCATGCGGCCGGTTGAACGATCAGCAGCGCCTTCTTCCTGATCAACGTCTTCTTGGCCGTGACTCTTTCTCGGAGGCATCAACGGAGCGAACTCCACCACCTCCTCCTTTATGGACACCGCCATCGTGTCGATCTTGGCAGCAGCAGTAGGAGCAGTAACGGTGGCGAACCACGGGAGCTTCAGCGCGGCGGCCGCCGTCAGCCGGTTGTCGGGGTTGCATGTAAGAAGACCGTTGAGGACCTCGAATCCCTCCGCGGACAGCGTCTCCACCGGGAACAGATCTCGCAGCGTGCTCTGCTGCCCCGGCACCAGCGGCGGCGGGGCGGTGTGCGGCAGCGACGTGAACCCCGGCCACGTCGTGTCGTCTGGCACACCCACCACTTGGAAGATCCTTTGGAACAGATAGATGAATTCGTCGGCCCGGAAAATCCTCTTGCCCGAGAGCATCTCCGCCATGACGCACCCAAGAGCAGGGGCGGAGACAGGGGGGTGCGAGCAGGGGCTAGACACCCCCAACCGATCGCACCCTCCAATGACTTTCAGCGAGCAGTGTGGTACTATGTACGTATATGTACTGTTGCTGTGCTAATGGCCGGGAGTAATAATTAACTTAATTAGCCCAAGCTTGATCAACAACGTACCGAACTAAAAGCCCAGCCCATGTGACATCGTGGCATTGCCCTGTGCCGTTTGTTTTGCCATGCCATCAATCAGAATCATCAAATCAGCATCCGATCAGATCGACCGTGTATCTGCGTCTCGCTGCTATACGGGAGTCTAGGTCTAGTGCGCTTCCCGTGGCCACTTGCCGCCGTTCGCCTCGCCGCCGTCCACAATCACATATTCACATACGAGCACGGAGGGACGCCAGAGATTGGAGACCTGCTGTGAGCATCCATGTATTTCAATCTGTCCACTTAGTAGTCCTGCAACGGCGGCCTCTTTTTGCCGCCGGCGTTCCGCACGCAGATGGGGCCGTCAAGCTAACTCTCTGGCTATCGTTTCTTAAGGTACATATATACAGCTAATCTACTCTTTGATGCATCAATTTTAAATAACTTAATTCATAAGAATAGTTAATTACTACATCTACTGAGATGAGATATAGATCTAATTTATCTGTTCTTTCATTTAGCTATACAATATTATCTAGTTTAACCTTGAGAGGAATTAAGAATAATGCAGATTATACTTTCTCCATACTTAATATGGGACTGAGGGAGTAACTTTTATAAATCTTATAGATAAATGTGTGCATAGCTAAATCTAAACAAACAGTCTGACAACATTTATTGTTTTTTTTTTTGCGAATACACAACATTTATTCTTGTGACTTGTATAACTAAGACAAATTATACATGTTATGTTATTCAAAAATGTATGTTCGTGAGTGTGAGACTTGATTCTTGCTTCTTTGCCCCTCTATATCCAAATCCTGACTCTGCCCCTGCCCAAGAGACCATGTGTCCACGAGCGCCTCGTAGCCCTCTTTCCCTAGGAGCATCTCGGGCGCCCGGTACTCGCCCATGCCAACCTCCTCCTCGTACGGCGGCGCCTCCGACATGGACATGGCGACGCCGAAGTCGCAGATCTTGACGACTTCCTCTCCGACGAGGATGTTAGCAGGATTGATGTCGCGGTGGACGATGTGGCACCTGTGGATGAAGGTGCACACCGTGGCCTCCGGGAGCCCGCCGCCCCTCTTGCTCAGGAGAAGTTTGAGGCTCTTGCCCTCGACGTAGTCCATGACGAGGCAGAGCTCGTCGGTCACGTAGTCGAGCGTGACGCCGCGGAAGCCGACGATGTGCGGGTGGCCGCCGCAGGCGTCGAGGAAGCGGGCCTCCCGCAGCACCTCGTGGGGGTCGGCGGGGTCGTGGAGGGACTTGATGGCGACGAGCTGGCCGGTGGCGCGGCACCGCGCCTTGACGACGGCGCCGAACTTGGCTGCGCCGAGGCGCGACTCCTGTAGTAGCCATAGATGGTCCCGACGACGACGCGCCTCCTCTTGCGGCACATGGCTCCCGGCTGGCTGGCGTGGCCGTCGAGGGACGCGGCGCATTGCTTGCAGGTGAACGCCATCGGACCGATCGGCGTGCTGAAGAGAGTGCTGAAATAAGCCACGGCATCTGGTGCAGTCGGGCTCGTCGGGCGTATTGGGTTCGCGCGGGACGTGCGGGATGCACTGGTGGTGCGGTCGCGCGCGGAACGTGCGGGACGCAGCGCCGTAGGTGTGCGTACATGTGTAGTGTGTGTGCTCGTGGCTTGTAGTCGGATGGCGACGTAGTATGCAGCAGGCGCAGCGAAGCAACATGACGTTGAGGTCGTGCGGACGAGAAACCCGGGCTCACGATCGGATGACCGGATCACCAGGGAGAGTCCGTGGGTGCTACGTCTTGGCTAGCTATAAAGCCGGCTGTACGTTGAGGCTGTTAGTGCATGCAGGTGAGCTGCGTACGTGTGTATAGGGAGACTGAGTCGGAGTTAGTTGGCATCGTGGCGTGGGTAGGGCAAGGATGGAGTACGTGCTCTAGTGGGTGTGGGTTCCCGGCCTATAAAAGCCATTGTACTCCTCAGTTGTAACAATGAGCCGTGATGTAGCCTGTGAATACAAGAAAAAAAAATTGAGGCATTCGTGCGCCCACGGCGGCGTTCGTGCGCCGGCCGGGAAAGTCATTGTGTCTGTGTGTCCTTCTTCCTCCTCCAGTCCTCTTCCTCCTTGAGTGCAAGGCGAGTGCAGAGGCGAGAGAGAGAGGGCGGCAACAACAATTGGTATCATGAGCTTGGTCGTCTTGGGCCATGCTGGAGGCGTGCCGACGATGGCGGCGTTCGTCGGCGGCCGCGCGGAGCTCCGGGCCGTGTGTCGGCCTGTGAAGGTGCGCAGCGCGACAGCTGTCATGGCGGATGTGGAAGTGGTGCGCGGTGAGTCCGCGACGAGCACGACGGACATGGAGGTCGAGGCGGTGCGGCTGCGCGCATGGTGACGACGACGGCGGCGGACCGGACGCGACCGGTGCGTGTTATGGGTGCGCACTGGACGCGTCAGACGCGTCGGAACCGCAGGAGTGGACTGCGTCGGGGCGCTGGACCTGGTCGCGCAGATCGCGTACGTGCGCGGCGGGAGCACGGGCCGGGAGCGCGGGGACGTGGGGAGTGCGCGCGAAAAGCACGGCAGTCGCGGAGACGTGGAGGTCGTGAAGGACCTGCGTGGTGGCGCAGAGGTCGCGGCGCCTCGGCGCGGACAACCGTGGAGGCGCGCGGCACGGAGACGCGGCGAGCGGCGGCTTGTGCCAAAGACGCAGCGGAGGAGTCCACGGCGCCGAGACGACCTCGATGAGGCAGGGCTCCTGTCGGCAGGCCATGCGGCGACGTCGTGGCTTAGGGAGAGTGTGTTGGAATAAGCCACGGCATCTGATGCAGTCAGGCTCGTCGGGCGCGTCGGGTGCGCGCGGAACATGCGAAACGCATTGATGGTGTGATCGGGCTCGCCGGGCGCGTCGAGTGCGTGCGGGACGTACGGGACGCAGCGCCGAGTAGGTGTGCGTACATGTGTAGTGTGTGTGCTCGTGGCTTGTAGTCGGATGGCGACGTAGTATGCACCAGGCGCAGCGAAGCAACATGACGTTGAGGTCGTGCGGACGAGAAATCCGGGCTCACGATCGGATGACCGGATCAAGAGTCCGTGGGTGCTACGTCTTGGCTAGCTACAAAGCCGGCTGTATGTTGAGGCTGTTAGTGCATGCAGGTGAGCTGCGTACGTGTGTATAGGGAGACTGAGTCGGAGTTAGTTGGCATCGTAGCGTGGGTAGGACAAGGATGGAGTACGTGCTCTAGTGGGTGTGTGTTCCCGGCCTATAAAAGCCATTGTACTCCTCAGTTGTAGCAGTGAGCCAAGATGTAGCCTGTGAATACAAGCAAAAAAGATTAGGGCATTCGTGCGTCCACAGCAGTGTTCGTGCGCCGGCCGGGAAAGTCATTGTGTCTGTGTGTTCTTCTTCTTCCTCCAGTCCTCTTCTTCCTCGAGTGCAAGGCGAGTGCAGAGGCGAGAGAGAGAGAGGGCGGCAACAACAGAGAGATGGCGGAGACAGGGCTCAGACAGGGGAGAGCGCGTCTGATCTACTGTAGGAGAAGTGGGGGTGGCGGCGACGAGATGGACGACCGGCAAATACATCCTGACAAGCGACGTCGACTCGGTTTCCGTTATCCCGACGGATTCCTGGAGGAGTTACACTGGCTGTGAGGTGGCCCCAACGCGTTTTGTTTCGTTTGCGTTCCTGGGGAAACGAGTCAAGCTATGGTCCAATCCGATTTTGACCAGCACTGCCTGCACGCCGCGCAAGTACACTTGTTCCGGCTGGAGGTGACTTTGCTGTTCGATCTGACTTTCCCACTTGTTTCCCTCAGTAGGAAACATTTACTAGGATTTAAACCTCATTTTAAGAACTTTAAAACAACATAGAAAAATTTTCATGACGTATAAAACAAAATGCCGTCATGATCAAAATTGATCATGCACTGTACATTTTCTCTAGAAAAGCTATTGCACATACCTGAAAAATAAAAATACAGAAAAATCAAGAAAATAGAATATATTTTTTGCAAATAAGAAAATAGAATTTGACGTGCTAAGAAATTTAGAATTTGACATGGTAAGGATTTCATATATAGCACACAACTAAAAAACCAAAACAAATGTATGTAGCAAAAACTTATACTCCCTTCGTCTCAAAATTCTTGTTTTAGATTTATCTAAATACGGATGTATCAAGTCACGTTTTAGTATTAGATACATCCGTATCTTGACAAATCTAAGACAAGAATTTTAGGAGGAGGGAGTATTTGGATTGTGAACAAAAACAATATTTTTACTAAAAGCACCATCATATAAAATCATACATGGTAAATTTGAAAAAAAAAGTATAAGGAAATTACCATGATCGAGGATGATTCAAAATTGAGAATGTTTAGAAAACAAAAGGAAATTGCCATGATCAAGATAATAGAAATGCATGACATTAAACAAATAAAAATACCATGATATAAACATTAAAATTGTCGTGCAAAATATTTTCTTTGTCGAAAACAAGAAATCACACAAAGAACATTGCATGATTCAAAAAATAAATAAAAATGACGTCCCATTAGAAAATAAATTCACCATGATATATATTTAAAAATGCCATCCTCTTATTAAAAGAAAAAGGCATGCTCTTAATGATAAAAATGCCATGCTCTTCGAAATTAAAATGCCACTATGTAGATATAGATACATATCCCAATAACAAACTTTTATGAGCTTGCCGTGTTAACATAACGGGTTTTATATAAAACTGACATGCGAACAAACAAGGTGGTACATATGAAAACAATGCCATGTTTTTGAGTATACACAACATTATGAAATTTACCATGTTATTCTTAGAAAATGCCATGGAAAATTACAAAAAATGATAAAAAGGTTTTCAAAAAATGTTATGATTTTTTCACGTTATTGTTACAAAAATACCATGGCATATTTAAAAAATCACCAAAGGTTTTCAAAACACTTTCTATGTAATGTGATTATTTTCATACTTCTTCCTACATACAATTGAAAAATGCTACGGGGGCACCCTGTTCAACGTGATCAATCACACGCAAAAAATCCCATGGAATTTCGAATAATCTTGTGTGAATGGACTAGTAATTTCTAAAATTCCATGGTTTAAGATTTTCTATTCCAAAAAATGCCATGTCACCACTATCACAGCGTGTTCATTCACATACATAAAATGCCATCGTCCAATTAACAAAAATGCCATAGAACCTAAATAAAACAACTACCATGTTGTCAATAGTAAAAAATGCCATGGTCTAATTATTAAAATCGCCATGCCGCCTATAATAAATTTCCACATGGCAAAACTAGCATGAGTCAACATTTATATGATGTTTTGCGGTGGTTACCTACAAAATTGCCACAAGAAAACAAACTGCCATGTAAACAATTCAAAACCAGTCATACAAAATTTGCCATGCGTACGTTTCCAAATAGTTCATACTATTAGCCCCATATGAAGATATACACACATGGTAGAAAAGTTGAGATTCATTGCAGATGATAGTTTACAAAACAAATACCATGTGACCAAAAACCAAATTCCTGTAAAATGTCATTATACTATATGAAACACTTGAAATGGCATCCCTTTTAGGGATCAACACACTTGAAGTTAAAACAAATCATGTAGAAATTGCCATGGCAATACAATGTAAAAATGCCATGTACTGAAATTTTGCCATGTCACCTAGTAAAAAATGCCCTGCCACTAATTAACAAAATGCCATGTTTTGTTAGGAAAAATGACATAGAAATTGCCATGGTAGAGAGGTATCTCTAAAATGCCATGACAATACATAGCTCATTTTACTAAGCATACATGTTTGATTATCCATGATATATACATTGAAATTTCCTTGATTTGTACAAAGATGCCATGGTTTCACAAAAATGCCATTGTTTTCTACACAAAAATGTGTCGAGGACACATGTTTGATTTGCCATGGTATACGCATTGTAATTGCCATGGTTCCTTCATGACTACACAGGGACCACGATGCACCTAGGTGTCAATCCTAGAAAATTTTCCACTCAAAATCGAGCCTCAAAATTTGCCATATACCCAATTCCCACGGCTCGTGGCATTTCCTCTATAAGATACAAAACTGCCATGGCTTGATAAAATTTGTTGCTAGGACTAATTGTCAACAAATACTGCCATGGAGAACATTCAAACAAATGATGCAAAATTGTCATGGGCTTAATCAATCCCATTTCAAAATCATCACATCTACAAAAAAGGGAAATCTAAAACACATTAGGAGCAACCATATATAGACAAGAGATGGGAAAAAAATTCCTACCTTTGTACAACATATGCAACCATGCACATGCATGTTCATGTTTTGTTTGTGTCATTTAGTAAAAAAACAGAAGAAGAAAGCAGTTATGTATTGGTGGGGGACAAACCTCAACTTCACTCCACTCGGTAAGAACAACCTCGAAATTCTCTTGTCGCGCCGCCTGGTGAGCGTCTACTATAGCCGCAAAAAAGCCACCTCGGCCACGCCCTCGAAGGTTGGGGGTTGTGGGTTCATCGTCGTGACTTGGAGATGTACGCTGTAAGGAGGAGCGCCCGTGTAGGTGCAAAAGCCAAGACAACTCGATCATCAGGCGCCCCTGCTCTCTCTCTCTCTCTCTCCCCCTCTCTCTCTCCCTCTCTCTCTCCCTCCGTCTATCTCTCTCTGCCGTGTAGCGCACGAGTCTGCCATGGGCGCGCCATGGAGCTCCAAGCCTCATGGATCTAATTTCGTCGCTGTATCTTGAGGCATGGAGCGGCCTCGCGCCTGGCAGCGCCGGCACGCCTCCGTCCGCCTCCCGTTCCTCCCCTCGTTGGATACCCCGCTCAGCCAGAGCGCCTCCAGTCGCTGGAAAACACGCCGCCGAGCTACATCCTTGTTCTCTCGCACTAGTAACCACCCCTTGCCGGACAACACAAGGATGTGCAGTGACGGCGGCGGGAACGCACATGCAGCGCTTCAGTGGAAATCGTCGTGAGAGGGAGGTGCGGGGGGAATTGATGAGAGCGAGTGTAGCGAATGGGGTGGAAATGATATGAACGTGTGGGAGGAGGAGTCGTTCGCGTGGTTCCTCGCCCGAGCGAACGCAAGCGTTCTGCCGAAGTGTTATCTCATTTGTGTCAAGATCGGTGCATTTGCATCTAACGACGGTTGGGGCATTCGTTGGGACCTCCCTTAGAGAGAACATTCATCAGATAATATTTCAAAGAAAAAAGACAGTCACCTGCAATACGATTGAATTTCAACCTATGAGGGGGGTTTACCTCGGCAGTCGCTTATCCCCGGGCGTTATTCGACAAACGCACCCACCACTCACGAAGTCATAAACTTGATCTCTCTCCGCGCCGCTTCGCGGGAAGAGGGAGAGCACAACCGTCATGGAGATCAACAGAGCGGTGCGGGGGATCGGTGACTCTAGGATGCATGCCAAGCACAACCTTTTGCGCTCTACCAAGATGTACACATGCACGCTTCTGCAATGCCTCCTGCGGTCCTCTTGCTCCCTCCCTTAGTAGACTTACTAATTTTTATCTATCAGTTATATATACTCTATTTGATGGAGTAGCAACATATTATGTTTGTCTTTTTTTTTTGGGGGGGGGGGAGCAAATTCCATTTATGTACACCCAAAATTTACCTTTTTGAAAAATATTACCCATTTAAAAAATCTCAATTTGTACCTCACTTTGCTGCCATATTTTACCCCCACCGTAACTTCCCCAATTTATGCTGATATGGCATATGCCACGTAGGTGGTTTTTATCTGGTTTTTGTCGGGGGTTTTCAGCAGTAAACCGGACGAGGCGCATTGAATCTGGTCAAGCCCACCTGGTCGAGCCGGACCTGACCCACGTCCCCTCGACCCCCACCTAGTAGAACCCTCGCCTGCTTCTGTTGCGCCGGCGGCGGCAACTCTGCCTCGAACCAGGTCGACTGGTCCAGACACCGCCGAGAAGCCACTCCGCGTCCTCAGCGTCACCAGAGGAAGGGGGAGAAAGAGAGGCGGCTAGCCGGCAAGGACGAACCTCTCCGCCGACGGCCTCCGGAGCATCGTCGTATGAGGCAGAGGAGGGGCGCCCATGGCTGCCCAACCTCTGCCCGGCCTCCTCTGCAGCCTATCGTGACGCGCGCTGGAGACGCCGCTGCCGTGCAAAAGGCTGCCGTTTCGGGCAGCCACGTCGGTTGTGGGCGCCGGTCCAAATGCCGCTGCCCAGGGGCCACACACTGCCGGTTGCTAGCACGCTGTCGGCTGGGGCGAGCGCCGCGCGGTTGGCCGCCACCACCGAAGGCATAGCCTGGATGAGGCCGCGCTCTGGCGCTGCGGGCCGGGGCGATTACCGCGTGGTTGGCCGCCGCCACCGAAGGCGTAGCCTGGATCGATCGGCCGGCGGGCTGAAGAGAGCCGACGGAGGCACCGGAGAGCGCGTCTGATCGAGGTGGTCTGGACTAGGCGGCACGTACATCGTACGTATATACACCAACTACCGAGAGGTGGCTTGGATCGACGGCGACTCGGTTCCCGTCTTCCCAACGGATTCCTGGAGAAGCAGCTCAGGCCATTGGATCGATCGGCGCGCTGACAACCGGAAAGTTCAATCCGATAGGCGCAGCAATCGGCGTCGGTCAATGCAAACTTCTCAATCCGGTACGAACACAAAAACAGCCTATCCAGGACTAGCCCTTGAAAAAAAATCCCCTTGCAGGCCTAGCCTGTTCTCCGGTACGAACACATACATGAGTCCGATCCCGTCGCCGTCTTGCAGTCCCATACGGGTGTTTGGTCTACGGGACGTCTTCTATAAATAAAGGAAGCAGCCTAACGTGTGCTAGCCATTGAACAAAAGAGGCACAATATCGAATCCAAGCTTACAGCAGGCGGCGAGGATTTCGGCGCATCATGGAGAAGAAAGGAACCAGCTCGAAGGAGGCTAAGGTGACCGCCGTCGCTTGTTCGGGTAAGGGACAAGAGCAGCGTATGGCGATCTCTGAAATAGAGGCGCAGAAGTTGGCGTTTGGCAAGGCGGCGTACGCGGAAGGCAAGCGCTACAACGACATGGAGGAGGAGGACGTAGTGGAGGAGTACCGGCTGGCCGGCAAACTCCACACCTACGATCCAGATAATGAGTGGAAGAGGCGCTTTGCCAGGGTCGCCAAACTCTTCCCATGCCCGTGGGGCAAGAAACTGGCCGCAAAGATCGAAGAATTCATGTACTATCTCGAGGAAGACGAGGACGACTTTAGGATAGGGCTTTATTCATTAATAGGTGATGAAATCGTAGGGTAGCTACATTTTGTTAGTGTTGTTTAAATTCATTCTTGTCAGGTATGAATACGATGGACTTTTCATTTAATTTGACTATTATTATGCTTATTAATGGTTTCCCCCTCTCTCTCTTTATGAGTGGATGATTTCCTTCTCTCAATAAAGGGTGTTTCTAATTGACACTCACCCCGCCGCATGTGTATGACTAGCACATAGTATATGTTGACATCAAATTTACACATTACCAAAAAAATAATTATGATGGCTTCAAATGAAAAAAAAATGCTCAACATGTTCTTTGCCTTGTCGAAGCGAAGACCTTTGCTTTTTGGGTGATGCTCATCAAAGATTGTATGCAACTTCTATAGCAAAAACGATTTCTTGTTATGACCAAAATTTGGGCGCCCACTCTCACACACATATTGATACTTATCTGCAATGAGGCGCGAGCGTGTTGACTCTCAAGATGGCCTCGACTTGAAAAATTCTCTACATGGAAATTATTTGCCTAGTCGAAACAAAGAACTTTGCTTTGATCATCTAAATTGTTTGCCTAGTCGAAGCAAAGAACTTTGCTTTGATCATCTCTACCCGAGGTCGTTTGCAAACTCTATCAATATATCAATACAGATGCATCGTGGAGGCTTATGCTTGTAAAGATGACGGCAATCGAAAAATGGTTCAACATAAAAGTTGTTCTCCTTGTCGAAGCAAACAATTTTTCATTTTGATCATCTTATTAATCTGAGATCGTATGCGACTCTACAGCCGATGCAAAGGGCATCTCCAAAGGGGACCCTCAAACCGCCCGCAAGCGTCCAGACCGAGCTGTCCAGACACAATTTGCTATCCAACGGCGTCCTGCATGGTCCGCAGACCAGCCCGGTCGTCTATTTTTCAGCAAACCAGGGGGTTTGCGGAAGTCTGCACACCAGCCTTGTAGGACTCCGACACCCCCAGCCCACCAAAAAACCCGCCAGGGCCCGCGTCAGCACCTTAGGCTCCATAGCAGTAGCTAGTCTCTCTCCCTTGTGATTCAATACAAAGTTCCCCTGAGCTGTCTCGCATGATCCGGATCTATATGGTGTAATTGCTGGTTTTGTTTGTTGAGATATGATGAATTTTTACTTTATGATTAGATTGTTCATTGAATTTTAATGAATCTCTTGAAGTTTCCTTGTTGCATAATAAAGTAGGAGTAGTTATGTATGCTCTCTCATATATTTGTCTTGTTCAGAGACGATTGATTAATAGTTCTTCAGAGAGAGTTGTGCATGATAGTGGGTTCAATCTTGCGGTGATTTATATACACTTGGATGATAGTTCTACGGCCTACGTTATGTTATCATGCTTATCGCAATGCTCTTTTTCACACTTGGATGATAGTTCTACTGCCTACATTATGTTATCATGCTTATTGCAATGCTCTTTTGGTTATGAACTTAATACTTCGAGTTGCGTGCTAGATAGTGGTTTTTGGGTGGAGTATTAGCTGTAGATACAGTTAGAATTAACAGTTTATATATCATGGACATGATTCCTATGCAAAATTATGCCATGAATAATCATAGTCATAGATAAAAATATTTCAATTTAATCGCCGCCCAACTGTAGTTTGTTCACCACACCACATTTATTTGTTTGAGGAGATGACTCTAGTGAACCTATGCCCCCAGGTCTACCGTCTTTCATTGCATACATAGTTACCATTACTTTTCTTTGATATACTACTACTTTATTTTAGCTATCTTTCGGGAGACAAAAAAGAGAATTGGGGGAGGGTTCCTACCCAATTCAGCTTCGCCCCCTTGCACCCTTCTCCTCCAAAGCACATCAAATCTTGGAGGTCCTCTCCCACATAGCTTCACCCTCTATTGGTCCAACTGTCCTATGTGCAACCAAGCTTGAAGACTGGTTCAGGGGCTATTGATGGTGCCACAACTGTCGGTGTCAAAACCGGCAGATCTCGGGTAGGGGGTCCCAAGCTGTGTGTCATGGATCGATGGGTAACAGGAGACAGGGGACACGATGTTTACCCAGGTTCGGGCTCTCTTAATGGAGGTAATACCCTACTTCATGCTTGATCGATCTTGATGAATATAGAGATTACAAGAGTTGATCGATCTACCTCGAGATCATATGTTGTGGTCTAAACCCTAGAGGTATGATGAGTAATGTCATGATGCCCTATCGACTAGCCTGGCCTCGGCTTATATAACGTACCAGAGGCCTAGGATAACAAGAGTCCTAGTCAAATACGCCGATGGAGAGGAGTCCTTGTCTTGATCACCAAGTCTTGTGGAATCTTCCTCGTGTATACATCGGTCAGTTCTGAATCGCCCATGAGCACACGGCCATGGGGGTCCTCGGCCTAATCCACCTGATCGGGAGACGACGCGGTGAGCACCCCCTAGTCCAGGACACCATCAGTAGCCCCCTGAACCGGTCTTCAAGTTGGGGACGCTCCTCGATTCTTTCGAACTGTTCTTCATCTTCGGTCGTCGGTCTTGAAAACTGGTTCAACAAATCATCTCATCTTCGATCTTGAGGATCGCCAAAGTGAATCCGAAGAGTTTACACGTCGTGTATCTGAGGAGCCCCTTTAAGTTCTCGGCCTTTGTCAATGCCTTGTTATTATTTTCTACGCCACACCTCGGGTTTGAAGTTGTTCCCGTATGACGGTGTCCTCTTGCATCCGAGCACCAATGCGGGACTGCATTCGAGATATCTTTTGCAGCCAAGCACCAACGCCGGATTATATCCGAGCTCCAACGCCGGACTATATCCGAAGTGTCATAGATCACCTTGGCTTGAAAAAGTTTGAAGGAGGTTATCCGAGTTTAACACTGAAAAGTTCTCTATGGAACGAGCCATTCGAATCCGAGCTTTATGCGGGACCATTTCCGAGCTCCAACGATGGTCAGCGTCCGAGGTGTCGTAAACTACCTCAGTCTTCTAAAAGATTGAACGAATTCAGCCGAGCTTAATGCCGGAAATGCCCTCTATGGAGCCAGCCACTGACGCCCAAGCTTTATGCCGGACTGCTTCCGAAGTGGTGCACCACCCCGACCGCGGGTTGATTTTTTTGTGAATGTTTTTGATTGGTGCAATTTATTCTCTGTCGAGATATATAGCCAGTCACTACTAGGGAAAGCCGCAGCAGCGCGGGTTTTAGGTATAACAATAGCGCGGGGCACCGCGCCATCGACGTCTGACGCTTCTGACTAACAGCAGCCGTGTACACCACATCTTGCTATACAAGCGTAGCAGCAGCGGGTAGCAAGCAAGCGCGCTACTGCTAATAGCTCTAGCGCACTTTATTAGGCCGCGCTACTACTAGTGGCATGCTGCTGCTAACTTTTCTCCACTCGCTACTGCTAATTTTATTAGTTTTTGTTTTTTTCTGCATATTTGTTTTGTATTTGAACAGGCTTTATACAAGAATCTTGAGCACATACAAATGTCATCATTATACACATACAAATGGCTGCTAGACCACAAATGTAATCATAGCATATACATACAAATAGTCTCATCATAATCATCATCCAACATAAAGTGGTCTCTCGTCATCATCTCGAAAATATCGATACATGGAAGTCTCGAATACTTGCAACTACAACGTCATCCATCTAAATATTGATGTACGCTAGAAGTGCTATCACTCTGAGTGATAGCGGAACTATGCAGTACATGAGGCGGCGTTTATGAGTCCTCTCTCGCGCTAGCCTGAACCTCAAGTAACTAGCTTCTGCTTCTTGTCTGCTTTTGAAGCCTTTATGGCTAGCGCCCGAGACCCCCTTCACTTGCGCCTGACACTCATACCACTCGTCGTACACTCCCGGAACCTTCCCTTCGTACATGACATAGCACTCCTTCGCCATCAAGAATCTAGGTACCTATTAGAGATGCATCTTCATCAAGAGAGTGTACGATCATATGCAACAAAAAATACTAGAGCAACATGAAAAAGAAAGGGTTAGCAACTAGATGCAACATATAGCACGCGAACTAATTAACTAGAGGTTCGCATGTCATCGTACCCAAACTAACAAAGTAGCGTTACGCAAGTTCGGCAGGGACCGTGGACATCACAAAGTTTAATCGCTACGAAAGTATAAGTTCAACCGACACACATCATCATCATCGGCATCGTAAATCACTAGAAGTTCCATCCTTCCATATCATCAAGGATGGACCCTACCTTATTGAATGGTGTGAGGTCATGATGTTGCATGCCTATGCGAGTTCGGACGTCAGCTCGCGATATAGGGCCGTGGTGGAACATCCCCTTCTCATCGACGACTTCTTTCATGATGATCGTCGCAATGTCCCTTTGGATGCGAAAGAAGTCATCTCTAAGTTTATAATCCGCTTCTCCATGAGATTCTACCCACTTGCAGATATGATCATCGTTTCTAGTTGTCATACGAAGCTTTTGGTGATCCGTGTTGAACTCAATCATGAGATGGAGGATGTAGACTCCCTCTTTCTTGCTTGGTTTTGGGACATGGATGCAGCAGAAGTTAGTTTTATGCGAGAAACCCAACTTCTTGTTCCTTTGTTTCCTGATATGCAGGTGGCCACCCCTAATGCTGAAGCCTTGGAGAGCATCATCTAAAATATTCATTATGTGGGTGTAGTCCTTCTTCTCGTAGTCTCTGGTAGGGTCGAAATACACATCGTGGGAGACTCATTTGGTAAAGAACGATAAATGCTGGCGCGCCCGTTCTGTCAAGGAAAAGACACCTCAAATTATTCTCCATATGAGCGAGAAGGAATGATTGAAATGTACGAAAGGGTTAACGTTGTCCGGAACTGACTTACTTTGGATGATAAGGCAGGAGGACAATTTCCTGGTCCTTATTCTGTACCATGATGTTTTGGAGGTACTCCCTAGCAGTTTCACGCTCAAAGTCGGCGAGACTCAAGAAAGACTTGTGCATGTAGTACGGATCCGCCACACAGATTTGCGAGACTTCTTCTCTCTTCATATGGAGCTCATATGTAGCGCAAAAACAAGGACGATTGTAAAATCGAGCCGCCTTGTCAAAAACATCTCAAAGATATGGTCAAACCGCAGGAAAAACACCTCCGCGGGCCATGTGTCGACGTACCACTTTCCCTCAGGCACACGATCCATGTATGTCGGATATCCTGGATCCTTCGAGGCTAGTAGGCTTTTCTCAGTCGACAACACATGATCGTTCAGTCTCCTGAGATCCCCTGATAGTGCCTCCAGCGGTTTCGGCGGTAGCATCGGCTCGACCGTGAGATGGAACATGGCCGCACCTTTCACGGGTACACGCTCTTCAGAATCCATCGTCTGGCTGCTATGTGCTCTGGCTTGTTTGGAGACAGCTATCTTCCCCGCTCTCTTCCTCTACTTTTTCTTGGGCACACCTTCCAGACCCTTCCTTAACACATGCCCCAGTGTTGTCGGGCTAAGCACTGTACGACCCCCGACTAGTTGAGCCTGTGTTGAGGCGGCATCTTCAGGCGTGTCCTGTGAGGATTTCATGAAGAGAGTCTTCTTGCAATCCCTGCTATGATGTTCCTGCCCGGGAAGATCATCCATATCCTCATTAGCATGCTGATAGCCCGATTCGTCATATGGTTGACTCATCATAACTAAGTCACCCTCATACGCGTTTTTATTGAGGAAACCCATTGGGTCCTCCATCTCCTCCGTCTCATCATCCATTCTATGTTCTACAGGACGGATTGATCAGCCAGTACTATTGCACCCCCATCATCACGTCGTCCGCCGCTCTCACCCGACACTAAAGGAGCTAGTAATTGCGTAGGCGGGGTGGTGGTCCCCACACATGCTTGTTGATGTGTGGTTATTGGTGTGTGTTGGAGAACGTAGCAATAATTCAAAATTTTCTACGCATCACCAAGATCAATCTATGGAGATTCTAGCAACAAGAGAGGGAGAGGATGAGTTGATCTTCATACCCTTGAAGATCGCGATGCGGAAGCGTTACAAGAACGCGGTTGGTGAAGTCGTACACGCAGCGATTCAGACCGCGGTCGATTCCGATCTAAGCGCCGAACGGACGGCGCCTCCGCGTTCAACACATGTACGGCCCGGGGACGTCTCCTCCTTCTTGATCCAGCAAGGGGAGAGGAGAAGTTGAGGGAAAACTCCAGCAGCATGATGGCGTGGTGGCGATGGAGCTCGTGGCTTTCAGGTAGGGCTTCGCCAAGCACTACGGAGGAGGAGGAGGAGGTGTAGGAGGAGGGAGGGCTGTGCCAGGGAAGAGGTGCGGCTGCCCTCTCTCCCCCTCACTATATAGAGGGGGAAGGGAGGAGGGGGAGGCGCCCTAGGGTTCCCTAGGGGAGGGTCGGCGGCCACAGGGGAAACCCTAGATGGGTTTGGACACCCCCACCCCCTAGGAAACTTGCCCCCCAAGCCGGGAGGGGCGGCTGCCCTAGGGGTGGCGCCCCCACCTCTCCTGGTTACGTGAGATGGGGTGGGAGGGGCGCTCAGCCCCTTAGCAGGCTGATGTGCCCTCTCCTTGGCCCATAAGGCCCCCAACGCTGTCGGGCCTCTGAAACCCCTTTCGGACATCACTGGTCATCACGTGGTACCCGGAACAATTCCGGACTCCAATACCCTTCGTCCAATATACCGATCTTCACCTCCGGACCATTCCGGAGCTCCTCGTCATGTCCGGATCTCATCCGGACTCGAACAACCTTCGTAACCACATACTATTTCCCATAACAACTCTAGCGTCCACCGAACCGTAAGTGTGTAGACCCTACGGGTTCGGGAACCATGCAGACATGACCGAGACGTTCTCCGGTCAATAACCAAGAGAGGGATCTGGATACCCATGTTGGCTCCCACATGTTCCACGATGATCTCATCGGATGAACCACGATGTCGAGGATTCAAGCAATCCCGTATACAATTCCCTTTGTCAATCGGTACGTTACTTGCTCGAGATTCGATCGTCGGTATCCCAATACCTCGTTCAATCTCGTTACCGGCAAGTCACTTTACTCGTTCCGTAATGCATGATCCCGTGATTAAATACTTAGTCACATTGAGCTCATTATGATGATGCATTACCGAGTGGGCCCAGAGATACCTCTCCGTCATACGGAGTGACAAATCCGATCTCGATTCGTACCAACCCAATGAGACACTTTCGGAGATACCCGTAGTGCACCTTTATAGCCACCCAGTTATGTTGTGACGTTTGGCACACCCAAAGCATTCCTACGGTATCCGGGAGTTGCACAATCTCATGGTCTAAGGAAATGATACTTGACATTCGAAAAGCTTTAGCAAACGAACTACACGATCTTTGTGCTATGCTTAGGATTGGGTCGTGTCCATCACATCATTCTCCTAATGATGTGATCCCGTTATCAATGACACCCAATGTCCATGGTCAGGAAACCATGACCATCTGTTGATCAACGAGCTAGTCAACTAGAGGCTCACTAGGGACATGTTGTGGTCTATCTATTCACACATGTATTACGGTTTCCAGTTAATACAATTATAGCATGAACAATAGACAATTATCATGAACTAGGAAATACAATAATAACCATTTTATTATTGCCTCTAGGGCATATTTCCAACAGTCTCCCACTTGCACTAGAGTCAATAATCTAGTCCACATCACTATGTGATTGTAATGAATTCAACACCCATGGGGTTTGATCATATCTCGCTTGTGAGAGAGGTTATTAGTCAACGGGTCTGAATCTTTCAGATCCGTGTGTTCTTTACAAATCTCTATGTCATCTCCTGGATGCAGCTACCACGCTCTATTTGGAGCTATTCCAAATAACTGTTCTACTATACGACTCCGGTTTACTTCTCAGAATAATCCGGATTAGTGTCAAAGTTCGCATCAGCGTAACCCTTTACGACAAACTCTTTTACCACCTCCATAATCGAGAAAATTCCTTAGTTCACTAGTTACTAAGGATATTTTGACCGTTGTCTTGTTATCCATTCCTGGATCATTCTTGTACCCCTTGACTGACTCATGGCAAGGCACACTTCAGGTGCGGTACACAACATAGCATACTGTAGAGCCTATGTCTGAAGCATAGGGGACGACCTTCGTCCATTCTCTCTCTTCTGCCGAGGTCATGTCTTGAGTCTTACTCAATACTCACACCTTATAACACAGCCAAGAACTCCTTCTTCGCCGGTCTATTTTGAACTTCTTCAAAATCTTGTCACGGCATGTATTCATTTCAAAGTATTATTGAGCGTTTTTTATATATCCTTATAGATCTTGATGCTCAATGTTCAAGTAGCTTAATCCAGGTTTTCCATTGAAAAACACCTTTTCAAATACCCTATATGCTTTCTAGAAATTCTATATCTTTTCTGATCAACAATACGTCAACAACATATACTCATCAGAAATTCTATAGTGCTCCCACTCACTTCTTTGGAAATACAAGTTTCTCATAAACTTTGTATAAACCCAAAATATTTGATCATCTCATCAAAGCGTATATTCCAACTCCGAGACACTTACTCCAGTCCTTAGAAGGATTGCTGGAGCTTTGCATTCTTGTTAGCATCTTTGTCAAGACCTTCTGGTTGTATCACATACAACCTTTCCTCAAGAAAATCGTCGAGGAAACAATGTTTTTTACATCCTATCTACAAGATTTCATAAATAATGCAGTAACTGCTAATATAATTCCAACAGACTCTTAGCATCGCTACGAATGAGAAAGTCTCATCGCAGTCAACTCCTTGAACTTGTCGAAAAACATCTTAACGACGAGTCGAGCTTTCTTAATGGTGATACTTACCATCATTGTCTGTCTTCCTTTTAAAATCCATTTGTACCCAATAGCCTTATGACCATCAAGTAGTTCTTCCAAAGTCTACACTTTGTTGTCATACATGGATCCTCTCTCGGATTTTATGGCCTCGAGCCATTCGTCGGAATCCGGGCCCACCATCGCTTCTCCATAGCTCGTAGGTTCATTGTTGTCTAGCAACATGACCTCCTAAGACAGGATTACGTACCACTCTGAAGTAGTACGCATCCTTGTCGGCCTACGAGGTTTGGTAGTGACTTGATCCGAAGTTTCATGATCACTATCATAAGATTCCACTTCAATTGGTGTAGGTGCCACAGGAACAACTTCCTGTGCCCTGCTACACACTAGTTGAAGTGACTGTTCAATAACCTCATCAAGTCTCCACCATCCTCCCACTAAATTCTTTCAAGAGAAACTTTTCCTCGAGAAAGGACCCGTTTCTAGAAACAATCACTTTTGCTTCCGGATCTGGAATAGGAGCTATACCCAACTGTTTTGGGTGTCCTATGAAGATGCATTTATCCGCTTTGGGTTTGAGCTTATCAGGCTAAAAACTTTTCCACATAATCTTCGCAGCCCCAAACTTTTAAGAAATGACAGCTTAGGTTTCTCTAAACCATAGTTCATACGCTGTCTCTCAACGGAATTACGTGGTGCCCTATTTGAAGTGAATGCGGTTGTCTCTAATGCCTAACCCATAAACGATAGTGGTAATTCGATAAGAGACATCATGGTATGCACCATATCCAATAGGGTGCAGTTATGACGTTCGGACACACCATCACGCTATGGTGTTCCAGGCGGTATTAGTTGTGAAACAATTTCCACAATGTCTTAATTGTGTGCCAAACTCGTAACTCAGATATTCATCTCTATGATCATATCATAGACATTTTATCCTCTTGTCACGACGATCTTCAACTTCACTCTGAAATTACTTGAACCTTTCAATAATTCAGACTTGTGTTTTATCAAGTAAATATACTCAGCATCTACTCAAATTATCTGTGAAGTAAGAACATAACGATATCCATCAAGTGCCTCAAAGCACTCATTAGACTGCACACATCAAAATGTATTAGTTCCAACAAGTTGCTTTCTTGTTCCATGTAACTGAAAACGAGGCCTTTCAGTCATCTTGCCCATGTGGTATGATTTGCATGTCTCAAGTGATTCAAAATCAAGTGAGTCCAAATGATCCATCTTTATGGAGTTTCTTCATACATATCTACCAATAGACATGGTTCGCATGTCTCAATCTTTTCAAAAACGAGTGAGTCCAAAGATCCATCAATATGGAGCTTCTTCATGCGTTTTATACCAATATGACTCAAATGGAAGTGCCACAAGTATGTGGTACTATCATTACTATCTTATATCTTTTTGCATGAACATGTGTATCACTATGATCGAGATTCAATGAACCATTCATTTTAGGTGCAAGACCATTGAAGGTATTATTCAAATAAATAGAGTAACCATTATCCTCCTTAAATGAATAACCGTATTGCGATAAACATAATCCAATCATGTCTATGCTCAACGCAAACACCAAATAACAATTATTTAGGTTTAACACCAATCCCGATGGTAGAGGGAGCGTGCGATGTTTGATCACATCAACCTTGGAAACACTTCCAACATATATCATCATCTCACCTTTAGCTAGTCTCCGTTTATTCCATAGCTTTTTATTTCGAGTTACTAACACTTAGCAACCGAACTGGTACCTTAATACCCTGGTGCTACTAGGAGTACTAGTAAAGTACACATTTAATACAATGTATATCCAATATACTTCTGTCAACCTTGCCAGCCTTCTCATTGAAAGGATCGATATAGTTGACTAGAGGGGGGGTGAATAGGCAACTAACAATTTTTAGCTTTTCTTTTCCAAATTAATCTTTGCATCAAAGTAAGTTGTCTAGATATGCAACTAGGTGGACAACCTATATGATGCAACAATCACAACCACACAAGCAAGCAATGGATGTAACACAAACAAGCTTGCACAAGTAAAGGGATGAGATAACCAAGAGTGAAGCCGGTGGAGACGAGGATGTGTTACCGAAGTTCCTTCCTTTTGAGGGGAAGTACATCTCCGTTAGAGCCGTGTGGAGGCACAATGCTCCCCAAGAAGCCACTAGGGCCACCGTATTCTCCTCACGCCCTCACACAATGCGAGATGCCGTGATTCCACTATTGGTGTCCTTGAAGGCGGCGACCGAACTTTTACAAACAAGGTTGGGGCAATCTCCACAACTTAATCGGAGGCTCCCAACAACACCACGAAGCTTCACCACAATGGACTATGGCTCCGAGGTGACCTCAACCGTCTAGGGTGCTCAAACACCCAAGAGTAACAAGATCCGCTAGGGATAAGTGGGGGGAATCAAATTTCTCTTGGTGGAAGTGTAGATCGGGGCCTTCTCAACCAATCCCGAGCAAATCAACAAGTTTGATTGGCTAGAGAGAGATCGGCGAAAATGGAGCTTGGAGCAACAATGGAGTTTAGGGTTGGAAGAGGTGAGTCTTCTTGGAGAAGAAGACCCCTTTTATAGTGGGGAACAATTCCAACCGTTACCCACCACTCAGCCCGCGACCCACGGAACTACCAAGATTTCGGTAGCGGTACTACGCTGGGCGAGCAGCTACTACCGTGGGCACGACAGAGACCAGACCTGACAAAAGGAGCACTAGCAGGGCGCGGTAGATCCGCAGGAGCGGTACTACCGTGACCCCATACGGTACTACCGAAGACAACCGCAGGCCAGGCCCGGTAGGCACAGATGTAAAAAAATTACATCCGTGACTACCTCCGCTTGAGAAATTGTCGTGCAAAAATTCGACACGGAACTACCGCGACCATGGGTGCGGTACTACCGTGAAAGGTGCGGATGTAAAAAATTACATCCGCCCTTACCTCCGCACTTGCCATCGAACTCTGGCTCAAGGCTGTTACTACCGCTACCGCAAAGATGTTACTATCATGGGGAGCGCTGGATGTAAAAATTACATCCGCGTGTACCACCGCTTGAGCAGCGGTGCGGATTAGAGTCAGCGGTACTACCGCTCCGAGGAGCGGTACTACCGTGGGTGCCTACGGTACTACCGTGCCGGAGCCCGGTACTACCGCTGGCTCCTGCGGTCGTACCGCTCAGAAGAGCAGTACTACCACTAGCCTGAGAAGAGCAAGGCGGAGGCCTTCAAATTGCAGACAAGGTGAGACGGAGGAACACTCCAAGGAGCTCGAGGAAAGGCAGTGCAAAAGGGAATGTGTACGTGAGATTCCACCCAAACCTTTCCAAAGCGGACCCCCTCTTAATAGTACGGCTCTCCTACGACTCAACTCCACCGAACCGAACCGTAGAGAAATGCCGTCTTCAATAATCTTCGAGGGGCATCAAATCATCTTTTGTTTAGTCGTGATGAATTTGAAAAGCTCAATGCACACATTAGTCCGCAAAGGCATTGTCATCAATCACCAAAAATACTTAGGGACAAAAATGCCCTTACAATCTCCCCCTTTTTGGTGGATTGATGACAATACGGGATTTTCACAAAGGAGATGAATATAGCATAGGCAAACCCCACATCTCTAAAATATAGATGAGCTCCCCCTAGATTCATGATAGAGAGTAAAGTGCTTTGGACTGCACGGCACGAATACTAGGATCACCACTCCCCCTATATTTTAGAAACGAAGCATATCTTGTAAAGGTAAGGCTGACACTAAACAAGGTAGTAGATATGAGCATAACATGAATAGCATGATATAGCACAAGCTCAATAGGAAATAAGATACGATAGAGTGCATATGTCTTACACCATATGATAAACTTAGTCTCACGAGCACAACCAAACCAAAGCAAGCAAGTTCAATGACGGAAAGGAAAGCAAACGACGAAACACACGACACGCACGCAAATCCTACACTCTCTCCCCCTTTGGCATCGAGACACCAAAAAGGCAGAGAGGTCACCTACAACAAAGGTGGTAGCTCAGGCGGAAAACGACTCGTCGTCGCCAGACTCCAGCAGAACATACTCCTCCTCTGAATTGGTCCACTTGTAGCCCTCGCTTCTCCATCCAGCAGTCTACGAGGTGATGTGCTTCTCAGAGCCGCTGGCCACATCCTCCCCGCAAGCCCTCAAGATCCTGATGTCGCGACGACGACTCTCCTTCTGAGCAACATGGACCTTGTACTGACCCTGAACCTGCATGCAGAACAGCCTCTTCATCTTGTTCTTCAGCTTCTTTGCCCAAGAGGGCTCAGCAGAGGGAGGCGTGAACGCAGAACGGTCCTCATCATCGTCCTCCTCAATCTCCTCCTCGTCCACAACCATCTTGGCAGCCTCAGCAGCAGTGGTGGTGTTAGCCCATTGGGGCTTGATGCGTAGCTTGATGGGCTCATGACGAATCCAGCCTGGAGCTTCAAACTCCTCATTGGGAAGGAGCTTCTCCCAAGTCTTGGAGATCGTGTAAAACAGCTAAGGCCCATAGATGGGGACCTTACGGTTGAACACAATGAATCGAAGCTCACACCACATGATATGTGAGACATCAAGTGGTCGAGGTCGAGCTGACGGGCCTTCTCACAAAGGAGCATCATGTCAACGAGGTAAGCATGCACCTGTCCCATGTCACCAATCCGCTGGAAGAGCGTGTTAGGAAGAGCCTATGCATGATGTCAAGGAAGGGGTTAAGCACCCACACCTTCTTCTTGTTGGGGAGCTCCTTCTCAACAAGGTATGGCATGAGCTTGTTCTTGTTGGCAGACTCAGAATTGGCGTGAGGGCGAACTCCAACTGGTGTGTCGAGTCCTTCATCGGGAATGAGAAGCAACTCCATGAACTCCTTCTAGGTAGCAGACAGCTGTCGACCATTAGTCATCCAAGTCATGGTCCTTTCTTCATTGACGCCAAAGTGAACCGAAGCAAAGAACTGAGCTATGATCTCTGGATCAAAATCCTTGTGGAAGGTGAGAATGTGTTCAATGCTGAACTGCTCCACAAGATCCAAGGCCTCTCCAAAGTACCCACGGTGCTTCTCCTGCCTCATGTGAATCATGTCAATGCAATGAACTTCAACATAGTGATTCTGCTTGGCCTTGATCACATCCATGTATATCAGATTTTGCTGCTTGTTCCAGAAGAGTTAATTGCCTCGCGTACTAGCCCATGGAGACACATATGGATTGATCTTCCTTTGAATGACAAACTCGGCCAGGGGCATCTCATCCATGCCCATGACGGGCTCCTTCTGTTTGTTGGCGGTGTGCTTGGTCCTGCGTTGGGGAGCAGCAGAGGACCCCTCTGGAACATCATCTGGGTTGCGCAGACGCTTTGACCCTGTGTCACGGCTGGGATTCGAGCGACGAGCAAAACTGGAGCCACCACCTAGACACAAAGACAGAAAGACACGCATGGGAACAAAAGGATCAAAATCAAACTGAGAGAAACACAAAACATGCAATTTGGACGAAACAAAGGAGCGCAGGATGAATCTACGGTAGTACCGGGCAGGGTTTCGGAAGTAATAAATTACATCCGCTCCAGCATGTAGTAATGCAGCGTCGGGTAGCACGGTAGTACCGCGCTTGGGGCAGAAGTAATTTTTTTTACTTCCGGATGCCAAGCGGTAGTAACGCACCAAGGTGCGGAAGTACCGCTGAGCGCGAGATCCAGGTGAGGCTGCGGTAGTAACGCTCCAGGAGGAGCGGTAGTACCGCACGGTTTGAAAACTACCACAGAGGACGCGGATCTGGATCTAGAACCTCCGCACGACAACTTCGGTACTACTGTTGATCAAACGGAACTAATTTGACTATCCAAATAGCATGGGACTACACTACCACTCTACAACGAATCCCACTTGCACAGATTTAGCCAAAAATCTCAAGAACACCACATGCATCTCCCCAAAACCTAAAAGCACAAGGAAGGACAAAAAGAAGAGGCACTTGGGGAAAAACCTGGGTCCATGGCAAGAGGGCGAGGTGGGGAACGATCCCACCATTCGGAATCCGAGGAGAGCGGCCGGAGACGGAGATCCGGTGAAGGCCTCCGGCGCAGTTCTTGGTCAGGAGAGAGAGAGAGAGAGACGGGGTGGGGAATAGTGATGAATGGGTATGGGGGAGTTAGAACTCCCCCTGTCCCGCTCTTAACATCCACCCGCTCGCGGGGGCACGGAAGTACCGCGGGTCATCGCGGTAGTACCGCCCGGGCGGAAGTACCGCACGCTGGGCGGTAGTACCGCTCGTTCAGCGGCAGTAAAAAATTTCTGCCGTGGAAGTAGCGGTAGTACCGTGCCCCTGGAGGGTCACGCACTTGGCAGAGACCCACCAACTCCTGCGGTAGTACCGTAAACCAAGAAAGTGCTAGAACTCAAGAGAGAAAGGAGAAAAACACGATGCAACAAAAAGGCAAACACAAACACCGACTCAAACATGCCAAGGAGAAGAGAAAACTACACGACACCGAAAACCAACTACGAGACACACCTTCTCCAAGGGAGGGCGGTGGCCAGAGCCACCTATGTTTGAGTCACTTGGTATGGCACCGCGAAGAATTATCCTTGGGTCCATGACCAAAACTCGTCTTTGAAGCACATGTACCATCAAGAATGGCTAATGTGAAAGAGTTGATCGATTTATGCATAATGGGGGGAGGGAGAGTTCATTGAGAGAACAACACTCCCCCTATGTCCATGCCTACACCTAAACAAGATAACAAGTTGAGTATGGTGGGATGTGCAAGGGTTCAAGCAACATTGCTCGAATCAATGATATTTAGCTCATGCCTTAACTCGCTAAATCTTGCTTCATCCTATGGCTTCGTGAAGATATCTGCAAGGTTATCATGAGTGTTGACGTAGTTGAGCTCGATCTCCCCTCGCCTAATGTGATCCCGGATGAAGTGATACCGAATCTCAATATGCTTCATCTTGAAGTGTTGTACCGGGTTGAGAGAAATCTTGATGGCACTTTCATTGTCACACAAAAGAGGCACTTTGTCACAAATGACACCGTAATCCTTTAAAGTTTGCCTCATCCATAAGAGTTGTGCACAACAACTACCGGCCGCTACATACTTCGCCGGTGGACGAGAGAGACACACAACTTTGCTTTTTGGAAGACCAACTTACCAAAGAGCAACCAAGGAATTGGCACCCTCCTAAGTGGACTTCCTATCCACTTTGTCTCCCGCCCAATCGGAATCTGAATATCCTACAAGCTTGAAGTTTGCTCCTCTCGGGTACCATAGGCCAAAGTTTGGGGTATGAGCCAAATAAGATTCGCTTGACCGCCACATAGTGGCTTTCCTTAGGTGCGGCTTGAAACCGCGCACAAATTCCCACGCTCAACATGATATCCGGTCTAGATGCACAAAGGTAAAGCAAGGATCCAATCATGGAGCGATATACCTTTTGATCCACCGCTTTACCATTGGGATCGATGTCAAGTTGGCACTTAGTGGGCATTGGAGTGGAAGCTGGCTTGACATCGCTTAGCTTGAATCTCTTGAGCATGTCTTGAGTGTATTTGGCTTGGTTGATGAAGGTACCTTCCCTTCTTTGCTTCACATCGAAACCTAGAAAGAACTTCAACTCTCCCATGGAAGACATCTTGAACTTTGAGGTCATTAGTGCGGCGAATTCATCATTGAAAGCTTTGTTAGGGGAACCAAAGATAATGTCATCAACATATAGTTGGCACACAAACAACTCCCCATTGACCTTCTTAGTAAAAAGAGTGGGGTCGATGAGCCCAACTTCAAACCCGCGATCTTGTAGAAACTCGGTAAGGTGGTCATACCACGCACGTGGGGCTTGTTTGAGGCCATAGAGTGCCTTATCGAGTTGATACACATGATCGGGAAAGTAGGGATCCTCGAACCCGGGGGGTTGTTTGACGTAAACCAACTCATTAATAGGACCATTAAGAAAAGCACTCTTCACATCCATTTGTTGCAACTTAAAGTTGTGATGAGAAGCATAAGCAATCAACAAACGAATGGATTCAAGATTTGCGAACGGAGCAAAGGTTTCACCGTAGTCGATACCCTCGACTTGGGAGTAACCTTGTGCCACCAATCTTGCCTTGTTGCAAATGATGGTTCCATGAGCATCTTGTTTGTTCTTGAAAATCCACTTGGTCCCAATGACATTGTGGTTCCCCGTTGGCCTTGGCACCAACCTCCACACCTTGTTGTACTCGAAGTTGTTGAGTTCCTCATGCATGGCATTAAGCCAATCTGGATCTTCGAGTGCTTCATATACCTTTTGGGGTTCAACACACGAAACAAACGCGTGATGTTCACAATAGTTTGCCAATTGTCTAAGAGTGCTTACCCCCTTTTCAATGCTTCCAAGTACATTCTTCATGAGATGACCCTTGGTGGTGAGCTTGGAAGCAATCTTGGCGGCACGATGCTCTAACTCCTCCTCGGAGGTGAGTTGAGGAGCGGTTACTTGATCATCTTGAGCGCCGTCTTGAGCATGTTTGAGGGAGTTCCGGACTAGGGGGTGTCCGGATAGCCGAACTATCATCATCGGCCGGACTCCAAGACTATGAAGATACAAGATTGAAGAATTCGTCCCGTGTCCGGATGGGACTTTCCTTGGCGTGGAAGGCAAGCTTGGCGATACGGATATGTAGATCTCCTACCATTGTAACCGACTTGCGTAACCCTAACCCTATCCGGTGTCTATATAAACCGGAGGGTTTTAGTCCAGAGGATCTAACAACAATCATACCATAGGCTAGCTTCTAGGGTTTAGCCTCTTTGATCTCGTGGTAGATCCACTCTTGTAACACACATCATCAATATTTATCTAGCAGGACGTGGGTTTTACCTCCATCAAGAGGGCCCAACCTGGGTAAAACATCGTGTCCCTTGTCTCCTGTTACCATCCGCCTAGACGCACAGTTCGGGACCCCTACCCGAGATCCGCCGGTTTTGACAAATAAATTGGTGCTTTCATTGAGAGTTCCTTCCGTGTCGTCACCGATAGGCCCGATGGCTCCTTTGATCATCAACAACGACACGGTCCAGGTGAGACTTTTCTCCCGGACAGATCTTCGTGTTCGACGGCTTTGCATCAAGGGCCAATTCGCAGCCATCCGGAGCAGATCGAAGCTACGCCCTTGGCCATCGTGTCAGATTTGGAAGCCTAAACTATACGGCCGATATCCGCGAGACTTGATCTTCGATGGATTCGAGCCCCGATAGCGTGTCGCCTTTGTCTCGATGGGCATGATCTAGCTCTGCAACCAACAAGGCCACGGAGGCCGCACTGTAATCCGCTCCGACCCTTAATCCGGAGCCGGATTCCCCGATCGAGGACGAGTGGTTGGACACCGCCTCGAGGGCTTTAATCTCTACGGTGATCGAGCCGAACTCCATCCCTGTCCTTTGCGAAGACCTCGACTCCAGGGTGCCGGACTCCTATCCGGACTCCGAACCCTCCGCGCCCTTGCCGATCGAATCCGATTGGGCACCCTTTATGGAGTTCACGGTCATGACATCTTTCAGACTACTTTCGGCGACATCCTGAATTCACTAAAGTCTCTCTCTTTATCCGGAGAGCCCTGGCCGGACTACGGTCAGGAAGGTTGGGATACGGTCGACGAAGAAATTCGACGCCCACCCACCACCCACTTGGTAGCCGCTATCGACGACCTAACCGACATGCTAGACTACGACTCCGAAGACATCGACGGTATGGACGACGATGCCGAGATTTACCAAGACCCAGCGCCTGAGGCACCTTTGGAAGGCCACCTCGTCATACGACATATACATGGTGGACATCCCAAAAGATGGGAACGGCGATGGAACAACGGAGGATGACCCTCCAAGAAGCAGCCCAAGCGCTGCGTCGTGGCGCCGCTCTAAATCCCGCCACAACAAGAATGAAGATTCCGCACCGGAGATAACAATACACCGGACAACGCCGAAGACAATCCACTCCAAAGAAGATCCATCGCAGAAGATGAAGACGCCAACCCTCAAGAGAGAGCGTCGCCGTAAGAAGAGGTAGAGGATTATATGCCTCCCTCCAAGACGAAGCAAGCCTCGACGACAATGAATTCAATGTGCCTGAGAATCCCGTCGAACAAGAGCGTTTTAGACGCAGGCTTATGGCCACGGCAAACAGCCTAAAGAAAAAGCAGCAACAACTTAGAGCTGGTCAGATCTGCTAGCCGGCTGATGGACCGAAGTCC
The DNA here is from genome assembly GCA_021605145.1 of Aegilops bicornis. Lineage (NCBI taxonomy): Eukaryota > Viridiplantae > Streptophyta > Magnoliopsida > Poales > Poaceae > Aegilops > Aegilops bicornis. The sequence goes on along the minus strand of CM038671.1, from coordinate 259,119,998 downwards.
TCGCGTCAAGAGCATGAGCTCGAACGCCCTCCAAAGCTACCCTAAACGCAAGCTGCTCCCCGATTAGAGGAGGAGGCTTACGAACCCGCATCACCAGGAGACAATACGGTGACCGACCACCCCGTGGTCATGACAGAGAGGCCTCTAGGCCCTTCACTAGAACCGCACCCGACATCGCTCAAAAAGCACATGGCCAAAGGGGAACGCTCCGGACCTCGAGATATATTGGAGGACAAGGCAAGACAATCAAGATCGATCTATGGATCGCGTGGGCACCCCAGTGCGTGGCGACAACCGTCGCGCGGACACGATAAGTCCAAATTAGGGCGAACAAAAGCAGACTAAGCTCTTTTGAGCTCCGTCGTGATGTCGCCCAAGACAGTAGGCGCCAAGACACCCACTATGCTTCACAACAAGTAATGGATCATCAAATCCCCAAAGGGTTTAAACCCGTCAATATTGAATCCGATGGTGGCACAACAGACCCCGCGGTTTGGATCGAAGACTATCTCCTTCACATCCACATGGCCCGCGGTGACGATCTTCACGCCATTAAATACCTCCCCCTCAAGCTTAAGGGACCAGCCCGGCATTGGCTCAACAGTTTGCCAGCAGAGTTAATTGGGAGCTGGGAGGACCTGGAAGCCGCATTCCTCGATAACTTCCAGGGCACTTATGTGCGACCACCGACGCCGATGACCTAAGCCACATAATTCAGCAGCCAGACGAATCGGCCGGACAATTACGGACACGGTTCTTAACCAAGAAAAACCAAATCGTCGATTGTCCGGGATGCGGAGGCCCTCGCGGCCATCAAGCATAACAACCATGACGAGTGGCTTGCCCGGCACCTAGGACAGGAGAAGCCGAAATCCATGGCAGCCCTCACAACACTCATGACCCGCTTCACATGGGTGAGGACAGCTGGCTAGCACGCAGCAACAACCTCGGCAAAAATTCTGGCAGTCCGGACTTCAAGGACCAAACGGCAGGCAGCGTTGTAACAAAACAAACGCCGCACTAACGGCGACAATATTGAGGATACAGCAGCCAATGCCGGATTCAAAGGCTCTAAACCCGGTCACGGAAAAAGCCATTCAAACGAACTACTCGGTCCGTCCAGCTTTGGACCGAATACTCGATCGCTTGTGCGGATACACGGCACCCCGAAAAGCCAGCTAACCACACCAACAGGACTGTTGGGTATTCACAGGCGTGCAAGTTAATTGCCAAAAAAATGACAAGGGGCTGCATAGCGATGACGAGGACGAGACCCAACCGCCGAACAATAGAGGACAGAAGGGTTTCCCCCCACAGGTGCGGACGGTGAACATGATATACGCAACCCACATACCCAAAAGGGAGCGGAAGCGTGCACTCATGGATGTCTACGCGATGGAGCCAGTTGCCCGGGTTCAATCCATGGTCCTCCCGCCCGATCACTTTTGACGAAGGACCACCCACCGACATCCGCCACGGCGGATTCGCGCCAGACCGTCCTAGACCCAATCGTCGATGGATTTCACCTAACCAGAGTCCCGATGGATTTGCGGCAAGAGCTGAACCTCGCTTTACCAGATACAAAGGCGCAAAATGGGCATAGACCCCTTAAGGATTAAACCTACCAAAACGACCTTTAAAGGCGTCATACCAGGTGTAGAAGCCAATTGTACAGGCTCAATTACACTGGAAGTGGTCTTCGGATCCCCGATAACTTCCGAAGCGAGGAGTTAATCTTCGACATAGTCTCGTTCCGCAGCGGCTATCATGCCTTGCTCGGACGTACCGCGTTTGCAAAGTTCAACGCGGTGCCGCACTACGCATACCTCAAGCTCAAGATGCCAGGCCCTCGAGGAGTAATTACGGTCAATGGAAACACTGAAGGTTCTCTCCGCACGGAGGAACATACAGCGGCTCTCGCGGCAGAAGTGCAATGCAGCCTCTTAAGGCAATTATCGAATCCGTCCGTTAAACGGCCGGACACAGCCAAGCGCGCCCGGAGTAACTTACAACAAGACCACTGGCACATTCCGAGCACGCCAGAAGCAGGCGGCCCCAACCCCAGCTCTGCGAACGTCAGCAGGTCCTTCGCAGACACCATTACGCTCTCAAGATACCATGGGCATGGGGAGAGGGCGACCACGATAAACCTGCATCATGCTCAACCACACCAGGGCTTTCAAGTGTGTCATTCCTTTTTCTTTTCTTTTTACCTTCTACTTTTTACCCACAGGACTCCGTTTGTCGAAGCCCCTGTCTCGGCAGCAGACTGCCGAACTCACCACACAACAGCCGTGGAAGGATAAAGGCTACAACGAATATATGTGTGGTCTCCATTACGAGCATTTTCATACACCAATCTGCAGCATTCTGGAAGGGGACATGTTTAACAGTCTCCTACCTTGCTTATCGCACTATTTGTATTGTTCTGCATTCGTAGAAGCACTTATTGAATAAAACAATGCAGCACCTTTTTGCTTATAATTGCATTTCTTTTTCATACATATGTTCATTCACGACATGTTGCATCCGTACACTTTGGTACGGCTAATATACACCAGGGGCTTATGTTTCCAGCGTTATGGTGTGATGAGTCCAAGACACTTTCACAAGTGCGGCACCCGAACTTATAGCACTATATGCATCGGATCCGAATCATGTCTTGGGTCAATAGTTGGGTTTGCCCGGCTCCGTGTTTTGGTACCTTACGCCCGTTATATCGGCTAAGGTAGCACCGGAGAACCATCGCGATTCCGCCTCAGCCTCGGGCCGGGTTAACGCCTCGATGGAGAAAGCTAAAACTGACCGGCCATGACGAGGCGAGAGACCGTCGCTGTTCGAGAGGTTTTTATGCGAGTCCTTAAAGACTTATGCCGCTTAGAGCGAGGAGCCGGATCGTCCGCCAAGGCGTGGATAGCGCCCCAAATTCGCCTTCCGAAGACTAGGGGCTTCACGAAATTTAAAATTATAGAATTCTATGGCTAAGTGAGAGTGTTCAAGCATTATAAGTCCGGTTGCCTTGTTCGCTGTGTTGAGTGCCTCCCTAGATGGACCAAAAATGGGAACAAGAGCACTCAAGTTTATCCCAACACCCCAAAGACTTTTCGTGGCATGGGGGCTGAAGCCGACGACTTGCCATCTCTCGATTTGATAAACAGCCGCATGTAAGGTAATATTTTAAATTAACAAGCGTTGCTTAGCGATATGAACTAAGTTTTCAGCAAGACAGATAACAAAATGCGAGTCTACTCAAATATTACATCTTTGGAGCACTCACCCGCAATAGTGTGGGCGCCTTCAAGACACTCTTATAATACATCTCGGGCGCGATGCTCCTTGCCCTCCGGTGGCGGGTCCGTCACAAGCTTCGGGCATCCATCTTGCCCCAAGGCACCTTTATGCTGGCAAGGCCCGACGGCACCCTCGATACAAGCGGAATGCTTGATAACTTCAACCCACGGGCACGCATCCACCAGCCGCACCAGTCGAAGAAGCTCCTGTGCATGGCCTCCTTAGGCCACACCGAACTATGAGGCCCTTCATGGCCTGTTCGGCCGCCTTGTGGAGCTCGACCAGCTGCTTCACCGATCGCTAAGGGGCACTGATGTCCGCCTCAAAGATACCGAGACCGTAAGACCTTCTCCGTCGAGCTCCCTCCTCGGCCCGGTAGAATGCGGCAAGATCGGACACATCATGAGGAAGATCTGCGAACGCCTCGAGAGCTCCGAATTCGGGTAAGCAACAGGTAATTAACACTCACATGCTTACTCTGCATGAAAAATGCCTTACCCGCTGCTATTTTCTTCACCGCCTCAATCTCCGGAGGGCCTTGTAGGCTTCGCCTTAGCGGCTTTGGCACTCTCAAGAGCCGTTGCAAGCTCGGACTCTCGAGTCTTGAGTCACGCCCAAGTTCTCATGTTTTTTCACGAGATCCCGGAGCTCTTGCTGCACCTCCGCCACCGCGCCTCCCTGCTTCTCTCGCTCGGTGCGTTCATGTCAGATTACGTTCCGCGGCCACCGCCTCCTTCGTGGTCGCCACCTCGTTAGTGGCCCCTACAATACCCACGTTATCCTTGTCATTTTTCTTGCAACCAAATCCTTTTCTGTAAGGTACAATTTTCATAAGGTATTACTCACCTTCTTTTTCCTCGAGCTGCTTCTTGGCATGGCCGAGCCCGTTCTCGGACCGCCCGAGGTTTTTCTTCAAAGTATTGACCTCCGCAGTCAAGGCGGGCGGAGGTCAAGAAGACAACCTGCAATCCCATATTGACATATTTTTATGGCTCCTGCGTTTATCTTTCTAAAGATCCTCGGTTCGGCTTTTCTTTCCGAACACCGAACCGAGCATCGTGGGCTACCGCCTATGCGGTACCATTTTACATATATTGAAATTCTTACCTCAAAGCCCGTTAGAAGGCTATTGCAGGCTTCGGTCAGCCCGCTCTTGGCGAAGCTGCACTTGAATCACCGCACTCATAATAAAGGCGGTGTTCCTCTTCGATGGAGGCGCCATTGAGCGCCTCCAAGAAATTATCCGGCACCTCCAGTTGGACGGAGGCAGCGGCGTCTCGTCTTGCCCTTCTTACGAAGGGTCGCCCACGGACTCGGAGCCACCGCGCCTCCGGGCCGAGTCCGTGCATAGTCCGGAGGGTGTCTCAGACACCTCCGAGGCCTCCCTCCCCTGGTGGGTCCTTTTCTCGATCCCACCTCGGCGCCGCCCACGGCACGGGGGGTGGAGGCAGTCGGAAGGGAATCCATATCCGACGCACCCAAGGACCCGCTCGACGAAACGGGAAGATCATCCTTGGGCGGACTGCATGGTTGTATGCGGCATTAGAAAGACGTTATGTGGCGAAAATAAAAACCTTGAGGTTATTAGGGTATCCGGATACTTACGATCTCGCCAGGGGCTTGGCCCTTGGATGCCGATCTTAAGTAAATAAATCCTTTGGCGGCGGAGTAGTCCGGAGGAAGAGTTTTCCTTCTTGGACCCTTCGCCTCCCTTGTTGGGGAGGCCTTCCTTTTCTTTCCTCCTTCACCGGGGGAGAGGCTTTCTTCTCCCCTCACCTTGGTGGAGGAGTCGGCCTCGGATTCATCATCCGATAGCACCGAAACGGAACTCTTCCGAGTCCCCGTGGCTGCCTTTCTTGGCCTTCTTCTCCCAAGCACCACGTGGTGCCGGAGCCAAGAGCCCCAAGAAGCGGGCGTCCGCTGGGTCCTTCCGCAATGGGGCCGGATAGGTAATCCGCTCGCCTTCGCCAGCCATTCCTATCAAAGGCAAGGGAGTTTAGATCCCGCATAGAGCCAAACTATGGAAAACAAGTGGTGAAATCACTTACCTCGTCACCGACGCCGCGAGCGTAATCCGCGATCTTCGGTAGCGGATGCGGAGCTTCGCGCCTTTGAACAAAGCACCTTCCGGACATCTTCGTACGTAGTGTCAAGAGCCCGCCAGGTCAGTGCTGCGCCGGATCAAACTCCCACATATTAAAGCCCTGTCGCTGGCACGGGAGAATCCGGCGGATGAGCATGACCTAGACTACGTTGACGAGCTTGAGCTTCTTGTCCACCAGCTTCTGGATACAGGCTTGGAGTCCGGTCAGCCCCTCCGAATCCCCCCAAATTCGGCCACTCTCTTCCGTGAGGAGAGCCGTGGGAATACCAGATCTAAATTGGGGTCACGCCCAATCAGTGGTCACGCTGCTCGGTGATGTAGAACCACCCGATTGCCACCCCTTGATGGTTTCCACGAAAGTACCCTCCAGCCACGTAACGTGGGACATCCTCGCCCACCATGGCGCCTCCGCACTCTGCTTGGCTGCTCTTCACAACCTTCGCTTGACATCAAGGTCTTGAGCCATGTCAAGTGGGGCTGGATGTAGAGGAATGTTTCGCACACGATTTATAAACGCCGAGATATTGAGGATAAAATTGGGGCCGATCATGGAAATCTAGGCTGTAGTAGAACATGAGCCCCTGGACAAAGGGATGAAGCGGGAAGCCCAAATTCATGGAGGAAATGGGGAAGAAATACTACCCTCTCATGGGGCCTGGGTTGGGAATGAGCTCTCCCTCGTCGGGGAGCCGATGCGCGATGTTGCCGGACAGATATCCGGCGTCGCGCAGCTTCGGATCTGCCCCTCCGTGACGGAGGAGGCCATCCACTTGCCTCCCGCCTCCGGACATAGTTGGAGAAGGTTGAGGTGAGAAGTGCGGACTTGGGCGCCGGAGCTCGAGTTCGAGAGATGGATAAGCCAAGGAGGAAGAAGGCGCAGTAAAAGGGGCTGGATCCTTATCCCTTATATGGGCGGACAAAACATGTGTCCCCACCGCCCGGTAAAACTCGCTTATCTCGCAAGCGCCACAATCAATGGCGCGGTTGAGTTACCCACGTCCGTATTGATGGGAATCCCGGAATAAGGGGAACACGATCTGCCTCGACAAGACGTGCTAAGGAAACCGCCGCTAAACGCTACCGAGGTGGAACAAGAAAACAATTTGAATAAAGGCTTGGTAGTGGTGCGACGTCACGCCACAAAATGTGTCAGCAGATTGATCTTGTGTAACATTATTCTCTCTACGGTGGTATGTGGAATTTATTTTTGCAGAGCCGGACACTATCCTGGTGTTCACAATCTTCTATAAATTATTCGAGGAAGAACCCGCCTTTGCAATGTCAAGACAATATACGCCACGGACTCATCGTCATTGAAGCCTGGTTCAGGGGCTACCGAGGAGTTCCGACTAGGGGTGTCCGGATAGCCGAACTATCATCATCGGCCGGACTCCAAGACTATGAAGATACAAGATTGAAGACTTCGCCCCGTGTCCGGATGGGACTTTCCTTGGCGTGGAAGGCAAGCTTGGCGATACGGATATGTAGATCTCCTACCATTGTAACCGACTCTGTAACCCTAACCCTATCTCGGTGTCTATATAAACCGGAGGGTTTTAGTACGTAGGACTTAACAACAATCATACCATAGGCTAGCTTCTAGGGTTTAGCCTCTTTGATCTCGTGGTAGATCCACTCTTGTAACACACATCATCAATATTAATCTAGCAGGACGTAGGGTTTTACCTCCATCAAGAGGGCCCGAACCTGGGTAAAACATCGTGTCCCTTGTCTCCTGTTACCATCCGCCTAGACGCACAGTTCGGGACCCCCTACCCGAGATCCGCCGGTTTTGACACCGACAATGTTCTTGATCTTGAACTTGCTCGGGGGAGAGAACTTGACCTTGGGCATCACTTGGTGTGTCAACTTCGTCTTGAGCATGATCTTGCCCTTGGTCTTGTTCATGAGGTTGAGGTCCTTCACTATGTTCTTCTGAAGCGTGTGGGCCTTGGGTTGGTGATGGCTCCACTTGAGTGGAGCATTGTCCTTCTCCTTCGCCACAAGGGGTTCCTCAACGGTAGGATAAAATCAACACCCATTCTTCTTATGGCTTGAGGAGGAATTTCATCACCTACATCACAAGTGCCACTTTGCTCCACTTGGGAGCCGTTATTCTCATCAAACTCCACGTTACACGTCTCCTCAATAAGTCCCTTGGATTTATTGAGGACACGGTAAGCATGGGAGTTTGTAGCATAACCAACAAATATGCCCTCATAAGCTCTAGCTTCAAACTTAGACAACCGAACACCTTTCTTGAGAATGAAACACTTACACCCGAACACCCAAAAGTACTTGAGGTTGGGCTTGTTACCGGTGAGTATCTCATATGGAGTCTTGTTCAAGCCCTTGCGGAGGTAGAGCCGATTGGATGCATGACATGCGGTGTTGATGGCTTCGGCCCAAAAGTTGTATGGAGACTTGAACTCCACCATCATGGTCCTTGCCGCGTCCATCAACATCCGATTCTTCCTCTCCGCGACAACTTTTTGTTGAGGGGTGTAGGGTGCAGAATATTGATGCTTGATCCCCTCATCACTAAGAAACTCATCCAAGGTGTAGTTCTTGAACTCGGTGCCGTTGTCACTTCTTATTGTCAAGATCTTTGCATTATGTTGACATTGTGCTTCATTTGCAAAGTCAACGACGGTTTGTTGGGTCTCGCTCTTCCTCTTGAAGAAATACACCCAAGTATATCTTGAGTAGTCATCCACAATCACCAAGTAATACTTCCTACCCCCAATACTATCAAAGGATGGAGGCCCAAAGAGATCCAAGTGAAGGAGCTCCAAAGGCCTCTTCGAGTAAATGATAGTCGTGGGAGGGTGAGCCTTTTCATGAAGCTTTCCTTCGATACAAGCACTGCAAGCACGATCTTTAGCAAAACTAACATTCGTTAGTCCACGGACATGGTCCCCTTGAGAAGACTTTGCAAAGATCTCATATTGACATGGACTAAACGGCGATGCCAAAGCCATCCCACATCAACTTTAGCCATTAGGCATGTCGCGGTCTTAGTGGGTACCTCTGAAAAGTTAATCACATAGAGACCGTTCTCGACATGCCCAACAAAGGCTACTTTAAGAGTCTTGCTACACAAGAGGGCCACGGTATCAATATCAAAGAAAGTGGCAAAGCCCATGATTGCAAGTTGACGAACGGAAAGTAAATTGTATGCAAGGGACTCCACAAGCATGACTTTCTCGATCGTGAGATCATGAGAAATGACAACCTTGCCGAGTCCCAATACCTTAGAAGACGAGGCATCACCCCACTCGACATTGGTGGGCATAGAAGGAATCTTGTGCACGTCCACCACCAAGTCCTTGCTCCCGGTCATATGATTCGTTGCTCCACTATCAAGCAACCATGATCCCCCACCGGAAGCAAACACCCTTCAAGAATTTGTGAGCCTTGTCGAGAATGTCAAACTCCTCGTTGAGTCTAGCAAGATCAACTCCAAACTTTGCCTTCTCGGAGCTTAGCACACGAGACACAACAAGAGCATGATCAAGATCTTTCTTTAATCTAGCATGATCATCGTTGTATGACTCCTCAAGAGCCAAACGAAGACCACGCTCTTCCTCAAGAGCATTGGAAAGATCTGAAATCTCATAGGCATAGTCACGACTATGCCCCTCCATCTTAGAGATGGTTTCTTCGTGAGCCTCGATCATGTCATTGGCTTCACCAAGTTGTTCCAAGAGAGCAACGAAGTGCTTCTTGGATTTGCCCTTGAGTTTACCCATAAAAGCCTCAAACTCATTCTCCTCCACATTAGTTCCCTCATGTTCATCAATGCACTCCGTCGAAGAAGAATGATTGATGATGGTAGTTTTGATGTTGGGGGTTACCTTGTTGGTGGCTTTAGCCATGAGGCACTTGGAGGTGATGCTCTCATTGGGTCACCAAGAGAGACACCCGGGAGTCGTCGCAATGGCAACGGAGGCCATGGCAATCGACTCACCATCTTCATCATCATCATCATCCTCATTGTACTCTTCTTGTACCACCAAAGCCTTGTGAGGAGTCTTCTTGGTGAAGTTGCTCTTGTTGGGGAAAGACTTGGCCTTGTCCTTACGGATGAGCTTGCCACCATTGTCTTCTCTCTTCTCATACGGGCACTCCGCAACAAAATGACTCACATTGCCACAATTGAAGCAAGTCCTCACTCGTTGCTTGCCCTTTGCGCCACTTGAGCTGCTCTTGTTGAAGTTGGGCCTAGAGTTCTTCTTGCTCCAAAATTGCCTTGAAGCGAGGGCCATGTGTTCATGATAGGCATACTTCGTATCTTTGAGGTTGCTCTCTTCTTCTTCCTCCTCTTCTTCTTCTTCGACACAAACCTTGGCCTTCAATGCAAGGTTGGGCTTCTTTGCTCTTTGGGAGTGAAGCACCGCATTGTCGGCGGTCTTGTCCAATATACTCATAGCGACAAACTCATCCAACACATCACTTGAGGACAAGGTGTGAAAGTCCGGCCTTTGAAGGATGACGGAGGACATGGCTTTGTGGTAGGGCATCATTGCCTTGAGAAATTTGCGCTTGATCCAGTTGTCATCCGTGTCCTTACTTCCATGATCCCGGAGAGAGATCGCGAGCTTGGTAACTCTCCGATAGAGCTCATGAGGTTCTTCATCTTCTTTCATTGCAAACTCATCGGCTTCATCTTGTACCACTTCATAATTGGAGCGTTGAATGCTTGCGCTTCCTCGATAGAGGGAGACCACTTTGTGCCAAGCTTCTTTGGCCAATGAGTAGGGCCGAAGATGCGAGAGGTCTTCGGGAAGGATTGCTTCTTGGATGATGAAGAGAGCATTTTCATTGAATAGATCATCCACGGCTTCTCTAGGAGTGAAGTTGCTTCGGTCATGCGGATAAAAACCTTCTTCAATGATTCTCCAAAGGTTAGTGTTCACATGATTTAAATGACGCTTAAAATGATAGACCCAAGAATCAAAATCCTCCTTTTTATCAATCTTAGGGGGAGGACCGGCATGATTCAAATGAGTAGAAGGAATCGGTCCACCATAAACGGGTGGAGGTTGCACATGGGCAAAGATGCTGGTGCCATTTTTACCACTAGACATAGGAGCTTTCTCACTAGTAGCTTCCCCCTTGTCGGGGTTAGCATCCGTCTCTGTGTTGGCGGGATCACCCACTTTCACGAGCGCGGTGGAAAGTTTAAGCCCTTCTAAGAATTCCTTAAACATGTCCTTGACCTTGGTCGTCATGGAGGTATTCAATGTGTCCAACGCCACATTGAATTCCTCACGTGAGATCGAGTTACCCCCATCTCCCGTAGACGATACCGGATTCGCACCGGAGTGCTCTCCCACATCGTCTACGACGTCAACCATACTCTTCAGACGATAAAGTCCTTAAAAAGAGACGAGGCTCTAATACCAATTGAAAGGATCGATATAGTTGAGTAGAGGGGGGGTGAATAGGCAACTAACAATTTTTAGCTTTTCTTTACCAAATTAAACTTTGCATCAAAGTAAGTTGTCTAGATATGCAACTAGGTGGACAACCTATATGATGCAACAATCACAACCACACAAGCAAGCAATGGATGTAACACAAACAAGCTTGCACAAGTAAAGGGATGAGATAACCAAGAGTGAAACCGGTGGAGACGAGGATGTGTTACCGAAGTTCCTTCCTTTTGAGGGGAAGTACGTCTCCATTAGAGCGGTGTGGAGGCACAATGCTCCCCAAGAAGCCAGTAGGGCCACCGTATTCTCCTCACGCCCTCACACACTGCGAGATGTCGTGATTCCACTATTGGTGCCCTTGAAGGCGGCGACCGAACCTTTACAAACAAGGTTGGGGCAATCTCCACAACTTAATCGGAGGCTCCCAACAACACCACGAAGCTTCACCACAATGGACTATGGCTCCGAGGTGACCTCAACCGTCTAGGGTGCTCAAACACCCAAGAGTAACAAGATCCGCTAGGGATAAGTGGGGGAATCAAATTTCTCTTGGTGGAATCAGAGATCGGGCCTTCTCAACCAATCCCAAGCAAATCAACAAGTTTGATTGGCTAGGGAGAGAGATCGGGCGAAAATGGAGCTTGGAGCAACAATGGAGTTTAGGGTTGGAAGAGGTGAGTCTTCTTGGAGAAGAAGACCCCCTTTTATAGTGGGGGACCAATTCCAACCGTTACCCACCATCAGCCATGACCCACGGAACTATCAAGACTCAGCGCTGCATTACTATCAAGACGGGTCAGTACTACTGCCGGGCGAGCATGTACTACCGTGGGCACGGCAGAGACCAGACCTGACAAAAGGAGCACTAACAGGGCGCGGTAGATCCGCAGGAGCGGTACTACCGCGACCCCATACGGTACTACCGCAAGACAGCCGCAGGCCAGGCCCGGTAGGCACAGATGTAAAAAATTACATCCGTGACTACCTCCGCTTGAGAAATTGTCGTGCAAAAATCCGACACGGAACTACCGCGACCATGGGTGCGGTACTACCGTGAAAGGTGCGGATGTAAAAAATTATATCCGCCCTTACCTCTGCACTTGCTACTGAACCTGGCCTGGCGTCACGATACTACTGCGCCGCAGCATGGTACTACCGCGGGGAGCGCGTATGTAAAAAATTACATCCGCGCTTACCACCGCTTGAGCAGTGGTGCCAGACCAGAGCTCGCGGTACTACCGCTCCTAGGAGTGGTACTATCAGAGCCTACGGTACTACCGTGCAGCCCATTACTACTGGCTCCTCAAGGGTAGTACCGCCAGAAGAGCAAGACTACCGCTTAGCCCGAGAAGAGCAAGGCGGAGGCCTTCAAATCGCAGAGACAAGGTGAGACGGAGGAACACTCCAAGGAGCTCGAGGAAAGGCGGTGCAAAAGGGAATGTGTACGTGAGATTCCACCCAAACCTTTCCAAAGTGGACCCCCTCTTAATAGTATGGCTCTCCTACGACTCAACTCCACCGAACCGAACCGTAGAGAAACGCCGTCTTCAATAATCTTCGAGGGGCATCAAATCGTCTTGTGTTTAGTCGTGATGAATCTGAAAAGCTCAATATACACGATTAGTCCGCAAAGGCATTGTCATCAATCACCAAAACTACTTAGGGACAAAAATGCCCTTACACTCATCTACCAAGTATCTAGGGTAGTTCTGCTTCAGTGACTGTTCCCCTCATTACAGAAGCACTTAGTCTCGGGTTTTGGGTTCAATCTTGGGTTTCTTCACTAGAGCAGCAACTGATTTGCCGGTTCATGAAGTATCCCTTCTTGCCCTTGCCCTTCTTGAAACTAGTGGTTTTACTAACCATCAACAATTGATGCTCCTACTCGATTTCTACTTTCATGTGTCAAACATCGCGAATTGCTCAAGGATCATCATGTCTATCCCCGATATGTTATAGTTCATCACGAAGCTCTAATAGCTTGGTGGCGGTGACTATGGAGAACCATCACTATCTCATCCGGAAGATTAACTCCCACTCGATTCAAGTGATTGTAGTACTCGATTGAAGGAAATATGCCCTAGAGGCAATAATAAAGTTATTATTTATTTCCTTATTTCATGATAAATGTTTATTATTCATGCTAGAATTGTATTAACCGGAAACATAATACATGTGTGAATACATAGACAAACATAGTGTCACTAGTATGCCTCTACTTGACTAGCTCGTTTATCGTAGATGGTTATGTTTCCTAGCCATGGACAAAAGAGTTGTCATTTGATTAACGGGATCACATCATTAGGAGAATGATGTGATTGACTTGACCCATTCCGTTAGCTTAGCACTTGATCGCTTAGTATGTTGCTATTGCTTTCTTCATGACTTATACATGTTCCTCGTAACTATGAGATTATGCAACTCCCTGCCACCGGAGGAACACTTTGGGTACTACCAAACGTCACAACGTAAATCGGGTGATTATAAAGGAGTACTACAGTGTCTCCGAAGGTACATGTTGAGTTGGCGTATTTCGAGATTAGGTTTTGTCACTCCGATTGTCGGAGAGGTATCTCTGGCCCTCTCGGTAATGCACATCATTATAAGCCTTGCAAGCAATGTGACCAATGAGTTGGTTACGGGATGAAGCATTACGTAATCTAGTAAAGAGACTTGCGGTGACGAGATTGAACTAGGTATTGGATACCGACGATCGAATCTCGGGCAAGTAACATACCGATGACAAAGGGAACAACGTATGTTGTTATGCGGTTTGACCGATAAAGATCTTCGTAGAATATGTAGGAGCCAATATGGGCATCCAGGTCCCGCTATTGGTTATTGACCGGAGACGTGTCTCGGTCATGTCTACATTGTTCTCGAACCGTAGGGTCCGCACGCTTAAGGTTTCGATGACGGTTATATTATGAGTTTTGTGTATTTTGATGTACCGAAGGAGTTCGGAGTCCCGGATGTGATCACGGACATGACGAGGAGTCTCAAAATGATCGAGACATAAAGATTGATATATTGGACGGCTATATTCGGACACCGGAAAGGTTCCGGAAGTTTCCGGAGAAAACCGGAGTGCCGGAGGGGTTACCGGAACCCCCCGGGGAAGTAATGGGCCTTATTGGGCCAAAGGGGGAGAGAGAGGGCCGCACCAGGAGGTGGCGCGCCCCCCCCCATGGGGAGTCCGAATTGGACAAGGGGGGCGCGCCCCCCTTCCCTCTCCTCTCCTCTCTTTCCTTCCCCTTCCTCCTTCCTAGTTGGACTAGGAAAGGGAGTCCTACTCCCACTAGGAGGAGGACTCCCCCTCCTGGCGCGCCTCCTAGGGCCGGCCGACCCTCCCCTTGCTCCTTTATATACGCAGGCAGGGGCACCCTAGAACACACAAGTTGATCCTTGAGATCGCTCCTTAGCCGTGTGCGGTGCCCCCTCCACCATATTCCACCTCGGTCATATCGTAGCGGTGCTTAGGCGAAGCCCCGCGCCGGTAGAACATCAAGATCGCCACCACGCCGTCAGGCCGACGGAACTCTCTCTCCCGGAGCTTTGCTTTGGATCGGAGCTGAGGAGCGCCACCGAGCTGAACGTGTGCCAAGAACTCGGAGGCGCCGGAGTAACGGCGCTGGATCGGTTGGATCGCGAGGAGAACGTACGACTACTTCCTCTACGCTGTGATCGCTTCCGCTTTGGTCTATGAGGGCACGTAGACAACACTCTCCCTCTCGCTGCTATGCATCACCATGATCTTGCGTGTGCGTAGGAAATTTTTGAAATTACTACGTTCCCAACAAAGTGGCATCCGAGCCTAGGTTTTATGCGTTGATGTTATATGCACGAGTAGAACACAAGTGAGTTGTGGACGGTATAAGTCATACTACCTACCAAAGCATGTCATACTTTGGTTCAGCGGTATTGTTGGATGAAGCGGCCCGGACCGACATTACGCCAGACGCTTACGCTGAGATCGGTTCTACCGACGTGCTTTGCACACAGGTGGCTGGCGGGTGTCAGTTTCTCCAACTTTAGTTGAACCGAGTGTGACTACGCCCGGTCCTTGCGAAGGTTAAAACGGAGTCTATTTGACAAACTATCATTGTGGTTTTGATGCGTAGGTGAGAACGGTTCTTGCTAAGCCCGTAGCAGCCACGTAAAATTTGCAACAACAAAGTAGAGGGCGTCTAACTTGTTTTTGCAGGGCATGTTGTGATGTGATATGGTCAAGACGTGATGAGATATAAGTTGTTGTATAAGATGATCATGTTTTGATGAAGTTATCGGCAATCGGCGTAAGCCCTATGGTTGTCTCTTTGTTGCATAAGATGCAAGTGCCAAATAATTGCTTTACTTTATCGCTATGCGATAGCAATAGTTGCAAGAGCAATAGTTGGCGAGACAACCATGTGATGACACATTGATATAGATCAAGATGATGAAGATCATGGTGTCGTGCGGTGATTTATAAAGATCATGACAGATTACTTTGGAGATGGAGATCAAAGGCTAAGATGATCATGGCCATATCATGTCACATATTTTGATTGCATATGATGTTTATCTATTATACATCTTATTCTTGCTTTGATTGACGTTAGCATTTTAAGATGATCTCTCACTAATTATCAAGAAGTGTTCTCCCGAGTATGCACTGCTGCCAAAGTTCGTCGTGCCTGCACACCACGTGATGATCGGGTGTGATAAGCTCACGTCCATCTACAACGGGTGCAAGCCAGTTTTGCACACACGCCGAATACTCAGGTTAAACTTGACGAGCCTAGCATATGCAGATATGGCCTCGAGCACGGAGACCGAAAGGTCGGCGTGAATCATATAGTAGATATGATCAACATAGTGATGTTCACCATTGAAAACTACTCCATCTCACGTGATGATCGGTTATGGTTTAGTTGATTTGGATCACGTGATCACTTAGATGACTAGAGAGATGTCTGTCTAAGTGGGAGTTCTTAAGTAATATGATTAATTGAACTTAAATTTATCATGAACTTAGTCCTGGTAGTATTTTGCAAATTATGTTGTAGATCAATAGCTTGCGTTGTTGCTTTCATATGTTTATTTTGATATGTTCCTAGAGAAAATTGTGTTGAAAGATGTTAGTAGCAATGATGCGGATTGGATCCGTGATCCGAGGTTTATCCTCATTTCGCATGTAAGAATTATGTCCTTAATGCACCGCTAGGTGATAAACCTATTGCAGGAGCAGATGCACGTTATGAACGTTTGGCTAGCTCAAAAGGATGACTACTTGATAGTTTAGTGCACCATGCTTAAACGGCTTAGAATCGGGACTTCAAAGACGTTTTGAACGTCATGGACCATATGAGATGTTCCAGGAGTTGAAGTTAATATTTCCAGCAAATACCCGAGTTGAGAGATATGAAGTCTCCAACAAGTTCTAAAGCTAAAAGATGGAGGAGAATCGCTCAACTAGTGAGCATGTGCTCGATTGTCTTGGTACTTCAATCGCTTGAATCAAGTGGGAGTTAATCTTCCGGATAAGATAGTGATTGATAGAATTCTCTAGTCACCATCACTAAGTTACTAGAACTTCGTGATGAACTATAGTATGCAAGGGATGACGAAAACGATATTCGAGCTCTTCGTGATGTTGAAATCGACGAAGGTAGAAATCAAGAAAAGACCATCAAGTGTTGATGATTGACAGGACCACTAGTTTCAAGAGAAGGGCAAAGGGAAAGAAAGGGAACTTCAAGTGGAAAGACAAGCAAGTTGTCACTCCTGCGAAGAAGCCCAAAGCTGGACCATAGCCTCAAACCGAGTGTTTACACCGCAAAGCGAAATGGTCACCGAAGCGGAAATGCCCTGAATATTTGGTGGATAAGAAGGATGGCAAAGTGAACAAGGGTATATTTGATATACAAATTATTGATGTGTGCATTACTAGTGTTTATAGTAGCCTGAGTATTTGATACTTGTTCGGTTGCTAAGATTAGTAACTCAAAACAGGAGTTACAGAATAAACAGAGACTAGTTGAAGGGAAAGTGACGATGAGTGTTGGAAGTAGTTCCAAGATTGATATGATCATCATCGCACACTCCCTATATTTTGTTAAACCTAAATAAATGTTATTTGGCGTTATGCGTTGAGCATGAATATGATTTGATCATGTTTATTGCAATACGGTTATTCATTTAAAATCAGAGAATAATTGTTGTTCTGTTTACATGAATAAAACCTTCAATGGTCATACACCCAATGAAAATAGTTTGTTGGATCTCGATCGTAGTGATACACATATTCATAATATTGAGGCCAAAAGATGCAAAGTTAATAATGATAGTGCAACTTATTTGTGGCACTACCGCTTGGGTCATATCGGTGTAAAGCGCATGAAGAAACTCCATAAAGATGGATTTTCGGAATCACTTGGTTATGAATCGTTTGATGCTTGCGAACCGTGCCTTTTGGGCAAGATGACTAAAACTCCGTTCTTCGGAACAATGGAACGAGCTACCGACTTATTGGAAATAATACATACTGATGTATGTAGACCAATGAGTATGAAGGCTCGTGGCAAGTATCGTTATTTTTTGACCTTCACAAGATGATTTGAGCAGATATGTGTATATCTACTTGATGAAACATAAGTCTAAAATAGTTGAAAGGTTCAAAGAATTTTAGGGTGAAGTGGAAAATCATCGTAACAAGAAAATAAAGTTTCTGCGATCTGATCAGCGGAGAGGAATATTTGAGTTACGAGTTTGGTCTTCAATTAAAACAATGTGGAATAGTTTCACAGCTCACGCCACCGGAACACCACAACGTTATGGTGTGTCCGAACGTCAGAATCGCACTTTATTGGATATAGTGCGATCTATGATGTCTCTTACTGATTTACCAATATAGTTTTGGGGTTATGCATTAGAGACAGCTGCATTCACATTAAAAGGGCACCATCTAAATCCGTTGAGACGACAACATATGAACTGTGGTTTAGCAAGAAACCCAAGTTGACGTTTCTTAAAGTTTGGGGCTGCGATGCTTATGTGAAAAAGTTTCATCCCGATAAGCTCGAACCCAAATCGGAGAAGTGCGTCTTCATAGAATACCCAAAGGAAATAGTTGGGTACACCTTCTATCACAGATCCGAAGGCAAGATATTCGTTGCTAAAAATGGATCCTTTCTAGAGAAGGAGTTTCTCTCGAAAGAAGTGAGTGGGAGGAAAGTAGAACTTGATGAGGTAATCGTACTGCACCCTTATTGGAAAGTAGTTCATCACGTAAATCAGTTCTGTGACAAATACACCAATTAGTGAGGAAGCTAATGATATTGATCATGAAACTTCAGATCAAGTTACTACGTAACCTCGTAGGTCTTCCAGAGTAAGATCCGCACTGCAGTGGTGTAGTAATCATGTTCGGAAGTCATGTTACTAGACCATGATGAACCTACGAACTATGAGGAAGCAATGATGAGCCCAGATTCCGCGAAATGGCTCGAGGCCATAAAATCTGAGATATGATCCATGTAAGAGAACAAAGTATGGACTTTGATTGACTTGCTCGATGATCAGCAAGCCATGTTAAATGAATGGATCTTCAAGAGGAAGACGGACACTTATAGTAGTATTACTATCTACCAAGCTCGACTTGTTGCGAAATGTTTTTAACAAGTTCAAGGTGTTGAATACGATGAGATTTTCTCACTCGTATCGATGCTTAAGTCTGTCTGAATCATGTTAGCAATTGCCACATTCAATGAAATTTGACAAATGAATATCAAAACTGCATTTCTTGATGGATTTATTAAAGAAGAGTTGTGTATGATACAACCAGAAGGTTTTGTCAATCCTAAATGTGCTAACAAAATGTGCAAGCTCCAGCGATCCATCTATGGACTGGTGCAAGCATCTCGGAGTTGGAATATACGCTTTGATAAGTTGATCAAAGCATATAGTTTTATATGGACTTACGATGAAGCCTGTATTTACAATAAAGTGAGTGGGAGCACTACAGCCTTTCTGATTAGTATATGTGAGTGACATATTGTTGATCAGAAATGATGTAGAATTTTTCTGCAAAGCATAAAAGGAGTGTTTTAAAGGAGTTCTTTAAAAAGAAAAAACCTCAGTAAAAGCTACTTACATATTGAGCATCAAGATCTATTGAGATAGATCAAGACGGCTTGATAAGTTTTTTCAATGAGTACATACCTTGGCAAGATTTTGAAATAGTTCAAAATGGAAATACCAAAGAAAGAGTTCTAGCCTGTGTTGCAAAGGTATAAAATTGAGTAAGACTCAAATCCCGACCACAGCAGAAAATAGAAAGAGAATGAAAAGTCATTCCCTATGCCTCAGTCATAGGTTCTATAAAGTATGCTATGCTATGTACCAGACCTATTATATACCTTGCTCTGTATTTGGCAAGGAGTACAATAGTGATCTAGGAGTAGATCATCGACATTGGTCAAGAATATCCTTAGTAAGGACTAAGGAGATGTTTCTCGATTATGGAGGTGATAAAAGAGTTTGTTGTAAAAGTTACATCAGTGCAAACTTTTACACTGATCCAGATGACTCTAAGTCTCAACCTGGATACATATTGAAAGTGGGAGCAATTAGCTAGAGTAGCTCCGTGCAGAGCATTGTGGACATAAAATATTTGCAAAATACATACGGCTCACGAATGTGACAGACCCGTTGACTAAGCTTCTCTCACGAGCAAAACATGATCACACCTTAGTACCCTTTGGGTGTTAATCACATAGCGATGTGAACTAGATTATTGACTCTAGTAAACCCTTTGGATGTTGGTCACATGATGATGTGAACTATGGGTGTTAATCATATACTGAGATATGAATATTGGTGTTAAATCACACGGCGATGTGAACTAGATTATTGACTCTAGTGCAAGTGGGAGACTCAAGGAAATATGCCCTAGAGGCAATAATAAAGTTATTATTTATTTCCTTATTTCATGATAAATGTTTATTATTCATGCTAGAATTGTATTAACCGGAAACATAATACATGTGTGAATACATAGACAAACATAGTGTCACTAGTATGCCTCTACTTGACTAGCTCGTTTATCAGAGATGGTTATGTTTCCTAGCCATGGACAAAAGAGTTGTCATTTGATTAACGGGATCACATCATTAGGAGAATGATGTGATTGACTTGACCCATTCCGTTAGCTTAGCACTTCGTTTAGTATGTTGCTATTGCTTTCTTCATGACTTATACATGTTCCTGTAACTATGAGATTATGCAACTCCTGCCATCGGAGGAACACTTTGGGTACTACCAAACGTCACAACGTAATCGGGTGATTATAAAGGAGTACTACAGGTGTCTCCGAAGGTACATGTTGAGTTGGCGATTTCGAGATTAGGTTTTGTCACTCCGATTGTCGGAGAGGTATCTCTGGCCCTCTCGGTAATGCACATCATTATAAGCCTTGCAAGCAATGTGACCAATGAGTTGGTTACGGGATGACGCATTACGTAACGAGTAAAGAGACTTGCCGGTGACGAGATTGAACTAGGTATTGGATACCGACGATCGAATCTCGGGCAAGTAACATACCGATGACAAAGGGAACAACGTATGTTGTTATGCGGTTTGACCGATAAAGATCTTCATAGAATATGTAGGAGCCAATATGGGCATCCGTGTCCCGCTATTGGTTATTGACCGGAGACGTGTCTCGGTCATGTCTACATTGTTCTCGAACCGTAGGGTCCGCACGCTTAAGGTTTCGATGGCGGTTATATTATGAGTTTTGTGTATTTTGATGTACCGAAGGAGTTCGAGTCCCGGATGTGATCACGGACATGACGAGGAGTCTCGAAATGATCGAGACATAAAGATTGATATATTGGACGGCTATATTCGGACACGGAAAGGTTCCGGAAGTTTCCGGAGAAAACGAGTGCCGGAGGGGTTACCGAACCCCCGGGAAGTAATGGGCCTTATTGGGCCAAAGGGAGAGAGAGGGCCGCACCAGGAGGTGGCGCGCCCCATGGGGAGTCCGAATTGGACAGGAGGGGGCGCGGCCCCCTTCCTCTCCCTCTCCCTCTCTTTCCTTCCCCTTCCTCCTTCCTAGTTGGACTAGGAAAGGGAGTCCTACTCCCACTAGGAGGAGGACTCCCCCCTCCTTGGCGCGCCTCCTAGGGCCGGGCCGGCCCTCCCCTTGCTCCTTTATATACGGGGCAGGGGCACCCTAGAACACACAAGTTGATCCTTGAGATCGTTCCTTAGCCGTGCGGTGCCCCCTCCACCATATTCCACCTCGGTCATATCGTGGCGGTGCTTAGGCGAAGCCCCTCGATAGAACATCAAGATCTTCACCACGCCGTCGTCTTGACGGAACTCTCTCTCCCCGGAGCTTTGCTTGGATCGGACTGAGGAGCGCCACCGAGCTGAACGTGTGCCAAGAACTCGAGGCGCCGAGTAACGGCGCTGGGATCGGTTGGATCGCGAGGAGAACGTACGACTACTTCCTCTACGTTGTGATCGCTTCCGCTTTGGTCTACGAGGGTACGTAGACAACACTCTCCCCTCTCGTTGCTATGCATCACCATGATCTTGCGTGTGCGTAGGAATTTTTTTGAAATTACTACGTTCCCCAACACTCAGACAATCTGAGCACATGCTCAATGATTGAGCTTTTCTCCCTTAGTTTGCAGGCTAAGAAACTTGTCGGAGGTCTTACACCTCTTGACGTGGGCATGAGCCTGAAATCCCAATTTCAGCTCTTGGAACATCTCATATGTTCTGCGCCGTTTCAAAAATGTCTTCGGTGCCCCAGTTCTAAACCGTTTAACATTACGCACTGAACTATCACGTAGTCATCAAAATGTGTATGTCAGATGTTCGCAACATCCAAAAACGACGCTCGAGGTTCAGCACACTGAGCGGTGCATTAAGGACTTAAGCCTTCTGTGCAGTAATGAGGACAATCCTCAGTTTACGGACCCAGTCCGCATAATTGCTACAATCAACTTTCAACTAAATTTTCTCTAGGAACATATCTAAAACAGTAGAACTAAAGCGTGAGCTACGACATAATTTGCAAAGACCTTTTGACTATGTTCATGATAATTAAGTTCATCTAATGAAATTATGTAATGAACTCCCACTCAGATAGACATCCCTCTAGTCATCTAAGTGATACATGATCCGAGTCAACTAGGCCGTGTCCGATCATCACGTGAGACGGACTAGTCATCATCGGTGAACATAATCATGTTGATCGTATCTACTATACGACTCATGTTCGACCTTTCGGTCTCTTGTGTTCCGAGGCCATGTATGTACATGCTAGGCTCGTCAAGTCAACCTAAGTGTTTTGCATGTGTAAATCTGGCTTACACCCGTTGTATGTGAACGTTAGAATCTATCACACCCGATCATCACGTGGTGCTTCGAAACAACGAACTTTCGCAAAACGGTGCACGATTAGGGGAACACTTTCTTGAAATTATTATGAGGGGTCATCTTATTTACTACCATCGTTCTAAGCAAATAAGATGCATAAACATGATAAACATCACATGCAATCAAATAGTGACATGATATGGCCAATATCATTTTTCTCCTTTTGATCTCCATCTTCGGGGCTCCATGATCATCATCGTCACCGGCATGACACTATGATCTCCAACATCATGATCTCCATCGTCATGATCTCCATCATCGTATCTCCATGAAGTTGTCTCGCCAACTTATTACTTCTACTACTATAGCCAACGGTTTAGCAATGAAGTAAAGTAATTACATGGCGTTATTCGGTGACACGCAGGTTATACAATAATTAAAGACAACTCCTATGGCTCCTACCGGTTGTCATACTCATCGACATGCAATTCGTGATTCCTATTACAAGAACATGATCAATCTCATACATCACATATATATCATTCATCACATCCTTTTGGCCATATCACATCACACGACATATGCTGCAAAAACAAGTTAGACGTCCTCTAATTGTTGTTGCAAGTTTTTATGTGGATGTTATAGGTTTCTAGCAAGAACGTTTCTTTCCTACGCCAAAACCACAACGTGATATGCCGATCCGACTAAAGTGGGAGATACAGACACCCGCTAGCCACCTTATGCAACTAGTGCATGTCAGTCGGTGGAACCTGTCTCACGTAAGTGTACGTGTAAGGTCGGTCCGGGTCGCTTCATCCCACGATGCCGCCGAATCAAGATAAGACTAGTAGTGGCAAGTAAATTGACAAAATCGACGCCCACAAAAACTTGTGTTCTACTCGTGCATAGAAACTACGCATAGACCTAGCTCATGATGCCACTGTTGGAGAACGTAGCAATAATTAAAAAATTTCTACGCATCACCAAGATCAATATATGGAAATTCTAGCAACAAGAGAGGGAGAGGATGAGTTGATCTTCATACCCTTGAAGATCGCGATGCGGAAGCGTTACAAGAACGCGGTTGGTGAAGTCGTACACGCAGCGATTCAGATCGCGGTCGATTCCGATCTAAGCGCCGAACGGACGGCGCCTCCGCGTTCAACACACGTACAGCCCGAGGATGTCTCCTCCTTCTAGATCCAGCAAGGGGAGAGGAGAAGTTGAGGGAAAACTCCAGCAGCACGACGGCGTGGTGGCGATGGAGCTCGTGGTTTTTCGGCAGGGCTTCGCCAAGCACTACGGAGGAGGAGGAGGAGGTGTAGGAGGAGGGAGGGCTGTGCCAGGGAAGAGGTGCGGCTGCCCTCTCTCTCCCTCACTATATATAGGGGGAAGGGAGGAGGGGGAGGTGACACGTCTCCAACGTATCTATAATTTTTTATTGCTCCATGCTACTTTATATATTGTTTTGTACTATAATGGGCTCTATTTTCCACTTTTATATTATTTTTGGGACTAACCTATTAACCGGAGGCCCAGCCCAGAATTGTTGTTTTTTGCCTATTTCAGTGTTTCAAAGAAACGGAATATTAAACGGAGTCCAAACGGAATGAAACCTTCGGGAACGTGATCTTCTCACCGAACGTGATCCAGGAGACTTGGACCCTACTCGAAGAAGTGCCAGAGGCGGTCACGAGGGTGAGGCGTGCCCTCCCACAGGCGCGCCTGCCTCGTGGCCCCCGACGCCTCCACCGACGCATTCTTCCTCCTATATATACCTCGCACCCCAACAGATCGTGGACGGAGCCAAAACCTAATTCCACCGCCGTACCTTTCCTCAGATCCACGAGATCCCATCTTGGGGCCTGTTAGGAGCTCCACGAGGGGGCATCCACCATGGAGGGCTTCTACATCAACACCATAGCCCCTCCGATGAAGTGTGAGTAGTTTACTTAAGACCTTGGGTCCATAGTTAGTAGCTAGATGGCTTATTCTCTCTTTTGGATCTCAATACAATGTTCTCCCCTCTCTCGTGGAAATCTATTCGATGTAATCTTCTTTTTTGCGGTGTGTTTGTTGAGATCGATGAATTGTGGGTTTATGATCCAACTTATCTATGGAAAATATTTGATTCTTCTCTGAATTCTTTTATGTATGATTAAGTTATCTTTGCAAGTCTCTTCGAATTATCTGTTTGGTTTGGACAACTAGATTGGTAGTTCTTGCAATGGGAGAAGTGCTTAGCTTTGGGTTCAATCTTGCGGTGTCCTTACCTAGTGACAGAAGGGGTTGCAAGGCACGTATTGTATTGTTGCCATCGAGGATAACAAGATCGGGTATTTATCATATTGCATGAATTTATTCCTCTACATCATGTCATCTTGCTTAAAGCGTAACTCTGTTTTTAACTTAATACTCTAGATGCATGCTGGATAGCGGTCGATGAGTGGAGTAATAGTAGTAGATGCAGAATCGTTTCGGTCAACTAGTCACGGACGAGATGCCTATATACATGATCATTGCAGATAACCTCATAACTATGCTCAATTCTGTCAATTGCTCAACAGTAATTTGTTCACCCACCGTAGAATAATTATGCTCTTGAGAGAAGCCACTAGTGAAACCTATGGCCCCCGGGTGTATTCTCATCATATCAATCTCCATCACTTTATTTACTTGCTTTTCTTTTACTTTTTACTTTGCATCCTTATACCAAAAATACCAAAAATATTATCTCTATCAGATCTCACTCTCGTAAGTGACCGTGAAGGGATTGACAACCCCTAATCGTGTTGGTTGCGAGTAGCTATCGTTTGTGCGTTGGTCACGAGGGACTTGCGCGTGGCCTCCTACTGGATTGATACCTTGGTTCTCAAAAACTGAGGGAAATACTTACGCTACTGTGCAGCATCATCCCCTCCTCTTCGGGGAAAACCAACGCAAGCTCGAGACGTAGCAGGAGGCGCCCTAGGGTTCCCTAGGGGAGGGGCGGCGGCCACAGGGGAAACCCTAGATGGGTTTGGACACCCCCACCCCCTAGGAAACTTGCCCCCCAAGCCGGGAGGGGCGGCTACCCTAGGGGTGGCGCCCCCACCTCTCCTGGTTACGTGAGTGTAACATCCCAAAATTCTAAATTTTGGAATGTCATATTAAATAAATAACTATGCTTGTTGTCTGATTGTTTGTTTGATTGATTGAGTGAAATTGAGTGGAATTTGAAACTTTTGAAAGTTGGATGAGAGGGAATAAAATGACCTTCCCAAAACTATCCCCTTTGCCTTTTTTGGATCTCAATGAATTCAATTCCATTCCAACACCAAAACCCTAGAGTGAAGGTGAAATGACTTCTTCCATTTGAAATGAAAAGGGTTTTGAAAAGATTTGAATTTTCATTTGAGAATATTTCAAATTCAAAGCTTTATGCAACTCAATGATTTTCATGAGGGAAGATAAAATGACTTCTTCAATTATATGAAATATGAGTTGGAAGTTAAAAAGAATCAAATTGAAAGTCATTTGAAGGTATTTTGAAACTCCCCTTCAAATTTGGAATTATTTGGATTTTATTCAAAATTATTTTTCTCCAAAATAAATAAATGGAAATATAGGTAAAATGATTCCCTTCAATGGAAAATTAGGAGAAAAATAAATTTGAGGTCATTTTGGTATTTTTAAAATGATTTTTATTGGATTTTATTAGAGCAGAAACACTCTTTGTTTTATTTGAATTTTTGTGTATTTTATTTAAACTTGAAAAATAGTTCATGTTGTAGGAAATCTTTTCTGATCATTTTGATATATATATGTCCTATATAAAATATTTATATTTTATATATATTTTCTCTGCTTTTATTTTCACAAAAAATGGAAAAGGAGAAAAGGACCCGGCGCCCAAACCACTGCCCACCACAAGCTGCCCGACCACTAGCCAGCGCAGCCACTGTGACCCGGCCCAGCCTACCGAGCCGCCCGACTCGGCGCCCCCAAGACCCTAGACCTCGGTCGCCCGACTCCCTCTCTCTTTCTCACCGACACCCGGCCCCACCTGCCTTCCTCCTCCCGCAAGACACGCCGCTGCTGGCCGATCCCGCCGGATCCGGATTCGCCACATCCTCGCCCTGATTGCCCTCGCCCAAGCCGGTGCCCCCTATATAAACCCCACCGACCCGTTCCCCCCCCTCTCGCCCGTCGCCGACCCTCCTCGACTTAATCCGTCGGAGCAACAGCGCCGCCGCCGCCATTAACCCCGTCGCCGACGATCCGGCCACCCCCGAGCTCCATCAAATCCACCAACCGGACCCACCGCCCGTCCGCACCGCGGACCTCTCCGACGTCCCGACCACCGAGTCGCCGGAACCATCGCCCGCCCAGCGTCGTCGTCGCCGACGACGGTAAGTCGCCGGACCTCCTCGCCGTTAGATCTAGATCGTAGGGCCTAGATTAGATCGACCAAGCGGTAGGTTTAGTTTTATAAAACCGGTTTTAGTTCGGTTTATTCCGGTTTAGTTAGGACCGCCCAAGCGATTTACACCAAGGCGTGCTTTTAGTTATTTAACGCCCGGTGCGCTAGATGGGCCCGTTAGCGCCCGATTTTTCTTTTAATTTTATTTTTCGTTTCTGTTTTTAACAGAATAGTTTCAGTTTTGTAAAATCCATATCTTTTAATCTACTTAGTATTTTTAAGTGATTCTTTTTTTTTTGGTTTTCAAATTTCTTATAGTTTCTGCAGAAAATACAATTAGCCATGTTAAAATTATTTAAAATTGCTTTATTTTAGATTTAGACAGAATAGTAAATCTGCTATAGAATGAGTTAGGAATATTATTTTTGGGTGATTCTTTTTGTCACAACTTTGTTTTGACATTGCCTAACCGTAGGAATTTATTTGGGCATTTTAGAATTAATAAAAATAGTTTTAATCAGAATCATGTTATTCCTATTTAATTAACTAGCTACTGTTTTCCTATTGTTTTAATTAGCAAATAATTTTATTTTTCCTATGTGATAGTTTATTCTAGGTTAGTTTCTGTAACTTTAGAGCATGAACTTTTATTTAAATTAAATAAAACTTTTATTTTATTTTTCTTACTAAAATTTGCTTTAGGCCTAATAGGAGTTTTATAATAGATTTTGAAGTGATTCTTTTTGCTCCTAGTTGCATAATGCATTCTTTTCTGTTAAGTTAGCATAAAACCATGATTAGGTTCTGTTGAGAAATTTTTTGTAATGTAAAACTATTTTTAGTTGTTGCTTGAAGTAGGAAAACTTTGTGTTGGATTTCTTTGAGTTTTTCTTTGGGTTTTGGTTCAAGTGCTTTGTGTGTTATGTCAGTATGTTGTTATGTTAAGTGATCATATGTTTGTAGGCTTATATGATTGTTGTTTGCCTCGGTAGAATTTCCGGAGTGCGAAGCTTGCTACCACGAGTCCCTAGTTTTCGAAGATCGCCAAGAAGGCAAGTTCACTTTGACCATGCTTTCATACCTATGTTTTATTGCATTTAGTGGCATCTTTGCAACCACCCCTCAAGAGTGATATTGAATTCTTGTAGTTGAGTAGTATGCATGAGGTAGGAACCCATCACCCTGTTACCAAGCCCGGACGCTATTTATTTTAATGCTACGCTATAGTAGACGGGGTTTGGTATGAGTGTTCGAGAGTGGTGTGAAGAAGGAGGACTCTACGTCAATGACGACAACTCCCCGATGGAACCCGCAAGGATCATCTTCAAGGCCTCAAGACTTCAAGACTCGAGACAAGAATTCAATACACACTCACTGGGTGAAGGACGGTTGACGGGCACCTGGAGAAACCAGTGGTTGGCAGGGATGCATGGAGAAGCGCCATGACATCTTGGAAAGCTTCACCCAGACTCAAAGAGACGGAAGAATACTTCATGCCCGAAAGCTTACCTGTGCAACCGCAAGTCAATATAGGCTCTGGCTTGGTTGACCTTAGTTGTGACTCTGGCGGGGACGGTGCTAGCAGATGTAGAACTACGGTAGGATTGGATGAGCACCGGACAGTGGTCAGAGGAACTCTTCGGAAGACCATGTTTCGGTCATCTTGTTCTCAAACACCCTCAAGTGCGAGAACGTAAAGAGAGGGATCGAATCTTGCGGGTAAAGTGTAGAAACCTCTGCAGAGGGTTAAAACCTAATCGATTAGCCGTGTCCCGATTCACGGACAATTTGAGCATCTGGACTTGGATCTATCTCGAACTCTCAACCGCGGATTGATAACTTAATTGTGGGCAACATATGATGATTTTGGGCTATGAGACATCGGTTGGCGGAACCATGTCATGATAGAAAACTCCATAGTACAGACTTCATTTATTCCTTTGATGTAGGGAAAATAAAATCAGCTTTTACGCAAACAAAACTCAGAATCTGAGCCACAAAGCCATACTCCATATAGTATAGTTTATCATCTGTTTTCTTATTGTGATCTTGCGGTACATTCAATGTAATCGACCTACACGGCTGCAACGTATCATGTTGCGATGCTTTCTTCCGACGAGTAAGAGTACTGCAGTGGTTACGGTCTACACTCAACTTTGCCGATGGCGTTGATGGGACTCCACACCCGACTAATTGTTTCCATTGTGACTTATGAGGTATATATCAGTTTTACGTTAATTATACATGTGATTGCACTTTGATATATACATTGATGTCTTGTGTGTGCCAAAGATCTTGATCCGAGGATGGCACAAAGAACACGTAGGCTTGACCGTCTGAGGTCGGGTCGCTACAGAGATGGTATCAGAGCACATGTTGGCTGTAGGACGTGACCCTAGAAAATGACTTAGCAATATGAAGACCCCAATAGGAACGACCTTTGTTTTGTTACTACTCTCGTAACACCTGATTCCTTTTACTGAACCTTCCTTATTTCAAACTATAGATGGAGAGCTACATTCTGAACAAAAGAGAACACTACGAGAATGTTCTTGGAGGCCCCTTCCTTGTGGAGCTAGTCGATTTCTTTGAAGTTACCGATACACGAGATCAAGGCAACTAAGAGGACGTCTAGATCGTGGGGAGTCAAGACCCAAGTTTTTGGTCGTAAAGAAGACCCCAAGACCGCAGACATCAGCTTGAACTATAAATGGTGATCGTGATATGGGCATCAACACTGCCGTCCATGATGCTATTGCACGCTTATGCTATCGTCATCGTCTTTGCACTAAACCCACACTTCTTTGGAAGGATTGGATGGCGAAGTTTGATGGAGCAACTATTGCCTTAACGGAAGTGCAAAAGATGAAGTTCTCCCCACTGTTAGTATACAATCAGGATCTAGAACAATACATCAAGAATCTTCAGATGGACCTCCTGGAAGCCCTATTTGACAATGAAGCACTACGAGAAGAAGTCGAGACTCAGAGACTGAAGGTAAACAAGCTGGAGGAGGAGAACCTCGAGATCTCGAGAATGCGTCAGGAACTGAAAAGCAGCAGGACCATGTCTCATGCCAAGGACGTTAAAATTCAGAAGCTCAAGGAACAACTTCAGGACATACATGGTCGTCACAAGAAACTCCGCGTCGACAGGGAAAATCTAGCAGAAAAACTGGAGGAAATCAAGTCCACACAGAAGAAGCCCCAGTGGGGACAATGATCAAGTTCCTAATAAATTAGCTTAGTAGTATCCCACCATGAGAGAAATAAAGATGAACGCCTTCTCGATTTAAGTATCCGACCATACCAATTTATGTGGGTGGCGATCTTTGTAGAATTGATTGAATAAATGAATGCTTGGTTGCTATTAATTTTTTTGTGTTTATTGAATGGTTGGATAGATGCGATATTAAATGAAGCTTGTATTTATTTCAACCATGAGAGACGTAAGTTACGGAAGAATGGTAGAAGGCCTTCATATGGGAAAAGCATCAGAATTGGAAACTCCGAGCATTGAAGACCAAGAAATGAGGACTTAGAAACGAAACCATAGTAGAACGGCCCATTACAAACGGTACTTTTGAGCTAGGATTCTTTTGTTGATGGGTGGGTAATTGCTTTCCCTTTCTATCTCAACCAGACCCCGAAATCTTGAACCCATGGACGACTGAACACCAAACTTTTCTGGAGACAATTGCAATTTCCCCATGGAGATACATTCTTTGTTCTGAGCACCCCTCTTATCCTACACATGCAGATGACAACCCTTTATGAGTCTTTCCTTAAGGGCCTGAAACGATCATGACCACGACGAGTGATCATGATTACCGAAGATCCTGAAGGACATGATGAAGCATATTCACCTTGAAGGATATGCAGTCTACAAAGGCTACCCTTCATGCAAAAGGGAGTGGAACTTTGGTATGTGGAGGTACACCTCCACCGTTCGAAAGGAGTTTGCCCAAAGATGATGGGGCAAGATTTTTCATCTCACGTGTGCCACAAGCAACTTTCTTCGATGTTGTTCGTGAAGCAGCCATGGAAGCCATACGCCGGATCGTAGAAATACTTGAAGCAAGAATCCGTTATACTCGTGAATACCTCGAGAGAAGTGCATGCGAGAGATGATGGAGGTGAAGCTCAAGGCCACCACGATGAAACAGAAGATTGAAGATTTCAAGGCGCATGTCGCACAATTCCAGCGGGACTAAAGAATCCTCGAGGAGGATAAATAAATAAAGTTGGAAGTAATGCCTGACCATACCAAATCATGTGGGTGGCAGCATTTGTAATAAACTTTTGGAATTTGGATTCACGAAAAATGGTTAAGGATGTAATAAAAGATCGATATGAAAATAATGAGATTTATGGATAAACTAGTGCATTCTTTTGGTGTGGTAGTACTCCGTAAAGCCACATGATCAATGAAGAAAGAAATGTGTTATTCATGACGGTCCATAGAAGGAGGCTGGACAAAATAAGTTGGAATTTTGTATGATCGTCACCACAAGGGTATGAAGAAACAAAGTACTACCGGATTTAAAGGAGGTGTAATATGGAACAAGAGAGTTACTCCAAGGATGAGTTAAAGCTGCACTAGTGTTGAAGTGGGCCATAACCCACGGCCCGAGGATTTTGAAAAGGAACAGATGTAACCTTGATGAAGGAAGAAATTTGGAAGAATCGGTGATTCAATCAGCATATGTTTCGTAGGAGGTTACGCAAAAACCTGAGAGTGGTGAACTAACGATAGATGTTTTGTTTGGCTTACTGAACCAAAGGATTTACTCGAACCCAGTTCGAGAACAAGAGAAATTCTGCAATGCTTGTGAGTATGCCCAAGTGTTAGAATACGTGATTCGATATTTACGTATGCGGTAATGATTCAAGTACGGGATGGATTGGCCCCCATACCGGAGACTTCTATCATGAACTATCATATGTTGATGGAAAATCAGAGAGCCTTGAAAACCTTAGAAGAGTGTCGACACGACAAGCCAAAAACCTTAGAATGGTAGGACGATTGATCCATGTACCGGCAACCGTTGCCAAACGTAGGTCATACGGTGAGATTCAACCCAGACCCGTTTTCTGCAGGAGAAACCATTAATGGTAGACCACCATGAGTATTTCGATAGTTGTCTAGAATGGACACGGACCTATCAGCTAAGACGATCCAGTCTCGGACGAACTTCAACATTGACGAACCGACCCAAGATTTTGAGGAAAACTCTATGCTTCTGACAGAAGAGCGCTAATGAAGGAGCTATTGTAAGATATGTGAAGAGACATACATTGTCGGCACTCCAGAGGAAGTATCTGAGTTTATTGGGACCGTAACCTTGTTTTAAGTGTGGTAGCACCCCTGACCTTCCGACCAAACGTTTGCTAGCAGACCCCAACCCCTAACCTTTCTTGCTAGCCTCTTCGAATCTCGAGGACGAGATTCATTTTAAGTGTGGTAGGTTTGTAACATCCCAAAATTCTAAATTTTGGAATGTCATATTAAATAAATAACTATGCTTGTTGTCTGATTGTTTGTTTGATTGATTGAGTGAAATTGAGTGGAATTTGAAACTTTTGAAAGTTGGATGAGAGGGAATAAAATGACCTTCCCAAAACTATCCCCTTTGCCTTTTTTGGATCTCAATGAATTCAATTCCATTCCAACACCAAAACCCTAGAGTGAAGGTGAAATGACTTCTTCCATTTGAAATGAAAAGGGTTTTGAAAATATTTGAATTTCATTTGAGAATATTTCAAATTCAAAGCTTTATGCAACTCAATGATTTTCATGAGGGAAGATAAAATGACTTCTTCAATTATATGAAATATGAGTTGGAAGTTAAAAAGAATCAAATTGAAAGTCATTTGAAGGTATTTTGAAACTCCCCTTCGAATTTGGAATTATTTGGATTTTATTCAAAATTATTTTTCTCCTAAAAATAAATAAATGGAAATATGGGTAAAATGATTCCCTTCAATGGAAAATTAGGAGAAAAATAAATTTGAGGTCATTTTGGTATTTTTAAAATGATTTTTATTGGATTTTATTAGAGCAGAAACACTCTTTGTTTTATTTGAATTTTTGTGTATTTTATTTAAACTTGAAAAATAGTTCATGTTGTAGGAAATCTTTTTCTGATCATTTTGATATATATATGTCCTATATAAAATATTTATATTTTATATATATTTTCTCTGTTTTTATTTTCACAAAAAAATGGAAAAGGAGAAAAAGGACCCAGGCGCCAGCGAACCCACCAGCCTTGACCAACTGGCCAGGGCGACCACTGTGACCCGGCCAGCCAATACCGAGCTGGCGCCCACCTCGCCAAGACCCTAGCCCTCGGTCGCCCGACCCGACTCCCCTCTCTCTCTCTCACCGACACCCCGGCTCCACCCCGTCTTCCTCCTCCCGCAAGACACGTCGCCGCGCCGCCTTCGCCGGATCATGGATCCGGATTCGCCATGATCCTCACCCGGTGCCCTCGCCCAAGCCGGTGCCCCCCTATAAACCCCCACCGACCCGTTCCCCCTCGCCCCTCGCCCGACCTCCCTCGCCCGCAATCCGTCGTGAGCAACAGCGCGCCGCCGCCGCCATTAACCCCGTCGCCGACGCCCCGGTCACCCCCGAGCTCCATCAACTCCACCAACCGGACCCCCTCGCCCGTCCGCACCCGCCGGACCTCTCCGCCGACGTCCCCGACCACCGGAGTCGCCGGAACCATCGCCGCCCGAGCCGCCGTCGTCGTCGCCGACCGGTAAGTCGCCGGACCCCTCCTCGCCGTTAGATCTAGATCGTAGGGCCTAGATTAGATCGACCGAAGCGGTAGGTTTAGTTTTATAAAACCGGTTTTAGTTCTGGTTTATTCCGGTTTAGTTAGGACCGGCCCGAAGCGATTTAGACCGCGTGCACGTTTTAGTTATTTAACGCCCGGTGCGCTAGATAGGCCCATTAGCGCCCGATTTTTCTTTTAATTTTATTTTTCGTTTCTGTTTTTAACAGAATAGTTTCAGTTTTGTAAAATCCATATCTTTTAATCTACTTAGTATTTTTAAGTGATTCTTTTTTTGTTGGTTTGAAAATTTCTTATATTTTCTGTAGAAAATATAATTAGCCATGTTAAAATTATTTAAAATTGCTTTATTTTAGATTTAGACAGAATAGTAAATCTGCTATAGAATGAGTTAGGAATATTATTTTTGGGTGATTCTTTTTGTCACAACTTTGTTTTGACATTGCCTAACCGTAGGAATTTATTTGGGCATTTTAGAATTAATAAAAAAATAGTTTTAATCAGAATCATGTTATTCCTATTTAATTAACTAGCTACTGTTTTCCTATTGTTTTAATTAGCAAATAATTTTATTTTTCCTATGTGATAGTTTATTCTAGGTTAGTTTCTGTAACTTTAGAGCATGAACTTTTATTTAAATTAAATAAAACTTTTATTTTATTTTTCTTACTAAAATTTGCTTTAGGCCTAATAGGAGTTTTATAATAGATTTTAAAGTGGTTCTTTTTGCTCCTAGTTGCATAATGCATTCTTTTCTGTTAAGTTAGCATAAAACCATGATTAGGTTCTGTTGAGAAAATTTTTGTAATGTAAAACTATTTTTAGTTGTTGCTTGAAGTAGGAAAACTTTGTGTTGGATTTCTTTGAGTTTTTCTTTGGGTTTTGGTTCAAGTGCTTTGTGTGTTATGTCAGTATGCTGTTATGTTAAGTGATCATATGTTTGTAGGCTTATATGATTGTTGTTTGCCTCGGTAGAATTTCCGAGTCTGAAGCTTGCTACCACGAGTCCCTAGTTTTCAAGATCGCCGCAAGAAGGCAAGTTCACTTTGACCATGCTTTCATACCTATGTTTTATTGCATTTAGTGGCATCTTTGCAACCGCCTCAAGAGTGATATTGAATTCTTGTAGTTGAGTAGTATGCATGAGGTAGGAACCCATCACCTGTTACCAAGCCCGGACGCTATTTATTTTAATGCTACGCTATAGTAGACGGGGTTTGGTATGAGTGTTCGAGAGTGGTGTGAAGAAGGAGGACTCTCGTCAATGACGACAACTCCCGATGGAACCCGCAAGGACTGCATCTTCAAGGCCTCAAGACTTCAAGACTCGAGACAAGAATTCAATACACACTCTTTGGGTGAAGGACGGTTGTGGGCACCTGGAGAAACCGGTGGTTGGCGGGATGCATGGAGAAGCGCCATGACATCTTGCGGAAAGCTTCACCCAGACTCAAAGAGACGGAAGAATACTTCATGCCCGGAAGCTTACCTATGCAACCGCAAGTCAATATGGGCTCTGGCTTGGTTGACCTTAGTTGTGACTCTGGCTGGGACGGTGCTAGCAGATGTAGAACTACGGTAGGATTGGATGGGCACCGGACAGTGGTCAGAGGAACTCTTCAGAAGACCATGTTTCGGTCATCTTGTTCTCAAACACCCTGAAGTGCGAGAACGTAAAGAGAGGGATCGAATCTTGCGGGTAAAGTGTACAAACCTCTGTAGAGGGTTAAAACCTAATCGATTAGCCGTGTCCCGATTACGGACAATTTGAGCATCCGGACTTGGATCTATCTCGGAACTCTCAACACCGGATTGATAACTTAATTGTGGGCAACATATGATGATTTTGGGCTATGAGACATCGGTTGGCGGAACCATGTCATGATAGAAAACTCCATAGTACAGACTTCATTTATTCCTTTGATGTAGGGAAAATAAAACCAGCTTTTACGCAAACAAAACTCAGAATCTGAGCCACAAAGCCATACCGCATATAGTATAGTTTATCATCTGTTTTCTCTTATTGTGATCTTGCCGGTACATTCAATGTAATCGACCTACACGGCTGCAACGTATCATGTTGCGTATGCTTTCTTCCGACGAGTAAGAGTACTGCATGTGGTTACGGTCTACACTCAACCTGCCGATGGCGTTGATGGGACTCCACACCCGACTAATTGTTTCATTGTGACTTATGAGGTATATATCAGTTTTACGTTAATTATACATGTGATTGCACTTTGATATATACATTGATGTACTGTGTGTGCCAGCATACTGATCCAGGGATGGCACAACAACACAGAGGCTTGACCGTCTGAGGTCGGGTCGCTACAGAGATGGGGCGGGAGGGGCGCTCAGCCCCTTAGGGGGCTGATGTGCCCTCTCCCCTTGGCCCATAAGGCCCCCCAACGCTTGCCGGGTCTCCGATACCCCTTTCGGACACGCTGGTCATCACCTGGTACCGCCGAAACAATTCCGGACTCCAATACCCTTTGTCCAATATACCGATCTTCACCTCTGGACCATTCCGGAGCTCCTCGTCATGTCCTGGATCTCATCCGGGACTCCGAACAACCTTCGGTAACCACATACTATTTCCCATAACAACTCTAGCGTCACCGAACCTTAAGTGTGTAGACCCTACGGGTTCGGGAACCATGCAGACATGACCGAGACGTTCTCCGGTCAATAACCAAGAGCGGGATCTGGATACCCATGTTGGCTCCCACATGTTCCATGATGATCTCATCGGATGAACCACGATGTCGAGGATTCAAGCAATCCCGTATACAATTCCCTTTGTCAATCGGTACGTTACTTGCCCGAGATTCGATCGTCGGTATACGGGAGTTGCACAATCTCATGGTCTAAGGAAATGATACTTGACATTCGAAAAGCTTTAGCAAAGAACTACACGATCTTTGTGCTATGCTTAGGATTAGGTCTTGTCCATCACATCATTCTCCTAATGATGTGATCCCGTTATCAATGACATCCAATGTCCATGGTCAGGATGAAGGAAATATGCCCTAGAGGCAATAATAAAGTTATTATTTATTTCCTTATTTCATGATAAATGTTTATTATTCATGCTAGAATTGTATTAACCGGAAACATAATACATGTGTGAATACATAGACAAACATAGTGTCACTAGTATGCCTCTACTTGACTAGCTCGTTTATCGAGATGGTTATGTTTCCTAGCCATGGACAAAAGAGTTGTCATTTGATTAACGGGATCACATCATTAGGAGAATGATGTGATTGACTTGACCCATTCCGTTAACTTAGCACTTGATCGCTTAGTATGTTGCTATTGCTTTCTTCATGACTTATACATGTTCCTGTAACTATGAGATTATGCAACTCCGTTCTGAAGGAACACTTTGGGTACTACCAAACGTCACAACGTAATCGGGTGATTATAAAGGAGTACTACAGGTGTCTCCGAAGGTACATGTTGAGTTGGCGTATTTCGAGATTAGGTTTTGTCACTCCGATTGTCGGAGAGGTATCTCTGGGCCCTCTTGGTAATGCACATCATTATAAGCCTTGCAAGCAATGTGACCAATGAGTTGGTTACGGAATGAAGCATTACGTAAGCGAGTAAAGAGACTTGCGGTGACGAGATTGAACTAGGTATTGGATACCGACGATCGAATCTCGGGCAAGTAACATACCGATGACAAAGGGAACAACGTATGTTGTTATGCGGTTTGACCGATAAAGATCTTCGTAGAATATGTAGGAGCCAATATGGGCATCCAGGTCCCGCTATTGGTTATTGACGGAGGCGTGTCTCGGTCATGTCTACATTGTTCTCGAACCGTAGGGTCCGCACGCTTATGGTTTAGATGACGGTTATATTATGAGTTTTGTGTATTTTGATGTACAGAAGGAGTTCGGAGTCCCGGATGTGATCACGGACATGACAAGGAGTCTCAAAATGATCGAGACATAAAGATTGATATATTGGACGGCTATATTCGGACACGGAAAGGTTCCGGAAGTTTCGGAGAAAAAGGAGTGCTTGGGAGGGTTACCGGAACCCCGGGGAAGTAATGGGCCTTATTGGGCCAAAGGGGAGAGAGAGGGCCGCACCAGGAGGTGGCGCCCCCATGGGGAGTCCGAATTGACAAGGAGGGAGGCGGCCCCTTTCTCCTCTCTCCTCTCTTTCCTTCCCCTTCCTCCTTCCTAGTTGGACTAGGAAGGGAGTCCTACTCCCACTAGGAGGAGGACTCCCCCCTCCTGGCGCGCCTCCTAGGGCGGCCGGCCCTCCCCTTGCTCCTTTATATCACGGGGCAGGGGGCACCCTAGAACACACAAGTTGATCCTTGAGATCGTTCCTTAGCCGTGTGCGGTGCCCCTCCACCATATTCCACCTCGGTCATATCGTGGCGGTGCTTAGGCGAAGCCTGCGTCGATAGAACATCAAGATCGTCCTGCCTTGCGTCGTCTTGTGGAACTCTCTCTCCCGGAGCTTTGCTTTGGATCGGAGCTGAGGAGCGTCACCGAGGCTGAGCGTGTGCCAAGAACTTCGGGCGCCGGAGTAACGGCGCTGGGATCGGTTGGATCGCGAGGAGAACGTCGACTACTTCCTCTACGTTGTGATCGCTTCCGCTTTGGTCTCTACGAGGGTGCGTAGACAACACTCTCCTCTTGTTGCTATGCATCACCATGATCTTGCGTGTGCGTAGGAAATTTTTGAAATTACTACGTTCCCCAACAAAGTGGCATCCGAGCCTAGGTTTTATGCGTTGATGTTATATGCACGAGTAGAACACAAGTGAGTTGTGGACGGTATAAGTCATACTACCTACCGGCATGTCATACTTTGGTTCAGCGGTATTGTTGGATGAAGCGGCCGGACCGACATTACGCGTGACGCTTCTGCCGAGACTGGTTCTACCGACGTGCTTTGCACACATTGGCTGGCGGGTGTCGGTTTCTCCAACTTTAGTTGAACCGAGTGTGACTACGCCCGGTCCTTGCGAAGGTTAAAACGGAGTCTATTTGACAAACTATCGTTGTGGTTTTGATGCGTAGGTGAGAGCGGTTCTTGCTAAGCCCGTAGCAGCCACGTAAAATTTGCAACAACAAAGTAGAGGGCGTCTAACTTGTTTTTGCAGGGCATGTTGTGATGTGATATGGTCAAGACGTGATGAGATATAAGTTGTTGTATAAGATGATCATGTTTTGTTGAAGTTATCGGCAATGGCGAAGCCCTATGGTTGTCTCTTTGTTGCATAAGATGCAAGTGCCAAATAATTGCTTTACTTTATCGCTATGCGATAGCAATAGTTGCAAGAGCAATAGTTGGCGAGACAACCATGTGATGACACATTGATATAGATCAAGATGATGAAGATCATGGTGTCGTGCGGTGACGATAAAGATCATGACAGTACTTTGGAGATGGAGATCAAAGGCGCAAGATGATCATGGCCATATCATGTCACATATTTTGATTGCATATGATGTTTATCTATTATACATCTTATTCTTGCTTTGATTGACGTTAGCATTTTAAGATGATCTCTCACTAATTATCAAGAAGTGTTCTCCCGAGTATGCACCGTTGCCAAAGTTCGTCGTGCCCGGACACCACGTGATGATCGGGTGTGATAAGCTCTCGTCCATCTACAACGGGTGCAAGCCAGTTTTGCACACGCGGAATACTCGAGTTAAACTTGTGAGCCTAGCATATGCGAGATATGGCCTCGAACACGGAGACCGAAAGGTCGGCGTGAATCATATAGTAGATATGATCAACATAGTGATGTTCACCATTGAAAACTACTCCATCTCACGTGATGATCGGTTATGGTTTAGTTGATTTGGATCACGTGATCACTTAGATGACTAGAGAGATGTCTATCTAAGTGGGAGTTCTTAAGTAATATGATTAATTGAACTTAAATTTATCATGAACTTAGTCCTGGTAGTATTTTGCAAATTATGTTGTAGATCAATAGCTTGCGTTGTTGCTTTCATATGTTTATTTTGATATGTTCCTAGAGAAAATTGTGTTGAAAGATGTTAGTAGCAATGATGCGGATTGGATCCGTGATCCGAGGTTTATCCTCATTTACGCACGGAAGAATTATGTCCTTAATGCACCGCTAGGTGATAAACCTATTGCAGGAGCGGATCACGGGCGTTATGAGCGTTTGGCTAGCTCAAAAGGATGACTACTTGATAGTTTAGTGCACCATGCTTAAAGCGGCTTAGAATCGGGACTTCAAAGGCGTTTTGAGCGTCATGGACCATATGAGGAGCGTCACCGAGCTGAGCGTGTGCCAAGAACTCGGGCGCCGGAGTAACGGCGCTGGGATCGGTTGGATCGCGAGGAGAACGTCGACTACTTCCTCTACGTTGTGATCGCTTCCGCTTTGGTCTACGAGGGTACGTAGACAACACTCTCCCCTCTCGTTGCTATGCATCACCATGATCTTGCGTGTGCGTAGGAATTTTTTTGAAATTACTACGTTCCCCAACACAGGAAACCATGACCATCTGTTGATCAACGAGCTAGTCAACTAGAGGATCACTAGGGACATGTTGTGGTCTATGTATTCACACATGTATTACGGTTTCCAGTTAATACAATTATAGCCATTTTATTATTGCCTCTAGGGCATATTTCCAACAGTGTGCTCTCGGCCGGCTCCAGACGAAGAAGATTCTTCGTCCATAGCAGCACCCAACCCTTGCAGCTTCCAATCTGCGGCGGGGTTTCGTCGTCCTCTCCCCCTAGGCGTAATGGAGGAGGCAAATCCTCATGCCCCGATGTCACACTCGACAAGGTAACCCTAAAGTGCCCAGCTGGCATCGACTGGTTGTGGAATGAGAGATCCAAGGGCTTCGTTATCACCCCCTTTCCCACGTCCACCTTCTGGCCTTTGATCAAGTACAGTACGGTGCACGGGGTTTCGTCGGCCTGCAAACACATGCCTGCGGTGTAAAACATCCGAAAGGCAACGGAAATGGAATATTTTAGATATATATGTTCGTGCGACATGTAATTACCGTGAGGGTGTCGAGCTCGGCCAAAGACGAAGGCCCGCCTAGAGTTCGAGAGGCGAAGGCGGGCTGCTATGGTAGTGCGGGTGATAGAGGAGGCACCTTGCGTGAGCAAGTGATGGTCTTGATGGTGTTGTTGTTCATGGAGTTGCTCGCAACAAAACTGGGCAACGAGAAATCATGTACCGTCTTGTCTGGATTTTCCTTCGTCCAGTTGATGATAGACGGAACCAAGTTAGTAGTGAAATCATTTATGCAGGCAGTTACAGCTGCATTGACTACCTGCTGTA
This sequence comes from Aegilops bicornis, assembly GCA_021605145.1. NCBI lineage: Eukaryota > Viridiplantae > Streptophyta > Magnoliopsida > Poales > Poaceae > Aegilops > Aegilops bicornis. Next base: position 259,079,267 of record CM038671.1, on the reverse strand, counting down.
GCAACTCATTTTTCTCCTGAGCTGCTTTTTTCGCGTCCTCGGCTGCTTTTTTCTCGACCGCAAGCTTCACCTTCTCGTCGATGTCCGCCTGACTAAACTGCCTTTTCTGCTTTTGGCCTCCGGGCCCTCATTGTAAAACACCTTCCATGTGGCGTCGTCTCCGGCACCGTGCACACGACCATATTGCAGCCGCTGGCCCAAAGGGAGTCCCTTAAGTTCGTTAAAGCCCAGCTAAGAGGGGTGTCCCACTTGGGCCTCATCGGAGAAGTAGGGCTTTCAGCTGCAAGCTGGTGTTGCTTCTCCTGCAGAAGGAACGTGACCATTTAGGAATGTGTAGTCGACTAGATCTGGAGCTAAATGTAAGGTGGTAAAAGAATAATTACCAGTAGTCTAATCAATCTCCTCGTGATCTGGTCCGTGTAAAAAACCTTCTTTTCCTTGTCCCACTTGTAGCGGGCCCTGATGAAGTCACGCTCCAAGGGGTTAGTGAACTTCGCGAAGGGTTCTGGGATACCCGCGGCTTCACGTTCCGCATCCTCCTTATCCCATATGGGCCTTTTACCAAGGTAGCCACGGCTTTCGAGGCGATGCTTCCCCGTGTTCCTTTGATGAAGGCTCTTGAATTTCGCAGCCTTAGCCTTGGCTGCCTCGGTAGCGCAAGTGTCCTTGAACTTTTCGAACTCCTCTTCCTTAAGTGTCGGATTTTCCTCTAGAATCTTGGACAGGGATTCCTCAGCCTCAATAGCTCGTTTCACCCTCCCTTTCCAGGAGGCCAAATCATTGCTGAACATGCCCATGGCGTGATTGTTAATCTTTTTCATCTTCGGATCATCCCATGGTTGTTCTATGTTATCATCCCGGTCGGGAACTTGAATCTCTTGTGCAACTTCATCGAGAACAAGCTGCGTCAAATGTTCTTTACTCCTTAAGTCATCGTCGTTGATGCTTGCGCATTCCCATAGGATGCATCCTACTTGGTTTCCATAGCACTTGCGAGGTTCTTCCGGCTCTAATGGCTCAAACTTGCTAGGTGCCATCTTTGTGATCACCAGTCGTCCAATGCCTAGTTTGTTAGGTTTTCGTATCCTCTGCTTATTCTTTTCGGTAGCGGCATCGGCATCGGTACCTCCCCCGCCGGTATATTCCCCTCCGGTACCTTCCCCGCCGGTCTCGGCTCCGCCATCGGTGAAGGCGCCGTCGGTGTCAATGTCGGCGTCAGTACCATCATCGAGGCCGAACTGCAAACCTGGACGTTGCTTAGCAGACAAATAGTCGAGGTACTCTTGGTCACCCTGATAATCCATCTCATCTGCATCTTGGTCAGAAGGCCCGGTTTCTTCGTTGTTCGACATGTTTCGTATGATTAAGTCTCCTCGTTTAATTCTAAAACTATGAAAAAATGAGAAATGACATAAAAAAGATCTATATATGTTTGCCGGAATGCCGTTTCCCAGCAAATCCCGGCACTCGATATGCCTACTATCTAGCACAAGTCATGCCAAAATTCACGGAAAATTTCGGCATGACTTTGCTAAAAAAATGGACATATCGAGCGCCTGAAATTCACCAGAACAGAAATGAATCAACATTCCGGCGTAACATAGGCCACTCGGATCATTTACCCCGCACATAATCATCATGTCCAAATTCCAAATATGACATGTCCAAAACATCACATGTACACATATCACATGTCCACTTCAAATTTGCATATAAAAGGAAGAAAAATATAGAACTTGAAGAAAAAACCTAGCTAAATTCATAACTAAATATATAACCTAATTAACCATCTGCCCTAACTAAAACCTAAGTAAATTAACCAAAGAACCCTACCTACCAGAGGGAGGAGGAGAGGTGGGGGCTTACAGAGGGTGCAGGCCCGACGACGGCCGAGGTTGGGAGGGGTCGGGGTCGGTGCCGGGGTCGGAGTCGGGGTCGAACGCCGGGGCCGAAGCCGGGGTCGGGGCCGGAGCCGGGGTCGGGGCCGGAGCCGGGGTCGGGGCCGGAGCCGGAGTCGGTGTCGGGGCCGGGTCGTGGGCGGCGTCGGGGTCGAGGGCCAGCGGGGGCGAGGCGGGGCTTGGCATGACGATGGGGAAGAGAGAGTGTGGGGATTTGGGGGAAAAGAGGCGGGATGAAGAGAGGAGTGGGGATTTTGGGGGTTAAGTGGGCATAGCAGTAGCGCGTTTAAACAAAACGCGCTATAGCTACTCCATGTAGCTAGAGCGGTTTTATGAGGAAACCGCTACTGCTATCTTGACTAGCTGTAGCTCCTTTCTCAGAAAAGCGTTGCTGCTATAACCAGTACCTATATAGCAGTTTTCCTGTTTGTTTCCTTCTATTTTCTTTTCCTTTATTTTCTCTCACTTTTTTTTCGAGAGCAGTGAACGAAGGGAAGGCGATATATATTGCATCATTTGAGGGTTAAGTATGTATACAAAACAGGAACATATATATTACATCATTGGACCCATGCATAATAATGGCTAAGTGTGTATACAAAATAGGAACATATATATTACATCATTTGACCGATAACATACGGTTCCTCAGCGTTAGCGTTTTCGTTTTGAGTGAGCTTCTTTCCCTTCTTGTTCGTTGAAGAATAATTGAGCCCCTCATTGTGACTTTTCCTTTTCCATGGAGTACGATTTTTCTTAGGTAATGTAGTATTGATTCTTCTTTTGACGTATACTTCATCATCATCGTCATATTCCCTCATTGGGTTGCCGTACTGGTCGTAGTCTTTCTCGTTGGCGACTCCATCCATTCCAATGATGTTCCTTTTTCCTCTCCTCACGACACCACGGCTGGGATTGCGCGAGTCGGTTATGAAGAAGCATTGTGTCACGTGCTTAGCGTGTACCCATGGCTCTTTTTGCGATAGCGTTCACGGTAGCGCTCTTGGCGTCGGTTATAGTCATGGTAGTGAAATACCGGTTTTCTCTTTCGACATTCTTAGCCCATCTGACACGAAACATAGTCGTGTTGTGCAGTCCAGAGTAGTCAAGCTCCCAGATCTCCTCGACCCTTCCGTAAAATCTCTCAGTTGCGCTGTTGTTGCTGCCGGTCATGCATTCCATCGTCACCCCTGAGTTCTGATCATCACTGTCCATATCTTTGGCCTCTGTGTAGAACGTGTATCCGTTGATATTGTATGCCTGATAGGTTACGAGGTTGGGCGAGGGCCATGTGCTAAAGGCGTATATGAGCAATCCGTCCTTAGAGCCCTCCTCAAGGGATTAGCAATAATATGCTCTTTGAGCGAATGCGAGAAAAGTGGAGTTGTGCTCTCTAGTAACTTTGGCGTCATCACGCATACCCCGGTCACGATACTTCTTTGCGATAATTTCTTTGTGCGGTGCCACGAAAGGATCTACCTCGTCTAGGTGTTGTAGCACTACCAAGCTTGCTCTGTCAAAATCATTTGCATCGATCTGAGTATGCCACGTGTAGTTCCCTGCGACCGTTGGGTGACCTTCTCCTTGAGCCTCCCATCGTGCTTGTTAACGGGCAAACCAACACCAACACCAGGCGGTTGGTCTGCGCCATATAGAAAATTCTCGCAGAAAGAGATGCACTCCTTTGTCAGATAGCCCTGGACGATGCTTCCATCCAGACGGTACATGTTACGAACGAATCCTTTGATGATCCCATTCATCCTCTCAAACGGCATCATGTTGTGCAGGAATGACGGCCCCAAGTCTATTATGTCGTCCACAATATGAACACACAGATGCACCATCACGTCAAAGAACGCGGGCGGGAAGTACATCTCAAGATCATTCAGTATCACAACGATCTCTTCCTATAGCCTTCAGAGCTGCTTCACACTGATCGACTTTCGAGAGATGACGTCGAAAAAGTTGCAGAGACCAATAAGCGTGTCATGGACGTGCTTGTCCATTATCCCTCTAAGGGCAACAGGTAGTATCTGCACCATCATCACATGACAGTCATGGGACTTCATCCCGCTGAACCTTTTCTTGTCCGTGTCTAGATATCTACTTATCTTGCCACAGTAACCGGAACAAACTTTGACTCCGGTAAGGCACTTAAAGAATTGATCGATCTCAGCCTGACTTAAGGTGAAGCAAGAAGGGGGGCAATAATCCTCTTCCTTTACTTTCTTGCCCTTCTTCTCCCGCCTACATCTCTGTCTCAGATCGTCGACTTTTTACGGAGCGGCATGTGCGAGATCTTCCCTGATTTTCAAATCTTGCAAGTCTTTTCTTGCCTTGGCCCATCCTTGGTCTTATCCGGCTTGTTCATCGGGCCTCATGAGCAAGCTCTCAAGGACATTCTTACATATATGCATTTGATCAAGGCAATGAGGTGTATCGAGTTTGTGCCAGTACTCCAAGTCCTAGAACACAGACCTTGTCTTCCATACCTTCAGCAGTGGCTCCGGCGCCTTTTTCATCGTCTTTTCCGACGTGGGGCACTGCTTCCAGTTTTTCAATAGCTCATCGATTTCGGTGCCGCTCCGCTTACGTGGAGGTCCTCGATGCTCAGCGTGACCATTGAATAGATCTCCACGGTTTCTCCATGGGTCGTCCGGTTCGAGCCATCTATGATGCCCCATGTACACGATTTTCACAGACCCGCCATCTTTCCTTGACGTTAGCTGCTGAGACGTCGTATCATCCATGCACCGCGTGCATCCGCAATATCCATGGCACACCTGGCCTACGACATATCCGTAACCGAGATAGTCGTGCACCGTCATGATCAGCGCGACTCTCATGTAGAAATACTCGCCTTTGCTGGCATCCCATGTCTTGGCTAGTGTTTTTCATAACGTGTCTAACTCCTCTTGAAGTAGCCCCGGATCTGATTAATATTATCTCCTGGTTGTTTCGCCCTTGAATCAGCATGCTCATGTGAATGTATTTGACTTCATGCACAACTGTGGGGAGGTTGTACATCCATACAAACACGGGCCATGTGCTATGGTTGGTGTTCTGGGTGCCAAACGGATTCATGCCATCGGTACACGCGCCGAGCACGATGTTCCTTACATCACATTCGAAATACCGATAGAAGCCGTTCAACGCTCTCCACTGGCTTCCATCCTTGACGTGTCTCAGCTTCAGATCATCTCCATCGTCGGGCTTCTTCCTCTCCGTGTGCCAGCGCATTAGCTTTGCTTCCTTGGGATTTACGAAATACGGCTGGAGACGGGGAGTGATCGGTAAGTACCATACAACTTTCTCGGGACATTTCTTCCCGGCCTTCTTGTATCGAGAAGCATTGCACACCGGACAACTTGTTTTTTCCGCATGCTCCTTCCGATAAATTATGCAATCGTTGATGCATGCATGGTATCTAACGTGCGGCAGATCAAGAGGGCACACAATCTTCTTGGCCTCATCCACACTAGTAGGACATAGATTCCCCGCGGGAAGAACATCCTTTAGGTACTTGAGATGCTCATCGAGGCTAGTGTCGGTCCATTTGTTTTTAGCCTTCGTCTTTAGGAGTTGGAGCGTGAAACTCAAGCGGGTCACCTCAGGATTGCAACCATCATACAATGGAGTGTTCGAGTCTACCACCAGTTGTTGTAGCTTAGCCTCCTCTCTAGAAGTAGCTCTCTCAGTACTCGTCTCCTTGCGAAGCAGTGCTTGAACATGAGGGTCCCGCACGATTGAACTTAGTACCGACGAACTCTTCTGCGTGGAGTCCACGTTCTCTCCGCCGTCATGTCCGGCCCCTTCTCCTCCGCCATGTCCGGCCCCTTCTCTGTCGCCATGTCCGGCCTCTTCCCCGCCGCCATTATCGATCATCTCTTCGTCTTTCCCCGTGTCGTCATTGCCTGCCCCGTCGGCGTCCTCAACATCATTATCCTCATCTTCAATTATCCACCAAGTATAGCCATCCATGAAACCAGTCATGAGCAAAAGTGCGCCGACCACGACCATCGTCATAGGGGTCGAGCCAAACTATTCCTTTGCATTTTCGACACGGACATAAAACCTCTGTCAGGTTATTTTCTTTCATGTCCTGCATTGCCGACCGCAACCACTTGTCCACCATCGATCCACTGACCATCATGAACGTATGCACGATAATAATAAACAAATTGATTATAAAAATGTGTGCATGCATCAGAGTCATACAAAAATTCGGCATGACCTTCCCTAAAAATAGGACATATAGATCTAGAGTTTGCCCGGAATTCGCCGAAACGGAAATAAATCGACATTTTGGCAAAACATAGGCAACTCAAAAGCACAATTCAGCTTCAACTCATGCCACACACACAATTTCCACCATATCGCGCAATTATCATATCACACACACATACACATATTTCCATTCTTGCAAAAGCATGAAATTTTAATCACCTATATCTCGAGATCGAGCACACGGTGGAGATGATGATGTAGGGAGATCACAAGTGGATAAAGCTCTTCTTGACAAAGGATCTAGTTAGGGGGCAAATAGGTCACTTAACTAAATGCTACATCTACCTAGCTAGCTAATTTGGGAGGAGACAACTTCAACTAGTGGAGGGGGAAGGAAAAATAGAAAGGAGATGCATTAATGGAGGTGGTATAGTTAGCTAGGAGTAATGAAGAGAGAGAAAGGTAGGTAGAAGAGGGAGAGTAATGGGGGGAGAAGTATTGAGGAAGATAGGAGGTGGGAGGTAGGGGAAAGTGAGGAAGAGAGGAGATGGGGGAGGGGGAGGGGGAGGGAAAAGGTGGTATTATGCTGCGTCTTAGCAGTAGCGCGTGTTGCTAAACACGCTACTGCTAAGAGAATAGCAGCAGCGCGCTTCCCATGCACGCGCTACTGCTAAGCGGGGCCCGCCATGTGGCCGGTTTCAAAATTAGCAGTAGCGACTGACAAAAAAAGCGCGCTACTGCTATTACTTTAGCAGTAGCGCGGTTCTCGTAAGCGCGTTGCTGCTAATCCTAGGGTGTTGGCTACTATCGGTGGCTTTTAGTAGCAGTGCGGTTTGACTTGGCCGTGCTACTACTAACTAAGTAGCAGTAGCGCTTGTTCCCTACCTGCGCTAATGAAATTTAGCAGTAGCGCCTCTTTTTGTACCACGCTGCTGCTAAGATTCTGTGTATAAGGTTTTCCCTAGTAGTGAGTATATGTATATCCAGTAGCCCTTAAGGTGTGTGTCGGTCTAAAATATGAGATGCACCTGAAGGAAAACATAAAACTGCTGATCCTAGTAGCCCCTGAGACTCAGGTCGATTCGCGAAATCGACCTGAGGATCAAGTCCTAGCTCGGCAGCATACGTAGGAATAGAAACACAGTGTAATATATTAGAGGTAATAGTGATCGACGGACGAGCCCCTGAGAGAGGGTCACGAGAAGTCACCATGATATATTAGCTTGATGCCGGATAAGTCCCAGATGGTACTTACTGGTGGTTGGGGCGCACCCTAGGCGCGCCTCCTGTGCGGTCCTTTGCGCACATGCCTTTCTGGTGCAGTTGTGAACACATTCATTGGGTCATCACAACGCAGGGAAGTCTTAGAGATAAGCTAAATACTTAGATGATTCATATATATAGGCGGTAGGTGTTGCTGATGGCGTTACATCTAGAGACGATGGACGTTGAGGGAGAGGTGATGCCCTTCCATGCGCTTGAAATGGAAGGCGCTGATATGTCGCCTTCATGGATGTTGGCATGGTGCGAAACCATGATCAGTTCGTCGTGATGTTGGCCCTCTTGTAGGTTCCAAGTATGAAGCGAGTGTCGCACGCAGCTCATGGTGCTGTCTCTGAGCTTTAGTGGAAGGGTGTCATCATCTTCCTGAATGTATTTTCTGCAGCTTGTCCTGTGTACTCCACCTGAAAGTACTGTTAAGAGAAAGAAGAGCAGTTAGTTCATGGCAAGATTACTCAAACATTTCTCCTGTGAGTCTAACAAAGCATTAGAGTGAGAAAGAATGGCGACGAAACAAGATTGGTGTTACAGATACACATGGAAAATTAAAGTTGTGATTTTGACATGTATTGTGAGCATGTCACTAAAGGATCAGTAGTGGTGTTGAAAAGTTTAAGTGAAAACACACACACACACACACACACACACACACACACACACACACACACATATATATGCAGTGAGAATCAACAAACATGTTTTCTATGAGAAAAACCAACAAAATTGGTACTCTTCAGCTTTTATTATTTGATCAACCTCGAGATTCTGTACTTGGCTAGACTGAGACTCGCTCACACAATCCTTGCATATGTTCATCACATGAGAAAATGATGTAAGAATTTAGACTACTGGTAAGTATTTAGCAAAGAAAAAATGCAGCTGAAACACAGGAGACAACAAAGACAACGTTCTAATTTATAATGTCAATGCTTTAAGCAGTGATATTGTTTCCACATACAAACTGCAGGTTAAGCTTGGACTTTTGCATGTAGAGGGAGATAATTCGTTGACACTATCGAGTTCTTTGCGTGGAAGCCCTTGACTTTTTAAAATTATAAAAGGAGGTACATAACTAAGTTCAAACAAGAAAGATTGCTTTGTGAACTACAAACTAGTTGTTTTGAGCTTTTAATACGAAATATATCAACATACACTAATAAAAAGAAATAAATGGTAGATGCACATCTCTCTTTGCCAAACAAAAAAAATACTACCAAATGTGTCTTTCCTTTTCAAGGCCACAGGATTTGTTAAGCCGAGCAAATAATTCTAGGAGAAAACTGAACACATGCAAGGTATCCGCATAACCATCAGAATGTAAATTCCAAAATATCTATAAAAATGGCATGCTGAAGTAACACACGGATGGGCGCGCCAACTGGCACCGCGAGCAGCCCTAAGTATTGAAAACAAGAAACGGCACACATCAGAGAATATGCCAACATGCACTCAAATAGAAATATATTCACTGGGAGAAGATTGAAATTACAAGGTCGAATGAGATTTCCATATCTCAATAAATCTTAGATTTGGGGTTTCCTAATACTCCCTCCATCCCATAATATAAGGGAGTAGTTGCTAATGCTTTTACAAAATAGGGCTTAACTGAAAGAAAGGAATTTCTTGCAGAGACTGAGGTAGGGACTCATTAAGGTCACATTGGTGTGATTACATAAATTGCAAATTGTTCGCCAACTGTAATCTTGGTTGCAAATTTGAGGGTCAATTCCTTTGCTATTAGATTGTCAGCACCTACAACATCCCAAGGGATCAAAATTTCAGTTTGTGCAAATATGTCATAACACTAAACATCAATGTTGAATTTACACAACAGCACCGTCAGCAACAAAGGTATGACTGAAACAAAAATAATGCGTCCTATCTAAAAGGTCGTAAGAGGAAGATAAATCTATCTTCTCCTTGCATTCTGTGGTGCATATTTTGCCCTTCTTTACTAGCATAAGAATATGAAGGCAACTGCGGAAGTGAAGCTATGCCTAACAATCAATATTTCAAGTTTCAGGTAGGATACAAAGGAAGAACTCCAAACCTGAATTCACATAGGATGGATCATACATCAAAGATCGTATCACCCCAAGTTCCATGAACAGATGAGCCCCTTTCTATATGCAACAGCCGCATGCCCATATCATTATAAAAAATGCAATGTAAAAGTACCCAACAAATTAAATGGTTATGAACATTAGCTGAGCAAACTTTTGTTCACTAGAACCTTGTTGTAATAAAATTAAAAGTAGCTGGAGATATGTACAGGGCTTGTAAGAACCTCTCAAGCACATCTTTCTTGTGCTGCTCTGATGTTAATGGGATGACTCTTGAACAAATAGTTCCATACCCGCTAAATATGTCAGAAATCGGGTCCATGAATTATATCACTCAATTGGATTAACCTGTTGAGGAATTGAAGAAAAGAAACACACAATCACTTGAAATGAGATCAGGTCCTCAGGGACATTTCAAGTGGACTACAAGAACTTGCACTACCATGAGCAACTATTTTACCACAGATTCTTAGTTCACTGAAGAATTTGTTTACCTCTAGCCCAATTGTTCGAATCACTATAAATCATTGTTAAGTAAATCGTTAACTGGTAGCTGCTCAGTTGGCTGACGAGTAGGGGATTAATAGGTTAATCGACCACTTAATTAATTAATCCGATGATTTATCAGTTTATCGGCTACTCGGTGACCATACAAGTAGGGATTAATCAGCAAGTTAACTTGTTAATCAGACGAGTTCTTGAACATGGTAAATGCATTTAACATGTATATACTGTTTGGATGTAATAGCAATTAACTCTTATAATAATGCGAGCTTTCCCCTAGTGCATAAGCAATCCAACTGCAAGGTTCATGACAAACAAGTGGAAATTATTATACCGATATTATGTTTTCGATCTTTGTACCAAGATAAACTGCAGAAGATAGCAGAAAAGGTGCAGTTGTGCTTTATCAGACATCTCACCTTTTGTTCCTGAATAATTCCTCTGTCAGGAACGAGCTCACTTTGACCCCCCCCCCCCCCCCAAGTTGAATGGTTCTCACATGGCTCAGCATCATAAACACTCCAAATACACCAGTAAAAGCATATGCATGAAAGTGCTCATGGATTAAATTATCTAGATTCTGTTGTTGAGATAATAGCTCTGCTCTCTTTACTGTCGAAGTTTCTTCATGATACACAAGATGAACCTGCATGTAAAGAAACTGAGTGCAAGATCTCTCTTTATTTGGTCTGACATCCAGGTAAAAGGCGAACGCCATAAACCAAAAACCATTAACAGGAAGGTAAATGGAAGCAACAACAATAAAAAATATTGACATTATCTACAACCCCAACAATTTATCCTCATGCTCAATCCATAATACTAGGGGGGAGAGACGAGAGGTGAGTTGTACCTGAGGCGTGCAGACGACCAAGGGCACGTACTAACTGATCAACGGAAGGGCTCAACACAACACCAAGGGCACATACTAACTGATCGACGGAAGAACCCAAGGCTCAACACAACGCCTCTGCTGCTCCTGCATCATGCGGCCATCTAAAAAACAATCTTCACGGACCCGGCTTGACCAAGTCCTCCTCCACATCCTCATTGGCGCCGCCTTCCACTCACTGACCCCAACACCATCATCCTCCATCGACCCGTCTCCATATGGCGACGGTGAGTCTGGCGGCTCCAAGAGCTCAGACACCGGCACGAGCGGTCCATCGGCACCAGATCTCCTCCACCCGATGTCCAGCAAGTGCCACTCTGCTGCAAAGTAGCACCACCAGGAACGAGCTATAGCAAATGGATAATCCAAAATATCGAAGCCATATATCATATGAGGAAACTAAATTGTCCAAGAAAACACACGTAGCCAGTAGTTTCTTAGTTTCTTTTATCTAATTCAAGGAAGGAAGTCTGAAATTAGTTGTCGCGGTCAATGTTCATAAGCAAAAAACTTCTAGAATTGGCATATTATGTTGAATAGTGGAACTGGAATACCTTATTGTGTATCTCCAAAGTGGCAGTTTTCTCTTGATCATTTTGCATTGCTATTTTCTCAGACTCCTTCAACTTAGCATAGACTGATTTCTTCTCTTCCAAGGCAGGTATGCAAGCTTATACAGATCTCTAATAATGATATATCTTTATGAGACCAAGTTGTATTCAGTAAATTACATGTTAACCAGGCTGTACATTTGGCAGGCTTGATATTGAGCTAAATAATAGGATTTCAGCCCTCTACGAGCCGACTTGTAGGAAGACATCGTTCTAATTAACTTAGTTGTATATAAAGTTGAGAAATTTACAATGAACAGAAGGCCTTTACGACGATGTAGAATCAATATAAGAATTCTACAATGGTATAACAGTTCAGCAGCTGAAGCAGAGGTTCAAGTAGACCTATATTCTGACGAATGTAATGTCACACACAGAACCGAAATTGCTAACCATATGCCGTGTCATGTTTCAACCAAATTGATTGTAATCATAGTACCATAATAGAGTTTTCGGCTCACAGAAGAAATAAAAGAAATCATGCTGACACATGGTAGGAATCTTCTCACCTTCCTGTGGATCTCCTCTTTCTTGTCATTGATGGATAGTGGCTTTTGCTCGCAGGGCCATTGCTGCTTGTTATAAAACTGAGCATTGACATCCGCTTCCAGCCCCTGGAGGACCCGGGCCATCCTGGCCTTCAGGGCGCGGTCGGGATCTCTCTCACGATGGGATGCAGGAGGTTGATCTTGTCCACCCTGTAGAAGAGGAAGTTGATGAGGGGAAGAGAAGACGTGGGAGAAGGCGGACGCGGCGGTGCAGGGATGCATGAACGAGCAGGGATGGGGCCATGGGGCGGCGGCCGCAGTAACCCTAGCGGCGAAGGCGGACCTGAGCGACCCTCCCAACCCCTGCCCTGCCCGGGCGACGGAGGGAGGATCCGCGGGCACATCACCCGGGCGTGAGGTCCTTCTCGGCTGGCAGCTGGTACAGCTCGAGGTCGCGTGGAAGACATGAAAGAGGTCGCGTGCATGGAGGAGAAACAGAGAAGGGATGGCTTCGTAGGGAAGGAAATAAAAAGTTTTTACCAGCGCAGCTGTTATCTCGGGACATCAGACGCCCTTTCTCTCGCTTCTTTTATCTGGTGGAGGTGTTATTGTAGGGAAGGTTTTACCTGGATACAGTAAAACAACACGTAGACGTTGCGAGGAGGCGCAGCTGTGGCTACTCTTATTGTGTTTAATTGTTGTTTGAAGACACAATTGTCCATAGTTTTGTCATGCCGAACACTGAGCATTTTGAATTTTCTGCATTGAATAGGCAATGCAGTAACCCCCGAGCCACTGGTCGGGTGGAAACATCAGATCAGGGGATCGATGTGCCCCTTTAATATTTATAAATAATGAGCGCGAAGCCCAGTAGTCCCCGAACCTTAATGTGGGCACGGGTGGCTGAATTAAGGATAGATATCCATTTGACAGAAAAATTTGTCGTGTTTAACACAAACTTCTCGGAAAGAGAATAAAGATCTCTTAAAGGAGCTTAGAGCTGGTCGAAATCCAAGCTCACCAAGGTAGGCCCCAAGGGGTTTAAAAGATGGATTGCAGTAAATGGATTTTACTCGCAATTTTTATGTGTAATGGTTCTAAGTATCCAAGTACTTTACATCATGAATGCTCGGATCCGCATTGTACAACACCTTGTTAACCGACCATCGGCTTCAACCTCCTCGGCCAGTGGCCGGGGAGTGTTTGTCCTACTTTATAAAGCCTTTACAAGGGCAAAGGTTTACGACAAACAAGGCAATCCGGCCATATGGTTTTATAAACAAAGGTATGCGGAGAGAATGTTATGTTGCTATTAAATGTAAAAAACATCTTTCAAAGAAAATAGTCCCGCTATCGGTTTCTTTATTTGGGTTGTCATGTTGATCATGATCATAAACCTCTCCTCCGATCAATGTGGAAGGAGAATATTGAGGATTCAGTTTGGGGAAAGTTCCCGAACTATGTGGTCCATAGAGAAACTAAATTTTCACTTTCGTCGTTGCCGACCAATTATATCCTTTAAGATCGTTAGCTTTCTGCTTCACCCAGTCTGAGGTACTAACTCGGATGACCCGGTAGTAACAATCACAGAGGTGCTCCCTTTACCGCCTAGCCGAACAATCATGAACATAGGGGTAAGCACAGGAGCCAGGCAACCCAGCTTGGCCAAAATCTTAAGTCAAATTGATGCATATTTATGGCTTTATAACGATGATTACGGAAGGCAGCACTTGTATACTGAATACAAATGTTGATGATATGTTGCGACCGTTTATCAGTTGAAAGTGGCCCATCGTCGGCTTCTACCCCTTTGTAGATACTACGCAGGGTGTTTCCGCAATAACAAGACAACCCTTAGCCGACATCTCGGTGCCCTAAGGCGGTTGGGTTAGCGGAAACGAGGCAATCAGATATGCGGTCCTTATAACTTTCACTTAGTCATAAGAGCTTAAAGTTGGGTGGCTGGCTACTAGCCCCTGGTTAGTGTTCGGTGACAGCCGAGGTCAAGCCATAAACACTTCGGCCAATGTTATGTATGGCCCGTCATTTAACACAGTCATCGGATCACTGACCAGTTTACGCTCATTGTGACAGTTAGTTTTCGGTTTTCTCCACTGAAGTGCTTAACCATGCGAGCTGGAAGCACAATCGCAGTGGTTCTCCCTTTGCACACCTAGCCGAACAAAGCGGAACGTAGGAGGCAAGCACAGGAGCCGGGCAACCCAACTATTGACCAAAGACACAATTCGAAACCGATGCATATATAGCAATATCCGAGAATGTTTTTGCATAATCTCTAAAGGTGTCCAGCGCTGCACTACAAGACTTATGCTGGAAACACACCAATATTTTAAAGTGCCATAGGCTCGAAAAGCCAAAAACTTATGTAAAAGCTTGACGTCCGGACTAAACCGAGATTTTGGTGCCAATCCGGAAATTGGTCTTTTTTATAAAAAAAATTGTGCTTCTGTCGTGCTTTAACATGACACATCCGATCTCAAGACTTCAAGCGGGTCAGCCTACGGCTTCAAGCTCCTTATCCCGAAGGTGCAGTGCTTATCCGAGGCCAGTTTAACTAACTAAACTCGAGTGGCTTTAGAGAGAAGCTAGGCTATCCGGCTATTGACCATACACTCGAGTCGAAAAAGGAGCGGTAGAAAAAGACTTTGCAACGACCAAGAAGAAAACACATTATTATAGAACGACTCGTGTAAATTTTAAGAGCCCCTAGTTAACATGGGTAAGGGGAGTTTCTTTTAACGGACAATGTATGTGAGCATGGTCGAACCGAACACATGTTAAAAATTTAAAACTTTGAGCATGAAAGTGACTTAGCTGGTTAATGTGTTCGGTATTGATGACGCGGTCCGAGCTTGATGCGGGACAAGGTTCCATCCCCCAAGTTGGTCCCGAGGTGGCGGAGCGAAGAGCTCGGCACTTCGAAGTGGTGACATAGCACGACCAATGCAGGCCGGCAGAGTGACGGCGAAGTCCCAGGCGTGGGTTAATGAAGTGTTGACTGATAACCCACAATTATAGGGGATCACAACATTTTTCGAGGGTAGAATATTCAACTCAAATTTATTGATTCGACACAAGGGGAGTCAAAGAATATTCTCAAGTAACATGCTTATGGAAAACTTAATATCTGCAGCAAAGTATTTAGTAGCAAAGTAGTATGATAGTAGCGGTAACGGTGGCAAAAGTAACAGTGACAGTTTTGTAGTGATTGTAACAGTAGCAAAGGAAAAGTAAATAAGTGAAGAACAATATGTGAAAAGCTCGTAGGCATTGGATCGCTGATGGAGAATTATGCCAGATGCGGTTCATCATGTAATATCATAACATAGGGTGACACGTAACTAGCTCCAATTCATCAATGTAATGTAGGCATGTATTCCAATATAGTCATACATGCTTATGGAAAAGAACTTGCATGACATATTTTGTCCTACCCTCCTGTGGCAGCGGGTCCTAATGGAAACTAAGGGATATTAAGGCCTCCTTTTAATAGAGTACCGGACCAAAGCATTAACACATAGTGAATACATGAACTCCTCAAACTATGGTCATCACCGGAGTGGTCCCGATTATTGTCACTTGAGGGTTGCGGATCATAACGCATAGTAGGTGACTATAGACTTGCAAGATAGGATCAAGAACTCACATATATTCATGAAAATATAATAGGTTCAGATCTGAAATCATGGCACTCGGGCCCTAGTGACAAGCATTAAGCATAGCAAAGTCATAGCAACATCAATCTCAGAACATAGTGGATACTAGGGATCAAACCCTAACAAAACTAACTCGATTAGATGATAAATCTCATCCAACCCATCACCGTCCAGCAAGACTACGATGAAATTACTCACACACGGCGGTGAGCATCATGAAATTGGTGATGGAGGATGGTTAATGATGACGATGGCGACAGATTCCCCTCTCCGGAGCCCCGAACGAACTCCAGATCAGCCCTCTCGAGAGAGTTTAGGGCTTGGCAACGGCTCCGTATCGTAAAACGTGATGAATCTTTCTCTCTAATTTTTTCTCCCCGAACACGAATATATAGAATTGGAGTTGAGGTCGGTGGAGCTCCAGGGGGCCCATGAGGCATGGGGGCGCGCCCAGGGGGCAGGCGCGCCTCCCACCCTCGTGGACAGGGTGTGGCCCCCTGGCCTTGATTCTTTCACCAGTATTTTTTATTATTTCCAAAAATAATCTCCGTGAAGTTTCAGGTCATTCCGAGAACTTTTGTTTACGCACAAAATAACACCATGGCAATTCTGCTGAAAACAGCATTAGTCCGGGTTAGTTCCATTCAAATCATGCAAGTTAGAGTCCTAAACAAGGGCAAAAGTGTTTGGAAAAGTAGATACGACGTAGACGTATCAACTCCCCCAAGCTTAAACCTTTGCTTGTCCTCAAGCAATTCAGTTGATAAACTGAAAGTGATAAAGAAAAACTTTTACAAACTATGTTTGCTCTTGTTGTTGTAAATATGTAAAGCCAGCATTCAAGTTTTCAGCAAAGATTATGAACTAACCATATTCACGATAATATTTAGGTCTCATGTTTACTCATATCAATGGCATAATCAACTAGCGAGCAATAATAATAAAACTCGGATGACAACACTTTCTCAAAAAATCATAATATGATATAACAAGATGGTATCTCGCTAGCCCTTTCTGAGACCGCAAAACATAAATGCAGAGCACCTCTGAAGATCAAGGACTGACTAAACATTGTAATTCATGGTAAAAGAGATCCAGTCATAGTCATACTCAGTATAAATTAATGGTGATGAATGCAAATGACAGCGGTGCTCTCCAACTGGTGCTTTTTAATAAGAGGGTGATGACTCAACATAAAAGTAAATAGATAGGCCCTTCGCAGAGGGAAGCAGGGATTTGTAGAGGTGCCAGAGCTCTATTTTTGAAATAGAGATAAATAATATTTTGAGTGGTATACTTTCATTGTCAACATAACAACCGAGAGATGGCGATATCTTCCATGCTACACACATTATAGGCGGTTCCCAAGCAGAATGGTAAAGTTTATACTCCCCCACCACCAACAAGCATCAATCCATGGCTTGCTTGAAACAACGAGTGCCTCCAACTAACAACAGCCCTGGGGGAGTTTTGTTTGCAGTTATTTTTTATTTGATTTGCTTAAAGCATGGGACTCAGCATCCCGGTGACCAGCCATTTTCTCGTGAGTGAGGAGCGGAGTCCACTCCTCTTGAGAATAACCCGCCTAACATGGATGATACAGACATCCCTAGTTGATACATGAGCTATTCGAGCATACAAAAAAGAATTTCATTTGAAGTTTTAGAGTTTGGCACATACAAATTTACTTGGTACGGCAGGTAGATACCGCATATAGGAGGGTATAGTGGACTCATATGGAATAACTTTGGGGTTTAAGGGATTGGATACACAAGCAGTATTCCCGCTTAGTACAAGTGAAGGCTAGCAAAAGACTGTTAAGCGACCAACTAGAGAGCGACAACAGTCATGAACATGCATTAAAATTAATGAACATTGAGTGCAAGCATGAGTAGGATATAATCCACCATGAACATAAATATCATGAAGGCTATGTTGATTTTGTTTCAACTACATGTGTGAACATGTGCCAAGTCGAGTCACTCGAATCATTCAAAGGAGGATACCACCCTATCATACCACATCACAACCATTTTAATAGCATGTTGGCACGCAAGATAAACCATTATAAAATTCTAGCTGATGGCATAAGCAACTATAATCTCTAATTGTCATTGCAAACATGTTTATTCATAATAGGTTGAATCAGGAACGATGAACTAATCATATTTACAAAAACAAGAGAGGTCGAGTTCATACCAGCTTCTCTCATGTCAATCAGTCCATCATAAATCATCATTATTGCCTTTCACTTGCACGACCGAATGATGTGTAAAATAATAATAATAATGCACGTGCATTGGACTAAGCTGGAATCAACAAGCATCTGATAAACAGGAGAAGACAAGGCAATATGGGCTCTTGGTTAAATCAACAATAATGCATATAAGAGCCACTTTAACAATTTCATTATGGTCTTCTCCTATCGACCCCCAAAGAAAAGAAAAGAAATAAAACTATTTACACGGGAAAGCTCCCAACAAGCAAAAGAAGAAGAAGAAGAAATATTTTTTGGGTTTTCTTTTAATTCTTACTACTACAGCAAGAAAATAAACTAGCTAAAAGCTACTACTATTTTTTTTAGTTTTTCTTAAGGTTTTTCAAACACACAAGAAGAAAGCATAAAAAAAAGAAAATAAACTAGCATGGATATTACAGTGAAATAGTATGAACTCCGACAACTAGCATGAGTGTGTGAATATGAATGTAATGTCAGTGAGAAATACGTACTCCCCCAAGCTTAGGCTTTTGGTTGTCCTTAATTTTACCTTAGGGTGCCTTGGGCATCCCCAAGCTTAGGCTCTTGCCACTCCTTGTTCCAAAATCCATCAAATCTTTACCCAAAAACTTGAAAACTTCACAACACAAAACTCAACAGAAAATCTCATGAGCTCCGTTAGCGAAATAAAACAAACCACCACTTTAAGGTACTGTAATTAACTCATTCTTTATTTATATTGGTGTTAAAACTACTGTATTCCAACTTCTCTATGGTTCATACCCCCCGATACTAGCCATAGATTCATCAAAATAAGCAAACAACACACAAAAAACAGAATCTGTCAAAAACAGAACAGTCTGTAGTAATCTGCATCAAACGCAAACTTATGTAACTCTGAAAACTATACCAAGATAGGAAGACCTGGATAATTTGATTATTGATCTACTACAATTGGAATCAGTATTTTATCACTTTCTGGTGATTTTTAACAATTGTTTTCGTGAGCAGAAAGTTTCTCTCTTTTTCAGCAAGATCAAATAATTATCACCCAAGAAGATCCTATAGGGTTTACTTGGCACAAACACTAATTAAAAAATAAAACCACATCTAACCAGCAGCTAGATGAATTATTAATTACTAAACCGGAACAAAAAGCAAGGAACAAAAAATAAAATTGGGTTGCCTCCCAACAAGCGCTATCGTTTAACGCACCTAGCTAGGCATTTTTTATTGCAAGGATAATTCAGAAAACAGACGGAAAATACTAATTTTGTTTTATTTCAACTAAATAACAGAAATTAAAAGGAGGAGACAGAAGGTTGTGCTTTCTAATTTCAGCCATCTCATGCTCATCAAAAGGAATCCACTAACAAGGTTGATCAAGTCTTGTTAACAAACTCATGCTGAATAACATGGAACCGGAGAAATTTCGAATAACACTAAGTTACCTCAACGGGGATATGCACGTCCCCAATAATAAGAATATCATATTTCTTTTTGACAATAGGAAGAGGAAATTCAAAACCTCCAAAAATAATCGATGGAATTGTTTCCAATAGAGTTTATACTGTGAACTTGAGGTTGTTTCCTCGGAAAGTGTACCGTATGCTCATTACCATTAACATGAAAAGTGACATTGCCTTTGTTGCAATCAATAACAGCCCCTGCAGTATTCAAAAAGGGTCTTCCAAGAATAATAGACATACTATCGTCCTCAGCAATATCAAGGATAACAAAGTCCGTTAGAATAGTAACGTTTGCAACCACAACAGGCACATCCTCACAAATGTCGATAGGTATAGCAGTTGATTTATCAGCCATTTGCAAAGATATTTCAGTAGGTGTTGATGACCCACAAGTATAGGGGATCTATCATAGTCCTTTCGATAAGTAAGAGTGTCGAACCCAACGAGGAGCAGAAGGAAATGATAAGCGGCTTTCAGCAAGGTATTCTCTGCAAGCCTTTGAAATTATAGGTAATGAGATAGTTTTGTGATAAGATAATTTGTAACGAGCAACAAGTAACAAAAGTAAATAAAGTGCAGCAAGGTGGCCCAATCCTTTTTGTAGCAAAGGACAAGCCTGGACAAACTCTTATATAGAGAAAAGCGCTCCCGAGGACACATGGGAATTATCGTCAAGCTAGTTTTCATCATGTTCATATGATTCGCGTTCGGTACTTTGATAATTTGATATGTGGGTGGACCGGTGCTTGGGTGTTGTCCTTACTTGGAAAAACATCCCACTTATGATTAACCCCTATTGCAAGCATCCGCAACTACAAAAGAAGTATTAAGGTAAACCTAACCATAGCATGAAACATATGGATCCAAATCAGCCCCTTACGAAGCAACGCATAAACTAGGGTTTAAGCTTCTGTCACTCTAGCAACCCATCATCTACTTATTACTTCCCAATGCCTTCTCCTAGGACCAAATAATGGTGAAGTGTCATGTAGTCGACGTTCACATAACACCACTAGAGGAGAGAAAACATACATCTCATCAACAATACCTTCATTAACCATAAAGTGGCACTTCTCCCAATTCAAGACAAGATTGGTTTCTTCACATCTCTGCAAAACTCGATCAAGGTTGCTCAAGCAATCATCAAAAGAGGATCCATAAACGGAGAAATCATCCATGAAAACCTCACATATCTCTTCACAAAAGTCAGAGAATATAGCCATCATGCATCTTTGAAAGGTAGCAGGTGCATTACATAAACCAAAAGGCATATGTCTATAAGCAAAAGTACCGAAAGGGCAAGTAAAAGTGGTCTTTGATTGATCATAGGCTGACACAGGTATTTGAGAGAAACCAGAGTAACCATCTAGAAAGCGAAGATGTGTATGTTTGGATAATCTTTCTAGCATTTGATCAATAAAAGGTAAGGGGTAATGATCCTTTTTAGTAGCTTTATTTAATTCGCGGAAATCAATTACCATCATATAACCTGTAATAATTCTTTGCGGAATCAATTCATCTTTATCATTAGGAACGATAGTAATACCTCCCTTCTTAGGGACACAATGGACATGACTTACCCACTGACTATCAGCAACGGGATAGATTATACCTGCCTCAAGGAGCTTTAGTATTTCCTTTCTTACCACTTCTTTCATCTTATGATTCAGCCGTCGTTGGTGATCACGAACTGGTTTGGCATCTTTCTCCAAATTTATTTTGTGTTGGCATAGAGTGGGGCTAATGCCCTTAAGATCATCAAGAGTATATCCAATAGCAGCGCGGTGCTTTCTCAGAGTTTTCAGTAATCTCTCTTCTTCATGCTCTGAAAGGTTAGCACTAATAATAACATGATATATCTTTTTCTCATCAAGATAAGCATATTTAAGAGTATCAGGTAACGGTTTGAGCTCAAACACGGGATCACCCTTGGGTGGAGGAGGATCCCCTAGAATTTCAACAGTAAATTGTGTTTCAGGATGGGTTCTGTTTAAAGAATACTTCATCTATTTCCCTTCTTTCATTCATAAACATATCATTTTCATGGTCTAGCAGATATTGTTCTAAAGGATCACTAGGAGGTACGACAATAGAAGCAAGACCAATAATTTCATCTTTACTAGGCAATTCCTCTTCACGGTGTTGTCTACGAAATTTAGAGAAATTAAACTCATGAGACATATCACCCAAACCAATAGTGATAACATCCTTTTCGCAGTCTATCCTAGCATTAACAGTGTTTAAGAAGGGTCTACCAAAAATAATGGGACAAAAGCTATCTTGTGGGGAACCAAGAACAAGAAAATCAGCAGGATATTTAGTTTTCCCACACAAGACTTCAACATCTCTAACAATTCCCATGGGTGAAATAGTATCTCTATTGGCAAGTTTAATTGTGACATCAATAGCTTCTAACTCAGTAGGTGCAATATCATGCATAATTTCTTTGTATAAGTCAATAGGTATTGCACTAGCACTAGCACCCATATCACATAAGCCATGATAACAATGATCTCCTATTTTAACAGAAATAACAGGCATGCCTACCACAAGTCTATGTTTGTCTTTAGCACAAGGTTTAGCAATTCTAGCAGTCTCTTCACATAAATAAATAACATGCCCATCAATATTATCAGCCAAGAGATCTTTAACAATAGCAATATTAGGTTCAACTTTAACTTGCTCAGGAGGTGTATAAGTTCTAATATTGCTTTTACGAACTCTGATTGAAGCTTTAGCATGATCTTTTATCCTAACGAGAAAAGGTGGTTTCTCAACATAAGCAGTTGGAACAATAGGATCATTATAAGTGATAGTCTTTTCTTCAACTTTAATAGGTGCAGCTACTTTCACTTCTATGGGAGGATGATATTTAAACCACTTCTCCTTAGGGAGATCAACATGAGTAGCAAAAGATTCACAGAAAGAAGCTACTATCTCAGAGTCAAGTCCATATTTAGTGCTGAATTTACGGAAAACATCGATATCCATAAAAGATTTAACACAATCAAACTTAGGTTTCATACGTGACTCCTTACCTTCGTCGAGGTCCCAATCTTCAGAGTTGCGTTTAATTCTTTCCAATAGATCCCATTTGAATTCAATAGTCTTCATCATAAAAGAGCCAACACAAGAAGTATCGAGCATGGTGCGATTGTTATCAGAAAGCCGAGCATAAATTTTTTGAATAATTATTTCTCTTGGGAGCTCATGATTGGGGCATGAATATAACATTGATTTAAGCCTCCCCCAAGCTTGAGCGATGCTTTCTCCTTCGCGAGGCCAAAAATTATATATATACTTGCGATCACGATGAACAAGATGCATAGGATAAAACTTCTGATGAAATTCCAATTTCAATCGTTTGTAGTACCATGATCCCATATCATCACATAGCCTATACCATGTCAATGCATCTCCCTTCAAATATAAAGGCAAGACCTTCTTCTTAATAACATCATCGGGCACACCTGCAAGCCTAAATAATCCACAAACTTCATCCACATATATTAGGTGCTCATCAGGATGCATTGTTCCATCTCCTGCAAAAGGATTAGCTAGCAGTTTTTCTATCATACCCGAAGGAATCTCAAAGTAGAAATTTTCATTATCAGTAGGTTCAGTAGGTTAAGGAGTAACTCTTTGCTCTACTGGTCGGGGTGAAGATACCCCGAACAAGCCCCTCGAGGATTACTTTCCTAGTAACAAGTGACGATGAAATTTCAGCACACTATATACATTTTTCCTTACCAAATTCCACCTACCAAAGGCGCTTCACTCCCCGGCAACGGCACCAGAAAAGAGTCTTGATGACCCACAAGTATAGGGGATCTATCGTAGTCCTGTCGATAAGTAAGAGTGTCGAACCCAATGAGGAGCAGAAGGAAATGATAAGCGGTTTTCAGCAAGGTATTCTCTGCAAGCACTGAAATTATAGGTAACAGATAGTTTTGTGATAAGATAATTTGTAACGAGCAACAAGTAAAAAAAGTAAATAAAGTGCAGCAAGGTAGCCCAATCCTTTATTTAGCAAAGGACAAGCCTGGACAAACTCTTATATAGAGAAAAGCGCTCCCGAGGACACATGGGAATTATCGTCAAGCTAGTTTTCATCACGTTCATATGATTCGCGTTCGGTACTTTGATAATTTGATATGTGGGTGGACGATTGCTTGGGTGATGTCCTTACTTGGACAAACATCCCACTTATGATTAACCCCTATTGCAAGCATCCGCAACTACAAAAGAAGTATTAAGGTAAACCTAACCATAGCATGAAACATATGGATCCAAATCAGCCCCTTATGAATCAACGCATAAACTAGGGTTTAAGCTTCATCACTCTAGCAACCCATCATCTACTTATTACTTCCCAATGCCTTCCCTAGGCCCAAATAATGGTGAAGTGTCATGTATTCGACGCTCACATAACACCACTAGAGGAGAGACAACATACATCTCATCAAAATATCGAACGAATACCAAATTCACATGACTACTAATAGCAAGACTTCTCCCATGTCCTCAGGAACAAACGTAACTACTCACAAAGCAAATTCATGTTCATAATCAGAGGGGTATTAATATGCATATAGGATCTGAACATATGATCTTCCACCAAATAAACCAACTAGTATCAACTACAAGGAGTAATCAACACTACTAGCAACCTACAGGTACCAATCCCATACCTAGAGACAAGAATTGGATACAAGAGATGAACTAGGGTTTGAGAGGAGATGGTGCTGGTGAAGATGTTGATGGAGATTGGCCCTCTCCCGATGAGAGGAGTGTTGGTGATGACGATGGCGATGATTTCCCCCTCCCGGAGGGAAGTGTCCTCGGCAGAACAGCTCCGCCGGAGCCCTAGATTGGTTCTGCCAAGGTTCCACCTCGTGGCGGCGGAGTCTCGTCCCGAAAGCTTGCTTATGATTTTTCTTAGGACGAAAGACTTCATATAGCAGAAAATGGCCACTGGAGGGCCAGGGGCCTGACGAGGCGGGGCGCGCCAGGGGTAGGGCGCGCCCCATCCTCGTGGCTGTGGTGTGGGCCCTCTGGTATTTCTTCCGCTCAGTATTTTTTATTATTTCCAAAAATAACTTTCGTGGAGTTTCAGGACTTTTGGGGTTCTGCAGAATAGGTCTCTAATATTTGCTCCTTTTCCAGCCCAGAATTCCAGCTGCCGGCATTCTCCCTCCTTATGTAAACCTTGTAAAATAAGAGAGAATGGGCATAAGTATTGTGACATAATGTGTAATAACAGCCCATAATGCAATAAATATCGATATAAAAGCATGATGCAAAATGGACGTATCAGGTGTCAACTTACAAATCAAGTCTACGATATAAAGAGAAAGGCATAACACTAACACCGGCTCCAAGATCACATAAAGCAGTTTTAACATAGTTTCTTTTAATGGAGCATGGTATAGTTGGTACTCCTGGATCTCCTAGTTTCTTAGGTATTCCACCCTTAAAAGTGTAATTAGCAAGCATGGTGGAAATTTCAGCTTCCGGTATCTTTCTTTTATTAGTAACAATTTCTTTCATGTACTTAGCATAAGGATTCATTTTAAGCATATCAGTCAAACGATACGCATAAAAGATAGGTCTAATCATTTCAAAGCAAAGCGCTCAAAATCCTCATCATCCTTTTTCTTGGATGGTTTGGGAGGAAAAAGGCATGGGTTTACGAACCCAAGGTTCTCTTTCTTTACCATGTTTCCTAGCAACAAAGTCTCTATTATCATAACGTTGATTCTTTGATTGTGGGTTATCAAGATCAACAAAGCAGTTCAATTTCTACATCATTGTCATTACTAGGTTGAGCATCAACATGAACATCATCATTAACATTATCACTAGGTTCATGTTCATTACAGATTGTGTTTGACATCGTAAATAGAAATATCATTGGGATTCTCAGGTGTGTCAGCAACAGGTTCACTAGCAGCATGCAAAGTCCTATCATTTTTCTTTTTCTTCTTTTTAGAAGGACTAGGTGCATCTACATTAGTTCTCTGAGAATCTTGCTCAATTCTCTTAGGGTGGCCCTTAGGATACAAAGGTTTCGGAGTCACTTTTCCCCTCTAGTTGCAACTCTAACAGCAAAGTCATTATTCTTACTATTCAATTCATTGTGCAAATCATTCTGAGCTTTAAGTACTTGTTCTACTTGAGTGGTAACCATAGAAGCATGTTTACTAATGAGTTTAAGTTCATCTTTAACTCTATACATATAATCACTCAAGTGTTCAATCATCTAAGTATTGTGTTTCAATTGTCTACCAACATAAGCATTGAAGTTTTCTTGTTTGACAATAAAATTATCAAACTCATCTAAGCAGGCTAGCAGACTTATAATGAGGAATATCACCTTCATCAAATCTATAAAGAGAATTTAACTTTACTACCTGTGTCGGGTTATCAACACCATGTATTTCTTCAACAGGCAGTAAATTCTTAACATCTTCAGCTTTTATACCTTTTTCCTTCATAGATTTCTTTGCCTCTTGCATATCTTCAGGACTGAGAAATAGAACACCCCTTTTCTTCGGAGTTGGCTTGGGAGTTGGTTCAGGAAGTGTCCAATTATTTTCATTTGTCAACATATTATTCAATAGAATTTCAGCTTCATCAACCGTCCTTTCCTTGAAAACACAACCAGCACAACTATCGAGGTGGTCTCTGGAAGCATCGGTTAGTCCATTATAAAAGATATCAAGTATTTCATTTTTCTTAAGAGGATGATTAGGCAAAGCATTAAGTAATTGGAGAAGCCTCCCCCAAGCTTGTGGGAGACTCTCTTCTTCAATTTGCACAAAATTATATATTTCCCTTAAAGCAACTTGTTTCTTATGAGCATGGAAATATTTAGCAGAGAAATAATAAATCATATCCTGGGGACTACGCACCCAACCAGGAACAAGAGAATTAAACCATATTTTAGCATCACCCTTTAATGAGAACAGAAATATTTTAAGGATATAATAGTAGCGAGTTTTCTCATCATTAGTGAATAGGGTGGCTATATCATTTAATTTAGTAAGATGTTCCATAGCAGTTTGATTCATAGCCATAGAAAGGATCAGATTCAACCAAAGAAATTATATCGTGGTCGACGGATAATTCATAATCCTTATCAAGAACAAAGATAGGTGAAGTAGCATAAGCGAGGATCATACTTCATTCTAGCATTTAGAGATTTTTGTTTCAGCTTAGCTAATAATTTCTTAAGATCACTTCTATCATTGCAGGCAAGAAAATCTCTAGCAGTATCTTCATCCATAACATAACCCTCAGGCACAACGGGCAATTCATATCTAGGGGGGGAATCTTCATCATCACTTTCATCAATATTATCAGTTTCAATAATTTCATTCTCTCTAGCCCTAGCAAGTTGTTCATCAAGAAATTCACCAAGTGGCACAATAGTATCAAGCATAGAAGTAGTTTCATCATAAGTATCATGCATAGCGAAGTGGCATCATCACATATCGTAATTAATAGCGAAGCAGGTTTAGGTGTCGCAAGTTTACTCAAAACAGAAGGTGAATCAAGTGCAGAGCTAGATGGCAGTTCCTTACCTCCCCTCGTAGTTGAGGGATAAATTTTAGTTTTTTCGTCTTTCAAGTTCTTCATAGTGACCAGCAGATATAAATACCAAGTGACTCAAAGAATAGAGCTATGCTCCCCGGCAACGGCGCCAGAAAATAGTCTTGATAGCCCACAAGTATAGGGGATTGCAATAGTTTTCGAGGGTAGAGTATTCAACCCAAATTTATTGATTCGACACAAGGGGAGCCAAAGAATATTCTCAAGTATTAGCAGTTGAGTTGTCAATTCAACCACACCTAGATAACTTAATATCTGCATCAAAGTATTTAGTAGCAAAGTATTATGATAGTAGCGGTAACGGTGGCAAAAGTAACAGTGATAGTTTTGTAGTGATTGTAGCAGTAGCAACGGAAAAGTAAATAACCGAATAACAATATGTGAAAAGCTCATAGGCATTGGATCGATGATGGAGAGTTATGCCGGATGCGTTTCATCATGTAACAGTCATAACATAGGGTGACACAGAACTAGCTCCAATTCATCAATGTAATGTAGGCATGTATTCCGAATATAGTCATACGTGCTTATGGAAAAGAACTTGCATGACATCTTTTGTCCTACCCTCCCGTGGCAGTGGGGTCCTAATGGAAACTAAGGGATATTAAGGCCTCCTTTCAATAGAGTACTGGACCAAAGCGTTAACACACAGTGAATACATGAACTCCTCAAACTATGGTCATCACCAGGAGTGGTCCTGATTATTGTCACTTCGGGGTTGCCGGATCATAACACATAGTAGGTGGCTATAGATTTGCAAGATAGGATCAAGAACTCACATATATTCATGAAAACATAATAGGTTCAGATCTGAAATCATGGCACTCGGGCCCTAGTGACAAGCATTAAGCATAGCAAAGTCATAGCAACATCAAGCTCAGAACATAGTGGATACTAGGGATCAAACCTTAACAAAACTAACGCGATTACATGATAAATATCATCCAAACCATCACCATCCAGCAAGCCTACGATGAAATTACTCACGCACGGCGGTGAGCATCATGAAATTGGTAATGGAGGAGGGTTGATGATGACGATGGCGACGTATTCCCCTCTCCGGAGCCCCGAACGGACTCCAGATCAGCCCTCCCGAGAGAGTTTAGGGCTTGGCGGCGACTCCGTATTGTAAAACGCGATTATTCTTTCTCTCTGATTTTTTTCTCCCCGAACACGAATATATAGAGTTGGAGTTGAGGTCGATGGAGCTCCAGGGGGCCCAGAGGCAGGGGGCGCGCCCAGGGGGGCAGGCGCACCGCCCACCCTCATGGACAGGGTGTGGGCCCCCTGGCCTTGATTCTTTCGCCAGTATTTTTTTTAGTTCCAAAAATAATCTCCATGAAGTTTCAGGTCATTCCGAGAACTTTTGTTTCTGCACAAAAATAACACCATGGCAATTCTGCTGAAAACAGCGTCAGTCCAGGTTAGTTCCATTCAAATCATGAAAGTTAGAGTCCAAAATAAGGGAAAAAGTGTTTGGAAAAGTAGATACGACGGAGACGTATCATTGAAGCCCCCGTCCAGCCGAGGTGACGTGGTATGTCAGTACGCCGAGGTGACAACACTGCCCGACCCGAATCATTTACCTGTGCACAAAAAATAGTGCAAAGATGAGATAATAGTGATAATAATAAATTTAAAAAATGTTGCATAATAAATAATTTATGCAAAGTGAGCAATAAAAGAAATATGGCATGTGCGCCGAACACTCGTTGAGGTAGAGCTCTCTCAGCGATGCCAAAGCCCCCGAGGCAACCGAATACGTCGGTATGGCAACACGACCAACAAGGTGATCACGCGAGCCGATTTACACCGATTGGGACGACGACGTCGGCTTGCCGAAGAGACCACGTGACGCAGTCGAAGTCCATTACCTGCACATGTAAAATAGTGCAGGCCAACAATAATAATATAAATATATAAAAATTCTCGCATAATTAATTTATGCAAAATAATTTATTTAAAGATATGTGGCCTGGCGTCGAAGTCAATGTCGATGCAGGGCGTCGGCGTGATGCGGTAAAGGCGTGACAAAGCCTGAATTCACAGGTCGGTCAGAGTTCCGGATGCGGCGTTCGCCGAACTATGTACGGAAACTGACCGAACCACCACATGACTGTCGTTAATGTGGCCACCATTTGATAGACCTATGTACAAATGATGGAACAAACCAGAGTAATAATTCCTTGGGAAAAAAACCCAAACAAGAAGAAATTGCTAGGATTAATAGCACCTGGTTTATTTGTTGTAGCAGTCCGAAGAAAAGTGACTCCCAAAACTGGGACTCGATCCACATACCCATTGCCTGATGGGCGGTGAAGTGACGGCATGGCGATGCTGAAAAAGGTTGGCTCGTCGAGGCAAAGCGCCCGGTCCAGCTACCGTGACGAAGCTGGTCGGCTGACGATGCCGAAGTCTCCGAAGTAGGTTGATGAAGGGATGGCGAAGCCCCCGGTCGAGATGAGGTGATGGAGCAGGTCGGTAAGGAGACGTTGCAGCTGCCATGTCAGCCAAGGTGTTGAAGTAGTTTGGCGTGATGGACATCGGCTCGAAGAAGCAACGGTGCGCCCATGCCGATGTAGGTCATAACTCATGACGTCGTCAATGCCGGCTTGATGAAGTGACCGTGCGGCGATGCCGATGTGCCCACTCCGTGTAATCCGTGGGGCGGCGAGATTGGTGATGATTTATCCTTCGTGATGCTGAACTCTTGTTCGGCTTGCCGGGATGATGATCCGAAGAAGTTGAGCTCGGCTCAACAAAGCGACGACGTGTCTAGCGCAGGTCGGTAGCCGTGGAGCAACTGTCGAGCTGGTTTGACACCGGCGCGATGGTGAAGATCATATTGGAAAAGACTTTAAAGTTAATGGGATGTGTTTGGGAACAAAACACAATACCCCATACAAAACTTCCTTCAAAAAGGATGTCCGAAATCCCGTTCATAGAAAAGATGAACTCGGGTCGGATTCGTTCTCGCGCAGAAAACATATCTGAAAAGTGATGCACTAATCGGAAGGTTCCCAGAGTTTGAACGGTCGGATCAAGCTGAAATTTTGAGGGGCGGTAGATATAGGAATTCCGCAGCCGATCAAGGTTGGATCTTCCAAAGGACGTCCGAGCTAGGTTCTGGACACCACGCTCCAAACTCGTCCAGATTCCCGTCCAGATTCGACGGGGCTCCGGTATATCAGAGACCGACGGAGATTGCTCCATCAGAACGTGATGAAATTTTACAATGTTGTTGTAGACTCAATTTTGTACAATTCCACCGAAGGAATCATCAAAGTGATGCTTGAGGAGGTGGTGGTAGCGGATACAAGTTCGATGTTTGGAAAAACAGCACGGTCGCCCGAGGGCAATGTTGACGTTGAGCCCCCGAGCTCCATGGATGATCCCTCCATGATCTTGATACTGATCGGAGTTGATGTTGATGATGGACCTCATCCGAACATGATGATTAGAGGTAGGGCACAGTCCTTGGTCAAGCCAAGGTGACCAGTAAAGGCGGCGACGAAGACGCCGACGTCGCAGTTGATCTACGGGCGAGCCACTGATCCTTTTGCCGACCACACAACGGAACTCTCAATGAAAGCACCATTGGCGGTGTCAAAACCTGCAGTTCTCGGGTAGAGGGTCCCAAGCTGTGTGTCATTGATCAATGGGTAACAGGAGACAGGGGACACGATGTTTACCCAGGTTCGGGCCCTCTTAATGGAGGTAATACCCTACTTCCTGCTTGATTGATCTTGATGAATATAGAGATTACAAGAGTTGATCTACCTCGAGATCATGTGTTGTGGTCTAAACCCTAGAGGTATGATGAGTAATGTCATGATGCCCTATCAACTAGCTTGGCCTCGGCTTATATAACGTACCAGAGTCCTAGGATAACAAGAGTCCTAGTCGAATGCGCCGGTGGAGAGGAGTCCTTGTCTTGATCACCAAGTCTTGTGGAATCTTCCTCGTGTATACATCGGCTGTCCGAACTGTCCCATGAGAAAATTGCCATGGGGGTCCTCGGCCCAATCCACCTAATCGGGAGACGACATGGTGAGCACCCCTAGTCCAGGACACCGTCAACGACCCAAGGGTCCTCACTATGTTAGTTGCTGGCTTGGTTGGCTAGCCCGAGGACCCCTAGGCCGGTTCCTCCCTCGGCCATGTTGGGCGGCCCATGGTGCTTTATATGGAAGACTTAGGAGGACTTGCTATACAAGAAAAGGATACGAGAGGGCTCTACCTCCACTGATATAGACTAAGATCTGTAACCCTAGGGCCCCCGATATGCTACATAAGTCGGGGTCTAGGCTAGTCGATAGATACATTACCTTGTAATTTGTACACCCTATCACAATAAACATAGAGCATGACTAAGGTTTGACCTCCATCGAGAAAACCCAAACATGGGTAAATACTTGTCTCCTTGTTACCATCCGGCCTACTCACCTCTTCGGAGGATACCCTACCGAGGGATGTGCCAGAATCGTCTCGGACATAGGGTGTGGATGATACGTCTCCAACATATCTGTAATTTTATGAAGTATTGATGCTAAATTTACATGAGTTCTACATGGTTTTGGTGTACTTTTATATTATTTTTATGGACTAACATATTAATGTAGTGCCTAGTGCTAGTTCCTGCTTTTTCCTATTTCTTTCTTTCGCAGAAAAACCATACCAAACGAAGTCCAAACGTGATAAAAATTTATGAAGATTTTTTATGGAATGAAACAGACTCGCGAAGCTTTGGGAGGAAGCCAGAAGGTGCCCCGGGGGGCTACAAGCTCAAGTGGTGCGCCATGTGAGCTTGTGGGACCCTCGGGACTCCCCGTGGAGTGATTCCAACGCTGAGAAATCCTATAAATCTAGAAACCCCAGAAAGTGAACCTAGATGAGTTTTTTCGCCACCGCAAACCTCTGTTTCAAAGCGATCTCATACGGAGCCCTGTTCCGATGCCCTGCGGGAGGGGGAAGCCATCACCGAGGCCATCTTCGTCATCCCCGTCACCTTCATGACGAGGAGTGAGTAGTTCACCCTCGGGGATGAGGGTATGTACCGGTAGCTATGTGTTTAATCTCTCTCTCTCTCTCTCTCTCTCTCTCTCCTCTCTTGGAGGGTGTTAAAAGAAGAATTTAACACAATGTTTAGTGTGAGTTCCTTGAATGATTGCAATGATATTAGTATGAATTATTTGGATATCCATGATGCTAATGATATGAAAAGCCATAAGATTGGGGATGCTATGTTTGACGAATATGATACTTTTAGTCCGCCTACCTTTGATGAAAACATGGGTCCTATTTATGATGATTACAATGATGAAAGTGTGTTTGGAAGAGTGTCAACTTTATGTAATAATGATCCCACTATCTTGTAGGGTGTTGAATCTTATTGGAATAATGATTAAAGTGGGCTTGGGGAGGACATAACTTTATTTAATGTTGAATCCACTACTTTGGAAGATGTTTCAATTGATTATGACAAAGTTGCTATCTATGATTATTATTGCGATGACATGTATGCCATAAAGAGTAATGATAGCCATGAAACTTGCCATCATGATTTTAATGTTGAATTGGTTCATATCAATCTAGTATCACATGGTAGTTATTTCATTGAATTTGTTCCCACCACTATCGATGAGAATAAATTTGCTTGTACGGAGAGTAATACTTTTTTACACATGTGGATCATGAAAAGAATGCTTTATGTGATAGTTATATTACTGAACTTATTCATGATGCTATTGAAAATTATTATGAGAGGGGAAGATATGCTTATATATATATTGACAACATCAAGTTTCCTCTCTTTATGTTGAAAGTTTTGAAGTTTCACTAGTTTTGCCTTCCTATGCTAGTTCATTCTTGCTTCAATAAATTGTTCAATTTCTATGCATAGGAAGTGGGTTAGGCTTACATGTGTTTGTTGTATGATTCATGATGCTCTCTCTATGTTTGAATTCCTACTTCTACGCGAGCATCGTTAAAATTATCAATGCTTAGCTAAAAGGCATTAAAGAAAAGTGCTTGTTGGGAGACAACCCAATATTTACCCCTATAGTTTTTGTGCGTTTACATGATTAAGATACTATAGTAATCATGTTTTGTATCTTTTCTTTCAGTAAAGTGTCAAGTTAAGACTTTAGGGTGATATGGATGCTTGTTTATTTGGTTCTGTG
Organism: Aegilops bicornis; assembly: GCA_021605145.1. Taxonomy (NCBI): domain Eukaryota; kingdom Viridiplantae; phylum Streptophyta; class Magnoliopsida; order Poales; family Poaceae; genus Aegilops; species Aegilops bicornis. Next base: position 259,046,143 of record CM038671.1, on the reverse strand, counting down.
CAAAAACAGAAACTTTTGTGTCCAGTATATGAATTATCATTTTGTTCCGGAACGTAGTCAATTGTTGAATTTTTACACTGTACTTCTATGCAAGTTTTCTACTAAAAGTGCTAGTTATCGACCAGAGGGAGGGTGAATAGGCGATTTTTATGAAAGTCTTCGAAACAGGCAATTTCTTCGAAGACGTGCAAGTTAAACAGTAACTAAACAGGATACAACGGAAGGTAAACTACACTAGGCATTCTGGCAAGATAACACAATTCAAGTGGGAAATGAAATTAGACAACAACTGAGGGAGTCCCGGATTAGGGGGTGTCCGGATAGCCGAACTCTCACCGTTGGCCGGACTCCTGGACTATGAAGATACAAGATTGAAGACTTCGTCCCGTGTCCGGATGGGACTTTCCTTGGCATGGAAGGCAAGCTTGGCGATACGGATATGTAGATCTCCTACCATTGTAATCGACTTTGTGTAACCCTAACCTATCCGGTGTCTATATAAACCCGGAGGGTTTTAGCCCGTGGGGACGAACAACAATCGGACCATAGGCTAGCTTCTAGGGTTTAGCCTCCTTGATCTCTGGTAGATCTACTCTTGTACTACCCATATTATCAATATTAATCAAGCGAGGAGTAGGGTATTACCTCCATCGAGAGGGCCCGAACCTGGGTAAAAACATCGTGTCCCTTGTCTCCTGTTACCATCCGCCTAGACGCACAGTTCGGGACCCCCTACCCGAGATCCGCCGGTTTTGACACCGATATTGGTGCTTTCATTGAGAGTTCCTATGTGCCATCGCCATCAGGTAGGATGCCCCATCTCGTCTTTAAAGACGATACTATCGCCAAAGAAGCCTTGGCCGCTGGCCAGACTCTTCGGCTAGGTGGTTTTCTTATGACCGCCAGTCCGGCCACCGCGCCGACGATGACCTCTCGAGTCATCGAAACCAATCTCCATGTTAGTTCGGAACTTGCCGAACAGTTAGATCCGATCGAGCTCTCCTCTGTAAACGAGCTCTTGGATCGCATCGCCGCCCTGGGAGTCGCCACAGACTACGACCGGATCGGGCCTAAAACCGATATGAGAGACATCAACTCTCCCTAGGCTACCCATCATGTTGCTGTGATAGAGGAGCAATGCGGCGATTCTTCTTGTATCTTAGGGACTAGCTACGTCCGGATTCCCGATCCCTCCATGCCGGATTCCCGCAGAGGGACGGATGTCGATCAAGCCCTGAACTTAAAGTCGGTGACGGGTTGGACTCATTGGATAACACTCAAAATCCAAACTTCCGAGTTCGAAACTTCTCGCCCTTGAGTCCTAAATTGGACGGGGTTCGGATCTAGTTCCACCGCCCACCCAAACATTAGCGATCTCTCTCGAATTCGGCAAGAGCCGCTGAAACAAGACATCATTATCGGGCGATTCCTCCACGGTTATGAACAGGATAAAGGACTGCCGAGAGGAGGACGCAATCCCAATTTTCATAATAATTGCACGGACAAGGGAATCCTAAACGCCATAAGTCATCGCGAAATTACATGCTTTGCTGACTTGGTGACCATAGTACAAAAAAATCTTGTGCGATGGAAAGCGCTGGAAAACCGAAAGTAAATTTTGGGATAATCCGCCCCAATACATCCCTAGTCCGAAACAAAAGGGTGCATCATTATCAAGCACCTGGATTGAATACCAAAAAACCAAAACCCCCTAAAGGGTACGGAACCGTACTGGAGGGTTGGCTAAATGGACCCTGCAAAATTCATAGCACGGAGGGCGCCACTCCAACTCATAGCCTTCGAGCATGTTGGGCACTACGGCAGGTGGCCAAAAGTGGCAAAGAGCTTCTAGCTTCAGAATCCCAGCCCAGCAACACCAGTACGGTGTTAACATTCTTCGAGACTTTCGCATCAAATAACATGCGAAAACGAACACTCCGCAACCTTGTGAAGTCTACCAAGTAGCAACAATAAATCCATGGGTGACACGGCTATTACCTTTAATGCCGTTGTTAACCTAAATTCGAACTGCACAGGCACCGGCCGCATTGGTCCTCGGCCGATAGTGGACGGCTTTCGCCTTACTAAGGTACTCATGGATGGCGGCAGTGGACTAAACCTCATCTATGAGGAAACCCTCCGAAAAATGGAAATAGACTGGAACCGCATTGAGCGAAGCATCACAACCTTTAGAGGAATAATCCCTAGCCGGGAAGCATGCTGCACAGGAAAAATCACGCTGGACGTAGTGTTTGGCTCGCCGGACAATTACAGGTCCGAGGAGGTCACATTTCAAGTGGCCCCGTTCAACAGCGGATATGATGCTTTATTAGGACGAGAGGCATTCACAATTTTTCAAGCTATACCCCATTATGGGTACATGAAGCTTAAAATGCCCGGTCCTAACGGAATCATCACTCTCGCTAGTGATCCGAACATAGCACTCCACGCCAAAAACAAAACAGCCGCACTAGTCCTCGAGGCACTATCCGAAGCCCTAGCGGCCGAGGAACTCACGCGATGCGCTCCACGGTGAACATGGACGATGTGATACTTGATAAAAGATCCAAGTCCACCTCTTTTAAACCAGCGGATGAAATAGTCAAATTCCAAGTCCACCCAACGGACCCTGCAAAGACGGCCTCCATTGGGGCACAATTAAACCCTGATGTAGACACCGCACTACGAGAATTTCTACAAGAAAACTGGGACATCTTTGCCTGGAACCCTTTAGACATGCCAGGAATCCCACGTCAGCTGGCCGAGCACAGCCTAAATATCCTAAAAGGATTCAAGCCGATCAAACAGGCTCTTCGGCGCTTTTCCGAACCCAAGAGACAGGCCATGGGAGAAGAGCTAGCCAAACTTCTGGAAGCCGGATTCATCAGAGATATAAAACATCCAGACTGGCTAGCAAACCTGGTGATGGTACCAAAGAAGGATAAATCCTGGCGCCTATGTGTTGATTTCAAAGACCTTAATAAGGCTTGCCCAAAGGATCCCTTCCCCCTCCCTCGAATGGATCAAATCATTGACGCTTCTGACAGGACCACGACTCATTGTGCTTCCTCGACGCGTACTCGGCTACCACCAAATTAAGATGGCGGAGCCAGACCAAGCTGCAACAGCATTCATCACTCCATACGGCCCGTTACGCTTCAACACAATGCCCTTTGGGCTCAAAAACGCCGCGCAACATATCAGCGCATGATTCGGACATGTCCGCAAACCAGATCGGCAAAAGCGGTGGAAGCATATGTAGATGACGTGGTTGTCAAAACCAAGCACGTCGAAACTCTAGTAGACGACTTGAGGCTCACATTCGACAATCTTGAAAATATGACATCAAGCTCAATCCGGAAAAATGCGTCTTGACATTCCGGCGGAAAGCTCCTGGGCTTCATTGTGTCCGGTAGAGGAATTGAAGCAAACCCAGCCAAGATCCGAGCTCTGTCACCATTGGATATCCCAAAAGACCTCAAACAAATACAAAAATTGACGGGATGCGTAGCGGCTCTAAGCCGCTTTATTTCCCGTTTGGGGAAAAGGCGTTACCCCTTTACCGCCTCCTCCGCCGCACCGAACACTTCGAGTGGACGGATGCCGCCACGGCCGGACTCGAAGAAATAAAGGCCATTTTGGCAACAAATCCGGTCCTGGCCACGCCCAACGTAGGCGAACCAATGCTATTATATATCGCCGCAACACATCAAGTTGTCAGCGCGGTGCTCGTTGTCGAACGAGAAACGGACGGACACCGCTCCTGTTCAAAAACTGGTTTATTATGTGTCCACCGTCCTAACTCCATGCAAGTCCCGCTACCCACACTATCAAAAGATAGCATACGCGGTGTTCATGGCATCCGGAAGCTGCGACACTACTTTCAAGAGTGTTCGATAACGGTAGCCTCCGAAGTACCTCTTAACGACATTATAAACAACCGCGACGCGACGGGCCAGATTGCTAAATGGGCCATAGAGCTCCTTCCATTCGATATAACTTATAAGCCATGACGAGCTATTAAATCGCAGGTCTTGGCCGACTTCGTGGCCGAATGGACTGAAGCCGAACTCCCTAAAGAGTACGGCGCATAATCCAATTGGATCATGCACTTTGACGGCTCTAAAATGTTGGCCGGCCTGGGGGATGGCGTCGTCCTGACGTCCCCAACCAGGGACACAGTCCAATACGTCCTTCAGATAATGTATACGGACTCCAACAACGCGGCGAATCTGAGGCCCTTACGCACGGCCTCCGGATGGCAGTCTCCATGGGCATTCAACGCCTAGAGGTGCGCGGGGATTCGAACCTCGCAATATCTCACATAAACAGAGACTTTGATGCCAAAGATCCGAAAATGGCAGCATACCGCAATGCGGTCCTAAAAATGTCAGCACGGTTTGAAGGGCTCGAATTTCATCATATAGCCCGGATAACAACCGGTGGCGGATATATTGGCACGCATCGGTGCAAAGCGCGATCGTCCTCCCAACATCTTCTGGAACGGCTGCTCAAGCCATCCGTACTATGGGAAGGGAGTCCGGCAATAACAATCCGGACCCAACCGCCTTTACTGACGCCAACACTCGACACAACCGGAGGCTCGCCCCGAGATAACACCCTCCGCCCACGAAATAATGGCGGTTATCGCCCGTGGGCGGAACCATTCCTAGCCTACCTAACTAGGCAGGAACTCCCGAAGACCAAAATGAGGCTCGCTGCATAGTACAGCGATCTAAAGCCTATAAAGTCCATGAGGAGAGCTTTATAAGAAAAGCACTACCGAGTCCTCCAAAGGTGTATCTCCAAGAGGAAGGCGAAACCTCTGGCTGAAATTCATGCGGACTGGGTGGGCACCACGCCGCAGCCAGGCCCTTGTAGGCAAGGCCTTTCAGACAGGATTTTATTGGCCAACGGCGGAATCTTGCGCAGGACTTAGTCCAACGATGCGTCGGTTGCCGACTTTTTGCTAACTAAAGCCACATGCCACCCACCGCCCTTAAAACTATACCCATCACTGGCCATTCGTGGTCCGGGGCTTGACATGGTTGGACCCCTTAAGGGAGGAACCCACAAGCAAAAATACCTATTTGTCATGGTGGATAAATTCACCAAATGGATAGAGGCCAAGCTCGCTAAAGCGGCGAATCCGGACCGGTGATAGACTTCATATCAGGGGTAGTGCACCGTTATGATGTCCCCCACAGTATCATCACTGATAACGGCACCAACTTCACGACCGATGAGGTCAAATTATGGTGCAAAAACATGGGCATCAAGCTCGATTACGCCTCAGTCTATCACCCTCAAACCAACGGCCAAGTCGAGCAGGCGAATGGTCTAATCATGAGCGGCATTAAAACCAGACTAGTGCGGTCCCTCAAGGAATCTAACACGCCTTTGGGTTGAGGAGCTAGACTCCGTACTGGGGCTGCGGACCACGCCCGAATCGTACTACGGATTCACACCATTCTTCATGGTGTACGACGCAGAGGCAGTCTTGCCCTGCGACATAATACATGACTCACCTCGCGTGCGCATGTATGAAGAAAGAGAAGCCGAGCTTGATCGGCGGGGCAGTTGGACGCATTGGAGGAGGAGCGACATGGCAAAAGCTTCGTTCCACATTCTATCAACAAAGAGGCTCGAAGATATCAAAGCGAGGAAATGCGGGCCAAAGCTTATAACGTTGGCGAACTAGTTCTACGCTGCCGGACAAGAAAAAGGACAAACTCAAGCCCAAATGGGAAGGTCCCTTCATCATCGACCAGGTCGTGACCGGCGGAGCATACCGTCTGCGAAACGCATCGGATAACCGACTCGAGCCGAACCCATGGAACGCAGCCCGTCTACGAAGATTCTACGCCTAAGTGCCGGACTCCAAGTTCGTCTCCTTCCTCCGTCCACATTTTCTATTTTTGCTGTCTTTTATTTCTCTCCTCCCTCCTTCTTCTTCTTGAAGCCTCTAGAGGCTCGTTTGTGTTTTTTCCGTACACACTTGACGCGCTGTCCGCGCTCATTATACTCTGGGGCTTCTTTAATGAAGCTTATTTATCTGACTTCATGCCCAACACATGCGTTAAACTTCCGCATGTACCTTTTATTCACCATTATATGCATCAATATGACTTAAGTTTTGGCCAAAATTTGGGTTGCACGGCTCACATGCTTACCCTACATTCCCGATTGTTCGGCTAGGTGGTAAAGGGAGCACCTCTGCGATTATTCTTGTCGGGTCACCGGATGTGTACCTCGGGCCAGGTGAAGCCGAAAGCTAGCGTTCTTAAGGGAATATTCGGTCGGTGAACTGAAGATGATTTTTAACTATTTACCCATCTGCCCCGGATGATTTTACGCTTTCATAGCAGCTTTGACATGCACTTTAGGGCATGCATCCCAGCGAAAAGGAACCCTTAACGGAACTATTCTCCCGGAAGATGTTTCTTACTACCCATGTAATATAACATAACTAGTTGGGCACTAGTCCTGACATAACAATGACCCCTACGCCTTGTCTCCATGCATACCCCTGGTTCTTATATAACCACGAAGGTATTCGGACACACTCCGGACTATTGGGTCCTGAGGTTGAAGCGAAAAGGTCCGCTACGACAAACGATCTACAATCCAGCTAGAAGACATTTTTTTCATGTCATATTTTTACATAGTCAACTCGACTCATTGTATTCCTCCTCAATGCCATCTAATAGGCTATCTAATTTACAATCTTGTTGGGAATACTTGGCGGCCAATTCTACTTGGCCGTACACTAAGCTTACATGGATCTCCATCCCGTCAGACCCCACAGGTCCGACCTCGTCCATGTGGTTTGGGTCAGCCTTCGTGTACCGCGTCTTTACCATGGCCCAGGCCTCCCTGGCGCCTTGACGGCAGGCCGATATCTTCCATAGTCGAAAGCGCCGCCGTGCTCCTTGAAGCCGCTCCGCCAACTCCCCAATGCCTTCGGGCAGGGAGATAGGCCACAAGGCTGGCCGATGCCTTCCATCACCTGCCGGACCCGTTAAATGCGGTGACGCATTCGGGAAGAAGATCACCCAAGAACTGGGCATCTCCTCCCGGGGCGACACTGTGAGCAAACCTACATACATGTTTATGTTAGTGGCCTTCCTCGCCGAACTCTTTTCAAAGTTCGCTCAAGCACTTACTGAAAATGCCGCGACGAAGCCGCCGATTCTCCTTTACGGAGTCAGACAACTGGGCACGAACATCCTTTAGTTCCTCACCCAACTTGGTGTTGGCGTCTTGGAGGTTATTTTTCTCCTGCCGCACCCTCGTAAGCATGCTCTCGCCGGCCTTTAGCTGGCGCAAGAGCTGCTGCTTGTCCGGATCTAGTCCGGCGCCATCTGCAATATTTTTGTCAGATTTACAAACCAGCCGCACTTCAAAAACTATTTTTTAAAGCGTATATTACTAGTGGGGGTCTCTGCGGCTCCCCCTGTAGCGGATAGTGCGGCCTCAAGTTGGGCCTTGCATTCTTCAAGCTCCTGGGACAGTCGGGTATTCTTTTCTGTAAGATCCTGCATAACAAATGATCCTTAAATCAATTATTCTAACTATTTTAAGTCTCGGGGGCTACTGGCATATATAACTGTCAAATTTCCTTACCCGTATGTCCTTCACATACAGCTCCGTGGCTCTGGCTAGACCATCTTGAGCGGCACGGAGGTGCGCATCTCCCGAATCGAAGGCATTCAAGGCCTCCTGGAAGAAACATGCGTCACGAAGAACTGTCCGACGGCGCCTGTGATTCAAGGCGCTCTCCACCTCGGAATTGGTGGCGGACAACCTGTCGGCATCCTTTGTCGGAGGAGCATCCGACGCCGCGTCTCGTCTTTCGCCTCAGCCTCCGGACCCGGCTTTGAAGCCTGGTCGGTGAAGGTTCCATTGGCAACCTCTCCGGACTCAGTCCGGCGAACGCTCTTTTTCCTGAAAAGAGCACCAGCGTTAGTACGCCTTCCAAGAATCAATCCTGGGAGTATGGTGACACGCCATATCGTTGCGGCGGAGTTTCGATCCGGACTGCACTTCTTTTTGCCTTGAGCCGCCTTGCCCTTTGTTGGCCAGCATTGCGGGCTCGGTTTCTGCCTCGAAGGTACCCCTGCGAAGCACCATTGGTATCTGGTGATAAAAAATAAGCATGGATGGGTCATTATCGGGGTTTTGGGATCTCGGTCTCGATTACTGTGAGGCTGGAAGTATTCCGGTAATCACCGTAATGGCAACCAAAGCATTATCGACGCTAAGTTGGTGGAATACCCGTCGATCAACTCCACCTTTATATCCGGATCCTCTTCGGAGGTCGGATCGAGGGACCGTTCGGATCCTCGGGTTGTGAAAGCGGGCTGTGTATCTTCTCCACGGTCCGTAGCAGTTCTGAAACCACGAAATGAGATATTTAACCATGGGAACATGGATAGGATAGGTCACAAAGATGTTTGCTTACCCAGCTTCAAGGATTATTCAAAGAAAACTCCTTTAGTGGGTTGACACGGAGGAAATCCTCCTCCTCCCCTTTATACATGGCAGACAAGATTTTCACCAGTTCGGTGACCGATCCACAGCCCTTCTTGACCATGGCGGGTGGCATCGTCCTCCCGTTGAAGTCCCACATGGGGTGGCCCCTGTATTGGAGCGGCTGCACTCCCCTCATAATGCAGATTGCCATGACTCCTATCATGGTCAATCCGGCATGAGCCAGTAACCTTATTCGTCTCATCAAATAAAGGACATCCCGGTCATCTTCTCTCCGGGGGCTCCGAGGGCGCCAGCTGAGGCGCTTCTTCAGAGGAGCATTGCTGAACTCCGGAAGGACGATACGAACAGGATCCGGCAGCGGGACGTCCTCCATGTAAAACCATTCCGAAGGCCAGTCTTCGGACGCCTTCTTTGGGGTTCCAGATAGGTATCCGGTCCCGGCGATGCGCCATAGCTCGGCTCCGCCCACTTGATATATTGACCCCTCATGAGAACGGGGTACTAGGCAGAATATTCTCTTCCACAGCCCGAAATGAGCCTCGACGCCCAAGAATAGTTCGCAAAGGGTCACGAAGCCCGTGATGTGCAAGATGGAGGCAGGAGTAAGATGGTGCAATCGAGGTCGTAGAACTCCGAGAGCCCGGAGAAACGGATGGATTGGAAATCCGAGTCCTCTTACTAGATAAGAGATGAAGCATACCCGCTCTCCTTTAGAGGGATCGGGGCGCTCTCCGCTTGCTTTCCGCCCTTGTAGGTGGCAAGTCCGGCTCGAACCGGGACCATGAAGGCGGGGAAGAAATCCCTTGGCTTGGAGTATAAATAGCTCGCTATGCGGGGTGAGCATCTCTCCCAATTTCCTGGTTGAGGGCCGGGGCCTTGAGAGGAGGAGTCGCGTCGACTGTCCATGATGGAATGGGCTTTGGTCGAGGCGCCTGATGAAAGCTTCGCAAAGGGGATGGTGTGACTCAGATCTAGATCCTTGCCCCTTTTATAGGCGGCTCATTTGCGCTGACTAGGGGGTGATTGTAAAAATACCACAGCTTTTCGCATTCATTCAAACACGTGGAAGATGGCCATTATTGGGCGTAGAAGCCGAGGCGCAGCATTTATCGAAGCCGGACACTATTCGACAAGTATATGGAATTTGGAGAAGAACCCGCCTCGCAATGCGAAGACAATTAACGCCGGACTCGCCGTCATTGAAGCCTGGTTCGGGGCTCTTGAGGAGTCCCGGATTAGGGGTGTCCGGATAGCGAACTCGGCGTTGGCGGACTCTGGACTATGAAGATACAAGATTGAAGACTTCGTCCCGTGTCCGGATGGGACTTTCCTTGGCATGGAAGGCAAGCTTGGCGTCTGGATATGTAGATCTCCTACCATTGTAACCGACTCATGTAACCCTAACCTATCCGGTGTCTATATAAACCGAAGGGTTTTAGTCCGTGGGGACTAACAACAATCGAGACCATAGGCTAGCTTCTAGGGTTTAGCCTCCTTGATCTCGTGGTAGATCTACTCTTGTACTTCCCATATCATCAATATTAATCAAGCGGGAGTAGGGTATTACCTCCATCGAGAGGGCCCGAACCTGGGTAAAAACATCGTGTCCCTTGTCTCCTATTACCATCTGCCTAGACGCACAGTTCGGGACCCCCTACCCGAGATCCGCCGGTTTTGACACCGACAACAACCTAGGTAGATATGAACGATAGAAACAGTTAGTGTGAAGACAAAGGTATAGACAGGGGAATGTCTTCACACGGAGTGAACAAACAAAAGGCTTCATGAAACTAAACAATACATAAAAGAGTGAAGTGTAGAACTCCCTTTTTATCATGAAGTCAAGACATAGTGCATACAAATGATATTGAAGATAATGAAATGCACAATCAAAAATGGGCGTCCGCAGAATGACTTCATGCGCATAAGACTAAATTTAAACAGCGCGCAAAAAGAACAACTAAAAAAACAGCTCCGTTATGATACATGTTTGTCACGGTAGGTCATGTTTTCTGTCATGCATGTGCATCCATGACGATTTATGGCATAATCAAGATAGTCATACCTGTGCAGTCATAGAAGTGTTCCATAACAATACTCAAATTATCATCACGGAAGTGTCCACTTCCATGACGATAAATGGTGCGTCATGGACATGTGGCATCCACCGTAATGGGTCGTTGTTATGCTGTCGGGCCTGGTTTTGGATCCGATAACCCGTTAACAGCTATGACCAATGGCGATTTTCCATGTGTAAAATTCTCATTGGCCGGGTGAACCACGTGTCAGCTCCCCGTTGCGACAGATGTCAACCTTCCAATGGACACAACGCGACTATGATACGTCGACATGTGGCGAGGCCCAACAGTGGCCCATTTAAGTTAAAAAGGCCGGCTCAGGCAAAGGCCCATAATATTTTAAAGACACACTCCACAAGATAACACATGATCGTGAAGAGTATGACTACATCAACCGCGTTACGACGCTAACACTTTTGATCTACAAGGGTATATTGGGTGTTCGTAGGATTTTTTTTATTTTCATGCTTCGCTCCCCTTCAAAACCCCTAGCCATGGGTTTCTTCAGCGGCTCTGGAAAGAGCAAGGGGCATTTCACCCCTAGCGCTTCCTCCTTCGCCACCGCCAACGCCTGCCCGCCCCGTGATGTCTACTACACAACCTTCTTCTTATAGACGTTGTTGGGCCTCCAAGTGCAGAGGTTTGTAGGACAGTAGCAAATTTCCCTCAAGTGGATGACCTAAGGTTTATCAATCCGTGGGAGGCATAGGATGAAGATGGTCTCTCTCAAGCAACCCCGCAACCAAATAAAAAGAGTCTCTTGTGTCCCCAACACACCCAATACAATGGTAAATTGTATAGGTGCACTAGTTCGACGAAGAGATGGTGATACAAGTGCAATATGGATGGTAGATATAGGTTTTTGTAATCTGAAAATATAAAAACAGCAAGGTAACTAATGATAAAAGTGAGCGTAAACGGTATTGCAATGCTAGGAAACAAGGCCTAGGGTTCATAGTTTCACTAGTGAAAGTTCTCTCAACAATAATAACATAATTGGATCATATAACTATCCCTCAACATACAACAAAGAGTCACTCCAAAGTTACTAATAGCAGAGAACAAACAAAGAGATTATTGTAGGGTACTAAACCACCTCAAAGTTATTCTTTCTGATCGATCTATTCAAGAGTCCTTAGTAAAATAACACGAAGCTATTCTTTCCGTTCGATCTATCCTAGAGTTCGTACTAGAATAACACCTTAAGACACAAATTAACCAAAACCCTAATGTCACCTAGATACTCCAATATCACCTCAAGTATCTGTGGGTATGATTATACGATATGCATCACACAATCTCAGATTCACCTATTCAACCAACACAAAGAACTTCAAAGAGTGCCCCAAAGTTTCTACCGGAGAGTCAAGACGAAAACGTGTGCCAACCCCTATGCATAAGTTCACAAGGTCACTGAACCCACAAGTTGATCACCAAAACATACATCAAGTGAATCAATAGAATACCCCATTGTCACCACGGGTGTCCCACGCAGGGCATACATCAAGTGTTCTCAAATCCTTAAAGACTCAATCCAATAAGATAACTTCAAAGGGAAAACTCAATCCATTACAAGAGAGTAGAGGGGGAGAAACATCATAAGATCCAACTATAATAGCAAAGCTCGCGATACATCAAGATCGTGCGAATCAAGAACACAGAGAGAGAGAGATCAAACACATAGCTATCGGTACATGCCCTCAGCCCCGAGGGTGAACTACTCCCTCCTCGTCATGGAGAACGCCGGATGATGAAGATGGCCATCGGTGAGGATCCCCCCTCGGCAGTGCCGGAACAGGGTCCCGATTGGTTTTTGGTGGCTACAGAGGCTTGCGGCGGCGGAATTCCCGATCTAGGTTATGTTCTGGAAGTTTGGGTATATATAAGAGGTTTTGGCGTCGGGAACAAGTGAGGGGGGTCTTTGAGGCGGCCACGAGGTAGGGGGCGCCCAGGGGGGTAGGGCGCGCCCCCACCCCATTGGGTGCCTCAGGACTCTTCTAGCCCATATCCGATACTCCGTGGGCTTCTTCTGGTCCAAAAATAATCTCCGTGAAAATTCAGGTTAATTGGACTCCGTTTGGTTTTCCTTTTCCGCGATACTCAAAAACAAGGAAAAAACAGAAACTGGCACTGGGCTCTAGGTTAATAGGTTAGTCCCAAAAATCGTATAAAATAGCATATAAATGCATAGAAAACATCCTAGATGGATAATATAATAGCATGGAACAATAAAGAATTATAGATACGTTGGCGACGTATCACCCCGCCAGGCAGCGCCTGCACATTTTGGTGCACCAGTCGCGGTGGCATTGGTTGTATAGGCAGGTTGCCTATACAACCAATGCCACCGCATGACTGGCATCTGGATCCGCAGCGGATCCTGGTGCCGGCAGTGCCGTGGCCACAGCGGGCACACGCTGAGTAGGTGCACAGTCGGCGGGAGCTCCTCACGCTAGAGTAGTGTCGGATGCCGGCGTACGCGCCGGAATCTCCCGATTGGGAGGTGTGGTTTTCCCTTGAGCTTGAGGAGCAACACCGCCGCAGCGTCTAGGAGCACCACAATAACCCTCTGCTGCCCCTTGTGGTCAAGCCAGAGGAGGAGGAGGCTGCGTGCCAGGCGGTGTTGGCGGCGGCCATGCAGACCTCCATCGAGGAGGATCGGCGCAAGGCGGAGGCGGACTACCATCCGAGGTTGGCGGAGGCCCTCGCCCTCTCCGCGACCGGTGACTGCGTGGTGCCACCATCATCGCCGAGGCTCACCCCCCCGACGCCTAAGGCCGAACTGCCGCAGACGGAGTCGACCGAGCGCTATGGCTGGACCAGCCAGCTTGCGCGAGTGGGTCAACGCCCCCCCCACGTATGGCTCGGCGTGATGATGACCCAAAAGTATAGGGGATCAATTGTAGCTCTTTTCGATAAGTAAGAGTGTCGAACCCAACAAGGAGCAGAAGGAAATGACAAGTAGTTTTCAGTAAGGTAGTGTCTGCAAGTGCTGAAATTGTAAGTAACGGAGTAGTTTGATAGCGAGATAATTTGTAACGAGCAAGTAACTATAGAAGTAACAAAAGTGCAGCAAGGTAGCCCAATCCCTTTGAGGCAAAGGACATGCCAAAATGGTCTCTTATGATAAGCAAAGCATTCTTGAGGGTACACAGGAATTTTATCTAGTCACTTTCTTCATGTTGGTTCGATTTGTGTTCGCTAATTTGATAATTTGATATGTGGGTGGACCGGTGCTTAGGTGTTGTTCTTACTTGAACAAACCTCCTACTTATGATTAGCCCTCCCGTAAGCATCCTCAACTACGAGAAAAGTATTAGGAATAAATTCTAACCATCGCATTAAACTTTGGGATCCAATCGGCCCCTTACGGAATAGCGCATAAACTAGGGTTTAAGTTTCTGTCACTCTCGCAATCCACCATCTAATTGGTACTCCACAATGCATTCCCTTAGGCCCAAATATGGTGAAGTAACATGTAGTCGACGTTCACATGACACCACTAAGGGAATCAAAACATACATACTATCAAAATATCGAACACATATCAAGTTCACATGATTAGTTGCAACATGATTTCTCCCGTGACCTCAAGAACAAAAGTAACTAGTCACAAATGATAAACATGCTCATAACCAGAGGAGTATTAAATAGCATATTGGATCTTAACATATAATTGTATACCAAATAAACCATATAGTAATCAACTACAAGATGTAATCAACACTAGTCACCCACAAGCACCAATCTGTAGTTCCGGTAGCAAGATTGAACACAAGAGATGAACTGGGGTTTGAGATGAGATGGTGCTGTGGAAGATGTTGATGGAGATTTCCCTCCCCAATATGGGAGAGTTGTTGGCGATGATTTCCCCCTCCGGGGGGGGGGGGGGGGTTCCCCGGCGGAATCGCTCCGCTGGAGGGAAAAAGTGCTCCCGCCCAAGTTCCGCCTCGAGGCGGTGGCGCTTCGTCCCGAAAGTCCTCCTCTTATTATTTCTAGGTCAAAATGACTTATATACCAGAAGATGGGCACCAGAGGTGGGCCGAGGAGGCCACAACCCCCCAGGGCACACCAGGGGGCCCTGGCGCGCCCATGTGGGTTGTGCCCACCTGTGGCCCCCCTCTGGTAGTTATTGGGTCCAGTAATTCTTATTTATTCCATAAAATATCCCTGTGAAGTTTCAACTTGTTTGGAGTTGTGTAGAATAGGTAGCCCGATGTAGCTTTTCAGGTCCAGATTTCCAGCTGCCAGAATTCTCCCTCTTGGTGTGTACCTTGCAAATTATGAGAGAAAAGGCATTAGAATTACTACAAAAGGCATTATTATGGATAAAAACATTATAAATAACAGCAAGAAAATATGATGCAAAATGTACGTGCCAACTCCCCCAAGCTTAGACCTCGCTCGTCCTCAAGCGAAAACTGAAATCGAAAAACATGTCCACATGCTTTGAGAGAGAGGTGTCGATAAAAACAAAATACGGACATAGAAGCATCATGTTGATTATTATAACATCAACAAAATTAAACATAGGACTTTTATCATAAAACTTTTATGATATACTTCTCATGAATAAGTAATAGTTCATCACACAATCGAAGTATAAAGCAAAAACTCTGTTAGAAACCAACAAACTATGTTCCCAGTCAACTTTGCAACTACAATTCATCATCTTTTCAGGAAGGGTCACGTATCAGAGCCTTTAGGCAAGTCCATATACTCAACCATCATATAGTCTTCTATGATTGCTAACACTCAGTTCGTACCCATGAGCAAAACGTTTCAACCAGACACATAGAAAGATAGGGGCTTATAGTTTCGCCTCCCAACATACTCACCTCAAGGGTGATGTCAACAATAATAACTCATGCTATCTATATTCAACTAGACATATGTGCCTAGATATTTCCTCACCACATGATGCTTGCCAAAGGAGAAAATAAAATGAACAGAAGGAAAACTTTGACTCTTTGCATAAAAGTAAATACATAAAAGTAAAAGATAGGCCCTTCACAGAGGGAAGCAGAGGTTGCCATGCGCTTATTTGTTTGTATGCTCAATCCCTTAGTGCAAGAGAATGTGACGTTCTATTGCCCCTTAAGATCACAACCTTTATTATGCAGTCTATCACTTTTATTCTTTGTCATCCAAGTTCATACAACGCTCAATTTTCTCTTACACTAAATGATCTCACACTTTTAGAAGCAACTTTTATTGCCTTTTTGCACCGATGACAACTTACTTTAGGGATCTTGCTCAATCCCTAGGTACGTATGGTGGACACTTGAAAGTAAGATTTGGGTTTACAGGTTTTTGGATGCACAAGTAGTATCTCTACTTAGTGCGGAATTTTTGGCTAGCAAAGATAGGGGGCAAGCATCACATGTTAAAGGATCTATGACAATACGACTTCTATGTGAATATAAACAAACATAAACCATTAAGTTGTCTTCCTTGTCCAACGTCAACAATTTTGGCATATAATATTTTGATGAGGGCTCACAATCACGAAAGATTTCTAGGATAGTATATTTATATGTGAATCTTCTCTTCCCTTATTAATTCTTTCATGAGTTGCATCATTGACTAATGCTATGTTTGTCAATCTCTAATAAAATTAGCTACTTATACATTTCTTATGTGGTGCTATCACCTACCATAGGATTAGTATATAATCTTATTGATTTATTTCCTTTCTCCTTTTCTTTCTTTATTTCTTTTCTTTTATTTGCAACATGAAAGTAAAGAAAGCAAAAACTCAAACTAAACTTTATTATATAACTTGCACACAATTACAAGGATAGATCACTAAGCAAACTCTCAAGGAAGAAAGGATTGAACTAAACTTTTATTCATCTAATGCAAAAGATCGAACTAAAATAAGTAAAAGTAATAAGATAGTGGGATGATACGATACCGGGGCACCTCCCCCAAGCTTGGCGGAAGCCAAGGGGAGTGCCCATACCTGATACTCAGTTCTCTTTTGGTGGTGAAGAAGATGATGGTGATGAAGGAGAGATCTTGTCCTCGGATTTCCATGGCAGTGGTCCACCATCATAAGAGGAGGAGTGAGTCTCACGGGTCCTGCAACTAGCAGCCAAACTCATACCTTTAAACCTCGCCTCATATTCAAAGATTTGGTTTTGGAGGTCATAGATCTAGCTTTGGAGGAAGTTGATTTGCTCGTTGAGGGTGAAGACGATGTCCTTTATGGGCTTGCCATCCACCTTGAGATCATGGGAAAGGTCCACGATCATGAGGTGATTAGCATTGAGCCCACGCTCCACCATCCCCTTGCACCGGAAGACTTCCTGCTCCATGGCTTCAAGCCTAACCTCCACGGTTCCCATGCCCTTGGGACCTTGCTCATCGCGGATGTTCATCACCCCCTCATGCATCTGGATGGTGTGAGGGTGCTGCACCACCTCCCGCAGATAAGGGTTGATGACGTTCTTGAAGAACTTGTCCTTGGAGGAGCTTGAAGAGGCAATGGTAGATGGGATCTACAGAAAACAGCAAGGAAAAAGAGAACAGAGGATTTCTTCATGATACGTTGGTTAACAGGTTTAGGAAGTATATATAGATTTTTTTATCTTGGAGGACAAGCATACGGAGAAAAACAGAGTACGGGAGGTGTCCCAGGTGGGCACAACCCACCTAGGTGCGCCAGGCTTGCCAGGTGCGCCCTGGTGTATTGTGCCCACCAGGGTACGCTTCCTAGAAGTTTCTTTATTCCTAAAATTCTTAAATATCCCAAAGCTGATAAAAATATTTTTGCGGATTTTTCAGAGTCCATTTACTTACCATATCACATACCTCCTTATTTTCACGATCCTGGAGTGCTCCGGAAGGACTCTTTTATGTGCTCTTCCGGTGTCAAAGTTTGGATAATATTACTTTCAACATTAATAGGCGTACCTGAGATATAATGCTTTATTCGTTGCCCATTAACAACCTTCGGGTTAGTACCTTCGGAATTATTTATTTTGATGGCTCCAAACCGGTAAACCTCCTCCATGACATATGGGCCTTCCCATTTTGAGAGGAGTTTTCCTGCAAAGAATCTGAAACGAGAGTTGTACAAAAGAACATATTTTCCAACTTTAAACTCACGCTTTTGAATTCGTTTGTCATGCCATATTTTAACCTTTTCTTTAAATAATTTTGCATTTTCATAAGTTTGGGTTCTCCATTCATCTAAAGAGCTAATATCAAATAACCTCTTCTCACCAGCAAGTTTGAAATCATAGTTGAGCTCTTTAACTGCCCACAATGCTTTATGTTCTAACTCAAGAGGCAAATGACAAGCTTTTCCATAAACCATTTTATATGGAGACATACCCATAGGATTTTTATATGCTGTTCTCTAAGCGCAAAGTGCATCATCTAATTTCTTAGACCAATTTTTCCTGGACCTATTAACAGTCTTTTGCAAAATTAATTATATTTCTCTATTGCTAAGTTCAACTTGACCACTAGACTGAGGATGATAGGGTGATGCAATTCTATGGTTAACATCATACTTGGCAAGCATCTTACGGAAAGCACCATGAATAAAGTGTGAACTACCATCAGTCATTAAATATCTAGGGACTCCAAACCTTGGGAAAAAACTTCCTTAAGAATTTTAATAGAGGTGTTGTGATCAGCACTACTAGTTGGAATAGCTTCTACCCATTTAGTAACATAATCAACAACAACCAAAATATGTGTATACCCATTAGAGGAAGGAAAAGGTCCCATGTAATCAAATCCCCAAACATCAAAAGGTTCAACAGCAAGTGAATAATTCATAGGCATTTCTTGACGCTTACCGATATTACCTATTCTTTGACATTCATCACAAGATGAGAAGAACTTACGGGTATCCTTGAAGAGAGTAGGCCAATAAAATCAAGACTGCAATACCTTGTGAGCAGTTCTATCTCCAGCATGATGCCCTCCATAAGCTTCGGAGTGACATTTCCGTAGGATTTGTCCCTGTTCATGCTCAGGTACACAACGTCTAATAATACGATCTACTCCTTCTTTATAAAGATGTGCGTCATCAAGCACATTTTCAAGCCTGGACAAATTATCAGCTACTGGGTTCTCAGCTCCTTTTCTATCAATAATATGTAAATCAAATTCTTGCAACAAAAGAACCCATCGAACAAGTCTAGGTTTAGCATCTTTCTTTCCATAAGATATTTAATAGAAGCATGGTCTGTGTGAACACTTACTTTTGAATGAACAATATAAGGTCTAAATTTATCACAAGCAAACACCACTGCTAAGAATTCTTTTTCAGTAGTAGCATAATTTCTTTGAGCACTGTCTAGAGTTTTACTAGCATAATGAATAACATTCAATTTCTTATCAACTCTTTGTCCTAGAACAACACCAATAACATAATCACTAGCATCACACATAATTTCACAAGGCAAGTTCCAATCAGGTGGTTGAACAATAGGTGCAGAAATTAAGGCTTTCTTGAATGTTTCACAAGCTTCTAAACAATCATCATAAAAACAAAAGGAATATCCTTCTGTAAGAGACTAGTAAGAGGCCTAGAAATTTTAGAAAAGTCTTTGATAAATCTCCTATAGAAACCAGCATGACCTAGGAAACTACGAGTACATTTTATATCTTTAGGACATGGCATTTTCTCAATTGCATCAACCTTAGCTTGATCCACTTCAATACCTCTTTCAGAAATTTTACGACCCAAGACAATGCCTTCATTAACCATAAAGTGGCACTTCTCCCAATTCAAGACAAGATTTGTTTGTTCACATCTCTGCAAAACTCGCTCAAGATTGCTTAAACAATCATCAAAAGACTTTCCATAGACAGAAAAGTCATCCATGAAAACCTCAACAATATTTTTCACAAAAGTCAGAGAATATAGCAGTCATATATCTTTGAAAGGTAGCATGTGCATTACATAAACCAAAAGGCATACGTCTATAGGCATAGGTTCCAAAGGGATAAGTAAAAGTAGTCTTTTCTTGATCAGGTTGAGAAACACGTATTTGTGAGATGCCAGAATATCCATCAAGGAAGCAAAAGTGTGTGTGCTTAGATAATATTTCAAGCATTTGATCAATAAAAGGCAAAGGGTAATGATCTTTTATAGTTGCTTTATTTGATTTTCTAAAAGCAATTACCATTCTATAACCTGTAACAATTCTTTGTGGAATAAGTTCATTCTTATCATTAGGAACAACAGTAATGCCTCCTTTCTTAGGACCACAATGAACAGGACTTACCCATCTACTATCAGCTATAGGATAGATTATACCTGCTTCCAGAAGTTTTAAGATTTCCGTTCTTACCACTTCCTTCATCTTTGAATTTAACAGACGTTGGTGATCAGCAACGGGTTTAGCATCAGGTTCCATATTAATTTTGTGCTGACATAGAGTGGGACAAATGTCCTTTAAATCATCAAGAGTATATCCAGTAGCAGCCCGGTGCTGCCTTAGAACTTTCAATAATCTTTCTTCTTCATGTTCTGAAAGGTTAGCACTAATAATAACATGATATATCTTCTTTTCATCAAGATAAGCATATTTCAAAGTGTCTGGCAATTGTTTTAATTCAAACATAGGATTAACTTTAGGTGGAGGAGGACCTCCTAGAGTTTCAATAGGCAAATTGTGTTTAAGAAGAGGACGTTGTTCAAAGAAAATTGTATCTATTTCATTTCTTTCATGCATATGTAAATCATTTTCATGGTCTAGCAGATATTGTTCTAAAGGATCAGTAGGTGGAACAGCAATAGAAGCAAGACCAATTAATTCATCCTTACTAGGCAATTCCTTTTCATGAAGATTTCTACTAAACTTGGAAAAATTAAACTCATGAGACTCATCACCAAAGCTAACACCAACAATTTGTTTCTTACAATCTATCTTAGCATCACCTGTATTCAAGAAAGGTCTACCAAAGATAATGGGACAAAAGTCATATTGTGGGGAACCAAGAACAAGAAAATCAGTAGGATATTTTATCTTCCCACACAAGACTTCAACATCTCTAACAATCCTAATCGGTGATGTGGTGTCTCTATTAGAAAGTTTAATAGTAACATCTATGTCTTCTATTACTGCAGGGGCTATGTCTTTCATAATTTCTTGATATAAAGTGTAAGGAATATCACTCACACTAGCACCCATGTCACATAAACCATGATAACAGTGATCTCCTATTTTAACTGAGACAACAGGCATGCCAACAACAGGTCTATGTTTATCCTTTTTATTAGGTTTGGCAATTCTAGCAGCTTCTTCACGGAAGTAAATAACATGCCCATCTATATCTTCTTCTAAGAGATCTTTGACCATAGCAACGCTAGGTTCTACTTTAATTTGTTCTTCAGGTTTAGGTGTTCTAATATAGCTTTTGTTAACCACAGTTGAAACTTTAGCATGTTCCTTTATCCTAGCAGGGAAAGGTGGTTTCTCAATATAAGCAGAAGGAACGATTGGATCAACATTATAAAGTATAGTTTCTTCTTTAACTGGTACCGGTTCTTTAATTTCTTATTTAATAGGTGGGTGATATTTAAACCACTTGGAGTTCAACATGAGTAGCAAATGATTCACAAAAGGAGGCTACTATCTCAGAGTCAAGTCCATATTTAGTGCTAAACTTTTGAAAAGCATCGGTATCCATGAAAGATTTAACACAATCATATTTAATTTTAATACCTGACTCTTTACCTTCGTCGAGTTCCCAATCTTCAGAGTTCCGTTTAATTCTTTCCAAAAGATCCCACTGGAATTCAATAGTCTTCTTCATAAAAGAACCAACACAAGAAGTATCAAGCATGGGATGATCATTACGAGAAAGCCGAGCATACAAATTCTGGATAATAATTTCTCTTGAGAGCTCATGATTGGGGCATGAATATAACATTGAATTAAGCCTCCCCCAAGCTAGAGCGATACTTTCTCCTTCACGAGGCCAAAAATTATATATATAATTCCAATCACGATGAACAAGATGCATAGGATATTTTTTTTGGCGAAACTCCAATTCCAACCGATTCCAATTCCATGATCCAATATCATCGCATAGCCTATACCATGAAAATGCTTTTCCCTTCAAAGATAAATGGAAAACCTTTTTCATAACTTGATCCCTGGGTAAACTTGCAAGCTTAAACAATCCACAAATTTGTTCTACATATATCAAGTGCATATTAGGATGTTCGGTTCCATCTCCTGCATAAGGATTAATTAGCAGTTATTCTATCATACCCGAAGGAATTTCATATTCAATATTTTCAGTAGGTGGAGTAGGTTGAGGGGTAACTAATTGTGGTTCCGGACGAGGTGAAGATACCCCGAACAAACCCCTCAAAGGATTGTTTTCCATAGTAACAAGTGACAATAAATTTCAGCACACTATATAAATGTTTCCTTACCAAATTCCACTTACCAAAGGTGATTCACTCCCCGGCAACGGTGCTAGAAAATAGCCTTGATGACCCACAAGTATAGGGGATCAATTGTAGCTCTTTTCGATAAGTAAGAGTGTCGAACCCAATGAGGAGCAGAAGGAAATGACAAGTAGTTTTCAGTAAGGTAGTGTCTACAAGTGCTGGAATTGTAAGTAGCAGAGTAGTTTGATAGCGAGATAATTTGTAACGAGCAAGTAACTATAGTAGTAACAAAAGTGCAGCAAGGTAGCCCAATCCTTTTGAGGCAAAGGACAGGAAAAAACAGTCTCTTATGATAAGCAAAACGTTATTGAGGGTACACGGGAATTTTATCTAGTCACTTTCATCATGTTGGTTCGATTTGTGCTTGCTACTTTGATAATTTGATATGTGGGTGGACCGGCGCTTAGGTGTTGTTCATACTTGAACAAACCTCCTACTTATGATTAACCCTCCCGCAAGCATCCGCAACTACGAGAAAAGTATTAAGAATAAATTATAACCATAGCATTAAACTTTGGGATCCAATCGGTTCCTTACGGAATAGCACATAAATTGGGGTTTAAGTGTCTGTCACTCTCGCAACCCACCATCAAATTGCTACTCCACAATGCATTCCCTTAGGCTCAAATATGGTGAAGTGTTATGTAGTCGACGTTCACATGACACCACTAAGGGAATCACAACATACATACTATCAAAATATCGAACACATATCAAGTTCACATGATTACTTGCAACATGATTTCTCCGTGACCTCAAGAACAAAAGTAACTACTCACAAATGATAAACATGCTCATGATCAGAGGAGTATTAAATAGCATATTGGATCTGAACATATAATCTTCCACCAAATAAACCATATAGTAATCAACTACAAGATGTAATCAACACTACTAGTCAGCCACAAGCACCAATATATAGTTCCGGTAACAGGATTGAACACAAGAGATGAACTATGGTTTGAGACGAGATGGTGTTGTTGAAGATGTTGATGGAGATTGCCGTCCCTAAGATGGGAGAGTTGTTGGTGATGACGAGGACGATGATTTCCCCCTCCGGGAGGGAAGTTCCCCCGGCGGAATTGCTCCGCCGGAGGGCAAAAGTGCTCCTGCCCAAGTTCCGCCTTGAGGCGGCGGCGCTTAGTCCTGAAAGTCCTCCTCTTATTTTTTCTAGGTCAAAATGACTTATATACTAGAAGATGGGCACCGGAGGTGCCCCGAGGAGGCCACAAGCCCCCAGGGCGCGCTAGGGGGCCCTGGCGCGCCCACGTGGGTTGTGCCCACCTGGTGCCCCCCCTCGGGTAGTTATTGGCTCCTGTAATTCTTATTTATTTCATAAAAAATCCCCGTGAAGTTTCAACTTGTTTGGAGTTGTGCAGAATAGGTAGCCTGACGTAGCTTTTTCAGGTCCAGATTTCCAGCTGCCAGAATTCTCCCTCTTGGTGTGTACCTTGCAAATTATGAGAGAAAAGACATTAGAATTAATCCAAAAAGCATTATTATGGATAAAAACATTATAAATAACAGTAAAATACATGATGCAAAATGGACGTATCACACGACGCCGACGCAGGAGGCCAGGTGCCTTGAACATTGGAGGCAGCGCGCCGACGGCGAGCGGCGTATGCAAAGGGAGCGCGAGGAGAAGGAGGAGTGCTGCCAGAAAGAGGATGAGGAGCGTTGTGCCAGCGCGGGAGCAGCCCAGCCGGCGGTGCAGCAGGGCATCAGCGCGACGTGGCCCGGGCATGGGAGGCGGCATTCCCGTGGGCTGGCCTGGCGCCGAAGCTAGTCGACCTCATCAGCGTTGGTTTGGACGACGAGGACGCCTAGGGCTATGTGCATGGCGACGTGGACTTTTTTATTTTATGTTTAATTAATGTAATTGTGGACTTTGGCCAGCGACTGACCGGTTTTAATGTTTCATTAAGTTTAAGTTTAAACATGATTGTTTTTTCTTAAGTCAGCGTTTGAAAAATATGGATGAGATTAGCGTTGGGTACACACGTCGATTTAAATAGAAAAGTGGACATCATCAATATAGCTGGCCAACCGGGCCGTGCTAACTGGGCCAGCCCGGTAGTACGCAGGAACGGCACGACCCAGGCACGGCCCGAGCTAAACGGGTTAGGCCCGGCACGCGGCACGCCATGGGCCATGCCTGGGCCTGGAGGCTGGGCACGCGGGCCGGCACGGCACGGCCCGTTTATTTTTTTTCAGAATTTATATATATATGACCTAAATTACAGCCCAATAGGCCTAAAATACAGCCCAACAGGCTAAAAATGAGATGGGCCAGTGTGCTAAACGTGCCATGGGCCGGCCTGTTTAATAATCGGTAGTGCGAGCAACCACGCTTGTGGGCGGCACGCACGCGGCCCGACTATTAAGCGTGCCACGCCGGGCCGTGCGGGCGAACATGATTAGCACAGCTGGAGTCGTGCCGTCTTTGGGCCGCCCGTTTGGCGAGTCTGATTCATCAACATGACAAAGCGTGTTGGAGTTGCTCTAATTTGAGGCAAACCGTGAACAAGCCTCGCCTGGCTGACACTATAAAAGCCAAGCTCCCGTCATCCGCGTTTCCTCCTTTTGCCCACACCTCTCAGTCTCCACCCACTCAACCGTAATACATTTCTTTCACCCCTTCCTGGCGGTGTCTACTCCTTCCGCCCGCTTCCCGTCACTCTAACCTCGAAATTATGCGACGCCTGACCACCCAGCCCTTAGCGGCGCCGTCTCTGCCATCCTCCACCCCGGCTGCCCTCCCGGTCGGAAAAGTCGTCGTCTTTCTAATCTGGATCGGGTCTGCACTGGCGCGGATCGTCGCCGGCAAGGTTATGTCGACGAAGTCTGGCGTCTCCGTAGTCCGGCATCGAGGAAAGGCACCACGCCGGGAGCCCTACAGATCTAGAATGGCGGCGGCCGTGTGCCTTTCAGATCTGAAAGAAGCGGTGGCGGCACGCAACTTCTCGGTGAGGCTCGGCGATGGCGTCGCCCGTGATGTCCGGCGCTCGGCCAGTCCCATGGGCAGGGGCCACGCTGGCGTGGCCCGGTGGCGAGGAAAAGCGGTGCGCACCGCGTCGGGCGGCGAGGCTCGCGCATCCAAGGCGCATCCTACAAGTTAGTCACGTTCCCTCTTTGCTCTCTTACGGCCGGGCCCATCATCAAAATTATCCACCACCATTTCCGCACCTCTGCGCTAGGCTAGGCCCACAGGCCTTCGTCATTTGAAAGAATTTCTGCAAAACCTCAGCCAAAGGCCCACTCCCTTAAACCCCCGAAAGATTTTGGGTCGCACTAACTGCCACACGTGTGGCAGGAAGGGAGACGCACCACACGTCTCTAATGTAAACAGATTGCCACATCATCGCATGCATGCATGTAGGAATCTTTTTGGATTTTCAGTTTTTAAAATGTTTTATCTCTTAAACGAAAAATCCGATTGAAAATTCGTTTTCACCATTAAATCCCTCGCGATGAGATCTTCGAAACTAGATCCCATATTGATATGTTTTGATGAAATTTTTTTTGGATTAAAAGTTGCCATGTCTATTGCATATGAATTGCCATGATCTTTACACTGAAGTTGCCATGATATGTTTCAGCTATTTTCTTCTACATTTAAAAGTAAATTCTGACATTTATAAAATGGGGAATTAAGAAACTAGACTTGCCATGAACCATAAACTAAAATTGCCATGATACATGCACGTAAAATTGCCCTGGTTCATACAAAAAATAATTTTCATGGTCAAAGTACTGGAGTTGCCATCATCAAAATACTAAAATTGCCATGATCTACAAACTAAAATTGTCACATGACAACTTTAGTTTAAGCCCTATGGCAACTGCAGTGTAAACATCATGGCAACTTCTGGCAAAAAAAAA
This sequence comes from Aegilops bicornis, assembly GCA_021605145.1. Classification (NCBI taxonomy): domain Eukaryota; kingdom Viridiplantae; phylum Streptophyta; class Magnoliopsida; order Poales; family Poaceae; genus Aegilops; species Aegilops bicornis. The sequence goes on along the minus strand of CM038671.1, from coordinate 259,020,253 downwards.
TTCGTCGAAACATATTAACATGGGGTCTAGTTTTGAAGATCTCATCGAGACGGATTTAATGATGAAAACGGATTTTTAGTTCGCTTTTTTATTTAGGAGATACAACATTTTTAAGCCGAAAACCAAAAAAATTCTGCTGATGTCATCTATTCATACATGGCAAAATGAGTGGTGGTGAAGGCAGGTGGGCGATGTGCAATCGCCCACACGTGTGGGGGTTAACATTTCCGAAGATTTTACTTCGGCCGTCTCAATGCGAATTTCCTGCTTGTGTCCCGATTTCAATTTCTCCTCATTCCTTGAGCAGCAGTGCCGTCTATATAGTGAGAACCTACCAATTCCTTCTCCCCCAAATTCACCTCCCGCTTTAGCTACCATTTTTCACCATCCGAGGGCTCCGCCTCCTCCTGCCCCCTCACCGCCCCGTTCCACACCACCGCCATGGGGGTGAGTTTTTTCTGCAGCTTCCTGGCTAGTCGTGCTCAATTGCTCGCGCTATGGCGCCCTTTGTTCGATTCCTCTTGATATGGTCGCGATTTGAACTTTTGAACCCTTCAGTTTTCAACGGGTTTGAGCTCTGCGATGACATGGAGTTCATGTTGTTTTGTGTATCGGAATGCTTTTATGCTCTCGTGCTGCTTCCTTCAATTTCCCGCGTCCTGAACCAATCTGAAATCAACTGTAGTTCTGTTTCTGCTGTTCCTCCCGTGATAGTCACGATTTGGGCTCTCGAACCCAGCAGTCTTCAGCGATTTCAAGCTCTGCAATGACGTAGAATTTCTGTATTTATGCTCTCATGTTGATGTGATCAATTTTCTCACACCATCAAGCACTCTAATAACAATCAGAGCTTTGTCTGTGCCATCCTCTTGTCATGGTCGCGATTTAGCCTTTTGAACCCCCATCAGTCCTCGGTGATTTCAAGCTCTGCAATGACGTAAAATTTCTGTAGTTATTATTTGGGCTATAAACCAACCTGTTTCTGCCAATGACGTATCCCAAGTCATGTAGAGATTTTAATTTTACCGATTGTGTTTCCCAAATAATGTAGCTCCTGTTTGATTCCTTTTGTTTATGCTCGCATGCTGTTCCTACATACTGATCTATCTCTGAATATGGGTAATGTAGTGATCAGAGTTCACCTATATTTGTAATTTGGATAGTAACGTGAGGAAAATGGTGTAGGGTATATTGTTTATTGAATTGTGAACGCAATGTGGTTTCTGGTAGAGTTTTAGGATCATGCAGTTTCTAGTACTATCTGAAATTTGTGCGTTAGAGGTGATTATGTTCACTGAATTGCTCAGCTAGATTCTATTCTAAATTTGGGTTGTATTAACTGCAGCGGAAGGGCTGGCGCCCTGCCAAGGACTGGGGCCTTCCAATGAGCCTGCCAGTTATGCCTCCTGCAGGCAACCGGTCGTCTCGCCCCAGGCCGCCTCCTGAGCAGGTGTGTGTGTCTATATATATGCTGCTTGTTGACAGTACTGATTCTGGTAGATGGCGGCTCTTATATGCAGGATGATGATGATGAGCCTAAAGTTACAACGTTCGTGTTTGATTATCCAAATCCTATCCCCCGCCCCCCTCCTCCTCTCATTGAAGCAGTTGATAAGGTTAGAATTTAATTAATATCTGAGATCGGGGAATGTTGGGCTTAATTTCGTTTAGAAAAGTCATTGCACTTTAGTTCATATATGTTCACTTACATCCCACCGACCCATGACAGGCTGTAAGAAATGGAGACACTACTTGAACAATCACTTGCAAATTCTCTGAATTAATAATGTATCTTAACCTCCTTTTCCTAATTAAGTTAGAACAAATCTGTTTTGCTTTGTGAATTTGAGCCTTTCTTCTATGCATATTTGAATAAATGAGTACATGCCTAAGCTTTATATTTGTGAAGGATCCTTGCTTGTCCATGGCCATCATTTTTCCGGAGAAGTAACTATATTCCAGTAGCATACCTGTTACTCATTGAGTTGCTCAGTGTTCTACATGTTAAGGTTCAATTGCTCGCATTGTCAATTAATTTAATTATGCTTTTGAGTTAGGTCAATGTCGGGGCTTCAGTTGAAGCGGATATTGACGCAATAACAAAAAAGATGAAGGACACAGTTGCTTCGGGTGCTAGAAGTCCTGAGAAACTGAAGAAGATGGCCAAGGCAGGTCCTACTTTCAGACCCTGAAGCTTCACATGGACCCGGACGAGGTATAGTGACTGTACACATTTCTGTGTTTCATCATTGGTATGATAAAAAATGTCAAATATGTTTTTGTTGTTGTTGTTGTTGCAGTGATAACCAATTTATTGCCAATATCTTTGTGTCACTTTTTCCGAAGGTATGTAAATAGTACTCCCTCTGTTGCTAAATATATGACGTTTTGACAGTTTAATCTGAACTGACAAAACCTCTTATATTTAGCAACGGAGGGAGTATTCTTTTTTGCATCTGGCATAATATTCTGCGCTGGTAACACTGTTTAGAGTTTATTTGGGCTATGGCCAGTTGCTAAGTACTTTTATAATTTCTCTGATGATTGTTGTGCTGACATACACACATTGTTAGAACAAAATCATGCATGAACCTCTAAATATTATGTAATATTAGTTTATTCCACATTCAGTTATCATGATATGATTTGCCCACTAAAATGCTTAATGGTCAGTAATTCCCTAGCATGAGTTGTTCACTTTTCTTTGTGAAGCGAGTTCGTAGATATTATTAGACTTGACTAACGCAATATTTCCCTAGCATGAGTTGTGTTGACAGTAGTCAGAAGATTTAAAAACCTGTTCATCACAATCAATATCTTATCATGTTGGGTCATGCTTCTCACGTAGAACAGTATATAGTTCGCCAAAAGAAAACGTACGACAATATAGTAATTATCTAATTAGTTGGTTGGCTAAATGTGAGGAAACACCTTGAATCTGAACACTGGGAGCTGCTATCAATTGCTCTTGCTGGTTTCTGCCACTGCCACTCTAAACCTGATCATTGGCATGAGTGAATTAGCTGCTATGGGTCAATGTTTTTGCTAATTTCTGCTGCTACTGTATACCATCTTGGCGAAGAGCTATTCGAATGTGTGTGCAAAAAGAGCTCGTTGTCGTCCTCCTAAATAGTGGAAGGCTTCGGCAGATCTGTAATCATGCTGTCCACACCGTTGGCCATGGGTAGGAACCAGGGACTGGCCATCTGCTGTGGATCCTGCTGCTGCACCAGACCTTTAACTCACCAGCCAGGTAGCCTTCAGCGGCCGGCGGTGGCGGCGGGGAGTGTCTTAACAGCTGCTCGTTTGAGTCTGCAGTTTCTTGGTAGCCAAGGTGCTGTGAGCCTGTGACGCTGGCAAGTCATCCACAGCAACGGCTGCTGGCGTTGTCCCAGTCGGTGTGCCTTGCGTAGTCGATAGCCTTGTGCTGCCTGTGGACCTGTGAGCCCCATGCAGAACGCCGTCACCCAGCTGCCTGGCCTGGTGCACCAAACGCATACTGGTGTGCTAAAAAAAACGAGTACTGGTGATAGTGATGTGGTTGACCAACTTGCTGTGCCTTCGAGGTCAAGGCCAATGGATGTCCTCTGGATGCAGCAATGCCAGCGCCTCCTCCTTCATCCAAGTAGTAGGGGTGTTGGGCATACTGGAGCGGCCTGCAGCTTTTCTTCCCCTCATTCCCTTCGTCTTGTAGAGCTACTCAGCCAAGTCAGCAACCTGCGAACGCTGATGTCGGATTTCAGGTTCCGGCAGACCCTCAAGGTTCGAACTCTGGGGTGCGCGCGGAGATCCAACCCTCCACCGTCTCGTACCTCGCCGAATCGCAGGAACCTAAACTACTAAAAAGAACAGCACAAGAGACACAAGATTTATACTAGTTCAGGCCACCGTTGTGGTGTAATACCCTACTCTAGTTTGTGGTGTGGTGGATTGCCTCTTGGGCTGATGAGGAACAGTCTGAGGAAGAACAGCCTCATGAGGGTCTGTTCTTGGTGGGCGTGATGAACTGCTAGGTGGTGTTCCGTCGCTCTAGCTTGAGGATCGGGTCCCTATCTCTCTCTCTGGATTCCAAATGCCCACCTCTCTATCCTTGCGATCCCTCCGATCCCTACTCTGAGTGTGGCTACTCCTATTTATAGGCGAAGGCCCTGGGCCTCTTCCCAAATATTGAGCGGGAAGGGCGCCAACAATTGGCCATTTTGAAGGGAACAGCGGGTACATTTATCCCGACTAAAGTTGGTCCTCGCCGCCAAAGGCTCTGGTGATGACGCCTTTGCTTGGGCTCCATGATGACTCCTTCCAGCCGTTGGGGCTGGTCTTGGTCTTGTTGCACCAAGCGGATGCCTTTGTTTGATGCTCTCGCCTGCGCTTGCTCCCTTTGCAAAAGATGAAAGGAGGGGCGCTTTGCAGGCTGGCGCCCGGGCGCCCTTGGTAAATCATGGCTTGCGTCACGGGCACCTCGCGAGGTACCCTGCCTTGAACTCTCCGCCTCCTCATGGGCCAGCCTGACGAGGCCGCGCCTGAGGAAGCTCCTTGTCGTCCGCCCCGCGAGACTTGGCCCTCGCGAGGGTGTTGAGCCTGTGTTGATGAAGATGGGCTGTCCTGGGCCTCCTTTGAGCCACGCCGCAGGCCGCAGGCAGGCAAGTCTGGGGACCCCCGTTCCCAGAACGCCCACAACTGACATGACCGTAATTCTGCGTGCATGGCCAATCTGAATGTGCACATGTACATGGTGCCCATCACAACTGGAAAGGTTAATCATTATAGGAGTTTGTGATCTTAGCAAACATTAGTGGGAGAGTTTGTGATGTTAGCAACCTCTTGTTGGTGCCATATGCACATCAGTGGGAGAGTTTGTGATGTTAGCAACCTCTTGTTGGTGCCATACACATTAGGGAGATTTAGTATGCAGCTGGTTTGATTAGCAGAAGTAATCATAGTATGTGGTTTTTATTTTGTTAGATTGGGATGCTTCTATGGATGAATAACGCGAGAAATCTGAGTAAAACATTGGCTGTATATATACACAAACGAGTTTCGGTAATTTAGGACAGTAAAACTGAGTCACTTTCGAGCCCGCTCACGCCTTATGCCTTTTGGTCGTCTTGATAACATAGTGACCCATTAGTGTCCTTGCCTTTGACAAACGTGCTTTATAATTAGATTGGGTGGCTTCTATGCAAATTAGGCTTACAAAATGGCTATAATTTCAGTGGGTGGCTTCTATGTATGAGTTAAATTAGAAATCTAAAAAAGAACAATGGCTGAAGTGCATCTGATAACATAGTGATATTGTGTCCTTAAACACTAGTCATTTTTTTGGGAGAATTAAACATTAGTTCTTCAAAAAACGCATTTCTTTATGGTTAGCTTTCTCAATTTATTTTTTGTATTAATTTCCTGTCACTATTTTTTATTAATTTTCTGTCACTAATTTTTTGTACTTATCTATTTTGCTCACAGCTCGATCTTGATGCTGTAGAATCCATGAGAGCGTGCAGGAAACGCCTGGCTGCGTCATGTCCTTGGGCAAACTTTCCGTTATACATTAGCAAACTGTTACTAGTCCAGACATTTAGTATAAACATGTAATATGCAAATCAGGGTAGTGCTCATCCCATAAGGAACACATTATTGCTGCAATCAGCCTAGCATTGTCATCCAAGGTTTTGCTCTTTGCCAGAGTTCTCCATGAATCAAGGACTTCGAACCTCCGATCCCGTATGTTGACATTAAACAACCAGTAGTGGTTCCCTGTTACTGGTTTTGCACTGTCTAAGTTCTCTAGAATTGGAAACATTATATGCATGATGTGGGTGAAAAAAAAGGAAGAAGATGAAGTGAGAACAACATCCTATAAATGTGTGCTCGAGGAAGGCAAAGAAAAGGGCGGTCGCATGCAGAGAAAAAATGATGTAAAAACAAAAGATCCTACTGACCATGTCTTTTCGATCCAAGTGATTTTTCTTGTTGAATCTGTTCCTTATCTCTTGTGCATTCCAGATCATCTCCTGAAGTCTTATCTGGTAAACAGGTGGGAAAACACACGCATGTTCATAAAAAATGGCAACTCATGTTTCCTTTATAGGCAACTGCATGTGTAATATATACAGCTTACTAGTGTGAATTTGTTCAGATGGGTAATGTAAAAAAGGGTCAACATGGATAACATCTACAGCTTAAATGTTTCCAGTTGGATTTATAAAAAAAACTATAGTTAATCAAATTGTTCTAAGTAAAAAATGTGTGAATATTGAGCAACTCTTGCTTGTGGTTCTCAACAATTCAGGAAAATACTTACATCTTTCTACTGTCACATGGGTAAGTAAAAAGGGTCAACATCAAAATGTGTGATTATTCAGATGCAGAAACTCATTTTCATTTTTTAGATTGCACAAAAAACTGCATGTGTAAAAACATTAAGCAACCAATATTGACAGATAGAAGAGAATTTCTATGAGATTTACCGAAAACCTGACGGGCATGATTATCTTCTTTGAATCTGGAGGCAAGTTCCGCATTATAGACTCAATAATTAGTTCAAAGACGTGACTCTTGACGAACCCATATTTCTTCATTGAGTTTGCAAGTTCTCTGAGACTGACATGGTAGCCATCGTACTGAATGATAGTAGGGTTGCAGATAATAATTTGATGAAAAATCTGTGAGAACACAGAATGTATGGACTTGACAAAAGGAAAGAAAGTTAAAATTACTTATTGCATTGCTTCCTTATTCATATATTGCTTAAAAGCAATGAAAAATATCCGAAAGGCTGGTTCGAAAGAATAACTCTTCAGGTAGGTGTAACTAGTTGCATGTTCTCTATTTATTGTTTGCCTAACAACTTTTTATAAGAATTGCTTGGAAAAATAAAAAGGAAAAAAACCAGTTTACCTCTTGTCGTCGTCTCCGGTCTCTTCTTCACTTAGTCTTGCGTGCAGAATAACAGAGGCATATAGCTTGTTTACTGCTGGAGTGCAATGGAAATTCATTTTCTCATTGTAGTCCATGAAAGGTGACCTCTTGCATGCAGTTGGCTTGATGATTCGCCTCCCAAATTTGTTGGTCACTTCTCCTGAGCTGTTGCTGGATCCAAGTTCTCCATCCTTGAAGCATGTTTTCTTTGGTGTTTCAAAGTTGGCCGGTGATAGGTTGGCATTGTTATCAACAACTCTCCTGCCTTGAGCCATCTTCTCTGCTTCTTCACATGCTAAATCGATTTCACCCGAATCCCACATATAGTCGTCGTCGGGTATTTCGATTGTCACGAGTCTTTCCTCTTGATTGCGACCACATGCCGTAAGCGATTGCTCGTTTAGATTACTGACTTGCTATGAGAGGGTAACTTCCAAAACTTCATCATCAGAGCTTGTTTCTGTAAAATCAATGGGTGCAATAACAGAACCACATGGGGGCTGATGCTGGTCAGATGCTGCTGCGGGCCTTTCCACTTCTTTCTCGATATAGGCCCAAATCAAAACCAGGAGCTGGGCAATGTTCATCACAAAAACTTGGTGTCCGTACCTCACGCATTTGAACAGGTGCATCACAAGTTGGTTGTACAGGTGGCATTCCTGATTCTGGGGGGGGGGGGGGGGAGACAGTTTTGCTTATCCCTACTCCTGTATTCATAGCCAACTTGCACTTGTCAAACTTGGTGCTTGGAGGCATACACCTTGAAATAAGGTTGTTGATATTTTATGCCTCACTCAACTCAACCGTATTAACTACTACTGGCTGGTTTTCCTTGTTTGTTGTATCTCTTGCAATCCCATTTGCTTGGATGTCCCCAATTGCTTCAGCAGTAAATCCTTGAATAACTTGGGCTACCTGTTGCTGCCTACCATTCAGATCACCAAGTGTTTGCCTTGATGTGAGTGGGGGATCTTGCTTTGGTGACAGTCTTGCTTGCTTTCGCACAATATTTGCCTTGGGCTTGATCTGATTTGCCATAGATGGAGGAAAAGTTGCCTGCATATGCGCAAGCGTTTTCTTTGGTAGAATAGGTTGTTTTGCTGATGGGATTCCATCTGATGGCACAAAGTTGCTTCACTCTTGGCCTGAGTTGCTCCAGTTTCAATGATAGTTTCCTGGAAATTATTTTCTGGTGGTATTTCATTAGCACATATTACTGCTGCCACATAACCTGAACTGGCTGTCTGCTCGGGATGTACAGGTGGAGCACCCCCTGAATTGGACAGCAAACTTGGCTTAACAAATGTTGGAGTTGTCTTCTGGTTGGCTACAGTTGCTGCATTTTCAGAAGTAGTTTCCTGAGTGGTCGGTGGCATTTCAATGCTTTCAGACAGTCCTTTAGTCTATCTTCCATTTGCACATGCTAACTCATCCAGCTCATCACATGTCACTATGGTTGGTGTCTCTATGAAGGTCACCCTCGTATGTTTCTTTGGTGGCTATCGTCGACGGGTGCCTGGTACAACAACCTTGGGCGTATCTCCTACTGGTATCTCAATAGAGCTCAGACCACATACTTGCTGCATCAGCATAATACGTGTCTCGCGAGGGCATATATCTTCCAAAGAGAAATCCCAGGTCTGTTTGAATTCTATGATGTCAAGCAATTCGTTGAAAATGCGCTTCTTTTCCCACTCAATTGAGAAACCATCTGAAACATAACCAACTTCCAGCATAGGGATCTCAGGGATGGTGCTCGTCTTTTTTATATCTAGTTTCACTAAATCTAGCATTGAAAAAGCTTTTACGGGTTCCTACACTTCCTTGTTTTCCTTCTTCTGAATCCAGAACTGAATCGATGGAATCTTCGGGTTTACGAAATGTGAATCGCATAAATCGTCCTTTGCTGGTTTGTCTCCCTCATGATTATAACCACCACTGCCACCTCTGTCTGTGCTCTCACCACCAACATCCCCATCCCCACTACCCCCACCTCTGTTGTCATCATCCTCCTTATGTTCATCTTCTTTTTTGCTCTCTTCATCATCCGCTTGTTCATCTCCATCGTCATCCTCCTCATCATCTTCTGCCTCCACCTCATCCTCCTTACTGCTCTTCATCTTCTCTGTTGGGGTATTCATCATCTGTTTCTTCTCCATCCTCCCCTCTGTGAGGTTCTTTATCCTCTCTCCCATGGTCCTGCACATGATCATCACCTGCCATGCTCCCCCATGTGAGTTGCCATCATCATCATCGTCGTCATCACCATCACTGTCAGGGTCATATTCATCATCATCATCTGATCCCTTGCTTTCATTGTCGTCGTCATCACTGTCATCATCCGACTGGTATGATTCCTCATCACTAGGGAGTGTGTTGCTATTGCTTGCACCCGCATGTCGTCTTTTCCTTGAATGTTGACTGCTTGAACCACCAGCATTGTCGGCTGCGCCGCCACTTGTTGTGCCATCATCTTCATCAAGTTTCCCAGTCCCATGTACGAGCTTGCCCATTGAATGAGATATTTCAGAACAAATTTCATGCACCAACCCAACAAGCTTTTTTTTCTGCACACAATGTAAGAAAAGCATCAGGTTAAAAAAGAAGTACCCATTGCACATAACACATGGGAAAATGTAGGAAAAAATAGCTTACATTTGGGTCGTATGAGTTGGGGACCCTTGCTGCCACAAACTTAGTGACATGTTCAAGACTTCCAAACAAGCTTTCATCAGCGCATCGGGCGAACTCGATCTTGAGCTGAGAATGAAAATAAGGAAAATGAATGAATTATGGTTAAAAGTTTATTTTGATTACTATATGTTGTTAGTTGCTAAATATACTAACTGTAGTTGCCTCATTACTGTGAGCACGGTTGCATAACTTCTGCTTAGGAAGTTGTCTGACATATATGTATTGTTTAGCAGGTAAGAAACCAAAAGAAAAAAAGTTGAAAAGTAAAGGGTTGAGAAAATAAATTCAAAATGAGTTGTTGGCCTATTAGCCATGAAGTTGCCGAAGAATATTGGTTGAATTGCCCAACATTTGGATGTAAGTTGCCTAACATTGATGTTTCCACATGAACTTATATACTCACCATTGATTGGGTTTTCCTTCTAAAAAAATAAATGAGCAACTGCTTGACACATAAAAAATCAGGAGAAAACCAAGATGAAAAACTTACCCTCAACTTTCGGAACTCACCCCGACCTTTTTTGTCCTTTTTAATGACCTTGGCAATAAGAGCAGAGTTCCAAACAGATACTCTTGGTACCGTGCTTGGCATGGGTTCAACAACATCCAATGAGTCCAGGTATAGCAGCTGCAACACACAAAGACAAAGATGAAATTGAAACTCAGAATGAAAAAGTGTTTGGAAATGCAAAAAAGCAGGCATGAAAATTTATATAACAAGAGATACAAGAAAAAGGGGAAAGAACAAGTTGCACTTACAACTAAGTGCATTACACAACAACACACTGCCTTCTTATCACTTGCTCCTGCGAATGCCAACTTTAGTTGATCAACTACAAATTGGCACACATTGGTCTCTGTTATCGCATCCACGTGCATCACAGCAGGATAGCACCGTGGTGATATGTTCAAACTTGTTGTAGGAGCAAAGAAAGACGAGAAAGCAACTGCCAACCAAGCACGCAAGAAATTGTCATCTGCTGCCCCAGCCATGTCTTTAATCATTTTGCACCATGATGTGAGTGATGGTGAACCTTTGGTAGTAATCTTCAAGATTGCATTCATTTGAGTTGTGTATTCTGCTCTATTTTCGTAGGACACCTTCCTCCCCCTGTTTGGCAGACCCCATATCCTATGAACACTAGCTGCATCAACTGGAATCCTGCCCCTCTCTGGGATGACCAGCTGTGATCTTTCAGGGTCATAAAGTTTCATAACCCATTGGCTCAAGTCTCCTGGCATACTGGACATTGCGATGTCCAACAGACCTCCAAATTCTTTTGCATATCCTTCTAAGGTCCCACTAAATCCTTGTTTAGCTTGAACAACCTTGCAGGTGATGCCCTGTTTTGCTGACCGTATAACAAAAAAATTAAGCAACTCTAAGTCAGGTATTTGTGCAAGTCTGGCAAATTATTGAGCAACATTTAATTAGAGGTAAAGCAAAAATTCACCCATTTTCAACCCCAAAAGCCAAAACTCCCCTGAGTGCTGCATCACTCAGTTCTGGAGAAAAAAACAACTCTTATTGGGCATTTTTGCAACTCTGTGCATTTAGGTAGCTACATGCATGACTAGTAGGTGCATACAGGATAAAAAAATCAAAAAAACATCATCCTCCCAAAGCTTTAGCCAAAAAAAATACTTTGAGCTACTAGGTGCATGCATATTTTACCTCATTTTCGCCTGTCTTCTGCCGTTTTGGCTTCGATTCCTCTTCTTGTGTGGTATGCTTGATCTCTAAATCATCATCTGGTGTGCTGGTGTTGCTATCTATGTCTGACGGACGCTTGCCACGAGAGATTATCCCTTTAGAATGGCTACGCTTGTAGCCAATTAACGGCTTTTCTTGTTGCAGTGGTGGGTGAACCTGCATTGCAAAAAAGAAAGTCACATAACTCGGACATGCAAAACAACTCAGCCCTGCCTCACCTTCTAAAAAGAGCACTAGTAAGAAAGAAGGGAACAGAAAAATCGAAAACCAAAATACCTCTATTTCATCTGCATCCTGGGGTTGCTCGTGCAGCCTGACTGTCAATATTCTTGTTTGTCTCAGACATTGTTGATTTCTACAAAAAATAAACAGAACACAAATAAGGATATGAGCAAAAAGGATAGTTAAGAATAGCCACATTTACAAATCCTCTCCGTTATGATGGAAAACTTGTCTACACATGACACTGTATTTGGCAATTTAATATCTCAATCAACAACTGTATAGTTTGCTGATGTGCCACCCACCTACCCCCTCCCCATAACAAAAACATTGGTTTTATTAAAATTGTCAGAATTAACAAAAAATATAGGCAACTCATGTACTGGCGTGTGGCAACTCTGCAGCACAGTTTTATGCAACTCTTGCCTGAAAAAAACTACACAAAAACTAGTCATGGCGTCATCGTCTTTGTCGGTATCAAAACCGGCGGTTCTCGGGTAGGGGGTCCCGATCTGTGCGTCTAGGCTGATGGTAACATGAAGCAAGGGACACAGATGTTTACCCAGGTTCGGGCCCTCTCGATGGAGGTAAAACCCTACTTCACCTTGATTAATATTGAAGATATGGGTAGTACAAGAATAGATTTACCACGAGATCGTAGAGGCTAAACCCTAGAAGCTAGCCTATGATGGTATGATTGTAATTGTGATCGGCCTTCTAAGGACCAACCTCTCCGGTTTATATAGACACCGGAGAGGGCTAGGTTTTATGGAGTCGGTTACAAGGAAGGAAATATAATATCCGGATCGCCAAGCTTGCCTTCCACGCCAAGGAAAGTCCCATCCGGACATGGGTCAAAGTCTTGAGTCTTGTATATTCACGCTTCCATAGTCCGGACGATGTATACAGTCCGGCTGTCCAGATACCCCCTAATCCAGGACTCCCTCAGTAGCCCCTGAACCAGGCTTCAATGACGATGAGTTCGGCGCGTAGTCTTGTCTTCGGCATTGCAGGGCGGGTTCCTCCTCCGAATACTCCAAAGTAGTTATCGAACACTTGAACCGTGTTCGGATCCACACAATGATCTTCACATGCCACCGTAGAGAGAATGGTATTTCACAAATGCAATCTGCTGACAACTTTTTAGGCAACACGACGTGTCATTACGGTCGGGTCATTATTTGGACCGTTTTCCCACAACCAGCCACAGCACACATTGCGAGGCGATTTCCCTGACACGTCTTGTCAAAGCAGAGATCATGTCCCCTTATCACAGGATTCTCATAAATACGGGTATGGGTAATCCAACTGCACCGCTAATCGCGGCGAGCGGGAGGCAAACGGGTTCCACCAGGCAAGTGGGGAGGCACAAAAAGCACTTACCGCCCCTTCAAAGAGACAAGGCCTCTTTCTCTTTACCCACGCCTTTCTCCTTCCGCTGGCTCATTCCCCTCTTTTCGAGCCCTAACGCCCAAGCACTCTTCCTTTCCACCAAAGAGAGGCCTTCCAAATATGTCCGTATCCGGAGCAGGAGGCAGATGGATGGCCTCTACTGTCCGGGAGAAGGATATCAAGAAGCTCCGGGATGCCGGGTATCCGCCCAAGATCTGCCACCGTCTCCCTCCGGCGGGACAGGTCGTCCCCACTACGGAACCTCACGAGAGTCGTGTTCCTTCCCCATTTTGTCCATGGGCTGGGGTTTCCCTGCACCCATTTGTTCAGTGAGTCATGTATTACTACGGGATTGATTTTCATGATCGTTCCCCAACTCCTTCCTCAATATCTCAACGCTCATCGTCGTGTGCGAGGCTTTTCTTGAGATCTCACCTCACTTTGGCCTGTGGTCAAGATTTTAATGTGAAGCCCAAGGTGGTGAGTGGCGAACACGCCAGTCTTGGCGGCGCCATGGTGAGCAAGATGCCCAAGGCCGTTTGGCGAAGGCGCTTTCAACGACTCCGTCAATGAGTGGCAGCAGCAGTGGTTTCATATCACCGAACCACGCGGCAAAAAGTGGGCTGCAGCTCCTGAGTTCAGATCCGGAGCTCCACTGCGGCTCACGTCCTGGCCCAAGAAGGGCCCAAACTGGTGCTCGTCCGATGAGCTGTCATTGCTCCAGACGCATGTCCAGAGTTTGGTTGAAAGGGACGTCGACGTGGTCCAGGTGATGCTAGTTCGCCTGGTTCTCCCTTGTCAGCGCCAAGCCTGTACTCTGTGGGAGTTCGACCCAACCGAGCACCAAACCCTTCAGGAGCTCTACGACTCCTCCCACAAGGATATCTGGAAGGTGCTCTTCAAGCCCGTCAAATCGTGGCCGGGCTCCACCGAGGACCGTGGGTATCAATTATCCCATGATGCAAGCCCCGTAAGTTATGGTCACGCTCTGTCCATCCATGCTTCGATTGGCATGTCATGAGGGAGACATCTTAATCGTGTTTCGTCGTGACCTCAGGGATGGATAAAGAAGGTGGAGCGGATTCATTGTCCGGCCCCGCTGCCGGAGGAACCGGCCGGACCTCTTCTGACGAAGATGCTGGTCCCCGCGCCTTATGAGGCACCGAAGAAGGAGGCCTCCAAGAAGGTCAAGAATACCCGGAGTGGCCCCCGTCACCGCGAGGCTTCAGACACAAAATCCGAAGACTCAAGCAATGCTCCTTCCTTGGAAGACGAAGAAGAAGAAGCAGAGGAGGACAAGCCTCACCCTGAAGGCGGGAAGAAACGTACATCTTCCTCATCTCTGGAGGCCGAATCGCCCAAGAGGAGAAAAGGTTCCCTCCCAGAGGCATCCACCACGGCTGCCGATAGCAGCCCGGAGTGGGATCCCAGGGCCCAGCCCGTGGAGAAGTCGTAAGTATACAAAATCCGAACACGCATATGCGTCCGGGATTGTTTTCGGTATAGTAGTTTTAATTGTTGCTATATTTTGCAAATTCCGGCAAGGTCTCGCGCCGGACGGTCCTCATCCGAGGATTCGCTGAGCTCGGACGCCTTGGCGAGCGAGACGCCTCCAGGGGGCCCTTCCCCGAAGTCCCGGCGCAACACTGAGGTGTCGTGTCAACGGGGCTCGGACCAGGGGGGCATATCACTGGAGCCGGACACACGAGAGCGATGGCCCGTGAGTGTGCCATCAGCGGGGGCGATCTTGGGTTCGGCCCACAGCCGGACAAGGTCCAGGAGACCTCTAAGACTCCCGGATCGGGCGAGCAGCCAGCTTCGACGGTGGGAGACCTGGCTACTCTGCCGGCAACCTCTGTTCAAGCATAGTTGCCAGGCGGTCTATCGACAGCGTTAAAGAACACGTCTATCATCGATGAACATCGGACCCTTATGGGTGCGGTGGTTGAAAAGATTCAGTCCGCCGAGAGCGGGCTGAACGAGTCCTGCCTTGGCCTTATAAAGGCCTTTGAGGTATGTTTCCTAAGAAACCTTTGTGGAATCGTCATAATATGAGTAGTAGCCCCTGATACACTGACCGGCGAAAGAAAAGGGAGCCGGGCAGGGGATCAAATCCTCTCTTGTCGTGGGAACTTATGTTAATGACGTATACCTCTTTGTTCAAAAACAGGTGTCTGCGGAAAGGACGGCCACTCATAATGCGGAAGTGTCCGAACTGAAGTGGAGCCTGGAACGGGCCGAGGAAGAACTTGGCCGCGTGAGGAAGCAATTAGAGGATAAGCAAGGTATGTTGAAACATTGTCTTGCATTAGGCACGAATAAGTAATTGTGCTTATTGAAAAGTATTTGTGTTATATGCCCTAGGAGCGAGTGCCGAATATGAGGCACTGAAGAAGGCTATGGATGATGCCAACGAGAAGGCTGCCACCGAACAGACACTTCGTGAAAAACACGAGGCGTGGTTGTCACACGGTGGCGGGAGCTCCAGGAGGCTGTGAAGAAAAGCGAGGGCTTGGAGCAGAGTCTAATAGGGAAAGAATCCGAACTCGCCCAAGCGCTCCAAGCCGCGGAAGAAGCTCGGGAGGCACTACAAGAAATATGTCAACTAGTGACCTTCTCTTAGTGACCCTAGCTGAATTGGTCATAAATCCACGACCATTTCGCTTGGAAGGGCTCAAACCCTGAATTGCCTTACACCAAATGGTCATAAAGGCATAAGAGTGGTCCATGACCTTATTTCTACCTGATTACGACCAATATAAATGGTCATGAGGTTGTGAACGTGGATGCATTAGTACTTGTTGCTATGGCTAGGCGCCACCTCATCAGTTTTGCATATGTGTCATGTCCATGTGGCAGTTTTTGCCCTAGGTTGTGAAGCAACCTATATTTCATCATTCCCAAAATTCCCAAAAAAATCTCATAAATTCTTTGGGTCATATCTTCATCAAATATGTAAAAAACATTCCTTGCCTAGTTCATAAATAATTCAAAAATATTCATTTTCCTATTCTGTTTAGAAAAACACTTTGTGAAGGAAGTACCACTTTTGCATGTCCAAATGGTATCCATTTTCTAGAGTGCTTTCCTATGCCCAAATAACCATCCTCCACCAAATGCCAGCTCAATCCATTCATTATTTTGAGCCCAGCTTCAACATTCATATTTATGTCCAGTGTGGTACTTTGCAAAGAAAGTACCACCTAGGCTCCTCCTTTTGAGCTGAAAATTTGTGAAGACGGTCTTCTTAGTAACTGATCATCCTCAGCCAAAACTCACACCCATTAGCCATGTGCATTTCCTGTACCGCTAATCAAACACTTGGCTGCTTATTCATGTTTGAGCATCGATCGGTCTCCTCGTGAGAATCTTATGCTGTGATTTTCTTCCTAGCACCTACCTGGGGGGTGCCCAACCCACTAGACATGCCTAGGCCGCCTAGAACACATGGCAACGTCAAGGTCACGCGGTGACCATGCGGCGGGCATGCGAGTTTACGCGCTCTAAAGTTGGGGCCCTCGGCCACCGTCCAAACCTCGACGTATCACCACCAAACCATGTATTTATGATTAAATAGGTACTTATGTAACTAGAAATGATTTTTGGAAAAAATAAATAGCAAACTATGAGGCAGCTGCAGTTCAAATTTGACCCGCTTCCTGCTGAATCAGCGGGAATTTGTCTTTTTTACCAGAGGTGGATCAAAACTTTTGACACCCAACCATTTTGTCAATTGTACATTAAATATGTCCTGGTATTTTATAAAAATAATTTGGTGCAATTTTGCAACAAATATATGGTAGGTCCTTCACAAAAAAAAACTCATTTCAGGCACTCGAAAAATGGAAAATGAATTTTCTGTGCAAAGAAAATGAAAACTCCCTTCTGCAATATTGTTTGGAATTCCAAGATGCACCCTTGTGCACAATATGAGATCATTTGAACAAACTATGCCATGAATGTGGCCATAAGATTGATCATTTGGCTTGAAAGCCATGAATCTTCATGCATGATAGCTCATTTCTGAGAACACTTTTTTAAAATAATTGTCGTATTACAAGTTTATTATTTTTCCTGGAAACTTGGTCACATATAATGACACAATACGAAGGTTTTCCAATTTTTTGATTTTTTTTGAATTTTTTATGCCCGTTTCAAAATGTTGTCAAAACGGCGGGCATGACCGTTCCTAGCTAGTGGTTGAATCTTGGATTTTTTTGGTGTTTCTCTAATTAAATAGATACTTATGTAACTAGAAATGATTTTTGGAAAAATTAAAGAGCAAACAATATGGTAGCTGCAGTTCAAATTTGACCCGCTTCCTACTGAATCGGCGGGAATTTGTCTTTTTCACCAGAGGTGGATCAAAACTTTTGAAACCCAACCATTTTGTCGATTGTGCATTAAATATGTACTAGTATTTTATAAAATTGATTAGGTCCAATTTTGAAACAAATATATGGTAGGTCCTTCACAAAAAAAACTCATTTCGGGCACTCAAAAAATAGGAAATGAATTTTCCGTGCAAAGAAGATGAAAACTCCCTTAGGAAACATTGTTTTGAATTCCAAGATGCACCCTTCTGCATAATATGAGATCATTTCAACAAACTATGCCATGAATGTGGCCATAAGATTGATCATTTGGCTTGAAAGCCATTGATCTCCACACATGATAGCTTGTTTCTGAGAACACTTTTTAAAAATAATTATTGTATTACAAGTTGATTATTTTTTCTAGTAACTTGGCCACATATAATGACACAATGCGAAGGTTTTATATTTTTTTGATTTTTTTGAATTTTTTACGCCCGTTTCAAAATGCGGTCAAAACGCCGGGCATGACCGTTCCTAGTTAGTGGTTGAATCTTGGAAAACTTTTGGTGTTTCTCTGATTAATTAGATACTTTTGTACCTAAAAATGATTTTTGGGAAAAATAAAGAGGAAACTATGAGGCAGCTGTAGTTCAAATTTGACCCGCTTCCAGCTGAATCGGTAGAAATTTATCTTTTTCACGAGAGGTGGATCGAAACTTTTGACACCCAACCATTTGGTCAATTGTGCATTAAATATGTCCTAATATTTTAGAAAAATGTTTTGGTCTAATTTTGCAACAATTATTTGGTAGGTCCTTCACAAAAAATCCTCATTTTGAACACTCGGAAAATGATTAAAAATAGCTAGAAAGATTAGAAATGCATGCAAATTGGTGCTCATTCATAAAATGTGGTTTAACTTGAGTGAAAATTTGTGTGGTGCCATTTTGTATAATATTTTTGATAGCTGCTTCACAAAATCTTCCTATTTTTAGGACATGAGAACTAATTTTAAATCACAGATTTTTTTCAACCAATCAGGACTCTTCTCACGGATCACCCCAGTGTAGCCGATCCGAACTGGCCCACACACGAGGGATCCAACATCTCTCACTCACCTGTCTGCAGCACAACCCAAACCCTAGCAACCCGCGGCACACTCTCCTACCCCCGCCCCGCCGCCTCTCTCTCCCCCTTTCCCCGATCCAGATCCAGCCCAAGGCAAGTCCCTCCGTCGACCCTCCTTCCCCATCCCATGATCGCTCCCCTTTGTCCTCCTTGATGGATCAAGTCGCAGCACCTGCGCCACCGCGCCTACTCCTCCACTGCCTCGCCGGAGTCGCGTCCCCCGCCGCCCCCAACCCCAGATCCACCGACACCCCTCCCCCGTCCTCCTCGCCGCCACGCCCACTGCCGCCCCAGTTCCAGATCCGGCGGCCATGGCCATGCCCGCGGCTCGCCCCCGCTTCCCGCTCGCGCTCCTGGCGCTCGCCGCGCGGGCGGCGCTCCTCCTCCTCCTCTTCACGCCCACGCACGCCTTCTACTTTCCATGGGCGACCGCTCATACAGCTACTACATCCTGCCCTTCTGCGCACCGCCGGAGGGGGTCAAGGACAGCGCGGAGAACCTCGGCGAGCTGCTCATGGGCGACCGCGTCGAGAGCTCGCCCTACCACTTCAAGATGCACGCCAACGAGTCAGACGTGCTGCTCTGCCGCTCCCCGCCGCTCTTCCCGCCTGAATTCACGCTCCTCAAGCGCCGCATTGACGAGATGTACCAGGTCAACCTCATCCTCGACAACCTCCCCGCCATCCGCTACACCCGCAAGGACGACTACTTCCTGCGCTGGTACGTCCCCACTCCCCACGCCTTTGCACCACGCCACTCGCTCCGCTTGATCTATGTCTCACTGGTCCAATGTGGCCGCTGCTCCTACAGGTGAAGGGCTTCGTCGGGGACGACCAGCTCTGTCTCCGCCCTCCCTCGATCCGCTCCATGGCCGCCGCTCGGCAACCGTGAGTCATGACCATGCAGGCGCTGGGCGAGCACCAGCCACTCCCTTTCCACTCCTTCGAGCACAAGTAGCAGCAGCACTTGGCGGCGAGCATGTACACGCTGCACACACACACACACACAAGCTATCTAAGGTATGCTAAAAGGCTGGTTGATCAATCTTTGCAAGACAAGCACGTACACAACTGCCTAAGCAGCTTAATTGATTCCGCCTATGTGTAGTGTAGGTACCAATTGCCCTGCAGATCTTTCTTTAGTGATGACAAGAACATAATATTTTGTATTTGCCATCTGAACAAGTTACTATTATCCAAATGATTTTGCCTACAATAACCTATTATTCACCATCAGTTCAGTAGATGTCTATGTAAGGGTAACATACAGTGCTATTGTTTTGGGACTTTGCCTTCTGCGGTGATCGTTGAACGGCAGTCAGAGTTTAGCTAGTAGAGACATCTATCTTTATATTTTTGTCGCGCATGTTCAGTGTTGTGTGTCTGGCATGTTCATAGAGCCACTTTTGGAGTGAGATGAGAATACAATTATAATTCTGTAATGTTTGATCATATAGACATATGCAAAAGTTGCTTGTGCATCATCACTAGTTTTGACTGCTGCTTTACTAATAACTGTGAACACAATAGTATGTTTGTGATCTTATTGACTTGCAACTTTACCATTTACAGAACCATCATCTTATTTTATTTTTTTCATGTACAACTCGCCAAAAGAAGGTTGTGAAGATCTTCCCACGCCAGACATTTGGATCTCTTTGCCCCATTGTGCAATGTTGGTTGGATGCCAGGGCCAACTCTAAATGTTGGTTGAATGCAAGAGAGGAACTGTACTTGATCCTCTACTTGGCCAGGCCGTGGACGACCACTACTTCCTCATGTTTCAGCAGTACTTGATTCCCTTTTCAAATTTCTGTTGCCATGTGGTTGTCCTTCCCGTTAGTTCATGTGAAATTTGGATTTTAAGATTATGGCTTAATATGTTGTCTCATGTTGTTGATTTAACTTGTGCAAAATCTATTGGCTAATATTGAAAAGTTTTTCTCTGCTGACCGCCCATGCTGCTGCTCTTTGTGGAAAGAGTCCTTGAATACTGAAGTGCATGTCTCGACTTGACTGTGCTTACGATTATGGATTTACTCAAATTATACCAAGGGCAGTAAACCATACATCGTTCCTTTGTTTTTACTTGCTAGTATTAAATTTATGCTCCTTGGGAAGTGCTGGTACTAGATATACCAAGTACCAACCAGACAAGGCTAAAGTATAGCTGATCAGGCTTGCACTACCCTTAGTGATGCAAACCTATAGTGGTTCTTTTATAGTTCCTTAATCTACTGACTTATTTCTAGTAAAGCTAATATACACATTTGCTGGCTCTGTTAAGGGCTATTTTATTAGAATGGTGGGTGTGTACTTTCGTAATCTGTTGGTTCTAACATTTGTTATCAACTCATGTCATATACTAATGTCATCACTTTAATTCCTGGGTTTCACATTACAAGATAATCATGGTTTTGCTGTATCACATATTTATTTTCTTTACATTTTGGCATACAGTTTATTATGCTATATCATCATAATCATGGCCCACAAGAAAAAAAGCAGAATTAGAACCCCAGGCCAGTCATGATGTTTTAGTTTATGGAGGTGTTGCGTATTTGGTCAGATTTCCTTACTTGCTTCAGGCATAAGAATAAGCTTATAAGAACAGAATATTGATACTGTGCGAGTTATGAGTAGAATGCTCTATTTTCGCGAGTCACCTTTCTTGTATGAATGAGTATCTTGTTTTGACTAGCTGGATAATAAAAGCATTGTACTAGTTGAATTTATGTTATCATTCTAAATAACTTGTATTTTTTTGAGTGGTCTCTTTATAATATATTGGCTCTAGTTTTCTGATTCTTCTTTGCTGATTCATGTAATAGGGCGACTGAGGTTACATGTTGTTCATGACAGGATTAGGTGGCTAGTTTGTAATGCTATCAAAGGAGCTCCATCGTGAAGAATATAGCACAGTTGGTAGAGCAGGGGCTCCATCGTGTAGAGGTTGTAAAGTATATATAGTATTAGTTACTACAGTTGGTAGTTGGTAGTGCCCTATGTGTTGGTAGTGCAGGAGGGCCATTGCATTATGTGTTATTTGTAGAGTAGGAGCTCCAGATTCAGCCATTGTATTATGTGTTATTTGCAGAGCAGGAGCTCCAGATTCAGCCATTGTATTATGTGTTATTTGTAGAGCAGGAGCTCCATACCGAATCTGGTTGTTATTTGAAGTATTATTATATGTGTTTTCTGTTTGTGCCAATTTAAATACTTCTTATTTATTTACTGCCAAATTGAAACATGAAGAATATGACCCTGACAGCTAGGACCCACTTACTAGAAGCTGACAACTTGGACCCACTTATCACAACTTTATAACTGGGATAAAAAGGCCACGACCCAACAATAAAAAGGCTGCAATATTGGGCTTGGCCCGTGAACCCAACCAAAAATTGACAGAAAAAAACACAAATAGTCTGAATTGTTGGGCTTGGCCCATGTAAAACACTGAATTGGACCGGGCTGATTCTTATCCACGTCAGCTTGCCACGCTGGATTCCTACGTGGCCTGGGGAGGTTGCTAGTGACCAAAAATTTGGTCGTGGAACCAATGACCTTTTACATATCACAAAGAAGGTCGCTAATTTCAGTTTACGACCACCAGCTTTTGACCATCTGTTTTTGGTCGCAAAAAGGTTGCAAATGGAAAACAATGACCTTTCAGTGACCAATAGTGATGGTCACAAGTTGACATATTTCTTGTAGTGAGGAAGCTCGAGGCGCTGTACGGAACATCCAAGAGGCCCGGAAGGTTGCGGCTGGTAAGGCCTTCTGTATTCTTAGCCATTTGTTCATGATAATTGGAAGGATTCTAAGCAGCAAGTTGAATTCTTATTTTTCCAGGGGTGTTTGCGGATCTTCCTCGCAGCATATCAGATGTCGCCCAATTCTACCGAACCGAGGAGAAGAAGTCTGCAGAGAGGGATTTCTGGTCGCAGTATTTGGCACCGAACTATCCGGTGCCCTTTATCGATCAGCTGAAGCAGCTGGTCGAGCTGCACCAGGCGGCCGAACTAGCCATGAAGGACTTGGTTGTCTGGCTGTGGCCGGCGGAGCCAATTCCGAGTAGTAACTTCGGGCTCGTGAAGCGGATTGTGAGCGCCTGTCCTCGGCTTGACGCTATTAAGCGATCGGTCTGCATAGAGGGTGCACGTATGGCGTTTGCCCATGCAAAAGTGCATTGGGGGAAGCTTGACGTGAAGAAGCTGATGATTGAGGGGCCGCCCGAGGGTAAGGAGCATCGCAAGCCCGAACTGTACTATGAAGGTGTACTGAAGGGAGCCCGCCTTGCGGGGGATAGATGTACCAAAGACATTATATTTCCCTGAGGGCATTCATGCCGCTTTTTGTAATATGGGATTATGGCATTTATATATTGCTTGTTTTGTTTGAACATATGTTCTTCCTGTGCGGCTGTTTATTGTATGTAAATCCTGAGAGTTGGCCAGTCGTCGGCTTCTGCCCCCACGTAAAAAGAATACGGGGGTGTTCGGGATATATCTAAACGCTCTTTATCCCATAGTTGGGTCCTTTTGAGGAGGCGTTTCTCACCACAAACCAGGCAATCGGACTATAAGGCTTTATTACTCTCACTTAGCCATAGGAATTCGAGTATGGTCGGCGCAACCCCTAGTGTTTAGAAGGCCGAACTAGGGGCTCTATTGGCGCCTGATCAGAAGACCGATCCATCGCACTCTGCATTTATAATGGCGTTGTGCGGAATAAATCTTTAAGGATTTTACAACCTCTCGAACAGCTGACCAGCTCTTGCTGTATTATGACAGTCGGTTTTTGGCTTTCTCTACTTAGGTGCTCCTCCGGCAGATCCGGGACACAACTGCAGTAGTTCTCCCTGCGCTATCTTAGCCGATATAACGGAACATAAGGTACCAAAACAAGGGAGCCGAGCAAACCCAACCAATGACCCAAGACATGATTCGGAGCTGATGCGTATAGTGCTATAAGTTCGGGGTGCCGAACGATCGAGAAGGTGGTCGGACTTTATTGCCGTATTTCGAAGCCCCTGGCATAATCGGGCGTAACACGAGGTGTCGATGAAAAGCGACAGCCGGTAAGTGTTATTTGAGTCTACGCATTGTAGTAAAATGATATGTCTATGCATATGAGTACGATGTATGATTATGAAAAGAGGTGTTTTTTGACGGAACCTGTGATGACCGGACTGGGGGCATTGTTAGTGGATCGAGAGTGAATCCCCACCGGCTTCTAACTGCATGTTCCTGCCATTATGTGTCCGGGCTGATTCCACGCCGCCAATCTTGTTACTCTCAAGGCCAAAGTTAGTTTGTAAAGGCAAATGCTTGGAGGCAGCTGAACGTCCTCCTTTAGTTGGTCTAAAGGGTTCCTGATCGGGCCCTGGTAAACCCAGCCGTTATACCGTGAAATAGCGCGGACTCCTCAGTTGGTGTCCGGATAGTTGGCTGTCATATCAAAATTTTGATAGGCATGCGCGACTCGATACTCCGGCAGCTATATGATTTCCGCTTTAAGGGCGGGATTCGGCCTTGCCCATAGGTGTGATTGCATCACATGGTGTTGGCCTGAGTGATTTACCACGTGGAATCTAGTCAACGTGGTTCATCCCGTTAGCATACTGATGAGTTACCGCCTGGTGGGGAGGGGCCGAAGATTTATTCTTTGGCGTAGCATTTTTTGGTGATCCGAAGACAACCGTTAGAGTGGTGGGCCAGTAAAACTTAGCCTTTGCACCTGGCATCTTTGAGAAGATGTTGTTTGTGGTTTCACACCTGCGGGGGCTTTTATGTGTTATGGAGCGGGGGGGGGGGGTCTCTTGACCAGATGCCTCCCTTCGTTGTTTCCGGCACACGACCAGCCGCTTTGTTTTGAGGATCCGGCATTCTCTATTGATATGCTTTGCCGTCCTTCTAGGAGTACCATGAATTTCACATGGTTGATCGAGTGTTTGGCTCGGGCCAGATAGGTCTGAGCTGTTCTTTGTCCGCTGACCGGACTGGGAATGGCTGGAGTTAGCCCCAGCTTTCCTGACTTGACGCTTATGACTATTGCGCCGAGGCTTGAGGATGCTTCTTCTTGTGTCCTTCGTATTGTGTTGGACCGTAGTGGTGTGTTGACGTCGGGGCATGTGCCTCGGGTTCTCCTGCTTAGGTTGGGATGGCCGGTTGTGCCCTATGTGCCCTTTATCGGGGCGGTCGGGTCCGTATCTTTCGGTGGCTAGGACCTTGGTCCATCTGTCCACCAGCAAATCTTGGTCAGCTTTAAGCTGATGTTGCTTCCTTTGCAGGCTCTTTACCGTGGCCATGAGCCGTCGCTCGAAGCGAGCTTGTTCCACTGGTCTTGAGCACGCCAATTGGTCGTCATCTTCGTGCCATCCGGTTGTTTTCTTCTTACGGGCGGTATTCCTGTGGTGGGGCTTGGAGCGGCGCCAACGACGCCCATGCTTTGCTTTTCTCCCTGAGGGATTATCCTCCGCTGCCTCATCGCCATTGGTTTCCTTCGGAGTGTTCACCATATATATATCATAGGGATAGGCGGCTGTTCACCGCCCAGTGAGCGGTGCTTCATGTTCTTCTCCTGCATCGTCGTCTATTCCGTCGATGTCTTCGGAGTCGAAGTCCAGTACCTCGGTTAAATCATCGACCGTGGCAATGAAGTGGGTGGTGGGTGGGCAACAAATTCCTTCATCACCTGCCTCCCACTCGAGCCGGACATAGTTCAGCCGAGAGCCTCCTGACAAAGAGAGAGACTTTAATGAGTTCAGCATGTCGCCGAAGGGCGAGTGCTGGAAGATATCCACTACGGTGAACTCCGTTACCGGAGCCCAACCTGGCTCGACTGGATCGGAAGTGCATGCAACCAACATCCGGATACGAATCCGGGGGTCCGGATTCAAAGGCCACCACAGAGGTGAGGCCCGTGTTCAGCTCCACCGCCGATGAGTGCGCAACCTGCGGGGCGGGGTCCAGCCCCCCGTCCTTGGGCAACGCAGCCTGCTTCGGATTTAGGTCCGAGGCTACTGCAGGGGTGACACTCCGAGCTTCGTCCGACAGCAGGTCTAAGCCGTGCTCGTCGTGACTGTCCGGTGCTCCTGGCGTAGGCCCGGATCCATCGAAGATCCTGTCTCCGCGGATGTCCACCATGCAGTTCAGGTTTCTGACCCTGATCTGGTGGCTAGGGGTGTGGCTATCGATCTTCTCCAGATGGCCAAGCGAATTGGCCCGCAGTGCGAAGCCGCCGGACACGAAGATCTGTCCGGGGAGAAGGGTCCCACTCGGGACCGTGTTGTTGATGGTGGTTGAAAGAGCCATCGAGCCCTGCAACAACGACACAGAGGAACTCTCAATGAAAGCACCAATGTCGGTGTCAAAACCGGCGCATCTCGGGTAGGGGGTCCCAATCTGTGCGTCTAGGCTGATGGTAACAGGAAGCAAGGTACACATATGTTTACCCAGGTTCGGGCCCTCTCGATGGAGGTAAAACCCTACTTCCTGTTTGATTAATATTGAAGATATGGGTAGTACAAGAGTAGATCTACCACGAGATCATAAAGGCTAAACCCTAGAAGCTAGCCTATGATGGTATGATTGTAATTGTGATCGGCCTTCTAAGGACCAACCTCTCCGGTTTATATAGACAGGAGAGGGCTAGGGTTTACATGGAGTCGGTTACAAGGAAGGAAATATAATATCCGGATCGCCAAGCTTGCCTTCCACGCCAAGGAAAGTCCCATCCGGACACGGGTCGAAGTCTTGAGTCTTGTATCTGCACGCTTCCATAGTCCGGACGATGTATACAGTCCGGTTGTCCGGATACCCCCTAATCCAGGACTCCCTCAGTCTTCCTCAGCTCAGGTCATGGGATCCCTTTTTATTAACTTGTGACCATCTTTTGAAAAGAGGAATAAATGCACTAGGCATGTCATGAAACCATTCACCATGGGCCAGAGCCATTCTAGCTAATTCATGAAGTAAAACATTAGCGTCTCCAAAGCAGTGCTCAAACAAAGTGATGAATTCACAAGCTAGATGATAACAGTCATCTAAGATCAATGCATACACATTGCTCATATTAAGCGCTTCAGGAAACTAATATAGGAAAAAAAATGTAGGCAAACTCTTCTGAAGGTGTCGGGCAACTCCTGTGCAGATTTCAGGCAACAAACCCAGAATCTACAAACTAACTCATACATATTAAGCTCTTCAGGCAACTAATACAGGAAAATGTAGGCAACTCTTCTGAAGGTGCCGGGCAACTCCTGTGCAGATTTCAGGCAACAAACCACAGAATCTACACGGCAATAGGCAACACACACATAAATCTGCAAACGCAACTCATACGCAAAAATTCGTGCAGGGATCTCGGGCAACACCCCTATAGAATGCAAACTCGTACCCCTGACAACCCTGGCAACCGCAAACGGCAGATCTACCGCACGTGATTCGCGTCTCCCCCCACCTTCAGCCCCTCAACCTTCAAAAACGCAGCAAACGCACCACCTATCACCGAGCGGGAGGAGGAGATTCGGACCATGGGAACCAAGAGATGCACCTTACCTCAGAAATTCGTCGACTCCCCCCGGCGGAAACACAGCGTCCAGGCGACCTTCAACCCCGCACCCTCCAACGGTTTGGAGCACCGCGGCGACCTTAGCCTAGCTTCAACCCACCACCACCATCACAGCCTCACACGCCCCCTGCCCGTCGCCACCCGCACGGGCTTCAACACCACCACCCGCGGTCTCCGCGGATGCCGGCGGCCTCTGCCCAGCCCGGCGACCTCTCCGTAGGCCGGAGAGATCTCCAAATTCTGCAACGGTGAATGGTGGCGTGGTGCGGGAGGAAAGGGGAAAGGGATTGGGAGAAGACAGCGGCGCCCCTCGCCAGGCAGTTTCGAAAACTGCGCCAACGGCACGGAAGCGTGGGCGGTAGTGGTGGGCCTCGCCAGGTTTATGGCTATCGTGAGGGGTCACGCGAGCCGGCCAGACAAAATAACACCTGCGCACCATCGCCCGTGCGACTTTGAGATTGGACGGCTCTCAGAGCGTGTGCTCGCACGAGCAAACCAACATCCAAGCACTTTTTAGCACTTTTTAGAATGATATTAGAATAAAAAAAGGTTAGCTAGAAGTAATTGAGTTGTTTTAGAATTTGGGCTGATTCAGGGGAGAAAGGAAAACATGCCTTTCCTTTTAGAGAACTAGTAAGTTTGCACGTGCAACGCACGTAACATAATTTATAATGAAAACATTATGTATTTGATGCATATTTCCCTTTGTCGTTTTTTATCGAATGATTTAAATGCCTCATGCCCAACAATATGAGTGGTGTTAAACGATCCAAAATAATGACACCATATAAAATAATTAGTATTATGATACGATGCAAAATATACCTGATCAAGGGCGTTGGATCCAAAACATACACACCACAAAATAGTTAGTATGATGATTATGCACAAAAAAAGTATGTTGATACGATGCAAAATATACCTCTCAGGATTGCCGAACAAAATATCTCCCATGAAGTATTCCATAAATTGAACATTCAGAAGACCACAAGATAAAGCTATTATAAGTGTTAATAGTTTTATAAAACTATTATCATTTAATTCTTTTTATAAAACTATCAAAATAATAATGACTGAATATTTATTGAAACCATTGTGACAGTATAAAAAATCGCACCATACAGCCAATACAGCCAAACCGAACACGTCCGATAAAAGAAGAATTAAACAAATATCCAATGCTAATATAAACCAAATAACAAAAAGGCTAGTGATAATTACCAAAAAAAATAAACAACGCCTCGCGCTATATATTAGTATTACTTCATTATTAGCACTTGACTAAAGAGCCATCGATAAAGAAAAAAAAAGAGAAAGAACTGGACACGCGACGCTCCTTGCCTCGTGCATCCCTCTTACACCTCACACATCACCAAACCTTATCCTATTCCTTCCACTGTCTCCCCACCGCTCCTAGAAGAGCAAAAGAAAAATAAAACGCTAGCAAAAGTCCGGCGCTACCACCCACCACAGAACAGCCAGCCACTGCCGTCCTCGTTGCTCCCGGCGGTCGGCGTGCTGCTGCTGCTCCGGAGGAACGCTTACCTGGAGCTGGAGCTCGACCTTTGCTTCCGCATCTTCCACTCCTGGGACTCCCCTCTCGACGGGCGCGCCGAGTTCCTTCGCGCCAACGCCTCCGCCATCGGCGCCGTCATTGGCAAGGCCGATGCCGCATCGATGCGCCACCGTCCTTCTTTGTGGGGACCGACTGCGTCGACCTCCCTAGTGCCGGGAGCACCGGATCCGCGTCACCAACACCCCCGACTTCCTCACCGACGACGTCGCGGGCCTCGCCATCTCCGTGCCAAGGAAGACCACGCAGGATGACCGCTACGTGGGCGCCTGCTTGTGGAAGGCAAGGGGGACTACACAGTCACCACGTGGGTTGGTTTCCGATGCTTTCCAGTTGATTTCCGTTCATATTTTTCTATCCAGTGCATTCTTTAGTGATTCCTTAATATAAATGCAACATAAATACATTATATCTTAATCGATACTTTTAGTGGATACATGGTCGATGGCACCAAGTTATTACTTACTGGTGAGACATCACCCATCGAGATGGCGAGGCTTTGATTTGACATACACATACCTCTATGTAGTCCAAATCGCTAGGGTCAAATTCTTCCATGATGAGCGTTGTGTACTCATCCGCTCGTTCCTTGATCTTGGAAAGTTTGTTTGCTGAGGCACTAAGGGCGTTAATCTCTGCGGCGTGTCATCATTTGCTTAATTAATACTGGAATATATGCTTCACATTTACACACTAAGACTATATTTTTAGTTTGGGCTCTTGTGACTGACCTCCTTAACACCCTCGGATGTGATTCTTCCATCAGCATTTTGTCAACCCTGAACAAAGTGCACCTATATATCAAGAGTGAAGGAAACCATGACAAAACATTTAGCATAAGTGAACTACTAACATGTCGATGCATGTTTGGTGCAGTTGTCAAAACCCTGATGGCTGAGTTGCTCCCATAACTCTTTCAGCTCTGCCTTGGTCAGCACTTCTGTTACGGCCGTAGAGGCCCACCGGGCAATCTTAGCCCACAAGTTATCTTAGGTTAATTCTTATGCAAGTTATCTTAGGTTAATTCTTATGCAAGTTATCTAGGTTATAAATATAGGTTGTAAGACTCCTTTTGGAATTAAGCAATAAGAAGATTATCTCTATTGCAACCCTAGCCGCCCCCTGCCTCTTGCGCTGCCGCCGCCATCTTCCTCTCCCGCGACGGCGCCCAACCGCCAGCGCGGTCGCTCATCGCCACGCCCAGCCCCCTCCTTCCCCTACTGCCTACGGCCAAGACCGGGCAGAACCCTAGCTCCTAAAAACTTCACTATCCCTCCCTTCCTCGCGAGTGAATCGAACATCTGCACTGCAAACTCGTTGGGCCCTTCATCCCTCATCCCTGCACACACAATCAAAAGTAATCACAACTTTCTATACTACAAATTATATCCAAGGAATACTCACTGAAACTGTTCAAGTTGCCTACCAATGCATTTCCCAAATCTGGAACGGAGCAGGACACCATCAACGTGTAGGTGATTGAATGATTTCTCCACAGCGGCAACTTTGGCAGTCACAAGCTGCAAGCCCTTGAGTGCCACTGCAGCGGTACTCTTGCTTCTGTCGTATCTCTTCCTTGCGTCAGCCATGCAACCTCCGCAAGCACTGGCCTGACGCCTTGGACCGACACTAAATCACGTTGTACGTCGAGCATGATCTCGACAACCTAGTCGTTGTCTCTGAACAGGTGGTCTATATGGCCTATTGCTGCTTGAACCTTCTAAGCTTCAACTGTGTGTTTTGGATTAGTGTTGTAGTGTCAGAATCAGTGGCTCGCTTGCCGGCTTCAAAGGTCAGCCATGTCCTTCTTTACCTACCTCTAGGACAACTTCTCCCTGCACAAAGGAGAAGTTGGTCACTAACTGTCTTTTTCAGCGAATCAAAACTCACAGCAGACGTGTCTCCACAAACAGAAAGGTAAATTAAAAATAGAAGTTACATGTGTACTTGTAATAACTTAAGAAATATGAATAGAAATTACAAGAGAAGAGATCTCTCTTTCTATTTCCCAAGTGCTCAGATCTAGCTAGCTCAATCAAGGACTCATCTCTCCATGGGGGGAGTTAAGCGGCATCATCCACTGGAGTAAACAGAAATTGGACCGAACCCCAAGTGGAGAAACAAACATACACTAACTAACCATCAACCACAGAAGAAAAAAAGAAAAACTCTTTTTTACCTCAAAGGAGAAAAGAGCAAAATTTATACCTTAAACCCAAGAGAGATTTTGGGCCCCAATTGGAACCGGGAGCAAAGAGAAGCCTTAATAAATATTCCCTCTGTCTCAAATATAAGAGATTTTCATCACTTTTGAGACATAGGGAGTACAAACCAAGTTGTCTGGGACCTAAACACACGAGGGCAAACACCAACCAACACTGGCACTTGGCACTTTGGTCACCGTGTCTGCTCTACTCCGAATGCGACTCGCTGATTTCGTGACAAATGACACAGGGGAAATTGGTTAGTGTATGGTTGCACTTCAGCTATAGGAAACTTAAGGGAAAAACCAGAATATTCATTTTTTTCTCTTTGAAAGAAACTTCGAGGAGAACAGAAACAACAGTAAAAAACTGTCGGCAACTCCAAAAGAAGATGGTGGTGACTGAGAGTTAGCGTCCGGAGATTTACATACATGTTCGTTGTGCATCCAGTGAATCACATACAAGTTTAGTTCAGTTTGTTTGCATCAAAATAGAAACCCTTCCAAGCTTCTAGCACTACCCTACCACTTTCCAATTATTATTTACCAGTGTTCTTATATTTTCTTATGATGTGTCAATAGCATTTCTGGTGAATTTTACCTGCATAAAACTTTGTATGTGTGTTATGTCCTTTCAAGAATACTCCTGTACTTACATGATGTGGGTTATTCATGTTATTATTTGGTGGCCAGGTCTCATGAGAGGTGCTTTGTCAATTGCATATTTGCATTGGCCTACCAATAAGGTAAAGTATTCTCTCTGATCTATTCCTTTTGTCTTGTTTGCACCAATGTTGAAGTGCATAAACCCCTTGGTAAGAAACAACTAACCAGGAATCCTAATGTGCAGTGTGCACTTAAGTTTTGTAATAAAACATTATAGATCATGGTGTCCTGTAGGTAACAAAATAGACAACTAACCAGTAATCCTAATGTGCAGTGCCTACTCAATTTTTTAATGAAACATTATAGATCATGGTGTCCTGTAGGTAAGAAATTATATTATAGATCATGGTAACAATTTATACTGCACAAATCGGCAGTGTGATGGTGAAAAATTCCTTTATTTTCTTCCGATCATAAGATGTGCAAATTGCAATGATGTAACCTGTCTGAGGAAGAAAGGCTGGAAATGCCCGATGGAAGGGCGCGATGGCGACCTATGTCCTTGAGACGGTGCAACCACCGAGGTGAGGGCGGTGTGGACACGGAGCTAGGGGCAACGCTACTGATATGGGCCGAGATGACCTTGAGACGGCGGCCACCGGGCGGCGTCGTGGACACCGGTCAGGGCAGCTCGCCGGGACGGGAGGTCTCCTCGAGACGTCGGCCCGACCACCGAGCGAGGACGACGTGGACACGGATCTAAGGCAGCTAAGCCGAGGCAGGGAGGTCTCCTCGAGACGGCGGCCACCGTAGTAGTTCGTGGCACAGTGGCGGCGTTGGTCACGCAGGCGTAATGTATTTTCTGAAGGTAGCATCGTTGGGATGTCCAGCATCCCATGCGAAGCAGACGTCAGGCGATCTGCCCGACGTAACATTTGCTCTGAACCGTTGATCTGATTGATGACGATTGATGTAACGTGGACACTTGGATGTGTTTAAGTTGGTTTGATCGGACGGGGCTGGTTATCCCGTGTGCACTATTCGGTGTGGCTATAGGGGAATTCATGTTTGCTTTTTTAATAGTAGTATAGAAGTATAGAAAAAAGGCTCAGAACGAGCCCGAGTAAGGCTAGATGGACGACACAGAGTCGGGTAAACAGTAAAATTAAAAAAAAAGATAAAAAAACTGAAGTTTTTTGTGACAAACATTAACGAATCTTTTAAAAGCTTGCAAAATTTCATTAGACTGGTCGTAACGGCAAGTATCATATACTAGTATCATGCATATGATACTAGTATATGATACTACATCCGTAGTGCATAGTTTCATATGTTAGTATCATGTATGACTCCATTTATTACCATGCATGACACAAAATAGCACAACATTTAATATGATACGGTATCATGATATGATACTCAACCCTTTCTTTGTTCATTTAATTCTATGCCACCTTAACAAATTTGCTTAGTTGGCATGCATGATACTACCTATAATACTCCCATTACGACCAGCCTTATGAAATCACATTCTTGAAAGGCGTGGCAAAAAGAAAAAAGAAAATCGATACTCCGAAAATGCTATTTTTAAAAGCATTTTAGAGCATTGATTTTTCTTTTGCCACTCCTTTCAGGAATGCCAATCCATGATGAAATTTTGCAAGCACTTAGAAAATTTGTCAATATTGGTAACAAAAAGAAAATTCAAATTTTTATTATTTTATTTTCTTTCGATTTTACACTTCACCTGAGCTCATTTGAGCTCGGGCTGAGAAGGTGACTTTCCTTGATCCACTCCTACTTTGAATTAACAAAGCCATCAACTAATCAGAATTACAATGAAACACACCGTACAACTAAACAAGGAAAAGAAATCAGAGATACAATGCGTTGAACAAAAGCCAAAATACAATGAATACATAAGAAGATGCCAACTAGAGGGCCAAACAAAGGACCTGCTTGGGAACAAGAG
Organism: Aegilops bicornis; assembly: GCA_021605145.1. NCBI lineage: Eukaryota > Viridiplantae > Streptophyta > Magnoliopsida > Poales > Poaceae > Aegilops > Aegilops bicornis. The sequence goes on along the minus strand of CM038671.1, from coordinate 258,986,942 downwards.
CTCGCCTTCGGTACCTCCGGTAATGTGGAGCTGCTCACCCAAGATCAAGTAAGAACACAAGAATGGCAAGCAGGAGAGGCAACGTGCAAGACCACCACACCAAGCGAACCACTAAGCCTCCTAGCCATCACCCACATCATGAAGCAAGCCAAAGGCACTAGCTACAGAACGGGAGCACCCCAGGAACACACGGCAAGCAATGAGCAACGAAGCCACTAGGAGGAGCCAGACCTCGCCAAGACAATCATCTCTCAGCCACCGACGTGTCTGAGTCACCGTAGAGGGGACCACTATCCCCTCTCACCTAGGTCGAGGGTGTCAACCGAACGGATAGACCGGACCACGCAGAGATTAAAGAACAAAGGCTTGAGGAGGACTCCGACTCTCCACGGCGAGGCCTCACCGCTGGAAGGAAAATATGTCGACTCTAGGAGCACACATCACTCGTTGCCACCCCCACTCCTCTCGACAGACCTAAAATGGCGCCTTCAAGAAGGTGACGACACTGTGGCGCCGCTGCCACCCAATGAAAGGTTGTGGGTTTTCACCAGGGGGCAGGGGAAGGAGGAGGCGACAAGATGGACCTCAACGTCACTAACATGAAGGGGAACAACACCGGGAGTGCCGCCGTCCACTACTAGGAAAACCCTTACCAGTAGCGCTGGTTTTTTTGCTATTAGTAGCTCGGGCAGGCGCGCTACTGCTATGGCGCTACAACTATTTTTTAGCAGTAGCACTTGTTTGGCCCAGTAGCCATCGGGTATCTAAAGCTAGTCATGTAGCGCTTCCCCCAGCCATCGATAATTATCTACAACGCGTGGAACTAGCCAGCTCTACTGTTACTTGAGTGCTACTGGTAATCTTTACCCCCACGCCACTGCTAAGTTTTGTATTTTTTTGCGTTTTGGATCCGTACACAATTAAACAGATCCACCGTTTATACAATAACATGCATATTCATTGAAAAGTAAGTGAGTCATCGATGAGCCAAAGTTATTAGAAGTCTCGAAATGTCTCAAGTATCTCATCATCATCAATCATGGTCGAACACATGTCTCGAAATAGCGTTACAAGTCATTACAAGTTGTCAACACATGCAACTACATGGTCACATACTCATGTTTCATCATCTATGTAGACTATGATATGACCGCATAGAAGATAAGAGCGATCACGATGATTAAAAGCGGTATTATGTAGTAGTTTTTGCAGCGGCGTTGGTTCTGAATCCCCTGTTGTGCTATGAATCTCAAGTAACTAGCTTCGGCTTCCGCTCTGCTATCAAACCCTTTCTGGCTTCCGCTGGAGAAGCCAGAGACTTGGGCCTGACACTCTGGCCACTCATCATACACACCCGGAACATGCCCTACATACACGGCATACCACTTCCTCGCCATCGTTGATCTATATACCTATCAGAGATGCATATATATATATATATATATATATATATATGTATATATATATATATACATGTCGTCTAGTCTACAATCGGTGATAGAATAATATTCTGCAATAATCTCGTACTGCCCGGAATAAAGATCTGGTACTACTTCTGCATAACACAACCATACTTCTTTTTCGTAAAGTCGGTACTGCTCTTCTGTACTTGCATAGTAATTCACTAATAGATTCTAAAGCATTAATCGGAATTGCACAAATGATATACCGTTGGAAAGCTACAGAAAATTCTCAACTCTTATATATTGTAACTTGCTTGACTTTTTTATTTTTTTATTATGAATTTTCAAAACACAGAAATCATCACAAGCTGAATGAAAAGTGTTTTGAACGAAATTATTTAACCACTTATCAGAATATAGCAAATTATATACCATTTACAAGCTACTGAAATTTACAAACATTTTCATGTTTTAAGTTTTTTCAAATTTTGCACAGTTTTGGAACAGTTTTGAAAATACTAAAAATCTGTTTTTATTAAAAGATGATCATGGATCATTTTTGGATAGCGAAATGATGAAATGATATGGCGTTGGAAAGGTACTGAAATTCCCATCTTTTCGTGTACTAATGTTTTCCAAATTTTACATAATTTTTGAGCAGTTTTGAAAATACCAAGATTCATTCAAAATAGATGAACGGTAATTATATATTAATTTTTAACCACTTCTCGGAATAGCGCAAATGATATACCATTGAAAAGCTACTGAAATTTACAAACTTTTTTTAAGTTTTTTCAAATTATGCATAGTTTTGAAATAGTTTTGAAAATACTAAGTTTTAGATCTATGAAAATATGATCATTGATGTTCTTTGGACCTCGGAATGATGCAAATGATATGGCGTTGGAAAGGTATTGAAATTTCGCAAATTTTTGTGTTTTAACATTTTCTAATTCTTCACGATTTTCGAACAATATTAAATATACCAAGATTTTTCATGTTACAAGGAAACATAGTATTGTACTTCAATGGAATATGAGTTTCGTACTGCTCGACAATAAAGAAGTTTCTATACTTCTCAAAGTGATTAAATTGTACTGCCAATATATTTTTTCCAGAGAACTCAAATTCCCTCCACATGTACCTTGTATTTCTGTGGAATATGAGTTTCGTACTGCCCGTTAATAATAATAATAATTGTACTGCTCGAGATAAATAAATTGTACTGCTTGGATTTTTTTAAAAGAACACAACTTTGCCTTGTACTTCTGTGGAATACAAGTTTCGTACAGCTCTGCAATAATTTTTCTGTATTACTCAAAATGATTAAATTGTACTGCTCGTAAATTATTTTACATAAGTCAATTTCCTTCGACATGTATCTTGTACTTCTTGGGAATATTAGTTTCGTACTTCTTGATCTTATAGGGTTTGTACTTCTCAATTACATAATTTTTATTAAGGCTAGTTTTGCATTTTTATCTGCACTGCTTCTTCAAGATATTCTGTACTGCTACTCTTCACTACAGAGAACCTTTTTGCACTTTCCTAAGCTTTGCTAATTCCACAGCTCCAAGTAGCAGCTGCAAAAGATGAGTACCAAATTAGCATAAAGGACACCCTGTACTGCTACTTCAAACTACTCGGTACTTATCTCATTGTAACTATGGTACTGCCTCCCTAGCACGGAGCAAGGACTGCATGGCCGGGGCGAGCGCCGGCTAGACGACGGCCTGGGAGCCTGGGAAGATGAGGCGGCGGAGGAGCACGACGGCCATGGGCGCCGCGGGGTGCGCCGGGAGAGGCGATGCGCTTGGCGCGTGTGGGGTGTAGCGACCCGACCTCGGATGGTCAAGTCTCTGTGTTTCGGTGTCATCCTGGATCGAAGTAATCTTGACACACCGATTACTCGAAGGATTTATAACAGAGTAGCAATCACACACTTATTACATTGAATATCTCAAAAGAGAACTTATTACAATAATATGGCTTAAGGCCATCTAATGCGATAACAGCGGAAGACTTGGAAGATAAAGTGAGTCCATCAACTCCAACGGCATAGCTGAGCTGCACGACAACGACCTATCGAACCTTACTCCTCGTCTGAAAAGTCTGCAACATAATATGTTGCAGCCCGAGAACGGGTCAGCACATGGAATATGCTGGCAATGTAACACAATAGAGCAATAACAGAAATATGCTAACACTACATGCATGTTTGGCTGGTGGAAAGCTCTACGGTTACAGTTTGCGGAAAGCCAATTTTTCCCTACATCAAAGGAATAAATTTTACTTTAACTATCATGGTGGTTGAAACATCATTGAGAAGGTATAACCCCAACTCAATCCCAATTAAAGTGATTAACAACCCAGCAATATTAATTTAGAGTGATGAGATACATGTGAATACTCAAGTACTAGATACTCGTAATTGTCCATAGCTGGGGACACGGCTAACCATGATTAGATTGTACACTCTGCAGAGGTTTGCACTTTTCCCCACAAGACTCGATCGCCTCCGTTGATTTCTCGTGACTGCATGGTGTTTGAGAAGCGGATGATCGAGACACGATCTTTCGTAAACATTAACTCTCTACTCGGGTAGACCATACCAAACCTACAAAACCCACTACCTGCTGATCCACCTCTTCAAGAGCTTCACGTAACTTACTCAACTATGCTAGAGCCCATAATAGCTTGTGGCTGCACACGGAAGTTTCTAGCATGAATAATCTCAGTTCCTTTGAGCCTGGGTGGCGGTCCATAGGAAGATCACACGGGTACCCGGGATTTCAAAAAATAAAAGCAGACAACACCTGGGTTCCCCAGTGCCTCAATCCACCAGATGTGTATTAAAGTTGCCACCTTAAGTTAACCATTAATTAACAATCTCACATCTGTCATGAATAACTCTCAAATCCAAACCACGTCTACGAGCATAGCATAGCAATATAAGCATAACGTAGAAGTAACTCCCAAGGGTTTGATAGTAACAGGGCAATAGGTTCCTACCTCATCATCTACTTCCCAACCCACAAATTAATGACATCGTAACCATGCAATGTTTGAGGGTTGAAACTAATGCATAAAAACTGGGTATGAAAAGAGTATGATCAAAGTGTTACTTGCCTTGCTGACGATCCGGGAATCCTAGAGACTCGTAGTAACACGCTTCGCACTCTGGGAATTCTATCGCAAACAAACAACAGCATACATAAGCAACAAGCAAAGATGCACAAACGAAACTTCAACTGAAAGAGGTTGACCGGAGATTTCAACTTAAGAACTCCGGTTCACAAGAAGAATCAAACCAAACGGAGCAACGAAACTCAAACGGCGAAAAAAACAAGATCCGTTTACTAATCTGAACTAGGGTTTTTCTAAAAAAAACGAAGGGGTTTTTCTTTAAAAAAAAACCGGCGGCGGGGCGGCTACCTCCGGCGAAGACGTTCGGCGGGCGGGCGGCTCCGGGCTCGGGCGAGGCGACGGCGAGTGGCGCGGAGTGGCGGCGGGTGGCGACGGTGGCGGCTAGAGGCGGCGGCGGCGACTCGGGCTCGGGCTCGGCTCGGGCTCGGGAGGCAGCGGTGGTGGCGGTGGGGGTTTAGAGGCGGCTATATATATAGGTTGGGGGCGACTTGGGGAGGGCAAAGGCGGCGGTGGCGGTGTCCGGGTCGAGACGCTTGGCGGCAAGGAAGGCGGCGGCGGCTGGGCCTGTTGGTGGGCCCTTGGCCCGATCGGTAGCGAGTCTTTTTAAACGTTTTGCCGAAACTTATAAAAATCCTAGAAAAATAAATAAAAATCTAAAAATACCAAAACAAGTTTTCTCCGTCTAAATAAAATATTTAGAACATGATGAACTTTCTTAGCCCCTAAAATGCAATTTTTAAAACATGCAATTTTTTTTCTAGGGCAAATAAAATTCCAAATAAATCAAATAAAAACCAAATAATGATTTTAACATTTTTCCTCCGATATTTCAATTATTTTTGGAGAAGTCATATTATCTCCTCTCATTTATTATTTAAACATGAAATATTTTCCGAGAGAAAATAATAAAATCAAAATCCTCGTCTTCATTATTTGATAAAATTCAAATATGAAAACGGAAAATCCCCAACTCTCCGAGGGTCCTTGAGTTGCTTAGGATTTCAAGGATTGCAAACGAAAATGCAATAAAATATGATATGCATGGATGACCTATGTATAACATGCCAAATTAAAAATTTGGGATGTTACAAACCTACCCCCCTTAAGATGAATCTCGCCCTCGAGATTCGGGTTGGCTAGAAAATAGGTGCGGATGGTCCTTGCGAATATCATCTTCTCGCTCCCAGGTGGCTTCCTCCTCGGTATGGTGGCTCCACTAAACTTTGCAAAACTTGATAACCTTGCTGCGAGTGACTCAACTGTCGAAATCAAGAATCTTTACTGGCTTCTCCTCATAAGTCAAATTACTATCCAACTGTATTGCCTCTAGGGGCACTGTATCCTTTAACGGTATATCGGTCATCTCAGCGTGGCACTTCTTCAGCTGTGATACGTGAAACACATCGTGAACTCCTCACAATCCTTCAGGTAACTCCGGCTTGTAGGCAACTTCTCCCATCCGTTCCAAAACACGATACAGTCCTACAAATCTTGGGGCTAACTTTCCCTTTACTCCAAAACGTTTCACTCCCCTCAAGGGTGATACTCACAGATAGGCTCTGTCTCCAATTTCATAGGTTACTTCCTTGCGTTTTGTATCTGCGTAACTCTTCTGTCTAGACTGAGCAATTTTTAGTCTGTCTCTGATCAGTTTAACATTATCATCTGATTCCTTGATCAAATCTGGTCCAAACAAGCAGCGGTCTCCAACCTCATCCCACATCAATGGTGTTCTACATCTCGCATCCATACAGAGCTTGAGCGGTGCCATCTTCAAACCGACCAGTAGCTGTTGTTGTACGAGAACCGTGCGTCTGACAAATTGTCATCCCAACTAGATCCATAATCTAGCGCATGTGCTCTCAACATGTCCTCCGTAATCTGATTGACTCTCTCTGTCATCCATCCGTTTGTGGGTGGAATGCGGTACTAAACTCCAATCTGGTACCCAAAGTCCGTGTAGCCGATGCCAAAACTTTGAAGTAAACTGTGTTCCTCTATCCGACACGATGCTCCTCGGAACTCCATGCAAACATACGATCCTGGTCATATATATCTTGGCCAACTTTGCACTTGTATAGGTTGTTTTCCTTTGGGATGAAATGGGCTACTTTGGTCAAACGATCCACAACTACCCATATTGAATCATATCCTGCCTTGGTTCTGGGTAATCCGGTAATAAAGTCCATGCCAAGTTTGTCCCACTTCCATTCGGGTATTGGCATAGGTTGTAACATTCCTGCTGGCTCTTGATGCTCTGCCTTCACTCTCTGACATACATCACATACGGCTACATACTCGGCAATATCCTTCTTCATACCAGTCCACCAGAAACGTTCCTTCAAATCCAAATACATTTTGGTGTTTCCGGGGTGAATTGAGTATGGTGAGTCATGGGCCTCCCGAAGTATTAACTTCCTGATCTCCGAATTGTTGGGCACATAAATCCGGTCCTCAAACCACAAGGTATCATGCTCATCCTCGCGAAAACCTTTGGCTTTTCCTTCGCCCATCTTCTCTCTTATCTCAGCAATCTCTTTGTCCTCCTTCTGAGCTTCTCGAATCTTGTTCAACAACGTCGACTGAACCTCCATTGTTGCGAGAAAACCTCTTGGAACAATCTCCAATCGAAGTTCCATGATCTCCATGGCTAACTCCTTTGGCAATCCCTTACTTTCAAGGATATTAGCATAACTCTTCCGCTCAAAGCGTTCGCTACGACGTTGGCCTTTCTGGATGATAGTGTAGCTTCATGTCGTAATCCTTTATAAGTTCCAGCCATCTCCTCTGTCTGAGGTTTAACTCCTTCTGTGTGAAAATGTACATCAAACTCTTATGATCCGTGTACACATCACAACGGTTTCCTATGAGATAATGTCTCCACGTCTTTAATGCATGCACTACGGCTGCTAACTCCAAATCATGCGTGGCATAGTTCAACTCATGAGGTTTTAGTTGTCGGGAGGCATACGAAACAACTTTTCCGTCCTGCATAAGCACACATCCAAGTCCCAAGCGTGAGGCGTCACAATACACTTGAAACTCCTTATGTATATCCGCAATGTCACTCTGGGGCTGTAGTCAACCGCTTCTTCAACTCTTGATAACTGGCCTCCCCATCCTCTGTCCGTGTGTACTTAGTATCCTTCTTTTGCTATTCCGTCATTGGCTTAGCAATCTTGGAAAAATTCTCAATGAATCTCCGATAATATCCTGCCAGTCCAAGGATACTGCGGATCTCGCCAACTGAGGTGGGTGCCAACCATTCAGTGACTGACTGAACCTTACTGGGATCTACTGCTATACCCTCTCCTGATATAACATGCCCAAGAAATCCAACTTCCTTCAACCAAAACTCGCACTTGCTGAATTTGGCGTATAACTGGTGTTCCCTGAGCTTCTCGAGAACCAAACGCAAGTGTTCCGCGTGCTCCTCTTCATTCTTCGAGTATACCATAATATCCTCAATAAACACCACAACAAACTTGTCCAAATACTCCATGAACACCTTGTTCATCATGCTCATGAAATAGGCAGGGGCGTTAGTCAGTCCAAATGACATGACCGTATACTCATATAATCCATACCGTGTGGTAAATGCTGTCTTTGGTATATCCTTCTCTCGGATCTTCAATCGATGGTATCCTCGATCGTAGATCAATCTTGAAAACACCTTAGCTCCTTGCAACTGATCAAACAGATCATTAATCATCGGTAAGGGATACTTGTTCTTTATAGTTACTTCATTCAGAGCTCGATAATCAACAACCATCCTTAGGGATTTATCCTTCTTCTCCACCAAAAGTACTGGGGCTCCCCAGGGTGATGAACTTCTACGAATGTAACCTTTCTCCAATAGCTCCTTGATTTGCTTCTTAATTTCCTCCGGATCATTTGCGGGCATCCGGAGGGTCTCTTGGATATTGGCCCTGTGCACCGCAATAGTTCTATGAAACTTCGATGTCTCGATCCGGTGGCATGCCCGTAACTCCTCTGGAAAAACATCCGGATAATCCTTTACTACGTGTACTTCCTCCGCATAACTCCCGTGAGGGCATTCACTTGGCTCCTCCTAGGCACATGCCTAGATACATACTTAATCCTTTTTTCCCCTGGGGTGGTAAGATAAATTGACTTGCTAGCACAGTCAATACTTCCTCCATACTTTGACATCCAGTCCATACCTAATATCACATCCAATCCTTGCGACTCCAAGATAATTAGGTCAGACGGAAAACATGCGTGCCAATGATTAGGGGTATCTGGGTGCACCATCTGCTAGCCATGTACTCTGCTCCAAAGTAGCTCACTAAAATAGGGGTCCTAAGGGTTTGGGTTGGTAACTTAAACTTTTCCACAAATCCCTTGATATGTATGAATGCGATGCACCAAGATTTAAAAGAACAATAGCGGTAAATGACTAAACCAAAAAGCATTACCTATTACCGCGTCCGGCTGCTCTTCAACTTCCTCCACGTTAACGTGGTTCACTTGCCCTTTGTTGAATGGATTGGGCTTCTTCCCAGCGCTCCCATTTCCGTTTCCATTCTTTCCTTCAGGGCAGTCATTGGCATAGTGCCCTGTCTTCCCGCACTTAAAGCATATAACTTGACTTAAGTCCCTCTTGGCGGGTGTAGCTGGGTAGAGCGATTCTGGTTATTGTTGACTCCATTCCCATTCCCGTTCTTCGCACCATTTTGATTATGCGATCCTCCTCCAGTATGGTTATGTCCTCCATGGTTATGAACATGTCCTCCCGAGTTCGGGGTTAAGCGGGGCTTCTGGTGAGCTCCTGAGTTATACTTTCCTTGTCCATACTTCCTTTTACGGCTCTCATTCTGTTGTTGCTTTCCTTCAATCATTAGGGCCTTATCTACCAACTCCTGGTAGTTGTTGAAAGTTGCCACCATCAACTGCATACTCATCTCATCATTCAGCCCTTCCATAAACTTCTCTTGCTTCACGGCATCTGTGGCCACATCATCAGGGGCATAGCGTGATAACTTGCTAAACTCATCCACGTACTGGGCCACAGTACGGTTCCCCTGGCGTAAGTTGCGAAACTCACGCTTCTTTATCTGCATGGCTCCAGTTGAGACATGGGCCGTGCGAAAAGCTTGTTGGAACTGGTCCCAAGTGACATTGGCTATAGGAAAAGTAGCCGTGTAATTCTCCCACCATGCAGCTTTGGTCCATCCAATTGATGTGCGACAAAGCGCACCCTTTCAAGATCCGTGCATCCTGCGGTGGTTAACTCCTTCCAATACGGCGTAGCCAATCATCAAGAACTATTGGCTCGGTGCTACTGGAAAACACCGGCGGTTGTAGCCTCAGGAAACGGGTTAAATTATCCACTTGTGGGGGTTGTTGTTGGCATTGTTGTTGTTATTGTTGTTGCCCTGGTTCTGAACTAGCAATTGCATCAAGGCATTCTGCTGCTGGATCAACTGGGTGAGCTCCGGTGGGAAAACAAAACCGGGGTCACGTCTCGGAGGCATCTGAGGGTTTAGATGGAAGAGATTAGAATAGAAAGAGGTCTAGCGAGAAAACACTACCCACATGCACATGAGGCAAACACAAACATTCATTCAATCAAGCAAGGGCATACAAAACAGTCTAGGACTATCTGCATAGGTGCTCAACTACTACTAATTACATGGGGGAATACTACTATTATATGGTGGTCATCTAGAAATTTTGATCAGTGGAAGACTCCATGATGTCTGCTCCAGCTTCGTCTTCATAGTCATCATCACTTGGATCAGAGTCGGTGTCGTCGATGATGATGTAGTTGTCCCACAAGTGGGATCTTCTTCCTCTTCTTCCGGTGCTGGTCCTCCCATGAAGACTCCGATCTTCTTGACTAGGTCGTCATTCTTCTCCAGTAGGGTCTTGATTTCTTCCTCATATCCATCGCGTGTAAACTTGAGTTCTTCCTCCAGCTCGATGATCCTAGTTTTTGCCTTCTTCAAATCCATCATGTCTGCGCACATCTGGTTCTCCTGACGTCGAATGTGCTGGTTTAGCTCCTGGATGTAAGCTGCAATGGATCTATCCTTCTTGGTGCTGATTACTTCCCATTGCTCATCTCGGCGCCCACATATTTGATATATGGTGTCTTTAAGCTCCCGGTTGTAGACTTCTCCTATGCGTCCCATGGTGATGTGAGCTGCCATACTCTTTCCCAAACTCCAGGTTGGTGCATTGAAAACACACACTATGGGCTCCGTGATTGGCGCAAACGTCCTTCCGGGAACTAGAGCTTGAATCTTCCAGCGCTCTTCTTCTGGTAAAGTGGCGTTGTACGTCCTGGTGAAGCTTGGTATTCCAATATTCAGGTACCTAGTGACTTCCTTCAAGTGGCGTCCAAAAGGTGTGTCTTCATCCGGTTGTGCAAAACTGTTCTTCATCTCCGTCATCCTAAAGAGTGGAAAAATGGAGAGGAGTCAGAAATGAGTAGAGAAGAGTGACCTATGGTTTTATCTTAGTGGTCGTGTCCTACACTCAACGTGTGCTCTGATACCATCTTGTAGCGACCCGACCTCGGATGGTCAAGTCTCTCGTGTTTCGTGTCATCCTGGATCAAGAATGCCGACACACACAGTACTCGAAGGATTTATAACAGAGTAGCAATCACACACTTATTACATCGAATGTCTCAAAAGAGAACTTATTACAATAATATGGCTTAAGGCCATCTAATGCGATAACATGAAGGCTTGGAAGATAAAGTGAGTCCATCAACTCCAACGGCATAGCCGAAGCTGCACGGCAACGACCTATCGAACCTTACTCCTCGTCTGAAAAGTCTGCAACATAATATGTTGCAGCCCGAGAACGGGTCAGCACATGGAATATGCTGGCAATGTAACATAATAGAGCAATAACAAAAATATGCTAACACTACATGCATGTTTGGCTGGTGGAAAGCTCTCTGATTCTGATTTCTTGGAAAGCCAATTTTTCCCTACGTCAAAGGAATAAATTTTACTTTAACTATCATGGTGGTTGAAACATCATTGAGAAGGTATAACCCCAACTCAATCCCAATTAAAGTGATTAACAACCCAGCAATATTAATTTAGAGTGATGAGATACATGTGAATACTCAAGTACTAGATACTCAGAATTGTCCATAATCATGACACGGCTAACCATGATTGGATTGTACACTCTGCAGAGGTTTATGCACTTTTCCCCACAAGACTCGATCGCCTCCGTTGATTTCTCGTCTGCATGGTGTTTGAGAAACGGATGACCGAGACACTCTTTCGTAAACATTAACTCTCTACTCCGGGTAGACCATACCAAACCTACAAAACCCACTACCTGCTGATCCACCTCTTCAAGAGCTTCACGTAACTTACTCAACTATGCTAGAGCCCATAATAGCTTGTGGCTGCACACGGAAGTTTCTAGCATGAATAATCTCAGTTCCCTTTGAGCCTGTGTGGCGGTCCATAGGAAGATCACACGGGTACCCCGGGATTTCCAAAAAATAAAACAGACAACACTGGGTTCCCCAGGTGCCTCAATCCACCCAGATGTGTATTAAAGTTGCCACCTTAAGTTAACCATTAATTAACAATCTCACATCTGTCATGAATAACTCTCAAATCCAAACCACGTCTACGAGCATAGCATAGCAATATAAGCATAACGTAGAAGTAACTCCCAAGGGTTTGATAGTAACAGGGCAATAGGTTCCTACCTCATCATCTACTTCCCAACCCACAAATTAATGACATCGTAACCATGCAATGTTTGAGGGTTGAAACTAATGCATAAAAACTGGGTATGAAAAGAGTATGATCAAAGTGTTACTTGCCTTTTTGACGATCCGGGAATCCTAGAGACTCGTAGTAACACGCTTCGCACTCTTGGAATTCTATCGCAAACAAACAACAGCATACATAAGCAACAAGCAAAGATGCACAAACGAAACTTCAACTGAAAGAGGTTGACCGGAGAGTTCAACTTAAGAACTCCGGTTCACAAGAAGAATCAAACCAAACGGAGCAACGAAACTCAAACACCGAAAGAAACAAGATCCGTTTACTAATCTGAACTACGGTCAAATTTTACAGAGGCAAAAACTTGTTTGAGTTGGTTATTCGGAAAGAGGGTTTCGAGATGAAACTCCAGGCGCTTGAATCGCCTGATTCCGATAAACGAGCGAAAAGTTATACTAGTTCGAACATCGGATCAGAAATCGCGATCGGAATAATCGCGGAATAAATCCGATAAAAGAAAACGACGAACGGCTAAACGAACGAACGTTCGTTAGCAGAAACTAAACGACGAACACGTTCGTAAAAACGAACGAACGAGCGAACGCTCGCAAAACAAATAAACCGGAGAATAAAGCCGATCTATAAAGAAAAAAAACGAACTAGGGTTTTTCTAAAAAAACCGAAGGGGTTTTTCTTTAAAAAAAACGGTGGCGGGGCGGCTACCTCCGGCGAGGTCGTCCGGCGGGGCTCGGCGAGTGGCGCGGGGCTCGGCGAATGGCGCGGGGTGGCGGCGGGTGGCGACGACGGCGGCTAGAGGCGGCGGCGGCGACTCGGGCTGCCTCGGCTCGGGCTCGGGAGGCGACAGTGGTGGCGGTGGTGGTTTAGAGGCGGCTATATATATAGGTTGGGGGGGGGGGGTCCGACTTGGGGGAGGGGGCAAGGCGGCGGCGGCGGTGTCCGGGTCGGACGCGGCGGCGACGCTGAAGGCGGCGCGGCTCGGGCGGTTGGGCCCTTAGCCCAAGGGCTGGTCTTTTTTAAAACGTTTACTAAACTTATAAAAATCCTAGAAAAATAAATAAAAATCTAAAAATACCAAAACAAGTTTTCTCCGTCTAAATAAAATATTTAGAACATGATGAACTTTCTTGGCCCCTAAAATGCAATTTTTAAAACATGCAAATTTTTTTCTAGGGAAAATAAAATTCCAAATAAATCAAATAAAAACCAAATAATGATTTTAACATTTTTCCTCCGATATTTCAATTATTTTTGGAGAAGTCATATTATCTCCTCTCATTTATTATTTAAACATGAAATATTTTCCGGAGAGAAAATGATAAAAATCAAAATCCTTGTCTTCATTATTTGATAAAATTCAAATATGAAAATCGGAAAATCCCCAACTCTCTCCGAGGGTCCTTGAGTTGCTTAGGATTTCGAGGATTGCAAACGAAAATGCAATAAAATATGATATGCATGGATGACCTATGTATAACATGCCAAATTGAAAATTTGGGATGTTACAGGGGGCGTACGGGTGGGAGGCGCGGAGGGCGTGGAACGTCCGCTCCGCCTGTGACCGCGCCTCGTTGGCTGGCGACGCCAGTCCCCAAAGAAGACTGGCTAATCGGCACTGGTCCGCGCCCAAAGACTGCTGCGTCCTGCTCTGTCCTCGCCGCTGGAGGGGAACCAGGGGCAGCCTCACCGGGGGAAGAAGGTGGTTAACCGGGGAGGGAGGTGCGTGCGGCGGGGTGGGATGGCTCGCTGGGGGAGGGAGAGGTGCACAACGAGGGTGGGATGGCTCGTCGGGGAGGTAGAGGTCTTGTGGGGGTGGGATGGCTCATGGGGAGGGAGAGGTCTTGTGGCGGGGAGGAGAAAGTACTGAGGTCGGGGTGGGGAGGTGGCGGCGAGATCGGGGATCTGTTTTGGGATCCGGGCAGGTGTTGCCTGGTCGGGTCGGTCTCGGATTCAAAACTACCTTATATAGGGGCTTGCCTATTGTAGAATATTATTCTACAATCAGTTGTAGAATAGACCCACCCTATATATATATATATATATATATATATATATATATATATGTATATCATGAAGTGAATTCAACGAAACAGTTATGAAATAGAAGCAACATATATAGTAAACATAGTTAACAAATTTCATCGTACCAAAAGTAATTAACAAGAGCGCGGCACCATACATCTAATAGTTTCGTCGTACTGAGAGATTCGAAGTTTCGTCGTACAGAAAGTAACAAGTAACTAAACAGACACATTGTTTTTAAGCAGTGCACTCTTCCCATCTGTTCATATCCGGAAGGGTGGACCCAAGCTTAGTCAAAGGCGTCATGTCCTGATGCTGTAGGGCAATGCGGGTTCGGACGTCAGCTCCCGATATTGGGTCACCATAGAACATCCCATTCTCTTTGAGGACATCTTTCATGATGATGGACGCAATTTCTCTTGGATCCGTAGAAATCATTTTGAAGTCGATTATCCCAAGACGGCTCCAAAGGCTTCGCCCATCTCTGGATATGGGTATCGGATAAACATTTCATGCAAAGTGATTGCACATCCCTTCAGACTCCATCATTAGATGGATGCCGTAGAATCCATCATTCTCACTTCTTGCCGGTTCTTTGGATGCAATGAAGTCACTCTTTTGGCGAAACAAAGCCCGACCTTATTTGTTTTTATGCATTGGATGTAGCCACCCGCATGTCAAGCCCAGCATAGCTCATCCGTAACATACTTTATGTGTGTGTAATCTTTCTTCTGTATGTTCTTCGACGGGTCCAAAGATAGAGCGCGAGAGTAACGCGGGTAAAGAACATGAGAACGGTGTTGGGGAACGTAGTAATAATTCAAAATTTTCCTACATGTCACCAAGATCAATCTAGGAGATGCTAGCAACGAGAGAGAGAGAGAGAGAGAGTTCTTCTTCATACCCTTGAAGATCGCTAAGCGGAAGCGTTACAAGAACGCGGTTGATGGAGTCGTACTCGCGGCGATTCAAATCGCGGAAGATCCGATCTAGCGCCGAACGGACGGCGCCTCCGCGTTCAACACACGTACAGCCCGGGACGTCTCCTCCTTCTTGATCCAGCAAGGGGAGAGGAGAAGTTGAGGGAAAGCTCCAGCAGCACGACGGCGTGGTGGTGGTGGAGCTCGTGGTTCTCTAGCAAGGCTTCACCAAGCACTATGGAGGAGGAGGAGATGTTGGAGGAGGAGAGGGCTGCGCCAGGGAAGGGGTGCGACTGCCCTCTATCTCCCTCACTATATATAGGGGGAAGGGGGGTGGAGGAGGCGCCCTAGGGTTCCCTAGGGGAGGGGAGGCGGCCACAGGGGAAACCCTAGATGGGTTTGGGCGCCCCCACCCCTAGGAAACTTGTCCCCCCCAAGCCAGGAGGGGTGGCTGCCCTAGGGGCGGCGCCCCCACCTCTCCAGGTTACGTGAGAGGGGTTGGGAGGGGCGAACAGCCCCTTAGTGGGCTGGTGTGCCCCCTCTCTTTGGCCCATAAGGCCCCCCAACGCTTGTCGGGGCCTCCGAAACACCTTTCGGTCACGCTGGTCATCACCAGGTACTCCCAGAACAATTCCAGACTCCAATACCCTTCGTCCAATATATCGATCTTCACCTCGGACCATTCTAGAGTTCCTCGTCATGTCCGGGATCTCATCCGGGACTCCGAACAACCTTCGGTAACCACATACTATTTCTTATAACAACTCTAGTGTCACCAAACCTTAAGTGTGTAGACCCTACGGGTTCGGGAACCATGCAGACATGACCGAGACACCTCTCCGGCAATAACCAATAGTGGGACCTGGATACCCATATTGGCTCCCACATGTTCCACGATGATCTCATCGGATGAACCACAATGTCGGGGATTCAATCAATCCCGTATACAATTCCCTTTGTCTATTGGTATGTTACTTGCCCGAGATTCGATCGTCGGTATCCCAATACCTCGTTCAATCTCGTTACCGGCAAGTATCTTTACTCGTTCCGTAATGCATGATCCCGTGGCTATCTCATTAGTCACATTGAGCTCATTATGATGATTCATTACCGAGTGGGCCCAGAGATACCTCTCCGTCATACGGAGTGACAAATCCCAGTCTCGATTCGTGCCAACCCAACAGACACTTTCAGAGATACCTGTAGTGCACCTTTATAGCCACCCAGTTACGTTGTGACGTTTGGTACAGCCAAAGCATTCCTACGGTTTCCGAGATTTGCACAATCTCATGGTCTAAGGAAATGATACTTGACATTAGAAAAGCTCTTAGCAAACGAACTACATGATCTTGTGCTATGCTTAGGATTGGGTCTTGTCCATCACATCATTCTCCTAATGATGTGATCCCGTTATCAATGACATCCAATGTCCATGGTCAGGAAACCATAACCATCTATTGATCAACGAGCTAGTCAACTAGAGGCTCACCAGGGACATGTTGTGGTCTATGTATTCACACATGTATTACGGTTTCCAATTAATACAATTATAGCATGAACAATAGACAATTATCACGAACAAGGAAATACAATAATAACCATTTTATTATTGCCTCTAGGGCATATTTCCAACAGTCTCCCACTTGCACTAGAGTCAATAATCTAGTTCACATCACTATGTGATTGTAATGAATCCAACACCCATGGGGTGATACGTCTCCGTCGTATCTATAATTTTTTATTGTTCCATGCCAATATTATTCAACTTTTATATACTTTTGGCAACTTTTTATACTATTTTTTGGGACTAACATATTGATCTAGTGCTCGTGCAGTTCACATACATTGCATGTTTTTGTTTCAGAAACCCAATATCAAACGGAGTCCAAACGGGATAAAAACGGACGGAGAATTATTTTGGAATATTTGTGATTTTTGGGAGGAAGAATCAACGTGAGACGATGCCCGAGGTGGCCACGAGATAGGGGCCCACGCCCACTTAAAGAGGGCGCGGCCCCCACTCTCGTGGGTCACCCATAAGGCGGTTGACGCTCTTCTTTTGCCGCAAGAAAGCTAATTTTACGAGAAAAATCTGGGCGAAGGTTTCAATCCAATCGGAGTTACGGATCTCCAGATATAAATGAAACGGTGCGAGGGCAGAATTACGTAACGCAGTAAACAGAGAGATAGATCCAATCTCGGAGGGCTCTCGCCCTCCCAAGCCATGGGACCCAAGGACCAGAGGGAAACCCTTCTCCGTCTAGGGAGGAGGTCAAGGAAGAAGAAGAAGAAGGGCCTCCTCCCCTTGCTTCCGGTGGCGCCCGGAGCTGCCGGGGCCATCATCATCACCGCGATCTTCACCAACACCGCCGTCATCTTCACCAACATCTCCATCACCTTCCCCCTTCTATATTCAGCGGTCCACTCTCCCGCAACCCGCTGTACCCTCTACTTGAATATGGTGCTTCATGTTTCATATTATTATCCAATGATGTGTTGCAATCCTATGATGTCTGAGTAGATTTCTATTGTCCTATCAGTGATTGATGAATTGCTATGATTTGTTTGAGTTGCATGTTTTGTTATTGGTGCTGTCCTATTGTGCCCTTCGTGTCGCGCAAGCGTGAGGGATTCCCGCTGTTGGGTTTGCAATATGTTTATGATTTGTTATGGTGGGTTGCGTGAGTGACTGAAACACAAACCCGAGTAAGTAGGTTGTTTGCATATGGGATAAAAGGGGACTTGATGCTTTAATGCTATGGTTGGGTTTTACCTTAATGAATCTTTAGTAGTTGCGGATGCTTGCTAGAGTTCCAATCATAAGTGCATAGAATTCCAAGTAAGGGATGATATGTTAGCTTATGCCTATCCCTCAAATAGAATTGCAATAGTGATTACCAGTCTAGTAACATCGTCAATTGCTTAGGGGCAATTTCACAACTCCTACCACCACTTTTCCACACTCGCTTTATTTACTTTATTGCATCTTTATCTAAACAGGCCCTAGTTTATGTTTACGTGCTCTTTATTTTCTTGCAAACCTATCTTATCACGCCTACAAAGTACTTCTAGTTTCATACTTGTTCTAGGTAAAGCGAAAGTCAAGCG
This sequence comes from Aegilops bicornis, assembly GCA_021605145.1. Taxonomy (NCBI): domain Eukaryota; kingdom Viridiplantae; phylum Streptophyta; class Magnoliopsida; order Poales; family Poaceae; genus Aegilops; species Aegilops bicornis. The sequence goes on along the minus strand of CM038671.1, from coordinate 258,968,591 downwards.
TGCGTAGAGTTGTATCGGTGGTCGATAGAACTTGAGGGAATATTTATTCTACCTTTAGCTCCTCGTTGGGTTCGACACTCTTACTTATCGAATACTGTTGCGATCACGTATACTTGCGGGTTATCAAGACCTTTTTCTGGTGCCGTTGCCGGGGAGTTATAGCGTGGGGTGAATATTCTTGTGTGTGCTTGTTTGCTTTATCACTAAGTAATTTTTATTTGCTGTTCTTAGTTGTTTTCTATCATTAGTTATGGGTAGGAAACTCAAAATACCAAAAGAATTAGTTGTACCTACTGAACCAATGGTTGAAGAACCACTCAAAATCTATCACACTACTAAAGCTTTTTACTTGGATCATCTTTGATCCCTATGTGCTCGTGATGAAACCCCAACTAGCTTAGTTGAGGGCAAATCTTTAGATGAGCATGCTTGTTATGTGCGACACCGTATATCTGAAAAAGGGAAACTATTATGGGATCAAATTCAACGTTTGCAATGATATGCTTGGAATTTATGTGAAATATATGAGTTTACTTGTTGTTCTGAAGACCCTAAGAAACACCTACCCTATCAATGCTTGTTTAGTGATAATGGAATCGTATCTTCGTATGCTAAGGGTGTTTACAATTACTATGATGTTCAGCAAATTGAAGAATTTGTTGCTTTTAAGGGTGCTTTTGAAATTGCTTCTTTGATTGAAAAGTATGATGCTACTCTTTACAAATCTGAAAGTTCTGCCATACTTGAATATTGTTATGATAATTATGCTTCTAATGCCTATGTTAAACCATATATTGAGAAATTCTCCGCTGTCCAAGAAGAGATTAATATTTTGCAGGAAGCTATGAAAGAAGAAATTGATGAAACAATGAGCTCATTGGATGAAAAAGATGATGAGGAGAGCGAAGAACAGAAGGAGGTAGAGCGGATTAGCTACCCGTGCCCACCTTCTAATGGGAGTAACCCTCCAACTCATACATTATTTAATTCCCCTTCGTGCTTACCGAAGGATGATTGCTATGATGATTGCTATGATCCCTTGAATTTGTTTGAAATATCCCTTTTTGATGATGCTTGCTATGCTTGTGGCCAAGATGCCAATATGAATTATGCTTATGGAGATGAACTTGCTATAGTTCCTTATGTTAAACATGAAATTGTTGCTATTGCACCCACGCATGGTAATCCTATTATCTTTTTGAATTCTCCAAACTACGCTATAGCGGAGAAGTTTGTACTTACTAAGGATTATATTGATGGGTTGTGTTTTACTACTTTACATGATGATTTTAATAGATATAATATGCATGTGCTTGCTGCTCCTACTTGCAATTATTATGAGAGAGGAACTACATCTCCGCCTCGTTATGTTTCCAACACGATGAAATTGCAAGAAACTGCTTATACTATGCATTGGCCTTTACTTGGTGTGCATGAATTGTTCTTTTATGACGTGCCGATGCATAGGAAGAGAGCTAGACTTCGTTGTTGCATGATATATGTTACTTTGTGCTCACTACTAAATTACAAATCATTGTTAATTAAAATTGGCTTTGATATACCTTGGGATCCAGGTGGATCCATTACTTGAGCACTAAATGCCTAGCTTAATGGCTTTAAAGAAAGCGCTGCCAGGGAGACAACCCGGAAGTTTTAGAGAGTCATTTATTTCTTTTGAGTGCTTTTATATAGTTTAAAAACACAAAAATAAAGAGGGGAACCCAAAACTTTTTCAAAAAGAAAAGTGAAAGTGAGAGAGACGAGCATTATGAAAGTGGGGGACGTCCTTGAACTTTGTTCATGCCCATGGGAACTTTGTGAATATTAATTACAGAAAATTTCAATAAAAATAATTATCCCCTTGTACAATTCCATTGTATTATAAAAATAATGTGCCAAGGTTTGCCTTTAGGATGTTTACAATGCTTGTTGGTTTGTACGGTGCAGGACAAAAACTTTGGCTGTAGTGCGTGATTTTACATTTTTAACTGGAACGTCAATTGGTTCTGATTCCTTTTTAACTGTATTTCTATACAAATTTTTATTTTTCCTAATTTTGGTAGAATTTTTGGGGTACCATAAGTATTGTGATTGTTCAGATTGCTACAGACTGTTCTGTTTTTGACAGATTCTGTTTTTGATGCATTGTTTGCTTGTTTTGATGAATCTATCAATTTATATTAGTGGATTAAGCCATGGAATAGTTATACTACAGTAGACACAATGCAAAAACAAGATATGAATTGGTTTGCTATAGTACTTAGAGTGGTGATTTGCTTTATTATACTAACGGATCTTACCGAAGTTTTTACATTGAAGTTTTGTGTGGATGTAGTGTCTAATCGAGGATGTCTCGATATGAGGAAAAGGAAGAGAGGCAAGAGCTCAAGCTTGGGGATGCCCGAGGCACCCCAAGTAAATATTAAAGGAGACTCAAGCGTCTAATCTTGGGGATGCCCCGGAAGGCATCCCCTCTTTCTTCCACAAGTATCGATATGTTTTCGAATTCATTTCGTTCATGCATTATGTGCAAGTCTTGGAGCGTCTTTTGCATTTAGTTTTCACCTTTCTTTTATGCACCATTCTGGTATGAGATAGTCCTTGGTTGATTTATAGAATGCTTCATGTGCTTCACTTATATCATTTGAAGTTTGGATTGCCTGTTTCTCTTCACATAGAAAACCGCCATTTGTAGAATGCTCTTTTGCTTCACTTATAATTGTTAGAGCGTGGGCATATCTTTTGTAGAAAGAATTAAACTCTCTTGCTTCACTTATATCTTTTTAGAGAGATGACAGGAATTGGTCATTCACATGGTTAGTCATAAAATCCTACATAAACTTGTAGATCGCTGAATATGATATGTTTGATTCCTTGCAATAGTTTTGCGATATAAAGGTGGTAATATTAGAGTCATGCTAGTGGGTGGTTGTGGATTGTAGAGACACTTGTGTTGAGGTTTGCAAGTCCCGTAGCATGCACGTATGGTAATCATTGTGTGACCAATTTGAAGCATGGGGTGTTTCTTTGATTGTCTTCCTTATGAGTGGTGGTCGGGGACGAGTGATGGTCTTTTCCTACCAATCTATCCCCCTAGGGGCATGCGTAGTAGTACTTTGCTTCGAGGGCTAATAAACTTTTGCAATAAGTATATGAGTTCTTTATGACTAATGTGAGTCCATGGATTATACGCACTTTTACCTTTCCATCATTGCTAGCCTCTTGATTGCCGTGCATTGCCCTTTCTCACCTCGAGAGTTGGTGCAAACTTCACGGTGCATCCAAACCCCGTGATACGATACGCTCTATCACACATAAGCCTTATTATATCTTCCTCAAAACAGCCACCATACCTACCTATCATGGCATTTCCATAGCCATTCCGAGATATATTGCCATGCAACTTCCATCATCATCATATTCATGACTAGAGCATTCATTTTCATATTGCTTTGCATGATCGTAAGATAGCTAGCATGATGTTTTCATGGATTTTCCGTTTTTTTGATGTCATTGCTACGCTAGATCATTGCACATCCCGGTACACCGCCGGAAGCATTCATATAGAGTCATATATTGTTCCAGTATCGAGTTGTAATATCGAGTTGTAAGTAAATAAAAGTGTGATGATCATCATTATTAGAGCATTGTCCCCAAAAAGAAAAAAAAGGAAAGGCCAAAGAAAAAAAAGAAAAAGAAGAAAAAAAAGGAAAAAAAGAAAATAAATAAAAAGGGGCAATGTTACTATCTCTTTTTCCACACTTGTGCTTCAAAGTAGCACCATGTTCTTCATGTAGTGAGTCTCATATCTTGTGCTTCAAAGTAGCACCATGTTCTTCATATAGATTGTCTCCTATGTTGTCACTTTCATATACTAGTGGGAATTTTCATTATAGAACTTGGCTTGTATATTCCAACGATGGGCTTCCTCAAATGCCCTAGGTCTTCATGAGCAAGCAAGTTGGATGCACACCCACTTAGTTTCTTTTGTTGAGCTTTCATACACTTATAGCTCTTAATGCATCCGTTGCATGGCAATCCCTACTCCTCGCATTGACATCAATTGATGGGCATCTCCATAGCCCGTTGATTAGCCGCGTCGATGTGAGACTTTCTCTTTTTTTGTCTTCTCCACATAACCTCCATCATTATATTCTATTCCACCTATAGTGCTATATCCATGGCTTGCGCTCATGTATTGTGTGAGGGTTGAAAAAGCTGAAGCGCGTTTAAAAGGATGAACCAATTGCTCGGCTTGTCATCGGGGTTGTGCATGATGGGGGCATTTTGTGTGATGAAAATGAAGCATGGCCAAACTGTATGATTTTGTAGGGATAAGCTTGCTTTGGCCTTGTTGTTTTGAAAAGACATGATTGCTTTAATTGTACACTCGAAGTATTATTATTTTTATGTCAAATGATAGACTATTGCTTTGAATGACTCGTGTCTTAATATTCATGCCATGATTAGACATATGATCAAGATTATGCTAGGTAGCATTCCACATCAAAAATTATCTTTTTTATCATTTACCTACTCGAGGACGAGCATGAATTAAGCTTGGGGATGCTGATACGTCTCCGTCGTATCTATAATTTTTAATTGTTCCATGCCAATATTATTCAAATTTTATATACTTTTGGCAACTTTTTATACTATTTTTTGGTACTAACATATTGATCCAAAGGCTCAAAGGCCGCCTCGTTCTGTTGCATGTTTTTTGTTTCGCAGAAACACAATATCAAACGGAGTCCAAACGGGATAAAAACGGACGGCGAATTATTTTGGAATATTTGTGATTTTTGGGAGGAAGAATAAACGCGAGACAATGCCCGAGGTGGCCATGAGATAGGGGCCCACGCCCACTTAAAGAGGGCGCGCCCCCCACTCTCGTGGGTCACCCGTAAGGTGGTTGACGCTCTTATTTTGTCGCAAGAAAGCTAATTTTACGAGAAAAATCTGGGCGAAGTTTTCAATCCAATCGGAGTTACGGATCTCCAGATATAAAGGAAACGGTGCCAGGGCAGAATTACGTAACGCAGAAGCAGAGATAGATCCAATCTCGGAGGGGCTCTCGCCCCTCCCAAGCCATGGGATCCAAGGACCAGAGGGGAAACCCTTCTCCCGTCTAGGGAGGAGGTCAAGGAAGAAGAAGAAGAAGGGGGCCTCTCTCCCCCTTGCTTCCGATGGCGCCGGAGCGCTGCCGGGGGCCATCATCATCACCGCGATATTCATCAACACCGCCGTCATCTTCACCAACATCTCCATCACCTTCCCCCTTCTATGTTCAGCGGTCCACTCTCCCGCAACCCGCTGTACCCTCTACTTGAACATGGTGCTTTATGCTTCATATTATTATCCAACGATCTGTTGCCATCCTATGATGTCTGAGTAGATTTCTATTATCCTATCGGTGATTGATGAATTGCTATGATTGGTTTGAGTTGCATGTTTTATTATTGGCGCTGTCCTATTATGCCCTCCGTGTCACGCAAGCGTGAGGGATTCCCGCTTTAGGGTTTGCAATATGTTTATGATTTTCTTATGGTGGGTTGCGTTTGTGACTGAAACACAAACCCGAGTAAGTAGGTTGTTTGCATATGGGATAAAAGGGGACTTGATGCTTTAATGCTATGGTTGGATTTTACCTTAATGAATCTTTAGTAGTTGCGGATGCTTGCTAGAGTTCCAATCATAAATGCATAGAATTCCAAGTATGGGATGATATGTTAGCTTATGCCTCTCCCTCAAATAGAATTGCAATAGTGATTACCGGTCTAGTAACATAGTCAATTGCTTAGGGGCAATTTCAAAACTCCTACCACCACTTTTCCACACTCGCTTTATTTACTTTATTGCATCTTTATCTAAACAGCCCCTAGTTTATGTTTATGTGCTCTTTATTTTCTTGCATACCTATCCTATCACGCCTACAAAGTACTTCTAATTCCATACCTGTTCTAGGTAAAGCGAAAGTCAAGCGTGCATAGAGTTGTATCGGCGGTCGATAGAACTTGAGGGAATATTTATTCTACCTTTAGCTCCTCGTTGGGTTCGACACTCTTACTTATCGAAAACTGTTGCGATCCCGTATACTTGCGGGTTATCATGGGGTTTGTTCATATCTCGCTTGTGAGAGAGGTTATTAGTCAACGGGTCTGAACCTTTCAGATCCTTGTGTGCTATTCAAATCTCTATGTCATCTGTAGATGCAGCTACCACGCGCTACTTGGAGCTATTCCAAATAACTGATCTACTATACGAATCCGGTTTACTACTCAGAGTCATCCGGATTAGTGTCAAAGTTTGCATCGATGTAACCCTTTACGACGAACTCTTTTACCACCTCCATAATCGAGAAAATTCCTAGTCCACTAGTTACTAAGGATAAGTTCGACCACTGTCATGTGATCCATTCCTGGATCACTCTTGTACCCCTTGACTGACTCATGGCAAGGCACACTTCTGGTGCGGTACACATCATAGCATACTGTAGAGCCTACGTCTAAAGCATAGGGTACGACCTTCGTCCTTTCTCTCTCTTCTGCCGTGGTCAGGTCTTGAGTCTTACTCAATACTCACACCTTGTAACACAGCTAAGAACTCCTTTTTTGCTGATCTATTTTGAACTCCTTCAAAATCTTGTCACGGTATGTATTCATTTGAAAGTACTATTAAGCCGCTTTTTATCTATCCTTATAGATCTTGATGCTCAATGTTCAAGTAGCTTAATCCAGGTTTTCCATTGAAAACACTTTTCAAATAACCTCAGATATGCTTTCCAGAAATTCTACATCATTTACGATCAACAATATGTTAACAACATATACTCATCAAAAATTCTATAGTGTTCCCACTCACTTCTTTGGAATTACAAGTTTCTCATAAACTTTGTATAAACCCAAAATCTTTGATCATCTCATCAAAGCGTACATTCCAACTCTGAGATGCTTACTCCAGTCCTTAGAAGGATTGCTGGAGCTTTGCATACTTGTTAGCATCTTTCAGGATTGACAAAACCTTTTGGTTGTATCACATACAACCTTTCCTCAAGAAAATCGTCGAGGAAACAATGTTTTGACATCCTATCTGCAAGATTTCATAAATAATGCAGTAATTGCTAATATAATTCCAACAGACTCTTAGCATCACTACGAGTGATAAAGTCTCATCGTAGTCAACTCCTTGAACTTGTCGGAGAACATCTTAATGACAAGTCGAGCTTTCTTAATGGTGACACTTACCATCATTGTCCGTCTTCCTTTTAAAATCCATCTGCACCCAACAGCCTTACGACCATCAAGTAGTTCTTCCAAAGTATATACTTTGGTTTTATACATGGATCCTCTCTCGAATTTTATGGTCTCGAGCCATTCGTTGGAATCCGGGCCCAACATCGTTTCTCCATAGCTCGTAGGTTCATTGTTGTCTAGCAACATGACTTCCAAGACAGGATTACATACCTTTCTGAAGTAGTACGCATCCTTGTCGCCTACGAGGTTTGGTAGTGACTTGATCCGAAGTTTCATGATCACTATCATAAGCTTCCACTTCAATTGGTGTAGATGCCACAGGAACAACTTCATGTGCCCTTCTACACACTAGTTGAAGTGACAGTTCAATAACCTCATCAAGTCTCCACCATCCTCCCACTCAATTCTTTCGAGAGAAACTTTTCCTCGAGAAAGGACCCGTTTCTAGAAACAATCACTTTTGCTTCCGGATCTGAAATAGGAGGTATACCCAACTGTTTTGGGTATTCTATGAAGATTCATTTATCCGCTTTGAGTTCGAGCTTATTAGCCTGAAACTTTTTCACATAAGCGTCGCAGCCCCAAACTTTTAAGAAACGACAGCTTAGGTTTCTCTAAACCATAGTTCGTACGGTGTCGTCTCAATGGAATTGCGTGGTGCCCTATTTAAAGAGAATGTGGTTGTCTCTAATGCCTAACCCATAAATGATAGTGGTAATTCGATAAGAGACATCATGGTATGCACCATATCCAATAGGGTGCGATTATGATGTTCGGACACACCATCACACTATGGTGTTCCAGTGTATTAGTTGTGAAACAATTTCCACAATGTCTTAATTGTGTGCCAAACTCGTAACTCAGATATTCATCTCTATGATCATATCATAGACATTTTATCCTCTTGTCACGACAATCTTCAACTTCACTATGAAATTACATAAACCTTTCAATAATTTAGACTTGTGTTTCATCAAATAATTATACTTATCATCTACTCAAATCATCTGTGAAGTAAGAACATAATGATATCCACTGCGTGCCTCGGCACTCATTGGACTGCACACATCAAAATGTATTACTTCCAACAAGTTGCTTTCTTGTCCCATCTTACTGAAAACGAGGCCTTTCAGTCATCTTGCCCATGTGGTATGATTTGCATGTCTCAAGTGATTCAAAATCAAGTGAGTCCAAACGATCCATCTGTATGGAGTTTCTTCATGCATATCTACCAATAGACATGGTTCACATGTCTCAATATTTTCAAAAACGAGTGAGTCCAAAGATCCATCAACATGGAGCTTCTTCATGCGTTTTATACCAATATGACTCAAATGGAAGTGCCACAAGTATGTGGTACTATCATTACTATCTTATATCTTTTGGCATGAACATGTGTATCACTACGATCGAGATTCAATAAACCATTCATTTTAGGTGCAAGACCATTGAAGGTATTATTCAAATAAACAGAGTAACCATTATTCTCCTTAATTGAATAACCGTATTGTGATAAACATAATCCAATCATGTCTATGATCAACGCAAACACCAAAGCAAACAACATTTATCTGGGTTCAATACTAATCCCGAAGGTAGAGGCAGCGTGCGATGGTGATCATATCATCCTTGGAAACATTTCCAACACACATCGTCACCTCACCCTTAGCTAGTCTCCGTTTATTCTGTAGCTTTTGTTTCGAAAGTTACCAATGTTAGCAATCGAACCCTATCTAATACCCATGTGCTACTAGGAGTACTAGTAAGGTACACATCAATAACACATATATCAAATATACTTTTGTTGACCTTACTAGCCTTCCCATCTACCAAGTATCTAGGGTAGTTCTGTTTAAGTGACCGTTCCCCTCATTACAGAAGCACTTAGTCTCGGGTTTGGGTTCAACCTTGGGTTTCTTCAATAGAGCAGCAACTGATTTGCCGTTTCATGAAGTATCTCCTTCTTTCCCTTGCCCTTCTTGAAACTAGTTGTTTTACTAACCATCAACAATTGTTGCTCCTACTTGATTTCTACTTTCGTGGTGTCAAACATCGCGAGTTGCTCAAGGATCATCATGTCTATCCCTGATATGTTATAGTTCATCACGAAGCTCTAATAGCTTGGTGGCAGCGACTATGGAGAACCATCACTATCTCATCTGGAAGATTAACTCCCTCGATTCAAGTGATTGTAGTACTCAGACAATCTGAGCACATGCTCAACGATTGAGCTTTTCTCCCTTAGTTTGCAGGCTTAAGAAACTTGTCAGAGGTCTCATACCTCTTGATGTGGGCACTAGTCTGAAATCCCAATTTCAGTCTTTGGAACATCTCATACGTTCTGCGACGTTTCAAAACCGTCTTTGGTGCCACAATTCTAAACCGTTAGCATTACGCACTGAACTATCACATAGTCATCAAAACGTGTATGTCAGATGTTTCGCAACATCTACAGATGACGCTCAAGGTTCAACACACCGAGTAGTGCATTAAGGACATAAGCCTTCTGCGCAGCAATGAGGATAATCCTCAGTTGACGGACCCAGTCCGCATAATTTCTACTATCAACTTTCAACTAAATTTTCTCTAGGAACATATCTTAAACAGTAGAACTAAAGCATAAGCTACGACATAATTTGCAAAGACCTTTTGACTATGTTCATGATAATTAAGTTCATCTGGTTATTTAATGAACTCCCACTTAGATAGACATCCCTCTAGTCATCTAAGTGATACATGACCCGAGTCAACTAGGCCCTGTCCGATCATCACGTGAGACGGATTAGTCATCATCGGTGAACATCTTCATGTTGATCGTATCTACTATACGACTCATGTTCGACCTTTCGGTCTCTTGTGTTCCGAGGCCATGTCTGTACATGCTAGGCTCGTCAAGTCAACCTAAGTGTTTCGCATGTGTAAATCTGGCTTACACCCGTTGTATGCGAATGTTAGAATATATCACACCCGATCATCACGTGGTGCTTCGAAACAACGAACCTTCGCAATGGTGCATAGTTAGGGGGAACACTTTCTTGAAATTTTAGCGAGGGATCATCTTATTTATGCTACCGTCGTTCTAAGCAAATAAAATGTAAACATGACAAACATCACATGCAAATCATAAAGTGACATGATATGGCCAATATCATCTTGCGCCTTTTGATCTCCATCTTCGAGGCGCGGCATGATCACCTTCGTCACCGACATGACACCATGATCTCCATCTTCATGATCTCCATCATCATGTCTTCATGAAGTTGTCTCGACAACTATTACTTCTACTACTAGGGCTAACGGTTAGCAATAAAGTAAAGTAATTACATGTCGTTTTTCATTGACACGCAGGTCATACAATAAATTAAGACAACTCCTATGGCTCCTGCCGGTTGTCATACTCATCGATATGCAAGTCGTGATTCCTATTACAAGAACATGATCAATCTCATACATCACGTATATATAATTCATCACATCCTTTTGGCCATATCACATCACATAGCATACCCTGCAAAAACAAGTTAGACGTCCTCTAATTGTTGTTGCATGTTTTACGTGGCTGCTATGGGTTTCTAGCAAGAACGTTTCTTACCTACGCAAAGCCACAACAGTGATATGCCAATTGCTATTTACCCTTCATAAGGACCCTCTTCATCGAATCCAATCCGACTAAAGTGGGAGAGACAGACACCCGCTAGCCACCTTATGCATCAAGTGCATGTCAGTCGGTGGAACCTGTCTCACGTAAGAGTACGTGTAAGGTCGGTCCGGGCCGCTTCATCCCAAAATGCCGCCGAATCAAGATAAGACTAGTAACGGTAAGCAAATTGAACAAATCATCGCCCACAACTACTTTGTGTTCTACTCGTGCATAGAATCTACGCATAGACCTAGCTCATGATGCCACTGTTGGGGAACGTAGTAATAATTCAAAATTTTACTACGTGTCACCAAGATCAATCTAGGAGATGCTAGCAACGAGAGAGAGAGAGAAAGTGCTTATTCATACCCTTTAAGATCGCTAAGTGGAAGCGTTACAAGAATGCGGTTGATGGAGTCGTACTCGCGGCGATTCAAATCGCGAAAGATCCGATCTAGCGCCGAACGGACGGGCGCCTCCGCTCAACACACGTACAGACCAAGGACGTCTCCTCCTTCTTGATCCAGCAAGGGGAGAGGAGAAGTTGAGGGAAAGCTCCGGCAGCACGACGGCGTGGTGGTGGTGGAGCTCGTGGTTCTCCGGCAGGGCTTCGCCAAGCACTATGGAGGAGGAGGAGATGTTGGAGGAGGAGAGGGCTGCGCCAGGGAAGTGGTGCGGCTGCCCTCTATCTCCCTCACTATATATAGGGGGAAGGGGTGGAGGAGGCGCCCTAGGGTTCCCTAGGGGAGGGGCGGCGGCCACAGGGGAAACCCTAGATGGGTTTGGGCGCCCCTGTTGGAAATATGCCCTAGAGGCAATAATAAAAGGATTATTATTATATTTCCTTGTTCGTGATAATTGTCTTTTATTCATGCTATAATTGTATTATCCGGAAATCGTAAAACACGTGTGAATACTTAGACCACAACATGTCCCTAGTGAGCCTCTAGTTGACTAGCTCGTTGATCAACAGATAGTCATGGTTTCCTGACTATGGACATTGGATGTCGTTGATAACGGATCACATCATTAGGAGAATGATGTGATGGACAAGACCCAATCCTAAGCATAGCACAAGATCGTGTAGTTCGTTTTGCTAGAGCTTTTCCAATGTCAAGTATCTCTTCCTTAGACCATGAGATCGTGTAACTCCCGGATACCGTAGGAGTGCTTTGGGTGTACCAAACGTCAAAACGTAACTGGGTGCCTATAAAGGTGCACTACAGGTATCTCCGAAAGTGTCTGTTGGGTTGACACGGATCAAGACTGGGATTTGTCACTCCGTATTACGGGGAGGTATCACTGGGCCCACTCGGTAGTGCATCATCATAATGAGCTCAAAGTGACCAAGTGTCTGGTCACGGGATCATGCATTACGGTACAAGTAAAGTGACTTGCCGGTAACGAGATTGAACGAGGTATTGGGATGCCGACGATCGAATCTCGGGCAAGTAACATACCGTCTGACAAAGGGAATAGTATACGGGGTTGCTTGAATCCTTGACATCATGGTTCATCCGATGAAATCATCGAGGAGTATGTGGGAGCCAACATGGGTATCCAGATCCCGCTGTTGGTTATTGACCGGAGAGCCGTCTCGGTCATGTCTCATGTCTCCCGAACCCGTAGGGTCTACACATAAGGTTCGGTGACGCTTAGGGTTATTAGGAAGACTTGTATGTGATTACCGAATGTTGTTCGAGTCCGGATGAGATCCCGGACGTCACGAGGAGTTCGGAATGGTCTGTAGGTGAAGATTTATATATGGGAAGTTGTCATACGGACACCGGAAAGTTTCGGGTCATATCAAGATTGTACCGGTGCCACGAAGAGGTTCCGGCTCCACCGGAGGGGCCACCTCTCGGAGGGCCTCATGGGCCGCAGGCAGGGAACCAGCCCCTGGAGGGCTGGGCGCCCCCTGGGCCCATGCGCCTAGGGTTGGGGAGGAACCCTAGTGGGGCGCCCCTTTGCTTGGGGGCAAGCCCCCTCCCTGCCGCCGCCTCTAAATCTCATCTAGAGGGGCTGGCCCCTTCCCTCTTCCCCTATAAATAGAGGCGAGGGAGGGCTGAAACCTGATCAAAGGCGCAGCCCTCCCTCCCAACACCTCTCCTCCTCCGCTGAGTGCTTGGCGAAGCCACAGCCGAGTATCGCCTCTCCACCATCATCACGCCGTCATCCTGCTGCTGGAGCCTTCTTCCTCAACCTCTCCTTCCCCCTTGCTGGATCAAGAAGGAGGAGACATTGTCTGTTCCGTACGTGTGTTGAACGCGGAGGTGCTGTCCGTTCGGCACTTGGTCATCGGTGATTTGAATCACGGCGGGTACGACTCCATCATCACCGTTCCCTTGAACGCTTCCGCACGCGATCTACAAGTGGTATGTAGATGCAATCTCTCTCCTATGACTCGTTGCTTAGATGAACTCATAGATGGATCTTGGTGAAACCGTAGGAAAAATTTAATTTTCTGCAACGTTCACAACAGTGGCATCATGAGCTAGGTCTATGCGTAGTTCTCTATTGCACGAGTAGAACACAATTTTGTTGTGGGCGTAGATCTTGTCAACTTGCTTGCCGCTACTAGTCTTTTCTTGCTTCAACGGTATTGTGGGATGAAGCGGCCCGGACCGACCTTACACGTACGCTTACGTGAGAGAGGTTCCACCGGTGACATGCACTAGTTGCATAAGGTGGCTAGCGGGTGTCTGTCTCTCCTACTTTAGTTGGAGCGGATTAGATGAAAAGGGTCCTTATGAAGGGTAAATAGAAGTTGACAAAATCACGTTGTGGTTATTCGTAGGTAAGAAAACATTCTTGCTAGAACCCAATTGCAGCCACGTAAAAGATGCAACAACAATTAGAGGACGTCTAACTTGTTTTTGCAGCAATTGTCACGTGATGTGATATGGCCAGAAGTTGTGACGAATGATGAATGATATATTGTGATGTATGAGATCATGTTCTTGTAATAGGAATCACGACTTGCATGTCGATGAGTATGACAACCGCAGGAGCCATAGGAGTTGTCTTTATTTTTTGTATGACATGCGTGTCATTGAAGAACGCCATGTAAGTTACTTTACTTTATTGCTAAACGCGTTAGCCATAGAAGTAGAAGTAGTCATTGGCGTGACAACTTCATGAAGACACGATGATGGAGATCATGATGATGGAGATCATGGTGTCATGCCGGTGACGAAGATGATCATGGAGCCCCGAAGATGGAGATCGAAGGAGCTATATGATATTGGCCATATCATGTCACTACTTTATATAATTGCATGTGATGTTTATTATGTTTGTGCATCTTGTTTACTTAGAACGACGGTAGTAAATAAGATGATCCTTAGAATAATTTCAAGAAAGTGTTCCCCTAACTGCACCGTTGCTAAAGTTAAATGCGTTTCGAAGCACCACGTGATGATCGAGTGTGATAGATCATTACGTTCACATACAAGGGTGTAAGACAGTTTTACACATGCATAAACACTTAGGGTTAACTTGACGAGCCTAGCATGTACAGACATGGCCTCGGAACACAAGAGACCGAAAGGTCGAACATGAATCGTATGGAAGATACGATCAACATGGAGATGTTCACCGATGATGACTAGTCCGTCTCACGTGATGATCGGACACGGCCTAGTCGAATCGGATCATGTAACACTTAGATGACTAGAGGGATGTCAAATCTGAGTGGGAGTTCATTAAATAATTTGATTAGATGAACTTAATTATCATGAACATTAGTCTAAAATCTTTGCAAAATGTCTTGTAGATCAAATGGCCAACGCTCATGTCACCATGAACTTCAACGCGTTCCTAGAGAAAACCAAGCTGAAAGACGATGGCAACAACTATTCGGACTGGGTCCTAACCCGAGGATCATCCTCATAGCAGCCAAGAAACAATATGTCCTAGAAGCACCGCTTAGGTGAAGCACCCATCCCGAAGAACCAAGACATTATGAATGCTTGGCTGTCTCGTCTTGATGATTACTCCCTCGTTCAGGCGGCATGCTTTACAGCTTAGAACCGGGCTCCAAAAGCGCTTTGGAGCAACACGGAGCATATGAGATGTTCGAGGAGCTGAAAATGGTTTTCCAAGCTCATGCCCGGGTCGAGAGATATGAAGTCTCCGACAAGTTCTATAGTTGTAAGATGGAGGAAAACAGTTCTGTCAGTGAGCACATACTCAAAATGTCTGGGTTGAACAACCGCCTGTCCCAGCTGGACATTAACCTCCCGGACGAGGCGGTCATTGAAAGAATCCTTCAGACGCTCCCACCAAGCTACAAGAGCTTTGTGATGAACTAAAATATGAAGGGATGGTGAAGACCATTCCTGAAGTATTCTCAATCTTTGAAGTCGTGAGAGGTTGAAATCAAGAAAGAACATCAAGTGTTGATGGTCAATAAAACGACTAAGTTCAAAAGGGCAAGGGTAAGAAGAACTTCAAGAAGGACGGCAAAGATGTTGCGCCGCCTAAACAAGTTGCCGAGAAGAAGTCAAAGAATGGACCCAAGCCCGAGACAGAGTGCTTTTATTGCAAGGGAAGGGTCACGGAAGCGGAACTGCCCCAAATACTTAGCGGACAAGAAGGCCGGCAACACTAAAGGTATATTTGATATACATGTAATTGATGTGTACCTTACCGATTACTGTGTAGTAACTCCTGGGTATTTGATACCGTGCCGTTGCTCATATTTGTAACTCACAGCAGGAGCTGCGGAATAAACGGAGATCGAAGGGCGACGAGGTGACAATGCGCGTCGGGGAATGGTTCCAAGGTCGATGTGATCGCCGTCGGCACGCTACCTCTACATTTACCTACGGGATTAGTTTTAAACCTCAATAATTGTTATTTAGTGCCAAGTTTGAGCATGAACATTGTATCGAGGATCTCGTTTAATGCGAGATGGCTACTCATTTAAATCCGAGAATAATGGTTGTTCTATTTATATGAGAGATATGTTTTATGGTCATGCTCCGATGGTCAATGGTTTATTCTTAATGAATCTCGAACGTAATATTACACATATTCATAGTGTGAATACCAAAAGATGTAAAGTTGATAACGATAGTCCCACATACTTGTGGCACTGCCGCCTTGGTCACATTGGTGTCAAGCGCATGAAGAAGCTCCATTCTGATGGACTTTTAGAGTCTCTCAATTATGTTGACACATGCGAACCATGCCTTATGGGCAAAATGACCAAGACTCCGTTCTCCGGAACAATGGAGCGAGCAACCAACTTATTGGAAATCATACATACCGATGTGTGCGGTCCAATGAGCGTTGAGGCTCGCGGAGGATATCGTTATGTTCTCACTCTCACTGATGACTTGAGTAGATATGGGTATGTCTACTTGATGAAACACAAGTCTGAGACCTTTGAAAAGTTCAAGGAATTTCAGAAAGAGGTAGAGAATCAACGTGACCGAAAAATAAAGTTCTTACGATCAGATCGTGGAGGAGAATATTAAAGTCACGAAAGTGGTACACACTAAAGGAAATGTGGAAACGTTTCACAACTCATGCCGCTGGAACACCTCGGTAACGGTGTGTCCGAACGTCGTGTCGCACTCTATTGGATATGGTGCGATCTATGATGTCTCTTACCGATTTACCGCTATCATTTTGGAGATACGCTCTAGAGACAGCTACATTCACTTTAAATAGGGCACCGTCTAAATCCGTTGAGACGACACCGTATGAATTATGGTTTGGGAATAAACCTAAGCTGTCGTTTCTAAAAGTTTGGGGATGCGATGCTTATGTCAAGAAACTTCAACCTGAAAAGCTCGAACCCAAGTCGGAAAAATGCGTCTTCATAGGATACCCTAAGGAAACCATTGGGTATACCTTCTACCTTAGATCCAAAGGCAAGATCTTTGTTGCCAAGAACGGATCCTTCTGGAAAAAGAGTTTCTCTCGAAGGAGTAAGTGGGAGGAAAGTAGAACTTCGATGAAGTACTACCTATTGAACCGGAAAGTAGTGCAGCTCGGGAAAATGTTCCTGTGGTGCCTACACCTCTTGGAGAGGAAATTAATGATGATGATCAAGGTACTTCGGATCAAGTTGCTCTTGAACTTCAGAGGTCCACAAGGACACGTTCCACACCACAGTGGTATGGCAACCCCTGTCACCGGAAATCATGTTGTTAGACAACGGTGAACCTTGAACTATGAAGAAGCGATGGCGGGCCCGGATTCCAACAAATGGCTTGAAGCCATGCAATCCGAGATAGGATCCATGTATGAAAACAAAGTATGGACTTTGACAGACTTGCCCGATGATCGGCGAGCGATAGAAAATAAATGGATCTTTAATAAGAAGACGGACGCGGATGGTAATGTTACCATCTATAAAGCTCGACTTGTCGCTAAAGGTTATCGGAAAGTTCAAGGGATTGACTACGATGAGACTTTCTCTCCCGTAGCGAAGCTGAAGTCCATCCGAATCATGTTAGCAATTGCCGCATACTATGATTATGAGATATGGAAAATGGACGTCAAAACGGCATTCCTTAACGGCTATCTTAAGGAAGAAGCGTATATGATGCAGCGGAAGGTTTTGTCGACCCTAAGAATGCTAACAAGGTATGCAAGCTCCAATGATCCATTTATGGGCTGGTGCAAGCATCTCGGAGTTGGAACATTCGCTTTGATGAGATGATCAAAGCGTTTGGGTTTATGCAGACTTATGGAGAAGCTCCTGCGTTTACAAGAAAGTGAGTGGGAGCTCAGAAAGCATTTCTCATATTATATGTAGATGACATACTTATGATGGGAAATGATACAGAACTCTGGGACAACATTAAGGCCTACTTGAATAAAAGTTTTTCAATGAAGGACCTTGGAAAAGCTGCTTACATATTAGGCATCAAGATCTATAGGGATAGATCGAGACGCCTCATAGGTCTTTCACAAAGCACATACCTTGATAAGATTTTGAAGAAGTTCAAAATGGATCAGTCCAAGAAAGGGTTCTTGCTCAGATCGCAAGGTGTGAGATTGAGCTCGGCTCAATGCCCGACCACGGCAAAAGATAAAGAAGAGATGAGTGTCATCCCCTATGCCTCAGCCATAGGATCTATTATGTATGCCATGCTGTGTACTGCATCGATGTAAACCTTGCCGTAAGTTTGGTAGGTAGGTACCAAAGTAATCCCGGCAAGGAACACTGGACATCGGTCAAGAATATCCTGAAGTACCTGAAAAGGACGAAGGACATGTTTCTCGTTTATGGAGGTGACGAAGAGCTCATCGTAAAGGGTTATGTCGACGCTAGCTTCGACACAGATCTGGATGACTCTAAGTCACAAACCGGATACGTGTATATGTTGAATGGTCGAGCGAAGAAGCTGGTGCAATGCAAGCGAGCGTCGTGGCGGGATCTACATGTGAAGCGGAGTACATGGCAGCCTCGGAGGCAGCGCATGAAGCAATTTGGGTGAAGGAGTTCATCACCGACCTAGGAGTCATACCCAATGCGTCGGGGCCGATCAAACTCTTTCCGTGACAACACCGGAGCTATTGCCCTTGCCAAGGAGCCCAGGTTTCACAAGAAGACCGAGCACATCAAGCGTCGCTTCAACTCCATCCGTGAAAATGTTCAAGATGGAGACACGAAATTTGCAAAGTGCATACGGATCTGAATGTCGCAGATCCATTGACTAAACCTCTTCCATGGGCAAAACATGATCAACACCGTAACTCTATGGGTGTTCGATTCATCACAATGTAACTAGATTATTGACTCTAGTGCAAGTGGGAGACTGTTGGAAATATGCCCTAGATGCAATAATAAAAGGATTATTATTATATTTCCTTGTTCGTGATAATTGTCTTTTATTCATGCTATAATTGTATTATCCGGAAATCGTAATACACGTGTGAATACTTAGACCACAACATGTCCCTAGTGAGCCTCTAGTTGACTAGCTCGTTGATCAACAGATAGTCATGGTTTCCTGACTATGGACATTGGATGTCGTTGATAACGGGATCACGTCATTAGGAGAATGATGTGATGGACAAGACCCAACCTAAGCATAGCACAAGATCGTGTAGTTCGTTTTGCTAGAGCTTTTCCAATGTCAAGTATCTCTTCCTTAGACCATGAGATCGTGTAACTCCCGGATACCGTAGGGAGTGCTTTGGGTGTACCAAACGTCACAACGTAACTGGGTGACTATAAAGGTGCACTACAGGTATCTCCGAAAGTGTCTCCTGGGTTGACACGGATCGAGACTGGGATTTGTCACTCCGTATTACGGGGAGGTATCACTGGGCCCACTTGGTAGTGCATCATCATAATGAGCTCAAAGTGACCAAGTGTCTGGTCATGGGATCATGCATTACGGTACGAGTAAAGTGACTTGCCGGTAACGAGATTGAACGAGGTATTGGGATACCGGTTTATCGAATCTCGGGCAAGTAACATACCGTCTGACAAAGGGAATAGTATACGGGGTTGCTTGAATCCTCGACATCGTAGTTCATCCGATGAAATCATCGAGGAGTATGTGGGAGCCAACATGGGTATCCAGATCCTCTTTGTTGGTTATTGACCGGAGAGCCGTCTCGGTCATGTCTCGCATGTCTCCCGAACCCGTAGGGTCTACACATAAGGTTCGGTGGCGCTTAGGGTTATTAGGAAGACTTGTATGTGATTACCGAATTTTGTTCGGAGTCCCGGATGAGATCCCGGACGTCACGAGGAGTTCCGGAATGGTCCGGAGGTGAAGATTTATATATGGGAAGTTGTCATACGGACACCGGAAAGTTTTGGGGTCATATCGGTATTGTACCGGGGCCACCGGAGAGGTTCTGGGGGTCCACCGGGAGGGGCCACCCCTCTTGGAGGGCCTCATGGGCCGCAAGGGGCAGGGAACCCGCCCCTGGAGGGCTGGGCGCCCCCCTTGGGCCCATGCGCCTAGGGTTGGGGGAGGAACCCTAGTGGGGGCGCCCCCTTTGCTTGGGGGGCAAGCCCCCCTCCCTGGCCGCCGCCCCCCTCTAGATCTCATCTAGAGGGGGCCGGCCCCCTTCCCCCTTCCCCTATAAATAGAGGGGCGAGGGGAGGGCTGAAAACCTGATCAAAGGCGCAGCCCCTCCCCTCCCCAACACCTGTCCTCCTCAGTTGAGTGCTTGGCGAAGCCCTGTCGGAGTACTGCCTCTCCACCATCATCACGTCGTCGTGCTGCTGCTGGAGCCTTCTTCCTCAACCTCTCCTTCCCCCTTGCTGGATCAATAAGGAGGAGACGTTGTCCGTTCCATACGTGTGTTGAACGCGGAGGTGCTGTCTGTTCGGCACTTGGTCATCGGTGATTTGAATCACGGCGGGTACGACTCCATCATCACCGTTCCATTGAACGCTTCCGCACGCGATCTACAAGTGGTATGTAGATGCAATCTCTCTCCTATGACTCGTTGCTTAGATGAACTCATAGATGGATCTTGGTGAAACCGTAGGAAAAATTTTAATTTTCTGCAACGTTCCCCAACAGCCCCCACCCCTAGGAAACTTGCCCCCCAAGCCAGGAGGGGTGTCTGCCCTAGGGGAGGCGCCCCCACCTCTCCAGGTTACGTGAGAGGGGTTGGGAGGGGCGCACAGCCCCTTAGTGGGCTGGTGTTCCCCCTCTCCTTGGCCCATAAGGCCTCCCAACGCTTGCCGGGGCCTCCGAAACACCTTTCGGTCACGCTGGTCGTCACCAGGTACTCCCAGAACAATTCCAGACTCCAATACACCCTTCGCCAAATATATCGATCTTCACCTCCGGACCATTCTAGAGTTCCTCGTCACATCCGGGATCTCATCCAGGACTCCGAACAACCTTCGGTAACCACATACTATTTCCCACAACAACTCTAGCGTCACCGAACCTTAAGTGTGTAGACCCTACGGGTTCGGGAACCATGCAGACATGACCGAGACACCTCTCCGGCTAATAACTAATAGCGGGATCTGGATACCCATATTGGCTCCCACATGTTCCACGATGCTCTCATCGGATGAACCACAATGTCGGGGATTCAATCAATCCCGTATACAATTCCCTTTGTCTATCGGTATGTTACTTGCCCGAGATTCGATCGTCGGTATCCCAATACCTCGTTCAATCTCGTTACCAGCAAGTCTCTTTACTCGTTCCATAACGCATGATCCCATGGCTAACTCATTAGTCACATTGAGCTCATTATGATGATGCATTACCGAGTGGGCCCAGAGATACCTCTCCGTCATACGGAGTGACAAATCCCAGTCTAGATTCATGCCAACCCAACATACACTTTCGGAGATACCTGTAGTGCACCTTTATAGCCACCCAGTTACGTTGTGACGTTTGGTACACCCAAAGCATTCCTACATATCCGGGAGTTGCACAATCTCATGGTCTAAGGAAATGATACTTGACATTAGAAAAGCTCTTAGCAAACGAACTACACGATCTTGTGCTATGCTTAGGATTGGGTCTTGTCCATCACGTCATTCTCCTAATGATGTGGTCCCGTTATCAATGACATCCAATGTCCATGGTCAGGAAACCATAACCATCTATTGATCAATGAGCTAGTCAACTAGAGGCTCACTAGGGACATGTTGTGGTCTATGTATTCACACATGTATTATGGTTTCCAGTTAATACAATTATAGCATGAACAATAGATCATTATCACGAACAAGGAAATACAATAATAACCATTTTATTATTGCCTCTAGGGCATATTTCCAACAAACGGCGCGACACCCCCCGCTGCGCAAAATACACGATCAAGTTAGCCTCCATGCGTGCAAAGTAACTATTGAAATGCACGTATGTGTTATAGTCCTATCCGCGGATGACTTACCTGGGATGATAGGGTAGGAGAATTGTTTCTTTGTCCTTATTGCTGACCAAGAATTCTTCGATGTACTTACTCGCATATTGACGGTTCGCGTCGTTGATTGACAAGAAGCCCTCATGCATGTAGTATGGGTCCGCGACCGCAAGAGCGGTGACTTGCTCTCTCCCGGGGACGTAGTTCATGTGCAGCGCATTGCTACCTCTTGAGCACTGCGTTGGATTTCCCCGAAGAGGAGAGGATGATGCAGCAAAGTAGCGTAAGTATTTCCGAGAACCAAGGTATCAATCCAGTAGGAGGCCACGCACAAGTCCCTCGTACCTGCACAAAACAATAGCTCCTCGCAACCAACGCGATTAGGGGTTGTCAATCCCTTCACGGTCACTTACGAGAGTGAGATCTGATAGAGATGATAAATAATATTTTTTGTATTTTTGTTATAGAGATGCAAAGTGAAAAGTAAAAGGCAAAGTAAAAAACAAAGCAAGTGTTAAAGTAATGGAGATTGATATGATGAGAATAGACCCGGGGGCCATAGGTTTCATTAGTGGCTTCTCTCAAGAGCATAAGTATTCTACGGTGGACGAACAAATTACTGTTGAGCAATTGACAGAATTGAGCATAGTTATGAGTATATCTAGGTATGATCATGTATATAGGCATCACGTCCGAGACAAGTAGACCGACTCCTTCCTGCATCTACTACTATTACTCCACTCATTGAGGGAGTCCTGGATTAGGGGGTGTCCGGATGGCCGGACTATAACCTTTGGCCGGACTCCTGGACTATGAAGATACAAGATTGAATACTTCGTCCCGTGTCCGGATGGGACTTTCCTTGGCGTGGAAGGCAAGCTTGGCGATACGGATATGTAGATCTCCTCCCATTTTAACCGACTCTATGTAACCCTAGCCCTCTCCGGTGTCTATATAAACCGGAGGGTTTTAGTCCGTAGGACGAACAACAATCATACCATAGGCTAGCTTCTAGGGTTTAGCCTCTCTGATCTCATGGTAGATCTATTCTTGTACTACCCATATCATCAATATTAATCAAGCAGGAGTAGGGTTTTACCTCCATCGAGAGGGCCCGAACCTGGGTAAAAACATCGTGTCCCTTGTCTCCTGTTACCATCCGCCTAGACGCCTTGCGATTCGGGACCCCCTACCCGAGATCCGCCGGTTTTGACACCGACATTGGTGCTTTCATTGGGAGTTCCTGCGTGTCGTCACCTTTAGGCCCGATGGCTCCTTCGATCATCAACAATGATGCGGTCCAGGTGAGACTTTTCTCCCGGACAGATCTTCGTATTCGGGCGGCTTTGCTGCGGACCAATTCGCTTGGTAAATGCGGAGCAGATCGAAAGCTACGCCCCAGCCATCGAGTTAGACTTGGAAGTTTGAACTACGGTGGCGTCGCGGAGACTTGATCTTCGACGGGTTTGAGCCACGACCAAGCGTGCCGCCTTTATCACGATGGGCATGATCTAGCTCTGGCGCCGAGCGATTGCCACAGGCCGCACCAGTGTCCGCTCCGACCCTTAGCTCGGAGTCGACTGCGCCAATCGAGGACGGGTGGCTGGACGCCGCCTCGCGGGCTGCAATCTCTACGGCGATCGAGCCGAATACCAGCCTTGTCCTTTGTGAAGCTCGTGACTCCAAGGTGTCGGATTCCTCTCCGGACTTCGGACCTTCCACGCCCCTGCCAATCGAATCCGATTGGGCGCCGATCATGGAGTTCACCGTGGCGGACATCTTTCAGCACTCGCTCTTCAGCGACATTCTGAATTCACTAAAGTCTCTCTCTCTATCAGGAGATCCCTGGCCGGACTATGGTCAGCAAGGTTGGGATGCGGACGACGAAGAAATTCAAAGCCCACCCACCACCCACTTCAGAGCTAATCGCCGATGATTTAACCAACATGCTCGACTTCGACTCCGAAGACATCGACGGTATGGACGACGATGTAGGAGATTTAACGAGGAATCAGCGCCTATAGGGCACTGGACAACCACCTCATCCCACGATGTATACATGGTGGACACACCTAAAAGAAACGACGACGAGAAACAAAGGGGCGCAACGAGGGATCGTTCCCTCGAAAAGCAGTCAAAGCGGCGGCGTAAGAGCCGCCGCAAAGCCCACCTCGATAGAAACAGCAGCCATACAGACCCAGCCATAGAGCAGGGAGAACCGGCGGACGACGAACATGCCATCGAGCAACCGTCCGAACAGGGCAACTTGGATAAACAACCCGTCCCCGGCGAAGATAACAGTCCGGACGACCTCACGCCGGACAGATTGCTGGAGCAGAAGAACCTCCAAAAAGGCTCGCCAGCCACTGCGTGTAGCCTGAAAAAGCAGAAACGGAAGCTCAAAACAGCGGAAGACGCACTCAGAATTAGATGGAGCAAAGTACTCAACACCGCAGAGAGATACGACGACAGTCGCCACACAAAGAGTTATCCGGAGCGAAAATTACTGCCGGAATTTGATGAAGAAGCCTTAGAGCCTCCGCAATCAAAAAATAAGGAAGCCACCCGGTCGGATAAACGACCCCATGGCCTACATAGTGCGGCAAATGGCGCCGCACACAATCCAGCACGCGATCCGGACAAGGATTCACATCAAAAAGATGGCCCAGCTAGATCTATGTACGGGCCAAGAAAGCAAGCTCTAGTAAGCAATGCAACACATCAAGTATCCGAACATCACGGTACACCCAAATATAGGGGTGCCGCACACCCCCTATGTTTCACCGATGAGGTGCTGGATCATGAATTTCCAGCAGGATTCAAGCCCGTAAACATAGAGGCATACGACAAAACAACAGACCCTGGAGTCTGGATTGAGGATTACATCCTCCACATACACATGGCTAGAGGAGATGATCTCCACGCCATAAACTACTTACCCCTTAAACTCAAAGGGCCAGCCCGGCATTGGCTTAAAAGCCTTCCCGAAAACACCATTGGAAGTTTGGAAGAGCTCGAGGATGCTTTTCGGGCAAATTTTCAAGGGACCTATGTCCGACCTCCGGATGCAGATGATGTAAGTCATATAACTCAACAACCCGGAGAGTCAGCCCGGAAACTCTGGAACAGATTTCTTACTAAAAGAACCGAGATAGTCAATCGTCCAGGACGCCAAGCCTTAGCAGCTTTCAAACACAGCGTTCGAGACGAATGGCTCGCCAGACACCTCGGCCAAGAAAAGCCAAGAATAATGGCTGCATTAACAAGCCTCATGACCCGCTTTTGCACAGGAGAGGATAGCTCGTTGGCAAGATGCAGTACCAGCGACCCAAGTACATCCGAAGTTAGGGATGGAAATGGGAAACCGCGACGCAGCAAGGACCAGCGCCGGACCAAGGGAAACAACCCGAAGAGCACGACAGTCAACGCCGGATTCAAAAGCTCTCGGCAGAATCAGAAAAAGCTGCCCCTCAAGGATAACAGAGACGAGCTATCTAACCTAAACAAAATCTTGCACAAGATATGTCAAATCCACAGTACTCCCGGGAAGCCTGCAAACCATACCCACAGAGATTGTTGGGTCTTCAAGCAATCCGGCAAATTCAACGCCGAACACAAGGGGCTCGACACACCAAGCAAGGAAGATGACGAACCCCACAAGCAGAGCACTGGAAAACAAAAGAATTTCCCACAAGAAGTCAAAACAGTAAATTCACTTCACGTGACAAAAGGGAAGAACAGAGTGGCGCCCATAGAGATACGCGCCATACGGCCTATCCCAGAGGAGTCCCGCCACTGGTTGTTAAAACCAATCACCTTCGACCATCAGGATTACTCTAGAAGTATCCGGAATGCAGGCTGGACTGCCTTGGTATTAGATCCGATAATTGACGGACTCCACTTTACACAAGTCCTAATGGACGGCGGCAATGATTGAAACCTGCTATATCAAGACACAATCCATAAAATGGGGATAGACCCAACAACAATTCGCCATAGCAACACTTCCTTTCAAGGGGTAACGCCAGGCCCAGATGCCCATTGTACGGGCTCTCTCCTGCTAGAAGTTATGTTCGGCTCACCCGACAACTTCTGCCGCAAAAAGCTAACCTTCCACATTGCCCCATTTACAAGTAGCTATCAAGCACTACTGGGACGCGAAGCTTTCGCCCGTTTTAACGCAACACCACATTATGCATCTCTTATACTTAAAATGCCCGGTCCACGAGGCATCATCCCATTAAAGGGAAATATCGAGTGTTCCTCGAGCGCGGAAGATTGTGCGGCTGCCTTAACATCCACATACTAAACCGGCTTCATTAATCAAAGCACCTAAACAGGTCGTTTAGACCCCGGACATGGCTAGACGAGTCCGGCGTAAACGTACAAGGGCTTACAAGCCGCATACCCCCGTTCAAGGGGCTCCGCGCATGTACAACAAGAGACAATAAAGCTCAATTTTATTCATTTTTAAACTGTACTTTGTTTATTTAATATAACGTACATTTTCGCACGATCTTTTTCAACTAAGTTCCTCTCTTTTACAGATGAACACCGTGCTACACCCGTCCAGGATACGGCACAACGGAGACACAGGCGCAGATGTGCAGTAGGGACCCGTTCCAAGGATTCTTTTCAGATTAAGACCCTGCGTAAACCTTTTTTTACTGTCTCTTGCTGATACACATCCCCCGGTTTCTTTCCATAACCGAGGTGGAGGCTGGCGTCTTGGCATGTGGCCACGTCAGAATTTTGCACGTACCTGGACACCAGGGGCTTATTACCAAGGGCGTTCTTCAGCCCGTTTTCATAAAGACCGAATACTTTAGGGAGTGTTCGGCGTCGCGAGTTTGGCCTTATATGCATCAGCTCCGAATCATGTCTTTGGTCAAATGTTGGGTTTGCCCGGCTCCTGTGTTTTGTTGCCTTACGTTCCGCTCTATCGGCTAAGGCGGCACCAGGAGAACTACTGCGATTGTGCCCCGGTTCGGCCAGGCGAGCACCTCAGTCGAGAAAGCATCTACTACTATTACTCCACTCATTGAGGGAGTCCTGGATTAGGGGGTGTCCGGATGGCCGGACTATAACCTTTGGCCGGACTCCTGGACTATGAAGATACAAGATTGAATACTTCGTCCCGTGTCCGGATGGGACTTTCCTTGGCGTGGAAGGCAAGCTTGGCGATACGGATATGTAGATCTCCTCCCATTGTAACCGACTCTATGTAACCCTAACCCTCTCTAGTGTCTATATAAACCGGAGGGTTTTAGTCCGTAGGACGAACAACAATCATACCATAGGCTAGCTTCTAGGGTTTAGCCTCTTTGATCTCGTGGTAGATCTACTCTTGTACTACCCATATCATCAATATTAATCAAGCAGGAGTAGGGTTTTACCTCCATCGAGAGGGCCCGAACCTGGGTAAAAACATCGTGTCCCTTGTCTCCTGTTACCATCCGCCTAGACGCACACTTCGGGACCCCCTACCCGAGATCCGCCGGTTTTGACACCGACATTGGTGCTTTCATTGAGAGTTCCTCTGTGTCGTCACCTTTAGGCCCGATGGCTCCTTCGATCATCAACAATGATGCGGTCCAGGTGAGACTTTTCTCCCGGACAGATCTTCAGATTCGGGCGGCTTTGCACTGCGGGCAATTAAGCTGGCCGTATGGAGCAGATCGAAGCTTCGCCCCGCCATCGTGTCGGACTTGGAAGTTTGAACTACGGTACGGCGTCGCGGAGACTTGATCTTCGACGGATTCGAGCCACGGCCGAGCGCGCCGCACTGTCACGATGGGCATGAGCTAGCTCTGCCGCCTGACAGCGCCCAGAGCACCACTTAGTTGTCCGCTCCGACCCTTAGCTCGGAGCCGACTACGCCAATCGAGGACGGGTGGCTGGACGCCGCCTCGGGGGCTGCAATCTCTACGGTGATCGAGCCGAATACCGGCCTTGTCCTTTGCGAAGCTCGCGACTCCAAGGTGTCGGACTCCTCTCCGGACTTCGGACCTTTCGCGCCCCTGCCAATCGAATCCGATTGGGCGCCGATCATGGAGTTCACCGCCGCGAACATGTTTCAGCACTCGCTCTTCGGCGACATTCTGAATTCACTAAAGTCTCTCTCTCTACCAGGAGAGCCCAGGCCGGACTATGGTCAGCAAGGATGGGATGCGGATGACGAAGAAATTCAAAGCCCACCCACCATCCACTTCGTAGCCACTGTCGATGATTTAACCGACATGCTCGACTTCGACTCTGAAGACATCGACGGTATGGACGACGATGTAGGAGACGAACAGGAATCAGCGCCTTTAGGGCACTGGACAATCACCTCATCCCACGATGTATACATGGTGGACACACCTAAAAGAAACGACGACGAGGAACAAAGGGGCGCAACGAGGGATCGTTCCCTCGAAAATCAGTCAAAGTGGCGGCGTAAGAGCCGCTGCAAACCCCACCTCGACAGAAACAACTGCCATACAGACCCAGCCATAGAGCAGGGCGAACCGGCAGACGACGAACATGCCATCGAGCAACCGTCCGAACAGGGCAACTTGGATAAACAACCCATCCCCGGCGAAGATAACAGTCCGGACGACCTCACGCCGGACAGATTGCGGAGCGAAGAACCTCCAAAAAGGCTCATCGCCATGCTGTTCGTAGCCTGAAAAAGCGAAACGGAAGCTCAAAACAGCGGAAGAGCCTTTTCGAAATTAGATGGAGCAAAGTACTCAACACACATGACGAGACACGGCGACGATCGCCACACAAAAGAGTTATCCGAAGCGAAAATTACTGCCGGAATTTGATGAAGAAGCCTTAGAGCCTCCGCAATCAAAAAATAAGGAAGCCACTCGGTCGGATAAACGACCCCATGGCCTACATAGTGCGGCAAATGGCGCCACACACAATCCGGCATGCGATCCGCACAAGGATCCGCATCAAAAAGATGGCCCAGCTAGATCTATCTACGGGCCAAGAAAGCAAGCTCTAGTAAGCAATGCAACGCATCAAGTATCCGAACATCACGGTACACCCAAATATAGGGGTGCCGCACACCCCTATGTTTCACCGATGAGGTCTTTGGATCATGAATTTCCGGTGATTCAAGCCCATAAACATAGAGGCATACGACGAAACAACAGACCCTGGAGTCTGGATTGAGGATTACATCCTCCACATACACATGGCTAGAGGAGATGATCTCCACGCCATAAACTACTTACCCCTTAAACTCAAAGGGCCAGCCCGGCATTGGCTTAAAAGCCTTCCCGAGCTCGAGGATGCTTTTCGGGCAAATTTTCAAGGGACCTATGTCCGACCTCCGGATGCAGATGATTTAAGTCATATAACTCAACAACCCAGAGAGTCAGCCCAGAAACTCTGGAACAGATTTCTTACTAAAAAGAACTAGATAGTCGACTGTCTGGACGCCGAAGCCTTAGCAGCTTTCAAACACAGCGTTCGAGACGAATGGCTCGCCAGACACCTCGGCCAAGAAAAGCTAAGAACAATGGCTGCATTAACAAGCCTCATGACCCGCTTTTGCGCAGGAGAGGATAGCTGGTTGGCAAGATGCAGTACCAGCGACCCAAGTACATCCGAAGTTAGGGATGGAAGCGGAAACATGACGCGGCAAGGACCAGCACCGGACCAAGGGAAACATCCCGAAGAGCACGGCAGTCAACTCCGGATTCAAAATCTCTCGGCAGAATCAGAAAAAGCTGCCCCTCAAGGATAACAGGGACGAGCTATCTAACCTAAACAAAATCTTGGACAAGATATGTCAAATCCACAGTACTCCCGGTAAGCCTGCAAACCATACCCACAGAGATTGTTGGGTCTTCAAGCAATCCGGCAAACTCAACGCCGAACACAAGGGGCTCGACACACCAAGCGAGGACAATCCCTTCTCTCTTTTTCTCTCATTTTTTTCCTTTTTTTATTTGGGCCTTTTCTCTTTTTTTATGGCCTCTTTTTTTTCATTTTTCTCTTTTTCGT
Organism: Aegilops bicornis; assembly: GCA_021605145.1. Taxonomy (NCBI): domain Eukaryota; kingdom Viridiplantae; phylum Streptophyta; class Magnoliopsida; order Poales; family Poaceae; genus Aegilops; species Aegilops bicornis. The sequence goes on along the minus strand of CM038671.1, from coordinate 258,938,873 downwards.
CCGGAGTCTCATCCCGACTTGTGGGGGAATCATGGTATCCATCATCCTTTCCTCACTTGGGACAATGCTCTAAAAATGATGATCATCACACTTTTATTTTTCTTACAACTCAACAATTACAACTCGATTCTTAGAACAAAGTATGACTCTATATGAATGCCTCCGTGATGTGCAGGATATGCAATAAAACAAGAGTGACATGTATGAAAGAATTATGAATGGTGGCTTTGCCACAAATACGATGTCAACTACATGATCATGCTAGCAATATGACAATAATGGAGCGTGTCATAATAAACGGAACGGTGGAAAGTTGCATGGCAATATATCTCGGAATGGCTATGGAAATGCCATGATAGTTAGGTATGGTGGCTGTTTTGAGGAAGATATATGGTGGGTGTATGATACCAGCGAAAAGTGAGCGGTATTAGAGAGGCTAGCAATGGCGGAAGGATGGGAAAAAGTGTGTATAATCCATGGACTCAACATTAGTCATAAAGAACTCATATACTTATTGCAAAAATCTAGAAGTTATCAAAGCAAACTATTACGCGCATGCTCCTAGGGGGACAGATTGGTAGGAAAAGACCATCGCCGTCTCCCCGACCGCCACTCATAAGGAAGACAATCAATAAATAAATCATGCTCCGAGTTCATCACATAACGGTTCACCATACGTGCATGCTACGGGAATCACAAACTTCAACACAAGTATTCTTTAAATTCACAACTACTCAACTAGTATGACTCTAATATCACCATCTTCAAATCTCAAAACAATTATCAAGCATCAAAATTTTCTTAGTATTCAACGCACTCAAAAGAAAGTTTCACATATCTTGAATACCAAGTATATTAATATTAAGCAAATTACCATGCTATTAACGACTCTCAAAATAATCTAAGTGAAGCATGAGAGATCAATAGTTTCTTTAAAACAAATCCACCACCGTGCTCTAAAAGATCTAAGTGAAGCACTAGAGCAAAAATTATCACGCTCAAAAGATATAAGTGAAGCACTATGAGCAAACCTATCAAGCTCAAAAGATATAAGTGAAGCACATAGAGTATTCTATCAAATTCCAATTCATGTATGGATCTCTCAAAAGGTGTGTACAGCAAGGATGATTGTGGTAAACTAACAAGCAAAGACGCAAATAATACAAGACGCTCCAAGCAAAACACATGTCATGTGGTGAATACAAATATAGCTCCAAGTAAATTACCGATGGAAGTAGACGAAAAGGGGATGCCTTCCGGGGCATCCCCAAGCTTTGACTTTTTGGTGTCCTTGGATTATCTTGGGGGTGCCATGGGCATCCCCAAGCTTAGGCTCTTGCCACTCCTTGTTCCATAATCCATCAAAAGAATTTACCCAAAACTTGAAAACTTCACAACACAAAACTCAATAGAAATCTCGTGAGCTCCGTTAGAGAAAGAAAACTAAAGACTACTTTAAGGTACTGTAATGAACTCATTCTTTATTTATATTGGTGTTAAACCTACTGTATTCCAACTTCTATATGGATTATAAACTATTTTACTAGCCATAGATTCATCAAAATAAGCAAACAACACACGATAAACAGAATCTGTCAAAAACAGAACAGTCTGTAGTAATCTATAACTAACGCAAACTTCTGGAACTCCAAAACATCTACCAAAATTAGACAAACTAGAAAATTTGTTATTTATCAGCAGAAATTCGAATCAGTATTTTATCATGTTCTGGTGATTTTTAATAATTCGGGCACTGAGCGCAAAGTTTCTAGAAATTACAGTAAGATCAAATAACTATCATCCAAGAAGATCCAATAGGTCTAGCTTGGCACAAACACTAATTAAAACATAAAACCACATCTAAATAGAGGCTAGATGGATTATTTATTCCTAAACAGAAGCAAAAGCAAAAAAACTAAAAATAAAATTTGGTTTCCTCCCAACAAGCGCTATCGTTTAACGCCCCTACCTAGGCATAAAAGCAAGGATAGATCTAGGTATTGCCATCTTTGGTAGGCAATCCATAGGTGGCTCTCATGATGGATTCATATGGTAATTTTATTTTCTTTCTAGGGAAGTGTTCCATGCCCTTTTTTAATGGAAATTGGAATATAATATTCCCTTCCTTCATATCAATAATCGCACCAACCGTTCTAAGGAAAGGTCTACCAAGAATAATAGGGCAAGAAGGATTGCAATCTATATCAAGAACGATAAAATCTATGGGCACATAATTCCTATTTGCAACAATAAGAATATCATTAATTCTTCCCATAGGTTTTTTTAATAGTGGAATCCGCAAGGTGCAAGTTTAGAGAGCAATCATCAAAGTCATGGAAATCTAGCAAATCACACAAAGTTTTGGGAATAGTGGAAACACTAGCACCCAAATCACACAAGGCATGAAACTCATAGTTTTTAATTTTAATTTTAATAGTAGGTTCCCACTCATCATAGAGCTTTCTAGGGATAGAGACCATCAACTCAAGTTTTTCTTCATAAGATTGCATCAAGGCATCAACATTGTGTTCGGTAAAGGCCTTATTTTGACTATAAGCATGAGGAGAATTTAGCATGGATTGCAACAAGGAAATACAATCAATTAAATAGAAAATTTCATAATTAAATTCCTTGAGATCCAATATAGTGGGTTTAGCAACATCTAGGTTTTTATTTCTTTCAATCCCATATTTATCAATTTCATCATCAAGATCTAAAAACTCTGAACTCTTAGAACGCCTTCTAGGTAAAGGAAGATCATATTCAGTTTCATCAAGATTCATATTGCAAAACAAAGATTTAATGGGGGACACATCAATAACTTTTAGATCTTCATCTTGATTTTCATAGGAATTGGAAGAACACGCTTTAATAAAGGCATCTTTGGAAGCACGCATCCTAGCAGTTCTTTCTTTGCACTCATCAATGGAAATTCTCATAGCTTTGAGAGACTCATTGATATCATGCTTAAGAGGAATAGATCTAAGCTTTAAAGAATCAACCTCAAGAGAAATTCTATCAACGTTCCTAGCCAAATCATCAACTTTAAGCAATTTCTCCTCAAGCAAAGCATTAAAATTCTTTTGTGAATTCATAAACTCTTCAACACTACTCTCAAATTCAGAGGGCATCTTATTAAAATTTCCATAAGAGTTGTTGTAGGAATTTCCATAATTATTAGAAGGATTACTAGGATAAGGCCTAGGAATAAAATTCCCTCTATCTGGCGTTGTTACCAAAATTATTCCTACCAACAAAATTCACATCCATAGATTCATTATTATTCTCAATCAAAGTATACAAAGGCATATCATTAGGATCAGAAGAAACACTCTTAGTAGCAAATAATTTAATAAGTTCATCCATCTTTCTATTCAAAACATTAATTTCTTCTATCGCATGCACTTTTTTATTAGTAGATCTTTCGGTATGCCATTGAGAATAATTAACCATAATATTATCTAGAAGTTTAGTAGCATCTCCTAGAGTGATTTCCATAAAAGTGCCTCCATGCGGCCGAATCTAAAAGATTTCTAGAAGCAAAATTCAATCCGGCATAAAAGTTTTGTATAATCATCCACAAGTTCAAACCATGAGTAGGACAATTACGTATCATTAATTTCATTCTCTCCCAAGCTTGTGCAACATGTTCATGATCAAGTTGCTTAAAATTCATAATATCGTTCCTAAGAGAGATAATCTTAGCGGGAGGAAAATACTTAGAGATAAAAGCATCTTTGCACTTGTTCCAAGAATCAATACTATTTTTAGGCAAAGATGAAAGCCACGCTTTAGCACGATCTCTAAGCAAAAAAGGAAATAGCTTCAGTTTAACGACATCATTATCGACATCTTTTTTCTTTTGCATATCACATAAATCAACGAAGCTATTCAGATGAGTAGCGGCATCTTCACTAGGAAGGTCGACGAATTGATCTTTCATAACAAGATTCAACAAAGCAGTATTGATTTCACAAGATTCAGTATTGGCAAGAGGAGCAATCGGAGTGCTAAGGAAATCATTATTATTGGTATTGGTGAAGTCACACAATTTGGTAGTATCTTGAGCCATCACGACAAACAAGCAATCCAACACACGAGCAAACAAAAGACAAGCGAGAAGGCAAACGGGAAAAAGAGGAGGAGATTTGAAAAGAGAGGGCGAATAAAATGGCAAGGGTGAAGTCGGGGAGAGGAAAACGAGAGGCAAATGGCAAATAATGTAATGCGGGAGAGAGGGATTGTGATGGGTACTTGGTATGGTGCTTGACTTGCTCTTGCGTGAGCCTCCCCGGCAATGGCGCCAGAAATTCTTCTTGCTACCTCTTGAGCACTGCATTGGATTTCCCTGAAGAGGAGAGGATGATGCAGCAAAGTAGCGTAAGTATTTCCCTTAGTTTTTGAGAACCAATGTATCAATCCAGTAGGAGGCCACACACAAGTCTCTCATACCTGTACAAAACAATAGCTCCTCGCAACCAACGCGATTAGGGGTTGTCAATCCCTTCACGGTCACTTACGAGAGTGAGATCTGATAGAGATGATAAATAATATTTTTGGTATTTTTGATATAGAGATGCAAAGTTAAAAGTAAAAGGCAAAGTAAAAAACAAAGCAATTATTAAAGTAATGGAGATTGATATGATGAGAATAGACCCGGGGGCCATAGGTTTCACTAGTGGCTTCTCTCAAGAGCATAAGTATTCTACGGTGCGTGAACAAATTACTGTTGAGCAATTGACATAATTGAGCATAGTTATGAGTATATCTAGGTATGATCATGTATATAGGCATCACGTCCGAGACAAGTAGACCGACTTACACTTGCATCTACTACTATTACTCCACTCATCGACCGCTATCCAAAGCATGCATCTAGAGTATTAAGTTAAAACAGAGTAACGCCTGTAAGCAAGATGACATGATGTAGAGGGATAAATTCATGCAATATGATAAAAAACCATCTTGTTATCCTCGATGGCAACAATACAATACGTGCCTTGCAATCCTTTACATCCTTTGGGTAAGGACACCCCAAGATTGAACCCAAAGCTAAGCACTTCTCCCATTGCAAGAACTACCAATCTAGTTGGCCAAACCAAACGGATAATTCAAAGAGACTTGCAAAGATAACCAATCATACATAAAAGAATTCAGGTAAGATTCAAATATTATTCATAGATAATCTGGATCATAAACCCACAATTCATCGGTCTCAACAAACACGCCGCAAAAAGAAGATTACATCGAATAATCTCCACGAGAGAGGGGGAGAACATTGTATTGAGATCCAAAAAGAGAGAAGAAGCCATCTAGCTACTAGCTATGGACCCAAAGGTCTAAAGTAAACTACTCACACTTCCTCGGAGGGGCTATGGTGATGATGTAGAAGCCCTCCGTGGTGGATGCCACCTCCGGCGGAGCTCCAGAACAGGCCCCAAGATGGGATCTCATGGATACAGGAAGTTGCGGCTGTGGAATTAGGTTTTTCGCTCCTGTTCTGATCGTTTGGGGGTACGTAGGTATATATAGGAGGAAGGAGTACGTCGGTGGAGCAACAGGGGGCCCACGAGGCAGGGGGCGCGCCCTAGGGGGGGCGCCCCCACCCTCGTGACCGCCTCTTTTGTTCCTTGGAGTAGGGTCCAAGTCTCCTGGATCACGTTCGGTGAGAAAATCACGTTCCCGAAGGTTTCATTCCGTTCGGACTCCGTTTGATATCCCGTTTCTTCGAAACACTGAAATAGGAAAAAAAACAGCAATTACGCTGGGCCTCCGGTTAATAGGTTAGTCCCAAAAATAATATAAAAGTGGAAAATAAAGCCCAATAAAGTCCAAAACAGTAGATAAAGTAGCATGGAGCAATAAAAAATTATAGATATGTTGGAGACGTATCACGCATACAGGCGAACGAACGTAAAATCGAGTGTCCTCATTTGAAACATCTGGAAGATGTAATAAAACCTCAGGAAGAAGAGGTCCGCGGGGCATGTGTGGACGTACATCTTGCAACTGCTCGGCACATGAACCGTATAAAGTGGGTATCCTGGATCATCCGAGGCGAGGAGGCTTCTCTATGTCAAAAGCACATGGTCATGGAGTCTCCTGAGATCCCCTACTATGGCAGCTAGTGCATTCGCCGGTACCATTGGCTCTCCCGCAACATGGATTAATGGCGCATGTTTCATCGGTACACTGTCAGCCTTGGTCGAAGGCGGCTGGCTGCTAGAACCAACATTGCCAGCTTTATTGGATTTTCTCGCCGTCGATCTCTTCCTCTGCTTGTTCTTAGTGGTCTCAAGTGCTCGTAGGTCTGTAAGACCCTCCCTGAGCACCACCCCTAGTGTTTTGGGGCTCATCATTGGACGACTCTGGCTAATTAGTTGAGCTTGGGTGGAACCGGCATCTGGAGGCGTGTCCTGCGAGGATTGCATGAACAAAGACTTCTTGCACCCCCGAGGACGTTCCGGCTCTGGTACATGCATATCATATTCATATGGTTGACTCATTGTTACTTTGTTGTCATAGCCGGTATTGAAATACTGGAGAGGGTCATCAGCGTCCTCCATGTCATGATCCATATCCTCTTCCATGGGGCAGATGGCATCATCTTCCAAAACGGTTGGCCCTCCTTCCTCGTGTCTCTCGATCTCAGCAATCAGTATAGACGATGGTTGTACTTGTGTAGGTGGGGTTGTGGTCATACCTTTCTGAGGTCCCGTTGGTGTGCTCCTGGCAACCTCGACACGAAGAAGATTTTTCGGCCACAGGATTGGCCAATTTTTGCATTGGCCAAGCTGTGTGGGGGTCTTGTCATCCTCTCCATCGGTTTGCATCGGACGAGGGAAACCCTCGTAGCCCGCTTTCACACTCGCCACGGAGACCCTTAAGGCGTTATCAGGCATCTGCCCGCAGCGGAACAATCGATCCTTGGGCTTCACTATAGTACCCTTCTCCACATCCACCAACCCGCCCTTCATGTGGTAAAGGAGGGTGCACAGAGTGGAGTCGGCCTACAAAGACATATACGTGCGGCGTAGAGATCCAAAAAGAATGGCAACTGAAGATTAATTAATTAGTTGAGTTGATGAAGGTGCGACGCGTATTTACCGTGAGGGCTTCGAGCTCAGCCAATGTCGACGGCCCGACATTCAAGCCAGAGATGGAGCTAGGGCTGTTGTGAGAGCTGGGTGCAGGAGCAGGTGCTGGAGGAGGTGCGGGTGTGGTTGCCATACTAGGTATGTGTATGGGTGCGGTGTTGATTGAGTTGCTCCCGGTGAAGCTGGGCATTGGAAAATCACTTGGTGGCGCGTTTGGATTTTGTTGCGCCCATGTGACCACAGTTGGAATCAAGCTTGTAAAGGCAGCCACCATATCATCTCTACAGGCAGCGATTATCTCAGCGCCAGTCTCAGTGCCGGTGTCAGTTGTGGCATCAGTGTCGGCGCCAGTGCCACCACCGTCGTCATCCGTCATGACAAGGGGGTCCTGACACCCAGCTTGATGTCTCTCCTGATGCTAGAAAGTCGAGGTAGGCGTGTGCTCGACCTAATTGGGACTAAGAACCTCCGGCCTCATCCGTGTCGGTCATGTTTCCTATGGTTCAATGTCGTAGTCATTTAATTATCGATCTTTATATAATAAAGTGAATAATGAAACAAAAGTGACCTTTATTTTGCCGGAAATGTCGTTTCATTACTGTCGCGACAAATCTCGAGCACTCGATATGTCCAACTTTCTAGCACAAGTCATGCCGAAATTCACGGAAAATTTTGGCATGACCTTTGCTAGAAAGTGTGCATATAGAGCGCCTAAAATTTGCTGGAATGGAAATGAATCAACATTTCCGGCAAAACATAGGTCACTCGCAACCGGCAAAACATAGGTCACATATAGAGCATCTCACAAGCAATGGAGCAACTCCAAATGGACTCCAATGGACAACATTTCATTTCATTTCATAAACTTGCTCCTGTGTCCATTAACATTGCATTCAAATAAAATTGCAGACTACTGTAATGGACTAGTTACAGAAATGCAAATTTGATCACCACATATTTTCACTAACAATACTTTCTGCCAACTACTTGCTGCCAATACAACTACTTGTGGCTTAATACAAAAAACAATCTTCAGTTTCCACTAATCTTCAGTGGCAGAAAAATGCAAAATTGATCACCGCATATTTTCAGTTCCAAGTTTGCTGCAAACATGACACTTTCCAAGATAATTTTTTGAGCATTGTTTTTTGCAATGATGCTAGATAGCTAGAGTGGCATCTACTACTCCATTTTCTGAATTTTTAAAAATCGTCAATTTCATTTTCATTTACTCTTTTTTCCTCATGAACTACAAATGGACATCAACTACAAATTTAAAAAAACTTCAAATGGACAGCAACATAAGCTAACAAATGCTACTGCTCATGAACCCAATTTGGACACCCTACATAGAAAAAATGGCCCTAACTAAAGAACAACAGGAAAGGAGGGGGTGGCTCACCGCGTCCGGGGTCGTGGTCGCCGGGCCGAGGGGTGGCGTCGGGTTCCGGGCTCGCGGGGGCTGAGGGGGTGGCGTCGGGGTCACCGGGGCAGAGAGACCAAATTTGGTCAGAGAGAGAGACTGTACGGCGGAGGGGCGGCACTGGGGGAGGGGCCGAGCCGGGGTGCACCTAGGGCAGGGGGCAACTCGGGGGGAGAGAGTGTTGGGGTGGCCAGTGGCGTCGAGGTCAGGTCTTGGCGCCCGTCGGCAAGCGTGGGCGTCTTGAGGCGTCAGCGGTGGCGCTGGCGGATCTGGGCGCCCGGCATGGCATGGTCTTGAGCGTCGGCGGTGGCATGGGAGATCAAGGTCAGAGAAAGGGGATCGAGCGAGCCAGCAAGAGAGAGAGAGAGAGAGAGAGAGAGAGAGAGAGAGAGGAAAGAGATAGGAGCTAGCGGACTGGTGCTGTAGGCAACTTAGCTATAGCGCGTGTTGGCAAAACGCGCTATAGCTAAGTTAGATATAGCGCTGCCCTAGCCAAAACGCGCTACTGCCAACTCTTTTTTTTCCTTTTTTATTTTCCTTAGCTATAGCGCTGCCCAGGCCAAAATGCGCTACTGCTAACTTTTTATTTAACTTTTTTTCTTTTTTTCTTTTTCTTTTTCTTTTTCTTTTTCATATTCCACAAACTTCCTTCCTTTTTATTTTATTTTTATTTATCTTTTTGTTTGTATTATTCTATTTCATTTGCACTTTTCTTTTTCTTTTTCTTTTTCATATTCCACTAACTTCCTTCCTTTATTTTTTATTTTTATTGCATTTCATTTTCCACAACTTATTAGTTCCTTTTTCTTTTTCTTTCATTTCATTTTGCAAAACTTCCTTTCTTTTTCTTTCATTTGCACTTTTCTTTTTCTTATCTTTCTTTTGCACTTTCCTTCCTTTAATTTGGTCTGTCGTTGGAGCAATACCATTGTTACCCTCTGGATAATAATTAGTATAATATATATTACATCATTTGACCGCTATCGGCGGTATACAAAATAGCTAGACACACACAAACTTTGTGGATTAGTTTGTCAGCTTGGGCGACAACGACACTTCAGACTGATCTTCTTCCCTCTTTTCTTCGTTGTCGAATAATTGACCCCATGGTTGTGACTTTTCCTTCTCTAGGGATTATGATCTTTCGTAGGTAATGTAGTCTTCATTCTTGTTTTGACGTATGTTTCATCATCAGCAGCATCATCTTCCCTCATCGGATCACCGTACTGGTCATAGTCTTCCTCGTTGGCGTCTCCATCCATTCCGGCGATGCTCCTTTTGCTTCTCCTCACGACAACACGGCTGGGATTGATCGGATCAGTTATGAAGAAACATTGTGTCACGTGTTTAGCGTGTACCCGTGGCTCATTTTTGGCGATGGCGTTGACGGTACTGCTATCGGAGTCGGGTATACACATGGTAGTGAAATGTCAGTTTACTCTCTATACATTCTTAGCCCATCTGACACGGAACATCGTCGCGCTATGCAATCCAGAGTAGTTAAGCTCCCATATCTCTTCGACCCTTCCGTAATATCTTTCAATTACATTCCCGGTCATGGCTTCCATTGTCACCCCTGAGTTTTGGTCATCACTGTTTATATCTTTCTCCTCCGTGTAGAACATGTATCCGTTGATATCATATGCTTGATAAGTCGCAAGGTTGGTCAAGGGGCCATGTGCTAAGGCGTATATGAGTGTTCCGTTCGGACAACCCTCTTCCGGGGGATTAGCCAGAACTCGCTCTTTGAACCAACGCAAGAAAGTGGAGTTGTGCTCTCTAATAACTTCAGCGTCCGTCCTGTGCATCCCACGGTCATGGTACTTCCACTACAAAAAAAAGACACATCCGTGACATTCTGGGCCGAACGATTTTTTTCTGTCATACATATGACACTTCTATGATGATAATTGTGACAAAACACGGTATCATCATAGATGTGGTGGGCTCCTACTTCTATGACAAAAAATCATGACAGAAAATGGGCTTTTCGTCCTGGGCGGGCCGGAGACGCAGCTGCATTACATTCTTTGGGCCGTCCATGACGGAAAAAACCGTGGTAGAAGCGAGGGGAGGAAAATTTCGGGAGTTGCCGTTACGGTGGGAGGTCGGGGCCGGCGATGTGCGTTTCTCTCGTGCGTCTGCAGCGTGTGTGCGGCGTTGGATCTAATCGAACCCGAAGCGAGGCGTTGGGCTCTAATCGAACCCGGCGATTACAGCTGCGAACTCTGGCGTTATTGAACCCGATCGATCGATCGATGGCTGTTAACTGAACCCGATGGAGCGATTCCTTCGCTGCTGCTGCTAACTGAAGCCGATCGATTGTATGAACAGTTAGCGTTGCGGTGGGATATCGATGAACAGTGAGCGGTGGCGTTGCCTCGGGATGAACAGGACCCCGTGGTGTGGAGGGCTGGATGTACAGTAGATGGTGGAGGGGTGGCCGTGGAGGGGTGGTTGAACAGGACCCCGTGGTGTGGGGGGCTGGATGAATAGTAGACGGTGGAGGGGTGCCCGTGGAGGGTGGTTGAGCAAGAGCGGTGGAGTAAGCGCACGGTGGAGGCTGGATGAACAGGACCCCGTGGAGGCCGGAGGAGGTCGACGGTAGCCCGTGGAGGCTGGAGGAGGTTGACGGTGGAGATGAACGGTATCCGTGGAGTCCTGCTTTGCGATGCGCCACACCCTCCCGATGAACATGATCCATGTTTCACCGTAGGAGGTCCGTTTAAATCCGTTTTGCGATACGCCACACCTCCCGATGAACAGGACCCCGTTCGACGTGGGAGGTCCGTTTCCTCCGCTTTATGCACGCCACACCCTCCCGATCAACAGGACCCCGTTTCGACCGTAGGGAGGTCCGTTTCCTCCGCTTTTGCGATGCCACACCCTCCCGATCAACAGGACCCTGTTCGTAATGTAGGAGGTCTGTTTCCTCCGTTGTCGCATACGCCAGGCCTCGTTTCCATCGCATGTTCCGTCCAAGCCCTCCCGATGAACACGACCACGCATTCCGTTCCGACCCAGCCGGTTGGCTCCCCATGAACACGACAACGACATTGTTTCTCCGTTCTGACCCAGCCATGTACGTATGCGCAATAGGCGTTCGAGACCCTGCCAGTATGTACGTACGTGGCCGTATTTTCTTTCTTGCACCCTCGCCGTTGTACGTACGTGTACATGCTACGTGCGCGCCTCTACATCGACACGTGCATGCCTCTACTACGACACGTGCGCGCCTCTACATCGACCAGTATGTACGTACACGTTCGCGACCAAAATGACGACGCTACGTACGCTTCGACCAGGTGGGACCCGGTACCGCCGAGCACTTCCTTGCCTGCGAAGATGTAGCTGGTGGGTCCCAGCAGTCAGGGGGCGAATCGTTTTTTTTGCCCGGACGCACTTCCTTGCGTGGGAAGATGTAGCTGGTGGGTCCCAGCAGTCAGGAGGGAAACGTTTTTTTCGCGAAATACGGTGGCCCGTCCGGTGGGTCCCTACTGTCAGGTGGAGGAATCATTATTCTCCACGTAATAAGGCCTTCCACTATGTAGGCCAAAAGAGGTGCCAAATTGACTTCTGGCTCCGGTAGCCGGTGCCCTCACGTTGTGAGGCCGGTGCCCCAACAAAATTTTCATGGCATCGGAGCAAGTAGAAGCACCGATGCCCAATTCCTCCAGCCAATAAAATACTATTAACTCTCAACTTTGAACAGCAAATGTCTTCTCTCTATTTGCTCAATACACAACAGCATGGTGTACTTGTTTATCATATGGGTCCCAGAATCTTTTTCCTGCCGAAGCCCTCTGTTGTGAGATTGATGCACGAAAAGAAATTTTGGGCACCGTGATGAGGTGGCTGCCTTTTGATGTATTTGGCACCGGCTTCTGTGGAAGGCCTAAGGAGGCACTTCCTTGCTGCGTCGTGGACCCAGTGTCGACCTCTCGACGTCTGATCCATGTCCGATGGAAGTCATTCCTTGACCACGTTGACCATGCCGCACCGAGAGCACCAGGCGGTGGATGACGGCGAGGCCTAGGAAGAGGCGGCGGAGCAGTGAAGACGCGACGATGGATGCCCACGCGAGAGGAGTATGAGTATTCACTTTCGTTAATGCGGTGTCAGCTGCCGTCGCCCTTGAGGCCTGGCCTAAGGTGGGAATAGTAGGGGCGGTGAGGCCTCATGGCAGACATCCGGCCACGAGAGGCAGGAGCAGGCGGCACGACCAGCGCTGCTTTGGGCGGCTGGAGCAAGAAGACCAGAGGTTGAAGAAGCACTACAGCCGTTGGATGGACATCATACGGTCACTGGAGCTAGAATCGTTCATATTGACTAAGTTGACAAAGCCCTCCGTCCCGTCAACTTAGTAGGCCCACAAGTCGACTTCCCACCAAGGTGAGTCCCAGCTAGCGGGGGACTATTCATTTTTGTGCGTAATAAAGAGGCACTTCCGGTGGGTCCGTCTTGACAATGGGAAACATTTTTTTTGCGAAATACGGTGGCCCGTCCGGTGGGTCCCAGCAGTCAGGGGGGAAACGTTTTTTTCGCGAAATAAGGTGGCCCATCCGGTGGGTCCCTGCTATCAGGTGGAGGAATAAATATTTTGCGCGTAATAAGGAGGCACTTCCTTGCGGCCGCCGTGGACCCAGCTGTCAGCCTCTCCATGTATAGTACTTTTTCGATGGAAGTCGGTCATTGACCACGTTGACCACGCCGCGCCGAGAACACCAGGCAGTGGACGACGGCGACGCCTAGGAAGAGGACGACGCGGAGCCGGGGAAGACGCAGCAGTAGAAGCCCGCGCGGAGAGGAGTACGAGGGTTCACTGGTTCGGCTGCGGTGTGAGGCTGCCGTCGCCCTTGAAATAACAGGGGGTGTGGGTGAGTGGAGGGATGGCCTGGCCAGCGGTGGGAGTAGTAGGGGGCGGTGAGGCCCCTGCGGCGGCACAGCCGGCCACGGGAGGCAGGAGCAGGCGGCACGACCGGCGCTGCTTTGGGCGGCTGGAGCAACAAGACCAGAGGTTGAAGAAGCACTACGGCCGTTGGATGGACATCGTACGGTCACTGAATCTAGAATCGTTTATATTCACTAAGTTGACAAAGCCCTTGGTACGCTCCAACTTAGTAGGCCCACAGGCCAGCCTCCGAAACGATGCGCCCAAGATGTCAGGGGGAGGAATCATTTTTTGGGCGGCCGAAGCTAAGAATATCCGAGATTGAAGAAGAAGCATGACATCCGTTGGATAGGCATCCAACGGCCACTGCTGCTAGAACCGTGTGTTCACTATAATAAGTTGACAAAGCCTTGCATACGCGTCAACTTATATTTTTTAGGGGACACGGCACTTAGTAGGCCCACAAGTGTGTGGCAGAGAACTTATATCCCATTTGCGTTTTGTAAGAATGTACAGCCCATTTTTGAATTCTAATGGAATTTACAACATCCCATTTACAGTTTGTTAAAAGTACAGCCCATTTTCTAGCTAGGACAACGATTAATAATTTCAACCAACCGTTGAAGACAGAATTCAATAAAATTTCCCACATTTTGATGGGATCCAAAATATTTTTATCCCGAAATTTCTAGTCAGATTAAATATAAATTTGTATTACGTAAAATCCAACAAACCATTACAAGAACAATGAAAATTTAAGATTTTCAAAATCCATAAATAATATTTTATAAACTAATTTCATGTTTGGTGCATTTTTTATAGTTACTGCCTAGTTTTTATAATTACATCCCATTTATTATTTTTAAATCCCATTTTCCTGTTAAGCCTAATGCATCCCTCCTAGGAAAGATTTGCAGCCCAGCGGGGCGAAGAATAACAAGTTGACCTTGCTTGGGTATTCCTCAAAAAGACGTATAGCTGGGCTAGCCATTTTCATCTTGAAAAAAGTAGTATCTGGGCTGGATATCTGGCCTGGGCTAGACGAGCCACAGCCCGCCATTAATAGCCCTGCTCTCCTCTGAACAACAACGAAATCATCGCCAAGAAAAACTCTGCGGTGCTCACGCCTCAAAAACACAAATCTTGCTCGAGCTGCTTGGTCCCAAATTGTCGACCGCACCTTGTGCAATTCTCTCGTTTATATTGACTACATAGGTTGACAATGGTGTGGAACCATGATGTCAGGAAACCAGGAGAAAGCAAAAAAAATATAGTTGTACATAATAAGGAGGCACTTGCGTACGTACGGCTATGGCCCTAGTGGGTCCCTAGTGTCATCCAGTCAAAATAAAGTCATCTCCTGAATCTCATGTTTGTTGACCATGTTAACAATGCTCGGTGCCACGGCGAGCGCAACAACTCGAAGGATAACGGAGAGGGCCTCGCGGGCCCTATGGAGGTCTTATACAGCGCCCGCTGCTCATTCAGGAAGCCAGGATCATCGGACACCTATGAGCACCTTCGAGAAACTGAGACGGCATGAAACGGTAAGGCCGCGCTTGGGAGCTCTGGTTTATTTCAAACCTGTATTAACATACAAGTGTAATTTACTCGTCATCGGAAGGCCCGAGGTCTGTAAGTAAAGCGGCGGGTTACGCGTGTAATTAGAGAGACCAGTGTATATTTTACGAGCACTGCTATATGGATGACATTACCAGACGATACATGCACGACGTGCGTATCATGCCATCCATGGGCAAGGCTGAAACAGCAGCTAACGGCTGGATTAGCAATCGTCCGAGTGTCATTCAGCGTTTTATCGTGTGTGAAGTACTTAGATATTTTACTAGTCGAAATCGACCAACCAAGCGCCTTTCGCCTCGAGACCATCTGCTTTAATTTACAAGCGCCGGTTTACAAGTGGTTTTGGTTGGAAAACGACGATCCAATCACAGCCTAATATCATGAGTTGGTCGGAAGATCATATGGTTTCACGTCTAACCTACCCGACATGTCGTATAGGCTATGAATGAGGGCCTGTTTGGTTCCAAATAAGTCACCAACTTATAAGTCGAAAAGTGAAAAAAGTGACTTATTTTGCCAAACAGACCCGACTTATAAGTCACCTCAACTTATAAGTCATAAGTTGCTCCACCCCAACTTAAAACTTATAAGTCATCCCCTTTTGCGTGGGTCCCACCACCTGCATGATGTTGATTGGTGTGGGAAGGTGTGTCAGGTGACTTATAAGTCGGTGACAACCAAACAAAGCGTGACTTATAAGTCATCGGTTTTAAGTCACCGACTTATAAGTCAGTGACTTATTGGAACCAAACAGGCCACTCAAACATCGACGATGAACTTCTTACGCATACGAAACAACGAGAAGAGGATGATATTCTTAACAAGCAAATCATCGGCATTAGATCGACATGCAAAACAATACGAAGCATTATTCTCTGGAGGCATGGTGAACAGCTCGTGATGCCGCATGCCACAACATTCCAAGCTCAACTTTGCAATCAAACACAAGGCCTGGCATTACATAGACAATATTCAGAACAAACTCTTAACACAGGAATATCTCAGCAGAGTAACTATTTACTTCTAAACTGAACACATGAATAGGAATAAACACTCGACGCTGCTCAAAGCATGGGCGTCCCACTCAAAAATATCAAATGCATGTCTTCTGGCTAACATCAATGAGCAAATTTTGACAAGGTTTTCCAATTCCAATATATTAAACTAACGTCTTCTTGCTAACATCAATGATTAAACTTTGACAAGCTTTTCCCATTCAAAATATGTAATGCCTATGATCATGGAATCCTGTCGCTTCTTGCTAACATCAATGATTAAACTTTGACAAGCTTTTCCCATTCAAAATATGTAATGCCTATGATCGTGGAGTCATGTCGCTTCTTGTACTTGTTTGGGCACTTTTTGCCCAGGGCACTCCACGTGTTGTTAAATTGCTAATGGTCTCTGCAGACTAGTCATGTCACCGGTGTCTAATATTTATGGCACCGGCTGTAGCAATGGAGGGATTCGTGCCAAACTAAGAAAAGGTGAAATTGGCACCTCTTTTGGCCTACATAGTGGAAGGCCTAATACTGTAAAGCTTCTCGGTCATTCCTTCAGTAATGTAGCGCAAACAGTGATCGCTTTTTTACGCAAAGTGGAGCGACCAAGCTGGACCCGAGAATGCAGCAGTTTGCCTTGGACACATTGGCCCCTTTTGTGCAGTTGAACTAAAATCGAAGTCGGAATAAAACCGAGCTTTAATTGTGATATCCCTGTAAGCAACAAAAGGTATAAGTGAAACAATTACTAAGAAATAACGGTTGATGACTTGTACTCCCAGAAGAAAAACATCTACTGATCTACCTTATCTTAATGGGAAACAAAGCGAGAGAGTAGCAATTCTCAATCATGTGATTCATTAATATTAACCGAGACATTATCTTAACAATGCCTTGTTTCAACATGTATAAAGAACGAAAAAGCAGAAAAGTATCATTCCTAAAACAATGCGACTGATTCATTTAACAGAGACATTATCTTAACAATACCTTGGTTAAACATGTAGAAAGAACTACAAAGCAGGATAATACCATTCCTAACAAGTGTTGCAGTTTTGAACTAAGATTCAGTAGTTAATTAATTCTGAGAGTGGCATTGCTTAATTTTACCAAACATTAGATTAACAAAAAGCATAAACAGTTCCAGGGGAGAGTGGGCAATAACAGTATGTGCTTCCATCTACTTATAAAGGGGTGATGCAGAGTTTGTTGTAACAAAGCAACAAGCATCATGTCGGGTTGGTCCCATTTTGTTCACTACTTAATGGGAAAAGACAGCAATACAATAGCTTCAATTCAACATTTATTTAAAACAGTACCAATACAAGTAGCACAACATCTCAAAGCACACCGCACAATCATGTGGATGAAGGCCTGTCTTGTCCTTTCATGAGACCACCAGATAAAATACGAATCTGCCAACACGAATAGGAAATCCAATCTCGTTTTGTGCAACTTTGAAATCAAGCAAAGTTTTTCACAGTAGCAAAGCAAAATGTCGCAATAGCAACAAGTTGAATAGATATCCCTGTTTAAACAGAGGCAAAAAAGGAATCAATTACTGGCTAATAAAGGAGGATGAAACATGCGGCCAGAAAAATGGTAATCCCGCCAATCCCTAACAAGTGTTGCAGTTTTGAAATAACATTCAGTAGTTAATTCTGAGAGTGGCATCAATTACTGGCTTATAAAGGAGGTGATGCTAAATTTGTTGTAACAAAGCAACAAGCATCATGTCTGGGTTGGTCCCATTTTTGTTCACTACTTAATGGGAAAAGACAGCAATACAATAGCTTCAATTCAACATTTATTTAAAACAGTACCAAAACAAGTAGCACAACATCTCAAAGCACACTGCACATCATGTGGATGAGACCAAGATTTGAAACAACTCGCCATGAAGAGTGGAAACAAATCTCGATCTCCTTTTGTGCAGCTCCACAAAAATTAAGCAAAGTCACTGGTGTGACATTCAAGTTGAACTGCACAAAACACTCTTAAAACATAAGTGTTTCAAGTAGCGAAGCAAAATGTCGCAATAGGAACAAGTTGAATCGATAACCCTGTTTTAACAGAGGCAAAAAAGGAAACAATTACTTGCCGATAAAGGAGGATGAAACAAACGGTGACAGAAAGAAGCATCTAACTTATCTTGGATGGAAAACAAAGTAGGATAGTAGCATTTCTAAAACGGTTGCATTGATTCATATTAACAGAGACATTCTCTTGAAACGAGATTCGTTAAAAAATGTAATTTACTTTTAACAGTGGCATTGCTTCAATTTTTCGGCGGCATTATTAGATTAACAACATCAAAATAGCTGTATGGGACATGCCAGCACCATGTGCGTCCACAAGTATAAATGGGTGATGCAGAGTATGTAGCCAAGCAGCATATATGCGTTGGTCCCATATTTGTTCTCTTTGAACCTTTTTCCTAAGTGAGGGCAGCAAATCTAGTCCTGCACAAACTACCCGACCCCCGGTTTCTTTCCCTTTTCAACAAAGAGATCGGTTCTATGTGTGTACCGGTTACCCCCTTTTTCCCTTTTCGACCTACAAAGCGGCCGGATAGCCAGTCTATACTACTTTCCGCCCTCCTTTCCTCATTGAACCATCGTCCTAGATTCTTGCTCCAGCCCACCGCACCCTTCTTTCCTCTTTGAACCAAGACCTAGATTCGACTACAGATCGAAAAAGATCCACATGCAGCTAGAGCAACGACGGTTTCAAAGAAACTTATACCTTAGGGTCGTCGGGATGTGGCAAGGCGTGCGGCGGGAGGCCGGATCTGCCCACACTACGTACGACATCGAGGAAGAACGGGTCGGTGGCCCTCCCGCACAGGCGCTGGGTGAAAGAGAACAGCGAATCCGGCAGTGGATTGCCTCCCTCGCCGAAGGCGATAGAGTGAACGCTGCACCTCCTCCCCTTCCCGGTGCGACGGGATACGGGCGCCTCCTTTACCAGCTGTGAGGGGGGAGAGAGAGACAAGAGGCCAATGCAGTCTTGTTTAGATCTGGTGAAGAGATGGTGAGAGACTGTGAATATAACAAACCCTAGCAAATGAACGCTGAGCCTCCAGCGTGTAACATATATGTAGTGTGGCGAGCGTGTGGAGAGTGCAAACCCTAGCGAACAAGCGCTGAGGCTCCCGCTTATATATATACTATATTGTAGTACGGACTGAGCTCCGGTGCCTTCTTTACTGCTTTTGGCTGTATGACAGGTGAGCCAGCCACATTTTGGGCCCACCTGTCATAAACCCAAAGGTAGGTGCACTAAGTCAAGCCGCGTCCATATAGTACTCTCGTGTATACGAGTAATATATACTAGTGGAGTGGTTTTCTTATTCTCTTCATAACAATCGTTTTAAATTATGTAAGTACGAAACGAAACTCTTTATCTAATGTACAGTGAAGAAAACTAGTACTACTTCCGATGAACTTACGATAGCAGTGGTTTTAAATAGAATACGCGCGTTCCCGTAAAAAAGAAACGAAAACTGGCGGACAATTTTTTAAGGGTCTGTCTAGGACACATCTAGATGTGACATAGTTATGTCACATCTAAGTTGATGTCCACTCTGTTTGTGGTCGATTTTTTTTGTCCTAGCTTTTTTTGTTTCTTGTTGCTACATTATATACTTGTGGGAGCTTAGGTGTGATATCCTTAAATAACATCTAGATGTGAATTAGACAAACTAAATTTCTAACGTACCAACAAAGAAAACTCGATCAAAAACACGCCCCCGCTTCTAGATCGCGAGAGTCGTCGCGCACACACACATAGACATAGACATGCATATCCGTGTTTACATAAAATTCCATTTCCATCTCCATCTCCAATCATATTTGTCCAACTGGCACATTATTTACGTTGTTAATTATATATGCAGCAATATTGACGCACAACATCTCTTGTTTATGCGCACGTCCGGATCATTGCCACGGCCGGTCCTGACCAACCCGAACCCTCTACATCACCCGCGCGTGCTTCCCGCCCGAAACGATCAGTGCCGCATTCATGCCCAGCCAGAGCGGACGCGGCCTCTCACTGGCGCCGGCATTGAAGCGGCGCGCCGGCCGAGAGAGCGTCACCCGCACCGCTTCCGGGTGCACGCGGTTGCTCCGCGTTCAAAGGTCGCAATAGCCGGCTACAACATGCATGTAAAAAGTTCTTGGGAGTCCATGCTACAGCTAGCTGTCCTCCCCCAACTCGTCAATCTCTTCCAAAGAGTGCTAGTAGTACTCCATGGCGCGATCCATCGACAAGCTGGCGGGAAAGTTATCGTATACTCGGTTTGCGATGAGTGGCATGCCGGGCGACCGTGTGGGGCCGAGCCGTGGAGGAGGGTGAGACACGAACACGACAGATGTGATTTAAACGTTGGTTTTGCTCGATGGCGCGATCCAACGAAACGAAACGTTGCTTTCTCTCCGTTTCCATTTTTTCTCCGGAAAAACGGAAACTTTCCACTCCATTTTCATTCCTATTCCAAGGTTGCCCCGTTACAACATTCCATCAAATACAAAGGAAAACTAACACGCATGTTGATGCATCTCAATGATTCACGGATCATAGCTAATATTTACTTCACAACTAAAGAAAAAAGTTGTGAGAGCGTGTACGAAAGAAAAACTACCGATGGGGTCACTATGACTTAAACCCTAAACCCTAAACATGATTTAATTCCCCTGGCGGGTAGA
The DNA here is from genome assembly GCA_021605145.1 of Aegilops bicornis. Lineage (NCBI taxonomy): Eukaryota > Viridiplantae > Streptophyta > Magnoliopsida > Poales > Poaceae > Aegilops > Aegilops bicornis. Next base: position 258,918,168 of record CM038671.1, on the reverse strand, counting down.
ACTCGTCAAGGAAAGATGGTCGACACCCTCGGATCATACGATGCTTTTGTGCAGTTCCACTAAAATCGACTGAAGCATCCCCGATGGCAAAGATATTGAAGAAGTGTGACTAGAATAATAGTACTGGCACTAGTTCATGAGACATAAACTCATCACAAGTAGAAGCCGGTAGAAGTAGAGAAAGATCGACATGGAGATGGAGCTACAGCAGTGGAGCAAGCCGGCTCCGAAAGGAAGATGGACTACCTGGGACGTCAGGCTGTAGCTAGAAGGGCGGTTGGGAGTTGGGACACGGCATCGGCCCATACCGCGGTGACCCCCGATTGGGACGCACCGACTGTGGGTTTTCTCCCTTGCCGATGTCGACCGCGTCTACACGTAACATTGTTCCTTCCCCCACCAAGGGATCAGGCCCGTCATTCTATGCTTGTGAAGAGAGCAACCTTAGCAAGCAGGCTTGTAGCTTAGGCTCCTGCTATTGTATATATATAGTGGTTTTCTTTTTCTCTCCATATCAACCATTTATATTGCGTACGTGTCATTCAAGAGTGAAATGATGGTTGCTTCTTCCGACTAACTTACTGTGTGATTTGGCTGCTCCTTAGTGGCCCCTACACGTACTCCCCCTACGTGTATGCAGCGATCCTGCGTACACATGGACGCAAAAAGCAGCTGACGCCCTAATGCATGCATGTCCGAGCACACGACGGAACACACACGGTCACGCTTAAGTGCTCAACCTACACGTGCATGCACACACATACTCGGTCGGGGTGAGCTAGTGACCGTATAAACACCGGAAAAAAAATATATTGAGCGCAATGAGTGTATTATGAAGTCCATCGACCGTATTATTACAAATATACAAAGGATGCATGTTGTATTTATCTTGTTTTAAATTAATCCATATTAATCGGAGAGGAGGCAGTATGGATTAGCATTACTTGCGCATGGGCTCGCAGGACAAGGAGAAACTTTTGACTAATGCAAGCTCTCCCTCGCTCAGGCGGTGGACGTGCAACAGTTAATTTGGTGTCAGATTGCCAGTAGCATACACTATACTACTAGTGCTACTATTGTTCGACTTCCCGAATAGGCGAACAGCCAAGCGCAAAGTTTACTAGTACTAGTACTACTAATATAGTCTATAAAGGTACGTAAGTACTATACAAGTACTAGGAACCGGATGGAGGAGCGTCTGCACTCTTATTATAATTTTAAAATGTGATAAAGCAATCTTCAACACATTTGGTTCTCTTCGAGGGTTCTCGCATGTGATAATGGAAGTTGATTGCATGGAACACTCGCCACAATTCTCGCTTAATTCTGGCTCATATCCTGTTACAAATAGTAGCGCCGATAATATTTCCTCTTTTTTGTTATTCAGCATGTAAACAGGTCAAGAAACCTTTGCGCATCTTCGTCTTGAACTGTGCTTGCTGCACTTTGAATGTGGCCGAGAGCTGGCTTGATGAAACACCTCGCTTCCTACTTCTTTTTATGGGTACCTCGCTTCCTAGTGACCAAAGGTCTTGGCTGATTGTCCTAAGAATGCTTATATATGAATAAAGCTCTCTCATTTACCCGCAAAAAAGATTAAGCCATATTAACCAGAAAGGATGGAGTATGGACTAGCACTACTTTTTGGTGTGTCCCGTCAACTCGCAGAACGAGGAGAAGCTTGCGGGACAAGGTAAAGCTTGCTTACGCCTTTTGACTAATGCAACCTACCCTCGGTGGACATGCATCAATCCATTCGGTGTCAGATTGTCAGAGGCATACACTGTAGTACCCAACATGCGGAGTACCATCATTGTTCGACTTCATGAAGAGGCGAAGAGCCAAGCGCAGTAGTACGAGTAGTACTACTACTAGAACCGCATGGTGGAGCGTTTGTACTCTTATTTTTTTATGTCTGACAAAGTACACGTTTATTCCGGAGAAGGGCGGAAAATGGTAGCCCAACATGTAATGAATGATATCGATCAACCAACCATGCTCGAACATATCTTGGCCTCCATGCGAACCCGTCTGTGTGTTCTCGCTCCTCGTCTCTCTCAAGGAACGGCGGGTTGGCTCTTTGTCGTCAATTGAGATCGGTTTGCTCACACTCCTGTTCCACATGTCAGTGATATGCCAAGAGGAGGTGCGTTGACCGACTGGCCATACGGTACTTGGTTTTGAACCTTCGTACTACTCCTCCCTCCGTCACAGTTTACAGGGCGTGCTTCATTATGATGCATTTCTCTCAATGCATTTCCACCACCAGAGAGACTTTAGACGCGTTTGGTTTAATGCTCAATTAATTAGGGCGTGGTAACCACAATCAAGTCCACAATTTTCTCTCCATGTACTCTGTACTACAGTACTACGGAGTGGAGTAAGTGCATGCATGTGTGTACCCGGGGTGGAAGCACTGCATGCATGTGTGTACGCATTATTCCCTCTAGTAATAGACGCTGCTATAACTACCAATGCTATTTTTCAGGCCGATCGCTAGTCGCCTTGGTCCCACAGATCTTTTTTATTTTTTCAAGCGCCTTGTATAAACAAAGGACGGATGGAGTATGAGCGGATTCAAAGAAGAGCGTATTGATGGTTGCTTCTTCGTAGCAACTTACAAAGGGGAAAGGTGGGGCTTACGATTTGACTGCTCATTACTCACTATTAATGCGGCACAACGACCGGGCTGAGTCTCCCATGCGGTTGTGCACTACCCCCTCAGTTCTTAAAGATACTCCGGAGTATATTTGTCTTTCTAGAGATTTCAACGAGTGACTACTCAAATATTTGTCTTTTTAGATATTTCAAATGGACTGGCACATACGGATGTATATACATATTTTAGAGTGTAGACTCTCTCATTTTGCTCCGTATGTAGTCACTTGTTGAAATCTCTAGAAAGACGAATAGAATATTTAGGAACGGAGGGAGTACACATACGAAGCAAAATTAGTGAATCTACACTCTAAAATATGCCTGTTTGAAATTTGTAAAAAGACAAATAATTAGGAACGAAGAAGTATAATTTTGTGCATGGCACATGGACCCGGATGATGAAGAGGCTTCTGGCAATGCTATCAAGCTTCCATCATTTGTTTACATAATTGACGTACTATACAAATAATTTTCCAGCGAGACATGAAATTTTACAATGGTGTGAGCTTTCACTTCATTTGGCGTGTCTTGCCATCGATGCTCTTTCGAAACAATAAAAAATTAACTCCCTTGCTAATGCATGTCAATTATTAGCGCATCGAGCTAATAATTACATCACAATCAAGACGGAGTTGTGAGAAGGTGTTAAATTAAAATTGATCCATGCTTTCATTGGCAGCAACATCCCCCCAGCTCTGCCTAAATCAACAAGGCATGTTGGGAAAAAATGTAGCTGTCTGGAGCATGCAACATTCTGATCATTTTGTGCAGTTCCACTAAAATAGAGCTGAGCGTCCCTGTTCCAAAGATATTAAGTGTGATTACGATAATAGAGGACTATTGATGAAACAATAAACACATAAATAGAAGTCGGTCACCTTTGCGATCTCTTAAGACTAACTAGTTGGAGAAGATTAGGCTTGGAGTTGGATGAGGAGGATAGAGCAAAACCAATCTCCCTTTGTGCAATCGCCTTTGAAATGTAGAGACGTTGCCCATGTGACATTTTAGTACAACTGCACAAAACACTCTTAAGAAAAAAGTGATTTGTGCAGTTCACCAAAAGGTCGCAATAGCAACGAGGTCAAATGGATAGCCCTGTTTGCAAAAAGGAGGTAGAAAGGAAACAATTACTGGCCAATAACAGTTGATGACACATGCGACGACAAAAAAGAAGCATATTCCTTGCCCTAAGGGAAGATAACAACACGGTTGTGTTTGTCTAAAACGGTGTGAGGACGAGAATGCAATATGGAAAGTACACCTTTGGGCCACGCTTTTGGGCAAAGAACTATGGAAGATCCACATGTAGCAACATGGGAAGACGGGCGATGGAGCAAGGCCGAGGGATACACAGAGGTCGTCGGGATGTAACAAGGTGAGCGGCGGCGGGCGGAATCTGCGAGCAGGTGGCGTAGGCCCTGCCGCGCCGGAGCTTGGTCAAAGAGAACGGCGTGTACCGCAGATCGGGACGTGCTGTCTCGGCGCCGTCGAACGGAGAAACAATGCACTTCCTCCCTTTCCCCCGGCGGACGGGATGCGGCCGGATCAGTGACCAAAGGTGAGAGAGAGAGAGGCCACCGCACTCCCTTTCCCCCGGCGGACGGGATGCGGCCGGATTAGTGACCAACGGTGAGAGAGAGAAGGCACCGCAGCCTTGTGTGAGATACTCTGAAGAGCGACAAACCAGGCACGCAAGGCTCCATTGTATATAGTGAGCGGACTACCTTTTTCTCCATAAAAATCATTTTATATTTTGTGTACGTGCCATTGAGCGCTATAACTTTATTTAAAAATAACGCGGCAACGCGTCAAGTCGAACTTTGTTTCGTGCAGGCGTGATACACGACCTCCCTAGGTAAACAACCGCTATAGGCGTTCAAATTAGCACGTGGGCTGCCATTTCAGAAAGAAATGAGCTCCACCGTACTGCTGTGAGTGTGGCTGGGCACGAAGCGTGAGTACGTGCACGGTGCACCTATTCTCTTCTTGTATATGTACACCACCTACGTGGGGTTGTGTGAGAGAGATACAAACCTAGAGAGATATAGTGTGTGGGTTCTTGAGAGTTTTTGGGGGGGGGGTCAATAAAAAATGTAACATATGCAATGTGTGTGAAATAGAGTCCTGGATATAACATATATATAGAGGGCGCGATCCACGAGAAGAGAGTGGAGGTATCACTGGCTTGAGGTGTCCATAGAATCGAAAAGAGGGATGATGTGTGTGTGTGCGCGCGCGATCGATAAAGAGTGCCATCAAATTTGTGTGTGCCCACGTCAAAGATATAGAGTGGCTGGCCTACTGGAACATGAGAGGGGACATGTGCAGCTTGTTTCTGTGGCATGGATACCTACCTGCAGCGCTCGACTATCGGTGTGTGGTGGGGGAAGAGGAAGGCCCAATTAACTATAGAGGTACAATGGCTGGTATATGTGTGGAGGAGGAGAGAGGCCTACCTCATGTATTAAGGAGATCGACCGCCTCATGTATTAAGGGAGATCGATCGGCATCCATGCATATGTGCAGGAGAGGAATAAGGTTGGGAGAGAGACAGAGCTAGAGTGTTGGAGGGGTGGTAGTGGAGTTGCTTCTAACAAATGGTGGGATAGGCTTGCTAGACAAACGGAGGGCACGCCATAATATCAATAAGAGAGGACATGGTTGCTTGTTGTCTGTGGCACGCATGCGTGTGAGAGAGACGGGTCAGGAGGCATGCACGAATGATGAGGGGGGCGATGTGGCTGTGGTAAGCAGACATAACTACATAGGAAGATCAATCGCCCTTTGCTAGAGAAAGGAGAGACATAACTTGTGAGGTACGTCGATCGATGGGGGGGTAGTTAAAGTCGATCCAGGTATATGTTGGGAGATCGATCGGTATACATGCATGTGTGTGTTAGAAGCAAACGAGGCACGAGGAGAAGGATAGAGATAGAGGGATGCATGTAGGAGGTGGTACGAGAGGCATACTATATCGATCGGGGAGGAGTGTGCGAGTACGAGAACGATGAAAAGAGTGGTGGGAGTGAGGCATGGACGGTGACAAGAGAAGAGGGGAAGCTTGTGTTTGTGCTAGGCAAACCTGGCTAGAGAGGCATATCGATCGATGTGTGCCGTAAAGAAGGAGCTGGGGGGCCTACACACACCGTGGGTGAACGACCTAAAGTGAAACGATGAATTTGCGCGATGGAGCTAGAGAATGCTGAGGGAGGGTGAGAGGGATGCGGGCGTGTGCATGCACAAGAGAAAGTTAGCGCTAGCTACAAAGATAAGAGGATTGTGTGGGTGTAAAAGACAAACAGAGATCATATATACTTCATTATAAAAAGCAAATTCGGATATTTGAAGAATTTATCATAGTGTTTTAAACCGACGCATGTGTGAATATATATAACGGTGATACACATGGTGTGTTTATGAACATGTTATACTACATTTAATATATTTTATCTCTACTGTTATAAAAACGGAGTTGTTGATGATGGTGTGCCCGCCATCCTGCATTATAGGCCGTCCGATTTATATCTCAAGTGATAGCAAGGAAACTATGATGGTTGAAGTTGGCAACAATCATGATTGTAGATTCTTATTGAAATAGAGAAACGAGTTCAAATTTAGTTCGAATTGCAGCGGTAGTATAGACATTGGGAATGCACTAAAATGTTGGTATGAGTAGGTTACATGCATTATACAGCAACCGAAAAAATTAATCAGACATAACATGGATTCATACTCCTCCTTCCATCTATATAGGGCGAATGAGATTTTTAAGACCGCCTTTGACTATTGACAAGATTAATAATACATGACATGCACAATGTGAAAATTATATCATTGAAAGAACCTTTCATGCATCGGGTTAACGGTGTGCTTTGTGTAAGTTGCATGTCATATATCATTGCTCTAATATTTGGTCAAAGTTAGCATCAAAAACGCATTAGGCCCTATATAGATGGAAGGAGGGAGTAACTTGAATAGCATTTATCTAGTAAAACGGGCAAGACTTTCTCTTTGTGTGGTGTGAATAGTTTTATTTTTTTCGTTTTCTTTTGGTTGAGGGAAGTGCGAATTGATTTGGTACATACAAGTACAATATTACTACACGTTAGTCTTGTCCCTAAAATTCAACCCGCGTCTTGTTATATCCCGAAAATTCAGATATCGTGCTCCCAAAACTGGCGCCTTCACAACCCGCTACTTTGCTATCCCGAAATTACAACGCTGCGAAAACTCCCTCCAGCTGCCAAATCCCGACACGAAATCCCCTTCTAAACTCGAGCCGAAGGGCCGCTAGTTCAAATCAGTGGGGGGTACTTTTGTAACACACCCTACATTTTGGACAAGCGCGTCCCTAAGTCATGCTTCACCCCCTTTTCGCCATTCGAAATCGCAGGCCGCCATAACCTCTCTGCTCCAGCCACGAAACCCCACCCTCCTCCGTCCGCCACGTCACCGCTGCCCAGCCGGAGCCTCTTCCCCGACGACGTCGTCCACCGCAACAGCTCGACGTCCCTCGTCCACCTCCCCGGATGAGGATCCTTCGTCCATCTCGCCGTCCCACCGGTTCAGCCACCCCGTCCTCCACCTCCAAGGAGCTGCTCCGACGATCGCCTCGTCTATCGCGGCTGCTCCATCCCCACAGCGCCGCCTTAACCTGCTCCACCGGAACCATAGCATCCTCACCGACTCCTTGGACGAAGCCGAGGCCTACTCGGCACCACCAAAGAGGTTGTACACTCATCGCATCGCACCTTCTCCTTAACTCGACCTCCCGGCGCCGACGGTGCTCCATCCCGCACCCCCATGGAGCGGCTACCTTGAAGCCGGCTCCCAGGGCGACATCTCCATGGCGGCTCTCCCCCAGTGCGAGGCCCCTTCGGCGGCGGCGTCCATACCAGCCGGATCTGATGCTGCTGCTCCGGCTCTCACTCGCTCGCTCGCTCGCCTAGCTGCCGCCTGCTCTCCCCTCGCTCGTGCTCTTTCTTGCTCCGATTAAGCCATACTTCAGTCGACTGAATCGACTTTTGGGTCAGTCGATTTTCAGGGGTTGGGGGGGCGGGCTCGCCGGAGTTAAGGAAGAACCACCCGCAGCGGGGACGGGGGCTCTCCGGATAGGTACCCCACTATCTATCTTAGGGTTCAGGGTGAGGGCGGGGGGCCTAAAGGGCTGGCTGGGGCAGCGATGGCGAGTTGTTTCGGGGCGGCGAGGCAGCTACTGGGCCGGTGGTTCGCCGGTGGTGGTGGCGGCTCGTGGGGTGCAGGTTGAAGATGAACTGCAGCCCTCCCTAAACTACATGTCAAGTGCCTCTCTACTACCATTGCGTCCAGTTTTAAAGAGTATTCAAATTCCACAAGAAATTTCAGTTTCGGCGCTTAAGTTCGAGTCAACAGTTTTACCTCATCTATTGTAGTCGGTGGTCTTTGGTGATGTTAATTTTACATCCATTTTACATCATCTATTGGAGATGCTATTAGAATCCCACTTGAGATTGACGATGTCTGCCTTTGTGCTGCTTCAGCCTTGACGCCTTATGGCTCACCGGAGCTGCTCCAACGACGTAGCGATCCATCACAACAGAAAGCAGGCCCTCGACGCCGCTTCTGATTCCTCGAGATCTTCCTCCACACCTCCGACAGCCACCTCTGCCTCAATCGCTTCAAATGACCAACCCAATGATGCTGAGGTCGACACGGCTACGGCAAAGAGGTTCTACACTTGTTGCATCACTTATTACTATACATCACGTCGATCCATTAGGGCTATTTTGGTTCAACGGAAAAACGTCCATCCACTAGTTGTTACCATCACTCTAAATTTCTGCATGCTCTCCTTACATAATCTCACCATATTTTTTTCGTATGCATGTCAGATATTGTACACAGTCATGCTGAACATGTAGACAAAAAGAGAAGAGTTTTGCGCGGCAATACAATGTCATGCAGACATCGCTCCATGGTGGGTTCAATGGCAAACCCTCCCCACCCCTCTCCAGATTGTAATCTAGAGGAATATATCTATTCTGAGGCGTATTCAGACGCCGCTGACCACTCCTATTTACCCCCCAAGGTGTTTGCTCTACCTTGGCATGATGATGTTAGTCATATCATGCATATGTTGCCTTGCAGTGCCTACTTTTGACATCATATATGTCATCCGCTTAGATTTAGACATGTTACGTAATGCCACCTGCTTAGTTTCTATATCATATATGGGAATTATGCAGCCTCATGTCTTTTAGCCAGCCATAATATATGTGAAATGTGCAATGCCATCCTGTTTAACTGTGCATCATATATTTGAATGATATCTTGCCCATCCTTTTCTTCACTACATTTCCATTTGTCGACAATGTTTGTACATTAAACTACTCTTCCGTGAATCAGCCATTTGGGTGGGAGATGGAAAATCTGGAGTGAAAACAAAGCCTTGAGCGAGCAGTGCTGCTACACCGAAGCAGATCTCTTGTTGGGTCCGGTAGCTCCTCGTAGATGGACTCGAGACAGATGACCAGTCCTATTCCCCCACCGAGGTGTATGCTCTAACTTGGCACGGTTATATCGCTCATATCATGCATACGGTGTCTTGCATTGCATAGTTTAGACATCATATACACAATATTCAACATCATGTTCTTAGTTCAGACATCATATCGAATGCCCTCTGTTTAGCATATAAATCACATATGTGAATTGAATGATGCGATCCTGATTACTTAGATAACATGTAGGTGAATTATGTCATGCGATCCTGTTTAGTTATTCATCATATCTTTGAATTATGTTATGCTATGATATCCAGTTTAGGTACACATCATATATGTGAAATTATGTCATGCTATCCGTTTTAGTTAAACAATATACATGTCAACTATTTCATGCCCTCTTTTTTCCACACTATCTATTGCATCTGTCTCTCATACAATGTCTGTACATTCAACTATGTTTCCTGTTTATCAGCCATTTGAATTGGAGCGGGTGATGCCAGTATCTAGCAGAATAAAAACACGGTCTTCAAATAAAACAGTGCTACCTCTTGGTGGAGATAGCACCCCGATAGTACATGCACAAGAACCAGCCCTATCACACATAACCCAAACTCTCGCAGATTGTACCCCTACTGCGATGGACAGAGAACTAGCTTCACCCAATCTAACCCCAACCCTAGACGATAGTAACCCAATTCCTGTTGACACAGCACCATCTCCACCACAGAGCTCCCAAACAAGAGCAATTAGTAAGGCAGCTCCAGTGCCCATAGGGCCAGTACTATCACGGCGAACCCCAACTCCACCAGTTAGTACGCCTATTCCTGTGGAGGAAGCACAACCAGCCAGTCGTAGTTTAGCATCTATCGCATTTGATGTTGTTAAATCGTATGTGCGTATCTTCCCATCTTGGAAATATTATACTAAAGATGAAGGAAAATGCCAGCTTGTGTGTTTGTCCGGGGAGTTATGTGTAAGTAATGTTATTCATGGCAATTACTTTGCTTCATTCCCATACATCCTACCTCTATGATGGTTATAATACAAAGAAATTTTCCCATTTTTCTCTATAGAGAAGGACCGATTTGGAAACTCAGGATGAGGTAACCTGTGCTAATACCTCTGCTATCTTCAAGAATGCTTGGTGGCGATCGGAATTACACGAAGAAAACGTACTTCACCGCAAAGAAACTCATCAAATTCCCTTACGTTCTCCCGAGACACATTTATCGGACGATGACCGGGAACGCCTTGTTTTGTAATCTTGGTCCGTAACCAAGAATGTGGTAAGGTCTATGAGCTCATTTTCTATTTTTAAGTATTTTATTCTTGCGTCTTACTGTACTCTGTTCATGTAGAACAAGTGCCTAAACCTGAAGAACAACTGTTCTAATTTAAGATTTCATTGCTATCATAGTTCAAAAAAGCGCTAGGCGTTAATTGTGCATTTTGCCACCGCCTTGCGCTTTACTGACCAAAGCGCATGCTTATGCGCAGATTATGCGTAGTTATGCGCAATGCGTTTTGCCAACGCCTAGAGCCTAGGCGCGCTTTGTATTCTTTCACTGCTGCTTTGTCTTGAACTGATATGATTTGAACCGTGTCTCTATTTTGATTTGGCAAGACAATGCAAAGGACCATAGGACATATATATATGTTTGTTTGATGCTTTTATTATGTACTACTACTTGGCAATAGAAGACTTGGTAGTTTAATCCTGTCCACCTTAATAATGAACTGGTTCACCGAAATGAGTTTTATATACTAGTACATGCTAAACTTGTTATGTGTCTGCTTGTTTCTTCTTTTAGAATCTTGTGAGAATATTGGGGAAGAGTGCCTTATTAAGCAATGGTAAAGGAAGTAATGCAGATAAGGTTCAGGATAGTGACACATCCTTGTTGGTCTCCAACAAAGCTGATAAAATAGCTAAGGAGGACTATCTTGAAGATAGCGAGACAACCCCAAAGTCCTGTCTTGGTTTAGTGTTCGAGTTACTGGCCACTACCGCATGCACAAGCTATTCAAACTCACCTTTATGCGAATCAGTTCGGTTTCTTGAGTCTCAACTACAAGCTGAAAGACATCGATCGGTGTCTTTGCGACAAGAAGCGGAAGGACTGCGGAAGTCCTGGAGCATTCGGATGCATACTTTCGGTGCAACGACAAGCGTTGGAGGATTTTAGCGCCAAACAGGACAAAGCTAATCAGTTTGCTAAGCTTATTGCCGGCATGGTGGATACCGTGATAACATTTCTTGGGCTCTTACGAAGTTGTTTCAGTTATGCTCTTGTTTTGTCAGCCGCGTTTATTTGCAATCGGTGGCCAATTTTGACGGCCAAAGGTATGTAATATGTTGCTTTGTTCCCTATATTTGCAATCGTGGCGAACTTTGATGCCCAAAGTGGGTGTAATATGTGTAATAAGCGGTAATAGGCTAGCCTTAATTGCTTGCTTATTTATTTCCTTATTGTCTTGTTTAGTTGTTTCCTTGTAGTCACCGCAGCTTCTTTTCTCGTGTTTTTTAGTTGCCACAATAGCCTATTTTTGGTAACTAGGCCAAAATAATCATGGCAACACACGGACTATTGTAACCATGGGCCTCCTGCAGGCCGTATGATCCATGGGCCTTCGTTCGGCCATAGGACCATTGGCCTTCTATACGGGCCACAGGATCCATCGGCCTTCTATATGGGCCTTAGGAATCAATGGGCCTTCTATGGGCCGTAGGGTCCATGGGCCTTCTACGGGCCGTACGATCCATGGTCCTTCTACGGGCCGTACTATCCATGGGCCTCATACGGGCCGTAGGATCCATGGGCCTTCTACGGGGCGTATCTTCATTTCGCCAATCATGGGCCGTATTATTCGTGGACCATAACGGGCCGTTAATAGGCCGTATTTGATAACTCTATGAAAACAGCCCAACGGGTTTTTTTGACATGAAAACGGCCCAACGTATTAACGGTCCGCAAACGGGCCGACTGTAACGACGGGCTGAATTTGGCCCACAAGCAGAAAATGACAGTAACGGGTCAGATGTAAATCGAATGCTGCAAATGAGCCCAAGAATTAATGGGCCCCGAGAAGGCCAAAAGATAACTTTATCGAAACGGCCCAATGGAATAACGGGCCGTTAATGGGTATAAATGATACATTGTTCATTACGGGCCAGTTTCACCACGGGCCGTTAATGGGCCAAGAGTTACAAAGGTCCTCATATGGGCCGAAAGAAGTCATGGGCCACACATGGGCCGGAAGTTAAAACGGGCTGAATCATATTGGACGACCCAGATGACGCTACTGGGCCTAATTCGGATAGGGCATAACGGGCCCTGGGTTAGCGGGTTGTAAATGGGCTATATGTGAATAGGCCGTTAACAGGCTTTTTGTGGGCCGGCCCGCCACCTTTTGACCAAGTCAAACGGGCCGGCCTTTTCACAGGAATGGGCCTCTGTTGGGCCGTGACACGTGTCACCGTATCATAGGCGCCTTCGGTCCAATGAGTGGATGACATCTGTCCGACACGTGTTTCCTCCAGCCAATGATGATTTTACACGTGGAAAATCCCCATTGGTCGGGGCTGTTAACAGGTTATCGGATCCAAAACCCGACCCGATAGCTTAACGGCGTTCCGTTACGGTGGATGCCATGTGTCGGTCACCCTTGACGAAAGCACTTCGCGGACGCGCGATTTATCGTCATGGAAGTGGACACTTCCGTGATGATAATTTTGGTAATGTCATGGAACACTTCTACGACAAAGACATGTATGACTATCTTGATTATGTCATAAATTTGTCATGGATGTACATGCATGACAAAAACGCGACCCATCGTGACAAACACGTATCATCATGGAAGTGTATTTTTTGTAGTGTTCTTTGCAATGGTCTCTTTGTGAAGTGTCACGAAATCTTCTAGCACATCTAGGTGTTGTAGCACTACTAAGTTTGCCCTGTCAAGGTCGTTTGTCGGCCCGAGCGTAACACATTCACATCCCTATGACCGTTGGTGTGACCTTCGCCTTCGAGCCTTCCATAGTGCTTGTTGACGGGCAAACCAACAACAGGGTCTCAGGTGCCTACTAGATAACTCTCACAGAAAGAGATGCACTCTTTGGTCAGATATCCCTGGGCTATGCTTCCATCTGGACGGGACATGTTACGAACGAATCCTTTGATGACGCCATTCATCCTCTCAAACGGCATCATGCTGTGCAGGAATATCGCCCTAGGTCGATGATGTCGTCCATGATGTGGACACATAGATGCACCATGACATCAAAGAACACGGGCGGGAAGTACATCTCTAGCTCATTCAGTATGACAACAATCTCTTCATGTAGCCTATGGAGTTGCTTCACACTGATCGACTTTCGAGAGATAGCATCAAAAAAGTGGCATAGGTCAGTAAGCGTCTCACGCACATGTGTGTCTATAATCCCTCTAAGTGCAACCGGGAGTAACTGCGTCATCATCACATGACAGTCATGAGACTTCATCCCACTGAACCTTTTTTTCTTAGTGTCCAGATATCTGCTTATCTTCCCACAATATCCGGAACTAACTTTGATTCTGGCAAGGCACTTGAACAATTGATCGACCTCCTTCGGATCTAAGGTGAAACAAGAGGGGGGCAATATTGTTCTTCCTTCTTGTTTACTTTTTTGCCCCTATCTTCCGTCTCCGTCTCCGTCTCGGTCTCCTCTGACGACCTTTTACCGGGCATTTGGAGATCTTTCCTGATATTCAAAAATTCCAAGTCTTTTCTTTCCTTCGGCCCATCCTTGATCCTCTCCGGCATGTTCATCAATGTTCCAAGAAAACTCTCAAGGATATTTTTTGTGATATGCATTTGATCAAGGCTATGAGGCGTGTCGAGTATGGGCCAGCATTCCAAGTCCCGGAAAACAGATCTCGTCTCCCATTCCTTCAGCAGGGGCTCCGGCGCCTTTTTCCTCGTATTTCCCGGCGAGGGGCACTCTTCCGAGTTCTTCAATAACTTATATATTTCTGCACCGCTACGCTTACATGGAGGACCTCGATGCTCAGCCTTACCATTGAATAGATCTCCATGCTTTCTCCACGGGTCATCCTTCTCGAGCCATCTTCGATGCCCCATGTACACGATTTTCAAAGACCCGCCATCTTTCGTTAGCTACACAGAAGTTGTATCATCCATGCACCTCGTGCATCCACAATATCCGTGGCACACCTGGCAGGAGAGATAGCCGTAACCGAGATAGTCCTGCACCATCGTGATCAGCGCGGTTCTCATGTAGAAATACTCTCCTTTGCTTGCATCCCATGTCTTGGCTGGCGTTGTCCATAAGGTCTGTAGCTCCTCTTTCAGTAACCCGAGATACAGATTTATATCATTTCTCGGTTGTCTCGGCCCTTGAATAAGCATATCCATGTATATGTATTTTTCCTTCATGCACAACCAAGGGGAGGTTGTACATCCATACAAACACGGACCATGTGCTATGATTGGTGTTCTGGTTGCCAAATGGATTCATGCCATCACTACAAGTGATGAGGACATGACTAACTTGGATAAGACCAAAAATATTGCATACATGCATATTTGTCAGGTGATTTCTAGTGCAAACTATTCAATAATCTATTTATGTTATCCAGAACAAAAATACTTCACATACTTTTTGTGTTTTGTCTAATTGCAGGTGTATGGGACATTTGTACAATACACATATGAAGATAAGGGAAAAGGAGAAGTTTAGGTGCTGTTCAAAAAGTCCTCTCACGTCACTCTTGGGCCAAGAGAAGATAGAGTCCAAGTCTCTCACGTTCTGGATTCAGATTCGGACTGCACAGACATATCTGATTCAAAACGCCAACAACTTTTTCATACGGACTCCGAATTGGGTGATTCTTTTTTTGTTAGAAAGTAGATTTCATGCTCTTTCCAACCCAATTAGAATCACCTTAAAATCCGTCCGGAGCGTTGAGTTATGGACGAAACAATCTAACGCTGCACCAGAATCCGAGTCAAACTACAAGTCCAAATGTGTTACGTCACCTCCACTTGGGACCATTGGCCTTGTACGACCTAGGGTTAGTTTTAGGCTGCCTTGGGACGTCCTCCCACCTCCTTGGCCGCCACCCCTTGCTCCTATATAAGTACATCCATCTAGTAGCTTTTCCCTTGGGATTTGTTTAGTTAAAAGTTGTCATTGCAACTTCGTGTACTTTGTTTGTGTCCAATGACCAGACCAAGGCCGCTTACGGATCCCCACCATTATCAATACTTCATATATATTCGCAATATTCAGATTGCTTTATCATATTCTTGCTCGTTCTTCAATTGCGTGCAGGAATAGACCTTCGTGGTCAGGCTGATTGTGCTTCCAGCATCGTCAGTAACCTCGGGAGATTGGTTTGGCGATTGCTAAGGCACAACGTCATGCACGTTTGTAGTCGGATCGTCAAAGTCGACTCCACCAAATCGATAATTATCATCTTATCGAAAGATCGGGACACCCTTGCCTCTATCAAGTGGTATCAGAGCCAGGTTGCTCGGTGAGAATTTCCAGTTTTCCCTAGATTAGATTTATTTTCTTACCTATTGTCCAAGAAAAAGCCACAAAAAAAAGTTAGATCTATACATCCTTTGTCCAAGCCAGTCTGAGCCATTGCAATTTTTTTTTCATTATTTGCATTATTGAATTATCGGTTGCATCGTTCGTGCCGAGTTGCTGGTCTTAGTGTCTAGTTCGTTTAGAGTTTCGAGTTCTGTTCACATTAGTCACGCCGCCGCTACATCGTTATCCCTTCCGCTGTCCACCACCTATCCATCAATTTCCACCACGTGCTACCCACCATTCGTTGTCATGATCATAGTTGAGATCGTTCACATCTTCGCTTACTTCAATCTGCAGCTTATCTAGTTTGTTTTGGAAAGAGAGAGAGAGAGAGAGAGAAAGATAGAGAAAAAAAAGAGAAAAAAAGGAAAGAAAGAAAAAGAGAGAGAAGAAAAAGAAAAAAAGTGTGAGAAAAAAAAGAGATAAGAAAAAAAACAAAGTTCGGATCTATCTAGACTCAATCTCGTAGCTGAATTCGGATTGGAATCTGTTTTGTGCACTGTTCAGTAAAACAGGCATAACTTCCTCATACGAAGTCCGTTTTGGCTCGGCGAGTACTCAAATTAAAGCTAGATACGAGCCGCATCTAAATAGTTGCAGAAGCTTGTTTAATATTTGGCACCTCAAAATCGGCTTCTAAATAGGTCTTTTTTCCCTCTGAAGTTCGTGAACACAGTTTATTCCAGTTTTTTAAACCAGTTATAGAATTTTTTGACTCCTCATATCAACTCGGAATTGGGTGATTCTTTTTGCATTGGAAAGCTTGAGTTAGTATCATTCTTTGAAAAAAGTTATCAGAAAATTGGCTCAAACTTTTCAAGAGGAAAATTGGAGAGAGAGTTGTTGTATATCCTGCTTGGTAGTTGTTTTTCATCATTATCTTTCTTTGCCGTTGTGATCTTCACTTATATCTTGCTGTCCAGAGCTACTTATTATCCTTCATTGATGCTAGTTGTGCTACGCTGTGACCTCATTAGTGTTCTAGGCTCGCGTCTCTAGTCCGGTCTAGCCTAGGACCAGCACAGTACCTTCGTTGAGCGTTTATTCAATATTGCATCTCTGAATTGATTATTGCTAATCTTTTCCTACCATATATAGCCAACCCAGCTCCACATATTTCTACACCGTGTATACGTACATTCCCCTGGCAATTGCTTTACACAATCTTCGGAGTTATTTGACACCGCTGGTTGCCTGTCACCACCTGCCGCATGGTAAGAACTTGTAAGATATTGATATTTGCTTTACTGTGAGCACTTTACAACCACATCCTAGTAGTTCATCGGAACATTATTCTCGAATATTGTTTCTTGTTTCTACTAATCATGACAGGTTCCGGACATAGAAATTCTTGGACGACGGACACATCTCCACCATCACGAGAGTTGGGACAACACACACAAGCACATGGTCAGGTTATCTCTTTACCGTCATTTGAGGGTAGATTTAATCCTGCTATTTATCTTGCTTGGGAGCTTGAAGTTAAACAAGTTTTTAGTCACCATGACTTTTCTGAACTTGAGCGAGTACGAGCTGCCACTGGAGCATTTACTGGTTTTGCTTCTGTTTGGTGGAGTGTGCATTGTAAGAAAAACAATGATAACCAACCCACAACTTGGAAAGATTTGAAAGATGTAATGAGACAACAATTTTTCCCTACTTACTATCGTCGTGAATTGCTTCGCAAATTGGAACAATTAAAACAAGGCAAGAATAATCGTTCATGCTTACTACCAAGAGTTCAAATCTTATATGCATCATTGTGACATAGAAGAATCGAGGATGATAAAATGAATAGATTTTTTGGTGGTTTGAACCATGATATCCGTGCAAGATTTCACTATATTCATCGTTGCATTCTTGGTATGTATGTTCGCGCTTGTACCTTTGAGAGACGAATACAGGAGGATGCATTGGGTGACTACAACAACTACTATTCCAGTTCATGCTCACCACCACGGTTGGTTCCTCCACCGTTGCACCTACTAGAGCAGCCCCACCTCAGATTGTGAGTGCGGCATCATCTCAAGTGTATGGTGCATTGTCAACGCCTGCATTTACATCAGCTACGTCTTTGCGACAAGGTAACAAAGAAGGTATTAATGATATAACTTCACATGAGAATGATGCATCCCTAGTTAACTTGAGTGCATCATGTGTTGAGTTACACGGTGATTTGAGCACATCACCTATTTTAGAAAATCTTGATACTGTCATGAATGCGTCATGTGATCAAACAACTGAAATACCAACAATTTTGAGTGCACCCATTGAATTAACTGTTGATGCAAAAGAATCAATGTTTAATCATTTTGATATGACCTGTAATCTTGGTGATGATTCTGTGTTGAATGACTTATTGCATGTTTGCTTATTTAAGCATGTTGTAGCATGTAAATTTGATGCAAGTAAGGTTTATTCACCAATGTTGGGATGGTTTTGAAATGAATAAGAGCTTCACTTATATGTGCAAACTGAGTTGCAATATTTTCATGCCTTCTACTTCTTGTGATAATGTTTTGGCTTTAGATTTTATGAACTATGCAAGTTACTCATCTATTCATGTGTCATATGTGCAAAAATCAAGGGAAGTAAAAATGGATGACATATACATATATAACATGTACACCTTGTCTCTTTGGTTAGCCACATTTCAGACTAAGCAACGCCGATGACGGCTTTGTTTTCAAGAAGTGGAGGATGATGAGGACATGACTACCTTGGATAAGACAAAAAATATTGCATACATGCATATTTATCAGGTGATTTCTAGTGCAAACTATTCAATAATCTATTTATGTTATCCAGAACAAAAATACTTCACATACTTTTGTGTTCTGTCTAATTGCAGGTGTATGGGACATTTGTACAATACACATATGAAGATAAGGGAAAAGGAGAAGTTTAGGTGTTGTTCAAAAAGTCCTCTCACGTCACTTTTGGGCCAAAAGAAGATAGAGTCCAAGTCTCTCACGTTCTGGATTCAGATTTGAACTGCACAGACATACCTGACTCAAAACGCTAACAACTTTTTCATACGGACTCCGAATTTGGTGATTCTTTTTTTGTTGGAAAGTAGATTTCATGCTCTTTCCAACCCAATTGGAATCACCTTAAAATCCGTCTGGAGCGTTGAGTTATGGACGAAACAATATGACGCTGCACCAAAATCCGAGTCAAACTACAAGTCCAAAGGTGTTACGTCACCTCCACTTGGGCCCATTGGCCTTGTACGACCTAGGGTTAGTTTTAGGCTGCCTTGGGACGTCCTCCCACCTCCTTGGCCGCCACCCCTTGCTCCTATATAAGTAGATCCATCTAGTAGCTTTTCCCTTGGGATTTGTTTAGTTAAAAGTTAGTCATTGCAACTTCGTGTACTTCGTTTATGTCCAATGACCAGACCAAGGCCGCTTACGGATCCCCACCATTATCAATACTTCATATATATTCGCAATATTCAGATTTCTTTTATCATATTCTTGCTCGTTCTTCGATTGCGTGCAGGAATAGACCTTCGTGGTCAGGCTGATTGTGCTTCCAGCATCGTCAGTAAGCTCGGGAGATTGGTTTAGCGATTGCTAAGGCACAACGTCGTGCATCTTTGTAGTCAGATCGTCAAAGTCGACTCCACCAAATCGATAATTATCATCTCATCAAAAGATAAATTCACCCTCGCCTCTATCAACAAGCGCCAAGCACGATGTTCCTTGGATCATTTGCAAAAAAAATCAAATTCAGCATTTAATGCTCTCCACTTCGGCTCATCTCCGTCATCTGGCTTCACCCTCTCCGCGTGCCAGCGCATAAGCTTTGCTTCCTTAGGATCTACGAAATACCGCTGTAGACCCGGAGTGATCGGAAAGTACCATATAACTTTCTGTGGAGCTTTCTTTCCAACCATTTTATATCGTGAAGCATTGTACTTTGGACAGATGATTTTTTCCGCGTGCTCATTCCGATATATGATGCAATCATTGATGCATGTGTGATATCTAATGTGTGGCAGATCAAGAGGGCACACGATTTTCTTTGCCTCCTCGACACTAGTAGCAGGACACAGGCTTCCCGCAGGAGGAACCTTCTTTAGATACTTCAGAAGCTCATCCAGGTTTGTATCTGTCCATTTGTTTTTTTGCCTTCGTCTTTAGAAGTTCTAGTGTGAAACTCAAGCGGGTCACCTCCGGATTGCAACCATCATACAACGGAGTCATCGAGTCTACCTCCGATTCTTGATTTGGCCTCCTCTCTAGAAGCAGCTATGTCGCTAGTCATCTTCTTGCGAAGCAGGTCTCGAACATGCGGGTCCCGCATGGATGAACTTAGTAGCGACGAAGACGGCGGCGTGTCCGCGTCTTCTCCGCCTTGAACTGCCTCTTCGCCATTGACATTTCCGAGGTCGTCTTCCTCTTCGGGCACATAATCGGTCATCTCTTCGTCTGGTGGCCCCATGTTGTTATTTCCTGCCTCGTCGACATCCTCATCATCATCACCTTCACTTATCCACCGAGTATGGCTATGCATGAGCAGGTGCGCCTTGAATGTGCCACCCTCAAAGGGGTCGAGCCTGACTATTCCTTTCTATTTTCGACACACACATAAAACATCCTTCAGTCTTTTTTCATACATGTCGTCCACAGCGGATTGCCAGTATCTTTCCACCATCCTTCCATCGACCTTCATGATAACCTCAAGCGTGGAGCAAATATTATAACCACGTATATATGCATGCATGGATCAAATTCATACAAAAATTCGCATGACCTTCCCTAAACATAGGACATATTGAGTTTGCCGAAATTATTTGAACGGAATGAATCGACATTTCGGCAAAACATAGGCCACTCATGTCACCCAGATTATTTCATCAAATACACAATGTAGGCAACTCAAATTATGCCACACACAATTCGGTACATATATTCTCATATATATATATATATATATATATATATATATATATATATATATATATATATATATATATATATATAGTTTCGGTCCTATCCACACAAACACCTTTTTTTGCTCACCTATGTGTCGAGAAGGATATCGAGCACCTTTCTTCTTAATTACCTAGTAGCTCTAGATATATAGCTCTAACTAGCTAGCTAGCTAGGGAGAGAGGGAGCTAGGGAGATAGTGGGAGAGGAGAGGGAGAGAAGAGGGAAGGCATTAATGGAAGGGGGAGGAGGGCAAAGAAGAGGGGGAGGGAGGGCATTAATGGAGGGGGTGGTGGTGGAGGGCACAAAGAAATGGGGGTGGTGGAGGGCAAAGAAGAGGGGGAGGGAGGGGGCTCTAATGGAGGGGTGGTGGAGGGGCAAAGAAGAGGGGGAGGGAGGGGGCCTCTAATGGAGGGGTGGTGGAGAGGCAAAGAAGAGGGGGAGGGAGGGCTCTAATGGAGGGGTGGTGGAGGAGGAGTATTGAAAGGAACAAGCAAGGTGCAAGGAAAGGGGGAGAAAGGAAGGGGAAGAAGAGAGGGGAGGAAAAAGGGGAAAGGTGGTAGGTGGCTGGCGGGCATAGCAAAGAGCGTGGGTCACCTATACTGGCCGCCATCACTGTGGCAGCTTGCAAAATATCTACTGGCTAGTGTTGCACTACTTATAGCGCGGGGCAGGAACACATGCTACTGGTAAAATGTTATACATAGAAAAATTAGCAGTAGCGCGCTTAGATAAACAGGCACTATAGATCCTAAACTAGCAGTAGCGCAGGTTGGACGACAGGCGCTGCTGCTATTTTTTGACTAGGGGGTGTGGTGTGTTGCACTTAGCAGTAGCGTGGGGCTAGGTAACAAGCGCTGCTGCTAACTGATACCAATAGCGCTCTTTATAGCCAACGCTACTACTAACTACTAGTAGCATGGGGTTATAAACAAATGCTATTGGTAAACTTCTATCTATAAGCATTTTCCTAGTAGTGGTCGGCCAAGAGTATACCCCAATCCAGAGCTTCACACCCCACATCCACATATCCAACCACCAGATCCTGCAAGGTACGACGTGGAGGAGGCAGCAGAAAGAGCCCAGAACTCCGTCTTCAAATCTGGAGCAAGAAGGCCGCGAGGGGGCCTTGGCAAGGCGCCCACATCCACCGCCCATCTGCCGCCCACACGGCTAGAAAGAGGCAGCCCACAACACTGAAGGGCGTCGCCCACTCCCGGACTGATGACACCTGCCCCACCAGAGGCCACTACCTTGACCCAAGGTCCAAGGTCGAGCGACGAAGCAACTGAGAACCTCACCGCCACCCTCATCAGCATCTGCGCGGGGGTCCCGACGACTACCTTCAGCGACAGTGAGGAAGGGAGAGAGGAAGAGGGAGTGGCGGCAGGCTAGGGTTGGTCGTCCCCTAGTTGCCCTCGGGAGGGCGACGCCAGGGAGGGGGGCTTTGAAGGGAACATGCTACGAGGTGGAGCGTAGCAAAGGCCTAGGAGCATCTACATCCACGCATACGAAATCCGCATCCTATACGTCCATGAATGCACTCAGTCATGTCCGCAGACAATGACGGTCACACGTCAAATTCTCACTCTCACAATCGCATACCTCATATCCGGTACCCTAAATCCATACTAGGCATGCAACATGAAACTAAACTGGGTAGATCATCAATGAAAAATACGGACATCAACAAATGAACATAGAAATCAATAGCAAACGGACACTGCATGCACATAATCCACTTCATCATGAAACAAAAGAGCACCAAGTTCATTGCTGGCATGTTATAAACTAAAATTACTAAAGAAAGTAAATAGAAGACGGAGAGTCAAGCTTCTTCATCACTTTCTCGTTGGGCCTTTGCCCTTTCAGTCATCGACATTGTTGTGGGCATCCGTGGCAGGAGGTGATCGTCGGAGCCGTAGCTACGTCAGAGGAGGAGACGATGTAGCCCATCGACCTCCGGATAACACAGTCCTGCTGTCTCTTGACCTTCATAGCTATTGCCTCCCGCTCTGCTATCTCGCTTGTCGGCTGCTCCAGACCGAGCCGGAACGCCTTCGCGTTATTCCGGCGGAGCCGGCAGGCGCCCATCTCTCCCGTTGTAAGTGAGTGGCGGTTGACCCATGTGGGGAGCCGCTTGTCCTCATCAGGAACCGCCAACAACCCGCAGAGGAGTAAGGCATTCTCAGGGAGTCCAGAATCCCTATTGGTATGTTTCTAGCACAACCTATGCATGGGCATAGTATGGTATGTATACATGAGCCACTCTTGATGATTATGTTGGGCGGAGCCTGCATGTAACCCATTCTACTGGGTAGACTTCTGTGCCACACGCCACTACCATAGTCTCCCCTATGGGTTACAACTATGATAATTAAGGGATACCCCATGGATGTGGCCTCTCTAAGGGTTCCCCGTAAGTCCCCTATCAATTGCAAAAGTTAGGAGTAAAGGCTTTTATTGTCAGCTCAAATTACCTTCACATCCTACCCTTTACAACGACAGTGAAATACTTCGTGGCCATATGGTGATAATGCTGACTTCACAACGTTCACGAAGTTATTAAACTAAGCATTCAACAGAGGATCTCATATCCAATATAATGGTTCAGATCCCATACCAAGGTTCATCCATATACACGAGAACTAGGGGTCTACTCACACATGAGGACAACAAACATCATAATGGTAGCAGCGGTGAACATGGATGAATTGGAAATTTAGCACACAAGACAACACACTAGGTTTCCTGATGATACAGTGAGATGGATATGGATGACGATGACAACAGAGATGATGATAGTGGTGATGATGTCGTAGCCCCCACGTGGTTGATGGTGAATATGGTGATCTCCTGCTTGCCAATCCCTCCTCCGGATGATCTCCGGAGGCTAGGGTTCTGCCTTCTCGACGAGTTTCTGGTGTCTCTGCACATTTGATCTCTGGCCGATTTCACGGGGTGAAAATAGTGGACGAGGCATGATATGTCTCCAACATATCTATATTTTTTATTATTTCATGCTATTATATTACCAATCTTAGGTAATTTGTATACAATTTTATATCATTTTTGGGGACTAAGCTATTAACCTAGTGTCTAGTGTCGAACCCAATGAGGAGCTAAAGGTAGAAAAAATATTCCCTCAAGTTCTATCGACCACCGATACAACTCTACACACACTTGGCGTTTGCTTTACCTAAAACAAGTATGAAACTATTTTGCAAGAATAAAACTACCAGTACTTTGCGAGAATAAAACTATGAATAAATTGCAAGGTAATAAAAGTAGATAGCTTTTGTCAACAAGAAAGTCATTTGTCCCAAGGCAATCGATAACTAGACCGTAATCATTCTTGCAATTTTACATGAGGGAGAGGCATGAGCTACATACTTTCTCTACTTGGATCATATGCACTAATTATTGGAACTCTAGCAAGCATCCGCAACTACTAAAGATCAATAAGGTCGTAAATCCCAACCATAGCATTAAGTATCAAGTCCTCTTTACACCCATACGCAGTAACCCACTTATCCGTGTTCAGGCTTCTGTCACTCTGGCAACCGACAATAAGAAAATTATAAACGTATTGCAACACCCTATAGTGGGGACCCCTCATGTTTGCGTGAGATGGAGGGCACTGTAGGACAGCACCATAATAAAATATACACTCAAACCAACCACAATCATCAGTTAGCCCATAGGACAAAACGGATCTTGTCGTGGTTTTGTCACGACAGATGCCCTGGTGAAAGGACTTAGGCGTGGAGCCATCACAATGTAGGTTAGCTCGAAGAGGTTGGACGGGACAAAGGACACAAAGGATTTACCCAGGTTCGGCCCCTCCCAACGAGGTAAAAGCCTGCGTCCTGCTTCTAGTTGTATTGCTTGAGTTTCGATTACAAGGGAGCGAACACGCTTGACCTAGCTATTGATCAATTGTTTCTTGAGTTAACCCGCGCTTGGTCTCGCCTTTATATACACAGGTCGAGGTCCGGCGACTTAAGACTCTGTGTCGGGTCACACAACGTAACCGACTCTGGTTCTAATTTCCTTGCCTTACAAAGCAAGTCATCATCGGGCGGCTCACACCTTCGGGCCCTGAGTCGCCTCCGGGTCTTGGGCCTTCAATAAGCCTGCTTATGAGCCACCATCTTCATGTCTTATCTTCTCGGGCCCTCTTCTGCCCTTTGCCATGAGTCGCCAACGGTGTAACCCAGCCCCTCCTGGGCAGGTCACATCGCGGGGTTAATTATATCCCCAACATTAGGCCCCAGATTGATTTGAACTTGTTCATGTCAATCTTCATCCTTTGATTGTTTAATCTTTTAAACTACTTTAATTTTAAATTGACAAACTTTCATAACCCGCCATGACGAGAGATGACGTCATATCATTAATTTCAAAAAAAATACCATGACATCACAATGGATCTTTGCATTAATCAGCCATTCCGAGAATCAAGCACTACTGCAGGATGCTGCTAACGTGACACTACGATCAGAGACCCTTCGAGAAACTGTGTGCGATGCAATAATCACAAACGATGCTGTATGAAAACCGTCAAAAATGTATAAAACGTTTGCGATGACGGATGCATCAAACATGGTTCAGATTTTAGTTGCGTGTGCGATGAAGGGCATATGGTTCAGTTCAATTAACTGTTTGCGATGAGAAGGAACAAAATAAATGGGCAGGCAGATGAAGGCGTGTGCGATACACAGCATACGGTTCACTCGGATGAACTGTTTGTGATTAGGCAACACAAAAGAAACGGGCAGCCAGATCAAGGTGGGTGCGATATACGGCATGCGGGTCACTCGGAAGAACTGTTTGTGATTAGGCAACACAAAAGAAACGGGCAGCCAGATGAAGGTGTGTGCAATGTACAACATACGGTTCACTCGGATGAACTGTTTGTGATTATACAACACAAAAGAAACAGTCAGCCAGATCAAGGTGTATGCAATATACGGCATGCGGTTCACTCGGCCTTGTCGTCAGTGTGTGACCTCTGTGACAACCGTTCGCTCCCCGCTAGCCTCTTCTTGACCGTCGCAACCGTCAACCGCCTCTTCGCCTTTCCCTCTCGATTTGGAACTGCTGTCGCACGCTCTTCCTCCCTCCATTTGCCTTCACCCTTCCTTCTGCCCTTGTTCGATCATCTTCTTCATGGAAGGAACAGGGCGGAAACGACCCCATTATTCTTGCCCCGATCTGAATGATGACGTGGTGGAGGAACTCATTGATCGGTGTGACGTCATCACCTCGGCTAGCATGGCAGGTTCATTCAAGGCCATACTCGACTCAACTAATAACATCATTACAAGGAACCCAAGGGTCCAGGAGCGGTTTGATCTCCCCTATCTTCTTCTCCGTGACCCTGCTGACTGTAGCGGGGACGAGGGAAGCCTCGCCTTGTGCAAGTTGATGCCACTTGATAATGATACGTATGATGTTAAGATGCCATCGCTTGAGGGCAAGGCTTGGGCAAGCGCAAATGGAGATTGGTTTGTTTATATTGGGTACAACTGCGAGTTGGAACTTGTGAATGTGTACACTTGTCACCAGGTTCCACTTGCAAGAATCTCAGACTGCCCAGAGACTGAGCACACCGGTATTCTACGTACGTTCAACTATGATCATGGTGACTGTCGTCTACGGAAGATAGCAATTTGTCGAGTTCCCGATCACTCTTGGGGTTATAGGAATGCTTGTGTTGTCACTATCTTCGACAAGCTTGTTGCCTTCCTTCATAGTTCGACTCGATGGATATTGCTCAAAAATCAGTTTCTATACACGGATGGGTACTGTGATGCGATTCAATATGAGGGTCCTGTGTTTGCTGCCACCACTCATGGCACTATTTTTGCATGGAATCCTTATGATTTTGGTACGTTTGTCTTCCATCGTAATTATTATTGTTTCATCCACATGCATGCGGGTTAGCTAGTTTCCCTTTACTAATTAACCTTCTTGTGTTTCCAAGGTCCTGTGAACATTCCACCACCTATACTTGAAAATGTTTATAACCAAGGGGGAGATGACGATGTTGATGATCATGAGCATGAGGACGAGCTGGACCCATATACTCAGTGGTGCCTGGCAACTTATTCTGATGGATCACCTCTTCTTGTTTGTATACAGGGCACTGCTGATGTTACTAAGGAAGCAGGTGTTGTCTCGCATGGTCGCACTCTCCGGACATATTCCAACATCTCATTGCGGTGGTATTCGGATGGATACTAATGTATTAGCACCAACACCTTCTCCCTGGTTCAGTATTGAAAGTCTTAGAGGAAACTCGCTCTTCCTTGGACAAAACTATCCAATGATGGTGGAAGGCGATCCAGCTGCTCTTGACACAACCTTACTACCATTTATGAGAAGCAAATGTATCTGTACCTCGGAATTTACTATGCTTCCCTACCATCCCAATATGGGTCCTGACATAGGCCGCTTCAGCCTGGATGATCAGTCCTGCGTTGGTCTCTAGATTAACAGTAGCTGGCCCTTCCAAGAGAATCACTTCTGTTTTCAAAGCAAGTGTTTCCAACGCCGACGAGTGGTTGAGCTGAAGTTCATTTCATCGCTATGTTATTTGTTGTGTGAGAAAAACTTTACTAGAATGTTTTGTTGGAAATGATCTATACTCCAACGTGTATCCTAGTTGTCATTGTGGGCTGATGACTTGTTGTATGTAATCAATGGTACATTTGCATTTGCATATGTGTCCATATGAATAGTGCTAGTGATTTTAGTTGCAAAAATTAGATAGTGCTAGTGATTTTTAGCTGCATATTTTGACAAATCGCAGTGTTACAAGGTTGACAAATGGCAATGTTACTAGATAAACAAATGTCAATCTTTCCAGTTTGACAAATGGCAAATGACAGATATGCAAATCTTACCCAATTGTTTGTATGTGGTTGCACACGGGTCATGCAAAACAACCGTTTGCGTTGAAGGGATGCAGAAATCCTGCTCGGCACATTTTCCCTCGGCTTCCTGGGGAAGCTGTCGGTTTGCGTCCGGGTGTTCTAACTAAAACGTTTGCGATGAGTGTTTTATATTTAAAAACCATTGACGTTTTTTTCAAAAGAAAATCATTTGATAAGTTTGTACATTAAGAGAGAAAAATGCAAGTTCGTTCAAACCATATCTTTCATTCAGTCACACTGCGAATTTATATTCATATGATCAAGAATTCGAGATACAGTATTAAACCCCAAACAAACTATTTCCGGCGGCAGAGGAGGCGGCGTGCCGCGCCGTCATTGTCGTTGTCGTCCTCCAGGACACCGTTGTAGAAGTCTTCAAGGCAGCACAAAATGTTCTTCACTTGTAAATCAAACATCATGTCATCGCGCGATCGACGGGCGGGGCGCGGGAGGACGGCAACTGGCGCCGCTGAGAGGTAGCGGTCGACGGCAGCATCCCATGCCGCTGAGGGGGGCGCGCGCACAGGCACGGGCGCGGCGGGTGCAGCCAAACGCATGGGGGCCGGCGCCACGGTGGGTGGAGGGGTGCGCACGGGCACGGGTGCTGGCGCTGGCATGTACACGAGCTCGCATGGGTCCACGAAGACCTCGCTGACGCCCGCGGCTTCCAGATCTGCGATAGTGCTCGGCGACCAGCCCGTCAATGCTACGGGGATGGCGCGGGCACGGGGATGTGAGCTAGGACAGGAGCGGGGGCAGCAACCGCCACGGCCAGCCCATTCTGGGCCATGTCCATGCGGCCCCATTCCTCCTTATTTTCTATCTCCTCCAGCTCGGAGTCGACTTCACCAAACTTGAAGACTAGTTGCAGATGATCGTTCTGCGCCATGGCGTTGGTGGAGGTCTGCGAGAGGGAGGGGAATGGGAGGCGAAACAAGAAGGCCGCCACAGATAAACAGCGGCTCAGGCGCCATTAATGGAGAGGAAGGTGGGCGGCCATGGAAGTCAAAGGGCTCGCTTCCCAATGAGCCTACGCAGCGTACTGCTCGCTTGCTTCCCGGTGAGCCTGCGTATTGGAGGACAGCTTGCACACGCCTCTCAGTCAGCCTGCGCACCGGGCTGCGCTCGCACGCCTCCCGTTTAGTCAAGGTCAAGCAGCTGCCCGCACGGCACCTCCTACAACCATTAAAACCAAGACACGTGGCGTCACGTGAATGGTTAACAGAACGCACACGGTTTGAATTCTACAAACGTTTGAGATATTAAAGTGGCAGCTATTTTTTTCAAAATGCCTTTGTTGGCTATCATTATTCGAGTGCGCCTTCTCTCAAAATGGACACGAAAAATGCCATGGCATGTCGTGTGCCATTCCATGATATGCCAAGTTACATGAATTTCAGACGAGTTTTGGATTTACTAGAATTTAAAAACCAGGCATCTCAATGTTTTACCGGCAATCAACGGTGCCCTGGTGTTTGAAATTCATTCCCATTTCTTGCATGGGACTTGAGCATGCACCCAAGGACATATATTTGATTTTTCAACCAATTTATATGCACTGGAGCATGTGCATGTAGTTCAAATTTGAATTATGCACATAAATGCATTGAAAACTCAGTTAATGCATAAAAATTTCCAAATGAACCCCGAAAATCCCAAAAATTGACACAACACTCCTGTTGTTCTATCTTGACACGAGAAATTTTTTGAAATCAATAAGAGGCAATGGATATCGTTTCGTACCCAAAGGTGAGACGTTCCCTACCGAAACCATCATTCTTGTTGTGAGAAGCTCTAGTTTGTGAGAAGCGTATACCCGAAGCTGCCCCGAATGGGACAATTTTTTTACCATGGCATGTCGATGCCGCTCCATGATAGCATGCCAAGTTTCATGAATTTTAGACGAGTTTTGGATTTACTAGAATTTAAAAACCAGGCATCTCAACATTTTGCCGGCAATCAACAGTGCCCTGGTGTTTGAATTTCATTCTCAACTCTTGCATGTGACCTAGAAATTCACCCAAGGACACAGATTTTTCAACCAACTTTAGTGCATTTTAGCATGTGCTTGTAGTTCAAATTTCAATTATGCACATAAAATGCCTAGAAAATCCAATTAATGCAGAAAAATTTCCGAACGAACCCCGAAAAATCACAAAAATTGACACAACACTCCTGTTGTTGTATGTTGACACTAGAAATTTTTTGAAAGAAATAAGAGGCAATGGATATCGTTTCGTCCCCAAAGGTGGGACGTTCCCTATCGAAACCATCATGCTTGTTGTGAGAAGCTCTGGTTTGTGAGAAGCTTATACCCGAACTTGCCCCAAATGGGACAAAAAATTTACCACGGCATGTTGATGCCGCTCCATGATAGCATGCCAAGTTTTATGAATTTCAGACGAGTTTTGGATTTACTAGAATTTAAAAACCAGGCATCTCAACGTTTTGCCGCAATCAACAAAGGCCACAGTGTTTCAATTTCATTCCAATCTCTTGCATGGGACCTAGAAATTCACCCTAGGACACACATGTGATTTTTCAACCAACTTTGGTGCATTGGAGAATGTGCTTGTAGTTCAAATTTGAATTATGCACATAAAGTTCCTACAAAACCTAGTTAATGTATAAAAAAAGCCAAATGAACCCCGAAAAAGTTCCAAGATTAAACACAACACTCCTGTTGTTCTATGTTGACACTAGAAAAAATTTGAAAGCAATAAGAGGCAACGGATATCGTCCCGTCCCCAAAGGTGGTACGTTCCCTATCGAAACCATCATGCTTGTTGTGAGAAGCTCTGGTTTGTGAGAAGCTTATACCCAAACCTACCCCAAATGGGACAAAATTTTCACCACGGCATGTTGATGCCGCTCCATGATAGCATGCCAAGTTTCATGAACTTCGATTTAGTTTTGGATTTACTAGAATTTAAAAACCAGGTATCTCAACATTTCTTTGGCAATCAACAAGTGCCACAGTGTTTGAAATTCATTCGCATCTCTTGCATGGGACCTAGAAATTCACCCAAGTACACACATGTGTTTTTTCAACCAACTTTGGTGCATTGGAGTATGTGCTTGTAGTTCAAATTTGAATTATGCACATAAAATGCCTAGAAAACCCAGTTAATGTATAAAAAAGGCCAAATGGACCCCCAAAAATGCATTCCCATTTCTTGCAAGGGACCTAAGCATGACTGAAGGACACAAATTTGAGTTCTCAACCAATTTGTATGCACCGGAGCATGTGCATGTAGTTTAATTTTGAATTGTGCACGTGAAATGGCTAGAAAACCAGTTTATTGTATAAAATGTCCAAACGAACCCTGAACAATTCCAATTCTTTTACGACACACATATAGCTGCATGTTCACTACAGATAAAAGGTCTAGATATTCAAACAGCGTCCATTGCCGTTGTGAACCCATTTTGTAATTCAAATCAAGTAGATCCCACACAGCTTACTGTCACCAACCGTGTGAGATGTAGTACAAAATATCTTGCAGCACCGTCGGTGTATAGTACGCCTATGGCTTACGCGAGAAGGTGCGTCGGCTACAGTCCACAGCCGGCTTGTCAAGCAAACTAGCTCACTCCCCAAAAACTCCCGCCTCCGCATCCCTCGCAATCTCAAAAATATCTACCGCATGGAAGGTTTTAATCTTTGATAGCACACGATTAGTATGTGCGGACCGTGTGCGATGTATGTTACTTCCGCTCTGCTTCAGTCCCTTGATTAAAATTTTCAATAGCCCCGGCATTTTACTCCCGCCTCTGCATCCCTCGCAATCTCAAAAATATCTGCTCGCCCTTGATCCAAATTTTTAGTAGCTCCGCCTTGTTACTCCCGCCTAGTAAAATTTTCAGTTGCCGCAGTATTTCCTCAAACACAACCTTGCCCCCCTCCACACACACCACAATACCTCCGCTCACACAGACACACACAACCCTCGAAACCATTGGTAGGTCGCCGCCATCGCCGGTGCCTCCATCCTCAACCTCTGCCCATGTGCCGGGGAGCTCGAGGAGCCAATGGCGAAAAAGAGGTTTATCGTGGCCTTTTCGCCCAACACCGGCGAGGTGGCCACCGAGGTGTCCCCGTCATCCTCCACGGGCCCGATCCGCCATTGTCGGTCCCCCGATCCGCCCGCCACCGCGCCCCTACGCCGGTTCTAGGACTTCCCCGTCCTCCCTCGGACCCGGCAGCCGACGAAGTCCTACCTCGGGGTCCGGCAGCGACGGTGGGGGACGTGGGTCGCCGAGATTATAGATCAAGAGACCCACACCCGTCGGTAGCTCGGTAGCTTCCACACGACCGAGATCGCGACCATGGAGTACGACCGCTGGCAGGTCCGCTACCACGGCACGGCGGCTATGCTCAATTTCCCCTTCGGCACATGTCCGGTCCACCTCGTTCTGCCGGAGCCAGGGTGGTGAGCTCGGCTATGGCGCGGGAGGACCGCGAGGCATGGGAGCGCCTCGAGGCCGAGGCTGCCGACGAGGCCTACATGCAAGAGCTCCGCGGCAGCACCCGGAGCTCGTGGAGGTGGAGCAGGCGATCTTTGCCGGCGCGGAGGGCGGCGAGGTTATCGCGCTCTCCTCCGATGACGAGGTCGAAGGTGACGAGGACGGCGGAGCGGAGGGCAGCGAGGTTATCGCACTCTCCTCTGATGACGAGGTCGAAGGCGGGGGCGACGGCGGTGCGGAGGGCGTCGAGGTGGGCCTCGTGGATGAGGAGATCGACGTCGACGAGTGGAGGAGTGCCTTCCCCAACGACCCCGACGACGGTACTGGCCCGGAGCCGGCTCGCGGCACACTGTACATCACGAGGAAGGATTGGCTCGACCTCTACTTCGACCGAAAGTAGTTTAGCTTAGTTTAAATTTATGGTTTATGTTCGATTATGCAAAACTATCTATGTTTATGTTTGAATGCATGCTACTTTCGGTTGAACCTGCTTTGAACTTGATCAAATTGAAGTTTACAACCTTAAGTTTAGGGGATCGACTAGAAAAGGCCAAAAATTGCTGGAGTATATATATCCACTAAGGGTTTTACTCCTTTAACTTTTTAAGGATCGCCTAGAGATGTCCTTATGACTTGTTTATTTCAGTTCTTCACAATGTGATGCTCTATATGTGCAACTATTTGCCCTGCAGTTCAATTTCATCAATAACAGTTTCAACAATACCACTATGAATTACGATATTTGGTTGTTGTTAAGGATATTGTTGTTAACATGCCTTTTCGTTTTTCAATTGCAGTTAACATGCCTTTTCATTTTTCAATTGTTGTATAGAAACATGCATTGTACTGAATGACTAAATATGCAATCCCAGGCTACATAGCAACAAGGAAGAGTGTTACCTTAATGTTCTGATGTTGTCTAGATATACATGTAATAAAATCTTATATAATGGGATGGATGGAGTGTTGTACTACATCATTTTAAATTGTTGTTTAGCTTCTAATATTAACTTGGTGCTTTTAGGTACATATATCATTGCCAAAGATCCACACTTCGCCCCTTTCTGCGTATGGGGCAATGAGATATTCATGAACCAGCATCAAGTGAGGAAACTCATAAAGATTGTTATTAAAATGGGTCAAAATATGTCAATCGAACTATTTGTTTACACTTTATGCAAGACAACAGTGAACTGCAGGATGGTAAGTAAGAACCTCAGAACCTTCTTTTTACTGCCAGTAATGAGTTGTGTTAGATGACAATATCTGAATCTTTTTTCTTTTGCAGTGGATCCTGAAGCAGTTTACTCAAGATTACCTCTCAAACTACATGATTGGTGGCCGGCCATCACATGAGGCATGCACACAGTTGCCGTCTGCAAAGCGTG
The DNA here is from genome assembly GCA_021605145.1 of Aegilops bicornis. NCBI lineage: Eukaryota > Viridiplantae > Streptophyta > Magnoliopsida > Poales > Poaceae > Aegilops > Aegilops bicornis. Next base: position 258,884,682 of record CM038671.1, on the reverse strand, counting down.
TGTGATGTTAGACACTATCACATACGGTGCGGGAAAACTAAATGTGTGTGATTGTCTACCCATCGTACATGGTTTATAATCATGAACTATTTGTGATGTGCCAGACATCGTAAAACTCCCGTGCCTAGAATCTTCCTGGAAAACTCCCGTGCACTCGAATCTGCACGGTTTTAGGGAGAACCATAAAACTCCGACTGAGATGGCAATGCGAGCACAAACGAGTAGCAAGGATGAAGCGTTTGGGATATTTGAGATATCAGAAATGGTTATATAGGGACAACTGTATGCATCAAGGCTCCCTATCCCCGACGGTTCCTGGGTCGTGTAGGAAGGACCCCCCCCTATCGCCCACACTCACTTGGCGACAGTTCCAAATGTCGTCGCGGAAAGGGGTTAAAAACCATTTGTTTAGGACCGACACGCACCAGTGGAGGCGCCTCCGCTGTTAAGATAATGATGATGCCTCCTCGATTTCTGCACCTGTCGTTTACTGTTTCACCTTTCTCCTTATAAATAGGCGTGAGGGGGTTCATTTTTCACTTTTACCCCCTTCCCCCTTACTTCTTCGTCTTCCTCGCGCTGCCACCATGACCGGAGCTCCGCCGCTGTCGTTCCTCTCCAGCGACCTCAACTCTGGCCGCTGCATCAACCTGAACGAACCAGAGAACCGCGGTGCAAGTCCACTCACCATCACCACTGTCAGGTACTACTTCCTGGCCCCTTTAGATCTGCACTAGGTCACCAACTTTTGCCCGTTCATTGCCGTTCCTCATAGCTCTGAATAGATCCTGCCTTTCAATCCAAAAACATTGTACAAATAACGCGGTAGCCAGTTTAGCATCCATACTGAATCTCCAATAGATATCTTTTTCTCCAGAATCGGTAATTATCCCACTAATTCTTCCACTGTTACTTTTAGGTTTCACCATTATTTTTCTTTTTTGAAAGGTTTGTAGATCCGTGAACATAACTTCAACTTGCGGAACCAGTTTGCCCCACACTTAGCAACATCTCAACTGTCCTGATTTGATAGTCAACTGACCGGCCATTCACTACCTGGGCGGCTTAAATAACAATCTCTATAACCCGCCAGAACCTAGCCGACTTCATCATAATGCATAATTTTTCCAAAAATCCAGAACCTTGTATGACCCGTCGGCAATGTAGGTCGGCTCATATTTATCAACTTAATCATGATCTTGGAATGGCCGACTTAAACATGAAATTTGTAATTACTGAGTGGTTCTTCATCACAATATTGATCCTCCACACTTTATTCTCAGGCGTCCACTGTAAAAAATGACTAAGACCCCCACTTCTTGCGACTGGGTTGCTTCTATTCTCACTGAACAATCTCTCAAGGAGTATGTTGAGATGGGCGTCTTACCAGCCAAAGACATCATCCAATGGCGGATTCCAGGAGCTGAAGTTCCACCTCAACCTAAGGAAGGTGAGGTAGATCACCTCCTCCATGGTTTCTCACCACCCGGGTCAAAATTCTTTAGGGATGTTCTGAACCTCTACAAGCTACACCCCCAAGATATCGGCCCCAACTCTGTTTCCAGTATATGCAACTTCCAAGTCTTTTGTGAGGTGTACCTTCAAGAGGAGCCCAACGTTGATCTTTTCAGAGAATATTATTACTTGAACCGCCAGATGGAGATGACAGACGGGCCTAGCCTTGAACTTGGCGGGATTTCAATCCAGAGGTGGAGGGACGTCGTCTTCCCTGCAGCTGCACTGCCCAGTCACCCTAAGGACTGGAACCAGAATTGGTTTTATTGCCGAGACACCTCTCAAGCGGGTGAAAATCCTCTGCCGGGTCTCCGCACTTGCCGGCTCAGCCCGAGGCATCCAGTCCCCGACCGGATCACTACTGTAGAATGAGCCAAGTACGCACCTACCTTTTCAAGAATAAGAGCCTTATTAGCCAATGGCTTAACTGGTGTTGACTTGGTCCGATGCTGGGTTGCTTGGAGAATCTTGCCTTTGAGCCGTCGTACCGGCTTAATGTACCAATACACATGTGATGTGAAAGACCCACAACGATATAATCAAACACATCTTGAGGACCAGGAAATCAACGAAATGACCAAATAATTGCTCGGGGAGAACCTCGAAAGCTGCAGCAAAAGGGGTTGAACCCTTTTTGTGCTCTCAACCCTGCTCCCAACGTAAGTATTTTAAGTCCTTCTTTTAACTCATTTATCACTTTCTCATAAACTACACATCTTCTCATTGCCATTTGTGTTTTCAGGCCGACTCTTCTTTTTGGAAGAAGAGACCGCCCGATGCCGCTCTGACCAACAAGCCTAAAACAACAACTTGAGGCTCGGGTCGCCCCAAGAAATCCATCGCGGAAGAACTGCTCAAGCTTGATGATGAGTCAGAGGTAGAACTTGACTCCCTTGGTCGTCTTTTTGTGCAACATATTGATGCCGACTCTTCTCAGGGCGATGCAGCAACAAGTCATGCAGATGCAACAGAGGTAATTAATACGTCTCTGTCGTATCTATAATTTTTGATTGTTCCATGCCAATATTCTACATTTACATACTTTTGGCAACTACTTATATGATTTTCTTCGACTAACATATTGATCCAAAGGCTCAAAGGCCGTTCTTGTTTGTTGCCTGTTTTTTGTTTCACAGAAAATCCATATCAAACGGAGTCCAAACAGGATAAAACTTACGGATATTCTTTTTGGAATATATGTGAATTTTGGGAAGTGGAATCAACGTGAGACGATGCCCGAGGGGCCCACAAGGGTGAGGGGTGCTCCCCAGGGGGTAGGGCGCGCCCTAGGTCCTTGTGGCCACTCCGTAAGGCGGTTGGTGCCCTTCTTTTGCCGCACGAAAGCTAATATCCGGATAAAAATCATGTTAAAATTTCAGCCCAATCGGAGTTACGGATCTCCAGGAATTTAAGAAACAGTGAAAGGGCAGGATCGGGAAATGCAGAAACAGAAGGAAACAGAGAAAGAGAGATCCAATCTCGAAGGGGCTCCTGCCCCTCCGCCATTATGGAAGCCAAGGACCGAGGGGAAACCCTTCTCCCATCTAGGGGGGGGGGGGGGGTTCAAGGAAGAAGAAGAATGAGGGCTCTCTCCCCCTCTCTCCCGGTGGCGCCGGAACGCCGGCAGGCCATCATCCTGACCGCGATCTACACCAACAACTTCACCACCGTCATCACCAACTCTTTCCCCCTCTATGCAGCGGTGTAACACCTCTTCTCCCTGCTGTAATCTCTACTTAAACATGGTGCTTAACGCTATATATTATTTCACATTGATGTATGGCTATTGTATGATGTTTGAGTAGATCTGTTTTGTCCTATGGGTTCATTGATGATCGTGATTGGTTTGAGTTGCATGTTTTATTATTGGTGTTGTCCTATGGTGCTCTCCGTGTCGCGCAAGCATGAGGGATCCCCACTGTAGGGTTTGCAATACGTTCATGATTCACTTATGGTGGGTGGCGTGAATGACAGAAGCACAGACCCAAGTAAGTAGGTTGTTTGCGTATGAGAATAAAGAGGACTTGATACTTTAATGCTATTGTTGGGTTTTACCTTAATGATCTTTAGTAGTTGCGGATGCTTGCTAGAGTTCCAATCATAAGTTCATATGATACAAGAAGAGAAAGTATGTTAGCTTATGCCTCTCCCTCATATAAAATTGCAATAATGATTACCGGTCTAGTTATCGATTGCCTAGGGACAAATAACTTTCTCGTGACAAAATCTCTCCACTAAAAATAACTTAGTTGTCTCTTTATCTAAACAGCCCCTAGTTTTTACTTATGTTCTCTTTATTATCTTGCAAACCTATCCTATCACACCTACAAAGTACTTCTAGTTTCATACTTGTTCTAGGTAAAGCGAACGTAAAGCGTGCCTCGAGTTGTATCGGTGGTCGATAGAACTTGAGGGAATATTTGTTCTACCTTTAGCTCCTCGTTGGGTTAAACACTCTTACTTATCGAAAGAGGCTACAACTGATCCCCTATACTTGTGAGTTATCCAGACCTTTTTCTGGCGCCGTTGCCGGGGAGCAATAGCGTGGGATGAATATTCTCGTGCGTGCTTGTTTGCATTATCACTAAGTAGTTTTTATTTTCTGTTCTAAGTTGTTCTCTATCTTTAATATGGGTAGGAAACGCAAAATACCAAAAAAATTAGTTGTACCTACTAAACCAATGGTTGAAGAACCACCCAAAATCTATCATACTACTGAAGCTTTCTACTTGGATCATCTTCGATCCCTATGTGCTCGTGCTGAAACCCCAACTAGCATACTTGAGGGCAAATATTTAGATGAGCATGCTTGTTAGGTGCGACACCGCTTATCTCAGAAAGGGAAACTTTTATTGGATCAAATTCATCGTTTGCAATGCTATGCTTGGAATTTATGTGAAATATATTATTTTACTTGTTGTTCTGAAGACCCTAAGAAACACCTTCCCTACCAATGTGAGTTTAGTGATAATGGAATCGTATCTTCGTATGCTAAGGGTGTTTATAATTACTATGATATTCAACAAATTGAAGAAGTTGTTGCTTTTAAGGGTGCTTATGAAATTGCTTCTTTGATTGAAAATTATGATGCTACTCTTTACAAATCTGAAAATTTTGCCATACTTAAATATTGTTATGATAATTATGCTTCTAATGTCTATTTTAAACCAATTGAGGACTCCTCTGCTGTCCAAGAAGAGACTAACATTTCGCAGGAGTCTATGGAAGAAGAAATTGATGAAACTGTGAGCTCATTGGATGAAAGAGATGATGAGGAGAGCGAAGAACAAAAGGATGACGAGCGGATTAGCTACCCGTGTCCGCCTTCTAATGAGAGTAACCGTCCAACTCATACATTGTTTAATGTCCCTTCGTTCTTACCGAAGGATGAATGCTATGATCCCGTTGATTCTTTTGAAATATCCCTTTTTGATGAACTTGATGTGTGCTATGCTTGTGGCCATGATGCCGATATGAATTATTCTTATGGATATGGACTTGCTATAGTTCCTTATGTTAAGAATGAAATTGGTTCTATTGCACCCACGCATGATAGTCCTATTATCCTTTTGAATTCTCCCAACTACACTATATCGGAGAAGTTTACGCTTATTAAGGACTATATTGATGGGTTGCGCTCTACTATTGCACATGATGATTTTGATGAATATAATATGCATGTGCTTGCTTCTCCTACTTGCAATTATTATGAGAGACGAACTACATCTCCGCCTCTCTAGGTTTCCAATATGATAGAATTGCAAGAAATTGCTTATGCTATGTATTGGCCTTTACTTGATGTGCATGAATTGTTCTTTTATGACATGCCGATGCATAGGAAGAGAGTTAGACTTCATCACTACATGATATATGTTACTTTGTGCTCACTACTAAAGCAAAAATCTTTGTTAATTAAAATTGTCTTTGATATACCGTGGGATCTGGGTGGATCCATTACTTGAGCACTATATGCCTAGCTTAATGGCTTTAAAGAAAGCGCTGCCAGGAAGACAACCCGAAAGTTTTAGAGAGTCATTTATTTCTGATGAGTGCTTTAAAAAAGTTTTCTTTTAAAGAGGGGAACCTAAAACTTTTTCAAAAAGAAAAGTGAAAGTAAGAGAGACGAGCATTGTTAAAATGGGAGCATGCCTTGAACTTTGTTCATGCCCATGGAAACTTTGTGAATCTTAATTACAGAAATTTTTCAACAAAATTAATTATCCCCTTGTATATGTCCATTGTATTATAAAAATAATGTGCCAAGATTTTCCTTTAGGATGATTAGATTGCTTGTTTGGTTTGTGCGGTGCAAAAAACAGAAACTTTAGCTGTAGTGGGCGATTTTACATTTTTTACTGGAAAGTCAAACGCTTCTGAAATTTTTTGCACAGTACTTATATACAATTTTTTTATTTTTTCCTATTTTTTCAGAATTTTTGGAGTTACAGAAGTATGGTTGATATTCAGATTACTACAGACTGTCTTGTTTAAGACAGATTCTGTTTTTAATGCATTGTTTTGCTTGTTTTGATGAAACTATCGATTGTACCGGTGGTATAAGCCATAGAAAAGTTATATTACAGTAGCTACAATGCAAAAAAAATGTGAATGAGTTTGAAACAGTACTTAAAGTGGTGATTCGTTTTATTATACTAACGGATCTCACGAGGGTTTTGTTAAGTTTTGTGTGATTGAAGTTTTCAAGTTTTGGGTGAGATCACGATGGATGAAGGAATAAGGAGTGGCAAGAGCCTAAGCTTGGGGATGCCCGAGGCACCCCAAGGTAATATTCAAGGACTCCCAAGCAACTAAGCTTGGGGATTCCCTGGAAGGCATCCCCTCTTTCTTCTAACGATCATCGGTAATTCTACTTGGAGCTATATTTCTATTCGTCGCATCATATGCGTAATTCTTGGAGCATCTTTTATGTTTATTTTTCATTTTTCTTTTATGCACCATGATGGTATGAGATAGTCCTTAGTTAATTTATAGAATGCTTCATGCACTTCACTTATATCTTTTGAGTATGGCTTCATAGAAAGCTTCATGTGCTTCACTTATATCATTTGAAGTTTGGATTGCTTGTTTCTCTACACATAGAAAACCGCCATTTGTAGAATGCTCGTTTGCTTCACTTATATTTGTTAGAGCGTGGGCATATCTTTTGTCGAAAGAATTGAACTCTCTTGCTTCATTTACATCTATTTAGAGAGTTGACAGGAATTGGTCATTCACATGGTTAGTCATAAAATCTTGCATAAAACTTGTAGATCACTGAATATGATATGTTTGATTCCTTGCAATAGTTTTGCGATATAAAGATGGTGACATTAGAGTCATGCTAGTGGGTAATTGTGGATTGTAGGAATACTTGTGTTGAAGTTTGTGATTCCCGTAGCATGCACGTATAGTGAACCGTTATGTAACGAAGTCGGAGCATGATTTATTTATTGATTGTCTTCCTTATGAGTGGCGGTCGGGGACGAGCGATGGTCTTTTACTACCAATCTATCCCCCTAGGAGCATGCGTCCAATGCATTGTTTCGATAGCTTCTAGACTTTTGCAATAAGTATTTGAGTTCTTTATAACTAATGTTGAGTCCATGGATTATACACACTCTCACCTTTCCATCATTGGTAGCCTCTTCGGTATTGTGCATTTCCCTTTCTCACCTCGATAGTTGGTGCAAACTTCGCCGGTGCATCCAAACCCCGTAATACGATACGCTCTATCACACATAAGCCTCCTTATATCTTCCTAAAAATAGCCACCATACCTACCTATCATCGCATTTCCATAGCCATTCCGAGATATATTGCCATGCAACTTCCATCATCATCATATACATGACTTGAGCATTCATTGTCATATTGCTTTGCATGATTGTAAGGTAGCTAGCATGATGTTTTCATGGCTTGACCGTTTTTTGATGTAATTGCTACGCTAGATCATTGCGCATCCCGTACACCGCCGGAGGCATTCATATAGAGTCATATCTTTGTTCTAGTATCGAGTTGTAATATTGAGTTGTAAGTAAATAAAAGTGTAATGATCATCATTATTAGAGAGTTGTCCCAGTGAGGAAAGGATGATGGATACTATGATTCCCCCACAAGTCGGGATGAGACTCCATACGAAAAAAATAAAAAAATAAAATTAAGAGGCCAAAAAAAGAGAGAGCCAGAAAAACAAAAAAATGAGAGAAAAAGAGAGAAGGGCAATGCTACTATCCTTTTACCACACTTGTGCTCCAGAGTAGCACCATGTTCTTCATATAGAGAGTCTCTTGACTTATCACTTTCATATACTAGTGCGAATTTTCATTATAGAACTTGGCTTGTATATTCCGATGATGGGCTTCCTCAAATGCCCGAGGTCTTCATGAGCAAGCAAGTTGGATGCACACCCACTTAGTTTTCAGTTTGAGCTTTCATACACTTATAGCTCTTAGTGCATCCGTTGCATGGCAATCCTTACTCCTCGCATTGACATCAATTGATGGGCATCTCCATAGCCCGTTGATTAGCCGCGTCAATGTGAGACTTTCTTCCTTTTTGTCTTCTCCACACAGCCTCCACCATCATATTCCATTCCACCTATAGTGTTATATCCATGGATCACGCTCATGTATTGCGTGAAAGTTGAAAAGGCTTGAGAACATTAAAAGTATGAAACAATTGCTTGGCTTGTCATCGGGGTTGTGCATGATGAAATACTTTGTGTGATGAAGATGGAGCATAGCCAGACTATATTATTTTGTAGGGATAACTTTCTTTGGCCATGTTATTTTGAGAAAGACATGATTGCTTTGTTAGTATGCTTGAAGTATTATTGTCTTAATGTCAAATGATAGACTATTTCTTTGAATCACTCGTGTCTTAATATTAATGCCATGATTTGATTATATGATCAAGATTATGCTAGATAGCATTCCACATCAAAAATTATCTTTTTTATCATTTACCCACTCGAGGACGAGCAGGAACTAAGCTTGGGGATGTTGATACGTCTCCGTCGTATCTATAATTTTTCATTGTTCCATGCCAATATTCTACAACTTTTACATACTTTTGGCAACAATTTATATGATTTTCTTGGACTAACATATTGATCCAGTGCCTAGTGCCAGTTCCTATTTGTTGCATGTTTTTTGTTTCACAGAAAATCCATATCGAACGGAGTCCAAACGGCTTAAAAACTTATAGAGATTTTTTTGGAATATATGTGAATTTTGGGAAGTGGAATCAACACTGACGATGCCCGAGGGGCCCACAAGGGTGAGGGGCGCGCCCTGGGCCCTTGTGGCTACTCCGTAAGGCGGTTGGTGCCCTTCTTTCGCTGCAAGAAAGCTAATATCCGGATAAAAATCATGTTAAAATTTCAGCCCAATCGGAGTTACGGATCTCCGGGAATTTAAGAAACGGTGAAAGGGCAGAATCTGGGAACACAGAAACAAAAGGAAACAGAGAGAGAGATCCAATATTGGAGGGACTCCCGCCCCTCCGCCACCATGGAAGCAAAGGACCAGAGGGGAAACCCTTCTCCCATCAAGGGGGAAGGTCAAGGAAGAAGAAGAAGAAGGGGGCTCTCCCCCCTCTCTCCCGGTGGCGCCAGAACGCCGCCAGGGCCATCATCGTGACCGCGATCTACACCAACAACTTCACCACCGTCATCACCAACTCTCTCCCCCTCTATGCAGCGGTGTAACACCTCTTCTCCCTGCTGTAATCTCTAATTAAACATGGTGCTCAATGCTATATATTATTTCCCAATGATGCATGGCTATCGTATGATGTTTGAGTAGATCCGTTTTGTCCTATGGGTTCATTGATGATCGTGATTGGTTTGAGTTGCATGTTTTATTATTGGTGTTGTCCTATGGTGCTCTCCGTGTCGCGCAAGCATGAGGGATCCCCGTTGTAGGGTTTGCAATATGTTCATGATTCGCTTATGGTGGGTGGCGTGAGTGACAGAAGCACAGACCCGAGTAAGTAGGTTGTTTGCCTATGGGAATAAAGAGGACTTGATACTTTAATGCTACGGTTGGGTTTTACCTTAATGATCTTTAGTAGTTATGATGCTTGCTAGAATTCCAATCATAAGTGCATATGATCCAAGAAGAGAAAGTATGTTAGCTGATGCCTCTCCCTCACATAAAATTGCAATAATGATTACCGGTCTCGTTATCGATTGCCTAGGGACAAATAACTTTCTCGTGACAAAAAGCTCTCTACTAAAACTAACTTACTTGTGTCTTTATCTAAACAGCCCCTAGTTTTTACTTATGTTCTCTTTATTATCTTGCAAGCCTATCCTATCACACCTACAAAGTACTTTTAGGTTCATACTTGTTCTAGGTAAAGCGAACGTAAAGCGTGCGTGGAGTTGTATCGGTGGTCGATAGAACTTGAGGGAATATTTGTTCTACCTTTAGCTCCTCGTTGGGCTCGACACTATTACTTATCGAAAGAGGCTACAACTGATCCCCTATACTTATGGATTATCAGTAATCCCTGTCTCCTCCGACTCAAAACCCTTGGCAAGGCAGAAAACTCGACGGGTCATCCGGAAGGTGAAATTTTCTCATCGTCTTGCTTACTTGGATCCCAACTTTCTTTTGAAGAAACAGCAACATGAAGCAAGGCGCCCGACTCGAAGCGGCGGCTCTCAAGATCTTATCTCCGGCTTACCTAATATGCCAGCTCGTCGCAAACTTCATCATGAGATGCCTCATAACATAGACTCTCTTTATCCATTAGCCGGCCAAATACGCCAACCTCTTACTCCTTCCAACTCAAATTATCAGAAAACGCCTCCATCATCTGGTGACTCTTCTGGGACGTAGATGCCTGTCTTCAAAGTTGCCCAAGGGTAAGTACCTCCATTTGACTATCAATTGATTTGTTATGTCATACTCATATACTTTGTATCTTTGTTGCAGAGGAGTGGCAAAGGCTAGCAAGAAACAGAAGTTGGGCGGTCTTCAAAAGATCCTAAAAATACTAAGCCGGAGAAACAATCTATCGTCGTCGCCGAGGCCCACACTCAAGATCCAGAAGAGCCCAATAATGACCCGCCACCATCAGCTGATGCTACCATCCCTGAGCAGATGGATGTGGAAGTTAACCCGGCAGCCAGTCATGACTCGCCAAGCCCTAAGTCGCCAGTTTCTTCGAAGCCGGCTGAAGAGATCCCTTCTGATAAGTTTGCCGAAGATGTCATCATCACTGGCACGGGCTATACAGAGCAGGGGAATCTTTCTGTCTTGGACAAACATAATGCAAAAGAAGAGCCGCTAGTAGAAGACAAAAGCAAGTTGAGGCTGGATCTGGAGAGTTATGCCGCCCTCACTGCAAGTGACATTCATGCAGGTTATCTGAGCTGCCTTCACACTAGCCGTGAAATGGAGGCCGACTTAGTAAACCTCCTGAAGGAACGTTATGAGGTACATTCCTAACCCTTTTCCATGTATAATCATATAACTGCCAAGTCTAGAGGATAGGAAAAAACTGAGTATGCTATAGACTTCATAATAATATTCAAACTGTAGCCTTTCGGGGTCGACTTATCCCTTAAGGTCCAAATCTGTAGCCCCCAAGGGCCAGCTTAAACTAACTAGTTGAGCTGTGGCTTAGAACCACTTAAGAAATCCGAACACGTAGCCCCCAAGGGCCAGCTTAAACTGACAAGTTGAGCTGGGACCTAGAACCACTTAAGAAATCTAAACACATAGCCCCCAAGGGCCAGCTTAAACTTACAAGTTGAGCCGGGTCATGAAAATTTTGAAACAACCTACATTAGCCCCCAAGTGCCAAGTATATTGTTGGCAATGTGCTTGGGACAGAATTATGATGCAGTAATCGCAAGTCGGAGACTTATAGAAAAACATCAAGACCGAGCAAGCAGAAACTTCCAAAGCCAAGTCAAAATTGAAGGCCTCATTAGAAGAAACTGAAAAGTTGAAAGCAGGTTTTGATACTGAGAGGGCCGGCTGGGAGACTGAGAAGGCTGCGCTGGCGAAAAGGGCTGAAGATGCTGAGGATGCAGTTAAGCCGGTGACTGAAGAGTTATCTGGCTTAAAGCAACATATTATTCAAATGACAACCGCCATCTTTGGTAATTAGAACATGTCAATCCAGTTCTTTAACCAATCGGACATCTCTTATGTGTATAAAAATTCTAACCCGCCGGTGGCTCTTGTCTTTAACAAGCGCAAGGAGTGCTAGCCTTGGCCAAGACATGATATTGAAGTTGAAGGCCATCTATTCCTTAACTGAAAAGCTATACAGTCGCACCCTCCGCAGTCTTGTGACCTTGGGGAGCAACAGAAAACCGCCAAGTCAGATCAAGTTTGTGTTGGATCACTTATTAACTATCCAAGCCAGATTGACGAACAAAGACTATCAGCTACCTGAGCCGGAGCCATCCTTGCACTTGGCCGGGCCAAAGCCTGGCAATCAAAGCTTGACCCGGAGGAGATAGCCACCGGGTGCCCAGAATTTAAAGATGATCAATCAGCTTTTGAAGAGAAGGACTTCAACCGTTGTGTTCGAGTGATGCGACCTGTGGCTTGTAAACTTGTGGAAGAATTAAATTTGAAGAACTACACGGCGGCTTACGACAGCAACAATCAGAATATTAAGCCGCATGCCCACAACATTGTCAATCTCATTCCTCATCGGCGTAAGCATATCTTTGCTCCTGATGTTGATCACTCTATTATACTTAATGATGAAGCTACTTTCGAGGCCTTAACTGGCATCGACTGGACGTCGCCTGACCTCCAAATGGCCGAAGAAGAAGAGCTGATGCAGGATGACCCGGAGTTGTCAACTCGCCATGAAGAAAACCAATGATGAACCAGGAGGCTCTCAGGCCAGGGTACAAGGTCTCCTCTCCAGAAAACACCTGGCTGCAAACTTATGGGCTTATAACAGCCTTGTAATAGAGTAGTCTTTTGAAACAATGATCCACCTTGTCATGCCATCATGCATGTTAATTGTTGAAATACCAGGTTTAATCTTTTATGATAGGCTTGATCTGATTGCTCATGCAAGCCATAGCAGCAATTTTACTTGTTTCTCAAACTCTGCATATCCTGCCAAAAGAGGTTAAACACATGCCCTGGCGACTTAACATAAAAAACCAGGGCGGGTTATAATCCAAAAATATTCAAGCATGAGCTTCCACACTGGCGATTTAAAGTTAGAACCAGGGTGGGTTATAACCTGAAATAGTCAATCGTAACTATCATAACCCGGAACCAGGCGACCCGGGGATCTCAAAATCGGAACTTTTGAAAACATAAAAGCATATGAAAATCCAAACCAAAAATATGCAAATCTCAAAAATTCACTAGGCTAGCTGCTAAGGCAGGGCCAAAAAAGGTGGCTTATAAGCCGCATATTTTCTTGCAAGGCCACAACAGTCGTTTGGCACTCAGGCCTCATGTTTTCTTTGAAGGCCGCAACAGCCATTTGACACTCAGGCCTCATGTTTGCTTTCAAGGCCGCAACAGCTGTTTGGCACTCGGGCCACATGATTGCTTTCAAGGCCACAACAGCCGTTTGGCAGTCAGGCCACATGATTGCGTTCAAGGCCGCAACAGCCATGGTTTGACCTAGCTCACTGTCAGCCGGCTCTCACATGACACAAGTCGCCGTTTTAAATTTAACAAGTTCAGGGTCTTTAAAAAGATTAACTGTTTAGAGTTTGGCGGGTCACCTGGTGGAGTAGCAAGTTGCAAACAGGCAGGAAAAACCTATAAAAAGGGGCATTTAAGCCGGCCAAGAGGGTATGAAAGCTAAACCCAGTGGTTGGAAGCCCCCAAGTGACCTTATGATCAATCAATAAAGGTTCAGATACTCAGAAATGAAACAACAGAGGCCCCGTAATTTCGGGGCTTGCGGCTTTATTATATTGATCATAAAAAGTATATACATTGACAAAAGTATGTACAAATGTAAGAACTGGCGGCTCTTGTGTAGTATGGTCGAAGATGTGAAATATTCCACGGACGGCGGGTCTCCTCCTCCGACTTGCGAGAATCCTTGTGCTCACGCACATCAATGAGTTAATACGACCCGTTGTTCAGGTTCTTGCGGACCACAAAGGGTCCTTCCCAAGGTGGGGATAACTTGTACATATCTGTTTGGTCTTGGATGAGTCAGAGCACCATGTCGCCTTCTTCAAACGTTCGGGTCTCAACTCTGCGGCTATGATAGCGATGCAGATCTTGTTGATATATCGCCGAACAAGTCGCCGCCAGGTCACGGTCCTCATCCAAAGCATCGAGTGCATTTTGACGTGCTATTTCATTATCAGCTTCAACATAAGCCGCCACACGAGGTGAGTCATGACGGATATCACTTGGAAGAACCGCCTCTGCACCATAAACCATGAAGAAAGGCGTATAGCCTGTTGACCTGTTGGGGGTGGTATTGATACTCCGAAGTACTGAAGGTAACTCCTCAACCCAACAACCCAGCGTTCACTGCGAAGAAACCATAAGCCGGGGCTTGATACCTCTCAAGATTTTTTGATTAGCCCTCCCAGCTTGACCATTAGACTGCAGATGAGCCACAGAAAAGATATCAAGACGAATATTCTCTCATTGACAGAATTCCCTCATAGCACCCTTAGACAGATTAGTGCCATTATCAGTTATGATACTATGAGGGTAACCAAAAAGGAAGATCATTTTCTTAACAAACTGAATTGTCGTTGCCGCATCACACTTGCTAACCGGCTCTGCTTCAACCCACTTGGTAAATTTGTCAACTGCCACCAAGAGGTTGGTTTTCTTATCCTTAGACCTCTTGAAAGGTCCAACCATATCAAGCCCCCAGACGGCAAACGACCAAGTAATTGGAATCATCATAAACTCTTGAGCCGGCACATGAGCCCGTCGAGAAAATTTCTGACATCCACCACACTTACTGACGATATCCCCTGCATCAGCATGAGCCGTCAACCAGTAAAATCCATGATGAAAAGCTTTAGCCACGAGAGATTTAGAGACGACATGATGACCACAATCACCTTCATGGATTTCTCTTATAATGTCATGGCCCTCTTCAGGAGAAACACAACGCTGAAACACACCTATGACGTTGCATCGGTGTAACTCGCCATTGACAATAGTCATAGACTTAGACTGCCGGGTTATCTGCCTGGCCAAAGTTTCATCCTCAAGTAACTCGCCCTGGGTCATATAAGCCAAATAGGGAAGTGTCCGATCAGGAATAGCATGGAGAGCCGCCACCAACTGAGCCTCCGCGTCACAAATAGCCAGATCCTATTCTGATGGTAACTTGACTGAAGGATTATGCAATATGTCAAGAACACATTAGGGGGTACCGGCTTATGTTGAGACCCAAGCCGACTCAAAGCATCAGCCACCTCATTCTTCCTTCGATCAAGGTGCTCCACCTGATATCCCTTGAAGTGACCAGCAATATTGTCAACCGCCCAACGATAAGCCGCCATGAGCGGGTCTTTAGAATCCCAAGTGCCTCAAACTTGCTGAGCTACCAAATCTGAGTCGCCAAAACACCTGACCCATCTTAAGTTCATCTCTTTGGCCATTCGAAGGCCATGGAGCAAAGCCTCATACTCAGCTGCGTTAGTAGTACAAGGAAACATTAACCTTAGAGCATAGCAAAATTTGTCACCTCGTGGAGAAGTCAAAATAACTCCAGCCCCCGAGCCTTCTAATTGCCTGGACCCATCAAAGTGAATAGTCCAATATGTGTTATCAGGCTTCTCCTCAGGTGTCTGCAACTCCGTCCAGTAATTGATGAAATCCACAAGAGCCTGAGACTTAATAGCTGTCCTTGGCACATACTTCAAACCATGGGGACCGAGCTCAATGGCCCACTTAGCCACTCGGCCTATAGCCTCTCTGTTCTGAATAATATACCCCAAAGGAGCAGAACTGACCACAGTAATAGGATGGTGAAGAAAATAATGCTTCAACTTACGACTGGCCACGAACACCCCGTATACCAGTTTCTGCCAATGTGGGTATCATTGTTTAGACTCAATTAACACCTCACTGACATAATAAGTCGGCCTCTGGATTGGGTACTCCTTACCCTTCTCCTTGCGTTCCACCACAATCGCCACACTGACAGCCCTACTGTTAGCCGCTACATATCGGAGCAAAAGTTCTTTCTCAATGGGAACCGCAAGGACGGGCGGCTCGGCTAACTGCTTTTTGAACGCCTCGAATGCCTCATTAGCAGTATCACTCTAGACAAAGTGATCTGTTTTCTTTATCATCTGGTACAAAGGAATTTCCTTCTCCCCCAGACGACTTATGAACCGGCTTAAAGCCGCGATATGACCCGCCAATCGTTGTACATCATTGATACACGCCGGCTTAGCCAATGAAGTGATAGCTTTAATCTTCTCCGGGTTCGCTTCAATGCCCCTCTCTGAGACTAGAAAACCCAAGAGCTTGCCTGCAGGCACACCAAAAACACATTTGGCCGGGTTAAGCATCATCATATAGACCCAGAGATTATCGAAGGTCTCCTTCAAATCATCCAACAGAGTCTCCTTCTTTCTGGATTTGACAACAATATCATCCACATAAGCATGAACATTGCGTCCAATCTGGTTATGAAAACAGTTCTGGACACAACATTGATAAGTCGCCTGCGCACTTTTGAGCCCAAAAGGCATAGAAACATAGCAGAAAGCTCCAAAAGGTGTGATGAAAGCCGTCTTCTCTTGGTCTTTAACTACCATTTTGATCTGATGATAACCAGAATAAGCATCCAGGAAGCACAAACGGTCACAACCCGCCGTGGCATCTATGATCTGATCAATACGGGGAAGAGCAAAAGGATCATCTAGACAAGCCTTATCGATGTCTATATAATCCACACACATACGCTAGGTGCCATTTTTCTTAAGCACCAACACAGGGTTAGCCAACCACTCAGGATGAGAAACTTCAATGATGAACCCGGCCGCCAAGAGCCGGGCCACCTCTTCTCCAATAGCCTTACGTGGCTCTTCATTAAAATGGTGAAGGAACTGCTTCACCAACTTATACTTAGGATCAATATTAAGAGTATGATCAGCGAGTTCTCTCGGTACACCCGACATGTCTGAAGGCTTCGATGCAAAGATGTCCCGATTCTCACGGATGAACTCGATGAGCGTGCCTTCCTATTTCAGATCCATGTTAGCACTAATGGCGAACTGCTGAGATGAGCTGTCGGGGACAAAGTCAACCTTCTTAGTATCATCAACCAACTTAAACTTCAACAAAGGGTCTTGCTCAGTGGTCGGCTTATTCAAAGGGGACATATCAGCCGAGTCAACATTATCTTTATAAAATTTGAGCTCCTCCGTAGCACAAGCCGACTCAGCATACGCAACATCTCCTTCCTCACATTCCAATGCAATTCTTCGATCGCCATGGACTATAATCGTGCCCTTACGCCCTGGCATTTTCAGCTATAAGTAAACATAACAAGGTCGCGCCATAAACTTGGCGTAAGCCGGCCGCCCAAACAAGGCATGATAAGGGCTCTTGATTTTAACCACTTCAAACCACAACGTCTCTGCTATGTAATCATGATCATCACCAAAGGCCACTTCCAAAGCAATCTTCCCAACTGGGTACGCTGACTTACCAGGTACCACACAATGAAAAACTGTAGAGGATGGTTTGAGCTCCTTATCAGTTAAATTCATTCTGCAGAAAGTATCATGATAAAGGATATTGATACTACAGCCACCATCCATGAGCACTTTAGTGAACTTGTAATCCCCAACCTGAGGGGCTACCACCAACGCTAGTTGACCCGGATTCTCAACCCGAGGCGGGTAATCCTCTCTACTCCATGTGATTGGATGCTCTGACCACCGCAAATATTGAGGTATCGCTGGCTCAATTGTACTGACTGCGCATTTATGAACCTTCAGATCTCGCTTGCAGAGACTTGTGGTTAAAACATGATACTGACCACTGTTAAGCTGCTTTGGATTGCTCTGGTATCCTGACTGATGTTGTTGGTTACCCTGACCAGACTGTTGGCTATAACCACCCTGGTTGCCTTGTCCTTGATACCCAGAATTTGAGCCGCCACCACCAAAACCGGGCCCCTGTGAGCCGGATCCTGACCCGCCAGGCGGGCCATTATTGTTGCCATGATTCTAATTGAAGGTAGAATTCCTGTACTCCTTCATGATAAAATAGTCCTTCTAAGCGTGAGTTGACGATTGACCGGGCAGACTATGCTTTGGGCAAGGGTCATTAAGCGTTGCCTCAAGGTTAAATTTTGGACCTCCAAATTGCATGGGGGGTCTAGATATGCAATGCATGTATCTAGCGAGAGAGGGTGGGAGGGAGAGAGAGAGAGAGAGAGAGAGAGAGCTCGGCATGGAGTGCAATGGCGGGTGAGAGAGAGAGAGATACATTTGTTATCAGAGTGGAAAAGGGGGGTTGTGTAGTTGAGAGAGCTAGAGATCGAAACATGGAGAGAAAGAATGAACGTGTGTCGAAAACCAATAGCTTTGTAAGGTGGTTAGGAGAGGAAAATTGATCGACACAGGAAGTATGTAGCGTGTGTGCCGAGGGTGGGGGGCTAAAAACAACATTTCAATGTAGATAGTACTAGACTTAATATTGACGTTTCAATTTAGTGTACATTGTAAGATTTGTGGACCATGCATATGGCTTCCGTAATTATTTCGAATTCGTGCCATACTAGGTTTGGAAAAAGTTGACATTGACTCGATTGTTGTGGTATTTTGTATGTGTGTGGTCATATGCTTGAATCCATCCAAAGTTTTCTCACTACCATGGTGTTCATCTTATACATATGAATTTGTATTAAAAAAGTAGCATGGATACCATGAAATGCGAAATCCACGTTAGAATTGGAGATCGCTATGTGAAACACACTCTAATTCAAAGAACTCCTCATTAATTAATTTATAGTATCTTGTTTCGACCGACTAATTATTTGCAAGGAAAAGACGGGCATGGTAATACATACAGATTCGCTGGCCAATGAAATAAGATTCGTTTGCATTCTCAATTGTAGGCGCACCAGGCAGACCATGGTCATGTCATGGTGGTCGTGTGTGTCATACGGATGCTAGCACCCAGCCACCACCCCCTCCCTCCCCACCATGCCCAAAAAAAAGAACGACGACAAAAAAGTTCGCGCTTCCATGCATGTTTCGGATTGAAATATCTGGCGGTCCCAATTCCAGCCCTGCAAAATCTCCCTTCTCCACCGTCCCCTTCCGCGCCCAGAGCGCTCAAATCCCTAATTCGCCGCTAACCCAAGAAAAATTTGAATCGCCCCTCGTCTCAGCTCTTTCCCCACCTCTGTGTCGGACGACGACGAAGACGATGGGCACACTTCACCACCGCACCGGAGTTACCTCATCCACGCCCTCGTCCACCGCACCGGGTGGTCCACCGACAATGTCGACCGCCACAGCCAATGTCCCTCGCAGACACCGACTTCCACCACATCAGGTGCGCTTCACTGACATCGTCTCCCACCTCACTGGGGCTACTTCACCGAGCACATCGTCGCACCTCCGCCCCCCCCCCCCCCCGAGGCCGTTGGGGTTTCACCGACGGCCTCGTCCACCGCATCGTAGCGCTCCGCTGCTGCTCAAGATTTGCATCTGTGCGCGGCCAGCCAACGCCAGCGCATCACCCTCAACGGCTCTGATGTGACCCGCACTCTAGGCGAGCAAGCCCAAACGCCGGCCTGAACTAGGTATCCACATATCACTCCCATGTGCACTGTTCCGACGATGTTTGGATATCCTTTTAGTGTTCCTTAGTTTACACGCCTATGAAACTCTGACTTTAACTCTTATTTCTTCTGGAGATATCATCTGAAACAAGAAAAAACTATTTTTTATCGAAGCATGACAGCGCTACGGGATCTGGTACACATCCTGCACGCTGGTATAACCTTGTAAGTACACATCGCTTCAAGACAACAAGAAGGTCGATTCCCTCATTTGATCAACCATTTGCCGTGCCAAAAATGCAGAGAGGGATGCAAGGAGCACAATGCCTGCACACTCAAGCAAGTTGTAACATGGACTTGTACATGGAACATCCCAAGTGCAAGTAGAGGTGCAGTGAGCCTATAAAACGAGCTAGCGTAACTTCCTGCATTTCATTTAATTCATATTGCCATGAGTGTATGACTTGTGTGTAGTGGCAGATCCACGAATTCAAGTTACCAGGGGAGGAAATTTAACTTAAAAATACGAAGGCACTTGTACTCCGGAAATCAACATAACTTGAGAAATGTGAAGCTACATGCACTTTGAAAACCAGCTAATGATCCAAAGTAGTTCTAGATTATAAAACACTAGATGATGTAAGCACCAAAAAACACAAAATACAACATGGTGTACAAGGACTACTAAAATGGACTGTACCTAATTGAATTATTCGTCTTTTGGCCGAAAATATCCAAGTCTAGTTGCACCTATAACCAGTGCGCAAACTGCATATCAATATATCTATCTTGCACAAGTATGCCAATAGTTTTAAACAATAGATTAAAAAAGTATTTATGATAGGTTGTCATGATACGGGGACGTTGTGCTAGATGGCCTCGACGTTTCCTCAAGCCATGAAAGTGCACTATAATTTTCTTGTCATCCATTCCTGTAATTCTCTATCTCTCTCTCAACATAGCATATCATCATAAGACACTACTGATGTCTGCTAGAATACGTCGGTATTTACCCAAAGAGGAAGGGATGATGCAGCACAGAGACGATATGTATTTCCCTCAGAGATGAGACCAAGGTTATCGAACCAATAGGAGAACCAAGCAACACTACGTAAACAACACCTGCACACAAATAACAAATACTCGCAACCCGACATGTTAAACGGGTTGTCAATCCCTTTCGAGTAACGGCACCAGAAATTGGCAAACGGACGTGAGAAAGTTGTAATAATTTGATAGATTGATCTCGCAGGAACGCGAGATAAAATAAATTGCAGCAAGGTATTTTTGTATTTTTGATTTAATAGATCTAAAAATAAAAGAAAATAAAAATAGATCGCAAAGGAAAATATAATAAAGAAGAGATCCGGGGGCTGTAGATTTCATTAGTGGCTTCTATCGAGAAAAATAGCAAACGGTGGGTAAACAAATTACTGTTGGGCGATTGATAGAACTTCAAATAATCATGACGATATCCAGGCAATGATTATTATATAGGCATCACGTCCAAGTTTAGTAGACCGACTCCTGCCTGCATCTACTACTATTACTCCACACATCGACCGCTATCCAGCATACATCTAGTGTATAAAGTTCATGGAGAAACAGAGTAATGCAATAAGAACGATGACATGATGTAAACAAGATCTATTTATGCATAAATAGACCCCATCTTATTATCCTTAATAGCAACGATACATATGTATCGGTTCCCCTTCTGTCACTAGGATCAAGCATCACAAGATCGAACCCATCACAAAGCACCTCTTCCCGTTGCAAGATAAATAGATCGAGTTGTCCAAACAAAACCCAAATATCGGAGAAGAAATACGAGGCTATAAGCAATCATGCATATAAGAGATCAAAGAAGACTCAAATAACTTTCATGGATAAAAAGATAGATCTGATCATAAACTCAAAGCTCATCCGATCCCAACAAACACACAACAAAAGAGTTACATCATATGGATCTCCAAGAGACCATTGTATTGAGAATCAAAAGAGAGAGAGAGGAAGCCATCTAGCTACTAACTACGGACTTGTAGGTCTACAATGAACTACTCACGCATCATCAGAGAGGCACCAATGGACATGATGAACCCCTCCGTGATGGTGTCTAGATTGGATCTGGTGGTTCTGGAACTTGCGGTGGTTGGAAAATGACTTAGAGATAAAAACATTCTGAGAGGCATACTTTTCCCACCAACGAAAATGACTTAGAGCTCCCAACACTTTCCATGCTAAATATATCATAGGCGGTTCCCAAACAGAAAATATAGTTTATTCCTTTTTCAACCATACTTTCACTTTCCATGGCTAGTCAGTATCCACGGGTTCCTTCCATACCAACACTTTCCAAGGAATTTATTATTTGACAACATAAAGTAATTCATTTTTCAGTTTGGGAATGGGCATCCCTAATACCTTTGCCTTAGTCGCGTGCAATGACAAGTGAATAAACACTCATTGTGAGAATAACACATCTAGCATGGAAAATACCGGCCAGCCCTCACCGCCTCATGAGCTGATACGAGCACAAAAAAGAGAAATTTATTTTGAAAATTAGAGATGGCACATACAAATTTGCTTAGAACGGCAAAAGAATGCCGCATATAGGTAGGTATGGTAGACTCATGTGGCAAAAATGGTTTAAAGGATTTTGGATGCACAAGTAGTGATCATACTTAGTGCAAATGAAGGCTAGCAAAAGATTGAGAAGCATCCAACCAAGAAACGAATAATCTCATAAGCGAGCATTGAGCATAGTTAACACCGAATAATGCACCACAAGTAGGATGTAATTTCATTGCATAACTATTGACTTTCGTGCTTGCATAGCGAATCACAAACCTTAACACCAATATTCTTACTAAAGCATAATTACTCGTCAACATGACTCACATATCACATCATCATATCTCAAAACTATTACAAGGAATCAAGTTTATTTTGTCCAATGATCTTTATGAAAGTTTTTATTATATCCTTCTTGGATATCTATCACTTTGGAACTAATTTTCCTGTGTTGCTTTGATAAGCTCAAACAAATATAAGTGAAGATCATGAGCATAATATTTCTTTCTCTCAAATTAATTTAAATGAAGAAACAGAGAATTTCTTGAAAATTTTACTAACTCTAAAAAAATCTAAGTGAAGCAAGAGAGCATTTCTTCAAAAAATACTAAAGCACACCATGCTCAAAAAAGATATAGGTGAAGCACTAGAGCAATTCCATAGCTCATAAAGATTTAAGTGAAGCATAGAGAGCAATTCTAACAAGTCATGGCATAATTTTGGCTCTCTCAAATAAGTGTGTCCAGCAAAGAATCAAGACTTAGAATAGAAAGCAAAACAAGAAAAGACTCATATCATACAAGACGCTCCAAGCAAAACTCATAGTATGTGACGAATAAAAATATAGCTTCGAGTAAAATACCGATGATCGTTAGAAGAAAGAGGGATGCCACTCGGGGCATCCCCAAGCTTAGTTGCTTGCTTCTCTTTGGAAAATAGCTTGGGATGCCATGGGCATCCCCAAGCTTAGGCTCTTCTTACTCCTTATTCCTTCATCCGTTGTAACATCACCCAAAACTTGAAAACTTCAATCACACAAAACTCAACAAAACCTTTATGAGATCCGTTAGTATAAGAAACCAAATCACTACTATAAGTATTGTTCCAACCCATTCATATTTTATTCTTGCATTATATCTACTGTATTCCTACTTTATATGGAAAAACTCTTCAAAGAAAACCATAGAATCATCAAAACAAGCACACAACGCAAAGAAAACAGTCTGTAAAAAATAGAACAGTCTGTAGCAATCTGAATTGTTCGAATACTTCTGTAACTCCAAAAATTCTGAAAAATTAGGACAACCTGAGAAATTTGTATATCAATCTACTATAAAAATTCAGAATTTCTCGTCGCTTCTATGATATTTAAAAATTGTTACTCTGGACGCAAACGTTTCTGTTTTTCAGCAAGATCAAAGCAACTATCACCTAAGAAGATCATAAAGGCTTTGCTTGGCACAAACACTAACTAAAACACAAAAAACACAATCATAACAGTAGCATAATTATGCAAACACTCAAGAACAGAAAGCAAAAGACAAAAATAAATTTTATTCATTGGGTTGCCTCCCAACAAGCGATATCATTTCACGCCCCTAGCTAGGCATAAAGCGAGGATCTAAGTTTTGTCATCCATAGTTTTGGCAACTTTTGTAAGGGCTTTCTCAAACCCGGGAGGCTCTTTGCGCTTCCCTAAATTGTCAGGAAAATAAACCATTTTTAGATCTAAAATATCCAATCACTTATTGCAGAGGATGATCAAGGTATTCATGCGATTGATACTACCATTAAGATGTTTCAGGGGTTCGTTATATTTTTGCAATTTAACCATATGTTTATGCAAATCACCAAGTTTGTCCAACATTTGAACTCCCTCTGTAGTGAAAGGAAACCCATTCTTTTGAGGTGGAACCCCCGGAATTCCTTCTAAAATTTCATAGGCAACATTAGCATCAAGCTCAATAAAATTCCCTTTAGCAGCAAAATCTAAGAGTTGTCTATGATGCAAAGCCAATCCTATAAAAAAATTATGAAGCAAGATCTTTGGGTCTCCCTTTAAATTGCAAACACGATAGGATTCCATAAGCCTATACCAAGCATCTTTCAAATTTTCTCCTTGTCGTTGCTTGAAGTATAAAACTTCAAAATCTGGTGATAAAGGAGGAGTAGACACGCTAGCCATTATGACTAGAAAGCAAGAACACAGATAAATCCGGCAAGAAAATGGCGAACGAAAAAGAGGCAAATAAAACGACAAATTTTTCTGAAGTGGGGGAGAGGAAAACGAGAGGCAAATAGCAAATAATTTAAATTGCAAGGAGATGAGATTTGTGATTAGGAAGTTGGTAGATGTTGATGATGTCTCCCCGGCAACGGCGCCAGAAATTTGCACGTGGCCAGGAGACTATCTTGACGTGATCCTCCCCGGCAACGGCGCCATAAATTCCTTTTGATGTCTACTAGACTACGTCGGTATTTCCCCAAAGAGGAAGGGATGATGCAGCACAACGACGGTAGGTATTTCCCTCAGTGATGAGACCACGGTTTTCGAACCAGTAGGAGAACCAAGCAACACTACGTAAACAGTACCTGCACACAAATAACAAATACTCATAACCCAACATGTTAAAGGGGTTGTCAATCCCTTTCGGGTAACGGCGCCAGAAATTGGCAAACGGACATGAGAAAGTTGTAACAATTTGATAGATTGATCTCATGGGAACGCGAGATAAAATAAATTGCAGCAAGGTATTTTTGTATTTTTGGTTTAATAGATCTGAAAATAAAAGCAAATAAAAATAGATCACAAAGGCAAATATAATAAAGAAGAGACCCGGGGAATGTAGATTTCACTAGTGGCTTCTCTCGAGAAAAATAGAAAACGGTGGGTAAACGATATACAGTTGGGAAATTGATAGAACTTCAAATAATCATGACGATATCCAAGCAATGATCATTATATAGGCATCACATCCAAGATTAGTACACCGGCTCCTGCATGCATCTATTACTATTACTCCACACATCGACCGCTATCCAGCATGCATCAGTGTATTAAGTTCATGGAGAAACGGAGTAATGCAATAAGAATGATGACATGATGTAGACTAGATCTATTTATGTAGAAATAGACCCCATCTTGTTATCCTTAATAGCAACGATACATACGTGTCGGTTCCCCTTCTGTCACTAGGATCAAGCACCGTAAGATCGAACCCATCACAAAGCACCCCTTCCCATTGCAAGATAAATAGATCGAGTTGGCTAAACAAAACCCAAATATCAGAGAAGAAATACGAGGCTATAAGCAATCATGCATATAAGAGATCAAAGAAGACTCAAATAACTTTCATGGATAAAAAGATAGATCTGATCATAAACTCAAAGTTCATCCGATCCCAACAAACACACCGCAAAAAGAGTTACATCATATGGATCTCCAAGAGACCATTGTATTGAGAATCAAAAGAGAGAGAGAGCGGAAGCCACCTAGCTATTAACTACGGACCTGTAGGTCTACAATGAACTACTCACGCATCATCGAAGAGGCACCAATGGACATGATGAACTCCTCCGTGATGGTGTCTAGATTGGATCTGGTGGTTCTGGAACTTGCGGCGGCTGGAATTGATTTTTGTCGACTCCCCTAGGGTTTTTGGAATATTGGGGTATTTATAGAGTAAAGAGGTTGTCCGGGCGGTACCCGAGGTGGGCACAACCCACCAGGGCGCACCTGGGCCTCCAGGCGCGCCCTGGTGGGTTGTGCTCCCCTTGGAGCACCCTTAGGTGCTTCTTCGGCCCACTGGATGTTCTTCTGGTCCATAAAAAATCCACAAAAAGTTTCACTGCGTTTGGACTCCGTTTTGTATTGATTTCCTGCGACATAAAAAAGATGCAAAAAACAGCTACTGGCACTTGGCACTATGTCAATAGGGTAGTACCAAAAAAGGTATAAAATGACTATAAAATGATTATAAAGCATCCAAGAATGGTAATGTAACAGCATGGAACAATAAAAAATTATAGATACGTTGGAGACCTATCAACTACTAGTAAGGTACACGTGCATTACACGCATGAAATTTGGCAACCAAATTATGAATAAATACCACAGTATAGCATGTAAGCTTTGAGTCATATATGCATGATGTAGATGTTTGTTTAGTTCTTATAGTTCATCTCATTCAAAATCAATTAGTTCTATAAAAAGGTTAAGATTCGTGTGCTTGTGCATTGTAAAGCATAAAGTAAAAACAAATGATGGCAATTCATTTAGAAAAATAAAGTTTGGGCAATTATGATACGGAAGATTTTAGAACAAAGGAGAAGTGCTTGTGTTTTAGGTTTGTGCATTATGCTTAAGTTCAACCATGGAGTCTTCTAGATTGTACATGTGGCAGAATCTGGTGGAATGTAGATCATATCCAATGGCCAGTAGTGCTCGGATTTGCCATCTCTGCACCGTCGGATTGGCTTCATCCAACGACCATCTTTCAAAGTTATTCACACATTATATAGGGGTATATATATAGAAATACTTCAATGGGAGCTTGCAAAATGCTTGCATTAGATCCCTCATTAGACACTATATGTTCATCAGCAGGAGCATGTAAAATGTTTGCATCAAATCCTTCATTAGCAGCCTGTTCATTAGACACTTCACGCTCAAGAACAACATAAGCTTCTATGTTTGCACCAGAAACTCGATTAGACACTCAGGTTCAGTCAGTTCAGTATTGATAGGGGGAGTTATAAAATAAGCGCAAATTGGTATCATTTTCTTATAGATTCCCTACATACAAGCAGTTTTACAACACCATCAGGTTTAACTATTGGCCAAAAATGGAACAGTTGAATTAGATATAAGCAAGGATGTGGTGTACCTGCTCGTTGCGCATGTTGCTGATACGTCTCCATCGTATCTACTTTTCCAAACTCTTTGCCCTTGTTTTGGACTCTAATTTGCATGATGAAACTAACCCGGACTGTCGCTGTTTTCAGCAGAATTGCCATGGTGTTATTTTTGTGCATAAATCAAAGTTATCGTATTGACCTAAAAATTTACAATGAATTTTTGTGGAATATATAAAAATATCAAGCGCATTAATTAACCAGAGGGGGACCACCCAGAGGCCACAAGCCCTGGGGGTGCGTCCACCCCCCTAGGGCGCGCCCTGCAGGCTTGTGGCCCCCTGGACCTCCTCTAACCCTAACTCCAACTCTATAAGTACCTATTCAGGGAGAGAAAAATTAGAGAGAAGGATTCATTGCGTTTTACGATAGAGAGCCGGTGCCGCCTCCTATTCTTCATCGGGAGTGCTGATCCGGAGTCCGTTCGGGGCCCTGAAGAGGGGGATTCGTCTCCATCATCATCATCAACCTTCCTCCATCACCAATTTCATGATGCTCACCGCCGTGTGTGAGTAATTCCATCGTAGGCTTGCTGGACGGTGATGGGTTGGATGGGATTTCTCATGTAATCGAGTTAGTTTTGTTAGGGTTTGATCCCTAGTATCCACTATATTCTGAGATTGATGTTGCGATGACTTTGCTATGCTTAATGCTTGTCACTAGGGCCTGAGTGCCATGATTTCATATCAGAACCTATTATGTTTTCATGAATATATTTGTGTTCTTGATCACATCTTGTAAGTTGTAGACACCTATTACGAGTTATGATCCGCATACCCCAAGGTGACAATAATTGGGATTCTTTCCAGTGATTACTGTAGTTTGAGGAGTTCATGTATTCACTAAGTGCTAATGCTTTGGTCCATTCTCTATTAAAAGGAGGCCTTAATATCCCTTAGTTTCTATTAGGACCCCGGTGCCACGGGAGGGTAGGACAAAAGATGTCATGCAAGTTCTTTTCCATAAGCACGTATGACTATATATGCGTAATACATGTCTACATTATATTGATGACCTGCGTAAATTTGTGTTTATCTGACCTTTTTCCTATGTGAACTCACATGTGGACCCACAAGGAACGTGGTCAATTTAACTAGTCAACATGGTGCCACGCAGACTATTTGGTCGGTCAACAGAGTGCAATCCGATGCTGAACGGTCAGCAAGTGACCGTATAATCACCGCAAAACATATATAGTGACTGTAATGAGCGTATTCTGAAGTTCGGTGACCATATTACGCTTTTCTCTCTGTAGGCCCTCCAAAACTACATCTCTACACATTCTCTCATGTTACATCTAACTACTATTCAATACTGATAGACTAGTACACTATAACACAATAAATAATTTGTGTTTTTTGTTTTACTAGATATCATATTGTTACTTAATTATTCAGTTCGCATACATTAAAATTGCCTTTGAAATGTATGGCCAGTATCATCTACCGCGCGGGAAAAATCCCGCCCTTTCCTGTTTAATCGGGTTTGTATCGATGGATCGTGCGAAACAGCAAAAATATAGTACTATACAGTACAAGTGACAGTTCACGGGGCTGCCGTGTCGTGTACTCCGTCGTAAGAGTGGAGCGCTCGCTTCCATAAATGCTCTAGTCCCGTTCGTCGACATGTGGGACATCATGCTATCGGGTCCATGTGCCATACCAAAATACAATGCAGAGCAGCAGGGGTGAAGCACCCCAGCCATGGCGTCGGCGTAGTAATGAGCAATGAGGCGTCAAATCATAAAGCTGCACCTTTCCCGTAGTTAAGTTGGAGGGATGAAGTAATAATGCTAAAAAAGATGTTGGAGGGACGAAGCAACCATCATTTCACTCGTTGCTGAATCCGCTTCTCCCTCATCTTCTTCAAGTTAACCACGTGTTGCTTCTGCCATGGTTCTGCCTCATGCGGGACGCGGATCGGCTTGGTAAAGCACTGACACGTGGGACCGCATGTTAGAAAACCGCCAGGCCAACGTCCTATAAAAAGAAGAAACCTCCCCCACCAGCCGCGGGGCAAAATCACCTCCTTTTTACTAATCTTGATTTTATAATTTTTTAGATCAATATAATTGAGATTTGCATAGATAGCACACAAGAGCAAAACCAAGCGGTACGGTTAAGGGCATCCACAATGTGTAGCCAAATGTGAAAATAGCTTTTGGCATCCATGGGAACCATTGTGGACGGTGCTGCCAAAGCCAAAAAGATGGAACCGAAGCTTCCTGGTTGATTGATTGAAGGAATAGAAAAATGTAACATCTCTCATGTTGCTCCCGTGCTTGGACACGTGTACAGTATAGAGCACAAAGTCTACTCCCCTGTCCCTTCTATCACAAGTCACAAAGCATTGAGGCGTCAAATCACAAAGCACGGACGAAGCAACCATCATTTCACTCTTCGCTGACTCTGCTTCTCCATCATCTTCCTCAAGAAACCACCTCACCGCACTAAGCTGGACGGACGACGCTATTGTGTACTAGTAGTACTAGTACATTTACGCGTCCTTTGGTTCAACAAACTTCCTGGATGCAAAAAAGGCGGTTGTCTCGTCTTGCAGGCAGCAATTGCGAACGACTTACCGTGGTCTCCCTCAAGGTGTTCTCCGTCGAATGCACTTCGCCAAACCACATCGTTCGAGATATCGTCGACGTCGCCGCAATGGGGAAGGAAGTCAAATAGTTACTACCTCCATTTTTTGTACACAAGGCCAGTATACCAAAATTACAATTTGCAAAAGGCCACTAACACTAAATCGAGGCAAAATTGATGGGGTTTGCCTCATACTAGCAACCAAGGACATTAATATACCCTTGCATGCATGCGGAAGTGAGAAGGTTGGTTTGCATGGCGCTGCATTAATCAAGCGATGAGTGAGATGGTTAGCTCTTTGGGCTTTGGAGAAAAACATACGCATTAATTGACACGTTAAACGAGGATTTGCATCGATTAATCCCGCGAAGGAAAACCCCGACTTTCTTTATTAACACTAGTACTCCTAGTACGTACGTACTTATCCTGTTTGAGTCTAGGCCTTGCATTGCCATACTTCCCCACACATTTTTGCCAAGCTTGCCTAAAGTTTTCAAAATGAAAAGGAGGTACACTTGCGCACGGCTGTCGCGGTAGCACCGCACCCTCACAAGGTCGCTCCACACCCTCACACAGTCGCTCCTACACGCCGCAAACCCAACCAAGGGAATGCACCCTCACTAACGCGTGCTACCGCATGTGAACAAACCAAACTCAGCCATCCTACCACGACACATGATTTTTGTTCATACAAGATGTTTATCCAACCGCATGTTGGGGAGGATCCGTCTGACCCGTGCAAGGTGGTCTGTTGGGGAATAAGAAGAGGTGAGGAAGAAGGGTTAGGAGACGTAGGATATTCAACCAACCGCCTAAAATGGTAGACTGACCCAAATGATGAAAGTCAGGCGACTTGCATAACAATATGGGGCTGTTTGGTTTGAGACTAAGTTTGCCTAAGGTTGCCACACCTAAGGTTAGGCAGGTTTGACCAACTTGGGTAGGTGTTTGGTTCAAGCCACACCTTAGGCAAACCACATTAGGGTCCCACATCACATACACAAAAAGTGTGGCAAGATTCCCTTAGGCTTGCCAACTTGTGGCTCTCATTTTAAAGAACTAACCTTAGGAAAGTGTGGCAACATTGTATGGCAAAGTGTGGCATGGTTAGGCCTAGAACCAAACAGCCCCTATATGTTTTTACACAGCAAAAGATCCCTAAAAACAACAACATAAAGAAAAATTATCACTGCTCGTGGAATGAAACAGCCTTGTCGTCTTTGGCTGCCGGCGCGAACCAGCCGTAGTTGCCGACATGTGTCTCTGCACCGTGGTTGTCCTCGGCCTCCAGCTACTCGTTCACGTGGAGCGTGCGGGCACTCTGCACGGACGAGAGCACCGCCCGGTTCAAGTCATGGACGTCCGGTTTCGCCTGCAGGAGGGCGTCGATGGTAGCGACATCCATGCGCTACGCGTTGAGTTGAGCCTCCGCCGCCCGGTTCCAGTCCAGGACGTCCGGTTCCTCCTACAGGAGGGCCTCGATGGCAGCGGCATCCGCACGCTCCATGTCGAGTTGAGCCTCCGCCGCCCGGCTCAAGTCGAGGACGTCCGGTTCCGCCTGTAGGAGGGCCTCGATGGCAGCGGCTTCCGCGCTCTCCGCCTCAAGTTGAGCCTCCGCCGCCCGGTTCACATCCACGACATCCGGTTCCGCCTGCACGAGAGCCTCGATGGCAGCGGCATGCGCGCGCTCCGTGTCGAGTTGAGCCTCTGCCTCCCGGTCCTCCTTTATTATCGCCAGGTTGAACCATTGGTCCGCCTGCACCATGGGGGACTCGGAAGCCGGCACGAAGTCGACGTCCATCGTCTCATACCCATCGGGGGCCTTCTGCACCGCGACCTCCGCCATGAACATTGGATCGGCTTCCTCCTCCTCGTAGCTTGTCTCCAGAGAACTCAGGGATTGGCCCGCTGCAAAGCGAGCTTGGGAACGGAGGTCTGTGCGCCGACCGTCACCGCGATTTCTGCGCGGCGCTCCGGCGTCAGCATCTTGTAGTACGTGATCTTGCAGTGCACCATAGCTTTCCGGCGAACTAGGGGACGCTTGATGCGGGCTAGGGGATCGAAAGGTGGGGGAATGGGCCGAGAGGAGGTGTGGTTTTGGGGCGTTGGCGTGGCGAGGGCCGAGCAAAACAAGGTTCCGTGTGAATAGTGGTTCCGATGATGACCGGTCAATCGGTTTTGACTGTACACCGCTCTTGTCACGTTCGCATTGCACCCCGGCACGCTGGACCCTCCACGTCGCTCAACGAATGGAACGTGCTTCGTCTTGCGTTTTCGCTCGCTTGTGGGACCGTAGTTGAGAGCAAACTGACGTCCCTCCCTCTCCCCCGCATGCGTCATTTATACTACCACTCCCTCCGTTTTATGCGGAGTAAATAAAAGCAGAGGGAGTATACTACGGATGAGGGTCCCCTGATATGGCCGAACCCATTGAGTAACTGACATGCGGGGCCTAGCAAGCATGGGGTCCGCCAGTAAGTGAACAAAAGGGAGGGCAAGGCAGGGATACCTACGTCAGAGGATCCACTTCCACTACTACTCCCTCCTTCCATCTGCAGGGCCTAATGCCTTTTTCGAGGCTAACTTTGACCAAATGTTAGAGTAATAATATATGACATGCAACTTACACAAAGCATACGGTCAAATTCGTATGTGAAAGGAGCTTCCAGTGATATAATTTTCACATTATACATCTCATGTACTATTAATCTTGTCAATAGTCAAAGGCGGTTTTGCAAAACGCATTAGAGCATGGTTAATAATATAGCCAGCCGATGGCTATAAGGAACTGCCATGTCATCTATAGCCATCATCTATATGCACTCATACAATAGTGTGGGCTATAAGGTTGGCTATTTCCCGCAAAAAAAATAAGGATGGCTATTGTATTAGTACTTTTTTCCATCTCCTCTCTATCTCTTTCTTCATATTTATTGTATTTAATTAGGATTGCGTATATAGCTAGGCTCTTGCATGAGAGCTCACTCCCCTTACTTTTCCACATCTCTCTCCTCCACATAGGCCCTATATAAATGGAAGGAGGGAGTACTATGAGCACTACATACTCTACTACAGATGTTGTCAGTACTCCACTAGTACTATTGGACAGGGAGCTTAAAAAAAGTTACTATTGGACTGTGCTATACGTGGCGAAATCCTAGTAGGAAGAGCATGTGCGAGAACAAGCACATTCACGTGGTTGAAAACAAATTGGAAACCATGTCTGTTTGAATACAAAACTAGGAGTACGTACGAATCTAACAATATAGATTGGGCGTTGTTGAATGTTGATACTGTTGGAAATATGCCCTAGAGGCAATAATAAAGTGGTTATTATTATATTTCCTTCTTCATGAATGTCTATTGTTCATGCTATGATTGTATTAACCGGAAACCGTAATACAAGTGTGAATACATAGATCGTAATATGTCCCTAGTAAGCCTCTAGTTGACTAGCTTGCTGATTAATAGATGGTCATGGTTTCCTGGCCATGGACATTGGATGTCATTGATAACGGGATCACATCATTAGGAAAATGATGTGATGGACAAGACCCAATCCTAAGCATAGCACAAGATCGTGTAGTTCGTTTGCTACAGCTTTTCTAATGTCAAGTATCGTTTCCTTAGACCACAAGACTGTGCAACTCCCAGATACCGTAGGAGTACTTTGGGTGCATCAAACATCACAACATAACTGGGTGACTATAAAGGTGCACTACAGGTATCTCCGAAAGTGTCTGTTGGGTTGGCACGAATCGAGACTGGAATTTATCACTCCGTATGACGGAGAGGTATCTCTGGGCCCACTCGGTAATGCATCATCATAATGAGCTCAATGTGACTAAGGAGTTAGCCACGGGATCATGCGTTGCGGAACGAGTAAAGAGTGTCGGTAACGAGATTGAACGAGGTATGGGGATACCGACGGTCGAATCTCGGGCAAGTAACATACCGATGGACAAAGGGAATTGTATACGGGATTGATTGAATCACCGACATCGTGGTTCATCTGATGACATCATCGTGAAACATGTGGGAGCCAACATGGGTATCCAGATCCCGCTATTGGTTATTGGCTGGAGAGATGTCTCGGTCATGTCTGCATGGTTCCCGAACCCGTAGGGTCTACACACGTAAGGTTCGACGACGCTAGAGTTGTTATGGGAAATAGTATGTGGTTACCGAAGGTTGTTCGGAGTCCCGAATGAGATCCGGACGTCACGAGGAGTTCCGGAATGGTCCGGAGGTGAAGATTTATATATGGGAAGTCCAGTTTCAGTCGCCGGAATGGTTTCAGGGGTTATCGGTATTGTACCGGGACCACCGAAAGGTGTCCGGGGGTCCACCGGGTGGGCCACCTGCCCTGGTGCGCCAAGTGGGTTGAACAAGGGTGGGAACCAGCCCCTAGTGGGCTAGTGCGCCCCCCCCCCCCAGGGCCCAAGGCGCCTAGGGTTGAAAACCCTAGGGGGTGGGGGTGCCTCCCACCAAACTTGGGGGGCAAGTTTCCCCCTTGGCCGCCGCACCCCTCTAGATGCATCTAGGGGGGCGGTCCCCTCTCCCTTCACCCTATAAATAGAGGGGGTGGGAGGGCAGCCGCACCCCTTCCCTGGCGCAGCCCTCCCCCTCTCCAAAACCTCTTCCTCCTCCGTAGTGCTTGGCGAAGCCCTGCCGGAGAACCACGAGCTCCACCACCACCACGCCGTCGTGCTGCCAAAGTTCTCCCTCAACTTCTCCTCTCCCCTTGCTGGATCAAGAGGGAGGAGACGTCCTCGGGCTGTACGTGTGTTGAACGCGGAGGCGCTGTCCGTTCGGTGCTTGATCGGATCTTCAGCGATTTGAATCAGCGCGAGTACGACCCCATCAACCGCGTTCTTGTAACGCTTCTTCTTAGCGATCTTCAAGGGTATGAAGATGCACTCTCTCTCTCTCTCTAGTTGCTAGCATCTCCTAGATTGATCTTGGTGACACGTAGGAAAATTTTGAATTATTACTATGTTCCCCAATGGTGGCATCATGAGCTAGGTATATGTGTAGATTCTATGCACGAGTAGAACACAAAGTAGTTGCGGGCAATGATTTGTTGAATTTGCTTACCGTTACTAGTCTTATCTTGATTCAGCGGCATTGTGGGATGAAGTGGCCCGGACCGACCTTACACGTACGCTTACGTGAGACTAGTTCCACCGACTGACATGCACTTGATGCATAAGGTGGCTAGCGGGTGTCTGTCTCTCCCACTTTAGTCGGATCGGATTCGATAAAAAGGGTCCTTATGAAGGGTAAATAGCAATTGGCATATCACCATTGTGGCTTTATGTAGGTAAGAAACGTTCTTGCTAGAAACCCATAGCAGCCACATAAAACATGCAACAACAATTAGAGGACGTCTAACTTGTTTTTGCAGGGTATGCTATGTGATGTGATATGGCCAAAAGGATGCGATGAATGATATATGTGATGTATGAGATTGATCATGTTCTTGTAATAGGAATCACGACTTGCATGTCGATGAGTATGACAACCGGCAGGAGCCATTGGAGTTGTCTTAATTTATTGTATGGCATGCGTGTCAATGAAAACGCCGTGTAATTACTTTACTTTATTGCTAACTGTTAGCCATATAGTAGAAGTAATAGTTGGCGAGACAACTTCATGAAGACACGATGATGGAGATCATGATGATGGAGATCATGGTGTCATGCCGGTGACGATGGTGATCATGTCGCGCCGCAAAGATGGAGATCAAAGGCGCAAGATGATATTGGCCATACCAAGTCACTTTATGATTTGCATGTGATGTTTGTCATGTTTACATCTTATTTGCTTAGAACGACAGTAGCATAAATAAGATGATCCCTCACTAGAATTTCAAGAAAAGTGTTCCCCCTAACTATGCACCGTTGCGAAGGTTCGTTGTTTTGAAGCACCACGTGATGATCGGGTGTGATAGATTCTAACATTCGCATACAATGGGTGTAAGCCAGATTTACACATGCAAAACACTTAGGTTGACTTGACGAGCCTAGCATGTATAGACATGGCCTCAGAACACGAGAGATCGAAAGGTCGAACATGAGTCGTATAGTAGATGCGATCAACATGGAGATGTTCACCGTTGATGACTAGTCTGTCTTACGTGATGATCGGACACGGCCTAGGTGATTCGGATCATGTATCACTTAGATGACTAGAGGGATGTCTATCTGAGTGTGAGTTCATTAAATAATTTGATTAGATGAACTTAATTATCATGAACTTAGTCTAAAATATCTTTACAATATGTCTTGTAGATCAAATGGCCCACGCTAATGTTGCCCTCAACTTCAACGCTGCTCCTAGACAAAACCAAGCTGAAAAGACGATGGTAGCAACTATACGGATCGGGTCCAAACTTGAGGATCATCCTCATAGCTGCCAAGAAAGCATATGTACTTGAAGCACCGCTAGGTGATGCACCCATTTTCCCAAAGAACTCAAGATGTTATGAACGCTCGGCGCCGCTAGTGATGATTACTCCCCATTCAAAGGTGGCATGCTTTACAGCTTAGAACCGGGGCTCCAAAAGTGTTTTGAGCAGCACGGAGCATATGACATGTTCCAGGAGCTGAAAATGGTTTTCCAAGCTCATGCCCGGGTCGAGAGATATGAAGTCCCTGAAAAGTTCTACAGTTGTAAGATGGAGGAAAACAGTTATGTCAGCGAGCATATACTCAAAATGTCTGGGTTGCACAACCATTTTGTCTCAGCTGGGAGTTAATCTTCCAGATGACTCGGTCATTGACAGGATCCTCCAGTCGCTCCCACCTAGCTACATGAGCTTTGTGATGAACTACAATATGCAAGGGATGGAGAAGTCCATTCCTGAGTTATATTCAATGCTGAAATCAGCGGAGGTGGAAATCAAAAAGGAACATCAAGTGTTGATGGTGAATAAGACCACTAATTTCAAGAAAGGCAAGGGTAAAAAGAACTTCAAGAAGGACGGCAAGGGAATTGCCGCGCCCGGTAAATCAGTTGCCGGGAAGAAGCCAAAGAATAGACCCAAGCCCGAGACTCAGTACTTTTATTGCAAGGGAAATGGTCACTGGAAGCGGAGCTGCCCCAAGTACTTAGCGGATAAGAAGACCGGCAACACCAAAGGTATATGTGATATACATGTTATTGATGTGTACCTTACCAGCGCTCGTAGTAGCTCCTGGGTATTTGATACCGGTGCAGTTGCTCATATTTGTAACTCAAAACAGAGCTACGGAATAAGCGGAGATCGGGCGAAGGACGAGGTGACGATGCGCGCCGGGAATGGTTCCAAGGTCGATGTGATCGCCATCGGCACGCTACCTCTACATTTACCTACGGGATTAGTTTTAAACCTCAATAATTGTTATTTAAGTGCCAGCTTTGAGCATGAACATTGTATCTGGATCTCGTTTAATGCGAGATGGCTACTCATTTAAATCCGGGAATAATGGTTGTTCTATTTATATGAGAGATATGTTTTATGGTCATGCCCCGCTGGTCAATGGTTTATTTTTATTGAATCTCGAACGTGATGTTACACATATTCATAGTGTGAATGCCAAAAGATGTAAGGTTGATAATGATAGTCCCACATACTTGTGGCACTGCCATCTTGGTCACATTGGTGTCAAACGCATGAAGAAGCTCCATGCAGATGGACTTTTGGAGTCTCTTGATTATGAATCATTTGACACATGCGAACCATGCCTCATGGGAAAAATGACCAAGACTCTGTTCTCCGGAACAATGGAGCGAGCAACCAACTTATTGGAAATTATACATACTGATGTGTGCGGTCCAATGAGCGTTGAGGCTCGCGATGGCTATCGTTATGTTCTCACCCTCACTGATGACTTGAGTAGATATGGATATGTCTACTTAATGAAACACAAGTCTGAGACCTTTGAAAAGTTCAAGGAATTTCAGAGTGAGGTTGAGAATCAATGTGACAGGAAAATAAAGTTCTTATGATCAGATCATGGAGGGGAATATCCGAGTCACGAGTTTGGCACGCATTTAAGGAAATGTGGAATTGTTTCACAGCTCATGCCGCCTGGAACACCACATCGTAATGGTGTGTCCGAACGTCGTAATCGCATTCTATTGGATATGGTGTGATCTATGATGTCTCTTACCGATCTACCGCTATCATTTTGGGGTTATGCTTTAGAGGCTGCCGCATTCACTTTAAATAGGGTTCCGTCGAAATCCGTTGAGACGACACCGTATGAATTATGATTTGGCAAGAAACCTAAGCTGTCGTTTCTGAAAGTTTGGGGATGCGATGCTTATGTCAAGAAACTTCAACCTGAAAAGCTCAAACCCAAGTCAGAAAAATGCGTCTTCATAGGATACCCTAAGGAAACTATTGGTTATACCTTCTACCTCAGATCCGAAGGCAAGATCTTTGTTGCCAAGAATGGATCCTTTCTAGAGAAAGAGTTTCTCTCGAAAGAAGTAAGTGGGAGGAAAGTAGAACTTGTGGAGGTACTGCCTCTCGAACCAGAGAGTAGCGCAGCTCACGAAGATGTTTTTGTGGTGCCTGCACTGACTACAGAAGAAGTTAATGATGATGATCATGAAACTTCGGATCAAGTTACTACTGAACTTCATAGGTCCACAAGGACACATTCCGCACCAGAATGGTATGGCAACCCTTTCCTGGAAATCATGTTGTTAGACAATGGTGAACCTTCGAACTATGAAGAAGCGATGGCGGGCCCGGATTCCAACAAATGGCTTGAAGACATGAAATCCGAGATAGGATCCATGTATGAAAACAAAGTATGGACTTTGACAGACTTGCCCGATGATCGGCAAGCCATAGAGAATAAATGGATCTTTAAGAAGAAGACTGGCGCGGATGGTAATGTGACCATCTATGAGGCTCGGCTTGTCGCTAGGGGTTATCGACAAGTTCAAGGGGTTGACTACGATCAGAACTTCTCACCCGTAGCGAAGCTGAAGTCCGTCCGAATCATGTTAGCAATTGTTGCATTCTACTATTATGAGATATGGCAAATGGACGTCAAAATGGCATTCCTTAATGGTTTCCTTAAGGAAGAATTGTATATGATGCAGCTGGAAGATTTTGTCGATCCTAAGAATGCTGACAAGGTATGCAAGCTCTAGCGCTCCATTTATGGACTGGTGCAAGCATCTCGGAGTTGGAACATCCGCTTTGATGAGATGATCAAAGCGTTTGAGTTTATGCAGACTTATGGAGAAGCCTGTGTTTACAAGAAAGTGAGTGAGAGCTCTATAGCATTTCTCATATTATATGTGGATGACATACTATTGATGGGAAATGATATAGAACTGTTGGAAAGCATAAAGGCCTACTTAAATAAGTGTTTTTCAATGAAGGACCTTGGAGAAGCTGCTTACATATTAGGCATCAAGATCTACAGAGATAGATCGAGACGCTTCATTGGTCTTTTGCAAAGCACATACCTTGACAAGATATTGAAGAAGTTCAATATGGATCAGTCCAAGAAGGGGTTCTTGCCTATATTGCAAGGTGTGAAATTGAGCACAGCTCAATGCCTGACTTCGGCAGAAGATAGAGAAAAGATTAGTGTCATCCCCTATGCCTCAGCCATAGGATCTATTATGTATGCCATGTTGTGTACCAGACCTGATGTGAACCTTGTCGTAAGTTTGGTAGGGAGGTACCAAAGTGATCCTGGTATGGAACACTGGAAAGTGGTCAAGAATATACTGAAGTACCTCAAAAGGACTAAGGATATGTTTCTCGTTTATGGAGGTGACGAAGAGCTCGTCGTAAAGGGTTATGTCGATGCTAGCTTCGACACAGATCTGGATGGCTCCAAGTCACAAACCGGATATGTGTATATTTTGAATGGAGGGACAGTCAGCTGGTGCAGTTGCAAGCAAAGCATCATGGCGGGATCTACATGTGAAGCAGAGTACATAGCTCCCTCGGAGGCAGCACAAGAAGCAGTCTGGATGAAGGAGTTCATCACCGACCTAGGAGTCATTCCCAATGCGTCGGGCCCCATGACTCTCTTCAGTGACAACACTGGAGCTATTGCCCTTGCTAAGGAGCCCAGGTTTCACAAGAAGACCAAGCATATCAAGCGTCGCTTCAATTCCATTCGTGAATATATTCAAGATGGAGACATAGATATTTGTAAAATGCATACGGATCTGAATGTCGCAGATCCGTTGACTAAACCTCTTCCACGAGCAAAACATGATCAATACCAGAATTCTATGGGTGTTAGATTCATCACAATGTAACTAGATTATTGACTCTAGTGCAAGTGGGAGACTGTTGGAAATATGCCTAGAGGCAATAATAAAGTGGTTATTATTATATTTCCTTGTTCAAGATAATGTCTATTGTTCATGTTATAATTGTATTAACCAGAAACCGTAATACATGTGTGAATACATAGATCGTAATATGTCCTTAGTAAGCCTATAGTTGACTAGCTTGTTGATCAATAGATGGTCATGGTTTCCTGACCATGGACATTGGATGTCGTTGATAACGGGATCACATCATTAGGAGAATGATGTGATGGACAAGACCCAATCCTAAGCATAGCACAAGATCGTGTAGTTCGTTTGCTAGAGCTTTTCTAATGTCAAGTATCGTTTCCTTAGACCATTAGATTGTGCAACTCCCGGATACCGTAGGAGTAGTGCATCAAACATCACAACGTAACTGGGTCACTATAAAGGTGCACTACAGGTATCTCTGAAAGTGTCTGTTAGGTTGGCATGAATCGAGACTGGAATTTGTCACTCTGTATGACGAAGAGGTATCTCTGGGCGCACTCGGTAATGCATCATCATAATGAGCTCAATGTGACTAAGGAGTTAGCCACGAGATCATGCATTGCGGAACGAGTAAAGAGACTTGCCAGTAACGAGATTGAACGAGGTATGGGGATACCGACGGTCGAATCTCGGGCAAGTAACATACCGATGGACAAAGGGAATTGTATACGGGATTGATTGAATCACCGACGTCGTGGTTCATCCGATGAGATCATCATGGAACATGTGGGAGCCAACATGGGTATCCAGATCCCGCTGTTGGTTATTGGTCGGAGAGATGTCTCGGTCATGTCTGCATGGTTCCCAAACCCGTAGAGTCTACACACTTAAGGTTCGGTGATGCTTGAGTTCTTATGGGAAATAGTATGTGGTTATCGAAGGTTGTTCGGAGTCCCGGATGAGATCCGGACGTCACCAGGAGTTCCGGAATGGTCCGGAGGTGAAGATTTATATATGGGAAGTCCAGTTTCAGTCGCCGAGTATTGTACCGGGACCATCGAAAGGTGTCCGGGGGTCCATCGGGTGGGTCACCTGCCCCGGTGGGCCAAGTGGGCTGAACAAGGGTGGGAACCAGCCCCCTAGTGGGCTGGTGCGCCCCCCAGGGCCCAAGGCGCCTAGGGTTGAAAACCCTAGGGGGTGGGGGGGCTCCCACCAAACTTGGGGGGCAAGTTTCCCCCTTGGCCGCCCCCTCCCCTCTAAATGCATCTAGGGGGGACGGCCCCCTCTCCCTTCACCCTATAAATAGAGGGGTGGGAGGGCAGCCGCACCCCTTCCCTGGCGCAGCCCTCCCCCTCTCCAACACCTCTTCCTCCTCCGTAGTGCTTGGCGAAGCCCTGCCGGAGAACCACGAGCTCCACCACCACCACGTCGCCGTGCTGCCGGAGTTCTCCCTCAACTTCTCCTCCTCCCCTTGCTGGATCAAGAAGGAGGAGACGTCCCCGGGCTGTACGTGTGTTGAACGTGGAGGCGCCGTCCATTCGGTGCTTGAACGGATCTTCAGCGATTTGAATCGACGCGAGTACGACTCCATCAACCGCGTTCTTGTAATGCTTCCGCTTAGCGATCTTCCAGGGTATGAAGATGCACTCCCTCTCTCTAGTTGCTAGCATCTCCTAGATTGATCTTGGTGACACGTAGGAAAATTTTCAATTTTTACTACGTTCCCCAATAGATACTTTTTTCTGTAAGTTTGATCAAAGTAGAGATACTTTGACTACACATAAAACTTATATGTAAACTAGAAAGGATCAGAGGGAGTATATTGTACGTTCAAGAGCAAAACGAACATTGAATACCCTTTATATATGATTTGTGGATGCTATGATGACCGGTTAAATTTTTTGAATCCGCCTTAGGTATCACACATGCACCCACTCGTTCTCTCTCGATTTCATCTCGGGGTCTAGAGATCGATTGAAAGAGGGCTACGGTGGGTACAGTACGCTCGTTTCGCTTATCAACGTACAATATACTCCCTCTGATCCCCACAGACCCCCCCCCTGCCGGTCATTTCTATCATAGAAACAGACCAAACCTTTATCTCCTTGCACGACACGCAATTGATCTCTCAACATCAATCGATCTCATCAAGATGTGTCGGGGCATGAACCGAATGGGATGTCAAAACTAAGACGGGAAGCGACACATAGTGGAGGCAAAGTTAAACTTTAAACGAACCGTTTGTTTGTATGCATGTCGGACAAATTACAACATTGGAAATACAAGCATGTCTAGGCCCACATGCGAATGATACTCGGTGGAATTTTCAAATGAGGCATGCGGGAGCGACACGCTCATCGTTGCTTTACATGGTCGGTTTAAGTGTGCCGAGGGTGGCGTTAGCGCTATGGCATGACCAGCAGATCAACACCCGGCTCGTCGAGGATGCACAGGGCACCGAAGTGCGCGCATGCCGCGACGCATCCGCGGAGTGGTGTAGCGCGACCAACTGCATCCCCAGGACCTGAGACAATGCCGGGTCGTCTTGCTTTTTCAATGACATGTGGGGTCACATGTGAGCAAAGGGCATCTCCAACGTTGCCACGACCGCAGCTAACTACCCCGGCACACCAAAAACCCTCGTCGCTCGTGCCGTCGCGTGGTGCGTTCCCAGCCGGCGCCAGCTGCCCGCATTCATGCCGTCCGTCCGTATGCCGTTGTTAAGAGGCTCGGTGCCCGAGGAACCAACTCCGGCGACTTAATGACGCACCCGGACGCTTGGCCTCACCGGAATGCGCTACTAAAAGCGGCAACGCCCAGCTGACCTCCACACCATAGTGCATCATCCTGCTACCTGGCACCACATCTGCCATGACCGCGAGCACGAACGCTCTGCGGGAGAGCTTTTCTTCAGGGATGAAGCTCGACGCAATAGCGGCGTAGCCGGATGCGGACGCGACAGCACAAGCGGTGGCCACGTTGGCGGCCAACGATGGGAGCACCATTAGCCACGCGTCCTACTTGCCGCCGTCCAACGTCCGGCACCGCCGAGGTCGGGGCTCCTCCGAGGATGAGTAGGGCATGGGAGGCGGCAGGGCATGGTGTGCCAACTAGCTGATCCGTCTCCCGTGTTCAACTCTTCCACGCGCGGACACCGCACCTTCACTTCACGGGTCTTGAACCCCGCCCCCGTACATGGAGATCACAGATGGAGGACGTCGGTCGCCGCCGTAGAATAGGTTTAGGGTCGGGTTTCTTTTATTTTTCTGTCCTATAAAAGTTCGAAATGTAATGAAAATCTGTCGTGTTTGCATTAATCTCGGCCGGTGTATATGAAATTTCACAATAATATACTCCCTCCGTCCGGAAATACTTGTCATCAAAATAAATAAAAGGGGATGTATCTAGATGTATTTTAGTTTTAGATACATCCCTTTTTGTCCATTTTGATGACAAGTATTTTCGGACG
This sequence comes from Aegilops bicornis, assembly GCA_021605145.1. Lineage (NCBI taxonomy): Eukaryota > Viridiplantae > Streptophyta > Magnoliopsida > Poales > Poaceae > Aegilops > Aegilops bicornis. The sequence goes on along the minus strand of CM038671.1, from coordinate 258,841,611 downwards.
GAGGGAGTAGTATATTGTAGGAGTACTAGCAAGATGCCCGTGCGTTGCACGGAACATCAGGATCTTGTGGGAGAAAAGTATGAATGAGGGAAGGCCTTATCTGCAAATGTGGAGAGGAGTGCAGGTAAATTGTCATAGTTTCCTTCCTATCCGTTAGATATAGATCGGACGACCTATGTTGCAGGATGGCAGGCACACCATCATCACCAACTCTGCTTTTTATTGAACCGAGACAAAGCTAACATGCGAAGTAAATAAACACATAGTCTACATACACAATTTATCTTAGGCACTCCAACAGTACGTCCACTACAGATTACACCAGGAAACCATCCTCGTAATGGTAGCGGGAAAAGGAAGCGTGGCAGCGCAGAAGAGAGATTATTGGTCCACTTTGTGGGACTTGGAGTATTGGAAAGATTTGGATCTGCAGCATAGTCTTGATGTGATGCACATCGAGAAAAATATATGTGACAGCATTATCGGCACACTTCTTAATATTGAAGGCAAGACGAAAGATACCTTAAAATCTAGGATTTATTTGACACACCTGGGTATCATAAGGGATTTGCAGGTGCAAAATGAAGGTAAACCACGAGATATGGCACCAGCTGTGTACGTCTTTGACAGGGTAAAAAGAAAAGAATTCTGCGAGGTCCTGTCACATGTGAGATTCCCACATGGATTTGCTTCCAACCCTGAAAGGAGAGTCAGTGCAGATGGAAACAAGGTACAAGAGTTGAAAACTCATGACTGCCATGTCCTACTTCAAAGGGTTTTACCTGTTATCCTTAGAGGATTGGGCCGCCCTAACTTATACAGCGCAGTTGCAGAGTTGGGACAATTCTTCAGGAACTTCTGCGGAGAAATATCGTGACGTATGCTTTGGAGCGTCTTAGAGACAAGATACCAACTATCCTATGCGACCTTGAGAAGATATATCCTCCAGCCTTCTTTGATGTGATGGTGCATTTGGCTGTTCATCTACCTGATGAGGTCTAGTACAGTATGGCTGGATGTACCCTATTGAAAGGCGGCTAGGCACTTTCAAGGGCTATGCTAGGAACAGAGCTAGACCTGAGGGTTCCATTGCAGAGGCCTACATTACTACAGAAGCGTTGACATTCAGCTCAAAATACATTGAAACAACTGATCAGCTTAGCAAAGAGGTGGGTGAAGACAATCCCGGGCTTAATGTTTTCGATTATTACATTCGAAATTCTGTGGAAGAGTCGACAAGAGGACAAACCTAAAGATTTGGACAAAATGGTTTGGTATGTGTTGAATAACCGTCACGAGATACTACCTTATATCAAGTAAGTGCTAATCTGCAGCTTATACATCGTAATCTACTAAACTTGCAGCACATTCTTATATATTTAGATGTTTGACGCGATCACTATGTTGTGCAGCATCTACAAAAAGGAGTTACTGCCGCAAAATCCAAGAAACATTGACAAACTGGTTATGGCGGGATTTGCAAAATGGTTCAAGAGCCATGTAAGCTTTTGAATTGCACTGTCAGTTTTTTTAATATATTGAGTACATAAGATGATCAGCTTGTCTATTTTCTAAACATAGGTTAAGAAGATGAGGGAGGATGGGCAGGCAATTGATGATGCCCTTTACGCACTAGCAATGGGTCCTGATACTCGGGTAAGACATTATGAATCTTGCGTTGTTGGAGATGTGCGCTACAACACCCTTGCACGCGACAAAGGCAGGAAGACACAAAACAGTGCCATCATGAGCACGGATACGTACGGCTGAGTGACAACTGAAATGTATGCTAACATAACAGACATTGATCAGTTGTAGTATATCTCCGATTTGAGGATCGTCGATTGTGTGGTTACATTGTGTTGTCGTTGGTATAACCTGTTTTCGAGGATCGCAAAACCCGTAGCTGATGATTATTTCAAATCCATCAATGTCAAGGCGGCGTACCAGACCAACGAGCCTTTTATTTTGGAAAATCAAGCAACACGGATATTTTTCTTGGAAGACACATTTGCACGTAGCGATGACTGGAGAGTATTGCAAAGGTTTGAGCAGAGGAATTCATTTAATGAAGTTGCACAACAAGATGATGCTTACACCGCCCCTGAGTACAAGATTCCACAGATGTACCTAATATCTTTGAGAACCATCACATCAATGACGCTGGTGAAAAGATTGCATGTCATGCTGTGGACATACAAGAGTTGATCAAGAAGAAGCCAGTGTTCGAGGACATTGAGGATGAAGAAGAAGATGACACTGTGGGGAATTACGATTCAGACTGATACACATGGCGAAGATGTTGACGCTACTGCTGCAGATGATGATTAGATTGCTTTTGTCGTATTTACCTATCAGAAGACGTTTTTTTATCTACTATGTGAAATTGTGTTTGCTATGACAACTGAAACCTGATGAACGTGTTGTTTAGTATTTTGCTGTGAGAACATCACTTGTTATGTATGTTGATTTGTGTTTGGTAATTGTATGACGAGTAAAACATGATGACATTATTGTTTAGTTGTACTCATATTTGGCTGTGAAACTTGAATTTGATGACATAGTTTGATGTTGGACTGCAATTTGCTCGACGTCTTCGAAAGGGAACAAAGCTGACCAGACAGGGCCTCTGCTAATTTATTTATTTATTACCAAAAGGGCCTCTGCTATTTATTTATTTATGAGCAAAAGGGGATAAATAGAAATCATTAGATGTTCACAACACTACGCCCAGCCTGCTACACAGGTTTCATTCATTACTAGTTTCAGCAAAGTGCTCATGTCATAGCCACTGAATACATCACGAGTGCTACATACACTGCAAATAAATAGACAATCATCCTACAGAGCACATCGATTTTGCCCATTATCTTCACAAGCTCTTTCATCTCCTCATTGTTGTAAAGGTCGTTCAACAGCTGTTGCTTTGCCATGATCAGAGGAACTACACCTTTAACCTTCTGCTCTGCATCTACCTCTTCTGTCGTTCCTTCAGTTACTTTTCAAACACCCCAACCTGCTGGTATTGGGATTCCTCGGCTAACCAAATAATCAGCGTAGTTGCATTCCCCCCCATCAGCAACTTCCCAGAAATACAAATCCCATGATTCTTCCCTTTTCTACACGAATCAAATTGGAAGATCATCAACCAAACTATTAAAAAAATCAGCAACTGAAAGCAGCAGAACAACACTTAAACATATTATTACCCCATGATTCAGGCATTTGTAGAAGACTCGACCAGGGTTGAGGATGGTGGTTGAGACGCGACGGATGACTTTGCGTAATTTGCAGCAGTGGCACCACACCAACGGCAACGGGTTGTGATGAGCAACCGGCTGCGGTGCGTGTGCCGGCGGGGGTGTGATGAGACCCACAGGCGATGGTACGGGTAGCGACTTGGCACATATCTGGTTGTTGCCTGCTGAAGAGCAGGTGGACGAGCAGCCAGCGGACATGGTTGCTATGGCTAGAGCTTCTGATGCTAGGCAGAGTAAGTAGAGAAGAGGAGAAGCGAACGTTGGATATGTCAGTTTCATTACTTGCAGAGTAGCATAGCACCATATATAGTCATAGTCTAGGTTTGGATTTGAACCAGCTACAGGAGCACGTCTCTCTTTTTTCTAAAACCCAGAAACGTCTCTTTACTAGTACACTAGCTTGTTCTGTACACCTTCTCAAGTCTTTGATTTTCTTTCTTTTTTTTGCAAGGAAGGAAGGATGACAAAATTGAGAGTTCCTGGGACTCGAACCGAGGGCCTCTCGGTTCAAAACCAAGGGTGCTAGTCACTTATGTTGCGAACGTTCTCTGGGAGGAGGACGGCAGACGAACGCATTTTCCTTACAGTTTTAGTTGTGACGCAAGATCGAACGGTCGCAGTTTTGGGAATGTTACCAGGTGAACGAGCCCAGTTTTTCTTTTCTTCCTATATATAAAAAAGTATGCTACTTGGTGTCAGCTTAGTCAACAAACGATTGTGCCAACCTTGACCGTTGGATTGACATTCAACATCTATCGTGTTTCTTCAGCCTCTTCTTCCTCCAGCCGCCAAAGCCAAACCAGTGCCGGCGGGACCGCCTGCTCCCGCCTCCCATGGCTGGTTGTCTTTGCCAGCCGCATCGATCGTGGCCACATCGCACCCTAAAACTCTGCGCATCTTCCCCGGCTCCTGTTCGTTCTCGTCCGAGGCCTCACCATCGTCCTCCGCCTTGATTCGCTATGGCGCCGCCCTCCGGTGTTGTCAACATGGTCAACAACCGAGATGAATAAGGAGATGACTGTGCATGGTGAGGATTGATAGGTGGGAATCCGATGAACGAGTTCACGCCCGAGGGTGGCCTGATCTTCACGTCATAGGATCGAATCGGAAGGGATAACTAGCTGCAAGCAGCTGGGATAACTAGCTTTATACCTGCCAAGGTTGGATGCAACCCGTATGTTGGGGATGGCTGACCGAAGCTACAAGAACTCCAACCCGCTGTCCGAACAATCGCAGAACCACAAAAACCGGGACTAATCCACACAAAATGGCCGGAACCATAGAGCACGAACTAGGGGGAACCAGAGGCTCCTTCTCGGGAATCCGAAAGAACTCACAAGAGCAAAGGTAACAAGATCTCTCGGATCTCTCTAGCAGTATTGCTGCATAAGCTTGTAGCTGAATGGTTTGACAAAAGGTTTTTTTAGAGGATGGGGGAGATGGGGTTTTATAGCAGGGACAATCCCCCTTAGCTAGGTGTGAAAATGGTTTCAAAAGTAAGCAGGTTTGCATGGATTCCTTGGGTGAATAAGCAGTCAACTTTGGGAGTTGTTGCAGAGCTCCTCGGAAATTCGTGAAGTCTTGATAGCCTGGACACCTTCCACGAGAATGACTAGAACTTTTGACTCACAACTCCAAATGATGTGTGGTTTTTTGCATTGGAAAGATAATTTGATGTAGCTTCTGTTGATGTACCCCTATGGCCCCGTCTTTCCATCATATGGGTGTGCCACACCCAAACATCAGAGGTAAAAACTCTCAAGTGGTGGGATTTTTGGAAGTAGACACTCTTCCTCACTTTTGGTGGAGTCACTCAGCTTGCTTTTCTTATCACTCTCATGTTGTGGGATTTTGGATTGTGGACTCTCTTCCTCACATGTAATTTATGGGACATGTTTCTTGGATGTTGGAACAGTAGTGGTGGTCAAGATGGCAACATTAGGAATTGGCTTCTTATGTAAACATGGGCTATGAATCACCGGAGTCGGTTCATCAACCACAGTCATGCTTTGCGGTTGGTCCTTGGTGTGCCGACGGGTGCCATAACTTTGTCGTCGGGCATGACATCCTTGCTGCGATTCATGAGCAGCATCGACATGCCTTGGGGTAGCGGTAGCATGCCCTCGAGCATGCCGTCCTTGCTGCACTTCAGGAGCAGAAACGACACGCCCATGAGTAGCAACACCATGCTCTCGAGCACGTCCTCCTTTCTGTACTTCTTGAGTAGTAGGTACACGCCCACGAGCAGCAATATCATGCCCTCGAGCATGTCTTCTTTGCTGCACTTCATGAGCAACAGGGTATTGTCGGTGTCGAACCCCATCACCATCTACTCGAAGACGCTCATTAAGCCTCCTCTGATATTCTTGAACCATGTTCCGTAATTCCGTAAACTCAGACGTGTGATCGGGGCATCTTCTTCCCCATGGTTTTCTCCATGAACACTCGATCTAGATCCTGCCATGTTAGTAAGGCCAAAAGTGAAATAGGATAATTTTGTGGATTCACACAACCTCACCTCTTACTCACCAAAGTTCTTATGAGTTCACATCAGATTGTGCTTCTCCCGGGTGTGTTAAAGCGATTGAAAGACAGGGATCAAAGAACTAGCTTCAGTTTTTGGTGGAGCTCGGTGGGGTAAACAAAAAGGGGCTTGTGCTGAAATAAAGTTGATGCAAACCAAGAAAATATGGGGATAGATCTGTTGCACCTTTGAACCAAGATTAAAAAGACACAACACACAAGCTTCTGAAATTTTTCTACCAAGCTGAAACTTTTGGATCTTACACAACACTTTCTTTTTCTCTCTTGACTTTTTTTTGCCACTCCTTTTTTCTTTTTGATTCTTTTTTTTCACTCTTTTTTTCTCTCCTTTTTTCCAAAGCACACCAACCAAATCTGAAAGCAATTACGAAGATGAACTTGTGCAGATCTAAAAGATGAAGAACATGCAAGGTATGCAACAACATGTAGCGACCTGACCCAACATCGGTCAAGTCTCTGTGTCTGTACCATCCCAAGATCATGCTGGTACTCACAGTACATCGATAAAGTAATCAAAGTTCAATCACACCTGAATTTTATTACACGATTCTCATATAGAGTCTTTATTACAAGGGAATAAATTCGCTCAAGGACAACTCATGAGAAATAAACTACTAATGCTGCGCGTCGAGGTAAAGCGAGTCCATCCGACTCCAAAGGGCAATCGCCAAGCGGGAACGTAGCCTCACTCCTGATCGGAATATATCTCTGCAACATAATACGTTGCAGCCATGTAGGTCAGCTTTTGGAATAAGCTGGCAAGTCATGAAGAATAACAATAATAAAGTTACTACACTATATGCATTTTGGTTGTGGAGCTCTAAGTTTCATCATTTTGCGTAAAGCCAATTTTATCCTACTATAGTGGACTTATTTGCAAATTACTACAAATTGTTGGTAGTTATTGAGATGGTTCCGCCAACCAATATCTCGCTCCCAATTATTAAGTCACAAACCCTCAAATTAATTCATTAGTTTTAGTGTTGAGATATCCGAATACTTCCAAGTTCCAGAGGCTCAAATGTCCGTAATCGGGACACGGCTAATCGATTAGGTTATAACCCTCTCTGCAGAGGTTTGCGCACTTTCCCGCAAGAATCATTCCCTCCTTTAGAGTCTTCGCACTTCATGGTGTTTGAAGACGGGACAGATAAACAGGTCTTCCAAAGAGTTCTTCCGCCACCGCCGGTACCCATCCAATCCTACCGTTCGTCTACTTCTCGTAGTACCGCCCAGCCAGCGTCACTACTAGGGTCAACCCAGCCAGAGCCCATAATGGCTTGCGGCTGCACAGTTAAGCTTCCGGTCATGGGGCATCCATCCTTCTCTTCGTGGCTGGGTGAAGCTTTCCGCAGGATGTCATGGCGCTTCTCCATGCATCCCGGCCACCACTGGGTTCTCCAGGGTGCCCGTCAACCGTCCTCCACCCAGTAGTGATTTTTCCGAAGTCCATCTTGATCATTATAGTCCATGGTTTGTCATCATCATTGACTCTCACATCTTGCTTATGAATTTCACTCATCCCGAATCCCGCCTCTGAGCATAGCAAAATAACTACTACGTCCCCGGTCATGGTAACAAGGGATTGGTTCATCCTACCACATGATACTACTCAAGTTTAATGACTTCAAGATTTCACTACTGCATGCATGGTGGGGTGGTGACAACTACTAATGCACAAAAAACATAGGTATAAAATAACATGATCAAAACTTGCCTTCTTGATGATCCTCGTAAGCTAAAGAGTCGTAGTAGCAAGCTTCAAGACTCAAACTCTACCGAGACAAACAATGAACACAATAAGCAAAACAATAGGATCACATAACACAACATAACAGAAGTAACATAACACAACAAAGCAACCAAAACCAAATCCAAAGGAAAACTCAAAGAAAAATCACTCAAAGTTTCCTACTTCAACAATAGCTAGAACTAGTTTTTATATAACAAAAATTCCTTAATATAACCTAATCATGGTTTTAGGTTAACTTAACAGAAAAGGATTCACTAAGCAACTAGGAGCAAAAAGAATTAATTAAAAAGCTATTATAAAACTCATTCTAGGCCTAATCCAATTTCTATTAAGAAAAATAATTTAAAACTTTTATTAATTATAAATAAAAAGTTCATCTACTAGAAAGACAGAAACTAACCTAGAATAACTAATCATAAGTTAAAATAAATTAATTTACTAATTAATTTAATAGGAAAACAGGAACTAGTTAATTAATTAGGATTAATAGGATTCTGTCTAAAACTAATTATTTATTAATCCTAAAATACCCAAATAAATTTCTAGGGTTTGGCAATGTCAAAATAAAGTGGTGACAAAAAGAATCATGCAAAATAATTTTTCTAACTAAAGTTATAGCAGATTTGCTATTCTGGCTAAAACAATATTAAAGCATTTTTAATTATTTTTAACATAGCAATATATATATTTTACAGAAACTACATAAAATTTTCAATCCAACAAAAAAAGAATCACTCAAAAATATTAAACAGAATAAAAGATATACATTTTTGAAAACTGAAACTATTCGGCTAAAACAGAAAATCAAAATAAAAAAAAAAGGCCTAATGGGCCTATCATGCACTAGGCGTAACTTAGTCTAAACGGGCCTAGGTTTAAACTAAACGAACCGGCCTAAACAAATAAACCTAAACTAAAAATAAACCGCGTGGAACCGACCGGTTTTATAAAATAAAACCTAACCCTTCGGGGTTCTAATCCTAGCCCTAGATCTAGGATCGGACGGTGGGGGGGTGAGGCCGGTGACTTACCGGACTCCGGCGACGGCGGCGGCGGCGGCGATAAAAGGCCAGGCGTCCAAGGCCGGCGAGCTCCGGCGACTCGTCGAGATGCGGGGAGCACGTGGTGGTTCGGTGGTGTTAGGGGTCGGGGTGGACTAGGGCGTCGGCAAGCAACAATGGCGGCAGGCGAGCTTGGGCTCCGGCGACGCCGAGCGGGAGGGAGAGGGGGTGGCGAGGTCTCGGGGAATGGGGTCTGTGAGCTCGGCTTTTATAGCCTGGGGTCGGGCCTTGCTTGGGTCGATCAGGCGATCGGGGATCCTGGATCCTTCGATCCGGTCGATCTCCCATGAGGTCAAGCGTGGGCGAGGGGGAAGAAGAGGGCGGGTCCCACGGGTCGTTGAGAGAGAGAGGGGAGGAACGAGCGGGTGGCCGGGCCTAGGAGATTCGGGCGAGGCGAGGCCTGTCGCCGGGCTGGCTCGGCTGGCCTGCTCGCTGGGCTAATGGGCTACTGGCCGGGCCAAAGGGAGGGTGCGGCGCTGGCTGGGCCTGGGGTGGCCTAGCTGGCGCCCGAGGGGTTTTTCTTTATTTTTTTTTAAATAAAACAAAAACAAAAATAAAACCATATCTATAAATATTTTATATAGGGTATATATATACCAAAATGATCAGGGGAATATTCCCTTTCATTTGAACATTTTTCCAAAGGCAAAATCCAAACTTTATAAAAATCCATTTTTTCAAATTCAAATAAAATTCAGATTTGAATCCAAATCTTTTGGCATTGTTTCCTCCTGATATTTTTGGAGTGTCATGTTTGCTCCTCTCATACTTTTGATCAAGTATTTATCGTGCTTGGTTTTTGAAATGTTTCCCACTTGCCAAAGTTTGAAATTCAAATTCAAAACTCAAAATTCTCCTAAACTTCAAATGACAATCAAATTAAAACAGTCTGCATAGTATTCTTATCTATAATTGTAAAACATTCCAAATAGGAAATTTGGGATGTTACAAACCTACCAACCTTAAGATGAATCTCGCACTCTAGTTTCGGGTTGGCTAGCAAATAGGTGCGGGTGGTCTCGAAGAAGGTCTTCTTGGCGCTCCCAGTGGCTTCTTCCTCGGTGTGGTGACTCCACGGCACCTTGCAAAATTTGATGACCTTGCTACGGGTGACTCGCTTGCGGTCTCGAGAATTTTGACGGGTTTCTCCTTGTAAGTCAAATCACCGTCAAGTCTGTATGGCCTCTAGGGGCAATCAGTATCTCTCAACGGAACATCGGCCATGTCGGCATGGCACTTCTTCACCGAGAAACGTGGAAGACATCATGAACTCCGGACAATCCTTCCGGCAATTCCAACTTGTATGCAACTTCTCCACGATGTTCGAGGATTTTGTAGGGGCCAATGAATCGGGGTGCTAACTTTCCCTTGACTCCAAACCTCTTGATTCCACGAAGTGGAGACACACGAAGGTATGCTCGGTCTCCCACTTCGTAAGTCACCTCCCTGCGCTTCTTTGTCGGCATAACTCTTACATCGCGATCGTGCTATCTTGAGCCTGTCTCGAATCAGCTTGACTTTCTCTTCGAATCCTTGATAAGATCGGAACCGAAAAGTGATCGATCTCCAACACTATCCCTACGTAAATGGCGCTCGCACCTCCTTCCGTATAGAGCTTGAAAGGGGCCATCTTCAGACCGGATTGATAACTGTTGTTGTATGAGAATTCTGCGACGGCAAATTATCATCCCAGCTAGACCCATAGTCTAGCACACAAGCTCTCAACATGTCCTCCGTAATCTGATTGACTCTCTCGGTCATCCATCCGTCTGCGGATGAAAAGTCAGATCTTGAATTCCAGCCTCGCACTCCAAAGTTTCATGCAATTGCTTCCAAAACTTTGAGGTAAACTGCGTTCCTCTATCCGACACGATTTTCCTCGGAACTCCATGCGTACATACGATCCTGGTCATGTATATCTTGGCCAACTTGGCACCGTATAGGTAGTCTTCACGGAATGAAGTGAGCTACCTTAGTCAAACGATCAACCACTACCCGTGATAGAATCATAACCTGAACGGGTCTGGGTAATCCTGTGATGAAATCCATACCAAGTTTCTCCCACTTCCAATCGGAATCGGCAAAGGTTGAAGTAACCCTGCTGGCTTCTGATGTTCTGCCTTTACACGTTGGCAAACATCGCATACTGCTACGTACTCGGCAATGTCCTTCTTCATACCTGTCCACCAGAAACTTTGCTTCAAATCCAGGTACATCTTGGTGTTTTTGGAGTGGGTGAGAAAATTAGAATAGAACAATGGTCTATAAGGAATAACACTACCCACATGAATGCACAATCATAACACACCAATCATTTATTCATTCCACTCAAACATGGTTCAAACTCGATTACAAAAGCTCATGACTAATCGAAGGAAAAACATCGGCCTAACTGATCGACGAAAAAGTAAAAGATAACATGGTGGTCGACTAAAAAGTCTTCATCAGTGGCGCCTCCTCTTGGGGTTTCCTTCAGTGGTACTCCCTTCAAAATCCTGATCATTGCTCACGAGGGGTGCTTCGTCTCCACTCGGGTAAAGGTCCTCTCCCAAGTCCATCTTCTCCTCAATCGCGGCAAGCTTCATCTTCAGGTCGTCGACTATCTCCATGAAGTCCGTGATTTCTTCCTCATGGCCAAGGAAGTCTGCGTGCCTTCTCCTCCGGTTCCATTCAGCGGAACAAAAGCTTCCGTGTGTCTTGAAGTTACTGAAGTCTGAATCTCCCGCTTCACGAGAAGACACTCCAAGTCCTGGATGTAAGAAAGAGTGGAATCGTCCTCGATGGTACGGATGATATCTCCATTCCTTGCCTGCGAGAAACCATGGCGAGGTCTCGAGTGATCGAAGCTCGGCCCTGTACTCCTCTCGGAGATGTCCAAGTGCTTGATAGATCGCCACGTCCCTTCCGATGATCCAGCTTGAACTCGGTGAACTCAAAGTTGATAGGCTCCGTGTGTCCTCCAAAGGTCCTCCCGGGATATGCACCTCAATCCTCAGGCGGGTGTCCGCTCGGAAGTGCATTAGTGGGTTTCCGGTGATCGAGGGTAGAGCTATCTTCAGCCGCTTCACCATCTGGACCAGCTTTCTTCCAAAGGGCATCGCCTCATCGGGTGGCGTAACTCCGGTAGCAAAACCGGGTGAACTCGCGGCCATCTAGAATGTTGCAAAGGGAGAAGAGTCGAATTGAACAGGAAGAATTATAGAATGAAAAGGGGTTCAAAGTAAATGGTCTCGCTTATGGCTTTCCGATCCTAGGGGTTACGATCCTCTGATCGGCGTGTGCTCGATACCATCTCAGAGCGACTGACCCAACATCGGTCAAGTCTCCGTGTCTGCATACCATCCCAAGATCATGCCGGTACTCACAAGACATCGATAAAGTAATCAAAGTTCAATCACACCTGAATTTTATTACACGATTCTCATATAGAGTCTTTATTACAAGGGAATAAATTCGCTCAAGGCCAACTCATGAGAAATAAACTACTAATGTCATGGAAGCGTCGAGGTAAAGCGAGTCCATCCGACTCCAAAGGGCAATCGCCAAGCGCGGAGCGTAGCCTCACTCCCCGATCGAATATAGCTCTGCAACATAATACGTTGCAGCCATGTAGGTCAGCTTTTGGAATAAGCCGCAAGTCATGAAGAATAACAATAATAAAGTTACTACACTATATGCATTTTGGCTGTGGAGCTCTAAGTTTCATCATTTTGCGTAAAGCCAATTTTATCCTACTATAGTGGACTTATTTGCAAATTACTACAAATTGTTGGTAGTTATTGAGATGGTTCCGCCAACCAATATCTCGTTCCCAATTATTAAGTCACAAACCCTCAAATTAATTCATTAGTTTTAGTGTTGAGATATCCGAATACTTCCAAGTTCCAGAGGCTCAAATGTCCGTGAATCGGGACACGGCTAATCGATTAGGTTATAACCCTCTGCAGAGGTTTATGACTTTCCTCAGAAGAATCATTCCCTCCTTTAGAGTCTTCGCACTTCATGGTGTTTGAAGACGGGACGAATGAAACAGGGTCTTCCAAAGAGTTCTTCCGCCACCGCCGTACCCATCCAATCCTACCGCTTGTCTACTTCTCGTAGTACCGCCCAGCCAGTCACTACTAGGGTCAACCCAGCCAGAGCCCATAATGGCTTGCGGCTGCACAGTAAGCTTCCGGTCATGGGGCATCCATCCTTCTCTTCGTGGCTGGGTGAAGCTTTCCGCAGGATGTCATGGCGCTTCTCCATGCATCCCGGCCACCACTGGTGCTCCAGGTGCCCGGCCAACCGCCCTCCACCCAAGAGTGATTTTTCCCAAGTCCATCTTGATCATTGTAGTCCATGGGTTGTCATCATCATTGACTCTCACATCTTGCTTATGAATTTCACTCATCCCGAATCCCGCCTCTGAGCATAGCAAAATAACTACTACGTCCGGGGTCATGGTAACAAGGGATTGGTTCATCCTACCACATGATACTACTCAAGTTTAATGACTTCAAGATTTCACTACTGCATGCATGGTGGGGTGGTGACAACTACTAATGCACAAAAAACATAGGTATAGAATAACATGATCAAAACTTGCCTTCTTGATGATCCTCGTAAGCTAAAGAGTCGTAGTAGCAAGCTTCAAGACTCGGAAACTCTACCGAGACAAACAATGAACACAATAAGCAAAACAATAGGATCACATAACACAACATAACAGAAGTAACATAACACAACAAAGCAACCAAAACCAAATCAAGGAAAACTCAAAGAAAAATCACTCAAAGTTTCCTACTTCAACAATAGCTAGAACTAGTTTTTATATAACAAAAATTCCTTAATATAACCTAATCATGGTTTTAGGTTAACTTAACAGAAAAGGATTCACTAAGCAACTAGGAGCAAAAGAATTAATTAAAAAGCTATTATAAAACTCATTCTAGGCCTAATCCAATTTCTATTAAGAAAAATAATTTAAAACTTTTATTAATTATAAATAAAAGTTCATCTACTAGAAAGACAGAAACTAACCTAGAATAACTAATCATAAGTTAAAAATAAATTAATTTACTAATTAATTTAATAGGAAAACAGGAACTAGTTAATTAATTAGGATTAATAGGATTCTGTCTAAAACTAATTATTTATTAATACTAAAATACCCAAATAAATTTCTAGGGTTTGGCAATGTCAAAATAAAGTGGTGACAAAAAGAATCATGCAAAAATAATTTTTCTAACTAAAGTTATAGCAGATTTGCTATTCTGGCTAAAACAATATTAAAGCATTTTTAATTATTTTTAACATAGCAATATATATATTTTACAGAAACTACATAAAATTTTCAATCCAACAAAAAAGAATCACTCAAAAATATTAAACAGAATAAAAGATATACATTTTGAAAACTGAAACTATTCGCTAAAACAGAAAATCAAAATAAAAAGAAAAAGGCCTAATGGGCCTATCATGCACTAGGCGTAACTTAGTCTAAACGGGCCTAGGTTTAAACTAAACGAACCGCCTAAACAAATAAACCTAAACTAAAAATAAACCACAGGAACCGACCGGTTTTATAAAATAAAACCTAACCCTTGAGTTCTAATCCTAGCCCTAGATCTAGGATCGGACGGTGGGGGTGAGGCCGGTGACTTCACGGACTCGGCGACAGCGGCGGGCGGGCGATAGTGCTTGTCAGGCGTCAGGCGTCAGCGAGCTCCGGCGACTGCCGGGAGATGCTTGAGGAGCACGGGGTGGTTCGGTGGTGTTGGGGGGGTCGGTGGACTAGGGCGTCGGCAGCGGCAACAATGGCGTGAGGCGAGCTTGGCTCCGTGACGTCGAGCGGGAGGGAGAGGGGTCTGGCGAGGTCTCGGGGAATGGGGTCTGTGAGCTCGGCTTTTATAGCACTGGGTCGGGCTTGCTTGAGGTCGATCAGGCGATCGGGGATCCCGGATCCTTCGATCCGGTCGATCTCCATGAGGTCGGCGTGGGCGAGGGAAGAAGAGGCGGGTCCCACGGGTCGCTGAGAGAGAGAGGGAGGAGCAGGCGGGTGGCGAAGCCTAGGAGATTCGGGCGAGGGGCGAGGCCTGTCGGGCGCCGGGTCGGCCTCGGTCGGCTGGCCGGCAGCCAAGGCCTGGCCGGGCCAAAGGGAGGGGTGCGGCGCTGGCTGGGCCTGGGGTGGCCTAGCTGGCGCCCGAGGGGTTTTTTTTTTTTAAATAAAACAAAAACAAAAATAAAACCATATCTATAAATATTTTATATAGGGTATATATATACCAAAATGATCAGGGGAATATTCCCTTTCATTTGAACATTTTTCCAAAGGCAAAATCCAAACTTTATAAAAATCCATTTTTTCAAATTCAAATAAAATTCAGATTTGAATCCAAATCTTTTGGCATTGTTTCCTCTGATATTTTTGGAGTGTCATGTTTGCTCCTCTCATACTTTTGATCAAGTATTTATCAGGCTTGGTTTTTGAAATGTTTCCCACTTGCCAAAGTTTGAAATTCAAATTCAAAACTCAAAATTCTCCGAAACTTCAAATGACAATCAAATTCAAACAGAATGCATAGGATGCTTATCTATAATTGTAAAACATTCCAAATAGGAAATTTGGGATGTTACACAACAAGATCTCAGCACCAACAAGGCTTAGATTTATTTTTGGTGGGGCTTTGGACTTCTAGGACAGAAAATATAGCATGAAAAACACTCGATCTAAAGGGATGATAGCAAGATAAACTTGGATAACAGATCCTACCATGTCAACAAAGGCTCTAATACCAGATGATAGGTGGGAACCCGATGAACGAGTTCACGCCCGAGGATGGCCCGATCTTCACGTCGTAGGATCGAATCGGAAGGGATAACTAGCTGCAAGCAGCCGGGATAACTAGCTTTATACCTGCCAAGGTTGGATGCAACCCGTACGTTGGGGATGGCTGACCGAAGCTACAAGAACTCCAACCCGCTGTCCGAACAATCGCAGAACCACAAACCGGGACTAATCCACACAAAACGGCCGAAACCGTAGAGCACGAACTAGGGGGAACCAGAGGCTCCTTCTTGCAAATCCGAATGAACTCACAAGAGCAAAGGTAACAAGATCTCTCAGATCTCTCTAGCAGTCCTGCTGCATAAGCTTGTAGCTGAATGGTTTGACAAAAGGTTTTTTTAGAGGATGGGGGAGATGGGGTTTTATAGCAGGGACAACCCCCCTTAGCTAGGCGTGAAAATGGTTTCAAAAGTAAGCAGGTTTGCATGGCTTTCTTGGGTGAATAAGCGGTCAACTTTGGGAGTTGTTGCAGAGCTCCTCGGAAATTCGCGAAGTCTTGACAGCCTAGACACCTTCCACGAGAATGACTAGAACTTTTGACTCACAACTCCAAATGATGTGAGGTTTTTTGCATTGGAAAGATAATTTGATGTACCTTCTGTTGATGTACCCCCATAGCCCCGTCTTTCCATCATATGGGTGTGCCACACCAAAACATCAGAGGTAAAAACTAACAGCATCAGCTTCACTAGAAACTTGTTTTCTTCAAACTCGTTCCTCCAGACCGGTTGCTTCAAGAGCTCATAGGTTGTTGGATTTCTTCCATGTGATATCTAAGTTCAACAAATAACAATGGAGATGAAAGTGCAGCCATGTATTCAAGATTATAGTATGAACTTAAGTTAGCGTTCACCTGGGCATGTGTTTGCTTGATTCGGCTTAATAATTCTTTCCAACTAAATTTTGCACATTTCTGAAATGTCATGTATGATGTACCCATGTGCTCATCAAGGATGACAGTAGGGACCCAGTATCGTGCGCAGTAATTTTGTTTTTTCGGGATGGAGAAGGGTATCAACTGGGTTGTGCGGGAGCTGTGGCCCGTCTAGCCCGGGCTTTTATTTCATATGTTTAGCACATGACCAGCCCAGTTTGTTTTTTTCCTTTCTGAAAATGGCTAGCCCAGCTTTTTTTTTTTTTTGCAAAATAACCAACGTAGGCTACTTGCTTTTCTACGCCCTGCTGGGCCGAAAATCTTTCAAGACGAGGAGGGATGCATTTTGCCCAAAAAATGGGTTATAAGCAATAAGAAATGGGCTATAAGTAATAATAAATGGGTTGTAAAATGAAAAAATACAGCAAACAGGCAATTAGTTCCAAAATACTTTTTTCTTTCGGATTTTGATATTTTAAATTTCATTGTTTTTGTGCGGGTAAAATTTTATTGGATTTAAATTAGGTATGTTTAGTTTTAAAATTAATTTGAATCTGGCTAGAAATTTCGGGTTGTATCTTTGTTAGGACAGATTTGGAGGCTGACTTGTGGGTCTACTAGGTTGACGTGTACGAAAAGCTTTGTCAACTTAGTCCACAAACATCCAACGGCTGTGCTGCTTCTTCAATATCTGATCTTCTTGCTCCAGTCGCCCAAACCAGCACCGGTGGGACTGCCTGCTCCCGCATCCCGTGGCCGGCTGTGGTGCCGCACAGGTCACACCACCCCACCCTACTCCATTGCTGGCCAAGCCATTCCTCTACTCACCCACACCTCCTGTTATTTTCCGGCGACGGCAAATGGACCAAGAACCTCGTACTCCCCACCGCGTGGGCAACCACTGTCGAGTCTTCCCCGGCTCCGTGTCGTTCCCTTCCTAGGCCTCGCCGTCGCCTACCACCCTGGTGCTCTCGACGCGGCGTGGTTAACGTGGTCAACGAACGACATCCATCGGACGTGGATTGCACGTGGAGAGGCTGACAGCTGGGTCCATGGCCGCACACAAGGAAATGCCTCCTTATTATGCGCAAAATGATGATTCCTCCACCTGACATCTGGGACCCACCGGAAGGGCCTCTGTATTTTGCGAAAAAAACGTTCCCCCCGCTGATAGGTCGGGCCCACCAGCTATATCTTCGCACGCAAGGAAGTGCCTCCTTATTACGCACAAAAAAATGAATACTTCCCCTGCTAGCTGGGACCCAGCATAGTGGGAAGCTGACTTGGGCCTACTAAGTAGACGGGGATGGAGGGCTTTGTCAACTTAGTCAATATGAACGATTCTAGCTCCAGTGACCGTACGATGTCCATCCAACTGCCGTAGTGCTTCTTCAACCTCTGGTCTTCTCGCTCAAGCCACCCAAAGCAGCGTCGGTCGTGCCGCCTGCTCCTGCCTCCCGTGCTCGGCTGTCTTCTTGAGGCCTCACCGCCCCCTACTACTCCCACCGCTGGCCAGGCCATCCCTCCACCCACCCACACCCCCTGTTATTCTACGGTGACGGCAGCCTCACACCGAAACCGAACCAGTGAACTCTCGTACTCCTCTTCGCGTGGGCATCCACTACCGCGTCTTCCCCGGCTCCGCATCGTCCCCTTCCTAGGCCTCGCCGTCGTCCACTGCCCTGGTGCTCTCGGTGTGGCATGGTCAACGTGGTCAAGGAACGACTTCCATCGGAAGTGTATTGTACGTGGAGAGGCTGACAGCTGGGTCAACGGCCGCAGTAAGGAAGTGCCTCCTTATTACACGGAAAATAACGATTCCTCCACCTGACAGCAGGGACCCACCGGATGGGCCACCGTATTTTATGAAAAAAATGTTTCCCCCTGACTGCTGGGACCAACTAGTTACATCTACGCATGCAAGGAAGTGCCTGACAGTCGGGACCCACCCGGTCGAAGCGTACGTAGCGTTGTCATTCTGGTCGCGAATGTTTACGTACATATGTCAGTCTGTCTGCAGGCTGCAGCGATGAACCGTGGCCGTGTAAGGAAGGGCACGTGTCACAGTAGAGGTGCGCACGCAGCATGTACACGTACGTACAGTGGCCAGGGTACAAGAAAGAAAATATGGCCACGTACGTACATACGGGCAGGGTCTCGAACGCCTACTCGCGCATACGTACGGCCAGGGCTCGTGTACATGGCTGGGTCGGAACAGAGAAGCTGCGCCATTGTCGTGATCATGGGGAGGCAACCAGCTGGGTCGGAACGGAATGCGTCGTCATGTTCATCATGAGCCAACCGGCTTGGACGGAACAGCCGATGGAAACGAGGCCTGACGTACCGCAGAACGGAGGAAACGGCCTTGTGTTCGACCGACCATGCTCGAAACGGGATCATGTTCATCAGGAGGGGTCTGGCATACCGCAAAAAGGAGGAAACGGACCTCCTACGGTCGAAACGGGGTCATGTTGATCGGGAGGGGTGTGGCGTACCGCAAACGGAGGAAACGAACTTGTGTTGGAGCGCTACGATCGAAACGGGGGTCCTGTTCATCAGGAGGGGTGTGGCGTATCACAAAACGGGACTCCACGGGATACTGTTCATCTCCACCGTCGACTGCCTTCACATGCTACTATTCATCCACCATCGACCTCCTCCAGCCTCCACCTGCGACTGTTCATCCACGGGCTCCTGTTCATCCAGCCTCCACCATGTGCTCCTCCACCGGCTACTGTTCAACTAGCCTTCTCCACGGGGTCCTATTCAACCACCCCTCCACGGGCTATTGTTCGTCCAGCCCTCCACCGGCTACTGTTCAACCAGCTCTCCACGGGGTCCTGTTCATCCAGTCCTCCACAGGGTCCTGTTCATCCAGTCCTCCACAGGGTCATGTTCATCCACCGGCTCGATCGATTGGGGTACTATTCATCCAGCGGCAATGGCCTCTACTACCACGAGTTCCTGTTCATCCAACCCCCACCGGGAACTGTTCATCCAAACCCCCCAACAACACTCACTGTTCATCCAAAGGCAGCATCGATCGGCTTCAGTTAGCAGCAGTAGCGAAGGAATCACTTGGGTTCAGTTAACAGCAAGGGATCGATCGCTCGGGTTCAGTAACGTAGCTAGTGCAATCGCTCGGGTTTAGTTAGAGCCCAACGCCTCGCTCGGGTTCAGTTAGAGCCCAACGCCTCGCACACATGCGCGTACGTACGAGAGAAACGCGCATCGCTCGGCCCCCGACCACCCACCGTAACCGGGAACTCCCCCAATATTTTCCTTGCCCTCGCTTCTACCATGGTTTTTTCCGTCATGGACAGCCCAAAGAATGTCATGCAGTTGTGTCTCCAGCCCGCCCAGGACGAAGAGCCCATTTTCTGTCATGATTTTTTTCATAGAAGTAGGAGCTCACCACATCTATGATGATACCGGGTTTTGTCACAATTATCGCCATAGAAGTGTCATAAGTATGACAGAAAAAAAATTCGTTCGGCCCAAAATGTCACGGATATGTCTTTTTTTTTGTAGTGGAAGGAGGCCCAACAGTGTGAAATTGAAGTGTGTCTGCCGGCAGGATGGGAAGGAACTGCTGGCTGAGATTCACACAGGAATGTGCGGCTCACAAATTGGATCAAGGGCATTAGTTGGGAAAGCATTCCAGCAAGGATTCTATTGGCCCACAGCCCTCCAAGATGCAGTTGAGCTCGTCACGACATGTGAAGCCTGCCAGTTCCATTCCAAGAGAACACACCTGCCTGCCCAAGCCCTTCAGACAATCCCTCTATCATGGCCATTTTCGGTCTGGGGGCTCGATATCCTCGGCCCTTCTCCCGAGAAATCGGGGGCTTTGAATTCTTGTTCGTTGCCATCGACAAGTCTACAAAGTGGCCGGAAGTGACTGCCGAGAAAGGTGACTGCTCAGTCAGCTATCAAGTTCTTGAAAGAATTGGTGTGTCGTTTCGGAGTTCCGACAAGGATCATCACCGACAACGGCACCCAGTTCACGATCCACGCCTTCATGCAATACGTTCATGCCCTCGGAAGCAAAATCTCATTCGCTTCTGTGGCACACCCCCGGAGCAATGGACAAGCTGAGAGGGAGAAAGCTGAAGTACTTCATGGACTCAAGACAAGGACTTTCAATACGCTGCAGAAGCACGGCAGGCGGTGGGTCGAGGAGCTGCCGGTAGTTCTCTGGTCCCTCAGAACGACACCTAACCGAGCTACCGGGCAGACTCCCTTCTCCCTGGTCTACGGGGTAGAAGCAGTTATCCCCACGGAACTCATTTAGGGGTCCCCCCGAGTGCTTGCCTATGATGAAGTAGCGCAAGATAAGCACCGGCGTGACGACGCTGTGCTACTCAAGGAGAACCGTCTCCGGGCTGCTACGCATGTCAAGACGCTACCAAGAAGCCCCTGCATCGCTATCACATTGCAGGTTCATGCCCGGTGTTTTGAGGAAGGTGACCTTGTCCTTAGGCGCGTTCAGTCCGCCAAGGGTACAAACAAGTTGTCACCAAAGTGGGAAGGCCCTTACCGGGTGGTACGAGTCACCAGACCTTGTGCAGTCCGTCTGGAGACCGGGGATGGCACTCGGCTGCAAAACTCATGGAATATTGAGCATCTCCGTAAGTACTAGCCGTAAGGCGCAAGGCTGTCGGGCATTGCCTGGCAACCACCCTTTTGTACAGGCCTTGCCTTAGCTGCATGTAACCCCTTGTACAAAGCCAGGGCGATGAACCCGTGCAAGAGAAAATAAAGAAGCGCTGTAGGGGGGCCCCAACCAAGATTGCATGCATGCACGAGCACACCTAGATCACTGCATAAGCATTTCATGAGCATTTGCATATGCATATAGATAGGATTGCATCCTGCATTTATTCTCACCTACATGGAGTTGCAGGTTCCTTCCGTGAACTTGACTTCGACAAAGGATGAGAAGATTGCACAGCACATCGATCCTTGGCAAAGCCAAACAGATAATTTACCTCTTGTCCATTAGTGTTCTGTAAAGCTATAACTTTGCATGAGAAAACATCGCCTCTCTTTTGAAACTTAGGTGCCCCCATCTATGACTCGAACGTTGCTTCGGTCAGGATGGTCGCAGTAGCGTTTGATAAAAAGGAGCTAGCGGGGGGCTGGCCCCTCTGTCTGTTCCCCGGCAGACATAGCTCTCTGGCAGAAAAAGAGGGTGCCGGCAGGATATCCTGCCGGGAAAAACTCGTTTATTTACATTAAAGAGGCACTCCACCTATGCATGGACATATACATGCACGGGTTCCCGGCAAGGTTCATCTTTTTCATTCATATGCTAAACAAGTACAATCATTACACAACACAAAGATGGACTCGAGAGATTACATTATTTGAATTAAAATTTGGTGATTGCCTACAGGTTTAAGATTGAAAAAAGATAAGTGCCCCGTAATCCCCTCTTTTCGTTTTCCCTCCTTCAGGCACTACGCCAGAAGGAGGAAAAGACGAGAAAAGGAGCACCCAAGCAGGAGCCCACCCCAGTCCCGTCAGGGCCCATCGGGCATGGCCTGACAAGACCGGGAGTGGCGAGGCTGCGAAGGAGGAGTGCGGGGGACGGGGCGATGCCTTCTAGTCGCCACCTCCAGAGCCAGCAAGAAGCCCCAGCTTGAGCGCCGGTGGAATCATCCACCAAAGCTCAGCCGGAAGACTGCTAAAGGCGAGGAGAAGGCGCCAAGAGAACATCCCTCTCTGGTTACCACCTGAAGAGGCTGGTGATGGCGGTGTCGGGGAGGGAGGGGAAGAGCGGAAAGACGAGGCGACAGGTCGATGGTCGGAGGCGAAGGCATCCGCGCCATCGTACTCCGACCTGACCCCCTGCCACCCGCCTTCTCCGTCTTCCGTCACTTTCTCCTCACCACCGCTGCTCCCGGGAAGCGCCAAGACTCCGGTCCGACGCCTCCAGCGGAGAAATAGCAAGCAACCGGAACAGCCGGAGGGCCTGAGGCGCGCTGCACCCCTCCTTATTGGGCAGGAAGGCGCACCTCTCGTCGACAACATCCCCAAGACCTCCGGGAGGGGCAATGCTGGGATTACCAACCTCCAACCCGCCACCCGGCCGAGCCTCAAAGAGACCAAGAGATTCACCATGCCAAGGACCGGGCTCACTCCCCGAGCATCAGCACCTGCATGGGGCAACGATTGCCCCAAGCAGGAGCTCGGGGGCGGACCCCAGGCTCTCCTCTTCAACATCACCAGCAGAAGCAGAGAACAAGAGAAGAAGGAGAATGCAAAGATGGATGACTTCGCCCTCCTCCGCCCCTCCTTTTATAGGCCGGGCAGGGAAGGGCAGATGCTCCATCAACGAGTGACCACCCCCCTCCTCCGCCAATTCAAGGCGGGTGGACCCACCTCAAGATGCTCTCCCGCGCCACGCGCCTCCGTTACCTACCCCGCACGATGCATGTAGCATACGTGGCTAAGGATAAGGGCACACTGTGGGAAGAGTAATTTGGCAGTTTCTATCCCGTGCGTTAAAGTCATTCATGGGCCATCACTGTCGCGGCCCCACCACTATTGGCTTTACACCATGCATGGGGAAATCGGAAACTGCCCCGAGACCAAGACTAATGAAGCAGCAATGTAAACCTCAAGGGGCCAACCCCTTCAGGGATTCAGCCTGTGCACTTATTAGGCCCTACCCTGACGACGCTTTCGGCGCCATTCGTGGCAGTCCCGAGGGCTTCGGTGCAACAAACCCCGGTCTCAGCATCCAACTGCGTGCACAGGCACACGATCAAGATTGAAGCACCGGCTTAAGTCAAGGGTTAAAGAACCAAGAGATTTGGAGAACCAACACGCAGCTCAGAGGGACCAAGATCAAACCAGAGGAGCAAGATATCGGCAAGAGAAGGGCCTCCCTTGCCGGGCAAGCGAGCCCAGCAAGGGGCGAGGCCACCACCAGAAGCAAGCAGCCAAGACTCCCCGGCAGAGCCTGCCGGGGCTCGCGGGGGTTGAACCACCCCGCCAACCACTCAAACACGACTCATGTCGTCAATCAGTGCGGTGTCAAGCTGCAAGGTGATTAAGTGGCAGTTATTCACCACATGGCAGCCATTTCCTACACAAGAAACCCACAGATGACAACCGTCCTGCGACGTGTCAAGGGAACAGGCGCGGAGCTGGCAAGATAGCCCGACAGGCCTTGCCGGGCAACCAGTGATGTGACACTAAGCGGCGCATTTAATGCACCCTGTCAGCCTGCAGAGTTAGGTACGATAGCACTGTTTGCTATCATATCAATGGATAATGACCACTTTGCCACTGTGGTGACCCCTTAATCTATAAAAGGAGGCCCATTGCACTCGTAGGAAGGTTTGAAAAGTGGACGAACCAAGCCACTATACGCGCGTAGTCACTACGGTCCCGAGGCGAACCCTGCCGGGCAAGTGTACTACACACCACCACACTCATTCCACCATCAATCCACCAAAGCAGGAGTAGGGTCTTACGCCTCGCGGCGGCCTGAACATGGGTAAATTGCTTGTGTGCTCTCTACCGTGCTGTCGTGCACTGATCTGCTCTTTGTGCAAAGCGACGTCCCCTTGCCGAACCAGCAAGGGACCACCCGGTCCCATAGGTGGCCGCAGATATCCCGTGACACGGTGCCCTCTTGATGCTTTGCTCGCCCATCATCAGCAACATCCTCGTCACCAAGACCCTCATCGATGGCGGTGCGGGGCTCAATGTTCTTCCCATCAAGATATTCGACCGCCTCCAAGTGCCCTATGATCAGCTACAACCCACCAAGCCTTTCTCAGGAGTGACCGACGGCTCCACCACCCCAATAGGGCAGATCCTCCTCCCTGCCACCTTCGGCCAGCGCGACAACTACTGCACCGAGCTCATCGACTTCGACGTCGCCCACATCCACCTTCCGTACAATGCCATCCTTAGATATCCAGCCCTCGCCAAGTTCATGGCGGTGACTCATCATGGTTACAATGTTCTCAAGATGCCAGGGAACCGCGACATCATCACGATCGCCTGCGAGGACAAGGACGCAGTGTGCTCTCTTGAGCGTGCCTACCAGGCTGCGGCGGTCGAGGACCCAGACAACGAAGGCACCATCTACCCTCCTGAGGCTGTCCCCAAGAAGAAGAAGCAGCTGCTCTGCCAGGAGCCTCATGAGAGCGGTGTCTCCAGCGGCACCACCTCGGGACCTGCGCCCACGGATGGGGCGCCTCCCTCTCTCGCATAGGAAGGCGCGTCCGGCGCCCTCCTCAGGCTGGGCTCGGGGGCTCTCTTCTGGAGGGCCTCTGACTTAGCCAATGTCACAAGGGAGGCGCTCGGGCACCATGTGGAGGCATGCTTCATCGCACGCTTCCCTCATGAGGGCACAAGGCACGGGATGCCAGGTGCTCAGGAGTTCATGACCAAGGAAACCGAGGAGCTTCAAGAGGCGAGAGCCATGCGCGGCCACCGCCGCCCACCACCCATCGCGGCTCCTTGTCCTGTCGAGGATGACGAGCTGCTCGTCTGTGTCAACATTCCAGGACTCAACAGGGCCGCATCCCAGGAGCGCTTCTGGCCATCGCACGTAGATGGACAAACTACAATGCTTACAACTGACATATATCATCGTCATACAAACTGCAATAGATTGACACTGACATTTACATAGCATTGACACCGACATACCGTTGACACTAACATGAAATACTAAACAGGTTAAGAAATATTTAACACTGACATGCTTAACACCGACATATAGATAGCTGACACTTACAGCTAACATACTATCACTCCTCTATGACATGCTTCACTCTTCATTCATCTTCCTGATGCGCTCGGAGTGGCGAATGCCGACGCGGACATACTCCTCTGCCACAATTGGCATGGTCATGTCTCCTAGTTGTGGGATCGTCGTCGGCACCACCATCGCCACGCCATCTTCAGACACCGCCATGTGCACGTCTTCAGCTGGCACCATCTGCTGCTCCTCCTCACTGTCGGAGTCCACCAGAATAGGTTGCACGTCTTCAGTCGGCGCCATTTGTTGCTCATCCTCTTCATCCCCACTCTCGTTCTTCTCCTCCCTACTTTGCTCCTCCTCCTCATCCCCACTCGCCTCCTTCTCCCCACTCTGCTCCTCCTCTTCATCCCCACTCTGCTCCTCCTCTTCTTCCCCACTGTGTTCCTCCTCTTTCTCGCTCTCCTCGTCATCGTTGATGATAACCTGCTTAACTCGAGCTGGCACATCAATCTTCATGCCAATGTGGCCTTCCACTGGAGCAGGAGCAGGGCGACGGCGTGAGTGGTACATGTACCACCTCGCTAGCTGCATCGAATATGGTGACTTCTCTGCCTCGTTCATAGCCTAGAGGAAAATCTAGGTTGGAGGCACTCCACGACCGCCGGGAAACATCCCTTTATTCTCTTCCTCCGTTAGAATCGCGATGAGACCCCTTGCGTGGTCAACGTACGACTAAAGGCTCGTAAACCGATGGATATCTCCTCCACATCCTTCCTATTCTCTGCATCGCCCTTGCATAACTTTTCCATGGCAGCATCCCAAGCAGCGACTTTGCTAGACCTCATTGTCGGCGACATGTGGATGGGAGAGATGAGGAAGGGCGAGATGTGGAATGGGGAACAACAGTGAGCTCCTGGGTGCATTCCTGTTAAATGCAAGACGAGCTAGTGGGATCGTTCAGTGGGCGCTAAGTCAACAGTGCGCTGATTCACTCTTAAGTGGGTCCAGTCAACAGTGCGTGCACTGTTATGTAGGTTCACAAAGCTCAAAGATTCAATTAAGTTTAGAAAGCTGAAAGTTCAGTTAAGTTCAGAAAGCTCAAAGTTCAGTTAAGTTCAGAAAGCTCAAAGTTCAGTAAGCTAGGTTCACTCACAAAAAAATTCACATACATCTACTTTTAGATAGCTGACAAATAAATTCACATACATCAACTCTTTAAACCAAGATGCATTAATCATTTCATTCGCTTCAAGATTCATGACACACAAAAGCTAACAAATTAATAGTTCAACTACGACACCGCATAATTGCAACTAGAACAAGATAGCAAACAACTTCTTCACCGATATTGATTAGTCACATCTTGTAGGTCATGTACATCACAAACAGAATGCAGAACAAGATAGCAATTTTGAACTTCATTTTGGATCTCTCCAATTCCTTGAGAGGAGCAAACACTTCTTCACAGTGCCTTGCTTTCAAGTCAATGACATGAATGTCACCATCAGCAATGCTACACTTGGCCTCCATCAAAGATTGCTCCAGCTGATGATTATCCGTCTTCAATTTCCTAACATCGGTCTTCACACGATAAACATCCCGCAAGTCGCCTAGCAGCCGGCTGACAAACTCGTTATGGGGATCGTAATGCCATTTGAAGTACCGATAGTCCACGCCCTACCCAAATTTCAAAGAACGGACTTTCGGTGAAGAACTCGAGCTAGCAGACCAAATCCACCTTCGCTAAGTCAAGACACCTCACCTATGATTTTCTGCAGTTGTAGTATCTCCGACCAGGATTGGCGAGGCTCCACGATATGCACCTTGGCGCCTTTACTTTACAAAGGGCAAATCACGCCGATCCACGTCTTTGCGCCGGTGCCTCCCGATAAGCCTCTCGGCGATCGCCTGACGACACCATGGACGAGGAACAAGGATCGCTATTAGCTATCGACACCATGGGTGTGCGCCATAGCGGGAGCTAGGTTCGCCGCCGCAACAAAGGTGGAGTGGGTGCGCGCGGGCCTAGGATTCATCGCTGTCAAGGAAAATTTGGGAATGGGGATCTTTTTGCCGCGGGGCCTAGTACCAAGTCATCTATTGGCACTGCCTAATCTCGTCCAGCTTATTCAAATACCGCCCAAAATTCTGTCTAATTGATCCGGTTTTAGACATTTCAGGGGGTTTTAGAGTTGAGGGGGAAACTGGTCCGTGAGGGAGGATTGGGGGATTATACTTTCCTCGTCTAATTTTGATTCGGACGGGCTGATTGAGCTTTATGCGGGTCAACCCAAAGCGAGTGCAGGACCTCTTCCCTTTGTCCACCCACAAGGGAGGCCATGGCACGACAAGCCATGTCAGCTTCACGCCGCGTCCAGCCGTCCACGCACGACGCGCGAGCATAACGGAAGAAAGAGAAGCAGAGAGAGAGATAAGATATTTCGTCCCGGTGGTTGGAGTAAAATACTACTTGCAGGAAACAGCACCCGAATGAAATATCCACACGAGGCCTCCCTCGCTTCCCATCCCTCCCACCCTCGTCCAACGCCGACGAGTCACGCCTCCTCTCAAAGTCCACAACTGCTCTCCTCCCAATCTCTTCTTCTTCCGCCCCAAGTCGCCTCACCGGGGATGGAGATCGACGCGGCGGTCCGCGCGAGCAGCGACGCCCGGCTGCGCACCAAGTACGACAACGCCGTCTACGTCGTCCAGCGAGCCTTCGCGCTCTACCCGTACGCCGCTCCGCCCCTCCATTTCACTCTCGAGCTGGGGATTCATCGGATTGGCTTAGTGCTGCTGTTTTAGTTCCGTGGTTATTCACTGGGAACCGAAGAATCTGGCATGCGATTGCTCGCCGCGAGCGTCGGCCCGCGCGATCGGGTTTGACTCATTTGACGATCGCGGGTGGCGGCGGGGATGCAGCCCGGTTTTGTTGACCGATCAAGCGGGAGGATGGGGGCCCGGTAGCTGGAGGTGTAGGCATCGGCGGATGGATTGGTTCCTACTCCGTAGTCCGCAGGAAGATTGAGTTGGGACACACTGGTTAGATCTTGCGGCTGTTTACCTCCAATGTGCTATCTGTCTCTGTGCGCACATGTATTTCCCCCTGCCGCAAACGCAGTTTTATCTAGTAGAGAGGTGGTTGCGTCAGTCAGTAATGGGTTTCATCTCTGCTTTTGCATCCGAAAATATGCTGTGATTTTCAACTTTGAGGCGATCCAGATAATTTAGATTTGCTGGCAGAATAGCATTGTTTAGTCGTTAATCTGAAGTAATTGGTGCTGGATTCGCCTATCATAACTCTCGTTTGTCGGTTCGGTTAGAAGTTTAGACCAGTGGTTTATGCGGATGAGTTAACAACCTGTACCCTGAAACAATGGAAACTAGTAGATTGCTCGCTTTAACAGTTCGGTAAGGTTGTGGTTTGTTGTTCTTATGGCAGATCAAAGGAGTAAAGTATTTAGAGGTTTCTGGTGATTCTCCAGTTATCACTCAAGTTGCTAAGGGTCACTGTAATCATGTTTCTTTCACTAGGAAAGGGAAATCAAATCAGTTAAATCCTTAAGGAGCATAAACACCCATGATATATCATGCATGTCACTGTAATCCAGTTTTTTTTTCATGATGAAAGGGCCTGATCTAACCAGTATGGACACACTATTACACTATGTTCAAACCACTTGTAAAGCCTGTTCTCAAAATGTATATTGATAGTCTGAAGCTTTTCTGTTCTCCTTGTGGTTTTTAAAAACGTTTTGTTTGCCCTGTCGCTGGATGCTTGGGTGTTAATCTGGGGATTGAGTACCAAGACTCGTTATGGATATTGGATACTGTTCAAGTCAAAGTCTCTCATTTGCCAGTAATTTCACTTTGCAGGTTTGGGGAGATTGCCTTCAGCTTTAATGGCGGGAAGGATTCAACCGTAATATCTTATATTCTCTTCTCTTCATCTTTTTTTTGTATGCCATAGTGATAATTAACATCTGTTTGTAAGTTTTGACAAGATATCAGTGTTTTGTATCAATAGGTACTCTTGCATTTAATACGGGCAGGATACTATCTTCACAAAACAAGTTGTGGGGACGAAGCTCAAATCAATACTGTTCAAAACTGTCCGCTGCGTACCATCTATTTCGAGACCCCTTGTGCTTTCCCTGAAATCAACTCATTCACTTATGAAACAGTCTCAACGTAAGAACCCACTAGGATTTGTTTCATTCTTTTTGCTATTCTTGAGAAGTGAAATGAAGGATATTTCATTCTATTTTTTCTCCTCTATGCTAGTTATGGTTTGCCACTGGAAACTATCCGGTCAGATTTCAAATCTGGTCTAGAAGGCCTATTGAAAGAGAAGTCAACTAAAGCCATTTTCATTGGCACTAGAATCGGAGATCCAAATGCGGTAATTCTGTTGTACCTTGTTCAATTATTCTTGAGTCTCCGCATAAACCTATTATATACAGTACTTGTGCCCATCTCCATTCAGAATTCTCACACTTATTGGTATCTACGCACCTATTAGTAATTCAGTTTGAAAATATAGGTCGGTCAAGAACAATTCTCTCCTAGTTCGCCTGGCTGGCCTCCTTTTATGAGGGTGAATCCTATCTTGGATTGGTCATACAGGTTTTTCTCCTGATCATGTAAATAATTCAAGCTTGTGTTCCGTAGACTGCTAATCCAAATGTAAGGAGCATTGTTTTTCTGTGGCAGGGATGTTTGGTCTTTCCTCTTAACCTGTAAGGTCAAATACTGCAGCCTTTATGATGAGGGGTGGGTTCTTTTCCATTTTCGGACCTTCAATTGTATATTTGCTCTTATGTTTCATCATGTGTAGTCTATAGTCCAAAATGTAGTTTTTTGCACTGCTGTTCTAACACAAATCTCTAAAAGGAAAGTACTTGGTCTACCTTTTGATGAGCAATTTGCTACTTATGTTTCTGTACTTCAGCTCACTGTGTAACGCCACCTTAAATTTTAAGCCGTTGCAAAGTACTCTTGAGATCTAATTTGAACTTCCTGATTTGTATTAAGTTTTTGTGTGCTTGCCCTCATTGCAGGTATACATCCATTGGGAGCATATATGATACTGTTCCAAATGCACTTCTTAGTGATTCATCTACTGGGAACAGCTTTAGACCGGCATACATGTTATCAGATGGAAGACTTGAAAGAGCTGGGAGAGCGAAGAAGACTAGCAACAAAACGGAAACTAATTCTGTTGCAAGGAATGGCATGAACAATGCTGAGGGAGAGCAAATGATCTCACGTTCGGCTTCAGTTATTGTAGTTGGTGATGAAATATTGTGAGTAATCTCTGATACTTACATGATGTTTAGTCTTGCATTTGCTTCATCCTGGTCAGTTTTATGATCATTGAAGTTTATGTGAAATCTTTGCAAATTCCTTTTCTTCTTTGCCTTGCCTTTTAGATAAATGCTACTCACTCCGTCCCATAATATAAGAGCGTTTTGACACTAGTGTTGTTATACTTCCGAAGCCACTTGATACAAAACAAATTATTGTATAGTAATAAAAGAATCAGGAAAGGGTGGTAGCCCATTTGTCTGCCTTAAGAGAATGCGGCTTGATCATTTAACTCAATACAAGTGCAACCAGTTATCCCATAATTAATCCGAAGTATATTTGATACAAGGCTTATTTATTACTGTTAGAAGTGTGTTCCTGTTTCAGTTTTGGCACAGTTTCGTAAATTTCATTGATTATCCTTGATTGATGACTAGACTTGGGCATTTTTTTGTGGTATACACTAAATAGACATTCATTCATTTTTGTGATTCAGGTTTGGCACAGTTGAGGATAAATTTGGCGCAGCCTTGTGCAAGAAGCTTCATGAAATTGGCTGGCGAGTTTCTCAAGTCACGGTTGTTCACAATGAAGTAAGTTGTATATCATGGATCTCATGCGTGGCATTATGTCCTACATCTTTTATATGGTAGCTCAATTGTCCACATATAGATTGCTGCAGTATTGTTACCAAGTGTACTATTAAGCTCCGACTTTGTCATGTTTCTTTGCATTTAAATCTAATGGACACATAAGTGATTGCATTGCAGATTGATTCTGTTGCTGAGGAAGTCGAACAATGTAAATCTACTGATGGCGTGGTTAGTTTCTGTAGGCTTTTGCATTTTAGGCCTTTTCAAGTTTGGCATGTGATGTGATTGATATTGTACAGGTATTTATTTTTGGGGACTTGGGCCTCTACATTCAGATGTTTCATTGGCTGGTGTTGCAAAAGCATTTGGAGTTCGCCTGGTGCGTTCATTAACATTTCCGTGCTGCTAAATGACTTCTTATACTATTAATTCATGCTTGATTGTTTTGTGTGTATAAATTCCTGCTGTTCTTGCACTTGGGTGTGATTTCTGCATTTTTCTTGTTATTTAGCTAAGAAAATATTGTGTGTTGACTGATAGGGTTGCACTATTACTATAGCAAGAAATCATTTTGTCCCAGCACCATCAAATGTAAAAACTGCGTATCCATGAATTATTGTTATATGCCAATGGCTGTTTCATGAATCTCCCTTGATAAAATGCCATTTCCTTGCATCAACTAACGTTTGCTTTTCATTTATGGAGGCTCCTGATGAAGAGTTTGAGGAGCATCTTAGTCAACTCATAGGGAACAGTTACATTGGTGATCGAAATGAGGTAATCTGGATTTAATTAGATCTATTGAATATATATGCATGTGTATGATTATTCTGGGAAAAGTACAAACTGCAGTTCATAATTTAACTCATTTCCACTTCTCTTCAGATGGCTTTGTTGCCAGAAGGTATTACCGAATTATTACATCACAAGATGCTCCCGTTGCCACTGGTATGTTCTGTTTTCTTGGTGCATTTCTTTTGGATCAATACTGAAATATTTGGTGCCTCTTTTTTTTGCCTTTCATAGAGATCTAGATTCTGCAGAACTATCATATGTGGTTCAAAACCTCATTTCCCTTTTGCCACAAGGTTTGGTTTGGTCAACATTTCATGAGAGAACACATTGGACAAAAGAGAGGAGAAAATGATATTCAAACCAAATGGTGAAAGGCAATCATCTGGGGAAACAAGACATACTTTCTGTCTAAAATATTAATCATTGTTACTGAACGTAAAGTCTGGCGTTCAATTAGCATTGATCTGAAAATGCCTAGACTTGCAAGGAGTGCTCAGATTGCGTTTTAAAACATGCTAGCACACACTCCCTTTTTTCATTTGACTCAAAGATAACTTCCTATGCAGATCAAATGCAAGAATGTGATCATTCTTTCTGCAACTAATGTGGATGAACTGGACATGGAGTGGAATTGTCTTCTGGATACCCAAGAGAGTGGTTTACTGAGGACGAAACCTTTTGTATCAAAACATCTCAGCACTTTACTCCCAGATGTATGCATCTTTGTCTTCTCTAAATATGTTCTTTTTTGTTGTGAATTCTAAATCTGTTATTGAAAACTACTATCTCAATTTGTAAATATATCGATGCCCTAGAAAGCGTGCATCGACTTCTGTAACTTTGACTCGTAGCATATGTAAAACATACAGGTGGGTCAAGTGAAATAATATTATTAGGTTTGCCATGAAACATATTTTTACATTGCAGTAATTTTATAAGAAGGGGAGCCTCGGCGCAGTGGTAAAGCGGGAGCTACATGCACCGGGCTGCCCTTTTTACTATAATAATTTTATAATCGTTTACTAACGTATGAGAATGGGAAGACCCATCAAAGTTGCATGTTGGAAGCTGTACCTATGTTCAAATTGCCATGTATTTACTGTTACAAACTCAGAGAGTATTCTACAAGTGCTCTACTGATATTTATGATTGCAAACTAACTTTGTGTCCACATAGACCTTTATGTAGAAAACTGCATGTCTTTAGTAATAATCACTTTATTTCAACAATTTATATTTGACGAAACATTATGTTCATGACTTCCATTGCGTTCTGCTTAACTTATTATTATGTACTCCCTCCGTCCCAAAATAAGTGTCTCAACTTTATACTATGTTTTACCCTTACACCGGGGATTGACTCTACAGTTCCAGTGGTGCCGTCATGGTGGTTACAGTAGGATACTTACATTTGTGTTCAGTATTCAGTTTTCTTGTCATTTATCAAAAGTGAACTTTGAGGCTTAAATGTTATAAAGAAATATTTCAGTCTTTATCTAATTCGGGTTTGTGGAATGCTTGTTCAGGTCAAAATTGCTCCGGTGGTTGCAAAGCTATGCTTGGAGTTTTCTGATGTGTACATAGGTATGATGCCTGTAATAGGAGGCTCTAGTTTAATTATCTAGTTAATCAGCAAGGAAAATAGTTCATTTATCTTTACGTTTTGATTATTGTTGATTGACGTTTTGGATATGCAGGTTCTCATCGGATTTCGAGAAAGGGGCCGTTGGTTGTGAGTCTTATTGGAAAGGTATCAGTATTATTCTTTGCAGCAGAGTCCTTCCTCTTCCACTAAGCATTCATAAATGTTATTTAAAATTCTAGCCGCATGCTAGTTGGAAAAATTGGTACTCTGTTATATGGGCTCTTGTGTAGGAAATAACAATAGGAGCTGATAATGTATATTATTACATCCCTTAATATTCTTGCAAAGAAAAACAATCTGTAATCTCCAACCAAGTGTGTATGGGGAGAACTGATTATGTCACGGAACTATGCTATTGACTGCTCTAGCATCCCAAACGGATGGCTTGACACAGGACTGATGATAGTATGCTTGACTATGTTGTAGTTTTCTTACAGAATATTTTTTCTTAATGTCACGATTATCATAGGGGCTTTGACATAGGACTGATGATAGTATGCTTGACGATGTCGTAGTATTTCTGACAGAATCTTTTTTTTCTTAATGTCAGGATTATCAAAGGGTAGAAGGGGCTGCGGCGAAGCTGTCAGGCAGCTTTGAAGGACTATTTTCCCAAGTTGACAGCTCCAAATAGGCTGTCAAAGTCCACACACCTCCATACTTCTCCCACATTCTTTCTGCTCGAAGTTCTGAAATTGTGCAGATCTAACTGTGCAATGTGGTGCTCAGATGCCCTAAACCACCCAGCTACCACTCTGAAGCCCCAGAAATTATTTAGGAAACATACACATTTTGTATTACTATCCATTTAGAAATGAATTGACAAGTGCAGATGCTGAGGGCTTCGGCTAGTAACAACTTAACGACGGTAGCTTTGCATGGGGCTATTTTGACTGGGCTAAGAAACTCTGTTATTTGCGGAAAATTAATTGAAGTTGATTATAGCACAGCTTCCCTTTCTTATTTGATCCAAGTGTCTGCAATGCTTGATTTGCTGACGTTTCTGAGATTTTCCTTTTTCTTTTTTGAATCTGCCGGCCCGTTAATTACTTGTTCTATGATTGTGTCAGCGCCATCGTACAACTAAAATAAAAAAGTACATTACTAAAATAAATAAATATGTACGGTATGAATAAGAAATTACATGGCTAAAATAAAGAACTTGACAGCTCAAATTTGTTTGGCAACGTAAGAGCATCTCTAGCAGACCCTTTATACGACGGATCCTTGTAGCGTGTTTAAGCAAAATTTCAAATCACACATTCACGTGAGAAATTAAATTCAACAGAACTACTAGCACTTGATCATCTTAAAAAGTCATACAAAGTAGAATTTTGACAACTAATATTGGGGGGCAGGCGCCATCGTAACCCTAATTACAAAATTGGGCTCACCGGAGCCGAGGTTGCTTCTTGGCGGAGGAGCTCAGTCCTCGTCGTTGGGGACGAGGTCGACGTAGACCTTGTCCTGCTTCTTGGCTACGAGGCGCCACTCTTCCATGTCGGCCGCGAACTCCTGCGCCGCTGCCGCGATCCCCTGCTCAAGGAAGGTTCTGTCGATGTCGGCGTCCCGTCGTCGGTGCTGCTCCGCCTCCTCCTCCTCTCGCGCAGAGCGCACAACGATGGCGGCCTCCATGACGTCTGCCTCCGTCAGGGAGAGAGGGGTAATCCTCCGGCCCGATGACGCCCCGCCGCTCTGGCTCACTCTTCGCCGTGCGGAGCGGCGGGAGCTCCTCCGGCTCTTTTTGACCGGGATGAGCGGCATCCGCGAGCTCGAGGCACCGGCGGAGGAGCTGCATGCGGTCGTACTCCTCCGTCTCGCGGCGGAGGAGCGACGGCGGCGGCGAGAGCCCGTTGTTGTTATACCTCTGAGCGCCTTTTCCTTGCGCTGTCGGCGGTGACGCACGCTTCCGCTGGGTCGCCGCCATCACGCCGCATCGTGGCCCGCCGACCACATTCCGCGCCACATCGAGAGAGGAGAGGGGGAATTTGTGAAGGAAATATGCCCTAGAGGCAATAATAAAGTTATTATTTATTTCCTTATTCCATGATAAATGTTTATTATTCATGCTAGAATTGTATTAACCGGAACATAATACTTGTGTGGATACATAGACAAACAGAGTGTCACTAGTATGCCTCTACTTGACTAGCTCGCTGATCAAAAGATGGTTATGTTTCCTAGCCATAGACATGAGTTGTCATTTGATTAACGGGATCACATCATTAGGATAATGATGTGATTGACTTGACCCATTCCATTAGCTTAGCACTTGATCGTTTAGTATGTTGCTATTGCTTTCTTCATGACTTATACATGTTCCTATGACTATGAGATTATGCAACTCCGTTTACGGAGGAACACTTTGTGTGCTACCAAACATCACAACGTAATTGGGTGATTATAAAGGTGCTCTCTGTGTGTCTCCGAAGGTACTTGTTGGGTTGGCGTATCTCGAGATTAGGATTTGTCACTCCGATTATCGGAGAGGTATCTCTGGGCCCACTCGGTAATGCACATCACTTCAGCCTTGCAAGCATTGCAACTAATGAGTTAGTTGCGAGATGATGTATTACGGAACGAGTAAAGAGACTTGCGATAACGAGATTGAACTAGGTATTGAGATACCAACGATCGAATCTCGGCAAGTAACATACCGATAACAAAGGGAACAACGTATGTTGTTATGCGGTCTGACCGATAAAGATCTTCGTAGAATATGTGGGAGCCAATATGAGCATCCAGGTTCCGCTATTGGTTATTGACCGGAGAGGTGTCTCGGTCATGTCTACATGGTTCTCGAACCCGTAGGGTCCGCACGCTTACAGTTCGATGACGGTTATATTATGAGTTTATGTGTTTTGATGTACCGAAGGTAGTTCGGAGTCCCGGATGAGATCGGGGACATCACGAGGAGTCTCGAATGGTCGAGACGTAAAGATCGATATATTGGATGACTATATTCGGACATCGGAAAGGTTCCGAGTGATTCGGGTATTTTTCGGAGCACCGGAAAGTTACGG
The DNA here is from genome assembly GCA_021605145.1 of Aegilops bicornis. Classification (NCBI taxonomy): domain Eukaryota; kingdom Viridiplantae; phylum Streptophyta; class Magnoliopsida; order Poales; family Poaceae; genus Aegilops; species Aegilops bicornis. The sequence continues at coordinate 258,805,197 of CM038671.1, read as the reverse complement.
GAATTCGCCGGGGAGTATATGGGCCTTATTGGGCTTTAGGGGAAAGAGAGAGGAGAGGTTGCGCGCCCCCAAGGCCTAGTCCGAATTGGACTAGGGGGAGGGGCTGCGCCCCTGAAGGAAATATGCCCTAGAGGCAATAATAAAGTTATTATTTATTTTCTTATATCATGATAAATGTTTATTATTCATGCTAGAATTGTATTAACCGAAAACTTAGTACATGTGTGAATACATAGATAAACATAGTGTCACTAGTATGCCTCTACTTGACTAGCTCGTTAATCGAAGATGGTTATGTTTCCTAGCCATAGACATGAGTTGTCATTTGATTAACAGGATCACATCATTAGGAGAATGATGTGATTGACTTGACCCATTCCGTTAGCTTAGCACACGATCGTTTAGTATTCTGCTATTGCTTTCTTCATGACTTATACATGTTCCTATGACTATGATATTATGCAACTCTCGTTTACCGGAGGAACACTTTGTATGCTACCAAACGTCACAACGTAACTGGGTGATTATAAAGGTGCTCTACAGGTGTCTCTTGGGTTGGCGTATTTCGAGATTAGGATTTGTCACTTCGATTATCGGAGAGGTATCTCTGGGCCCACTCGGTAATGCACATCACTATAAGCCTTGCAAGCATTGCAACTAGTGAGTTAGTTGCGGAATGATGTATTAAAGAACGAGTAAAGAGACTTTCCGGTAACGAGATTGAACTAGGTATTGAGATACCGACGATCGAATCTCGGGCAAGTAACATACCGATGACAAAGGGAACAACGTATTTGTTTTGCAGTTTGACCGATAAAGATCTTCGTAGAATATGTGGGAGCCAATATGAGCATCCAGGTTCCGCTATTGGTTATTGACCGGAGACGAGTCTCGGTCATGTCTACATAGTTCTCGAACCCGTAGGGTCCGCACGCTTAACGTTTAGATGACAGTTATATTATATCGAAGGTTGTTCAGAGTCCCGGATGTGATCACGAACATGACGAGGAGTCTCGAAATGGTCGATACATGAAGATTGATATATTGGAAACCTATGTTTGGATATCGGAAGTGTTCCGGGTGAAATCGGGATTTTACCGGAGTACCGGGAGGTTACCGGAACCCCCCGGGGACTTAATGGGCCTTAGTGGGCCTTGGTGGAGAAGAGGAGAGGCGGCCAGGGCAAGGGCCGCGCACCCCTCCCCCCTAGTTCGAATAGTACAAGGAGAGGGGGGCGGTGCCCCCCCCCTTCCTTCTTCTCCTCCACCTCTTTCCCCTCTCTCTCCTAGTCCAGCAAGGAAAAGGGGGGGGGGAGTCCTACTCCCGGTAGGAGTAGGACTCCTCCTGGCGTGCCCCCCCTCCTGGCCGGCCGCACCCCCCCCCCTTGCTCCTTTATATACGGGGGCAAGGGGGCACCCCATAGACAACAATTGATCGTTTGATCTTTTAGCCGTGTGCGGTGCCCCCCTCCACCATAGTCCACCTCGATAATACTGTAGCGGTGCTTAGGCGAAGCCCTGCATCGGTAGAACATCATCATCGTCACCACGCCGTCGTGCTGACGAAACTCTCCCTCAACACACGGCTGGATCGGAGTTCGAGGGACGTCATCGGGCTGAATGTGTGCTGAACTCGGAGGTGCCGTGCGTTCGGTACTTGATCGGTCGGATCGTGAAGACGTATGAATACATCAACCGCGTTGTGCTAACGCTTCCGCTATCGGTCTACGAGGGTACATGGACAACACTCTCCCCTCTCGTTGCTATGCATCACCATGATCTTACGTGTGCGTAGGAATTTTTTTGAAATTACTACGTACGTTCCCCAACAGCCCCCTCCTTCCTTCTCTTCTCTCTCCCCTTTCCTTGACTCCTACTCCTACTTGGAAGGGGAGGAGTCCTACTCCCACTAGGAGTAGGACTCCCCCTTGGCGCGCCTCTCCCTAGTCGGTCGCCTCCTCCCCTTGCTCCTTTATATACGGGGGCGGGGGGCACCCCAAAGACACAACAATTGATCCCTTGGATCTCTTAGCCGTGTGCGGTGCCCCCTCTCCACCATAATCCACCTCGATAATATCGTAGCAGTGCTTAGTGAAAGTGCTAGTTATCGACTAGAGGGGGGTGAATAGGCGATTTTTATGGAAGTCCAAAACGTGGAAGTTTCGAAGACAAACAATAGAAATGACCTAATTGATATGCAGTGGAAGATAAACTACAACAAGCAAACCATAGTCAAGTATACAGTAATGTGAAAGTACAAAGACTAATAGCAGCTTGGTAGTAAGGATCAGGATGGAAGATAGTATGAAGCCAACCAACGATAGTAGTCAAGCAATGAAGTCAAACAGGTACGACAAATAGGCAATGACTTCACGAAGACAAACTCTAAGTAAAGGGAGGGAGAAGATAGAACCGATCACTTGTTGAAGACACAAGATTTGTTGGACCAGTTCGATTGTTGTGACAATCAGACGTCCCAATTAGGGAGGCCGAGATTCAACTCGAAGACCGCGTCTTCACCTTATTCCCTTGAGATAAGGACACAGTCCTCGCCCAATCACTCTGGTAAGTCTTCAAGGTAGACTTCTGAACCTTCACAGACTTCGTTCACCGGCGATCCACAATGACTCTTGGATGCTCAGAACGCGACGCCTAACCGGCGGGAGGATTCACAGTCCTCAGGTGTAATAAGTCTTGAGTCACGCATAATGTAAAGACTTGATGATGCCTAACACTCTTTGGCTCTAGGTGTTTGGGCTTTGTCCTCGCAAGGATTTCTCTCTCTCAAAGGCTTCGAGGTGGGTTGCTCTCAAACGACAAAAGTCGTGCACTAACTCTGAGCAGCCACCGATTTATGGTGTAGGGAGTGGGCTATTTATAGCCACTAGGCAACCCGACCTGATATGTCCGAAATGACCCTGGGTCACTAAGGAACTGACACGTGTTCCAACGGTCAGATTTCAAACACACACTGCAACTTTACTTGGGCTACAAGCAAAGCTGACTCATCCAGCTTTGGATAAGATTTGCTCTCATTGTCTTCGCTCGAAGACATAGGATTTGGGTTGAGCATCACTTGATCATTCCGACTTTGTTCACTTGGACCCCACTTAACAGACGGTGGTTCGTATGACTCAACAAAGAAGAAAAAGGAAACAACGAAGCGACACGGTCTTGGCGCTCCATAGTCTTCACTCACTGTATTCTCATGTCATAGTCTTCAATATGAATATCTTCACATACCACCATTGTCGCCAATGTCTTCATACATTTTTAGGGGTCATCTCCGGTAGGTAAACCGAATCAATGAGGGACACTACCTGTGTTATCCTGCAATTCTCACAAACACATTAGTCCCTTAACCAAATTTGTCGTCAATACTCCAAAACCAACTAGGGGTGGCACTAGATGCACTTACAATCACCCCCTTTTTGGTGATTGATGACAAACTGGTTGAAGTTTTCAACGGGGATAAAGTATGTGAAATTGTAAAGGATAGGGTATTGTCTTCATAAGTGGCAAAGGCTCCCCCTGAAGATGTGCATATAAGTAATTTGCTTTTGGAATGCAAATGCACATGGCAGGTTGTACTTGTGGGGATCCTCTTCAACTTATGAAGATAATTCATCATGCATGAAATGATATAACTAAGAGATTGACACGCATAATGAAAATGGACGTTTGCAGAATGATCTAAGTGCGGAAGTTATCATCACACATGCGGAATTTATCATCGCATCACAGAAAAGCAAATAAGTAGCAGACGACCATCGACTTTAAGTGTTACAACTCAAAGAACCAAATGTATCAAAAGCGAGAGTTGTAAACACTAGGCAAAATATAAAGCAACCGCCCATATGAACCCGCTTGAAGACTATCAAACTCATATGCTTCTCCCCCTTTTGTCAAGAAGGACCAAAAGGTTTGAAGACATAGAGCATCTACTCGTTCCCATGAGGAGTAGGTGAAGCAGCAGGGTTGTCGTTGTTGTTTGGCGGCAGACGAACTTGGTGCGATGTCGGCGCGTGCAGAAGTAGGGGGCGGTGAAGTAGCATCGTCTTCATCATCGATCACTTTGGCATTCACAGTTGCCGTGGAGGAAGAATAGTCAGAGTCTTCAAGGGATGGAGTTCGACGTAGGACAGCATTCCATGGAGGAGTGGAGTCAAACTTGAATCTTTCAGTGAAGCCATCGTCTTGAAGATCTGCTTCAAAGACCGAAAGCAGCGTCAAACTCTTCCATGATCGCCGACAGGTCTCGTGAGTGACAAAAGCATTCTTGGTGGCAAGATTTCGAATGCGATTGACATCCACCAAGAGGCTTTGCATCTGTCGCTTGAGCCAGAAGTGATGCTTGTCTTGTTTTTGATGCAGTGCCACAAGAAGTTCTCGGTCATTTAGGATGCGAGAGCGCTTCTTAGGCCTTTGGGCAATTATGCTCTCAGTAGCTTCAGTTTGCGCGGTGAGGCGCATTTAGTGTTCCCGACCATTGGATAGACACGAGTTCTTGCTTGGACTCCTTCCATGGGTTGAGTGAAGCTTTGGTGATCAGCATTTTGAAGACAAAGAGGCTTCTTGGCAGGCTCAGGGTATATGGCTTCAACTGACATATCAACCTCTGGTAGAAAGTTCAGATGATTGCGAGCAGAGGGCTGATAGTTGATAGCAAAGTGTAGCTTGATGAGGCGCATGACCCATGGAGCATAGAATTTCAGGCCAAAAGGTCGAGATCCGACGCAGCCGATTCGGATGAAGAATTCTTGTGTATTGATGCTGTCGCCATTGAGGATGTAAAATACCAATGTCTTCATGGCTCCTTCAAGTTTTGCAGATGATGAATGCCCTTTGATAGGCCATGGAGTTTGCCTGATGATGTGATATATTGTGCGAGGCAGATACTCAAGGTCATCAACAAAGAACTCCTTTGGGTATTCAGCGTCAGGTGGCAGAGGCTTCCTCATGCTCAACATCTGGCTCATGTTGGGCTCTTGCTTATGGAAGATGCTCTCCAGTGCATTGCGGTGGAGTTGACAATCAGGTTCGAACAGCTCTCCGGGAGTGGGTAGGCCTGTAAGTTCAATGACGTCAAGAGCTTTGGCTTCATGATGAACATTTCCTGACATCCACTCGAGAACCCATGTCTTTGTATCCTGTAGTAGCCGCGAATGTGGAGGGTAGCATAGAATTGAAGCAAAAGTTCCTCATTCCAATGTTCTTTATGCATCACAAAGCTGAGCAGACCTGCATCACGTAAAGCGATCAAGTGCTTCTTCTAAGCATGTCGGTCCAACAATGGCTTCAGTGTCGAGGCGCATATGAGGGAAAATGCGCCTTGATCATACTGAGCATAAGAGTAATAAGCTTCTTGATAGCTCCGTAAACGATCCGATGATATTCTTGGCCTTAAGTAGGGTTCTTTGCTCTGTCAAAGAAGGTGTTGTGGGCTTTGAAGCCATTTGCATTGAAGGACCACAGAGAGGTGGCGATTACACAGGAACCTTGGCAGTCTTGGCTTTGGTTTACGGACCCGAGGCCTATCGCTAACATAATAATCAAACCGAGGACCGGAGGCATTAGGCGGAGAGACCAGAGCGGGCCATTTGATGATGATCACCGACCATAGTTGTATGCTTGCTCAATTGTATGGGGCCTTGGTGGCGGAACAGAGCAAAGGGCAACAACAGAGGCGTCAGTGCACAATGTGATGCTTCAGAGCAGTTGCATCATTGGCTTCGGCACATTGGTTGGTGCAGCTCCACATTTGCTTCAGCCATGACTACGTCGTTGGCTTCATTTGTGTTGGTGGTGGCAGCCTCAAGATTTTCAACCTCCACTTGATGAGTGGAGGGTCGGGCACCGCACGTTCACTTCGTGAACAGCTTCTTCAAGAATGGGGAGTAGGGACACGTTCTTCTTCTTGGTTGTCATCGGTGATGCAGCCGGATTGTCTTCGGCAGCTTTGGCTTGACCGAGACATTCCACGGTGGAGTGGCTTCGAAACACTTGATGTGCAGCAGATTGGTGGTGCACTTCTCCTTCGGAATGCTCGAAGAGGGACTTGAGGCCTTGGTCGCTGCGGCTCATGTAATGTCTGGCGGCGCCTTTGGAGATGGAGTTGGCTGGGCCTCAAAGTCAGCCTCTTCTTCTTACGCAGTGGTGTGAGTTGTTGTTGTTGGGGAGTACTCGGGAGTCTTGTTGTTGTGGGTGATCAGCCCATGATGCATCTCGAGCAATTGGCGTGAGGAGGGCGACCAATGTCGATGAGTTCGCTGTTCGTGAGAACAGGCGATGATACCAAGTTGTGTTTGATCCGAGGAACAACTACATCATCTTCAACATTGTCATTGTGACCAATGTCTTGAAGTGATGGGATCAATCGTTGGAATGTCTTGACTTCATGAGCCTCTGTGGAAGCGTGCTCATGAACTATCATCCGTCGTTCTTGGTGTTCAGATGCAGGCGAACCATTGAGATAGGTTCAACAACTAAGGGCTCTGTGGGAGCAGCCCGATCCTTCTTGGTTTTGCGCTTCTTCTTGGAGGGAGCAACATCGAGGCTTCAGGATTTTTCCTTTTTCGGCTTTAGCCTCGGCAGTCCTCATCTTCTCTGATTCAGGCGGTTGACTGACCTTTGGCTTGAGCCAGTCATGCCGCTTGGGAAGACTATGCGAGGTTCTTCCTGCCTTGAAGGTGCAGATTGGTCATTGATGGCTTCTTCTTCTTTGCAGCCATTCTTGGGTCAATGCCAGGACGACCAAGAGCCTTGCGCTTCTCAGCCTCATTGTAGGCTTGCACACACTTGTCAGCCAGACTCTTCATGCGCACACGAGAGCCTTTAGCTTCGTCGCGCTTCTTGAGAAAGGCTTCTTTGAGCTCGTGCAGCATGATCTTGAAGTTTTTGACATCTTGCATTCTGAGCTCTGCCACATGCTTCTTGAACTGAGCTTTCTCATAGTCGATCTTGTGCTTTAGTTCAACGATGCGCTGAGCAAGAGCTAGCTCAGAAGAAATGTCGCCATTGAAGGAGACGCTGAGGCCAATGGGAAGTTGCAGATCTTCAAAGCTGAGATTTGGGGTGTCAAACCACTCATCAATGAAGTTATGGATGATTGCTACATCAAAGAGAGGCAAGTCATTGAAGATCTCTGCTTCTTCCTTGCTCTTGATCGGTTACTCAAGAGCATCATCTGCAAGATCTTCATCATTGGATAGATCAATGTGCTCTTCTCGCAGAATGGCGGCAGGAGTCAATGTATGATCGATATTTTGACAATTTTCTTTTTCTTCTCCGTCTTCTTGGAGATACGTGATAGATCTTCGATCGCACACCGTCTTGAGGAGGTGCAAGGCTGGCGATTCGCATGCGTGAAGCTTTTGGAGGAGCGGTGATCTTGAAGCCTTAGCCTTCTTTGGCTTCTGCGACTTTGGAGTAGGAGCTGGGGCTTCATCGATTGTCGATATTATCATCGTAATGATCCACTTTGGCACCTTGGACTGAGATGTGAGTGATGAGGCCATCAAGGTTGTAGAAAGGACCGATGACATTGGGTTCTGCATCACGTGAGCCGTCAGCACGGGGAGCAGAGGGACCATGGTTGAAGTCTAATCCCAATGACTTGTTGTTTTCCTTGGCTGATGCCTTTGCGTGCTGGAAGTTGCGCTTGAAGAGATTATCGTCCACGACACGAGCAATGACGATGGGTCGGCATTTTCGGGCTGAGGTCCACAGACCATACAAGGATAGAAACCACATGCAATAGCTTGACTCTGTTCTTGGGTGGAAGGCCTCGAAGAGAATTTCACCCCAAGGACTTTGATAGCATTCTTCTCGCCGTATTCACAGGTCACGAAGTTGTATTTGAACCATTGTTCAGCCCAATATCGTCGAATCCATTGGATTCGTGTCTTGCGCTGATTATAATCCTCTTCAGGATCTGTCTTGTAAAGCTCTGAGAGGTCATCAGGCAAATCTCTTGATGTTCCCCCACAACGTTGTCTGCCACCCTTCCTTACTGATTTCTTTGCAGCCATGAACTTCAAACTAAATGGCTTCAACACGTTCGAAGGCTTCAAAGGCTTTCGCTTGCTGGACAAACAGGAACCGGCTTCAGGAGAGTTAATGTGATGCTGTAAGAATTCTGCAAACGAATGCAGACTATGAGAACCAAGGGATTCTCCCGCGGACATGTACCTGTGACAGCAATAGAGATGCGAGGGAAGGGGAAGAGGTCATATGCATTCTCAGAAGATTTTGAAGATAAATCAGTTTGAAGACATTGACCTCATGATGCGAAGACATTCACTTGAGAGTTGGTTCCAGATTTGTACGAATCCGTGAATAAGTACAAGTGAGGAATCTAACTAGATATGAAGCTTAAGTGAATATACTAGGCAGTATGAGATGCAGAAAGAACAGATCTAACATTGTATAGGCAGAAACCAATTTTGGTAAATAGGATGAATCTTTGAGGATCAAAAAGATGGTAAAAATAGAGTTGTATTTACCACACAAAGAACTGCTAGATGGGATAAGTAGGAGACCGAGCAGTTCAATCCACCGTGCCCTAACTTGGCGACGGAGGACACCTACGGCGGCGGCGGAGAGGATGATGTCCGCGGCCGGCGTGAGGACGGCGTAGGAGAAGTCACGATAGCTAAGCGCTTCGTCGCCGGCGTCGTCGAGAGCTAGCGGTGGTGCTAGGGTTTTGACGAGGTGGAGAGGTGGACGAAGGTTTTCTTTACTGCAGGGGACATGTATTTATAAGGAAGTGTGCGGCACTGAGCAATTACGCAGGTGCCCCTGGCGGTTCACATCTGAGGGGCACGTGGCAAGCATGCAACATACTCAGAGTTGTCCCATCGTTCCCACGCCCGCCAGTTTGTCGGATGGTCGCTCGGCTTCTCCGGATTTCAAACAATAAGGATGAATCATTTAAAACAGACTTAATGTTTGTCTATGTGTCTTCTGCTGACAAGGACGCAGAGAAGACATTCATCACTTTCAATAGAATGCATATGATTTGGACAGATAGAGTTTGAGATAGAAAACATAGAGAGATTAGGGTCCGATCACATTCACTTAGTTCAAAAGATTCAACTAGGAAGACATAGCTATAAGTGAATCTTTGTCAGAGGACAGAACACTAGTATATATATCAGAAAGCAATCAAATCAACATAGTGAAGAAAATCATGAAGATAAGTTGAAATTTGAAGACTAACCAAATGCGAAGAGATACCAAAAATAACGCCATGAGTGAAACACTTCAAACAGAGAAATTTGGTGGTGGCGTTACCCACGTATAGGAAGTATTAGACCCAAACACGGCGCACAATTATCGTGGCGCTCCGAAGTCAAATTCCACGTTAATGTATTCACACTCAGAATGTAAGTCTTCATTGATTGAAGATATACTTTACTTCGTGTGTTGCACATCTAAGTCATCAACATGCATAAGTGTTAGGATGTGTGCACGATCACGTGACATTTGAGGATTCCAAGATATTTAGCTCACACCGTAACTTGCAAAACCTTTTCTCATCCAAGGGCTTTGTGAAGATATCTGGCGTTGCTCTTCGGTGTTGACGTGAATGATGTCAATATCTTTCTTCATGACATGATCTACGAGAAAGTGATGACGAATTTCAATGTGCTTTGTCTTTGAGTCTTTGGACTGGATTGTTGGCAATCTTGATGGCGCTTTCGTTGTCGCGAAGAGAGGTACTTGTTTCAGATTGATGCCATAGTCCTTGAGAGTTTGCTTCATCCATAGAAGTCGAGCGCAAGAAGATCCGACATCAATGTATTCAGATTCAAGAGTTGAGAGTGATACACGCTTACGCTTCTTTGAAGACCAATGCACAAGTGATCGTGCTAGAAAGTGACATGTGCCTGATGTAGACTTGTGATCCACCTTGTAACCAGCATAATCAGCATCCGAGAATCCAACCAGATCAAATTCTGAGCCCTTTGGATACCATAATCCGAGTGTTGGGGTGTGAGCCAAATATCGAAGAATTCGCTTCACAGCTAAGTGATGCGATTCCTTTGGTGCCGCTTGGAATCTAGCACACATGCAAACACTAAGCATAATATCCGCCTAGATGCACATAGGTAAAGTAAGGAACCAATCATGGAGCGGTATACCTTTTGATCAAATTCTTAACCATTGTCATCGGGACCCAGGATGGTGTTTGGTAGCATTGGCGTCGTGTAACCTTTGCAATCTTGCATTCCAAACTTCTTCGCATAATCTTTGAGGTATTTTTCTTGAGATATGAAGATGCCATTCCTTTCTTGTGAATTTGAAGACCAAGGAAGAACTTCAGCTCACCCATCATGGACATCGATATTGCTCTTGCATCATGTATCCAAACTCATCACTATACTTACGGTTGGTGCAGCCAAGATAATTTCATCCACATATATTTGGCACACAAACAGTTCACCATCATATGTCTTCGTGAAGAGTGTGGGATCGAGGGATCCAGGTTTGAAGCCTTTGCTCTTCGTGAAGTCTTTGATCGTATCATACCAAGCGCCGAGGAGCTTGTTTGAGGCCATACAGTGCTTTGTTTAGCTTGTACACCATATCTGGATGTTTTGGATCTTCAAAGCCAGGTGGTTGAGCGACTTATACTTCTTCTTCAATCTTGCCGTTGAGAAATACACTCTTCACATCCATTTGATATAGCAAGATGTTGTGGTGGTTAGCATCGGCTAGTAGTATGCGAATAGCTTCAAGCCTAGCCACAGGAGCAAATGTTTCATCGAAGTCAATTCCTTCAACTTAAGTATATCCTTGAGCCACAAGACGTGCTTTGTTTCTGACGACTTGACCATGCTCATCTTGCTTGTCTCGATATATCCATTTTGTGCCAATAATTTTATGCTTGCGAGGGTCAGGACACTTGACAAGTTCCCAAACATTGTTCAGCTTGAACTGTTGAAGTTCTTCTTGCATAGCTTGTATCCATTCAGGTTCCATAAAGGCTTGGATACTTTCTTGGGTTACGATATTGACACAAAAGAAAATTGCCAATGTAAATTTGCTAACTGTGTTGCTCTTGAGCGAGTAAGTGGACTAGGTGCATTGATGTTATCAATTATCTTCTCAATTTGTACTTCATTTGCAACTCGAGGATGAACTGGGCGAAGACCTTGCTCTTGCTGATCATTGTCATCATTGGGAGGATTGTCTTCAGTCTGAGCATTGTCTTCGTGTTGGTTAGGTGCGAAATGATAAGTTCCTCTTGCTGTGCTTGAAGGCATGATTTCACCGGTTCCCATCAGCTTGATAGATTCATTTGGGCGGAGCTTTGTCTAGTGTACTTGGCGGGAGCTCTCTTTGTGAACCATTGGTTTCATCAAATCGCACGTCCACAGTTTTGACGATTTTGTAGAGATAGAGGTTGAAGACTCTGTAGAGTGCGAGTCCTTTCCAGAATCGAGCATGAAGCCTTCGTGAGCTTTAGGTGCAAATTTTGACTTGTGATGGGGATCCTTGATCCGGCACCTAGCTCCAAATACTCAAGTAGGCGACATTTGGCTTCTTGCCAAGAAGGAGCTCATAGGATGTTTTGTTCGAAGCTTATGGATGTAAACACGGTTGATGACGTGACATGTCAGTATCAATAGCTTCCGCCGTAACTTTCTTGGTGTCTTGTACTCGTCGAGTATTGTTCGAGCCATCTCAATGAGGGTTCTGTTCTTGCGCTCTCGATGCCATTTTGTCGAGGTGTGTATGGAGCAGAGAACTCATGAGTGATTCCCATTGTATCCAGATAAAGATCAAGTCCGGTGTTCTTGAACTCAAAGGTGCCGTTGTCACTCGATATGCTTGATCTTGACACCATAATTGTTCATGGCTCGTTTACGGTTGCCCAAGACATCTTGCACTTCAGTCTTGTAGAGAATTATGTGCACCCATGTATATCTTGAGTAGTCATCAACAATGATGAAGCCATAGAGACAAGCAGTTGTTGTGAGGGTAGAGTAGTGTGTAGGGCCAAATAAGTCCATGTGTAACAGCTCGAAGGGTTGAGATGTCGTCATGATTGTCTTCGAGGGGTGCTTTGCCCTAGTCATCTTTCCAGCTTCGCAGGCACCACACAAATGATCCTTCTTGAACTTGACACCCTCGATGCCTATGACATGCTTCTTCTTGGCAAGTGTGTGTAAGTTCCTCATGCCAAGATGCCCCAGCCTCCGATGCGAGCCGAGATTCAAGCTTTTGCAAGAAGACATACGGCAAGTCATGGACCTCGAGAAATCTACCATGTATAGATCATCTTTCCGATACCCTTCAAAGACTAGAGACTTGTCGATTCCATTAGTACAAGGCAACAATATTTTCCGAATAGCACAATCATGTTCAAGTCACAAAGCATCGAGATGACATTAAGTTGAAACCAAGGGATTCAACAAGCATCACTTTATCCATGTGTTGATCCTTTGAGATTGCAACTCTACCTAGACCCAATACCTTGCTTTTACCAATGTCAGAAATGTGATGTGACTCTTGTCTGATGGACGTAAGGTTGAGTCCATGAGAAGACTTCGATCACCAAATATATGATTAGTGCATCCGCTGTCCATAATCCATTCTAAAGCATGAGGTGTCATACCCTACAAGACAGTTAGGGGATAGGCTTCACCAAGAGTATTGTGAAGCATAAACATTTGACGGGCAAGAGGATTATTGAAGCTCGAGATCAAGATTAGGACTGATAGGATGAATGGCAAACAATTCAGAACAAAATACATAGTGAGACCATTTGGGCATTTGATCTTGCGCCCTACAAGATGTTTTAGGTCCCCAGCAATAGCATCAGACGCCTTTGATTTTTGGCTGGAGACCCTTCCCTGCAAAAGAAAGTTAGTTCTTCTTAACCACCCACATCTTCAGGGGTGGCTTAGAAGGAATGAGTCTAAGTGTAGCATCTGAGAACTTCGGCTTTGGAGCCCTAGAAAATAGCCTTGCAGGAGATGAATGATACTCATATGAATAAGTAGAAAAGTTCTTAGATCTATGAACATAGCGGTTTGAAGACACACGCACATATTCATAAGTTTGAGTACGGTTTCCCTGCAAAACATTGGCGTTAGTGTGACTCTGTGAGTCCTCTATCTGCTTGAAGCCTTTGGACCATATGACGCCTTAGGTCCGGGGTTTATCTTCATCCTGTGTGGTGTCATGATCACATTCATCGGAAGATTCTCAAGACAACTTTTGGGAACCCGGATCTTCTTCATAGGTGGTCCATTCCTGCAGCTTAGTACCAATATACCGCAAACACTTCACCATTCTCGATTCTTGAACAGCTTATAGTTTGCATCAAGGGATTCATCAATGATAATAGGATTAGCACAGGTAAAGCCGGATAAGGTGGATGAATCCACTGAAGGTCCCTTTGCAAAGAACCCATGTGGTTTTGGGATACCGCTCGGGCTTCCGAGAGGAACCATCAACATTCATTTTCCTCTCGAACCCAACACCCTCTTTCCTAGGGTTTCGTTCGAATCTGCTTTTGAGGACATCGCAAAGTGTCGATGTCCTTTCGCACTTTTATACATCCTCGTTTCAAGCAATGTCTTCAACCTAGCATTTTCATCAGCAATAGTAGTGGTATCCTCCGCAGAGGGGTTAGTTACCACATCAGTAGTTGAAGACAATGCAACGATAGCAAAGTGGAACATTCTGACAGATGTAGCGTTATCACGCTCAAGGCATTTTAGACATGGTGGTTCAAATCCATCCTGAGCGGGACTGATCTGTTGAGCGCGAAGTGACTCATTCTCTTTTTGAAGATCTTCATGAGCCGCTCTCAATTTCTCAAGCTCTTGCTTCCTTTGAAGATAATCATAGGAGAGCTTTTCATGAGTGGTTGAGAGCGTTTCATGACGACTTTCAAGTTCTTGGTACTTAGCATGAAGATTTTTTATGTCTTCAACTAAGGACTGTGAACGTGTCATTTCCACGTCCAACAGGTCATCGCTTTTGTCTAACAGTTTTTGAGTATGTTCCATAGCTTTTTGTTGTTCAGTTGCAATTTTAGCAAGTGTTTTGTAGCTTGGCTTGGATTCAAAATCGAGTCATCTTCACTTGATGTTTGAAAGTAAGCATCACGTGATTTTACCTTGGCACCACGTGCCATGAAGCGATAGGTGGGAGCAGGGTCGTCCTTGTCATCGCCTTCAGTTGGTGTGGAAGTCATTTTCTTCAGTGTTGAAGATGGACTTGGCAACATAGGCTGTGGCTAGAGCCATACTTGCAACGCCAGGGTCGGACTCCTCTTCAGACTCCACCTCCGCCTCCTCAGAAGCAGACTCCTCCTCTGAATCCATTTCCTTGCCAACAAAAGCACGAGCCTTGCCAGATGGGCTCTTCTTATGAGATCAAGACTTTGATGAGGACTTGGAAGAAGACTTTGAAGATTTCTTCTTCTTCTTGTCATCAGAATCATATTCCTTGCTCTTCTTCTTCTTCTTCTCATTGTCCCACCGTGGACACTCAGAGATATAGTGTCCGTGTTTCTTGCACTTGTGACATGTTCTCTTCTTGTAGTCATGAGTGGAAGCTTCATCATTTCTTGAGCTAGATCGTGAAGACTTTACAAGCCCTTCTTCTTAGTGAACTTCGAACTTCTTCACAAGCATAGAAAGTTCCTTTCCAATGTCTTGAGGATCATCGTAATCGCAATGATTCTTCTTCGATGAGGAAACAACTTTTTCCTTCAAAGCGCGAAGTTCGGCCATAGTTGGGACCATAGATATCTCTTTTCTCAGAAAGCTGGAACTCATGTGTGTTGAGCCTCTCAAGTATATCAGACGGATCGAGTGTCTTGAAATCAAGGCATTCTTGTATCATGAGGGCAAGGGTGTCAAAGGATCTATCAAGTGATCTCAGTAGTGTCTTGACGATTTCATGCTTGGTAATCTCAGTGGCGCCGAGAGCACGAAGCTCATTTGTGATGTCGGTGAGGCGATCAAACGTGAGCTGGACATTTTCATTGTCGTTTCTCTTGAAGCGGTTGAAGAGGTTGCGAAGAACACTAATCCTTTGATCTCTCTGGGTTGAGACGCCTTCGTTGACCTTGGATAGCCAGTCCCAGACTAGCTTCGACGTTCCCAGAGCACTCACACGGCCATACTGTCCTTTGGTCAGATGACCACATATGATGTTCTTGGCAGTAGAGTCCAGTTGAATGAACTTCTTGACATCGGCGAGGGTGACACCTTCACCGCTTTTGGGAACGCCGTTCTTGATGACATACCAGAGGTCGACATCAATGGCTTCAAGATGCATGTGCATCTTATTCTTCCAGTAGGGATATTCAGTTCCATCGAACACGGGGCAAGCAGCGGAGACTTTGATTATCCCTGCAGTGGACATAGCTAAAACTCCATGTGGTTAAACCAAATCACACAGAACACGGGAGTACCTTGCTCTGATACCAATTGAAAGTGCTAGTTATCGACTAGAGGGGGGGTGAATAGGCGATTTTTATGAAAGTCTTCAAAACGTGGAAGTTTCGAAGACAAACAATAGAAATGACCTAATTGATATGCAACGGAAGATAAACTACAACAAGCAAACCATAGTCAAGTATGCAGAATGTGAAAGTACAAAGACTAATAGCAGCTTGGTAGTAAGGATCAGGATGGAAGATAGTATGAAGCCAACCAACGATAGTAGTCAAGCAATGAAGTCAAACAGGTACGACAAATAGGCAATGACTTCACGAAGACAAAATCTAAGTAAAGGGAGGGAGAGGATAGAACCAGTCACTTGTTGAAGACATAGGATTTGTTGGACCGATTCGATTCTTTGTGACAACTATGACGTGCTGTTAGGGAGGCTGAGATTCAACTCGTAAGACCGCGTCTTCACCTTATTCCCCTTGAGCTAAGGACACACAGTCCTCGCCCAATCACTCTGGTAAGTCTTCAAGGTAGACTTCCGAACCTTCACAGACTTCGCTCACCGCGATCCACAATGACTCTTGGATGCTCGTAATGCGACGCCTAACCGGCCGGAGGATTCACATTCCTCAAGTGTAATAAGTCTTCGTGTCACGCAGATGTAAAGACTTCAAGGATGCCTAACACTCTTTGGCTCTGGGTGTTTGGGCTTTGTCCTCGCAAGGATTTCTCTCTCTCAAAGGCTTCGAGGTGGGTTGCTCTCAAACGACAAAAGCCGTGCACTAACTCTGAGCAGCCACCGATTTATGGTGTAGGGGGTGGGCTATTTATAGCCACTAGGCAAACCGACCTGATATGTCCGAAATGACCCTGGGTCACTAAGGAACTGACACGTGTTCCAATGGTCAGATTTCAAACACACACGACAACTTTACTTGGGCTACAAGCAAAGCTGACTCATCCAGCTCTGGATAAGATTTGCTCTCATTGTCTTAGCTCGAAGACATAGGATTTGGGTTGAGCATCACTTCACCATTCCGACTTTGTTCACTTGGACCCCACTTAACAGATGGTGGTTCCTATGACTCAACAAAGAAGAAAAAGGAAACAACAAAACGACCACGATCTTCAAGGCTCCATAGTCTTCACTCAATGTCTTCTCATATCATAGTCTTCAATATGAATATCTTCACATACCACCATTGTCGCCAATGTCTTCATACATTTTAGGGTCACCTCCGGTAGGTAAACCGAATCAATGAGGGACACTACCTGTGTTATCCTGCAATTCTCACAAACACATTAGTCCCTCAACCAAATTTGTTGTCAATACTCCAAAACCAACTAGGGGTGGCACTAGATGCACTTACACTTAGGCGAAGCCCTGAGTCGGTAGAACATCGTCATCGTCACCACGTCGTCGTGCTGACGGAACTCTCCCTCAAAGCTCGGCTGGATCGGAGTTCGAGGGACGTCATCGAGCTGAACGTGTGCTGAACTCGGAGGTGTCGTGCGTTCGGTACTTGATCGGTCAGATTGTGAAGACGTACGACTACATCAACCGCGTTATGCTAACGCTTCCGCTTTCAGTCTACGAGGGTACGTGGACAACACTCTCCCCTCTCGTTGATATGCATCACCATGATCTTGCGTGTGCGTAGGAATTTTTTGAAATTACTACGTTCCCCAACAGTGGCATCCGAGCCAGGTTTTATGCGTAGATGTCATATGCACGAGTAGAACACAAGTGAGTTGTGGGCGATACAAGTCATACTACTTACCAGCATGTCATACTTTGGTTCGGCGGTATTGTTGGATTAAGTGGCCCGGACCAACATTACGCGTATGCTTACGCGAGACTGGTTCTACCGACGTGCTTTGCACACAGGTGGCTGGCGGGTGTCAGTTTCTCCAACTTTAGTTGAACCGAGTATGGCTACGCCCGGTCCTTGAGAAGGTTAAAACAATACTAACTTGACAAACTATCGTTGTGGTTTTGATGCGTAGGTAAGTACGGTTCTTGCTCACCCCATAGCAGCCACGTAAAACTTGCAACAACAAAGTAGAGGACGTCTAACTTGTTTTTGCAGGGCATGTTGTGATGTGATATGGTCAAGGCATGATGCTCTATTTTATTGTATGAGATGATCATGTTTTGTAACCGAGTTATTGGCAACTTGCTGGAGCCATATGGTTGTCGCTTTATTGTTTGCAATGCAATCGCCCTGTAATGCTTTACTTTATCACTAAGCGGTAGCGATAGTCGTAGAAGCATAAGTTGGTGATACGACGACGATGCTATGATGGAGATCATGGTGTCGCGCTGGTGACGATGGTGATCATGACGATGCTTCAGAGATGGAGATCACAAGCACAAGATGATGATGGCCATATCATATCACTTATATTGATTGCATGTGATGTTTATCTTTTATGCATCTTATTTTGCTTTGATTGACGGTAGCATTATAAGATGATCTCTCACTAAATTTCAAGATAAAAATGTTCTCCCTGAGTATGCATCGTTGCCAAAGTTTGTCGTGCCCAGACACCACATGATGATCGGGTGTGATAAGCTCTACGTCCATCTACAACGGGTGCAAGCCAGTTTTTGCACACGCGTAATACTCAGGTTAAACTTGACGAGCCTAGCATATGCAGATATGGCCTCGGAACCTTTGAGACCGAAAGGTCGAGCGTGAATCATATAATAGATATGATCAACATAATGATGTTCACCATTGAAAACTACTCCATTTCACGTGATGATCGATTATGGTTTAGTTGATTTGGATCACGTGATCACTTAGAAGATTAGAGGGATGTCTATCTAAGTGGGAGTTCTTAAGTAATATGATTAATTGAACTTAAGTTTATCATGAACTTAGTACCTGATAGTATTTTGCTTGACTATGTTGTAGATCAATAGCTCGCGATGTTGTTCCCTGTTTTATTTTTTGATATGTTCCTAGAGAAAACTAAGTTGAAAGATGGTAGTAGCAATGATGCGGACTTGGTCCGTGATCTGAGGATTTTCCTCATTGCTGCACAGAAGAATTATGTCCTTGATGCACCGCTAGGTGACAGACCTATTGCAGGAGCAGATGCAAACGTTATGAACGTTTGACAAAAGGTCGGTGAGGGAGTCCTGGATTAGGGGGTCTCCGGACAGCCGGACTATATCCTTTGGCCGGACTATTGGACTATGAAGATACAAGATTGAAGACTTCGTCCCGTGTCCAGATGGGACTCTCCTTGACGTGGAAGGCAAGCTTGGCAATACGGATATGTAGATCTCCTCCCTTGTAACCGACTCTGTAACCCTAGCCCTCCTGTCTATATAAACCAGAGGGTTTAGTCCAGAGGACAACAACAATCATACCATAGGCTAGCTTCTAGGGTTTAGCCTCTACGATCTTGTGGTAGATCAACTCTTGTAATACTCATATCATCAAGATCAATCAAGCAGAAGTAGGGTATTACCTCCATCGAGAGGGCCCGAACACAGGTAAACATTGTGTCCCTCGCCTCCTATTACCATCCGCCTTAGACGCAGCCTGGGACCCCCACCCGAGATCCGCCGGTTTTGACACCGACATTGGTGCTTTCATTGAGAGTTCCACTGTCGTCATCATAAGGCCTGATGGCTCCTTCGATCATCGGTAACGATGTGGTCCAGGCGAGATTTTCCTCCCGGGCAGATCTTCGTGATTCGGCGGCTTTCGCGGGGCTAGCTTCGCTTGGCCATCCGGAGCGGATCGAGAGCTACGCCCGCCACCGTGTCAGGTTTGGGAACTTGAATTACACTGGCCGACATCCGCGGAGACTTGATCTTCGACGGATTCGAGCCCATGCCAAAAGTGCCAGACGATCACGACGAGCATGATATAGCTCGTCGTCGAGCGATGTTTGGGAGATCACACGGCAACTGCTCCGCCTTCAATCCGAGCAAATCAAGGCCATCCAAGGACGGGTGTATAGACCCCGCCATGGAGGCCGTACTCTCAGCGGCGATAGAGCCGGATACTGACCTTACCCCTCACGAGAGCCATGATGCCAAACCACTGGATTCATCTCCGGCCACGGACTCCGAGCCGCGTGCGCTCATGCCTATCGAATCCGATTGGGCGCTGATCATGGAGTTTACCTCCACGGATATATTTCAGCACTCGCCCTTCGGCGACGTGCTAAATTTGTTAAGGTCTCTCTCCTTGTCAGGAGAACCTTGGCCGAACTATGTTCGGCTAGAATGGGATGCGGACGGTGAAGAAATTTGCTGCCCACCCACCACCCACTTAGTAGCCACTGTCGACGATTTAACCGACATGCTCGACTTCGACTCCGAAGACATCGACAGTATGGACGACGATGCAGGAGAAGAACAGGAACCACCGCCCATGGGGCGCTGGACCGCCACCTCATCATATGATATATATATGGTGGATACCCCCAAAGAAGGCAATGGCGACAAGACAACGGAGGATGACCCCTCCAAGAAGCAACCCAAGCACCGACGTCAGCAGCGCCGCTCTAAGTCCCGCCATAGCAAAAGCAATGATATCGGCACAAGAGACAATAACACTCCGGATAGTGCCAAAGACGATGACAATCCCCTCCAGCCAGATTTAGAGCAGGAGGATGAACAAGCTAGCCCTCCGAGCAGTGCAGATGGAGAAATGGAGGATGACAATTACATGCCTCTCTCCGAAGACGAGGTGAGCCTCGGCGATGAAGAATTTATCGTGCCTGAGGATCCCATCGAGCAGGAGCGCTTCAAGCGCCGGCTTATAGCCACGGCAAATAGCCTGAAGAAAAAGTAACAACAGCTTCGAGATGATCAAGATTTGCTAGCAGAAAGATGGACCGAAGTCCTTGCGGTCGAGGAATACGAACTCGAGCGCCCCTCCAAGAGTTACCCAGAACGCAGGTCGCTACTCGAAGAGGAAGCCGTGAAACCTACTTCACCAGCATACGATGCGGCTGACCGGCCACCACGTGGCCGAGATAGAGAGGCGTTTCAGCCTGAAGTTCAGCCTGCACCCTGCCGCCACTCAAACAAAAATACCAAGGCCCGGGGCAACACGCGGGACCTGCGAGATGAATTGGAAAGCAGGGCAAAACATGCAAGATCGATATACGGGTCACGGGGGCGTGCACCAACACGGGACGATGACCGTCACGCCGGATACACTAAAAGTAAATCCGGCCGGGCCAAATACAGCAGACAAGACTCATATGAACTGCGTCGTGATATAGCCCGGCACAGAGGCGCCGCACACCCCCTATGCTTCACTAATGAAGTTATGGATCACGAATTCCCGGAGGGTTTTAAACCTGTAAATATCGAATCGTACGATGGTACAACAGATCCCGTAGTATGGATTGAGGATTTCCTCCTCCATATCCACATGGCTCGCGGTGATGATCTACATGCCATCAAGTACCTCCCACTAAAACTCAAAGGACCAGCTCGGCATTGGCTGAATAGCTTGCCAGCAGACTCCGTCGGCGATTGGGAGGATTTGGAAGATGCATTCCTTGACAACTTCCGAGGCACTTATGTGCGACCACCGGATCTTGGCGACTTGAGCCATATAACTCAGCAGCCGGGAATCGGCCAGGCAATTCGGACGCGGGTTCCTAACTAATAAAACCAAATTGTCGATCGTCCGGATGTTGAGGCCTTAGCGGCATTTAAGCATAACATCCGTGACGAGTGGCTTGCCGGACACCTCGGCCAGAAGAAGCCGAAATCTATGGCAGCCCTCACGACACTCATGACCCGCTTTTGCGCGAGCGAGGATAGCTGGCTGGCTCGCAGCAACAACACATCAAGGAATCCGGGCACTTCAGATACTAAAGATGCTAACGGTAGACCACGTCGTAACAGACACGAGCGCCGCAACAACGGCGATAACGCTGAAGATACGACAGTCAATGCCGGATTCAGAGGCCCTAGATCCGGTCAGCGGAAAAAGCCATTCAAAAGAAATACTCCGGGCCCGTCCAGTTTGGACCGCATACTTGACCGCTCGTGTCAAATTCACGGCACCCCCGATAAGCCAGCCAATCACACCAACAGAGAATGCTGGGTGTTCAAGCAGGCTGGCAAGTTGAATGCCGAAAACAAGGACAAGGGGCTGCATAGCGATGACGAGGAGGAGCCCCGGCCGCCGAACACAGGAGGACAGAAGAGATTCCCACCACAAGTGAAGACGGTGGATATGATATACGCAACCCACATTCCCAAGAGGTAACGGAAGCGTGCGCTAAGGGACGTCTATGCGATGGAGCCTGTTGCCCCAAAGTTCAACCCATGGTCCTCTTGTCTGATCACCTTCGATCGCAGAGACCACCCCACTAGTATCCGTCACGGCGGATCCGCCGCATTGGTCCTAGACCCCATCATTGACGGATTCCACCTCACTAGAGTCCTCATGGACGGCGGCAGCAGCCTGAACC
This sequence comes from Aegilops bicornis, assembly GCA_021605145.1. Taxonomy (NCBI): domain Eukaryota; kingdom Viridiplantae; phylum Streptophyta; class Magnoliopsida; order Poales; family Poaceae; genus Aegilops; species Aegilops bicornis. The sequence goes on along the minus strand of CM038671.1, from coordinate 258,783,314 downwards.
TGCTTTATTAGGATACAGTGCGCAAAATGGGTATAGATCCCTCGAGAATCAAACCCACCAAAACCACCTTTAAGGGTGTCATCCCAGGTGTAGAGGCCCATTGCACAGGCTCAATCACACTGGAAGTGGTCTTCGGATCTCCGGATAACTTCCGAAGCAAGGAGTTAATTTTCGATATCGTCCCGTTCCGCAGTGGCTATCACGCACTGCTCGGGCGAACCGCATTCGCAAAATTCAACGCGGTACCGCATTACGCATACCTCAAGCTCAAGATGCCAGGACCTAGGGGGTCATAACAGTCAATGGAAACACAGAGCGCTCGCTCCGCACGGAGGGCACACTGCGGCCCTCGCAGCAGAAGCACAAAACAGCCTTTTAAGGCAAACCGCTAATTCGGCGATACAACCCCCGGACGTCGTCAAGCGAGTACGGAGTAACCTGCAGTAGGATCGCCTGGCACATTCATAGCTCGCCTAGCAATTCGGTCCCCGTCCTAGTCCTAGTCAAGCGACGAAATCCATACCGCGCGTACATAACTAAGCACTGAAAATACCATGGGCATAGGCGGGGGCACGATCAGGACACGGCCCACAATGCGGCTCAACCGCCCTAGGGGCTGCCTACCTTCATCATTTTTTCTCTTTTAGGACCTTACTCTCTGGAAGCCCTTTCCGGCAGTACGATTGCCGGTCACATAATACAGCAACCAAGGAGGCAGGAAGCTACGTCGTACAATGGAATCTGTCATGGAATTAACACGTCAGATGTCCTTAGTGTGAGGACTTAGTCGCGAGGCCAACGCATCTATGTGGTAGCTTGAGAGGGGTTGAGCGGAATCGAGAGACGCAACACAAGACAAGGGTTTAGACAGCTTCGGGCCCCGGGAAACATCATCCGGTAAAAAACCTACATGTTGTTTGAGGCTAGATCTCATTATCGTCCCGAGGGAGTCGCCGTAAACCGGCTCTCCTCTAGTTGTGTCTAGACCTAGAGATTGTTTCTTGCTTCCCCCTCTTTGGGGAGCCCTGCCCCTCCTTATATAAGTTGAAGGGGCGGGTTACATGTAGAGTCCATCTCAGACTAAGACTTAAACTATTTTGACTTCCCTTCCTGGGCTTCTTAACATCTGTCGGTTTAACATTGTCTGTCGGTTTAACATTGTCTTAGCCATCTGTCTTGACTCTCTGTCTTAACTGTCCGCCGGTTTACCATCTGCCGGTTTACCAAGTCCCAGCCGGTTTACAACTCCAAAGGGTCATACCATGGGTATATCCCCGACATTAGCCCCCAGTTTAATTTGGATTTATCCATGTTAAACTGATCCTGATCATCCTTAAGTCCTTGTCACTTCCTTCTTTTAGAAATCCGGTTTAATAGGCCAGCTTCATAATCAATTTGCTGGCATTGGTTTCTCATAGAAAATACATTGTGTAGAATAACTCCTTTGATTCAGCTCCCAATGCTTAAAAACAATATTGGTCCTTGAAATACTCATCTGATCTTCCGCCGATTTAAGGACGTAGAACTTGCCGATTTATCATTGCTAAGATCACCGGTTTATGAATATTGATAGCACCGGGTCATACTTGTAGTTATCATCCAAATTTTGAAAATATACCTCTTATATGCCTATCTCTTGTAGCCCCAAGTCTTAAGAAGGTAGCATAGCAACAGCTTAAGACTTGCTTCAATATAAATATCACAATCTTGAAGAAATCCAGGTTGTTCATCTCAATCACTAGTTAGAATTGAGTATTCCACATATGTAGCCCCCAAGTGTCGGGTTGTCATGCTTGCAGCAACCTGGGACTTGTAATTGCCTGATGCTCATAAAAACTTCAACCAGTGTAGCCCCCAAGGGTCGGGTCATTATGCAATAATGAGCAGGGACTTTGTAAATATAGTTATGTAAACTTTGAACGGCAATGGTGTAGTCCCCAAGGGCCGGCTCAGTAAGATAATATTGAGCTGGGACTTGATATATACTTCAATGAAAATAACATCATATGATATAACCCCCAACATGGGGCTTGAATCCACGTCCACAAGGTTTAAGAGCCTTGTGCTTTACCAACTGAGCATGTACCCTTCAATATAATGGATAAAAAGCTTTGTACCTTGAATTGTTGTGAGGAGCAATTGGTAGCCCCCAAGGGCCGCTCATTATAATGTGATGAGTCGGATCTTCAATAAGAGGAGCAAAAAATGACTTTGCATTAGCCCCCAAGTGTCATGGTGCATGCTTGCAGCGACATGAGACTTGCATATTTGATATAATCTTAAGTTGAGTAATGTAGCCCCCAAGTACCGGGTCGTAAGCTTGCAGCGACTTGGGACTATTCCTTCAATTATAAAATAAATCATATCCATTGATAATATAATAGCCATTGCGCTAAAGCGACTTTGAAAACCTTAATCATAGTACTGGTTACTGATAACCATAATAAAATCCAGCCATGTTGGCTATTTGAAGATTTGAATTATATAATCCAATGATTTATGAGCGCATGATTCCAATGGCGCAATCCAAATATATACTGGCGACATATAGTCGAAACCATACCGGGCTGATAGTCTCCGGATTATGATTTAATCGTGTTCCGTCAATCAGAATCGATAGTTGAACCGGATTTAATAATGTTGGGTGAAACGCAATGTAGAAAAAATATTTTATCAAAAGAAAAACAGAAGCAAAGGCAAAGATAAAACCATTGCAAATGAGGCTTTGAGTCGATCAAGTGGCATTACCATGGTCGGACAAGACCATGCCCCCAAAAAGGCATAACTATGGTTCAAGTCAGCCAGGTCCCAAATGATGCGTTAGCATTACACCGATCAAGAGGTGCAGCGATGGTTCGGGTTCGACCAAAGCCCCCAAGTGATGCTGTGGCACTAGGCCGATCAAGAGGTGTGACTATGGTTCAGACATGACCAAGTCCCCAAGTGATGTTGTGGCTTTTCGCCTACCAAATGGCGTTGCTATGGTTCGGACACGACCAAAGCCCCCAAGTGATACCGTGGCATTGCGCCGATCAAGAGGTGTGACTATGTTTCAGACATGACCAATCCCCCAAGTGATCAATAATATGATAAGCCAATAAGGCTTGATACCCATGTTTGAACCGCGCATCATGGCAGCGGGTCCTCTTTGGCACCCTTTAACTTTTTGCAAGAGATAAATTCTTCTTGAACCGGACATTAAACCGGATATTGAGAGCTTCAAAGCTTTGTGGGAGACTTCTTTCCCTTGAACCGGATTTTAAACCAGAATCTTCATTTTCAGCCGGAAATTTTCTGACGGCCTTTAAACTCGGACTTGCGAGAAGTTAATTCCTTTTTGAACCGGACATTTTTAAACCGATTTGAACCAGATACTAAGGGCTTCAGCTTTGTGTGGGAGATGGGATTCCCCTTAAACCGGACTATAAATCGGAAACATCATTGTGAGCCAGAATATTTCTGGCGGCCTTTAAATTTTCATCAATATAACAGCAGCCTCCGGGACCGGGTTTCCCTTCAACATCCTGGGGCACTTGAATTTGCTGAAACTGGCAAGACTTGCTGCATCATATCATCATAGCCCCCGAGTCTTAAGATGACTCAAGGAGTTGTCTTGAGATTCTCCGTACTTTACCATAGCAGAAGGTATATATCATCGGTGTTAATAACGCGTTGTAAATCCACAGAAGGTTGAGGTGACTGCGGCGGATTATAGATGATCCCGTATGAGTCGTGTCAGCAACTCGGCCAGTGGTTCCTTCCAACTGGTTATTTGAAGTTGACCAAACTGTAGTGGTAGCAATTTGTACGCATGTCCATTAACCCATCCAGTGCAGACGGCAGCTGAATGATAATTTGCCTCCAATATATTGGAAGAAAAACCGGGCTACCCAAGCTGTGACTTAATCATACCCAATAAAAAGCTCATGCAGCAGGTGTGGCCCGGTATGCTGATGTAGACCAGGCCGCGAGAGACGGACGGAAAATACGACCGCAGCATCAGAGGCGGCACAGACAGATGAGCCGGCCGCGGCGTTGTAAACCGGTTCGGACGGGCGAGTCAAACGCAGGCGCGGTCCCGGCAAGCTGATGTAAACCGGGCCGTAAGGGCGGCGTCTTGCACGCGTCCATTCACCGTGTAATGTGGCACGGACGATCACCGGGCAGGACGTTGCCAGCGCGTGCTCCGTACCCATGGTATAAACCACGTTTATAATGAATAATTGTCCTGCATATAATATTGCAAAGCAGAGTAACTGTTCACAGACAAATTATTACATATGGATGAAATAAATAGGATGGGTATCGCCTGATGTATTCTTCGGATGAACGCAGATGCTGGTGCCATGTAATACTAAATAGTATATGCACATTGAGCTCCGCTGATGTGACGTAGTATAATATCCACGTGACCCTCCTTCGTCTTTTTCTTGTCTCACATGAGGTTTGTACATGGACCATTTTGATTGAAAATACCATGCAAGGTCACTCGTGAGCCGTGATACTCCCATGTTGTGACTGTCAAGTACGTGAAGGGGTAACTTGATCAATGTAACACAACACTTTAAACCGGAAGAAAATAACAGAACGTCATCTGCCTCCCTCCGCTGATACATGTCATCTGGACTCCATGCACTTGCTTTCACTCTCTCCACTTGATTTAGCATAGATGTGTTGAACCCTGGCCGGTTTAGTGTAGCAGAGAGGCACCCACAGTAGCGCCAAGCCGGCCACAGTGGAAGGTGAACTGCGTCAGCGGTGGGCCGAAGCAGCTCGTGATCTCGAGGTTAATCCGGTGCGGTTTATAAGAAGGCCACGGCAGCGGGAAAAGCAGCGACTCGGAGAAGAGTTAACCCGACGAGGGATCTTCAGAGGTGGCTCAGAAAATGGCGGTTTATCCGTGGCGGGCTGCAGCGCTTCAACAGAGCAGGGGGCGGCGACTCGGACAAGAGGCGCGGACGCAGAGGCGCGTGGCGCCGGGTCCGGCTTGAAGCCTCGACGAAGACGGCCTCGAGGCCGGACGGCTTGAGGCGCTGCGGTGTGGGTCAGAGCAGAGGTCCGGCGGTCTTCCTGCTTGGCGACTTGGTGTCTTATTAACGATGGCGACTTGGTGGATCCACAGCCGCCCAGAAGGACTTCGGGTTAAGGTGGAGTGTGGCGACAGAGGGCCGGTTCAAAAGGCGGCGACCTGTCGCCATCTACCGCAGAGGCAAGCGCGAGGGCAACGGCGACTCGGTCGTGGCAGAGGCGGAGCGAGGCCGCGATTATTGGGGGTGGACCGATGAGGCGTCGGAGACAGGCGGCTGGATGCGAGGCCGTCGCCGTGGCCGCGGCCGTGGCGGTGCACCGGCGGAGGCCGTGCCCACGTTCATTTTTCCGGGTTGTAGACGGCTCTGCTGACTCAAATCCGTGTTTTCCTCCCAGTAGTGTTCTTTCCTCTCTCTCTTCGCAGATTATTTTGCGGATTCGCCTCGGGACTTTGTGGACATGGAGCAGTAGTGGAACTCAGCGGATTAGGCTGTAACCTCGGATGTCTTGCACACGGACGAGGCGCGTAGTGGCGCGAGCCGGCTGCTCATGGTCCGTCCGAGGTGAGGCCATGTTGGATAAGTAGTGAGCCGGCGGGGCAGACCCGGCGGGCCGGTTGATGAAGTTGGGCGCGCGGGCGGTCTGGCAAGGCAGAGTGCACAAGGGCGAGGAAACCCGAGGCACGGTTGGTAGCTCAGAGCAGAAACGAGGTAGTGGTCGCGTCCGCCGGGCGGTGCCGGCACCGGCCGTGTGTGAAGGCGACCCGGCGACTTGAAACGGCAGCAGCGACTCAAGGTAGCACATGAAGTAGAGCACGGCGACTCGGAACACAGCAGCAACGGGGCCATGATAGTGAAGATAGCAGGGTCGTGGAGATAGCGGCTCGAGGGGCACGACGCAAAGATACGACGACTTGGAAGTAGCAGAAGCTGATGATGGCGACGGGGGCCGAAACGAGCGGCGGAGATGGCGGCTCGAGCCGGCAGAGGCGACGGGCGGCAGACTGGCGAGGCGACTTGAAGGCGTCGTGGAAGGAACCGGACGCAACCAGGCGTGCCGGTTAGCATCTTGAGGCCGGCGATTTAACAGTGACGGCTCGGAGTGGTATGGTAGCAGCGGAGGCGGGTTCGAGCCGGAGGTGCAACGAAGCCAGCCACAGGTCATGGTTGGTTTTGGATGGATTCCCATCCGCGTCCTCCGGATCGTGGGCCCCTTCTTTTTTTTCAACTTTGACTTTTCTTCCATCCAGATCTTGTAAGCAGATCAAACGTGATTCTTGCCATTGAGAAATAATAGACCAGCATAGTCTTTTTATTTGATATATGTGCTTTGCTCATACGTCCAGACATACTTGCCGATTGATTTGTAGCCTTCGGTTGTCATGCCAGGGAATAGCAGTGGAACAGCATCTAAACCGTTGTTGCGCATGTGCCGCAAGAGAAAAAAATCCAGCCACGCTCGGCGGCGACGGCGAATCAAAAAACAACAGGCAGCTCAAGAGGTGTAGCCTGGCGACTTGTTTGCGGGGACCGAGACGGAGACTAGCAGAGCCAGAGGCGGTGACAGTAACTCGACGACATAGGCCACGAGGCCGACTTAGAGTTGATGCGTCTTCTTCAGAAATCCGTCCGTCTCGGCGCTTCGAGAAACAATTACTGCCGGTCTTGGCGACTTGAAAACAAACAAACTAATCACAAGACAGCGGCTGACAAAAACTGTGACCCTAATCTTTTCTGATCTCAATTTTGTATATGCTGCCGCTGATGACTTCTTTGATCTTGGCTGATGAATCCTTCCACGCCGGTTTGAGCCGGAAAATTGCGAACTTCTTGAACCCTAGAAAATATCCCCTCAAGAACTCATCACCACCGTGCGCCTGCCCCACGGTGGGCGCCAACTGTCGTGGAATTAACACGTCAGATGTCCTTAGTGTGAGGACTTAATCGCGAGGCCAATGCATCTATGTGGTAGCTTGAGAGGGGTTGAGCGGAATCGAGAGACGCAACACAAGACAAGGGTTTAGACAGCTTCGGGCCCCGGGAAACATCATCCGGTAAAAACCCTACATGCTGTTTGAGGCTAGATCTCATTATCATCATGAGGGAGTCGCCATAAACCGGCTCTCCTCTAGTTGTGTCTAGCCCTAGAGATTGTTTCTTGCTTCCCCCTCTTTGGGGAGCCCTGCCCCTCCTTATATAAGTTGAAGGGGCGGGTTACATGTAGAGTCCATCTCGGACTAAGACTTAAACTATTTTGACTTCCCTTCCTGGGCTTCTTAACATCTGCCGGTTTAACATTGTCTGTCGGTTTAACATTGTCTTAGCCATCTGTCTTGACTCTCTGTCTTAACTGTCCGCCGGTTTACCATCCGCCGGTTTACCAAGTCCCAGCCGGTTTACAACTCCAGCCGGGTCATACCGCGGGGTATATCCCCGACAGAATCCCCAGGTGGTCTCTGATAACGAGCGAAATACCTGCTTTAAATACTAGTCCGCAGCTTGCCCTTGGATAGGACATGTCAAATAGTCCTATTTTTTTGCTTATTACACTATTTGTTTCAGTACGCTTCGACGTATTCTTTAAATAACAATGCATAGCATTAGTCTATTATTGCATTATCTATTCTTTTTCTTATATGTTTATTTATGACAATCGACACCCGTACATTCTGGTACGGCCAGTACGCCAGGGGCTTTCATATACCCCATAACACGGCGTGAGAAGTCCTAACACTTTCGACAAAGGCGGCACCCGAACTTATAGAATTATATGCATCAGCTCGAATCATGTCTTGGGTCAATAATTGGGTTTGCCTGCTCCCATGTTTTGGTACCTTACGTTCTGCAATATCGGCTAAGGTAGCACTTGGAGAACTACTGCGATTGTGTCCCGGTTCTTCCGGACGAGCACCTCAGTAGAGAAAGCCAAAACTGACTATCATGATAAGGCGAGAGTTGGTCGCTATTCGAGAGGTCTCAAGTCCTTAAAGACTTTTTCCGCTTCGGGCGAGGAGTCGGCCTTGCCCGACTTAGGCGTATATAGCGCCCCCAAATTCGCCTTCCGAATACTAGGGGCTTCGCCAAAATTTAAAATTGTAGACTTCTATGGCTAAGTGAGAGTGATAAAGCATTATAGTCTGATTGCTCGGTTCACATACCGAGCACCTCCCTGAGGACCCAAAATGGGAAAAAGAGTGCTCAGATTTATCCCGAACACCCCAAAGATTAGTTGCATGGGGGCGTGTTTAACGACGGCCAACTCTCAGATTTGATAAAAGGCCGCACAGAAAGGTAATATTTTAAATTCCAAAAAGTGTTGCATAGCGCAAATGAACTAGTTTTCACATTACAGGATCACATGAGCACGTTCATTCAAAAATTACATCTTTAGCACATTCCTCTGCCACAAGGCGGGCACCCTTTAGGACACCGCCATAATACATTTCGGGGTGGCGATGCTCCTAGCCCTGCGGTGGCCCCTCCTTCACCAGCTTCTCGGCGTCCATCTTCGCCCAGTGCACTTTCGCACGGGCAAAGGCCCTGCGTGCACCTTCAATGCAGCGGACCGCTTGATGACTTTCAAACCTGGGGCAGGCATTCACAAGCCGACTCACCAAACCGAAGTAGCTGTTAGGCAGGGGATCGCCAGGCCACATCCGGACTATAAGGCCCTTCATGGCCTGTTCGGACGCCTTGTGGAGCTCGACCAGTTGCTTCACCGATCGCTCAAGGGCATCGGGTGTTCGCCCCAGATATCGAGACCGTAACAACTTCTCCGTCGAGCTCCCCTCCTCGGCCCGGTAGAACTCCGCGGCATCAGACACACTGCGGGGCAGATCTGCGAACGCTCCCGGAGAGCTCCGAACTCGGGTAAGTAAAAAGAAATTTTGTTTCACGTGCTTGCTTTGCATAATTAATGCCTTACCCGCCGCTATCTTCTTAACTGCCTCAATTTCCTGGAGGGCCTTTTGGGCTTCAGCCTTGGCATGTTTTACGCTTTCGAGGGCCTTCGCAAGCTCGGACTCTCGCGTCTTAGAGTCAAGCTCCAAGGACTCGTGCTTCTTGATGAGAGCCTGGAGCTCTTGCTGCACCTCGCCTACTCGGGCCTCTTGTTTTTCTCGCCCGATGCGCTCCTTGGCCGCTTTGTTTTCAGCCTCGGACATCGCCTTCTTTAGGGTCGCCACTTCGGTCGTGGCCCCTGGCACATTCATGATGATCCTATTATTTTGCAACCAAATCTCTTTTTTTATATAGACAAGGTATTGCTTACCTTTGCTCTCCTCGAGCTGCCTCTTGGCAAGGCCGAGCTCTTCCTCGGACCGGCCAAGGTCCCGCTTCAAGGCAGCGACCTCCGCAGACGCGCGGCGGCAGCGCCAGCAGTGAAGCCTCGTATATTCACATAGACATATTATGATTAGACTCGTGATTATTATTTGATCCTCTATTCGGCTTTTCTTCGCGAACGCCAATGCAGCATCGAGGCTACCGCCTATGCGGTAATATTTTCCTATCCTTCAACTACTTACCTGAAAGCTTGTTAGGAGGCTGGCACAAGCTTCAGTTAGTCCGTTTTTGGCGGACTGAACCTTCTCGATCACCGCACTCATGACAGTGCGGTGCTCTTCATCGATGGAAGCGCCATGAAGCACTTCCAACAAGTTGTCCGGTGCCCCTGGATGGGCAGAGGCCACCGGCACGGGCGGCTTGCCCCTCTTAACAGGGGGTCGCCTGCTGGAGTCCGGAACCACTGGAGGTTCAGCGCGGTGTTCGGCTGGGGGCCGAACTTGGGGCCCATGGGAGTCTTGCCCCCTTTGCGCCCAGGGTCTGGAATGTCGCCTCGAGGCGCCTCCAGGACTACCTCCCCTCGGCTCGGTGCCCTTTGAGACAACACCTCAACATTGTCCGTAGGGCGAGGGGAGGAGGCGGTCGGAAGTGAATCGCTATTCATATCCGACGGGTCCAAAGAACCATCCGACGAAGATACGTCGATATGGGCTCGGGCCGGACTGCATAATCATGTTAGGCGTAAAGAGAAGCAGTGCAATAAAACATACCCTGAATTATTATGGTATCCGGATACTTACAATTTTGCCAGGGGCTTGTCCTCGGTAACCACTGTCGCCCAGAGGCGGCCGTCAGGAGCAGTCCTAAGGAGGGTCCTTCCTTCTGATTCTTCGGCCGCCCCGGTTGGGGCGGCCTTCCTTTTCTTGTCTCCCCCGACGGGCATGGGGGCGTGGGAGAGCTTTCCTCTTCCTCCTCCTCGTTTTCGTGGGAGGAGTGTGCCTCGGAGTTATCGGACAATGAGTCCGATATAACCTGGCGCTGGAGACCTTTTCGGGTCCCTGCGGCCTTCTTCTTGGCCTTCTTCTATGGCACCTCATAAGGCGCCGAAATCAGCATCTTCGTTAGAAGAGCATCTGCTGGATCTTCGGGCAGAGGAGTCGGACAATCGACCTGCTCCGCCATCTCTATCCAGTCATGTTAATGGCATGGAAGCTTAGGTCCCGCACATGATTATACGGGGGAAAATAAATATCCCGTGAGATATAAAAGTTTACCGGATTTTGCGCTGAGTCCGCGGTCTTCGGTAAGGGGAGGAGGTACCTCGTCGCCCTTGAACAGCACCCTCCAGACGTCCTTGTGCGTCGTGTCGTAGAGCTCTTGCAGCGTCTGGTGCTTGGCCGGGTCGAACTCCCATAAATGGAATGCCCGTCTTTGACACGGGAGGATCTGGCGGAAGAGCATGACTTGGACCACGTTGACGAGCTTGATTATCTTGCTCATCATGTTTTTGATACGGGTCTGGAGTCTGATTAGCTCTACCGAGGGACCCCGGGACAGGCCCTTCTCTTTCCAGGAGGTGAGCCGCGTGGGGATTCCGGATCGAAATTTGGGGGCCGCCACCCAGTTGGTGTCGCGCGGCTCGGTGATGTAGAACCACCCCGATTGCCACCCCTTTATGGTCTCCACATAGGAGCCTTCGAGCCATGTAATGTTGGGCATTTTGCCCACCATGGCGCCTCTGCACTCCGCCTGCTGGCCGACCACTGCTACCTCTTGAGCACTGCGTTGGATTTTCCCGAAGAGGAGAGGATGATGCAGCAAAGTAGCGTAAGTATTTCCCTCAGTTTTTGAGAACCAAGGTATCAATCCAGTAGGAGGCCACGCGTGAGTCCCTCGTACCTACACAAAACGATAGCTCAACGCAACCAACGCGATTAGGAGTTGTCAATCCCTTCACGGTCACTTACGAGAGTGAGATCTGATAGAGATGATAGGTAATATTTTTGGTATTTTTGGTATAAAGATGCAAGGTAAAATAAAAGGCAAAGGTAAAAAGTAAAGCAAATATAAAGTGATTGGAGATTGATATGATGAGAATAGACCCGGGGGCCATAGGTTTCACTAGTGGCTTCTCTCAAGAGCATAAGTATTTCTACTGGGTGAACAAATTACTGTTGAGCAATTGATGTAATTGAGCATAGTTATGAGAATATCTAGGCATGATCATGTATATAGGCATCACGTCGAGACAAGTAGACCAACTCCGCCTCGCATCTACTACTATTACTCCACTCATCGACCGCTATCCAAAGATTCGCTAGAGTATTAAGTTAATGAAAACAGAGTAACGCCTTAAGCAAGATGACATGATGTAGAGGGATAAATTCATGCAATATGATATAAACCCCATCTTGTTATCCTCGATGGCAACAATACAATACGTGCCTTGCTGCCCCCATCACACCGGGAAAGGACACCGCAAGATTGAACCCAAAGCTAAGCACTTCTCCCATTGCAAGAAAAACCAATCTAGTAGGCCAAACCAAACTGATAATTCAAGAGACTTGCAAAGATAACCAATCATACATAAAAGAATTCAGAGGAGATTCAAATATTGTTCATAGATAAACTTGATCATAAACCCACAATTCATCGGTCTCAACAAACACACCGCAAAAAGAAGATTACATCAAATAGATCTCCACGATAGAGGGGGAGAACATTGTATTGAGATCCAAAAAGAGAGAAGAAGCCATCTAGCTACTAACTATGGACCCGAAGGTCTGAGGTAAACTACTCACACTTCATCGGAGAGGCTATGGTGATGATGTAGAAGCCCTCCGTGATCGAATCCCTTCCCATGGAGCTCCTAATGTGCCCCAAGATGGGATCTCGTGGATACGTAAAGTTGCGGCGGTGGAATTAGGTTTTTGGCTCCGCCTCTCGATCGCTTGGGGGTACGTAGGTATATATAGGAGGAAGGAGTACGTCGGTGGAGCTTGAGGGGCCCACGAGGCGGGGGCACGCCTAGGGGGCGCCCACCTCGAGACCGCCTCATGGCTTTCTTGACGGAGGGTCCAAGTCTCCTGGATCTTATCTCGATGAGAAAATCACGCCCCGAAGGTTTCATTCCGCTTTGGATTCCGTTGATATTCTGCTTTCTTCAAACACCTAAATAGGCAAAAAAACAGCACTGGCTGGGCCTACGGTTAATAGGTTAGTCCCAAAAGTAATATAAAAGTGGAAAATAAAGCCCAATATAGTCCAAAACAGTAGATAATATAGCATGGAGCAATCAAAATTATAGATACGCTGGAGACGACGTGCATCCCCAAGCTTAATTTCTCGTCGTCCTCGAGTAGGTAAATGATAAAAGAGAATTTTTGATGCGGAGTGCTACTTGGCATAATTTCAATGTAAATCTTCTTAATTGTGGTATGAATATTCAGATCCGAAAGATTCAAGACAAAAGTTCATATTGACATAAAAATAATGATACTTCAAGCATATTAACAAAGCAATTATGTCTTCTCAAAGTAACATGGCCAAAGAAAGTTTATCCCTACAAAATCATATAGTTTAGTCATGCTCCATTTTCGTCACACAAGAATGCTCTCATCATGCACAACCCCGATGACAAGCCAAGCAATTGTTTCATACTTTAATAATCTCAAACTCATAAACCTTCACGCAATACATGAGTGTGAGCCATGGATATAGCACTATGGATGGAATAGAATGTGATGATGGGGGTTATGTGGAGAAGACAAAAAAGGAGATCTCACATCAACGAGGCTAATCAATGGGCTATGGAGATGCCCATCGATTGATGTTAATGCAAGGAGTAGGGATTGCCATGCAACGGATGCACTAGAGCTATAAATGTATGAAAGCTCAACAAAATAAACTAAGTGGGTGTGCATCCAACTTGCTTGCTGACGAAGACCTAGGGCACTTGAGGAGGCCCATCGTTGGAATATACAAGCCAAGTTCTATAATGAAAGATTCCCACTAGTATATGAAAATGACAAAACAAGAGACTCTCTATCATGATGATTATGGTGCTACTTTGAAGCACAAGTGTGGAAAAAAAGGATAGTAGCATTGCCCCCTTTTTTTTGGGCCTTCTTTTTTCTTTGGCCTTTCTTCTCTCTTTTTTTGGGGACAATGCTCTATTGAATGATGATCATCACACTTATATTTATTTACAACTCAATGATTACAACTCGATACTAGAACAAAGTATGACTCTATATGAATGCCTCCAGCGGTGTACCGGGATATGCAATGAACCAAGAGTGACATGTATGAAAGAATTATGAATGGTGGCTTTGCCACAAATACTATGTCAACTACATGATCATGCTAAGCAATATGACAATGATGAATGTGTCATGATGAACGGTATGGTGGAAAGTTGCATGGCAATATATCTGGAATGGTTATGGAAATGCCATAATAGGTAGGTATGGTGGCTGTTTTGAGGAAGATATAAGAAGGTTTATGTGTGAAAGAGCATATCATATCACGGGGTTTGGATGCACCGGCGAAGTTTGCACCAACTCTCGATATGAGAAAGGGCAATGCACGGTACCGAAGAGGCTAGCAATGATGGAAGGGTGAGAGTGCGTATAATCCATGGACTCAACATTAGTCATATCGAACTCATATACTTATTGCAAAAATCTACAATTCATCAAAAACCAAAGCATTACGCGCATGCTCCTAGGGGGATAGATTGGTAGGAAAAGACCATCGCTCGTCCCTGACCGCCACTCATAAGGAGGACAATCAAATAACACCTCATGTTTCAAATTTGTTACATAATGTTTACCATACGTGCATGCTATGGGACTTGCCAACTTCAACACAAGCACTTCTTAAATTCACAATTACTCTACTAGCATGACTTTGATATTATCACCTCCATATCTCAAAACAATTATCAGGCGTCAAACTTTTCTTAGCATTCAACGCACTCAAAAGAAAGTTTTACAAATCTTGAATACCAAGCATATTATTATTATTAAGCAAATTACCATGATATTAGGACTCTCAAAATAATCTAAGTGAATCATGAGAGATCAATAGTTTCTTTAAAATAAATCCACCACCGTGCTCTAAAAGATATAAGTGAAGCACTAGAGCAAAACTATAAAGCTCAAAAGATATAAGTGAAGCACATAGAGTATTCTATCAAATTTCAATTCATGTATGGCTCTCTCAAAAGGTGTGTACAGCAAGGATGATTGTGGTAAACTAAAAAGCAAATACTCAAATCATACAAGACGATCCAAGCAAAACACATATCATGTGGTGAATAAAAATATAGCTCCAAGTAAAGTTACCGATGGAAGTAGATTTAAAGAGGGGATGCCTTCCGGCATCCCCAAGCTTTGACTTTTGGTGTCCTTGGATTATCTTGGGGGTTCCATGGGCATCCCCACGCTTAGGCTCTTTCCACTCCTTGTTCCATAATCCATCAAAAGAATTTACCCAAAACTTGAAAACTTCACAACACAAAACTCAACAGAAATCTCGTGAGCTCCGTTAGCGAAAGAAAACAAAAGACCACTTCAAGGTACTGTAATGAACTCATTGTTTATTTATATTGGTGTTAAACCTACTGTATACAACTTCTCTATGGATTATAAACTATTTTACTAGCCATAGATTCATCAAAATAAGCAAACAACACACGAAAAACAGAATCTGTCAAAAACAGAACAGTCTGTAGTAATATGTAACTAACGCAAACTTCTGGAACTCCAAAAATTCAGCCAAAATAGGAATACCTAGACAATTTGTTTATTGATCAGCATAAATTGTAATCACTATTTTATAACATTCTGGTGAATTTTAATAATTGTTTTCGTGAACCGAAAGTTTCTGGAAATTATAGCAAGATTAAATAACTATCATCCAAGAAGATCCTATAGGTTTAACTTGGCACAAACACTAATTAAAAGATAAAACCACATCTAAACAGAAGGTAGATGGATTATTTATTCCTAAACAGAAACAAAAACAAAAAACTAAAATAAAATTGGGTTGCCTCCCAACAAGCGCTATCGTTTAACGCCCCTAGCTAGGCATTGAAATTTCGATGATGCTCACATGAAAGACAAGAATTGAAGCGCAAGGAGAACATCATGAAACACATGACAAACACATCTAAGTCTAACATACTTCCTATGCATAGGCATCTTATAGGCAAACAAATTATCATAGCAACCAAAAACTAGCATATGCAAGGAAGTGGAAAGAAACAATAGCAATCTCAACATAATGAGAGGTAATTTATTATCATGAAAATTTCTACAACCATATTTTCCTCTCTCATAATAATTACATGTGGGATCATAAGCAAATTCAACAAAATAGCTATCACATAAAATATTTTCAACACGATCCACATGCACGCAAAGTTGACACTCTTCCGAAATAGTGGGATTAACATTAACTAAAGTCATGACCTCTCCAAACCCACTTTTATCAAAAATTTCATAAGATTGAATATTCTCCAAATATATGGGATATAAAGTTGACACTCTTCCAAACTCACTTTCAATATTATTGCAAACAATATTATCAATCTCATATTCATCATGGGGCTTAAATAAATTTTCAAGATCATAAGAAGAATCACTCCAATCATGATCATTGCAACAAGTAATAGACATAGCAAAACTAGCATCCCCAAGCTTAGGGTTTTGCATATTATTAGCACAATTGACATCAAGAAAATTTATAGTAAAATCATTGCAATCATGCTTTTTATCGAAGGAACTATCAAGTATGGGTGCAATAGCAACGATCTCATGTTTAACATACGGAACTATAGCAAATTCATCTTCATAAATATTGGCATCATGGCCACAAGGATAGAAAGCATCATGTTCATCAAGGAATA
This sequence comes from Aegilops bicornis, assembly GCA_021605145.1. Lineage (NCBI taxonomy): Eukaryota > Viridiplantae > Streptophyta > Magnoliopsida > Poales > Poaceae > Aegilops > Aegilops bicornis. Next base: position 258,767,090 of record CM038671.1, on the reverse strand, counting down.
TTTCAATCAAATCATCGGAATCATCATTATCTATAGATTCATGCATATCATTATTTTCTTCCAAAGCAACGGTCATTCTTTCAATAAATTCTTGGACATAGACATTATGAGCAAAGTTTTCATTGCAATATTTAAGTATGTCGGAATTTTCAGATTTGTTGAGAGTAAAATCATACTTTTCAATCAAGGAAGCAACTTCATGAGCACCCTTAAAAACGACAAATTCTTCAATTTGTTCGATATCATAGTAACTATAAACACCCTTTGCATAAGAAGATAAAATTTCATTATCATTGAACTCACATAGGTAGGGAAGGTGTTTTTTAGGATTCTTAGAGCAACAAGTAAAATCACACATTTCACAAAGATTCCAAGCATAGCATAGCAAACTATTTACATGATACCATAAGAGCTTCCCTTTTTAAGACAAACGATGATGCACAAAATGAGCATGCTCATCTAAAGATTTCCCATCAACTAGGCTAGTTGGGGTTTCAAAGACGAAAGATAAGGATCAAGATGATCCAAGTAGAACACTTTAAGTGGATCCATATCAATAGATTTTCAGCAAGAGAAGATGCAAGCATATAGAAGGCACAAGGAAACACAAACAAAGATACATACGGGAAGAAGGCGAACGAAAAAGAGAGGGCGAATAAAACGGCAAGGGTGAAGTGGGGGAGAGGAAAATGAGAGGCAAATGGCAAATAATGTAAAGGGAGATAGGGATTGTGATGGGTACTTGGTATGTTGACTTTATGAGACTCCCGACAACGGCGCCGTAAATTCTTCTTGTCAGCCTCTTGAGCACTGTGTTGGATTTCCCCGAAGAGGAGAGGATGGTGCAGCAAACTAGCGTAAGTATTTCCCTCAGTTTTTGAGAACCAAGGTATCAATCCAGTAGGAGGCCACGCGCGAGTCCCTCGCACCTATACAAAACGATAGCTCAACGCAATCAACGCGATTAGGGGTTGTCAATCCCTTCACGGTCACTTACGAGAGTGAGATCTGATAGAGATGATAGATAATATTTTTGGTATTTTTGGTATAAAGATGCAAGGTAAAATAAAAGGCAAAGGTAAAAGCAAAGCAAATATAAAGTGATTGGAGATTGATATGATGAGAATAGACCCGGGGGCCATAGGTTTCACTAGTGGCTTCTCTCAAGAGCATAAGTATTTCTACTTGGTGAACAAATTATTGTTAAGCAATTGACATAATTGAGCATAGTTATGAGAGTATCTAGGTATGATCATGTATATAGGCATCACGTCCGAGACAAGTAGACCAACTCCCCGCCTGCATCTACTACTGTTACTCCACTCATCGACCGCTATCCAGCATGCATCTAAAGTATTAAGTTAATGAAAACAGAGTAACGCCTTAAGCAAGATGACATGATGTAGAGGGATAAATTCATGCAATATGATATAAACCCCATCTTGTTATCCTCGATGGCAACAATACAATACGTGCCTTGCTGCCCCTCATCACACCGGGAAAGGACACCGCAAGATTGAACCCAAAGCTAAGCACTTCTCCCATTGCAAGAAAAACCAATCTAGTAGGCCAAACCAAACTGATAATTCAAGAGACTTGCAAAGATAACCAATCATACATAAAAGAATTCAGAGGAGATTCAAATATTGTTCATAGATAAACTTGATCATAAACCCACAATTCATCGGTCTCAACAAACACACCGCAAAAAGAAGATTACATCGAATAGATATCCACGAGAGAGGGGAGAACATTGTATTGAGATCCAAAAAAGAGAGAAGAAGCCATCTAGCTACTAACTATGGACCCGAAGGTCTGAGGTAAACTACTCACACTTCATCGGACAAAGCTATGGTGATGATGTAGAAGCCCTCCGTGATCGATTCCCTTCCGGTGGAGCTCAGAACAGGCCCCAAGATGGGATCTCGTGGATACGTAAAGTTGCGGCGGTGGAATTAGGTTTTGGCTCCGTCTCCGATCGCTTGGGGGCAATGTGAGGTATATATAGGAGGAGGAAGAGTACGTCGGTGGAGCTTGAGGGGCCCACGAGGCAGGCGCGCCCTCCACCCTCGTGACCGCCTCGTGGCTTTCTTGACGGAGGGTCCAAGTCTCCTGGATCTTATCTCGATGAGAAAATCACGTTCCCGAAGGTTTCATTCCGCTTGGACTCCGTTTGATATTCTGCTTCTTCAAACAATCGAAATAGGTAAAAAATAGCAATTGGGTTGGGCCTCCGGTTAATAGGTTAGTCCCAAAAGTAATATAAAAGTGGAAAATAAAGCCCAATATAGTCCAAAACAGTAGATAATATAGCATGGAGCAATCAAAAATTATAGATACGTTGGAGACGTATAATCCACCACCTTCGGTTTGACATTGAAGGTTTTCAGCCACAGGCCGAAGTGGGGCCTGATGTGGAGGAAAGCCTTGCACACGACGATAAACACCGAGACGTTGAGGATGAAATTGGGGGCCAGATCATGAAAGTCCAACCCGTAGTAGAACATGAGCCCGCGGACAAATAGGTGGAGTGGAAATCCCAGTCCGCGGACGAAGTGGGTAAGGAAAACTACCCTCTCATGGGGCTCCGGCGTAGGGATGATCTGCCCCGCATCGGAAGCCGGTGTGCGATATCCGCGGCTAGATATCCGGCTCCCCGTAGCTTTGAGATGTTCTCCTCCATAACGAAGGAGACCATCCACTTGCCTCCCGCTCCGGACATGCTTGGAGTGGTTTGAGGGGAAAAACGTGAACTTAGGCGCTGGAGCTCAAGTGCACAAGAATGGATGAGCAAGGAGGAAGAAGGCGTGGGTGAAAAGAGTAAATCCCTGTCCCTTTATAAGGGCGGGAGAGGCGATGCGCCTCCCCACTTACCTAGTAAAACTCGCTCATTCCCCAAGCGCCGTAATTGATGGCGCGGTTGGGTTACCCACATCCGTATTGATGAGAATCCCGTGATAAGGGGACACGATCTCTGCTTTGACAAGACGTGCCAAGGAGACCGCCTCGCGATATGCGCCGTGGCTGGTTGGGAAAAATGGTTCGAATAAAGACCGGGCTGTGGTGTGGTGACATGCCGCAAAATGCGTCAGCATATTAGATTTGTGGAAATATTATTCTCTCTACGGAGGTACGTGGAATTTGTTTTGCAGAGCCGGACACTATCCTTGTGTTCAAAATCTTCTATGGAGTATTCGGAGGAGGAACCCGCCTTGCAATGCCGAAGACAATCTGCTACCGGACTCATCGTCATTGAAGCCTGGTTCAGGCGCTACTGAGGGAGTCCTGGATTAGGGGGTCTCCGGACAGCCGGACTATATCCTTTGGCCGGACTGTTGGACTATGAAGATACAAGATTGAAGACTTCGTCCCGTGTCCGGATGGGACTCTCCTTGACGTGGAAGGCAAGCTTGGCAATACGGATATGTAGATCTCCTCCCTTGTAACGGACTATGTGTAACCCTAGCCCCCCCTCCGGTGTCTATATAAACCGGAGGGTTTAGTCCGTAGGACAACAACAATCATACCATAGGCTAGCTTCTAGGGTTTAGCCTCTACGATCTCGTGGTAGATCAACTCTTGTAATACTCATATCATCAAGATCAATCAAACAAGAAGTAGGGTATTACCTCCATCGAGAGGGCCCGAACCTGTAAACATTGTGTCCCCGCCTCCTGCTACCATCCGCCTTAGACGCACAGTTCGGGACCCCTACCCGAGATCCGCCGGTTTTGACACCGACAATGGGTATGATGACTACTTGATAGTTTAGTGCACCATGCTTTACGGCTTAGAACCGGACTTCAAAAATGTTTTGAACGCCACGTAGCATGTAAGATGTTCTAAGAGTTGAAATTGGTATTTCATACTCATGCCCGTGTCGAGAGGTATGAGACCTCTGGCGATTTCTTTTCCTACAAGATGGAGGAGAATTGCTCAGCTAGTGAGCATGTGCTCAGAATGTCTGAGCACTACAATAACTTGAATCAAGTGGGAGTTAATCTTCTAGATAAGATAGTGATTGACAAAGTTCTCTAGTCACTATCACCAAGTTACTAGAACTTCGTGATGAACTATAATATGCAAGGGATAACGGAAACGATTCCTAAGCTCTTCGTAATGCTGAAATCTATGAAGGTAGATATCAAGAAAAGCATCAAGTGTTGATAGTTGACAAGACCACTAGTTTCAAGAAAAGGGCAAAGGGAAGAAGGGGAACTTCAAAGAAGAACGGCAAGCAAGTTGCTGCTCAAGTGAAGAAACCCAAGTCTGGACCTAAGCCTGAGACTGAGTGCTTCTACTGCAAAGGGAGTGGTCACTGTAAGCGGAATTGCCCCAAGTATTTGGCGGATAAGAAGGATGGAAAAGTGAACAAAGGTATATTTGATATACATGTTATTGATGTGTACTTACCTAGTGTTTATAGCAACGCCTCAGTATTTGATACTAGTTCAGTTGCTAAGATTAGTAACTCGAAACGGGAGTTGCGTATCAAAATGTAAACTAGTTAAGGGTGAAGTGATGATGTGTGTTGGAAGTGGTTCCAAGATTGATATGATCATCATCGCACACTCCATATACTTTCGGGATTAGTGTTGAACCTAAATAAGTGTTATTTAGTGTTTGCGTTGAAGCATGAATATGATTTGATCATGTTTATTGAAATACGGTTATTCATTTAAGTTAGAGAACAATTGTTGTTCTGTTTACATGAATAAAACCTTCTATGGTCATACACACCAACGAAAATGGTTTGTTGGATATCGATCGTAGTAATACACATATTCATAATATTGAAGCCAAAAGATGCAAAGTTAATAATGATAGTGCAAATTATTTGTGGCACTGCCGTTTAGGTCATATTGGTGTAAAGCGCGTGAAGAAACTCCATGCTGATGGGATTTTGGAATCACTTGATTATGAATCACTTGATGCTTAAGTAACCATGCCTTATGTGCAAGATGACTAAAACTCCGTTCTCCGGAACAATGGAGCAAGCAACTGACTTATTGGAAATCATACATACTGATGTATGTGGTCCAATGAATATTGAGGCTCGCGGCGGGTATCGTTATTTTCTGACCCTCACAGATGATTTGAGCAGATATGGGTATATCTACTTGATGAAATATAAGTCTGAAACATTTGAAAAGTTCATATAATTTCAGAATGAAGTGGAAAATCATCGTAACAAGAAAATAAAGTTTCTACAATCTGATCGTGGAGGAGAATATTTGAGTTACGAGTTTGGTCTTCATTTGAAACAATGCGGAATATTTTTCGCAACTCACGCCACCTAGAACACCACAGCATAATGGTGTGTCCGAACGTCATAATCGTACTTCATTGGATATAGTGCAATCTATGATGTTTCTTACCACTATCATTTTGGGGTTATGCATTAGAGACAACTGCATTCACGTTAAATAGGGCACCATCTAAATCCGTTGAGACGACACTATATGAACTGTGGTTTGGCAAGAAACCAAAGTTGTCATTTCTTAAAGTTTGGGGTTGTGATACTTATGTGAAAAAGTTTCATCCTGATAAGCTCAAACCCAAATCGGAAAAATGTGTCTTCGTAGAATACCCAAAGGAGACTGTTGGGTACACCTTCTATCACAGATCCGAAGGCAAGACATTCGTTGCTAAGAATGGATCCTTTCTAGAGAAGGAGTTTCTCTAGAAAGAAGTGAGTGGGAGGAAAGTAGAACTTGATGAGGTAACTGTACCTGCTCCCTTATTGGAAAGTAGTTCATCACAGAAACCGGTTCATGTGACACCTACACCAATTAGTGAGGAAGTTAATGATGATGATCATGAAACTTCAAATCAAGTTGTTACTGAACCTCGTAGGTCAACCAGAGTAAGATCCGCACTAGATTGGTACGGTAATCCTATTCTGGAGGTTATGTTACTAGACCATGACGAACCTACGAACTATGAAGAAGCGATGGTGAGCCCAGATTCCGCATGACTTGAGGCCATGAAATCTGAGATGGGATCCATGTATGAGAACAAAGTATGGACTTTGATTGACTTGCCCAATGATCGGCAAGCCATAGAGATTAAATGGATTTTCAAGAGGAAGATGGACGCTGATAGTAGTGTTACTATCTACAAAGCTAGAATTGCCGCAAAAGGTTTTCAACAAGTTCAAGGTGTTGACTACGATGAGAGTTTCTCACTCGTATCTATGCTTAAGTCTGTCCGAATCATGTTAGCAATTGCCGCATTTTATGAAATCTGGCAAATGGATAAAGAAAACTGCATTCCTTAATGGATTTATTAAAGAAGAGTTGTATATGATGCAACCAGAAGGTTTTGTCAATCCTAAAAGGTGCTACCAAAATATGCAAGCTCCAGCGATCCATCTATGGACTGGTGCAAGCATCTCGGAGTTGGAATATACGCTTTGATAAGTTGATCAAAGCATACAGTTTTATATAGACTTGCGGTGAAGCCTGTATTTACAAGAAAGTGAGTGGGAGCACTACAACATTTCTGATAATTATATGTGAATGACATATTTTTTATCAGAAATAATGTAGAATTATTCTGCAAAGCATAAAGGAGTATTTGAAAGGAGTTTTTCAAATAAAGACCTCGGTGAAGCTGCTTACATATTGAGCATCAAGATCTATAGAGATAGATCAAGACGCTTGATAAGTTTTTTCAATGATTACATACCTTGACAAGATTTTGAAGTAGTTCAAAATGGAACATTCAAAGAAAGAGTTCTTGCCTGTGTTATAAGGTGTGAAATTGAGTAAGACTCAAAGCCCGACCACGGCAGAAGATGGAAAGAGAATGAAAGTCATTCCCTATGCCCCAGTCATAGGTTCTATAAAGTATGCCAAGCTGTGTACTAGATCTATTGTATACCCTACACTGTGTTTTGCAAGGGAGTACAATAGTGATCTAGGAGTAGATCACTGGACAGCGGTCAAAATTATCCTTAGTGGAATAAGGATATGTTTCTCGATTATGGAGGTGACAAAAGGTTCGTCGTAAAGGGTACGTCGATGCAAGTTTTGACACTGATCCAGATGACTCTAAAGTCTCAATCTAGATACATATTGAAAGTGGGAGCAATTAGCTAGAGTAGCTTCGTGCAGAGTATTGTAGACATAGAATATTTGCAAAATACATACGGCTCTGAATGTGGCGTAATCTGCTGACTAAACTTCTCTCACAAGCAAAACATGATCACACCTTAGTACTCTTTGGGTGTTAATCATATAGCGATGTGAACTAGATTATTGACTCTAGTAAACCCTTTGGGTGTTGGTCACATGACGATGTGAACTATGTGTGTTAATCACATGGTGATGTGAACTATTGATGTTAAATCACATGGCGATGTGATCTAGATTATTGACTCTAGTGCAAGTGAGAGACTGAAGGAAATGTGCCCTAGAGGCAATAATAAAGTTATTATTTATTTCCTTATTTAATGATAAATGTTTATTATTCATGTTAGAATTGTATTAACCGGAAACATAATACTTGTGTGAATACATAGACAAACAGAGTGTCACTAGTATGCCTCTACTTGACTAGCTCGCTGATCAAAGATGGTTACGTTTCCTAGCCATAGACATGAGTTGTCATTGTTGGGGAACTTTGCAGAAAATAAAATTTTTCCTACGGTTTCACCAAGATCCATCTATGAGTTCTACTATGCAACGAGTCAAGAGAGAGAGTTTGCATCTACATACCACTTGTAGATCGAGTACGGAAGCGTTCGAGGGAGTGGTGATGATGAAGATGTTCCCAACGTGATTCCGATCACCGATGACCAAGTGCTGAACGGACAGCACCTCCGCGTTCAACACACGTACGGGACGATGGCGTCTCCTCCGTCTTGATCCAGCAAGGATGAAGGAGAGGTTGAGGAAGACAACTCCAATGGCAGCACGACGGCGTGGTGCATTTGGTACGGCAGTTCTCCGGCAGGGCTTCGCCAAGCTCGCGTGGAGAAGGAGAGGTGTTGGGGAGGGGAGGGGCTGCGCCTTCAATGGTCTCTGCAGCCCTCCCCCCACCCCTCTATGTATGGGAGGACGGGAGAGGGGCGGCCCCTCTAGATGGCATCTAGAGGGGGGGTAGCGCCAAGGGAGGAGGAAAGGGGTGGCTTGCCCCCCAAGCCAAGGCGCCCCTTTGCCCCTTTAGGGTTTCCTCCCCAAGCCCTAGCCGATGGGCCTAGGTGGGGAGGTGCGCCCAGCCCACCAGGCTGGCTCCTCTCCCACTTAGCCCATGTGGCCCCCGAGGGGTGGCCCTCCCGGTGGACCTCCTGAACTCTCCCGGTGGCCCCAGACATTACCGGTATACCCCAAACTTTCCTGAGTCCGCTTAACCACTTTCCATATATAAATCTTTACCTCCGACCATTCCGAAACTCCTCGTGACGTCCGGGATCTCATCCGGACTCAACAACATTCGGTAATCACATACTTGTCTTCCTATTAACCCTAGCGTCACCGAACCTTAAGTGTGTAGACCCTACGGGTTCGGGAGACATGCAGACATGACCGAGACGCTTGTTGGGGAACGTTGCAGAAAATTAAAATTTTCCTACGGTTTCACCAAGATCTATCTATGAGTTCATCTAAGCAACGAGTTAAGAGAGAGAGTTTGCATCTACATACCACTTGTAGATCGAGTACGGAAGCGTTCGAGGGAGTGGTGATGATGAAGACGTTCCCAACGTGATTCCGATCACCGATGACCAAGTGCTGAATGGACAGCACCTCCGCGTTCAACACACGTACGGAACAATGGCGTCTCCTCCGTCTTGATCCAGCAAGGATGAAGGAGAGGTTGAGGAAGACAACTCCAATGGCAGCACGACGGCGTGGTGCAGTTGGTACGGCAGTTCTCCCAAGCAGGCTTCGCCAAGCACGCGTGCAAAGAGAGGTGTTGGGAGGGAGGGCTGCGCCTTCAATGGTGTGTGCAGCCCTCCCCACCCCTCTATTTATAGGAGGAAGGGAGAGGGCGGCCCCCTCTAGATGGCATCTAGAGGGGCGGCGGCCAAGGGAGGAGGAAAGGGGTGGCTTGCCCCCCAAGCCAAGGGGGCGCCCCTTTGCCCCTTTAGGGTTTCCTCCCCAAGCTCCTAGCCAAGATGGGCCTAGGTGGGAGGCGCCCAGCCCACCAGGGGCTGGCTCCCTCTCCCACTTAGCCCATGTGGCCCCCGAGGGGTGGCCTCCCGGTGGACCTCCGGAACTCTCCGGTGGCCCCGGTACATTACCCAGTATGCCCCGAAACTTTCCGAGTCCGCTTAACCACTTTCCATATATAAATCTTTACCTCCGGACCATTCCGAACTCCTCGTGACGTCCGGGATCTCATCCGGACTCGAACAACATTCGGTAATCACATACTTGTCTTCCTATTAACCCTAGCGCCACCGAACCTTAAGTGTGTAGACTCTACGGGTTCGGGAGACATGCGTATATGACCGAGACGCCTCTCCGGTCAATAACCAACAGCGGGATCTGGATACCCATGTTGGTTCCCACACGCTCCTCGATGTTGTCATCGGATGAACCACGATGTCGAGGGTTCAAGCAACCCCCGTATGCTATTCCCTTCGTCAGACGGTATGTTACTTGCCCGAGACTCGATCGTCGTATCCCAATACCTCGCTTAGTCTCAAGTACCGGCAAGTCACTTTACTCGCATCAGTAATGCATGATCCCGTGACTGCACACTTGATCACTTTGAGCTCAATATGATGATGCACTACCGAGTGGGCCCAGTGATACCTCTCCGTCATACGGAGTGACAAATCTGTCTCGATCCGTGTCAACCCAATGACACTTTCGGAGATACCTGTAATGCACCTTTATAGTCACCCGATTACGCTGTGACGCTTGGTACACCCAAGGCATTCCTACGGTATCCGGGAGTTACACGATCTCACGGTCTAAGGAAGAGATACTTGACATTGGAAAAGCTCTAGCAAAACGAACTACACGATCTTTGTGCTATGCTTAGGATTGGTCTTGTCCATCACGTCATTCTCCTAATGACGTGATCCCGCTGTCAATGACATCCGATGTCCATAGTCGTGAAACCATGACTATCTGTCGACCAACAAGCTAGTCAACTAGAGGCTCACTAGGGACGTATTGTGGTCTATGTATTCACATGTGTATTACGATTTCCGGATAATACAGTTATAGCATGAATTAAGACAATTATCATGAACAAGGAAAAATAATAATAATGCTTTTATTATTGCCTCTAGGGCATATTTCCAACAGTCTCCCACTTGCACTAGAGTCAATAATCTAGTTTACATTGTGATGAATCGAACACCCATAGAGTTCTCGTGTTGATCATGTTTTGCCCGTGGAAGAGGTTTAGTCAACGGATCTCATGCGACATTCTGATCCGTATGCACTTTACAAATTTCTATGTCTCCATCCCTAACATTTTCACGGATGGAGTTGAAGCGACGCTTGATGTGCTCGGTCTTCTTGTGAAACCTGGGCTCCTTGGCTAGTGCAATAGCTCCAGTGTTGTCACAGAAGAGTTTGATCGGCCCCGACGCATCGGGTATGACTCCTAGGTCGGTGATGAACTCCTTCACCCAAATTGCTTCATGTGCTGCCTCCGAGGCTGCCATGTACTCCGCTTCACATGTAGATCCCGCCACGACGCTTCTGCTTGGTACCGCACTACCATCGCTTCCACCATTCAACATATACACGTATCCGGTTTGTGACTTAGAGTCATCCAGATCTGTGTCGAAGCTTAGCGCCGACGTAACCCTTTACGACGAGCTCTTCATCACCTCCATAAACGAGAAACATGTCCTTTGTCCTTTTCGTACTTCAGGATATTCTTGACCATTGTTCAAAGGTTCCTTGCCGGATTACTTTGGTACCTTCCTACCAAACTTACGGCAAGGTTTACATCAGGTCCGGTACACAAAGATGGCATACATAATAGATCCTATGGCTGAGGCATAGGGGATGACGCTCATCTCTTCTTTATCTTTTGTCGTGGTCGGGCATTGAGCTGAGCTCAATCTCACACCTTGCAATACAGGCAAGAACCCCTTCTTGGACTGATCCATTTTGAACTTCTTCAAAATCTTATCAAGGTATGTGCTTTGTGAAAGACCTATGAGGCGTCTCGATCTATCTCTATAGATCTTGATGCCTAATATATAAGCAGCTTCTCCAAGGTCCTTCATTGAAAAACACTTATTCAAGTAGGCCTTAATGTTGTCCAAGAATTCTATATCATTTCCCATCAAAAGTATGTCATCTACATATAATATGAGAAATGCTACAGAGCTCCCACTCACTTTCTTGTAAACGCAGGCTTCTCCATAAGTCTCAAGATAAACCCAAACGCTTTGATCATCTCATCAAAGCGAATGTTCCAACTCCGAGATGCTTGCACCAGCCCATAAATGGATCGCTGGAGCTTGCATACTTTGTTAGCATTCTTAGGATCGACAAAACCTTCCGGCTGCATCATATACAGCTCTTCCTTAAGATATCCGTTAAGGAACGCTGTTTTGACGTCCATCTGCCATATCTCATAATCATAGTATGCGCAATTGCTAACATGATTCGGACGGACTTAAGCTTCGCCACGGAGAGAAAGTCTCATCGTAGTCAATCCCTTGAACTTGCCGATAACCCTTAGCGACAAGTCGAGCTTTATAGATGGTGATATTACCATCCGCCATTGCCTTCTTCTTAAAGATCCATTTGTTTTCTATCGCCACGATCATCGGGCAAGTCACCAAAGTCCACACTTTGTTTTCATACATGGATTCTATCTCGGACTTCATGGCTTCTAGCCATTTGTTGGAATCTGGGCCCGCCATCGCTTCTTCATAGTTCAAGGTTCATTGTTGTCTAACAACATGATTTCCAAGACAGGGTTGCCGTACCACTGGTGCGGGAACGTGTCCTAGTGGACCCTCTGGGTTCAAGAGCAACTTGATCCAAGTACCTTGATCATCATCATGAATTTCCTCTTCAGCTTGGTGTAGGCATCACAGAACACTTTCCCGAGTAGCACTACTATCCCTGTTCAAGAGGTAGTACTTCATCGAAGTTCTACTTTCCTCCCACTTACTTCTTTCGAGAGAAACTCTTTTCCGTAAAGGATCCGTTCTTGGCAACAAAGATCTTGCCCTCGGATCTTAAGTAGAAGGTATACCCTATGGTTTCCTTAGGGTATCCTATGAAGACGCATTTTTCCGACTTGGGTTCGAGCTTTTCAAGTTGAAGTTTCTTGACATAAGCATCACATCCCCAAACTTTTAGAAACGACAGCTTAGGTTTCTTCCCAAACCATAATTCATACGGTGTCGTCTCAACGGACTTAGACGGTGCCCTATTTAAAGTGAATGTAGCTGTCTCTAGAGCGTATCCCCAAAATGATAGCGGTAAATCGGTAAGAGACATCATAGACCGCACCATATCCAATAGAGTGCGACATTTGACGTTCGGACACACCATTACTACCGAGGTGTTCCAGCGGCGTTAGTTGTGAAACGATTCCACATTTTCTTAAGTGTGTACCAAATTCGTGACTTAAATATTCTCCTCCACGATCCGATCGTAAGAATTTTATCTTTCGGTCACGTTGATTCTCTACTTCATTCTGAAATTCCTTGAACTTTTCAAAGGTCTCGGACTTGTGTTTCATCAAGTAGACATACCCATATCTACTCAAGTCATCTCGTGAGAGTGAGAACATAACGATACCCTCCATGAGCCTCAACGCTCATTGGACCGCATACATCGGTATGTATGATTTCCAACAAGTTGGTTGCTCGCTCCATTGTTCCGAGAACGGAGTCTTGGTCATCTTGCCCATGAGGCATGGTTCGCATGTGTCAAATGATTCATAATCTAAAGACTCCAAAAGTCCATCAAGATGGAGCTTTTTCATGCGCTTGACACCAATGTGACCAAGGCGGCAAGTGCCACAAGTATGTGGGACTATCGTTATCAACTTCACATCTTTTGGTATTCACACTATAAACATGTGTAATACTACGCCGAGATTCATTAGGAATAAACCATTGACCATCGGAGCATGACCATAATACATATCTCTCATATAAATAGAACAACCATTATTCTCGGATTTAAATGAGTAGCCATCTCGCATTAAACAAGATCCGGATACAATATTCATGCTCAAACTTGGCACCAAATAACAATTATTAAGGTTCATAACTAATCCCGTAGGTAAATGAAGAGGTAGCGTCGACGGCGATCACATCGACTGGAACCATTCCCGACGCATCGTCACCTCGTCCTTTGCCGCTTCCGCTTATTCCGCAGCTCTCCCGCTGTGAATTACAAATATGAGCAACGGCACCGGTATCAAATACCTGTGAGTTACTACGAGTAATCGGCAAAGTACACATCAATTACATGTATATCAAATATACCTTTGGTGTTGCCGGCCTTCTTGTCCGCTAAGTATTTGGGGCAGTTCCGCTTCCAAAGGACCCTCCCTTGCAATAAAAGCACTCGGCCTCGGGTTTGGGTCCATTCTTTGACTTCTTCCCGGCAACTTGCTTACCGGGCGCCGCAACCTCCTTGCCGTCCTTCTTGAAGTTCTTCTTACCCTTGCCCTTCTTGAACTTAGTGGTCTTATTGACCATCAACACTTGATGTTCTTTCTTGATTTCAACCTCGGCCGACTTTCAAAGATAGAGAACACTTCAGAATGGTCTTTACCATCCCCTGACATGTTGTAGTTCATCACAAAGCTCTTGTAGCTTGGTGGGAGCGATGGAGGATTCTGGCCAATGACCGCCTCATCGTGGAGGTTAATGTTCACCGGTCATACGGTTGTGCAACCCAGACATCTTCAGATGTGCTCACCGACGTAACTGTTTTCCTCCATCTTACAACTATAGAACTTGTCGGAGATGTCATATCTCTTGACCCGGGCGTGAGCTTGGAAAACAAGTTTCAGCTCCTCGAACATCTCATATGCTCCGTGATGCTCAAAACGCTTTTGGAGCCCCGATTCTAAGCTGTAAAGCATGCCGTACTGAACGAGGGAGTAATCATCGGTAGCGAGTTTGCCAAGCATTCATAATGTCTTGGTTCTGCAGGACGGAGCGTCACCTAGCGGTCCTTCTAGGACGTATTGTTTCTGGCAGCTATGAGGATGATCCTCGTGTTAGGACCCACTCCGTATAGTTGCAGCCGTCATCTTTCAAATTTTGGTTTTCTAGGAACGCGTTGAAGTTCAAGTTGACATGAGCGCTGGCCATTTGATCTACCAGACATATTATGCAAAAGTTTTAGACTAAGTTCATGATAATTAAGTTCATCTAATCAAATTATTTCAATGAACTCCCACTCAGATTAGACATCCCTCTAGTCATCTAAGTGTTACACGATCCGAGTCGACTAGGCCGTGTCCGATCATCACGTGAGACGGACCAGTCTCGTCGGTGAACATTCTCATGTTGATCGTATCTTCCATACGACTCGTGTTCGACCTTTCGGTCTCTGTGTTCCGAGGCCATGTCTGTACATGCTAGGCTCGTCAAGTAAACCCTAAGTGTTTTCGTGTGTAAATCTGTCTTACACCCGTTGTATGTGAACGTAAGAATCCATCACACCCGATCATCACGTGGTGCTTAGAAACGATTTAACTTTGGCAACGGTGCATGCTAGGGGAAACACTTCTTGAAATTGTTGTAAGGGATCATCTTATTTACTACCGTCGTTCTAAGTAAACAAGATGTATAAACTTAATAAACATCACATGCAATTATATAGTAGTGACATGATATGGCCAATATCGTAAAGCTCCATTGATCTCCATCTTCGGGGCTCCATGATCATCTTGTCACCGGCATGACACCATGATCTCCATCATCATGATCTCCATCATCATGATCTCCATCATTGTGCCTCCATGAAGTTGTCACGCCAACGACTACTTCTACTTCTATGGCTAACGCGTTTAGCAATAAAGTAAAGTAAGTTACATGGCGTTCTTCAATGACACGCAGGTCATACAAAAATAAAGACAACTCCTATGGCTCCAGCCGGTTGTCATACTCATCGACATGCAAGTCGTGATTCCTATTACAAGAACATGATCTCATACATCACAATATGTCATTCATCATTCATCACAACTTGGCCATATCACATCACATGTCTATTGTGCAAAACAAGTTAGACGTCCTCTAATTGTTGTTGCATCTTTTACGTGGCTGCAATTGGGTTCTAGCAAGAACGTTTTCTTACCTACGAATAACCACAACGTGATCTTGTCAACTTCTATTTACCCTTCATAAGGACCCTTTTCATCGAATCCGCTCCAACTAAAGTAGGAGAGACAGACACCCGCCACCACCTTATGCATCTAGTGCATGTTAGTCGGCGGAACCGGTCTCACGTAAGCGCACGTGTAAGGTTGGTCCGGCCGCTTCATCCCACAATACCGCGGAAGCAAGATAAGACTAGTAGCGGCAAGTAAATTGACAAGATCCACGCCCACAACTAAATTGTGTTCTACTCGTGCAAAGAGAACTACGATAGACCTAGCTCGATACCACCGTTGGGGAACGTTGCAGAAAATTAAAATTTTCCTACGGTTTCACCAAGATCTATCTATGAGTTCATCTAAGCAACGAGTTAAGAGAGAGAGTTTGCATCTACATACCACTTGTAGATCGAGTACGAAGTTGCTCGAGGGAGTGGTGATGATGAAGACGTTCCCAACGTGATTCCGATCACCGATGACCAAGTCTTTGAATGGACAGCACCTCCGCGTTCAACACACGACGGACAATGGCGTCTCCTCCGCCTTGATCCAGCAAGGATGAAGGAGAGGTTGAGGAAGACAACTCCAATGGCAGCACGACGGCGTGGTGCGGTTGGTACGGCAGTTCTCGGCAGGCTTCGCCAAGCACGCGTGGAGAAAGAGAGGTGTTAGGGAGGGAGGGCTGCGCCTTCAATGGTGTGTGCAGCCTCCCCCCACCTCTATTTATAGGAGGAAGGGAGAGGGGCGGCCCCTCTAGATGGCATCTAGAGGGGGGCAGCGCCAAGGGAGGAGGAAAGGGTGGCTTGCCCCCTGCCAAGGGGCGCCCTTCGCCCCTTTAGGGTTTCCCTCCCAAGCCCTAGCCGCATGGGCCTAGGTGGGAGGCGCCCAGCCCACCAGGGGCTGGCTCCCTCTCCCACTTAGCCCATGTGGCCCCCGAGGGGTGGCCCTCCCGTGGACCTCCGAACTCTCCCGTGGCCCCAGTACATTACCCAGATGCCCTCAAACTTTCCGAGTCCGCTTAACCACTTTCCATATATAAATCTTTACCTCCCGACCATTCCGGAACTCCTCGTGACGTCCGGGATCTCATCCGGACTCGAACAACAATCGGTAATCACATACTTGTCTTCCTATTAACCCTAGCGTCACCGAACCTTAAGTGTGTAGACCCTACGGGTTCGGGAGACATGCAGACATGACCGAGACGCTCTCCGGTCAATAACCAACAGCGGGATCTGGATACCCATGTTGGTTCCCACACGCTCCTCGATGTTGTCATCGGATGAACCCACGATGTCGAGGGTTCAAGCAACCCCGTATGCTATTCCCTTTGTCGACGGTATGTTACTTGCCCGAGACTTCGATCGTCGGTATCCCAATACCTCGCTTAGTCTCGTTACGGCAAGTCACTTTACTCGCATCAGTAATGCATGATCCCGTGACCGGACACTTGATCACTTTGAGCTCAATATGATGATGCACTACCGAGTGGGCCCAAGTGATACCTCTCCGTCATACGGAGTGACAAATCCTGTCTCGATCCGTGTCAACCCAACAGACACTTTCGGAGATACCTGTAATGCACCTTTATAGTCACCCGATTACGTTGTGACGTTTGGTACACCCAAGGCATTCCTACGGTATCCGGAGTTACACGATCTCACGGTCTAAGGAAGAGATACTTGACATTGGAAAAGCTCTAGCAAAACGAACTACACGATCTTTGTGCTATGCTTAGGATTGGGTCTTGTCCATCACGTCATTCTCCTAATGACGTGATCCCGTTGTCAATGACATCGATATCCATAGTCGTGAAACCATGACTATCCTGTCGACCAACGAGCTAGTCAACTAGAGGCTCACTAGGGACGTATTGTGGTCTATGTATTCACACGTGTATTACGATTTCCGGATAATACAGTTATAGCATGAATTAAGACAATTATCATGAACAAGGAAATATAATAATAATGCTTTTATTATTTCCTCTAGGGCATATTTCCAACAACGCTCTCCGGTCAATAACCAACAGCGGGATCTGGATACCCATGTTGGTTCCCACACGCTCCTCGATGTTGTCATCGGATGAACCACGATGTCGAGGGTTTAATCAACCCCGTATGCTATTACCTTTGTCAGACGGTATGTTACTTGCCCGAGACTTCGATCGTCGGTATCCCAATACCTCGCTTAGTCTCAAGCACGGCAAGTCACTTTACTCGCATCAGTAATGCATGATCCCGTGACCGGACACTTGATCACTTTGAGCTCATCATGATGATGCATTACCGAAAGTGGGCCCATGATACCTATCCGTCATACGGAGTGACAAATCCTGTCTCGATCCGTGTCAACCCAATGCATAGTTTCGGAGATACCTGTAATGCACCTTTATAGTCACCCGATTACGTTGTGACGTTTGGTACACCCAAAGCATTCCTACGGTATCCGGGAGTTACACGATCTCACGGTCTAAGGAAGAGATACTTGACATTGGAAAAGCTCTAGCAAAACGAACTACACGATCTTTGTGCTATGCTTAGGATTGGGTCTTGTCCATCACGTCATTCTCCTAATGACGTGATCCCGTTGTCAATGACATCGATGTCCATAGTCAGGAAACCATGACTATCTGTCGACCAACGAGCTAGTCAACTAGAGGCTCACTAGGGACGTATTGTGGTCTATGTATTCACACGTGTATTACGATTTCCGTATAATACAGTTATAGCATGAATAAACAAACAATTATCATGAACAAGGAAATATAATAATAATGCTTTTATTATTGCCTCTAGGGCATATTTCCAACAGTATCCCACTTGCACTAGAGTCAATAATCTAGTTACATTGTGATGAATCGAACACCCATAGAGTTACGGTGTTGATCATGTTTTGCCCGTGGAAGAGGTTTAGTCAACGGATCTGCGACATTCGGATCTGTATGCACTTTACAAATTTCTATGTCTCCATCCCGAACGCTTTCACGGATGGAGTTGAAGCGACGCTTGATGTGCCTGGTCTTCTTGTGAAACCTAGGCTCCTTGGCAAGGGCAATAGCTCCGGTGTTGTCCGGAAGAGTTTGATCGGCCCCGACGCATTGGGTATGACTCCTAGGTCGGTGATGAACTCCTTCACCCAAATTTCTTCATGCGCTGCCTCCGAGGCTGCCATGTACTCCGCTTCACATGTAGATCCCGCCACGACGCTTGCTTGCACCGCACTACCATCGCTCCACCATTCAACATATACACGTATCCGGTTTGTGACTTAGAGTCATCCGGATCTGTGTCGAAGCTAAGCGTCGACGTAACCCTTTACGACGAGCTCTTCGTCACCTCCATAAACGAAACATGTCCTTTGTCCTTTTCAGTACTTCAGATATTCTTGACCATTGTCCGGTGTTCCTTGCGGGATTACTTTGGTACCTTCCTACCAAACTTACGGCAAGGTTTACATCAGTCCGTACACAGCATGGCATACATAATAGATCCTATGGTCGAGGCATAGGGGATGACACTCATCTCTTCTTTATCTTTTGCCGTGGTCGGGCATTGAGCTGAGCTCAATCTCACACCTTGTAACACAGGCAAGAACCCCTTCTTGGACTGATCCATTTTGAACTTCTTCAAAATCTTATCAAGGTATGTGCTTTGTGAAAGACCTATGAGGCGATCGATCTATCTCTATAGATCTTGATGCCCAATATATAAGCAGCTTCTCCAAGGTCCTTCATTGAAAAACACTTATTCAAGTAGGCCTTAATGCTGTCCAAGAATTCTATATCATTTCCCATCAAAAGTATGTCATCTACATATAATATGAGAAATGCTACAGAGCTCGCACTCACTTTCTTGTAAACGCAGCTTCTCCATAAGTCTCAAGATAAACCCAAACGCTTTGATCATCTCATCAAAGCGAATGTTCCAACTCCGAGATGCTTGCACCAGCCCATAAATGGATCGTTGGAGCTTGCATACTTTGTTAGCATTCTTAGGATCGACAAAACCTTCCGGCTGCATCATATACAACTCTTCCTTAAGAAATCGCTAAGGAACGATGTTTTGACGTCCATCCGCCATATCTCATAATCATAGTATGCGGCAATTGCTAACATGATTCGGACGGACTTAAGCTTCGCTACGGGAGAGAAAGTCTCATCGTAGTCAATCCCTTGAACTTGCCGATAACCCTTAGCGACAAGTCGAGCTTTATAGATGGTGACATTACCATCCGCGTCCGTCTTCTTCTTAAAAATCCATTTGTTTTCTATCGTCGCCGATCATCGGGCAAGTCACCAAAGTCCACACTTTGTTTTCATACATGGATTCTATCTCGGACTTCATGGCTTCTAGCCATTTGTTGGAATCTGGGCCCGCCATCGCTTCTTCATAGTTCGAAGGTTCATTGTTGTCTAACAACATGATTTCCAAGATAGGGTTGCCGTACCACTCTGGTGCGGAACGTGTCCTAGTGGACCCACGGTTCAAAGAAGAACTTGATCCGAAATACCTTGATCATCATCATGAATTTCCTCTTCAGTTGGTGTAGGCATCACAAGAACATTTTCCTGAGCTGCACCACTATCCTGTTCAAGAGGTAGTACTTCATCGAGCTCTACTTTCCTCCCACTTACTTCTTTCGAGAGAAACTCTTTTCCGTAAAGGTTCCGTTCTTGGCAACAAAAATCTTGCCCTCGGATCTTAAGTAGAAGGTATACCCAATGGTTTCTTTAGGGTATCCTATGAAGACGCATTTTTCCGACTTGGGTTCGAGCTTTTCAAGGTTGAAGTTTCTTGACATAAGCATCGCATCCCCAAACTTTTAGAAACGATACTTAGGTTACTTTCCAAACCATAATTCATACGGTGTCGTCTCAACGGACTTAGACGGTGCCCTATTTAAAGTGAATGTAGCTGTCTCTAGAGCGTATCCCCAAAATGATAGCGGTAAATCGGTAAGAGACATCATAGATCGCACCATATCCAATAGAGTGCGATTACGACGTTCGGACACACCGTTACCGAGGTGTTCCAGCGGCGTGAGTTGTGAAACGATTCCACATTTTCTTAAGTGTGTACCAAATTCGTGACTTAAATATTCTCCTCCACGATCCGATCGTAGGAATTTTATTTTTCGGTCACGTTGATTCTCTACCTCATTCTGAAATTCTTTGAACTTTTCAAAGGTCTCGGACTTGTGTTTCATTAAGTAGACATACCCATATCTACTCAAGTCATCGGTGAGGGTGAGAACATAACGATATCCTCCATGAGCCTCAACACTCATTGGACCGCATACATCGGTATGTATGATTTCCAATAAGTTGGTTGCTCGCTCCATTGTTCCGGAGAACGGAGTCTTGGTCATCTTGCCCATAAGGCATGGTTCGCATGTGTCAAATGATTCATAATCTAGAGACTCCAAAGTCCATCAGATGGAGCTTCTTCATGCGCTTGACACCAATGTGACCAAGGCGGCAGTGCCACAAATATGTGGGACTATCGTTATCAACTTTACATCTTTTGGTATTCACGCTATAAACATGTGTAATACTACGCCGAGATTCATTAAGAATAAACCATTGACCATCGGAGCATGACCATAATACATATCTCTCATATAAATAGAACAACCATTATTCTCGGATTTAAATGAGTAGCCATCTCGCATTAAACGAGATCTAGATACAATATTCATGCTCAAACTTGGGCACCAAATAACAATTATTAAGGTTCATAACTAATCCCGTAGGTAAATGAAGAGGTAGCGTGCCGACGGCGATCACATCGACTCTGGAACCATTTCCGACGCGCATCGTCACCTCGTCCTTCGCCAGTCTCCGCTTATTCCGCAGCCTCCTTTGTGAGTTACAAATAAGCAACGACACCGGTATCAAATACCCGGGAGTTACTACGATTCATCGGTAAGGTACACATCAATTACATGTATATCAAATATACCTTTGGTGTTGCCGGCCTTCTTATCCGCTAAGTACTTGGGGCAGTTCCGCTTCCAGTGACCCTTCCCCTTGCAATAAAAGCACTCAGTTTCAGGCTTGGGTCCATTCTTTGACTTCTTCCCGGCAACTTGCTTACCGGGCGCGGCAACCTCCTTGCCGTCCTTCTTGAAGTTCTTCTTACCCTTGCCCTTCTTGAACTTAGTGGTCTTATTGACCATCAACACTTGATGTTCTTTCTTGATTTCAACCTCGGCCGACTTCAAAGATAGAGAATACTTCAGAATGGTCTTTACCATCCCCGCATATTGTAGTTCATCACAAAGCTCTTGTAGCTTGGTGGGGAGCGATCGGAGGATTCTGTCAATGACCGCCTCATCGTGGAGGTTAATATTCACCGGGTGTACGGTTGTGCAACCCGGACATCTTCAAGATGTGCTCACCGATGTAACGGTTTTCCTCCATCTTACAACTATAGAACTTGTCGGAGATGTCATATCTCTCGACCCGGCGTGAGCTTGGAAAACAAGTTTCAGCTCCTCGAACATCTCATATGCTCCGTGATGCTCAAAACGCTTTTGCAGCCCCGGTTCTAAGTCAGAAGCATGCCGCATCGAACGAGGGAGTAATCATCAAGACGAGACTGCCAAGCATTCATAATGTCTTGGTTCTGCAGGGACGGAGAGTCACCTAGCGGTCCTTCTAGGACATATTGTTTCCTGGCAGCTATGAGGATGATCTCGTGTTAGGACCCAGTCCAGTATAGTTGCCGCCGTCATCTTTCTTATTGGTTTTCTCTATGAACGCATTTAAGTTATAGTTGACATTAGCGTTGGCCATTTGATCTACAAGACATATCATTCAAAAGTTTTAGACTAAGTTCATGATAATTAAGTTCATCTAATCAAAATTATTTCAATGAACTCCCACTCAGATTAGACATCCCTCTAGTCATCTAAGTGATACACGATCCGAGTCGACTAGGCCGTGTCCGATCATCACGTGAGACGGACTAGTCATCGTCGGTGAACATTCTCATGTTGATCGTATCTTCTATACGACTCGTGTTCGACCTTCGGTCTCCGTGTTCCGAGGCCATGTCTGTACATGCTAGGCTCGTCAAGTTAACCCTAAGTGTTTTGCGTGTGTAAATCTGTCTTACACCCGTTGTATGTGAACGTAAGAATCCATCACACCCGATCATCACGTGGTGCTTAGAAGCGACGAACTTTAGCAACGGTGCACGCTTAGGGAGAACACTTCTTGAAATTGTTGTAAGGATCATCTTATTTACTACCGTCGTTCTAAGTAAACAAGATGTATAAACATAATAAACATCACATGCAATTATATATAGTAGTGACATGATATGGCCAATATCATAAAGCTCCATTGATCTCCATCTTCGAGGCTCCATGATCATCTTGTCACCGCATGACACCATGATCTCCATCATCATGATCTCCATCATTGTGCCTCCATGAAGTTGTCACGCCAACGACTACTTCTACTTCTATGGCTAACGCTTAGCAATAAAGTAAAGTAAGTTACATGGCGTTCTTCAATGACACGCAGTCATACAAACAATAAAGACAACTCCAATGGCTCCCGCCGGTTGTCATACTCATCGACATGCAAGTCGTGATTCCTATTACAAGAACATGATCTCATACATCACAATGTGTCATTCATCATTCATCACAACTTGGCCATATCACATCACATGACAATTGCCGCAAAAACAAGTTAGACGTCCTCTAATTGTTGTTGCATCTTTTACGTGGCTGCAATTGGGTTCTAGCAAGAACGTTTTCTTACCTACGAATAACCACAACGTGATCTTGTCAACTTCTATTTACCCTTCATAAGGACCCTTTTCATCGAATCCGCTCCAACTAAAGTAGGAGAGATGTACACCCGCCAGCCACCTTATGCAACTAGTGCATGTTTGTCGGTGGAACCGGTCTCACGTAAGCGTCACGTGTAAGGTTGGTCCGGCCGCTTCATCCCACAATACCGTGGAAGCAAGATAAGACTAGTAGCGGCAAGTAAATTGACAAGATCCACGCCCACAACTAAATTGTGTTCTACTCGTGCAATAGAGAACTACGCATAGACCTAGCTCATGATGCCACCTTGGGGAACGTTGCGTAAAATAAAATTTTTCCTACGGTTTCACCAAGATCCATCTATGAGTTCTACTATGCAATGAGTCAAGAGAGAGTTTGCATCTACATACCACTTGTAGATCGAGTACGGAAGCGTTCGAGGGAGTGGTGATGATGAAGACGTTCCCAACGTGATTCCGATCACCGATGACCAAGTGCCGAATCGGACAGCACCTCCGCGTTCAACACACGACGGACGATGGCGTCTCCTCCGTCTTGATCCAGCAAGGATGAAGGAGAGGTTGAGGAAGACAACTCCAATGGCAGCACGACGTGGTGCATTTGGTACGGCAGTTCTCCCAAGCAGGCTTCGCCAAGCTCACGTGGAGAAGGAGAGGTGTTGGGAGGGAGGGGCTGCGCCTTCAATGGTCTCTGCAGCCTCCCCCACCCCTCTATTTATAGGAGGAAGGAGAGGGCGGCCCCTCTAGATGGCATCTAGAGGGGCGGCGGCCAAGGGAGGAGGAAAGGGTGGCTTGCCCCTCAAGCCAAGGGCGCGCCTTTGCCCCTTTAGGGTTTCCCTGCCCAAGCCCTAGCCAAGCATGGGCCTAGGTGGGGAGGTGCGCCCAGCCCACCAGGGCTGGCTCCCTCTCCCACTTAGCCCATGTGGCCCCCTGAGGGGTGGCCCTCCCAGGACCTCCGAACTCTCCTGTGGCCCAGACATTACCCAGATACCCCAAACTTTCCGGAGTCCGCTTAACCACTTTCCATATATAAATCTTTACCTCCGGACCATTCCGAACTCCTCGTGACGTCCGGGATCTCATCCGGACTCAACAACATTCGGTAATCACATACTTGTCTTCCTATTAACCCTAGCGCCACCGAACCTTAAGTGTAGACCCTACGGGTTCGGGAGACATGCGCATATGACCGAGACGCTCTCGATCAATAACCAACAGCGGGATCTGGATACCCATGTTGGTTCCTACACGCCTCGATGTTGTCATCGGATGAACCACGATGTCGAGGGTTTAATCAACCCGTATGCTATTCCCTTTGTCGAGACGGTATGTTACTTGCCGAGACTCGATCGTCGGTATCCCAATACCTCGTTTAGTCTCGTTACCGGCAAGTCACTTTACTCGCATCGTAATGCATGATCCCGTGACCGGACACTTGATCACTTTGAGCTCATCATGATGATGCATTACCGAAAGTGGGCCCAAGTGATACCTATCCGTCATACGGAGTGACAAATCCTGTCTCGATCCATGTCAACCCAACAGACACTTTCGGAGATACCTGTAATGCACCTTTATAGTCACCCGATTACGTTGTGACGCTTTGGTACACCCAAAGCATTCCTACGGTATCCGGGAGTTACACGATCTCACGGTCTAAGGAAGAGATACTTGACATTGGAAAAGCTCTAGCAAAACGAACTACACGATCTTTGTGCTATGCTTAGGATTGGGTCTTGTCCATCACGTCATTCTCCTAATGACGTGATCCCGCTTGTCAATGACATCCGATGTCCATAGTCGAAACCATGACTATCTGTCGACCAACGAGCTAGTCAACTAGAGGCTCACTAGGGACGTATTGTGGTCTATGTATTCACACGTGTATTACGATTTCCGTATAATACAGTTATAGCATGAATAAAAAAACAATTATCATGAACAAGGAAATATAATAATAATGCTTTTATTATTGCCTCTAGGGCATATTTCCAACAGTCATTTGATTAACGGGATTACGTCATTAGGAGAATGATGTGATTGACTTGACCCATTCCGTTAGCTTAGCACTTGATCGTTTAGTATGTTGCTATTGCTTTCTTCATGACTTATACATGTTCCTATGACTATGAGATTATGCAACTCCCATTTACCGGAGGAACACTTTGTGTGCTACCAAACGTCACAACGTAACTGGGTGATTATAAAGGTGCTCTACAGGTGTCTCCGAAGGTACTTGTTAGGTTGGCGTATTTCGAGATTAGGATTTGTCACTCCGATTATCGGAGAGGTATCTCTGGGCCCACTCGGTAATGCACATCACTTAAGCCTTGCAAGCATTGCAACTAATGAGTTAGTTGCGGGATGATGTATTACTGAACGAGTAAAGAGACTTGCCGGTAACGAGATTGAACTAGGTATTGAGATACCGACGATCGAATCTCTAGCAAGTAACATACCGATGACAAAGGGAACAACGTATGTTGTTATGCGGTCTGACCGATAAAGATCTTCGTAGAATATGTGGGAGCCAATATGAGCATCCATGTTCCGCTATTGGTTATTGACCGGAGACGTGTCTCGGTCATGTCTACATTGTTCTCGAACCCGTAGGGTCCGCACGCTTAAAGTTCGATGACGGTTATATTATGAGTTTATGTGTTTTGATGTACCGAAGGTAGTTCGGAGTCCCGAATGAGATTGGGGACATGACGAGGAGTCTTGAAATGGTCGAGACGTAAAGATTGATATATTGGATGACTATATTCGGACATCAGAAATGTTCCGAGTGATTCGGGTATTTTTTGGAGTACCGGAGAGTTACAGGAATTACCGGGGAGTATATGGGCCTTATTGGGCTTTATGGGAAAGAGAGAGGAGAGGCTGCGCGCCCCAAGGCCTAGTCCGGTGGACTAGGGGGAGGGGCTGCGCCCCCTCCTTCCTTCTCTTCTCTCTCCCCTTTCCTTGACTTCTACTCCTACTACTTGGAAGGGGGGAATCCTACTCCCAGTGGGAGTAGGACTCCCCCTTGGCGCGCCTCTCCCTGGCCGGCCGCCTCCTCCCCTTGCTCCTTTATATACAGGAGCAGGGGGCACCCCAAAGACACAATAATTGATCTCTTGATCTCTTAGCCGTGTGCGGTGCCCCCCTCCACCATAATCCACCTCGATAATATTGTAGCGGTGCTTAGGCGAAGCCCCGCTTGATGAGAACATCATCATCGCCACCACGCCGTCAGGTCGACGGAACTCTCCCTCAAAGCTCGGCTGGATCGGAGTTTGAGGGACGCCATCGAAGTTGAACGCGTGTCTTGAACTCGGAGGTGCCATGCTCGGTACTTGATCGGTCGGATCGTGAAGACGCACGACTACATCAACGCGTTGTGCTAACGCTTCGCTTTCACCACGAGGGTACGTGGACAACACTCTCCCCTCTCGTTGCTATGCATCACCATGATCTTGCGTGTGCGTAGGATTTTTTTTGAAATTACTACGTTCCCCAACAAATTGAAGTTGCCAGCGGCGAGAAATGGAGAGGGGGGTTGGGAATTGCGGCGGCGCGGATAGGGTTTGACCCGTATTTCAGCCGCAAACCCTTACATATACCCCGCGCGCAGAGGGGGAGGGCGGTTTGCGGGCCACTGTAAGAAAAACATGGGCCAGGTGACTATACAGACTCTAGTCTGGCCCAAAAAATGAGCCAAACCCAGATAGTCATGGATTTCTTCGGGCCGCCCCGTTTTTAAGGAGTCTGCTAGAGATGCTCTAACCTCGACCTACCTATTTTTTGACCTGGCAAATACAATGAATACTTGAACTATGGGCTCGGATGTTGATCCCCCCCCACCACCACTGGTGACGATTTCAGCCAGGAAGGCCATGGCTGCCGCTCTTCCTCACTCCGACGCGACCTTGCTGCACGACCCCGTCACTATGGACAGTTGTCGCAATCCCCGTCGTACCACCGATTTGGGATCTGCCACCCCACCGTCCCGCCGATTTGGGATCCGTTGCCATGTTAATTTTTTATCGATTTAGCTGTTGACTGGAGTGTCGCTGCCCTATGATGGCCCACACAGCTGGCCACTTTCCTTTTGGAGTTGGATTAGTGGCCGTCTGAGCTTCGCGGGCAGCTGTACTACCCTCGTGATCGAGCCGAGTTGCCGCTGCTTCGGTCGACGTTGTCGGCTCGGTGCCGCCGGATTTTCAAGCAACACTCACCCGACATGCATCAAGGAGGCTCTCCTAGGCATTTCACCACCGATGTGGCTACCATCTAGGCTCTGATGAGCAGCCGTCCGGTTTCATCCTCCTCGCGCACAAGGTGTTTGACAAATTTATACAATGTAAATTTTGTTAACTTATCGCTTTTTTGGTTGTGCACGAAGATGTAGTTTGATGGAGTTGCCATGAATCAAATGCTTTATTCAGGTGTGCCATGACATTAGAGAGTCCAATACGTACAATGATATTCAAAAAGATGTCATGCAGGAATGATGGGCATGCCATGGGCAAACAACACCCCTAGTTTCGCCTCTATGTTTATTGTATTGTGGATGAACTTTAGAACATTGTTGTATTTATGCTGCATTTGATGTCATGGATTTGATGAATTATGTAATAATTTGATGTTCTGGATTGATGAAATTATTGTTATGTTGTTTTGGATTGATTTGAGATGAGTTCTATTTTAGGGTAGTTGTTGGAGCATTAGCGCTCTATTTCAAGGCAACCGTTAAAGATTGACGTTTTTTGATGTCATAAAAATCACTTTTAGATGTTGTAAATTTTACTCCAAGCATATTTTGATGCATTAAAATAAGACAACTGTTGAAGATGCTCTGAAGCAATAACAATCGTGGTGATCTTCTCTCCTGCACTATAATCGTGTTTTGGGTACAAAGTTTTTCTTACTCGGTTGAAGATGTTCTTGTATATATAAGAGCATCTCCAAACACGCGCACTATCTTAGCCGCGCGCTGAAAAAAACTGTTTTTTTGCACGCGCGGAGCCGAAATGGGCGCTCCAGCAGCCGCGCAATAATCGCGCACGCGGTATAATGGGTTCAGCGCGGAGGAAAACGACATCACGCGCTGATTATTTCGTGCGCACGCTGGACATTCGTGCGCGAGTGACCAACCGCTGCCAACCTCTCCGCCGCCCCGCCCCGCCGGCGGTGAACTTCGATGGATGGAAGGCCGCACCGACATACCCTCAACTCCTCCCTACACCCGCGACCCCTTCGCCCCCGCCACCCCTAGTGCGGGGTTGAGCTTCGGCTTCGCCGCCGGCACCCCTCCTCCAAGCACCGGTCTCGCATGCGGCCTTTTCATGACTCCACGGATGACCTCGCAGGGTGGCGTCGCGCTGCCGCCCGCCGTGAAGCCACGGGCCCCTGTCTCCAAGTGACCAAATGCGGCGACGGCCCGGAAGAAGAACAAAGCGGCGGACGACTCTTCTAGGCGACCAAAGAAGAAACTTGTGTCTTCCTACCGCCTCACCGACCGGGTTACCGGAGAGCTCATAATTTGTTGCGCCAAGCCGATGCCGCGCCTCACCGAATCGGGTTACCAAGAGCTCATAATTTGTTGCGCCAAGTGCCAATGCGCACAAGGTGTTTGATGAAATGCCCACAAGGTATGATTTCACCCCCTTTTTTTGTTGTTTTTTACATGAATGGATACATATGGATAGCTTAGTTTTCTTTTACATACTTTGTAGTTTCAGTTATGACACATATATGTCAACTATGGGTGTTGGCTCCAACAATGATGGCGTTGGAGATCTTGCGAATACCATCCAAGCTCCCGATGACAACGACGCACTTGAAAATGAGAAGAAGAGAAAGAATCGTCTTCGGAAGAGTCGAAAGAAGAGGAGGAAGAAGATGATGTGGGATGAATGTTGATGTGCCATTTGTTTGTGTGAATTTCTATTTGTCGTGAACTTGGTTGGGTGATTTTGAACTATGCCATGCAATTGAACTATGCTATGTTGCTCCAACTCTTTTTTGCACACTTGTTTAAATGTTTGAAAGATCATGATGGATATGTGTTGATCATATTTGCCAAGCGTCGGCTGCTCGTGTGTGCTGTAAATTTAGCGCGCCTGCTGAAGCAAGCGCCCGGCTACGCACAAAAATGGCTATTTTGGTGTTGTAAAATAAATTTTGCGCGCCGTATGGTTGCGCGTCTATTGAAGATGCTCTAATAAAGATCAAAGGCAGGGTTATGAAACAATCACAGCCAAACCGAAGACGACGAAGACGACGAAACGATAGAAAATTCGAAAATCAACAGGAGCGCCTCCTCCGAAACCGAAAGCCTCAAACTAGTCCAAACTAGCCGAGCGGCGGCCATCTCAAATCCAAATCCCGCTCCCCGTCTCTCTCTCCTCTCTCCGCCCCGCTCCCCATTTCGTCCACTTCTTCGCCCGCCTCAGATCACAAGCCCTGACCTAGCCGGAGACCAGAGGAGGAGCCCTCTTCCTCCTCCCGACCCCCCCCCCCCCCCTCCAGCTGTTGCTGCTCCGCCATGAACAACTTCCACGTCTACGAGGCCATTGGCCGCGGCAAGCACTCGGTAACCCTCCGCCCCCTTCTCCTCCATCTCCGGCGGTCTCGCCCCCTTCTCCGGCCTCGGATCCGCCCGTATCGGACCGGGGCCGGCTCGAATGCGAGGGATTTCTGATTGTTTCGTGTTTTTTTTTCGGGTGGGGTTGTGGTGCGGAAGACTGTCTACAAAGGGCGGAAGAAGAAAACCATCGAGTACTTCGCCGTCAAGAGTGTCGACAAGTCGCAGCGCTCCAAGGTCCTCAACGAGGTGAGCCAGCCCCTCCTCTCAATCCTGTCCGACCCTCTTGACCCCGCCGCGGCCGTTTTGGGGGATATTTTTGAATCGAAGGTTGTGCGGCGTTTGCATTGGTTTAGGAGCGGCTACTTGGTCTGGCGACCTGTGTTCACGTGCTAGTGCGTGTATGTCGTGATTCGCATAATTTACTTGATAAATCCTCCGTGGCTTCGGGTTGAGGCTTGGTACAATGTCAGTATTTGATTAAGTGTTGTTTGCCGAAGCATTTCTGATTTCTGGTTAGTGTTTTGCTTAAGAAATGAAGGGGAAACTGCCCCAGGCTAGATGTAACCGTGACTAAGATAACGATAAGCTTGGCGTGCTGTTTTTCTCTTGCCACAAAGTGACACGAATTCTTATTTTCCAAGTGCTGGACAAACATGGACTTCCTAATAATATTGCACATAGTTTGCTTCTCATACCCAATTATAGAAGAGATGTGCCC
Organism: Aegilops bicornis; assembly: GCA_021605145.1. Lineage (NCBI taxonomy): Eukaryota > Viridiplantae > Streptophyta > Magnoliopsida > Poales > Poaceae > Aegilops > Aegilops bicornis. Next base: position 258,736,711 of record CM038671.1, on the reverse strand, counting down.
ATGAAGATAAGTTGCAACCTGTGCTCACTAATGGATGTTGTTGACCTATTGGCAAATGCTATTCTTTCATCGGGTTTGCACTTGAGTTTTTGTTATTGTCCCTTCCAATTCCAAGGACCCATTTTTCTTTTGGATATGCCTTTGTCTCTCTGAGCAACTGCTCAGGGTAAATATAAAAAAAGGTAGATAAATTGTTACCAGATAGAGAACCATTCTCAAGTTTCATAAGCATTCTTAGATGTTCTATCATAAGTTTGATCAATGCTCATGCACATAATTTGTTTATTTTTGCTTTGTTCCGTTGTGCCAATGATGCTTTTGAACTTATCTTTGCAGGTCCGGATGCTTCATTCTTTAGATCACGCAAATGTGCTGAAATTTTACTCTTGGTAAGTTTCCAGGGATTCATATTGACTTATTGCTTTGGCCTGTGCTAATTTTGCAGTATAGCAATGACAAGTACTTTGCTATTCTTGTTGAGGTTATCCTTATTGTTCACTTAACATTTGACCACCCTAGTGCATACCATAACTATATCTTGCTTTTTCTCCCTAGGTATGAAACTTCAGCACATTTTTGGCTGGTACTGGAATATTGTGTTGGTGGAGACCTCAAGGGCTTGCTCGAGCAGGTATCTTGCTTATCCTTTTAAACAATGCATGTATTTCTCTAATTTGAAGAGGGGAACACAAAGCATCCACTTGCATACGTTTGTAACCAATACATTCTGCGGATATCACAGATAAGTGAGAAAAGCTGCACCTAAAATTTAGGAGCTCGGAATATTTGAACTAGAAGTACAAGGAACAAAACTTTACGTTTCATTAGCTTTTAGGAAAATTCCACATGAAACTTTATATCACAGCTTGCTAATTGCTCTTCTAAGAGGAATAGATGTTTCACACAATCTTGTTGTTGTTGCTATTTATAATTGTGTACCTTCAATCTGACAACTTGAAGTTGTGAATGCTACTAAAACTATTTTTGCTCGAGAAAACTATTTGTCGTTACATTGAAGTATGGTCAGCCCGAACCAGCTGCTTTTATGATGTTAGTTCTATTTTTTCTTTATAGCATTTACGATTTAATACTTTGTGTTCATGCACTGAAGTATGAGCTTTAGTCTCGTTTGTGCTCAGCTTGAAAAGAATTAGGCAATTAACTGCTTCAAGATGGGAAACTGGAGTGCTGCTCTCATTTTCTCCACTTGGAAACACTCAATGCACACTGCATATTCTTTGACTCTAAGAAATGCTTGATTTATTTGCTATCCTGATAATGTTGCTCTATTGTTTTTAGTAGTGTATTATATTGTTGCGGCGCAGAGCTTTTGCAAGCCTGTTTACCAGTACTTGCCTTTCATCCTAGGCAGGCGACCCACATAATTCTCTGCGGTGATTGTTTGTGTTCCAGAGACCTGTTGTGTGAGTAGATATGCAGACCTTCTTACTGTATGTAACATCAGTGAAGACAAAATGCTACCCCATTTTTCTGCTTGCTTGTCATCCTACAAACACGTGTTGATAAGGGCAACCCACACAATTCTCTGTGGTGCTTGTCTGTGTTCCAGAGACCTGTTGTGTGACATATGCAGACTTTTACTATATGTAACCTCAGTGAAGACAAATGCTACCCCATTTTTCTGCTTGCTTTGCCTTTATGTATTCTGTCTCATGTCTATTTTTATGCAGGATAAGAAGCTGCCTGAAAGTGCCATGCATGACCTGGCTTACGATCTTGTCAAAGCCCTCCTGTAAAGTTTCTTTGATAACCTCGTTTCAATATATCTATTGTGTTATAGGTGGACTTTGATTGACTGAAAACATGTTGGGTGTTAGGTTCTTGCATTCACAAGGAATTATATATTGTGATCTGAAGCCATCTAACATCCTACTTGATGAGTTTGGATGCATGAAGGTAATCAGTAGACCACTGTGAAATATGTAAATACAGTAACAGCAAAGGAATAGAAAATTGCTGGGAACTAACAATAATTTCCCCTTATTGTTGTAGCTGTGTGATTTTGGATTAGCAAGACGTTTAAAGGACATCGAGAAGACCGACCCTGGAGATGTGAGGTCCCATTTCCTTTTCTTCAAGCATTTTGTTTTGTTTGGTTTTATCTTATTCTAATGATTTCCTTCGGTTTGAACACATGTCCTTTAGGTGCCACAACCTATGAGGGGGACACCATGTTACATGGCTCCTGAGTTGTTCCAAGAGGGAGGGGTCCACTCATATGCTTCTGATTTCTGGGCTCTTGGTTGTGTGCTATACGAATGCTATGTAGGAAGACCCCCTTTCGTGGGCCGTGAATTTACCCAGTTGGTCAAATCCATACTTTCAGAGCCTGCACCACCTTTACCTGATAACTCGTCAAGGTCTTTCCAGAATCTGATCAACTGCTTACTCATGAAAGACCCAGCTGAAAGACTACAATGGTCTGAACTATGTGCACACAACTTCTGGAGAAACAGTATGCCAATGATTCCGTTACCTCCTCAACCTGCCTTTGACAACATGGTTGGACTTCCCTCTACACCATATCTAGCTGAGCGAAATGGGGATAAACCCTCCAGACAGCTGACGCCACCCAAGACTCGTGAACACCTACGCAAGAAAGATGAAAATTCTGCCAAGGTGTTCACGACCCCTGTTAAGAATGTGCTAACTGGTAAGAAAAATAATGCAAAACCTTGTAAGGCTGATGGTTTGAAGGGTGTAAATGTCCTTAGAATGTCTCGCATAGCTAAGAAAAATTTGCAAAGGGAAAAAGACAAGGAGAACTACAGGCGTCCTCCCACAGAAACAGACGAAAATGAGGCTGAAGTTAAGATAGAAAATAATGACATGGAGCTTGATTTCGGTGAAAATCCAGAAGGCGATGCACCTGATGATAATGATGGATCAGATAATGTTGGATCCACAGCAGATGAAAAGCATACGACCGAAGGAACTGATGGAAATGAAGAGAACTGCATAAATCAGGTGGATATGCTCACGGATGAGTGTTCTGTTAAGCCTGATACCATGTTGAAAGCTGAGCAGAACTGCTCAGAGAATCCTGATGTGGTGGCCACTCCACCTAGTTTCTGTATGAGGAAAGCACGCCCGAAGATAACTTCTGGTGCTGCAACGGGTTCTGAGCCGTCTAACATCTTTGAAGCATTCTGGCATCCAACAGATCTTGCTGTTAAACCAGTTATGCCCAGTAAAAAAGGAGATAAGGCTACTGAGACTGTCACTGTGCTTCCTTTTGAAGCTCTCCCTGCTGCTGATTACATCAGGTTACCACGAGAACAGATGAATGCATTCCATAGCCAGATAATTCAGAGTTTGAGTGGATCTTTTCAGGTTTCAGAAAAACAGAATATCATCAGATACCTGGAGTTGTTAAGCATGAACTCTGATGCTGCAAATATAATCACTAATGGCCCAATTATGTCATTGCTTATAAAAATGCTTCGACTATCAAAAACTTCAGTCTTGCGTGTCCAGGTTGCTTCACTTATGGGACTGTTGATACGCTACTCCACTATCCTTGATGCAGAGCTAGCTAGTTCAGGAATTGTTAATGCCTTGTCAGATGGCTTAAGGGACCGGCATGATAAACTGAGGAGATTCTGTATGGCAACACTTGGAGAATTACTGTTCTACATATCAACTCAATCTGATCAGGATAGCAAAGAAAGCAATGCCCAAGAATCTCCTATGAAGGACAACAAAGCTGGTGCTTTGTGGCAGGTTAGAAACTCCAAATGAAAAATATGCTCTACATGTTTATTTGCATGTCAGTGGTTGATTTACCTGCCTTGTAGTATTACCCTATACTGCATCACGTTGTGAAAAGAAAAGTTGTGGCGGTAAGATACTGGGAATTAGATTCCAACATCTTAGTAGTTGATACTGATTCTTCTATAGGAGCATATTCTCTTTGCCCACCGTAATGTACTGAAGTAGAAATTTATTAGAAGCTGAAACTATATTAACTGCAAGAACTAAATCCACACATAAACATAAACCAGTGTATAGCCCACACTAGATATTTTAGTGAGTTTTTTTTTGGGGGAATTTAGTGAAGTAGAAATTTATTAGAAGTTGAAAGTATATTAGTGAGTTTATTTTGAAATATTTATAGATAAAGTTTGTGTTTTAGACATAGAGTTGCAAAGTTCATATGTTGTTGAAGTGCATAAAAAAATTGAAATGTTAAATTTTGGTACATTAGTGTTCTAGCATAGTTAAGGCAATTACAATGGTCACATCTTTTGGGTAGTTACAAACTAAATTTTATAAGACATTATTTTAAGGGGTGTTTCTTTCCACGAAGAGACATTTTTTCACCAAGGGACATGTTTTCCATAAGACATTCATTCACCAAGGGGTGTGCCTTTCAACTAAAGGACATGACTGTTTGTAGGCCCAACTGTTAAGATCGAAGAATTGATTGATCCTCAATATAATCCAACGACTGCAATTTCAGGGGTGACGTGGCTTAACGTGGATGCTGCATTAGGAATCAGTTTTAGATTAAAGAGGGAAGGGATATGCCTAGATAGTAGATACCGACTTCACGTTCCAATACATGTTATTTTCTTTATTCATGTGTCTAGGCATAAGTCTATTATGAATGTGTGCGTTAAGCTTTTGCAGTTATTATAAGTACATAAAAGAGTGTATTGGAACATGAAGATATATGTGGTCATGTAGCCTAGATATACATATGAATGGCTCCTTTCCTTATTTGCAGCTACAAATTCAAAGTACTGTCTTCTCATGATTCAACTTGGCAAACTGTGCAGGTCCCTAGTTCTGTAATCGCACTGGTGTCATCTATCTTGCGTAAAGGGGAAGACGATCTAGCCCAGCTTTATGCCTTACGGACAATTGATAATATATGTAGCCAAGGAACAGATTGGACATCACGGTTTGCTTCCCAAGATGTAATTGGTCATCTTTGCTACATCTATAAAGCAACTGGGAAGCAGGAGAATACAAGGCTTATTGCAATTTCTTGTTTGAGCCGCCTAGCTCGATTCAGTTCGTCATGTACTCATTTAATACTGGAGAAGCTAACATTTAAGGATATTGCATGCACACTCCTTAAGGGCAATCCACGCGAGCAACAGATAAGTCTGAATCTTCTGAACTCGGCATTAGGGAACAGTCATGTCATACCAAATATGAGCCGCTATATTCTGTCATTAACTGAGGAGAAACAGTTGGTCCCTGGACTTATTTCTCTGATAGAACAGGGAACTGACATTCTGCGTGGGAAAGCCCTTCTATTTGTTGCTCTTCTTTGCAAGAACAGTCGAAGGTGGCTTCCACAATTCTTTTGCAATGCAAAGCTACTATCAGCAGTCGATAGATTGGGAAAGGAGAAGGATGGTTTCATTCATCAATGCACAGAAGCATTTGTTCAGTTAGTTGCTTCGTTGGTCCCAGGCATTCTTGACACTGTATCCAGTGATATACAGCAGGTCATGGGTGGCAAACGTCATGGACCTATTACTGCTTTAACTGGGCGTGCTCATCCAAAGAGCACAATTCATTTGTTCCCTGTCATCCTTCATCTTCTTGGGAGTGTATCCTTCAACCACAGAGTTGTGACAAGTCAAGTATTGCTCCAGTTGGCTAATCTTATGAAGATATTGGAGACACCATTTCAGGTATGGCCTGTAACTATCTGGACCCAACCTGATGAGAAAATATGGAGATCATTCATTATATATTTGTACTGCAATGTCTAAAATAAACTCATCCTAGAGTTATTGTTGTCTTGCCTTAACAGTCTTTGCATTACGCAATGTGTTCACTAAACTCCTGTCTTTTGTGATAATTTGTGTACACTTTATTGTACTTCCAGGCTCAGGATGATTTCCAAATGACATTGCTGAGGGTTCTTGAGGCAGCTACGGAGGAGCCTTCTGTTATACTTAGGGAACACAAAATATTCACAAGTCGATTCCTTCCAAGCTTATCCATCTTATACAAGGGCAATAAAGATTGTGATGCCAGATTCCTGTGTTTGAAGATACTGTCTGATGTGATGATTGTGATCTTCAGTGATTCTTCATTGACTGCAGACGAACAATGTTTAGCTGACCTGAAAACAATCTCTCACAAATATTTTCTCCCAATGTACCCTTCATTTGCAGAGGATGAAGATCCAATACCTATGTATGCACAGAAACTTTTAGTGATGCTGATGGAACATGATTGTGTTAAGGTATCTGATATCCTGAATGAAGCGACAGTATCCCAGTGCTTTGAATTCTTGCTTGGAGATCTTTCAAATGCAAACGTAAGCAATGTCAAGCTTTGTTTTGCTCTGGCATCTGCTCCCGACATGGACTCCAATATCCTTTCGCAGCTTCAGGTTGTCAGAAGAATAGGGAACCTACTTGAGTTTGTGACTGCCAAAGATATGGATGATTTTCTGGAACCAACCTTGGAACTGTGCAGAGCTTTCATTATCCGTGGCACCGGCAGCAACAGAAGCATCGTCCTCACCAAAGAACCTGCACTCCTTGTTGATAGCGCCTTCAGCATGAGCATTGCTGTTGATCAACAATCTTGCATCATGGACATATGCGACCTTGGTGGCAGTATGGGTATATTTCTGGAGGTGGTTGGAAATTCAGATCCACAAATAAGCGAGTTGGCGTCAGATTGCGTGGTGTTGCTGCTCAAGGCAGCACCTCGAGAGGCCACAATGGGCCTGCTGACAAATCTTCCTAAGCTGAGCGCTCTTCTGGACTCGTTGAAGCATGGCGCCCCCCTGCCGCTGACTCGCCTGCTATACAGCCTAGCATTCTCTTGTAGGCAGTACCTAACCCAAGGAATGATACTCTCAATATCAGTGCCAGCTCTGATGCGAGTAGAAGCGCTTGTCTCGTCTTTCAAGGGCTCACAGGATAGCTGTCTTGCTGATGCTGCTTCGTGTGTGGGCGCTGAACTGCAGCGCCTACCTCGCTGTGGTTGAGCAGAGATGTGGTGAAGGAGCCCGTCAGTTGGCTGCCATTGCATAAGTGATCTTATAATAGGTGGGTCTTGGCTCGGCTTGGTATTTCTGGCGCCAAGTGTATGAGCAGGGCCATTGCCTCATCTTCATAGGGCATTACATGCTATGTAATCTTTATCCGCTATGATGTGGGGCTGCTGTATATGGTACTTTTGGCCAAATCTGTATTTGCCTTGCCAATTTTGGTTGGCATGTAGGTTTTCAGTTCCATGTAATTCTCTAGTTGCACGTCATGATCATGTATACGGCAATACACTGTCTTATTTCTGTTACCAAGCAAGTGGTGGAAATTTCCTTTGTTGTTGAGATCTCTGTGCGAAGTCGGTATAAGCAACTTTTGCTTCAGTAACTATAAGCAATTTATCTGTGGTTGGGTTTTGCTGCCGGGCCCAGGACCCTAAACCCTAAATAACACACGATGAGGTCAAAAGAGTTCAGTTTCCATGATTGATCATTGGGCAGTGACAGGCGCCGGCAGTCCGGCCGAACAGTTCGGCCGGACTAGCCCCAGCCATCTGATGCGCGGGATAAGAGCCGTTCGATCCCCCCTCTTTCATGTCATCATCTTCTTTCCCCTTCTCCTGCTTTAGATTTGCCGTGCGCTCGCCCCCGGCCGCCGTTGGATGCGCTGCTACAACCACGACACCGCAAAACCCGTCCCTTGCAGCTCTCGCCCCCCATAGCCACGACGCCATCGCCCGCAGTCGCAGCGTTGGTGGTCGACGCTCACCGGGGTCCCTCAGTCGCCCCGTCACGGTCGTCGGCAAAATCAGTTGCAGCCCGCCGGGCTTGTCGAGTCGAAAACTCGCCATGGTCATCATCGTACATGGTGGAAGCTTTTGCAAATGCTGGTTGTAGCTTTGCCATAGCCGGTTTCAGCTTTCGTCCTCCGACCATAGCTTCTGTCACCTCCAGTTGAAGCATTTTTGTTGCCGGTTGGAGCTTTTCCCATCAACAGTTGTACCTTCTCAGGTGCCGATTGCAGCTTCCATGGCGCCCCGCCTCTGTTTCCATGTATCGCTGGTTGGAGCTTTTTTGTCAGCCGTGGTAGCATTCTCGTGTGCTGGTTGTAGCAAATTGAAGTGCTGGTTGTAGCGCGGCGTGACAGCATTGTAGCAAAAATTCCCGACGCCGGCTATGGCAATGCCGCAAAATGAGACACCGGTTGTAGCAAAAATCAACACCAGTCGTAGCAAATATCGCTGGATCATAGTGGCTACAAACTCCGGCCAACTCGGGTTGCAGCTCTGACGAACGTGGTTGTAGCTTTTTTGTTGAATGATTGTAGCATTTGACGACACACGTTGCCGATTGTAGCTTCGTTGTGCACACGTTGTAGCATCTTTGCAATTGCAAGCATGTGGATCGAACGCGCGCGATGCGACCGGCTGAACGTTTCGGCAGGTGCGCTGGCGTAAAACGTTTACCTTGATCATTTGTGGGTATTGGCTTCCCCTGCGTGCGCATAGTGTAGCAGAGGCGACGAATAGTTCAGACTTTGACCATGTCCTTCTGGCCGGTCAATCTCTTCTGGTAGTCATTACCTTTCGGCTCTCTAGGGGTGTTTTCCCACGCGCTTCACATAATGTGGACGCATCACAACAATCACAAGCCATCACTCACAGGCACCGAACACGGATGCAGGTGTTTGTCCTGTACTGCTCCCTTCAGAAACTGTCACTCGAAAACGACCTCCAATGCGTTTAGGTTTCTTCGTTGCAACTTGCAAGCCCCCACCCGACTTGGCTATGGCTCTCGTTCACAGAATTAAAGAGGGAATGTGTTTTTCCTAAAAGGAATAGATAGAGGACGGCTCCTTTTCTTTTTGTCTTTGGGCACGAGACGACGACTTAGCAGGTGCAGGTCCTTATCTTAGCCAAGGGAATTTCGACATTTTTTCTTCTTCTGAAAATACACACAAGCGTGCGTATCACACATCGCAAGTTACACCTAGAATGAAGCGGTTTTCCTCCTGTCCCTGGCGGCTGGAACCCTAGCCGCCGCCAGGAGACCCAATCTTTCAGCGCCGTCCTCCCGCGGCTCCTCTCCGCCGGCGACCTCGGTCGTCGGTGGTGAGGGGGTCGCCGGATCCACGCGTGTGGATCATTTTTACTCCTTCGCAATTTAAATTTTTAGGCTCTTCATCGTCTTTGTTTCGGCGGCGACGATGACAGCGCTGAATAAAGATTCTTCGGATTCTTTCTTGACAAGGCCATCGGTCCTATGGTTAGGGATGGATTTGAAAACCAGTCTGTTCAAGCAAGGATGGCGTGGCGGCAGCGGCATCCTGGTGGTGGACCTGTGTCTTCGGGCTCCGTCGTTGCGACGACGTTTGCTCCAGCGTCGTCACGGAGCTTGGGAGGTAGTCCAGGAGCGGATGCAGATTGTGGTCTGCATCGACGACATTTGAAAGATGGAACATGTGCTGGGTTCGTGGTTCGTGGATGGCAGGTATGGTTTCCTTCTGCGACGTCTTAGTCGCGGTGGGGTGCCAGATCTGGAGTTCGATGGCGTGTGCAGGGTGTTGCCGATGCGATTCGTTCAACGGTAAGGGCTTCACTTTTGGTGAGCCATCTTGGAGATCCGCAAAGCTGCATATTAGCGAGTGGAGCCGCGTCGAGCTCAGGTGAGGAGGTGATCCATCATTCTTTTCTTCGATGGCTGCTGTCGTGGTGCCGGAGGCAGATGATGGGCGTTGGTGTCAAGCTCAAAAATGTTCTATTATCTTTTCAGTTTTGTCATGTCGGTCCTTACGTGACTTGTACTTTAATCTTTATGATATGAATGAGACACGTATTAAGATGCAAAAAAAATGAATAAAACACCCAATAACACTGTCATGATCGCGCGTGCAGATACAAATAGTCCACTGTGCAGCTAAGGCTCGCCGAGACGAGCGCCATATCATCATCCGAGCTTTTGACAGGCATCGCCGTGCACTTACCATGGTTGATCCTCATCCCGGAAGCTAGCCGAAATCCACCAGGATTGCCAAAAAATACCTCCAAATCAAGCCCCCATAGATCAAGGAAGAGCATGACATCATCCATGAAGGTCTATAGTCTTTGGAACAAGCTCGACATATCTAACGGGCCAACAACCCCACATGGAAGCGTGAGCCAACATGCGATGCAAAACTTCCATGACTAAGATGAATAGCATCGCCGACAAGGGTCGGCCTGCCGCAATCCACGCCTGTTATTTCTTTTGGAACAACCCTCAAGCTTTATGCGTGCAGATGGCACCCACTCTCCAACTACGAGCAAGGACGACTAACAGAATGTGAAGGATGAACTTTAATAGAAAAATAAATCATATAAGCTTAAAAAGTATGAAGAATATAAAAATTTAAAAATTACTGCTAAAAAATTGTTATTTCTAACAAAATGTGAAGGATGAACTCTAATAGAAAAATAAATTTATGACTAACATGCATGAATTGATGATGTGGCAGCTGTGCATGCATAGAGTCTAATGCAAATGTAATTTATGGCTTGCATGCACGATTGCATATGTGACATGGTTGCATGGCTAAAAAAAGATGATGCGTTGTAGCAATTTAGAATTTTTTTTTGATGATTTTGTTACCATCATATAAATGTTTCAATAAAAAATGAGTCTATAAGTTAATAAATAAAGCATGTACTAACTATATATTATTTTGCGCTATAAAATTAATAATATAGACTAATGTTATATGCATGATACAAACCTTTTCTTTCTGAAAAACAATGTAAATGGTTGTTTTTGTCGTCCAGGCATTGGCGAAGGGCCGCTAGGCGGAGATTGCACCAGGGACCCTGCACTCGCTGACCTAGGCGCCATGGCCAGGCCGAGGGTTTTGCTGGTCGGCAGGGCGGGGAGTCGGAGACGATGTCACCGTACTCCTCGTGTGTGCGCATATACGATGATGTATGTATATGTACATCATCCATCTAAGCTAATCGCGAAAAGGAAAGTGAGATGTTTGGACCAGAGATGATGGTCCAGAATAAAAAAGATGGTTCTGGAAAAAATACCTTTACTTACCAAATACCAATTGGTGGCGGTGGTTCGTCTGACGGAGGTTGGAATGGGTTCGAATTGACTAAAGAAACGAGCTCGTAGTTGACCGACAGAGCCACCCCACTGTACGTAGTTTTCCTTTTCTTTTAGAAATGTCTACTGTACACACGTCATACATTTTTGTTACGACACGGTCCCTTCAGCAGCACGCTTGCAGTTCCGCTATCTATTGTAGTACCCCTCTTGGCTTAATTCCTTTCAGTTTCAGTGGAGAAAAGAAACCACCGCCGCCCAGTTGCACCAGACACGCGCGGCGATGGGGAAGAAGATGTGCCTGCTCTCGCTGGACGAGGACATCGTCATGGTGCTCATCGTCGTCGCCGTCGTCGTGGTGGGGCTAATACTCGCCGCCCTGCAGCCACCGCCCCGCCGCCGCGCCGTCGCCTGCTTCTACGGCTGACCCGACCGTCAAAGATCGACCCGTCTGCTCGGCAGTACAGCTCCTTAGCCTTCGCAGTTGCAGGTTTCTCTTAATTTTCTTTGGTAGTATAAAGTTTGCCGCCGCAGATAACGTGAGCTACGTCGTGTTTTGAAGTCTTGTCATGTTTTCCTGATCTGGAAGCTACACTCTGCTCGGTTTAATCCTTCTTGGCCGTGCCTGTCAGTGTTGTAGTGTAGTTGTGTGATTTCCTTTTAGAAGAAACGTAGTCCTGTGTAACCACCATGGATTGTCACCGGTTGTGTTAACGGCAGATTTAGAGTTGATGTCTGTCCTACTACTATCCTGTTTTGGGATTTGAAATGTGTAATATAAGTTTGATCACTTCTTGAATAAAAATGCAACCTTCTTTCATGTACACTTGTGAATGCAATATATTCCCTTCTTTCAAAATAATTGAAGTTTCCAGATTGTCCTAAGTCAAACTTCATTAAGTTTGACCAAGTCTATCTATATAATAAAAGCACATCTCCATCTAGGAAACCAAATTACTTCATTAGATTCAATGAAAATGAATTTTCATACCTATTATATACTATATATTTGATATGGCAGATCTTTATAATTTTTTTATAAACTTGGTCAAACTTAAAATAGTTTGACTTATTATTTGGAACGGAGAGTACATGGTAACAGGGAGTCTGGGACCCTCACAAAATGAAACTGTCTCGCATATAAATTCTTGCCCTGTGAAATATTGTACTATTACACAACAAGGCTTTGTCAAGCTAATCTGGAGCACCCATTACACTACTGGTCCCATTCAATTCAATTCAATTTAATCTGGGGTCACAGCAGCCTTTTCCAGCAGCAATTTCCTGAGCTATGTTCTTATGCTATTAGCATCTATACCAGCACCACCCTGGCCAAGTTCTTCAGGCAGGGGATTTTGCAGAATATTTCCAGCCCAAGCTTATGTGCAATGTGCTGATTTGAGGGTGCCCTTGCTCGTGTTCCTTTACACTGGGTGTGGAAAGAGTGATTGCCAGCTCAACCACAATTTTTTTTCATGGCTGCTGCTCCAGGAAAGCGTGGGCACCAAAAACCTTCTTCAAAGGAAGTCTTTTCACCTGCCTGCATACACTTGTGTTCTCTGTAATGTTCAAGTGGAGGAAGCACAGCTGCACCTATTCTGGCAGATTATTTCCCCAAAAAGCTCAGAGGAATTTCTTTCATTCATGAAACAGAACCAGCAAAGCAGGAAATTAACAAGCCTTTCAGCATGGAGATCATCATTTTTGGGCTATTTTTAATCATGAGAATCCAAGTGTTGCTAGTTGGCCGATAAACCTCAAAGAGGATCACACTCTAGTTACACACAGAGTGAAGCGGAAGCTTTTACTTCCTTTCAAATCCTGGACACATCACTTCCTGTAATCTTCTTCTCTTCACTTTGTAATTTGTACATAATTTTGTAGATATTCTTTATATAAATTAAAGTACGTTGGTGTCGTGAAGGCACTGGCAGAAAGAGAAAGAGACGAACCCAAATGTATATGCTGCAAGACGTTACCATTTCATCTACATGGACACAAAACCCTGGCTGCATCCAGAGCCAACAATGGACTGAAAAAAGGGTTCTACACACGGATCCATCAATTACAGGGGTTATTACATTTATTTACAAAGCCCTGAAACAATACCTACATGCGAAATTCAGACCGTGTAATGTATGCAGCGAAAGCGATGGTGGACGTGACAGGCTCCACGGTGAAACCTTGCGGCGCTCACTCTGGTGGTGCAGTACTACACACCTCGCTGCGCATTATTCCTCCTCTCCTAACAACGCTCTCTTCAAAATTGCCAGCATGCCAAAACATCAAGCAGAGCTCAGCTCACTATCCGAGGATTTCATCGGTTACACGCACTTTGCTTGCCTTCTCGTGGCGTCTCAAGCCTCGGCCCAGACATTCGCGTCTGCAAGTGCACGGCCTCGGTCGACACCGTTTGGAACAACCCTGCCTCGTACTCCACGATTGGAGCCACTCCTGCAATGTTCTTTTCCTTCTGGAACAAGGTCATTCATACGGTCATGCATCGAAGTTTGAGCTCCATGTTGACTAGCCAAAGCATCATCTTGGTTAACTTGATCGTCTGACACTTTTGATGCCGAAGGGCCATCAAGGTAAGGGCGAACAGCAGCGTCATTCCCATCGTATGTTTGTGATGACAAATAGGAGAGAGCAGCAGCAACTTCCCTAATCAGAGGGCGATTCCTTGACTTCTCCTGCAAACACATTGCTGCAATAGCCAAGGCCTGGTACAAACCCCTCTTTGGAAAGCGGCCACGCAATAAAGGGTCAGCCATCTTTGGAAATTTCCTTTGGTCTTTGAACAATGGACGAGCCTGCAAATGGATTGGTAGAACATTCAATTCAACATCAGCATACTTATGCTCAATATATCAAAGGAAACATATGAACACACTCGATTTATGACTGCATATATATATTTCGAATGAAACTATTTCTTTAGCTGTTAAGGGACCTAGATAAATAAATTAAATGATGTGCCATGTTTGAAAATGACGAAAATCCTGGAGATGTAAAACAAGATGATTAGTTCCTGGGCATATACAACTAGGGAAGTGTGCCTAGCTCATTTGGTTACGGATGCGAATTTAGGCTCCTATTTATGCTGTAGGGGTCACCTCTAATGTTCTCCATCGAAAAAGATGTATACAACTAGGCAGCTAGTTAGCAACAGACTAATACTAGTTCCCGGAAAAGACCGCACTCCATACCCATAAAAAGTTGTACAGTTTTCCAGTATCAAACGCATGCACTGTTATTATATTCATCAGTTCAACATACATTCCACATAACCGTTTTTTTCCAGTATCAAACGCATGCACTGTTATTATGAGGAACGTAATCAGAATGAAATAACAATGCATGCCTATTAAGCTTTATAGCCTTTTCATACTTCTCTAGACATGTATCCAATTTTGTTTTTTTATTATAAAATCATGATTATTGGACCAGTCAGCTGCACCGTGAGATTGTCAAAACCTACCCATGAGACCAAGTCCTGTTCCTCACGAGGCCGATTGCTATCGAGTGCCCTTCGTCCTGTAATTAGCTCGAGGAACACCACACCAAAACTATAGATGTCAGACTTAACCGTTAGCTGTCCAGTCGCGGCGTACTCAGGAGCACAATAGCCATAAGTCCCCATGACACGGGTTGTCACATGAGTCTTATCACCCACAGGACCAAGTTTAGCAAGTCCAAAGTCGGACAACTTCGCATGATACCCTTCAGAAAGAAGAATGTTTGATGGCTTAATATCTCGGTAAATAACTGGTGGATTTGCCTTATCATGTAGGTATTCCAAACCAGCAGCTGCGCCCAGCAGCTATCTTCATCCGTGTTGTCCAATCTAGAGGTTCTTTATTGGGTGGAAGGTCTGTTTAAAGCATCAACAGTAATTTATTAATGGGGGTATCCAGTAAACAACAGCATAACAGTATAGGGCACATTCATGTCTAACTCTAATAGATGGCAGTAAGAAAATGGTAAATTATCACAGAAAATATCTTAGGTTTCAAGGTCAGTGACATGTCAAGGAGCATGTCAGTTCTTCACTCATTGACGCATGTGATATAATAATACTAGAAAAGAACACGAAGTTAGATAAAAGAGCCACTTCTTAAGAAAATTTATCTATTCAACTAATTGATTATGATTAAAATCTGAGTTTTCTCAAGGGTGACCAATCCATCATTGAAATATTACCCCCTCGATGGATTCTGTTTAGGGTAATCCCATCACTAGATTATTAGATAGCTAGGCTCATTATTTGATAGGTCATCAGAGCATCCCATTCTAGCTTAAGCTTTTGATCAAATATAGCAAATAATGAAACAGGAACAATCTAGATCAGATTTAATTGGGACCTACTGAACAAAGAAGATGATGCCAAAAATACCCCCCCCCCCTCCCCCCCCCTCACAAACTTAAAGCAATAAATACTGACAAGAACTGATAGTTAGCTGCTTATAGCATTTCTCACAAGTTAGACCCCCCCGCCCCCCTTCACAAACGTAAAGCAATAAATACTTAATTAAATCAACTGACAAGAACTGATAGTTAGCTTATAGCATTTCTCACAAGTTAGAACAACTTTTCACCATGTTCAAAGCACCCAGATATGCTAAGTATCATGAACTAAAATGTGCTGACATTGAAAAATAAAGATCCTACAATCTACATATATGCTCTCATTACTAGAAATTAAGAAACGGTTTCTGAATTCTGATGATTGTATCCTGATAATAGTATAAGTTGACACATTTTCCAACATAAACTAACCGTGCAGATGGTCTTCTAGTGATCCCAATGGCATATATTCATAAACGAGCAAGCGTTGATCACCGTCAACACAGTACCCTATCAAATTGACAAGGTTAGGGTGATGCAAGAGGTTGAGCATGAGAACCTCCACAAGGAATTCTCGGTTCCCCTGAAGCCCATTTAGATCAAGTTGTTTGACTGCAACAACCTGCCATACAGCAAATGCTGAAACAATATTATCATACAATACAAAAATATGGGCAAGATTATTATAGTTTCCACATCTCCAATAACTGATATTCAATCAGAATTATATTACTGTAGGTGAGAAGTATAGTTTATAACTACCAAATACAAACCTGACCATCAGTCAGATATGCTTTATACACACAACCAAATCCTCCTCGCCCCAACTGAAAATCCTTGCTGAAGTTTTTAGTGGCATCAACAAGCTCACGCAAAGTGAAGATTGTCGCCTCATTATGTGTGCCATTTCTCCGGATTCCTTCCGTATGTGCGGATTCAGTCTTCAGTGGGACACTTTCTGATGACTCTGAAGAAATCCACTATTAATGAGCAATTCAAAAGAACAAATACACATCCACATTTAAATAAACTAATGCAGTAATGCTCCTGAAAAAGAAAGGACGCTGGGACAAACAAGAATGGTACTAGCACAAGTAATTTTTTTTGCGGGAAGTATTTCATTGTGCCTTTTCAATTTTCTTGTCATGGTCATCGATCTACTACTGTTCATCTTGTTCATAATTTTGGTTTCCACTTTACTAATCGTGTTTCAGTTTCTGTTTCCTTGATAAAGCTGTGCAGCTACTCATGAACAAACTTCTTTCTCTCACAAACAAAATTATACGTAACTGCTAGAGCCTAGAGGAATTGCAACACCACAAGAAAGTAAAGGTGGACTCGCCACTGGAAATTTCTGATGGCTGAGTATAACACATCGTCAAAAAAAATGCCCTCCAGCTGGGAACCATCCCCAACAGAGAGTTTGTTGGGACCATGAGCTGAGGAGAGTCGATTATTTATCCTTCCGCGAGAACAAGATACAGACCGACCAACACCAAGAAGCGAACATTTCTAGCCTGGTTAGTAGGTAAAGCACGGAGGGATTACTAGGGCAGGAGGCATCATCACCTGAGGCGACTCCATGGTCGATTCCGCCGGAGTCCTCGTCGTCATCGTGCTCCTTCACCACCCGCTCCTCCTCCTCGGGGCACCGGAACAGGCACGACAAGAAGCCCATCTCATAATCCGGCCTCGGCAGCCCCAAAAAGAGGGCTGAAATCAAGAAATTTGGCAAATCCCCAACCCCCAGCCGCCGCGGGGGAGACTTTAGGTCGCCAGAACAGCAAGGATTTCCTCAGCAGCCAGGAAAATTAGGCAATTGCTTTCTTTCTCAGAGGGAATTGATCAATTGTTTTGGTCGGACAGAAGAGGAGAAAGAAGAAAACGAGAGAACGGATAAATGGATGAAGGCGCAAAAGTCTCCTCCCACAAACGAAACGAATAGAAAATTGAAGGCGCAAAAACGGAGCAGTGAGTGACGCCGGACGATGGGGTTGTCGAGAAGCTGCTAATTCCCTAGTTAATTAGTCATCAATCCAAGGATTTAATTTGGACGCAAGTTGCAGTCGTGCCCCTTCGGGAACAGTCTATTTCTCTTTTGCCCCACTAGTACGTGTCTAAGACGTCGCGTTTGCTACTGGTAAGGGCATTTCCAAAGCTAACCCTCAAATCGCCAGCATAGATCTGGGTTGTGGATGCAATTCAACATGAGCTCGTATTAGTTTACAGGATAATCCAGACACATTTTCTCATAAATTGAAGACGAGGGAGGGTTGCGGGACTTCGGACAACAGTCATGTAGGACTCCGACACCCCGGCCCACCCAATCCCCTTTCCCGGTCCCATTTCCTTTCACTTCGTCCCTTCTCTCCTTGCTTTGCATCCGCACCCTCCATCTCCGCCGCCGTCAATGTACGTCTCCGGCCGCCACATAGGTATCACGGAAGTCCGCAACCAAAGACCGACACACCTTCGCCGCTTTACGACGTCAGTCAATTCACCCTAGAGTCGTTTGTACCCAGGTACACTCCGCCCCCTGTCGACGTCCGCCATGGCGGACACTACGCTCATTTTCGAATGGTATGTCGTTTTTTAGAGTATGAAGAATGACGAGCTACTCGCCCATGAAGAATGAGTTGTTGTGTGATGCGGGGTTGACCGTATTCACGGATTTCATAGGCAGGAGAGAGGGGGACGTTCTGGTAGCAAGTGCATGAATCATTTCACGCACGAAAGTACAATGCGCCTTACGACATGTACATCATTCAACAACACAATGTGAGGTCGTTATCGTATTGCTGGTATGCTATCCAGACCAGTGTCACCAAGTTTTGTCAAGCAGTTCGTCAGCTGGACGCAAGGTGGCCATTGCACGCGACAGAGAAGGAGATGGTAAGTTTTGCTTCTTCTTGCTCAACTTGTTTAAATCATTCATTCACTCAATGTTGGTCTATACATATGTAGCCCGCACGCACTACCGTGATGTACCACAGGGCAGAGGGATGGCCATTTACGTACACAGATTGTTGGATGAAACTAAAGGGGGATTATGTGCAGGACGACATGATCCATTGATGAAAAACTTGTTGGACATCCGGTTAATCTAGTTGAATTAGAGACATCGTTATACTAGATTTAAGTTGCATGCTATGTATTGATAATTTTGTTGGGAAACGTAGTATTTCAAAAAAATTCCTACGATCACGCAAGATCTATCTAGGAGAAGCATAGCAACGAGCGGGAAGAGTGTGTCCATGTACCCTCGTAGACCGAAAACAGAAGCGTTTAGTAACGCAGTTGATGTAGTCGAACGTCTTCGCGATCCAACCGATCAAGTACCGAACGCGCGGCACCTCCGCGATCTGCACACGTTCAGCTCGGTGACGTCCTCGAACTCTAGATCCAGCTGAGGCCGAGGGAGAGTTTCGTCAGCACAACGGCGTGGTGACGGTGATGATGAAGTTACCGACGCAGGGCTTCGCCTAAGCACTATGACAATATGACCGAGGTGGAAAACTGTGTAGGGGGCACCGCACACGGCTAAGAAATCAACTTGTGTGTCTATGGGGTGCCCCCTCCCCCGTATATAAAGGAGGGGAGGAGGGGGCCCATTAACTTCCTGGGGGGGGGGGGGGGTCGGTAACCCACTCTCCTCCAAGGCCCATGGTGGCCCATTAACTTCACAGGGGGCTCGGTAACCCTCCAGCACTCCGGTTTTATCTAAAACTCTCCGGAACACTTCCGGTGTCCGAATAACATGGTCCAATATATCAATCTTTATGTCTCGACCATTTCGAGACTCCTCGTCATGTCCGTGATCTCATCCGGGACTCCGAACAAACTTCGGTACAACAAATCACATAAACTCATAATACCAATCGTCATCGAACGTTAAGCGTGCGGACCCTACGGGTTCGAGAACTATGTAGACATGACCGAGACACTTCTCCGGTCAATAACCAACAACGGAACCTGGATGTTCATATTGGTTCCTACATATTCTACGATGATCTTTATCGGTCAAACCGCACAACAACATATGTTATTCCCTTTGTCATCGGTATGTTACTTGCCCCAGATTCGATCCTCGGTATCATCATACCTAGTTCAATCTCGTTAACGGCAAGTCTCTTTACTCGTTCCGTAGTGCATCATCTCGCAACGAATTCATTAGTCACATTGCTTGCAAGGCTTATAGTGATGTGCATTACCGAGAGGGCCCGGAGATACCTCTCCGACAATCGGAGTGACAAATCCTAATCTTGATCTATGCCAACTCAACAAACACCATCGGAGACACCTGTAGAGCATCTTTATAATCACCTAGTTACGTTGTGACGTTTGATAGTATGATAACCTACAAGTATAGAGGATCAATTGTAGCCTCTTTCGATAAGTAAGAATGTCGAACCCAACGAGGAGCTAAAGGTAGAACAAATATTCCCTTAAGTTTTATCGACCACCGATACAACTCTACGCACGCTTGACGTTCGCTTTACCTAGAACAAGTATAAAACTAGAAGTACTTTGTAGGTGTTGTGGGATAGGTTTGCAAGAATATAAAGAGCACATAAATGAAAACTAGGGGCTGTTTAGGTAAAGAAGCAATAAAGTTAGTATAGCGAGTGTGGAAAAGTGGTGATAGGAGTTGCCAAATTGTCCCTAAGCAATTGACTACTTTACTAGACCGATAGCAAGTTTTATGTGGGAGAGGCCACTGCTAGCATGTCATCCCTGACTTGGAATTCTATGCACTTATGATTGGAACTATTAGCAAGCATCCGCAACTACTAACGTTCATTAAGGTAAAACCCAACCATAGCATTAAGATATATTGGTCCCCCTTCAATCCCGTATGCATCAATTTCTATGCTAGGTTGAAGCTTCTGTCACTCTTGCCTCCAATACATAGTCTTATCAACATACAACTAACCCTATGGTGTGATCCACGCGCTCATCGATGGGCACAAAAGGACAGCAACATAACCACAAGAAAATCAAACCAATCATAGCAATTCACCAATTACCGATAGGACAACAAAAATCTACTCAGACATCATAGGATGGCAACACATCATTGGATAATAATATGAAGCATAAAGCGCCATGTTCAAGTAGAGGGTACAACGGGTTGCGGGAGAGTGGACCGTTGTAGATAGATGGGGGAAGGTGATGAAGATGTTGGTGAAGATGCCGGAGGTGTTGGTGTGGATTGCGGTGACGATGATGGCCCCGGCGGCGTTCCGGCGCCACCGGGAGAGAGGGGGAGAGAGCCCCCTTCTTCTTCTTCCTTGACCTTCTCCCTAGATGGGAGAAGGGTTTCCCCTCTGGTCCTTGGCTTCCATGGCATGGGAGGGGCGAGAGCCCCTCCGAGATTGGATCTCTCTCTCTCTCTCTCTCTCTCTCTCTCTCTCTCTCTCTCTCTCTCTCTCTCTCTTTGTTTCTGTGTTCCAGATTCTGCCCTTTCACCGTTTCTTATATTCCCGGAGATCCGTAACTCCGATTTGGCTGAAATTTGGACACGATTTTTTTATCCGGATATTGGCTTTCTTGTAGCGAAAGAAGGGCACCAACCGCCTTACGGGGTGGCCACGAGGGTCAGGGGCGCGCCCCCTGCCTCGTGCCCCTCTCGGGCATCGTCTCGCGTTGATTCTTCTTCCAGAAAATCACATATATTCCAAAAAAATCTCCGTAAGTTTTTATCCCGTTTGGACTCTGTTTCATATGGATTTTCTGTGAAACAAAAAAACATGCAACAAACAGGAACTGGCACTTGGCACTGGATCAATATGTTAGTCCCAAAAATAGTATAAAAAGTTGCCAAAAGTATATGAAAGTTGTATAATATTGGCATGGAACGATGAAAAATTATAGATACGACGGAGATGTATCAGCATCCCCAAGCTTAATTCCTGCTCGTCCTCGAGTAGGTAAATGATAAAAAAAGATATTTTGATGTGGAATGCTACCTAGCATAATCTTGATCATGTAATCTAATCATGGCATGAATATTAAGACACGAGTGATTCAAAGCAATAGTCTATCATTTGACATTAAGACAATAATACTTCAAGCATACTAATAAAGCAATCATGTCTTTTCAAAATAACATGGCCAAAGAAAGTTACCCAAAAAATCATATGGTCCGCTATACTCCATCTTCACCACACAAAATATTCAAATCATGCACAACCCCGATGACAAGCCAAGCAATTGTTTCATACTTTTGATGTTCTCAAACCTTTTCAACTTTCACGCAAAACATGAGCGTGAGCCATGGATATAACACTATAGGTGG
The DNA here is from genome assembly GCA_021605145.1 of Aegilops bicornis. Taxonomy (NCBI): domain Eukaryota; kingdom Viridiplantae; phylum Streptophyta; class Magnoliopsida; order Poales; family Poaceae; genus Aegilops; species Aegilops bicornis. The sequence goes on along the minus strand of CM038671.1, from coordinate 258,715,001 downwards.
AATAGAATATGATGATGGAGGTTGTGTGGAGAAGACAAAAAAGGGAGATAGTCTCACATCAACACGGCTAATCAACGGGCTATGGACATGACCATCAATTGATGTCAATGCGAGGAGTAGGGATTGCCATGCAACGGATGCACTGAGAGCTATAAGTGTATGAAAGCTCAAACTGGAAACTAAGTGGGTGTGCATCCAACTTGCTTGCTCATGAAGACCTCGGGCATTTGAGGAAGCCCATCATCGGAATATACAAGCCAAGTTCTATAATGAAAATTCCGACTAGTATATGAAAGTGATAACTCAGGAGACTCTCTATATGAAGAATATGGTGCTACTCAAGCACAAGTGTGGTAAAAGGATAGTAACATTGCCCCTTCTCTCTTTTTCTCTCATTTTTTGTTTTGTTTTTTTGTTTTTTTGGTGGGCTTCTTTGGCCTCTTTTTTTATTTGGGCTTCTTTGGCCTCTTTTATTTTTTTAAGTCCGGAGTCTCATCCCAACTTGTGAGGGAATCATAGCTTCCATCATCCTTTCCTCACATGGGACAATGCTCTAATAATGATGATGATCGCACTTTTATTTACTTACAACTTAATATTACAACTCGATACTAGAACAAAAATACGACTCTATATGAATGCCTCCAGCGGTGTACCGGGATGTGCAATGATCTAGCGTAGCAATGACATAAAAAAACGGACAAGCCATGAAAACATCATGCTAGCTATCTTACGATCATGCAAAGCAATATGACAATAAATGCTCAAGTCATGTATATGATGATGATGGAAGTTGCATGGAAATATATCTCGAAATGGCTATGGAAATGCCATGATAGGTAGGTATGGTGGCTGTTTTGAGGAAGATATAAGGAGGCTTATGTGTGATAGAGCGTATCGTATCACGGGGTTTGGATGCACCGGCGAAGTTTGCACCAACTCTCGAGGTGAGAAAGGGCAATGCACGGCATCAAGATGCTAGCAATGATGGAAGGGTGAGAGTGCGTATAATCCATGGACTCAACGTTAGTCATAAAGAACTCACATACTTGTTGCAAAAATCTATTAGTCATCGAAATAAAGTACTACGCGCATGCTCCTAGGGGGATAGATTTGGTAGGAAAAGACCATCGCTCGTCCCCGATCGCCACTCATAAGGAAGACAATCAATAAATACCTCATGCTCCAACTTCATTACATAACGGTTCACCATACGTGCATGCTACGGGAATCACAAACTTCAACGCAAGTATTTCTACAATCCATAATTACCCACTAGCATGACTCTAATATCACCATCTTTATATCGCAAAACTATTGCAAGGAATCAAACATATCATATTCAGTGATCTACAAGTTTTATGTAGGATTTTATGACTAACCATGTGAATGACCAATTCCTGTCAACTCTCTAAATGGATATAAGTGAAGCAAGAGAGTTTAATTCTTTCTACAAAAGATATGCCCACGCTCTAACAAATATAAGTAAAGCAAAAGAGCATTCTACAAATGGCGGTTTTCTATGTGTAGGGAAACAGGCAATCCATACTTCAAATGATATAAGTGAAGCACATGAAGCATTCTTTAAAGCCATACTCAAAAGATATAAGTGAAGTGCAATGAGCATTCTATAAATCAACCAAGGACTATATCATACCAGCATGGTGCATAAAAGAAAAGTGAAAACTAAATGCAAAAGACGCTCCAAGATTTGCACATATCACATGAACGAAACGAAACCGAAAACATACCGATTCTTGTTGAAGAAAGATGGGATGCCTTCCGGGGCATCCCCAAGCTTAGACGCATGAGTATCCTTGAATATTTACTTGGGGTGCCTTGGGCATCCCCAAGCTTGAGCTCTTGCATCTCCTCCTTCTCCTCACATCGAGACATCCTCGATCTTCGAACACTTCATCCACACAAAACTCAACAGAAAGTTCGGTAAGATCCGTTAGTATAATAAAGCAAATTCACTGCTCTAAGTACTGTTGCAGACCAATTCATATTTTGTTTTTGCATTGTAGCTACTGGAATATAATTTTTCCATGGCTTAATGCACTGATAGAAATCGATAGTTTCATCAAAACAAGCAAATAATGCATAAAAAATAGAATCTGTCTTAAACATGATAGTCTGTAGTAATCTGAACATTAACTATACTTCTGGTACTCAAAAAATTCTGAAAACATTAGGAAAAATAAATGATTTGTATAGAAGTTCAAAGAATCAATTTTTTCAGAGAAAATCATATATTTTACATAAATGAAAAGGGTATGAAATCACAAACAAGTTACTCCCTCCGTTCCATAATGTAGTGCCTATAGATTTTTACAAAAGTCAAACATTACAAATTTTGACCATGTTTATAGAGAAAAATACGTACATCTAGAATACCAAATGCTTCTCATTGGATACATCGTGAGTTATATTTTCAGAATATACATGTTTGGTATTGTAGATGTAGATAGTTTTCTATACACTTGGTCAAAGTTGACAACGTTTGACTTTTACAAAAATCTATAGGCACTACATTTTGGAATGGAGGGAGTATTCATACAAATCACTGTAAGAAATCTCATACAAATTATTCATACATACCTAAAATATTTCATCTACATACAGGTCACAACACCAACAAATGGTGTATATAACTTAGTAGAAAAGGATGGTGCGGCCTACTTTCCGAAACAACGACATGCAATAAGGAAATATTGAAGCAATAATAGTAGAGGTGGATACAGAAGCGATATTCTTGTTAATCAGGTCAAAACTCCCAACACCCGCACGTCCAACCTGACAATTAAGTGCACACAAAAATGGTTTCGCTATCCCATACATAAGACAAACAAAATTTAGCATCTTCATGGGAAAATACACCTGTTTATATTTTGGGGGTTGCCAACAAAGAAAATCATGGGAAGTATCTAAAAGAAGGTTAACATAGAGCTAACACCGTATTAGTTGGAAAATCACAAATACGTATAAACCAGACAATAAATGCATAGCGTCTGGGGGACGAAACCACTACCAGATACATGGTATCGCATGACGACGTACCCTTCCTCTTGCCTGCAACATCTGGAGCTGCATAAATGCTTGCAGGTTTGTGCTAACTCTGCAAAATTCAGAATATGCCCAAAGACATTGTAGATAGATTTAGTTCTTTGCGTGCCAATATATTTCAGGAAAGAACAGATTTAGTTCCATCCAAAGAGGAATAAAATTCTTTGAACAAGATACCATCAGCCTGATTATGCAATCAACATTTAATTACTGGATTTCAACTTAAAAAGATTCTCTGGAGATGATGTGCTAGCTATAAAGGGAATGCCATTTGAGATGGTAAACTAAGTCAATAAAACAACAAAAAAGGAAGAACAAAGTTGGTGCATTACATATTTACATGCAGTCACGTTGTGCACAAACGGCAAAAATGACTTCATGATAAGATTACATAAGCCTGTTGTAGTTAAACATAACGGAGATGCACATAGAAGCTCTACGCAGTTCACCCGAGGAAATAGTTGGGTGTTCGAAAGGTGGATATGTGAGCAGTCGGACCATGCAAAAAACAAGACGAAGCTTAACTAACAGTTGGTATCAAACTCCATGCTCAAGCGCTTAGAGATAAATGTTGTGCTCTAGAATTTGAAACAGAAAATAATCAACCATCAAGGTGTACCTTGTCTTACCAAAGAACAGACACTAATATTAATGTGTAAGCACGATAAAATGAATAGATCAAGTCTCTATAGTGGCGACATTAGATGCACATGCTTTATTAAGGATCAATCTGACTATTCAATGACGAATGAAAACACATATATTTTACCTTCAAACTGCACTATCATTTGTGACCAATTCTAATGCGTAGATGGCAAGTTAACATAATACAACAATTTTAAGAAGGGAATCAATGTAGATAATATCACATGTGATTATTCTCCTTTGCACGATGCCAAGCTGAGTTGTTGTCCATCTCACAACGTGTTGCCACTCAACAAACCCTGGTGTTCACATGAAGAAATGCACTTCAAATAAGAATTAAGGAGTAAAGCAGCGAAATCATTCTCTGATTTTATTTCCACAACTACATATGAAGATGGTAGTAATATGTGAATAGGGGCAGATTCCACAGAAAAATAAACCAGCAGAAACATTTAACCTACAACCATGTTAGGAACTACTGAGTACATCTACAAGGCTCCCCACAACAGTCATAAAGGGAAATTCATATAGTGCAAAAGCATTGGTGTGTGATTGTTGATAAACTTTCTTAATACACCGCCCATGCATAGATGGTTTTACGTATTCAGGTCGCCGTCCCCCTATGAAGAGAGGAGAAGATGGATGAACCTTAGGTCACCATTGACCCGAGCGCGATGGGGCCACCAAATGCGCGCCTCGAACCGATGGCGTGTGTCACAACCAGAAGCTGCAGCCCACGATCTGCGTGGCCTCGCCGCTCGGGGTTCCGCACGAGATCTTCCTGCAATGGAAAGGGGAAAGAGGTGGCCGGGACACGGCGTCCGGTAGGAGGAAAACCGGGAAATTCAGGAACGCGATTGTGGCTATCACTTTACATGAGGAGGAGGCTACCGCTTTACAATGGAAAGGGTGAAATTCAAAATCATGTGGAAAAGGAAGGAGAGATCTTGTGTATTGATTTTGATTGCCAATTACCAAATCTGGTTAGGATGATTGATCTTGATGATTCGATTGACTAAGCACTTACCGATTACAGGTGAAATTGCGGTCGATATAAAAGAAAACAAAAGACCATGAAAGGAAGAAGAAATCAGAATCGGGAAGGAGATCTTGAATGGAGAGGGAGCGGTCGAAGGAAAGAGATCGGGACCGATCCAAAATGATTGAAACCAGTGGGAGGTGTGATAAAAAACAGAAAATAAAACCGGACGAAAATAAAACTGGAGTACCAGGCTACCAATTGCTCCATTAGGAGTAGAGAAAATAAAACCGGACGAAAATAAAACCGGAGTACCAGGCTACCAACTGCTCCATTAGGAGTAGAGATTGCTTGCAAGGCTTATAGTGATGTGCATTACCGAGAGGGCCCAGAGATACCTCTCCGACAATCGGAGTGACAAAACCTAATCTCGGAATATGCCAACTCAACATGTACGTTTGGAGACACCTGTAGAGCTCCTTTATAATCACCCAGTTACGTTGTGACATTTGGTAGCACACAAAGTGTTCCTCCGGTAAACGGGAGTTGCATAATCTCATAGTTATAGGAACTTGTATAAGTCATGAAGAAAGCAATAGCAATATACTAAATGATCAAGTGCTAAGCTAACAGAATGGGTCAAGTCAATCACATCATTCTCCTAATGATGTGATCCCATTAATCAAATGACATAATATGTCTATGGTTAGGAAACATAACCATCTTTGATCAATGAGCTAGTCAAGTAGCATACTAGTGACATTAAGTCTGTCTATGTATTCACACATGTATCATGTTTCCGGTTAATACAATTCTAGCATGAATAATAAACATTTATCATGATATGAGGAAATAAATAATAACTTTATTATTGCCTCTAGGGCATATTTCCTTCAGTCTACCACTTGCACTAGAGTCAATAATCTAGATTGCACAGTAATGATTCTAACACCCATGGAGTCTTGGTGCTGATCATGTTTTGCTCGTGGAGAGGCTTAGTCAACGGGTCTGCAACATTCAGATCCATATGTATCTTGCAAATCTCTATGTCTCCCACCTGGACTTGGTCCTGGATGGAATTGAAGCGTCTCTTGATGTGCTTGGTCCTCTTGTGAAATCTGGATTCCTTTGCCAAGGCAATTGCACCAGGATTGTCACAGAAGATCTTCATTGGTCCCGATGCACTAGGTATGACACCTAGATCGGAAATGAACTCTTTCATCCAGACTCCTTCATTTGCTGCTTCCGAAGCAGCTATGTACTCCGCTTCGCATGTAGATCCCGCCACGACGCTTTGTTTAGAACTCCACCAACTGACAGCTCCACCGTTCAATATAAACACGTATCCGGTTTGCGATTTAGAATCGTCCGGATCATTAGCTTCCTCACTGATTGGTGTAGTTGTCACAGGAACCGGTTCTTGTGATGAACTTCTTTCCAATAAGGGAGCAGGTACAATTACCTCATCAAGTTCTACTTTCCTCCCACTCACTTCTTACGAGAGAAACTCCTTCTCTAGAAAGGATCCGAATTTAGCAACAAAAATCTTGCCCTCAGATCTGTGATAGAAGGTGTACCCAATAGTCTCTTTTGGGTATCCTATGAAGACACATTTCCCTGATTTGGGTTCGAGCTTATCTGGTTGAAGTTTCGTCACATAAGCATCGCATCCCCAAACTTTAAGAAACGACAACTTTGGTTTCTTGCCAAACCACAGTTCATAAGGCGTCGTCTCAACGGATTTTGATGGTGCCCTATTTAACGTGAATGCGGCCGTCTCTAAAGCAAAATACTATCAGGTACTAAGTTCATGATAAATTTAAGTTCAATTAATCATATTAATTAAGAACTCCCACTTAGACAGGCATCTCTCTCGTCATCTAAGTGATCACGTGATCCAAATCAACTAAACCATGTCCGATCATCACGTGAGATGGAGTAGTTTCAATGGTGAACATCACTATGTTGATCATATCTACTATATGATTCACGTTCGACCTTTCGTTCTCCGTGTTCCGAGGCCATATCTGTATATGCTAGGCTCGTCAAGTTTAACCTGAGTATTCCGCGTGTGCAACTGTTTTGCACCCGTTGTATTTGAACGTAGAGCCTATCACACCCGATCATCACATGGTGTCTCAGCACGAAGAACTTTTGCAACGGTGCATACTCAGGGAGAACACTTCTTGATAATTAGTGAGAGATCATCCTAAAATGCTACCGTCAATCAAAGCAAGATAAGATGCATAAAGGATAAACATCACATGCAATCAATATAAGTGATATGATATGGCCATCATCATCTTGTGCTTGTGATCTCCATCTCCGAAGCACCGTCGTGATCACCATCGTCACCGGCACGACACCTTGATCTCCATCGTAGCATCGTTGTCGTCTCGCCAATCTAATGCTTCTACGACTATCACTACCGCTTAGTGATAAAGTAAAGCATTATAGGGCGATTGCATTGCATACAATAAAGCGATAACCATATGGCTCCTGCCAGTTGCCGATAACTCGAATACAAAACATGGTCATCTCATACAATAAAATATAGCATCACGTCTTGACCATATCACATCACAACATGCCCTGCAAAAACAAGTTAGACGTCCTCTACTTTGTTGTTGCAAGTTTTACGTGGCTGCTACGGGCTTAGCAAGAACTGTTCTTACCTACGCATCAACACCACAACGATAGTTCGTCAAGTTAGTGTTGTTTTAACCTTCGCAAGGACAGGGCGTAGCCACACTCGGTTCAACTAAAGTTGGAGAAACTGACACCCGCTAGCCACCTCTGTGCAAAGCACGTCGGGAGAACCGGTCTCGCGTGGCGTCTGGCGTAATGTCGGTCCGGACCTCTTCATCCAACAATACCGCCAAACCAAAGTATGACATGCTGGTAAGCAGTATGACTTGTATCGCCCACAACTCACTTGTGTTCTACTCGTGCATATAACATCTACGCATAAAACGTGGCTCGGATGCCACTGTTAGGGAACGTGGTAATTTCAAAATTTTCCTACGCACACGCAAGATCATGGTGATGCATAGCAACGAGAGGGGAGAGTGTTGTCCATGTACCCTCGTAGACCGAAAGCGGAAGCGTTATAACAACGCGGTTGATGTAGTCGTACGTCTTCACGGCCCGATCGGTCAAGCACCGAAACTACGGCACCTCCGAGTTCTAGCACACGTTCAGCTCGATGACGATCCTCGGACTCCGATCCAAAGCAAAGTGTCGGGATGAGTTCCACAAGACGACCGCTGCGTGGTGACAGTGATGATGTTCTACCGACGCAGGGCTTCGCCTAAGCACCGCAACGATATGACCGAGGTGGAATATGGTGGAAGGAGGCACCGCACACGGCTAAGGAACGATCACGAAGATCAACTTGTGTGTCATGGGGTGCCCCCTGCCCCCATATATAAAGGAGGGAGGGGAGGTGCGGCCGGCCCTAGGGGTGCGCTTAGAGGAGTCCTACTCCCACGGGAGTAGGACTCCCCCTGCCTTGTTGGACAACGAAAGGGAAGGGGGAAACAGGAACGGGCGGCGCCGCCCCCCTTCCTTGTCCTATTCGGACTAGGGGGTATGGGGCGCGCGGCCTGCCCTGGTCGGCTCCCCTCTTCTCCCTTAGGGCCCATGTAGGCCCATTAACCCCCCCGGGGTTCCAGAACCCGGTACTCGGTAAAATCCCGATTTCACCCGGAACGATTCCGATATCCAAATATAGGCTTCCAATATATCAATCTTTATGTCTCGACCATTTTGAGACTCCTCGTCATGTCCGTGATCACATCTAGGACTCCGAACAACCTTCGGTACATCAAAAACTATAAACTCATAATATGATTGTCATCGTAAGGTTAAGTGTGCGGACCCTACGGGTTCGAGAACTATGTAGACATGACCTAGAACTGTTTCCGGTCAATAACCAATAGCAGAACCCAGATGCTCATATTGGCTCCTACATATTCTACGAAGATCTTTATTGGTCAAACCGCATAACAACATACGTTGTTCCCTTTGTCATCGGTATGTTACTTGCCCGAGATTCGATCGTCGGTATCTCAATACCTAGTTCAATCTCGTTACTGGCAAGTCTCTTTACTTGTTACGTAATGCATCATTCCGTAACTAACTCATTAGTCATATTGCTTGCAAGGCTTATAGTGATGTGCATTACCGAGAGGGCCCAGAGATACCTCTCTGACAATCGGAGTGACCAAACCTAATCTCGAAATATGCCAACTCAACATGTACGTTTGGAGACACCTGTAGAGCTCCTTTATAATCACCCAGTTACGTTGTGACGTTTGGTAGCACACAAAGTGTTCCTCCGGTAAACGGGAGTTGCATAATCTCATAGTTATAGGAACTTGTATAAGTCATGAAGAAAGCAATAGCAATATACTAAACGATCAAGTGCTAAGCTAACGGAATGGGTCAAGTCAATCACATCATTCTCCTAATGATGTGATCCCATTAATCAAATGACAACACATGTCTATGGTTAGGAAACATAACCATCTTTGATCAATGAGGTAGTCAAGTAGAGGCATACTAGTGACATTAAGTTTGTCTATGTATTCACACATGTATCATGTTTCCGTTAATACAATTCTAGCATGAATAATAAACATTTATCATGATATGAGGAAATAAATAATAACTTTATTATTGCCTCTAGGGCATATTTCCTTCGGTCTCCCACTTGTACTAGAGTCAATAATCTAGATTACACAAGAATGATTCTAACACCCATGGAGTCTTGGTGCCGATCATGTTTTGCTCGTGGAAGAGGCTTAGTCAACGGTCTCGCAACATTCAGATCCATATGTATCTTGCAAATCTCTATGTCTCCCACCTGGACTTGGTCCCGGATGGAATTGAAGCGTCTCTTGATGTGCTTGGTCCTCTTGTGAAGTCTGGATTCCTTTGCCAAGGCAATTGCACCAGTATTGTCACAGAAGATCTTCATTGGTCCCTATGCACTAGGTATGACACCTAGATCGGAAATGAACTCTTTTATCCAGACTCCTTCATTTGCTGCTTCCGAAGCAGCTATGTACTCTGCTTCGCATGTAGATCCCGCCACGACGCTTTGTTTAGAACTGCACCAACTGACAGCTCCACCATTCAATATAAACACGTATCCGGTTTGCGATTTAGAATCATCCGGATCAGTGTCAAAGCTTGCATCGACGTAACCATTTACGACTAGCTCTTTGTCACCTCCATAAACGAGAAACATATCCTTAGTCCTTTTCGTATTTCAGATATTCTTGACCGCTGTCCGATGATCCACTCTGGATTACTTTGGTACCTACCGCCAAGCTTATTGCTAAGCACACGTCAGTGTCCGGTACACAGCATTGCATACATGATAGAGCCTATGGGTGAAGCATAGGGAACATCTTTCATTTTCTCTCTATCTTCTCGCTATGGTCGGGCATTGAGTCCGACTCAACTTCACACCTTGTAACACGGGCAAGAACCCTTTCTTTGCTCGATCCATTTTGAACTTTTTCAAAACTTTATCAAGGTATGTGCTTTGTGAAAGTCCAATTAAGCGTCTTGATCTATCTCTATAGATCTTGATGCCCAATATGTAAGCATCTTCACCGAGGTCTTTCATTGAAAAACTTTTATTCAAGTATTCCTTTATGCCATCCAGAAATTCTATATCATTTCCAATTAACAATATGTCATCTACATATAATATCAGAAATGCTACAGAGCTCCCACTCACTTTCTTGTAAATACAGGCTTCTCCAAAAGTCTGTATAAAACCATATGCTTTGATCACACTATCAAAGCGTTTATTCCAACTCCGAGAGGCTTGCACCAGTCCATAAATGGATCGCTAGAGCTTGCACACTTTGTTAGCATCTTTTGGATTGACAGAACCTTCCGGTTCCATCATATACAACTCTTCTTCCAGAAATCCATTCAGCAATGCAGTTTTGACATCCATTTGCCAAATTTCATAATCATAAAATGCGGCAATTGCTAACATGATTCGGACAGACTTTAAGCATCGCTACGGGTGAGAAAGTCTCATCGTAGTCAACCCCTTGAACTTGTCGAAAACCTTTCGCAACAAGTCGAGCTTCAGAGATTACATTACCATCGGCGTCGGTCTTCTTCTTGAAGATCCATTTATTCTCGATGGCTTGCCGATCATCGGGCAAGTCAACCAAAGTTCATACTTTGTTTTCATACATGGATCCCATCTCAGATTTCATGGCCTCAAGCCATTTTATGAATCTGGGCTCATCATCGCTTCCTCATAGTTCGTAGGTTCGCCATGGTCAAGTAACATGACTTCCAGAATAGGATTACCGTACCACTATGGTGCGGATCTTACTCTGGTAGACCTACGAGGTTCGGTAGTAACTTGATCTGAAGTTTCATAATCAGTATCATTAGCTTCATCACTGATTGGTGTAGTTGTCACAGGAACCGGTTCTTGTGATGAACTACTTTCCAATAAGGGAGCAGGTACAGTTACCTCATCAAGTTCTACTTTCCTCCCACTCACTTCTTACGAGAGAAACTCCTTCTCTAGAAAGGATCCGAATTTAGCAACAAAAATCTTGCCCTCAGATCTGTGATAGAAGGTGTACCCAAACTTTAAGCATCGCAACCCCAAACTTTAAGAAACGACAACTTTGGTTATCCTATGAAGACACATTTCTCCGATTTGGGTTCGAGCTTATCTGGTTGAAGTTTCTTCACATAAGCATCGCAACCCCAAACTTTAAGAAACGACAACTTTTGTTTCTTGCCAAACCACAGTTCATAAGGCGTCGTCTCAACGGATTTTGATGGTGCCCTATTTAACGTGAATGCGGCCGTCTCTAAAGCATAACCCCAAAACGATAGCGGTAAATCAAGAAGAGACATCATAGATCGCACCATATCTATTAAAGCACGACATTTATGTTCGGACACACCATTTCGTTGTGGTGTTCCGGTATGGAGTTGCGTAAACTATTCCGCATTGCTTCAAATGCAAACCAAACTCGTAACTCAAATATTCTCCTCCACGATCAGATCGTAGAAATTTTGTTTTCTTGTTACGATGATTTTCCACTTCACTCTGAAATTCTTTGAAATTTTCAAATGTTTCAGATTTGTGTTTCATCAAGTAGATATACCCATATCTGCTCAAATCATCTGTGAAGGTGAGAAAATAACGATACCCGCCGCGAGCCTCAATATTCATTGGACCACATACATCAGTATGTATGATTTCCAACAAATCGCTTGCTCGCTCCATAGTTCCGAGAACGGCGTTTTAGTCATCTTGCCCATGAGGCACGGTTCATAAGTACCAAGTGATTCGTAAGTCCATCAAGATGGAGTTTCTTCATGCGCTTTACACCAATATGACCCAAACGACAAGTGCCACAAATAATTTGCACTATCATTATCAACTCTGCATCTTTTGGCTTCAACATTATGAATATGTGTATCAAGACTATCGAGATTCAATAAAATAGACCACTCTTCAAGGGTGCATGACCATAAAAGATATTACTCATATAAATAGAACAACCATTATTCTCTGATTTAAATGAATAACCGTCTCGCATCAAACAAGATCCAGATATAATGTTCATGCTTAACGCTGGCACCAAATAACAATAATTTAGGTCTAAAACTAATCCCGATGGTAGATGTAGAGGTAGCGTGCCGACCGCGATCACATCGACTTTGGAACCATTTCCCACGCGCATCGTCACCTCGCCCCTTAGCCAATCTTCACTTAATCCGTAGTCCCTGCTTCGAAGTTGCAAATATTAGCAATGTAACCAGATTATCAAATACCCAGTGCTATCATGCGAGCATTAGTAAGGTACACATCAATAACATGTATATCACATATACCTTTGTTCACCTTGCCATCCTTCTTATCCGCCAAATACTTGGGGCAGTTCCGCTTCGGCCCAGCTCACGCTTATGAGAAGCACTCAGTTTCAGGCTTAGGTCCAGACTTGGGTTTCTTCTCCTGAGCAGCAACTTGCTTGCTGTTCTTCTTGAAGTTCCCCTTCTTCTTGAAACTGGTGGTCTTATTGACCATCAACATTTGATGCTCCTTCTTGATTTCTACCTCCGCAGCCTTTAGCATTACGAAGAGCTTAGGAATAGTCGTGTCCATCCCTTGCATATTATAGTTCATCACGAAGCTCTTGTAGCTTGGTGGCAGTGATTGAAGAATTCTGTCAATTACACTATCATTAGGAAGATTAACTCCCAGTTGAATCAAGTGATTATTATACCCGCATATTTTGAGTATATGTTCACCGACGTAACTATTCTCCTCCATCTTACAGCCATAGAACTTCTTGGAGACTTCATATCTCTTAATCCGGGCATTTGCTTGAAATATTAACTTCAACTCCTGGAACATCTCATATGCTCCATGACGCTCAAAACGTCGTTGAAGACCCGGTTCTAAACCGTAAAGCATGGCACACCGAACTATTGAGTAGTCATCAGCTTTTCTCTCGCCAGACGTTCTAAACATCGCTGGCCAGATCTGCGCAGTTCGCACCCAGCCGGTGCTTCCAGATGTAATTCTTCAGGCAAAGAATGAGGATAATCCTCAAGTTACGGACATAGTCCGTGTAGTTGCTACCATCATCTTTCAACTTAGCTTTCTCAAGGAACGCATTAAAATTCAACGGAACAACAACACGAGCCATCTATCTACAACAAACATAGACAAGCAAAATACTATCAGGTACTAAGTTCATGATAAATTTAAGTTCAATTAATCATATTACTTAAGAACTCCCACTTAGACAGACATCTCTCTAGTCATCTAAGTGATCACGTGATCCAAATCAACTAAACCATGTCCGATCATCACGTGAGATGGAGTAGTTTCAATGGTGAACATCACTATGTTGATCATATCTACTATATGATTCACGCTCGACCTTTCGGTCTCCGCTCCGAGGCCATATCTCGTATATGCTAGGCTCGCCAAGTTTAACTGAGTATTCCGCTGCGTGTGCAACTGTTTTGCACCCGTTGTATTTGAACGTAGAGCCTATCACACCCGATCATCACATGGTGTCTCAAAGACGAAGAACTTTTGCAACGGTGCATACTGTGGAGAACACTTCTTGATAATTAGTGAGAGATCATCCTAAAATGCTACCGTCAATCAAAGCAAGATAAGATGCATAAAGGATAAACATCACATGCAATCAATATAAGTGATATGATATGGCCATCATCATCTTGTGCTTGTGATCTCCATCTCCGAAGCACCGTCGTGATCACCATCGTCACCGGCGCGACACCTTGATCTCCATCGTAGCATCGTTCTCGTCTCGCCAATCTAATGCTTCTACGACTATCCCTACCGCTTAGTGATAAAGTAAAGCATTATAGGGCGATTGCATTGCATACAATAAAGCGACAACCATATGGCTCCTGCCAGTTGTCGATAACTCGGTTACAAAACATGATCATCTCATACAATAAAATATAGCATCATGTCTTGACCATATCACATCACAACATGCCCTGCAAAAACAAGTTAGACGTCATCTACTTTGTTGTTGCAAGTTTTACGTGGCTGCTATGGGCTTAGCAAGAACTGTTCTTACCTACGCATCAACACCACAACGATAGTTCGTCAAGTTAGTGCTGTTTTAACCTTCGCAAGGATCGGGCATAGCCACACTCGGTTCAACTAAAGTTGGAGAAACTGACACCCGCTAGCCACCTCTGTGCAAAGCACGCCGAGAACCGGTCTCGCGTAAGCGTCTGGCGTAATGTCGGTCCGGACCTCTTCATCCAACAATACCGCCAAACCAAAGTATGACATGCCGGTAAGCAAGATGACTTGTATCGCCCACAACTCACTTGTGTTCTACTCGTGCATATAACATCTACGCATAAACGTGGCTCGGATGCCACCGCTGGGGAACGTAGTAATTTCAAAATTTTCCCACGCACACACAAGATCATGGTGATGCATAGCAACGAGAGGGAGAGTGTTGTCCACGCACTCAGAGACCGAAAGTGGAAGCGTTATAACAACGCGATTGATGTAGTCGTACGTCTTCATGGCCCGACCGATCAAGCACCGAAACAACGGCACCTCCGAGTTCTAGCACACGTTCAGCTCGATGACGATCCCCGGACTCCGATCCAGCAAAGTGTCGGGGATGAGTTCCGTTAGCACGACTGCGTGGTGACGGTGATGATGTTGTACCGACGCAGGGCGAAGCCTAAGCACCGCAACGATATGACCGAGGTGGAATATGGTGGAAGGAGGCACCGCACACGGCTAAGGAACGATCACGAAGATCAACTTGTGTGTCATGGGGTGCCCCCTGCCCCCATATATATAAAGGAGGGAGGGGAGGTGCGGCCGCCCCTAGCGGTGCGCCTAGAGGAGTCCTACTCCCACCGGGAGTAGGACTCCCCCCTCTTGCCTTGTTGGAGAAGGAAAGGGGAAGGGGGAAAGAGGAAAGGGGGGCGCCGCCCCCCTTCCTTGTCCTATTCGGACTAGGGGGGGAGGGGGCGCGCGGCCTGCCCTGGCCGGCTCCCCTCTTCTCCCTTAGGGCCCATGTAGGCCCATTAACCCCCGGGGGGGTTCCAGAACCCCTGCATCTCGGTAAAATCCCGATTTCACCCGGAACGATTCCGATATCCAAATATAGGCTTCCAATATATCAATCTTTATGTCTTGACCATTTCGAGACTCCTCGTCATGTCCGTGATCACATCCGGGACTCCGAACAACCTTCGGTACATCAAAACTCATAATATAACTGTCATCAAAACCTTAAGCGTGCGGACCCTACGGGTTCGAGAACTATGTAGACATGACATAGAACTGTTTCCGGTCAATAACCAATAGCGGAACCTAGATGCTCATATTGGCTCCTACATATTCTACGAAGATCTTTATCGGTCAAACCGCATAACAACATACGTTGTTCCCTTTGTCATCGGTATGTTACTTGCCCGAGATTCGATCGTCGGTATCTCAATACCTAGCTCAATCTCGTTACCCAAGTCTCTTTACTCGTTACGTAATGCATCATTCCGTAACTAACTCATTAGTCATATTGCTTGCAAGGCTTATAGTGATGTGCATTACCGAGAGGGCCCAGAGATACCTCTCCGACAATCGGAGTGACAAAACCTAATCTCAAAATATGCCAACTCAACATGTACGTTTGGAGACACCTGTAGAGCTCCTTTATAATCACCCGATTACGTTGTGACGCTTTGGTAGCACACAAAGTGTTCCTCCGTAAACGGAGTTGCATAATCTCATAGTTATAGGAACTTGTATGAGTCATGAAGAAAGCAATAGCAATATACTAAACGCATCAAGTGCTAAGCTAACGGAATGGGTCAAGTCAATCACATCATTCTCCTAATGATGTGATCCCATTAATCAAATGACAACACATGTCTATGGTTAGGAAGCATAACCATCTTTGATCAATGAGCTAGTCAAGTAGAGGCATACTAGTGACATTAAGTTTGTCTATGTATTCACACATTTATCATGTTTCCGGTTAATACAATTGTAGCATGAATAATAAACATTTATCATGATATGAGGAAATAAATAATAACTTTATTATTGCCTCTAGGGCATATTTCCTTCATAAACATCCTAAAGGCAAATCTTGGCACATTATTTTTGTTTTTAAACTTTATAAAAACACACAACAGAAATAAATGACTCTCTAAAACTTCTGGGTTGTCTCCCTGGCAGCGCTTTCTTTAAAGCCATTAAGCTAGGCATATAGTGCTCAAGTAATGGATTCACCCGGATCCCAAGGTATATCAAAGCCAATTTGAATTAGCAATGATTTGTGATTTAGCAGTGAGCACAAAGTAACATATATCATGCAACAACAAAGTCTAACTCTCTTCCTATGCATTGGCATGTCATACAAGAACAATTCATGCACACATAGTAAAGGCCAATGCATAGTATAAACAGTTTCTTGCAATTTTATCATATTGGAAACATGGAGAGGCGGAGATGTAGTTCCTCTCTCATAATAACTGCAAGTAGGAGAAGCAAGCACATGCATATTATATCTATCAAAATCATCATGTGTAGTAGTGAAACACAACCCATCAATATAATCCTTAATAAGGGCAAACTTCTCCGATATAGATAGTCGGGAGAATTCAAAAAGATAATAGGACTATCATGCGTGTGTGCAATAGCAACAATTTCATGTTTAACATAAGGAACTATAGCAAGTTCATCTCCATAAGCATAATTCATATTGGCATCTTGGCCACAAGCATAGCAAGCATCATCAAAAAAGGGATATTTCAAAAGAATCAACGGGATCATAACAATCAACATAGCATTCATCCTTCGGTAAATTCGAAGGGAAATTAAACAATGTATGGGATAAAGAGTTACTCTCATTAGATGGTGGGAACGGGTGATCAATCCGCTCTTCCTCCTTTTGTTCTTCACTCTCCTCCTCATCTTTTTCATCCAATGAGCTCACAATGTCATTAATTTCTTCTTCCATAGACTCCTGCAAAATATTAGTCTCTTCTTGGACAGCGGAGACTTTCTCAATAAATTCATCAATATCATAATTGTATTTATAATTCTCATAGCAATATTTAAGGATAGCTAAATTTTTAGGTCTATAAACTGAATCATCAAAATCTTCAAACTCTTTAAACAAAGATTCAATTTCACATGCACCCTTAAAAGCAACAAATTCTTCTATCCGCTCCACATCGTAGTAATCATATATACCATTAGCATAAGAAGCTAAGGTTTCATTTTCATTACATTTGCATGAAAAGGGAAGGTGTGGAGCCTTCATCCTAGAGCAACAAGTATAATCATGTCTCAAGCATAGATCCCAAGCATACCAACGCAACATGTAAATTTGATCCAATAATAGTTTCCCTTTTTGAGTCAAGCGATAATCCCTAAATTATTCACGTTGATCCAACATGTCTCCCATTATATAATTGAATGGGGTTTTCTCAGGATTATTAAAGTAGTGCATAATATTTTTCACATAATGAGCATCGAGGGTTTTAGGAGGTTCCCCATCTCCATGAGTAGCAAGTAAACCTAATCTTTTTAGTATTTTGTGTTCCATATCCATAACTAAAGATAGAGAACAACTTAGAACAACAAATAAAAACTACTTAGTGATAAAGCAAACAAGCACACGAGAATATTCACCCCACGCTATAACTCCCCGTCAACGACGCCAGAAAAAGGTCTTGATAACCCACAAGTATAGGGGGTCAATTGTAGCCTCTTCCGATAAGTAAGAGTGTCGAACCCAATGAGGAGCTAAAGGTAGAAAAAATATTCCCTCAAGTTTTATCGACCACCGATACAACTCTACGCACGCTTGACGTTCGCTTTACCTAGAACAAGTATAAAATTAGAAGTACTTTGTAGGTGTTGTGGGATAGGTTTGCAAGAATATAAAGAGCACGTAAAAACTAGGGGCTGTTTAGGTAGAAGCAATAAAGTTAGTATAGTGAGTGTGGAAAAGTGGTGGTAGGAGTTATGAATTGTCCTTAAGCAATTGATTACTTTACTAGACCGATAGTAAGTTTTATGTGGGAGAGGCCATCGCTAGCATGTCATCCCCGACTTGGAATTCTATGCACTTATGATTGGAACTATTAGCAAGCATCCGCAACTACTAATGTTTATTAAGGTAAAACCCAACCATAGCATTAAGATATATTGGTCCCCCTTCAATCCCGTATGCATCAATTTCTATGCCAGGTTGAAGCTTCTGTCACTATTGCCCTCCAATACATAGTCTTATCAACATACAATTAACCCTATGGTGTGATCCACGTGCGCGCTCATATGATGGGCACCAAAGGACAGCAACATAACCGTAAGCAAATTAAACCAATCATAGCAATTCACCAATTACCGATAGGACAACGAAAATCTACTCAGACATCATAGGATGGCAACACATCATTGGATAATAATATGAAGCATAAAGCACCATGTTCAAGTAGAGGGTGCAGCGGGTTGCGGAGAGTGGACCGCTATAGATAGATGGGGAAGGTGATGAAGATGTTGGTGAAGATGACAGAGGTGTTGGTGTAGATTGCGGTGATGATGATGGCCCCACAATGCTCCGGGCGCCATCGGGAGAGAGGGAGAGAGCCCCTTCTTCTTCTTCCTTGACCTTCTCCCTAGATGGGAGAAGGGTTTCCCCTCTGGTCCTTGGCTTCCATGGCATGGGAGGGGCGAGAGCTCCTCCGAGATTGGATATCTCTCTCTCTCTCTCTCTCTCTCTCTCTCTCTCTCTCTCTCTCTCTGTTTCTGCGTTCAGTTACGCCATTTCACCGCTTTCTTATATTCCCAAGATTCAGAATCTGATTGGGCTGAAATTTGGACACGATTTTATTTGGATATTGGCTTTCTTGCGGCGAAGGAAGGGCACCAACCGCCTTATAGGGTGGCCATGAGGGTTAGGGGCGCGCCCCCTGCCTCATGCCCCCCTCGGGCATCATCTCGCGTTGATTCTTCTTCCAGAAAATCACATATATTCCAAAAAGTATCTCCGTAAGTTTTTATCCCGCTTGGACTCCGTTCGATATGGATTTTCTGCGAAACAAAAAAACATGCAACAAACAGGAATTGGCACTGGGCACTGGATCAATATGTTAGTCCCAAAAATAGTATAAAAAGTTGCCAAAAGTATATGAAAGTTGTATAATATTGGCATGGAACAATAAAAAAATATAGATACGACGGAGACGTATCATAGCTCACTAAGTGTTCCTCCGGTATTCGGGAGTTGCATAATCTCATAGTCATAGGAACATGTATAATTCATGAAGAAATCAATATCAATAAACTAAACATCATAGTGCTAAGCTAACGGATGGGTCTTTTCCATCACGTCATTCTCTAATGATGTGATTCCATTCATCAAATGATAACACATGTCTATGGCTAGGAAACTTAACCATCTTTGATTAATGAGCTAGTCTAGTAGAGGCATACTAGGGACACTCCGCTTGTCTATGTATTCACACATGTACTAAGTTTTCGGTTAATACAATTCCAAAGATGAATAATAACAGTTATCATGATATAAGGAAATATAAATAATAACGTTATTATTGCCTCTAGGGCATATTTGCTTCAGTCTCCCACTTGCACTAGAGTCAATAATATAGATTACATAGTAATGATTCTAACACCCATGGAGTCTTGGTGCTGATCATGTTTTGCTCGTGAGAGAGGCTTAGTCAACAGGTCTGCAAAATTCAGATCCGTATGTATCTTGCAAATCTCTATGTCTCCCTCCTTGACTTGATCGCGGATGGAATTGAAGCGTCTCTTGATGTGCTTGGTTCTCTTGTGAAATCTAGATTCCTTTGCCAAGGCAATTGCACCAGTATTGTCACAACAAATTTTCACTGGACCCGATGCACTAGGTATGACACCTAGATCGGATATGAACTCCTTCATCCAGACTCCTTCATTTGCTGCTTCCAAAGCAGATATGTACTCCACTTCACAGGTAGATCCCTCCATGACGCTCTACTTGGAACTGCACCAACTGACAGCTCCACCATTCAATATAAACATCTATCCGGTTTGTGACTTAGAGTCATCCGGATTAGTGTCAAAGCTTGCATCGACGTAACCATTTACGACGAGCTCTTTGTCACCTCCATAAACGAGAAACCTATCCTTAGTCCTTTTCAGGTATTTCAGGATATTCTTGACCGCTATCTAGTGATCCACTCCTGGATTACTTTGGTACCTCCCTGCTAAACTAATAGCAAGGCACACATCAGGTCTGGTACACAACATTGCATACATGATAGAACCTATGGCTGAAGCATAGGGAATGAGTTTCATTTTCTCTCTATCTTCTGTAGTGGTCGGGCATTGAGTCTGACTCAACTTCACACATTGTAACACATGCAAGAACCCTTTCTTTGCTTGATCCATTTTGAACTTCTTCAAAACTTTATCAAGGTATGTGCTTTGTGAAAGTCCAATTAAGCATCTTGATCTATCTCTATAGATCTTGATGCCCAATATATAAGAAGCTTCACCGAGGTCTTTCATTGAAAAATTCTTATTCAAGTATCCTTTTATGCTATTCAGAAATTCAGTATCATTTCCTATCAACAATATGTCGCCTACATATAATATCGTAAATGCTACAAAGCTCCCACTCACTTTCTTGTAAATACTTTTCCAAAAGTTTGTATAAAACCATATGCTTTGATCACACTATCAAAGTGTATATTCCAACTCGAAAGTGGCTTGCACCAAGACATAAATGGATCGCTGGAGCTTGTACACTGTTAGCACCTTTGGATCGACAAAACCTTCTCGTTGCATCATATACAACTCTTCTTTAAGATATCCATTAAGGAATGCAGTTTTGACATCCATTTGCCAAATTTCATAATCATAAAATGCAGCAATTGCTAACATGATTCAGACGGACTTAAGCATTGCTACAGGTGAGAAAGTCTCATCGTAGTCAACTCCTTGAACTTGTTGAAAAACTTTTGCAACAAGTCGAGCTTTGTAGATGTAACATTACCGTACGCCAGTCTTCTTCTTAAAGATCCATTTATTCTCTATGGCTTGCCGATCATCGGGCAAGTTAACCAAAGTCCATACTTTGTTCTCATACATGGATCGCATCTCAGATTTCATGGCCTCAAGCCATTTCGCAGAATCTGGGCTCATCATCGCTTCCTCATAGTTCGTAGGTTCGTAATGGTCAAGTAACATGACTTCCGTAACATGATTACCGTACCACTCAAGCGGATCTTACTCTAGTTGACTTACGAGGTTCGATAGTAATTTGATCAGAAGTTTCATGATCATCATCATTAGCTTCCTCACTAATTGGTGTAGGAATCACTGAAACTGATTTCTGTGATGAACTACTTTCCAATAAGGGAGCAGGTACAATTACCTCATTAAGTTCTACTTTCCTCCCACTCACTTCTTTCGAGAGAAACTCCTTCCCTAGAAAGGATCCATTCTTAGCAACGAATATCTTGCCTTCGGATCTGTGATAGAAGGTGTACCCAACAGTTTTCTTTGGGTATCCTATGAAGACACATTTCTCCGATTTGGGTTCGACCTTATCAGGTTGAAGCTTTTTCACATAAGCATCGCAACCCCAAACTTTAAGAAACGACAACTTGGGTTTCTTGCAAAACCACAGTTCATATGGTGTTGTCTCAACGGATTTAGATGGTGCCCTATTCAACGTGAATGCAGCCGTCTCTAAAGCATAACCCCAAAACGATAGCGGTAAATCAGTAAGAGACATCATAGATCGCACCATATCTAATAAAGCACGACACGACGCTCGACACACCATTACCTGTGGTGTTCCGGTGACATGAGTTGCGAAATTATTCCGCATTGTTTCAAATGAAGACCAAACTCGTAACTCAAATATTCTCCTCCACGATCAGATCGTAGAAACTTTATTTTCTTGTTACGATGATTCTCCACTTCACTCTGAAATTCTTTGAACTTCTCAAATGTTTCAGACTTATGTTTCATCAAGTAGATATACCCATATATGTTCAAATCATCTGTGAAGGTTAGAAAATAACGATACCCGCCATGAGCATCAACACTCATCGGACCGCATACATCAAGATGTATTATTTCCAACAAGTTCATTGCTCGCCCATTCTTTTGGAGAATGGAGTCTTAGTCATCTTGCCCATGAGGCATGGTTCACAAGCATCAAGTGATTCCAAAATTCCATCAAGATGGAGTTTCTTCATGCCTTTACACCAATATGACCTAAATGACAAGCTACAAATAAGTTGCACTATCATTATTAAACTTATATCTTTTGGCTTCAATACTATGAATTTGTGTATCACTACTATCGAGATTCAATAAAATAGACCACTCATTAAGGGTGCATGACCATAAAAGATATTACTCATATAAATAGAACAACCATTATTCTCTCGATTTAAATGAATAACCGCCTCGCATCAAACAAGATCCAGATATAATGTTCATGCTTAACGCTGGCACCAAATAACAATTATTCGTGTCTAAAACTAATCCCGAAGGTAGATGTAGAGGTAGCATGCCGACGGGCGATCACATCAACTTTGGAACCATTTCCCACGCCGCATCGTCACCTCGCCCTTAGACAATCTTCGCTAATCCGAAGCCCTGCTTCGAAAGTTACAAATATGAGCAATGTAACCATTATCAAATACCCAGGCGCTACTACGAGCATTAGTAAGGTACACATCAATAACATGTATATCAAATATACCTTTCACTTTGCCATCCTTCTTATCCGCCAAATACTTGGGGTAGTTTCGCTTCCAATGACCAGTCCCTTTGCAGTAGAAGCACTCAGTCTTAGGCTTAGGTCCAGACTTGGGCTTCTTTACTTGAGCAGCAACTTGCTTGTTGTTCTTCTTGAAGTTCCCTTCTTCCCTTTGCCCTTCTTCTTGAAACTAGTGGTCTTGTTTACCATCAACACTTGATGCTCCTTCTTGATTTCTACCTCCGCAGCCTTTAGCATTGCGAAGAGCTCGTGAGTTGTCTTATCCATCCCTTGCATATTATAGTTCATCACGAAGCTTTTGTAGCTTGGTGGCAATGATTGAATAACTCTTTCAATGACACTATCAACTGGAAGATTAACTCCTAGCTGAGTCAAGTGATTGTGGTACCCAGACATTCTGAGTATATGCTCACTGACAGAACTATTCTCCTCCATTTTGCAGTCAGAGAACTTATTGGAGACTTCATATCTCTCAATCCGCATTTGCTTGAAATATTAACTTCAACTCAGTGAACATATCATATGCTCCATGATGTTCAAAACGTCGTTGAAGTCCTGGTTCTAAGGCATAAAGCATGTCACATCGAACTATCGAGTAGTCATCGCTTTTGCTCGCTGCACGCTCATAACATCCGTGTTGCTCTGTAGTGGGTTTGGCACCTAGCGGTGCTTCCTGTATGTAATTCTTCTGCAGCAATGAGGATAATCCTCAAGTTATGGACCCAGTCCGTGTAGTTTCTACCATCATATTTCAACTTAGCTTTCTAGGAACGCATTAAAATTCAATGGAACAAAGAGTAACGGGCCATTTATCTACAACAACATAGACATGCAAAATACTATCAGGTACTAAGTTCATGATAAATTAAAGTTCAATTAATCATATTACTTAAGAACTCACACTTAGATAGACATCACTCTAATCATCTAAGTGATCACGTGATCCACATCAACTAAACCATGTCCGATCATCACGTGAGATGGAGTAGTTTTCAATGGTGAACATCACTCGTTGTTCTACCATATGATTCACGCCGACCTTTCGGTCTCAAAGTGTTCGAGGCCATATCTGCATATGCTAGGCTCGTTAGGTTTAACCCGAGTATTTTATGCGTGTGCAAAACTGGCTTGCACCTGTTGTATGTGAACGTAGAGCTTATCACACCTGATCATTACGTGGTGTCTCGACACGATGAACTATCGCAACGGTGCATACTCAGGGAGAACACTTGTACCTTGAAATTTAGTGAGAGATCATCTTATAATGCTACCGCCGTACTAAGCAAAATAAGATGCATAAAGGATAAACATCACATGCAATCAATATAAGTGATATGATATGGCCATCATCATCTTGTGCCTTTGATCTCCATCTCCAAAGCACCGTCATGATCACCATCGTCACACCGACTTGACACCTTGATCTCCTTCAAGCATCTTTGTCGTCTCACCAACTATTGCTATTACTACGACTATCGCTACCGCTTAGTGATAAAGTAAAGTAATTACATGGCGATTGCATTTCATACAATAAAGCGACAACCATATGGCTCCCCGCCAGCCACAATAACTATTACGAAACATGATCATCTCATACAACAATTTATATATCATCACGTCTTGACCATATCACATCACAACAAGCCCTGCAAAAACAAGTTAGACGCCCTCTACTTTGTTGTTGCAAGGTTTACGTGGCTGCTACGGGCTTAGCAAGAACCGTTCTTATCTACGCATCAAAACCACAATGATTTTTCGTCAAGTGTGCTGTTTTAACCTTCAACAAGGACCGGGCGCAGTCACACTCGATTCAACTAAAGCTGGAGGAACAGACACCCACTAGCCACCTGTGTGCGAAGCACGGCGGTGGAACCAGTCTCATGAACGCGGTCATATAATGTCGGTTTGGGCCGCTTCATCCAACAATACCGCCGAATCAAAGTATGACATGCTGGTAAGCAGTATGACTATTATCACCCACAACTCTTTGTATTCTACTCGTGCATATAATATCTACGCATAGACCTGGCTCTGATACCATTGTTGGGAAACGTAGTATTTCAAAAAATTCCTACTATCACGCAAGATCTATCTAGGAGAAGCATAGCAACGAAGCGGGAGAGTGTGTCCACGCACTGTGAGACCGAAAGCGGAAGTGTTTAGTAACGCGGTTGATGTAGTCGAACGTCTTCGCGATCCAACCGATCAAGTACCGAACGCACAACACCTCCGCGGTCTGCACACGTTCAGCTCGGTGACGTCCCTTGAACTCTAGATCCAGCTGAGGCCGAGGGAGAGTTTCATCAGCACGACGGCTTGGTGACGGTGATGATGAAGTTATCGACACAGGGCTTCGCCTAAGCACTACGACAATATGACCGAGGTGGAAAACTGTGGAGGGGGGCACCGCACACGGCTAAGAAATCAACTTGTGTGTCTATGGGGTGCCCCTCCCCGTGATATAAAGGAGGGTAGGAGGAGGCCGCCAGCCTCAAGGGCGCTACAAGGGGGGAATCCTACCTTCTAGGAGTAGGTTCCCCTTCCTAGTTCAACAAGGATGGGAGGAAGGAGAGAAGGAAGGAGAGGGGTCGCCGCCCCACCCCTTGTCCAATTTCGATCGGGGAGCGCCACCTCACGGCCCCTCTTTCTCTAAGGCCCATGGTGTCTCATTAACTTCACAGGGGAGGGGTGTTCGGTGACCCTTCTAAGACTCCAATTTTATCCGAAACTCTCCTAACACTTCCGGTGTTCGAACAACATGGTCCAATATATCGTCTTTATGTCTCGACCATTTCGAGACTTCTCGTCATGTCTGTGATCTCATCCGGACTCGAACAACATTCGCACATCAAATCACATAAACTCATAATACCAATCGTCATCGAACGTCAAGCGTGCGGAC
Source organism: Aegilops bicornis (assembly GCA_021605145.1). Lineage (NCBI taxonomy): Eukaryota > Viridiplantae > Streptophyta > Magnoliopsida > Poales > Poaceae > Aegilops > Aegilops bicornis. The sequence continues at coordinate 258,689,068 of CM038671.1, read as the reverse complement.
CCTACGGGTTCGAGAACTATGTGGACATGACCGAGACACTTCTCCGGTCAATAACCAACAGCGGAACCTGGATGCTCATACTGGTTCCTACATATTCTACGAAGATCTTTATCGGTCAAACCGCACAACAATATACGTTGTTCCCTTTGTCATCGGTATGTTACTTGCCCGAGATTCAATCGTCAGTATCATCATACCTAGTTCAATCTCGTTACCGGAAAGTCTCTTTACTCGTTCCGTAGTGCATCATCCCGCAACTAACTCATTAGTCACATTGCTTGCAAGGCTTATAGTGATGTGCATTACCGAGAGGGCCCAGAGATACCTCTCCGACAATCAGAGTGACAAATCCTAATCTCGATCTATGCCTACTCAAACACCATCAAAGACACCTGTAGAGCATGTTTATAATCACCCAGTTACGTTGTGACATTTGATAGCACACTAAGTGTTCCTCCGGTATTCGGGAGTTGCATAATCTCATGGTCATAGGAACATGTATATGTCATGAAGAAAGCAATAACAATAAACTAAACAATCATAGTGCTAAGCTAACAGATGGGTCTTGTCCATCACATCATTCTCTAATGATGTGATTCCGTTCATCAAATGACAACACATGTCTATGGCTAGGAAACTTAACCATCTTTGATTAACGAGCTAGTCTAGTAGAGGCATACTAGGGACACTGTTTGTCTATGTATTCACACATGTACTAAGTTTCCGTTAATACAATTCTAGCATGAATAATAAATATGTATCATGATATAAGGAAATATAAATAACAACTTTATTATTGCCTCTAGGGCATATTTCCTTCAAATTTGTGCTATTTTCTATCCGAACTTTGATGAATATCGACCGGTTTGCATGAATTTTGTCTCGATTAATTAAAATACGGATTTAAATGTATGCGGACAACGTTGGATGGCGGCCTTGCGCATGCGTGTCATGACTCCCCCGGTCCATGGGTGGATGCGGAAGAAGTCGCTGGTTGTTGTTGGAGATGCCCTAAGCTGCCTGAATTTGCAACTTGTGTCAATCTATTTTCAAGAGCACAACCTCGAGGTGGAGGCGGGGGTGTCAGGCCGAGCGCATTTACGAAACCACGGCAGGGCAACACAAAGAAGGACGCCATTGGTAGGGGGGGAGGGAAGGAGGATTCCAGGGTTGATTGGTTCAAGTGTGGTTCTGAAAGAAATGCTCGCCGGAGCTTAAAAAGATGGCGTGGTTTGAGGAGTGGTCACGGACAACGGTGTACGGACATATGTAGTGGCTTAGAGTAGGCAGGGCAACAAGGATCGCATTTATTTACATAATGATGTTAGAGGGTGGTGGGAGGAAGGGGACGACTAGCAAAAGGAAGAAGACGCCTTTTTTGAAGTCAAATTTATTTGAAAGCAACTTACAAAAAAATTGTTCCTTTTATCTCAAAAGAAAAAAAAAATCCCCTTTAAGAATGTTGTATATGTGCATTTCAATATGGTTGATCGCCTACTGTTCGAGGTAGCCTGTTTCGTCCGTTTGGTGTTGTTCTAGGTGCAGTTTAGCTAAGCCAGCTTGTGTGTTGTCGACATGTTCCAATCCTTAGGATTTTTTCTTCGTGGATTTTTTCCACTCCAACATCATTTGAAGAATCCTATATTTTTCATGCGCACATTGAAACACTTATACTAATCCTGCAGTATTGAAAATGACATGCCACTCTATTCCTCTGTTTTTTCTATTCTTACGTTTTACAAATTCTGCAAATCAAAGATGCCCTTACCCTGTTTTAGTTTAGTGATAAGCCATGTACTATGAATTTTTGTTTGTTTTCTTATAAACAAGACTATTTCTTCCCTTTGACGATGATTGCTGTTTCATTGAGAAGCAACAATTGAAAACACACATTTCTCTGAACTAGTAAGTGTGTACGAATACAATGCACCTCGATATTAGACAAATGTTAATTTAGCTCATATTAATTACATATAGAAATCAGGTAGTAGGATATTATTTGCGTGTTAATTATGTGATTAGCAATGTCATCAAATATTTGATATGTAATTAATTGCATGCTAAATATGTTGAGCGTTCACAATTGAAGCAATTTAGGTCGTTCGATTGACCTGATTTGATAACCAAGATTAGTTAGATCTGCCCCTTTTAAGTCTTTTCATACGAGTGTGACTAGTTCTCATCTAGATAAAAATTAACTAAATCTCATATAACTCATAAAACATTTAATTTACGTGAATATTTGTGTGATATTTTAATAAATTAAACGGTGTAAGAATTTGATGAGATTTGTTAATTATCATCTGATCAAAATTAGCAAACGCGTCTTTATATTGATATATAGTTATAGATATCAGCCCAAACGTTGTTCAATGTTCTTTTTTTTTTCGGGGAAAACGTTGTTCAATGTTTTTAGATCGAAGAAACCATTAGCGAGGCAACTGTTGCCTTGCCTGAAAAGAAAATATGAGGGGAGGATCCTGGAATTTAAGCGCTCGTTGGGTGCACATTGCACAAGTATGAAACTTCCAGCGCCGTCATTGTCGTCTTTTGGCACCACAGCACCTCACGTCACGTTGCTCTTTCACACGGTCAAGAAAGCGCGATCTGGCAGTGGTGTGGTCGGCATGGCCCCGCGCATGGCTTGAAAAGTCAAAGAACGGTCTAATTAGGGAGAAGGATTGTGAAATCTAATTAATCTTTTTTCAGAGATAATTTAATTTTTTCAAGAAAATTTATAATCTATCCATCAACGGTTAAGATAGTACAAAGAACACTAGAAGTAAAATTTACATCCAGATCCGTAGACCACCTACCGACGACTACAACACTGAAGCGAGCAAAGGCGCGCCACCATCATCGTCCCTCCCTCGTCGAAGTCGAGCACATATTCCATCTTCAAGAAGTCGTCGCCGCCTCATCTTCTTAAGCATGGCATAAACCCTAGCAAAACTCAGAAAAGCACTTAAAAACGGAGCCCTCCCGCCGGTAAGGGCCGGGATTCATCGCGTCTCCATGGTCCAAAGACCATAGAAAACGAGGCGGACTCATGGCGGCGCCGGCGAGAGGCAGGGAACCCTAGATGAGTTCGCACAGGGCACAACGGAACGAGTTTCTGGGGATAATGTAATTAATCTGTGCTACCTTCGTTTTTATTTACTCCAGTTATGACCTAAGCCAAATTTTATAAAAAAATATAAAAAATAATCTAAACTTTCAAAATAACAAATATATATAAAATGAACACAAATTGTGGATGTTAATAAATTTTATATAAATTTGGTCAAAGTTTAAAATCTTGGCTCAAAACAAAGCTAATATGCAAAGTAAATAAAACGAAAAGTTATTAGTAACAGTCAATAAGTAATGACGGTTAAGTCATTTATCATAGGAAAGCGACGGCAGACAAAGGAAAGTGAAAATCAACCATGCATCCTGACTGCTGTGGTTGAACGCAGTGGCCACGCGCGGGTAGAAAGCGAGGTGCCGATGTTTTTCTTTTTCTTGAAAACTAAGAATACGCCGTCAGAATCTTAGAAAAAATCAATGAATTTTTTGATCCATTCATCAATTTAGAAACCGGTGATAATGCTAGAATGGTTGTTGCTGCATACGATAATGGGTCACCATTTATCTGTGTTAGAGTTGTGTCGAATATAATGTACAAGGTAGGTTACAGCTAGATTTGTGAAGTTGTATTGTGTTTATATAGGATGTAGTCGTGTCCCAAGTAGGACACTTATATCCTAGGCCTCTCATATATAGTGGGGTAGACACGATGTAACCTATGCTAAGAGATAACAAAGACACTGGGGAGCCTGGCGGGCGATGCCGCTCGGAGTGGCCGGTGAGCGGTATTGTGACTATATCAATGGCGAGGAGCGCAATGTAGTCGGGCCCTGGGGATGTAGACATATCGGTGAACCTTTAACAAATATCGCGTCGTGCTCGTGTGAGTGCTTGATCCTCGGATGATCGATTTGTGATGCCTCGGATTTATTCTAACAAGTGGTATCATGAGCTAGGTTGTTCGAAGGTTATGGACTACTGATCTGGAGGAGCGCTTTGCAAGAAGATCGTCGAGTTGGATCGCGGTGCAGGACAGTTGTGATGGAGCGGATCGTTGTCACGCGGTACTTCCGTGTTTGATCAGGGCAGTCGCTAATGTTAGCAGCGAATCAAAGATGACGGATAGGAAGCGCGTGGAAGCAAGAACCGTTCGGCAGTAGGAATCGCAAACAGTGCGGCGGCATAGCGGAAGCGTGGGGGCGACAACGTGGAATCGAAGGCAGCTGCAGGCCGAACGGGGGCGGTGAAGCGCCGGCCCATCTAGGTTGGCCGAGGCCGCAAGGCCCGTGGCGCGAGGCAGTTGCTGGCTGCGGTGCAGCCGGCGTTGCCCAGTCTTTCACGTATACGTGCAGGTATTGACTTGTACGCGAGTATTGCTGCTGAATATGCAAGGCAAGTTGAGATTTGTCTGGAAGCAAAAGGAGACCGAGTCTCCATAGTATATGACACGGACGGAGGCAACCGATCAAATCAGCAGATGAAATCCATTGGTTGATACATATACATCGGAAAGCACGCACAGGGCAAAGCAACAACAGTATCGGGAGTTGAGCTAGAGCAACTACACCTGAAGATCAAAAGTTTTTGGTTGAATTGCTATTAGTACTGGGAGGTGACCACGTTAGGTTTGCTTACGTACTTTGGCATCGTGGAAAGAAGCTCGGTTATTTTTCACAAGGTCAGCTGTACGAAGAATCATGACGTCATCGGGCATCGGGTTTGAGGTGGAGAAGTTCAATGGAACTGAAAACCTTGGGTTATGAAAGACATGGGTGAAAGATTGTTGGCACAACAAGGATGCTTGAAGGTGTTGCAGGAAGTCATGTTAGCTAAGATGGAATTATCATGTGATGTATGGAAATTCGCGGAAGCCGATTTGGGAGCTTCGTGCGTGTCATGTAGCCGGACAAGTTTGGCTGGGTCGGACTAGACAACCGACGTGATCAACGTGAGTCGGTTGGTACATAAGACGGTGGTGGGATCGGCGACGACGACGTAGGAGCGTGATGCTGATGGTGACCGACTTCTGGGGCGTGGAAACACGTGGCACATGCCCCGAGGGCTTGTGTGGTTTCGACAAGACTAGGACGCGGGGTGCACATGAGAGCTTGGAGTCGACGAGGTGCAGGGTGGCAAGTACAACCACCATGGAGTCATGTTGAAGGTGGAGCTGGATTGAGGGGCTACGATGTAAGGATCCAGAGAGTCGAAGCCTATTCAACGGGAAAAGCGAGTGACATGCAGTTTGGACTGGAGCCCAGTGGTCTGATGGAAGCGTGAAACTCGTCATCAGTCGGTGATGATCGATGGAACTCTGAAGTGGGGGTTGAGTGGTGTGGGTTTGCGGCCCTTGAGACTCGACCGACAGCGGAGGCTCGACGCGGTAATAGCGGCGAGGCGGCGGTATGCATGCCGCATGGAGACGGCCAGGCTCGTGGTTATACATGTGGTGAGATAACTACGATTTTGATTCAGATGACTACAAGCAACGGTGAAATTCCCTTCAAGTTTCGCATGACGGTCAAGAAAGGAGCGGTGATGTTGAGTTCAGTAACTCTTATGTGTGACATCCAATATGTGAGTTGTTCACTTTCACGCAGGTCAGTGATCAGTGTGTGATGACGTTGGACTGATATTCTGAAAGTTGGGAGCACAAACTAGAGCAACAAGGAACTTAATTTCGCTCGAGCATTGACTGTGGTCAAGAAAAGAAGGAACTACAAGTTGCAGGTGGAGTCATATGGAGTCTTTGGAGTAGCAGCGGTGCTCATGGGTAAGCTCAAGTCCAATGTACATGGAAGTTTGACGCATTGATGAATTCAAGGTGGTGGAGAATATTCACCAAGGTGGAGTTTGTTAGAGTTGTGTCGAATATAATGTACAAGGTAGGTTACAGTTGGACTAGGATTTGTATTGTGTTTACATAGAATGTGTAGTCGTGTCCTAGTAGGACACTTATATCTTAGGCCTCTCATATATAGTGGGGGTAGACACATGATGTAACCTATGGCAGCATAATAGCACAAAGGCGCGCAAAGGGAAGCCAAGGCAGTGTCGGCTCCCCGGTGACCGGGTGTAAGTGGTATTAGGACGGTGTCACGGTGGAGGAGCGCCGTAGTCACGCCCGGGATGTAGCCATATCGGTGAACATTGTTAACAAATCTCGGTGTCGTGCTCGTGTGAGTGCTTGGTCCTCGGATGATCGACGGTGTGCCTCGGATTTATTCTAACAAGTGGTATCATGAGCTACGTTGTTGGAAGGTTATGGACTGTTGATCTGGAGGAGCGCTTTACAAGAAGATCGTCGAATTGGATCGTGGTGCAGGACAGTTGCGATGGAGCGGATCGTTGTCACGCGGTACTTCCGTGTTCGATCAGGGCAGTCGCTAATATTAGCAACGAATCAAAGACGACGGATAGGAAGCGCGTGGAAGCAAGAACTGTTCGGCAGTAGGAATCGAAAACAGTGCGGCGGCATAGCTGACGCGTGGGGCGGCAGCGTGGAATCGAAGGCAGCTGCAGGCCAAATGGGGGCGCGGCGATGCGCTGGCCCAACTAGGTTGGCCGAGGCCGCAAAGCCCGTGGCGCGAGGCAGCTGCTGGCTGCGGTGCAGCCGGCTTGCCTAGTCGTTCGCGTATACGTGCATGTATTGACTTGTACGTGAGTATTGCTGCTGAATATGCAAGGCAAGTTGAGATTTGTCTGGAAACAAAAGGAGACCGAGTCTCCATAGTATATGACACAGATGGAGGCAACAGATCAAATCAGCAGATGAAATTCATTGGTTGATACTTATACATCGGAAAGCACGCACAGGGCAAAGCAACAGCAGCATCGGGAGTTGAGCTAGAGCAACTACACCTGAAGATCAAAAGTTTTTGGTTGAATTGCTACTAGTACTGGAAGGTGACCACGTTAGGTTTGCTTATGTACTTTGGCATCATGGAAAGAAGCTCGGTTATTTTTCACAAGGTCAGCTGTACGAAGAATCATGACGCCATCGGGCATCGGGTTTGAGGTGGAGAAGTTCAATGGAACCGAAAACCTTGGATTATGACATACATGGGTGAAAGATTGTTGGCACAACAAAGGATGCTTGAAGGCGTTGCAGGAAGTCTTGTTAGCTAAGATGAAATTATCATGTGATGTATGGAAATTCGCGGAAGCCGATTTGGGAGCCTCGTGCGTGTCATGTAGCTGGACAAGTTAGGCTGGGTCGGACTAGACAACCGACGTGGTCGATGTGAGTCGGTTGGTACAGAAGACGGTGGTGGGATCGGCGACGACGACGTAGGAGCGTGATGCTGATGGTGACCGACTTCTGGGGCGTGGAAACACGTTGCACAGGCCCCGAGGGCTTGTGTGGCTTTGACAAGACTATGGCGCGGGGTTGATTCAAGACGGTGCACATGAGAGCTTGGAGTCGATGAGGCATGGGGTGGCAAGTACAACCACCATGGAGTCATGTTGAAGTGGAGCTGGATTGAGGGGCTACGATGTAAGGATCCAGAGAGTCGAAGCCTATTCAGAGGGAAAAGCGAGTGACATGCAGTTTGGACTGGAGTCCAGTGGTCTGATGGAAGCGTGAAACTCGTCATTGGTCGGCGATGATCGATGGAACTCTGCAGTGGGGGTTGAGTGGTGTGGGTTTGCGGCCCTTGAGACTCGACCGGGACAGCGGAGGCTCGACGCGGTAATAGCGGCGAGGCGGGCGGTACGCACAGACATGGAGACGGGCCAGGGCTCTGGTGGTAATACATGTGGTGATTCAACTGCGATTTTGATTCGGGATGAATACAAGCAACGGTGAAATTCCTTCAAGTTTCAGACAGACGGTCAAGAAAGGAGTGGTGATGTTGAGTTCAGGTAACTCTTATGTGTGATATCCGATATGTGAGTTGTTCACTCTCACGCAGGTCGCTGATCGCTGTGTGATGGCGTTGGACTGATATTCGGAAGTTGGGAGCACAAACTAGAGCAACAAGAAACTTAATTTCGCTCGAGCATTGACTGTGGTCAAGAAAAGAAGGGTCTACAAGTTGCAGGTGGAGTCATATGGAGTCTTTGGAGTAGCAGCGGTGCTCATGGGTAAGCTCAAGTCCAATGTACGTGGAAGTTTGACGCATTGATGAATTCAACGTGGTGGAGAATATTCGCCAAGGTGGAGTTTGTTAGAGTTGTGTCGAATATAATGTACAAGGTAGGTTACAGTTGGACTAGGAGTTGTATTGTGTTTACATAGGATGTGTAGTCGTGTCCTAGTAGGACACTTATATCTTAGGCCTCTCATATATAGTGGGGGTAGACACATGGTGTAACCTATGCCAGCATAATAACACAGGCGCCGCAAGAGGGAGCCGTCGGCGGTGCCGCTCCCGGGTGACCGGTGTCTTATTGTGACGGTGTGTCACGGGGAGGAGCGCCTGCAGTCAGCCCCCGGGGATGTAGCCATATCGGTGAACCTTGTTAACAAATCTCGGTGTCGTGCTCGTGTGAGTGCTTGGTCCTCGGATGATCGACGATATGCCTCGAATTTATTCTAACAATCTGATTATAAGACCCCAAAACTGTAAATTCAGAATATTAAGAAATAGAAATAACATTGAGATGGTTGGTGACAGAGATGATGGCAATATATAACCATTTATTTGTTTATCCAATTAAAAAACACTCAATTCGGAAAATGTTGCTGGTCTTAAATGTGGGTTATCTAAACTCTCAACAATGGTCTATTGAATGTTGTGATCTATTTTTCTAATAACAATAACAAAATATAAGTTAAACCTTCCATTCTCGAAAAAAAGTTAAACCTTCCACATCTAGATTGTTGTCTGCGAACAAAGTGCACCTACCTAACTTACAAAATCATCATCAGAGAATAAAATTTTTCAAAGTGGTCTTGTGTCTAAAATGCGAGTATTTTCTGTTTCCTAAATATAAGTCTTTATAGAGGTTTCACTATGGACTAGATATGGAGCAAAATGAATGAATCTACACACTAAAGTGCATCTATATACATTCGTATGTGGTTCATAGTGGAATCTCTACAAAGACTTACATTTAGGAACGGAGGGAGTACATAAATGGTCTTGTCCTCTAAAAATGGTCTTAGTTCTGCATGTTCTTATCATGCAACGTACATGCATTAACTACAAAGAATAATTTTTTTCAAAGTGATCTAGTTATCTAAAATGAACTCCTTTTTCTTTTGAATGCTTAAACATGGCTGCGCTTCTTTTGATTAGTTGTGCTTTCATCTGGGCTATATTTCTCACAACTCCCAACGTATATAAGCTAGTAGAATTTTGTGTAAAATGAGATGTGGAACTATTGATTCAAAAACGGATTCTAACTTTTAGCACAGGCTGGTGCTAGGTCAATTGGCGGCAGCCTTAACGTCGAGATGGCAGGTCGTGAGATTGATCTAGACAAACACAATTCATTTTTCATGGCTTCATGAAGTTCCTTTTTTTTTGAACGGATTGATAGATCGTGTTTTTCATGGAAACAGATTGATCGACGCTCGTATGTGCGCTAGGCGGTTGCTGGAAGACGCCTGGTCAAGATCCTTCGTGTTTTTTTTAGAATGGATCGATCAATATGAACTTGTACGCCTGGTTAGCCGGAGCTTTGATGAAAGAAATACGTGCCTGCGGTAGTCACCTAGTGCTTGACGAAAGAAAGATGTATTAGGAATCTCTACTAAGGTTCCCATTTCACCTCTCTTTCGTCCAACCTTTCTTATATAGTCCCATTTTTTCCGAAAATACAGTGAACATAGGTGCTGCCGTGCACCACGTGAATAATAAATTCATTAAAAATACTAGAAAAAATTAAAAATTCAGAAATTTCATGTATGAAACTTAGTTGATCATTCTACTCATGTGTGAAGTTTCATGATGTATTGACACCTATGGTATTCTTAGTGAAGAAAATACAAATGCGACCATACTATTCATTAAACAGTGTTTTCTAATATAGCTTCGGTTAGCTTCAATTTTGTCATTTTTGCCCAGATTACCACGGATGTGATTTCTTCGTGAAACTTCATATGTGAGTATATCGGTTGACTACATATATTACAAAAATAAATTTAGATTTTTTCGATTTTTTCTATTTTTTTTAAATTTACTATTTATAGAGGGTGCGCGCGCACCCATGTTCACCAAATCCGCGTCCCTTTCTTTCCTTCTTCTCTTTGATATTTTCCTCTCATCTCTGATTTTTCTCTATACTACTTAAAAAGAACGTAAGGTTTCCATTTCACCTCTTTCATCCAACCTTCTTTATATAAGTCCCACTCTTTCCTTCTTCTCTTTGATATTTTCCTCTCATCTCTGATTTTTCTCCCATCTATCTCCCTAAAATAGAATCAATTGTCTCATGTTTATTAACTTCTCTACTACTTAAAAAGAACGAAGGTTCCCATTTCAACCTCTCTTCATTCAACCTTCCTTATATACGCCACACTCTTTCTTTTCTTCTCTTTGATTTTTTCCTCTCATCTCTAATTTTTATCCCATCCACTCCCTAAAATAGAATCAATTGTCTGATGTTTATTAACTTATCAAAATAAAAGCATATTTTGTTGGTAAGTCATTAAATTCTTACCAAATAAGTGCTTAACAATAAAATGATAGGTAAATCATGGCGATTGCATACAAAAACTTACTAAGATTTTAGCGCATCAATATAATCATATATGTGCAATCATGGGCTAATCTACTAGAATGTATATACTCCCCGCTTAAACGCACGGGCAATTGTCTAGTTAATACTATTTAAAAAGAACGTAAGGTTTCCATTTCACCTCTCTTTCGTCCAACCTTCTTTATATAAGTCCCACTCTTTCCTTCTTCTCTTTGATATTTTCCTCTCATCTCTGATTTTTCTCCCATCTATCTCCCTAAAATAGAATCAATTGTCTCATGTTTATTAACTTCTCTACTACTTAAAAAGAACATAAGGTTCCTATTTCACCTCTCTTTCGTCCAACCTTCCTTATATACGTCATACTCTTCCTTTCTTCTCTTTGATTTTTTCCTCTTATCTCTAATTTTTCTCCCATCCACTCCCTAAAATAGAATCAATTGTCTCATGTTTATTAACTTATCAAAATAAAAGCATATTTTGTTGGTAAGTCACTAAATTCTTACCAAATAAGTGCTTAACAATAATATGATAGGTAAATCATGGCGATTGCATACAAAAACTTACTAAGATTTTAGCGCATCAATATAATCATATATGTGCAATCATGGGCTAATCTACTAGAATGTATATACTCCCGTTGCAACGCACGGGCAATTGTCTAGTTAAAATGGAAAAAGAAAAGGACAACGCTAACACCCACACGTGTGGTGTGAGCCGAACCTGCCCACACGTCCTATAACACACAGACTGCGCCATGTCATCGTATGCATGTATGTGGAAATCTTTTTGAATTTTCAGTTTTTAAAATGTTTTATTTCTTAAATAAAAAATTCGATTGAAGATCCGTTTTCATCATTAAATCCCTCGCGACGAGATCTTCGAAACTAGATCTCATATCAATATATTACAACGAATTTTTTGGGGTTAAAACTTGCCATGTCTATTACACATGAATTGCCATCATGTTTACATTAAAGTTGCCATGATAAATTTCAGCTATTTTCTTCTACATTTAAAAGTAAATTTTGACATATTATAAAATGGGAAATTAAGAAACTAGACTTGCCATGAACCATAAACTAAAATAGCCATGATATATGCACTTAAAATTGCCATGGTTCATACAAAAATAATTTTCATAGTCAAAGTACTAGAATTGCCATCAGAAAAAAACTAAAATTGTCATGCTATACAAACTAAAATTGTCACATGGCAACTTTAGTTTAAGCACTATGACAACTACAGTGTACACATCATGGCAACTTTTGGGTAATTTTTTTCATCGAAACATATCAACATGGGGTCTAGTTTTGAAGATCTCGTCGAGACGGATTTAATGGTGAAAATGGATTTTTAATTTGAATTTTTTATTAGGAGATAAAAAAAATTTAGTCGAAAACCAAAGATTCCTGCTGAAGTCATCTATTCATACGCCGATAAAACGAAAATGCGTGGTGATGGGCGTGTGGGCGATGCGTGACGCCACACGCGCGTGTGGGCGTTAGTTTTTTCAAAAGAAAATCCTTTCTTTGTCTAAAACCAGGCCGGACCTTTTTATTTCTCTCTCCCCAACATTTTTCTGCAGCCAGCTGGCCCAATTGGCCAAAGCAGGCGAACCGGCCCACCCACAGGCCACCTACCCGAGAGTTGTGCTCAATCCCCAATCACTCCCTCGGATCGATCCCGGTCGTGACACACACGCACGCAACCACGGCCGAGAGGAGCCCTGGGTTGACCTCTCGGCTGCCGCTCCTCCGTCAGGCGAGCCAAACCGCCGCGTCACCCCCGCCTTCGTCTGCCGCCTGGCCTTCCTCTACCTCCGGCGCCTCCTTTCTCCTCCTCTTGGTTGCGCAGCGAGCCAGTTAGTTCGTGCCCGAGCTTGAGTTGCCGCAGCACCTCCACTGCCCTGCCCCGCCGGTGCCGCCAGCCACGCCGCCCTCCTGGCCTACTGCACGCGCCTGCAGTCACTGCTTTGCCGTGCTTCTGTCGTCCCCGGCGTTTCTTGTCTCCAACCCGAGCACCTTGCTGCGAAACCAGGCGGTTCGAGGCGGCTTCACCGGAAGGAGGCGACTTAACGAGGCAGCGACGGGTACGGCGAGATCGCAAGGGCCCGGTGGTTGCAGGGTGGCCGGATCGGGGCGACGGCGTCGTCATCCTGTGCGGCGGCGGCTTCATGCTAGTCTCCTGGGCATATGAGAGAGACGACGGGGAGATTAGAGAGAGCAGGGGTAAGAAAGAGCAGTGAAGAGAGATGGGCGCAAGGAGGTTCTGCGGTTCGATAGCGGGACAGAGCTTGAGGACACGTGTTACGGGAACTTCATGGTGACCGTACTGGAGAAGGAGACGTGCCCGTGCTCCCCTCGTCTATCTTTTTTTCTATTGGGACAGGAGGACACAAGGATCGTTCAATCAGATCTCAGCTGTCAATCTTTATACTAAAATAAAATCAACGGATACAAAAGGAAGACGTATGAAGAACTATGAAAGCTTTCTTCCTTTAATATTAGGTAAAAATAAAAAATACCCGATGCATCTCATAACCAAAAAGGATAGCTCAAATGCTAGAAAAGGATAGCTATGTTGAAATCACCAGTTAAGAGATACCTCTTGCCAAGGAGAGACCCCCCCTCCTGCGTCGTCCTCTTGTGGCGACTCAGGGGAGACTAGGGTTTTCTCCCACCGCCACTCCTCCGAGGCCCCTCGCCGGGCTCGGTGGCGGCGGGCGAGGCCTTCCACCTCCTTCCTCCCCGCTGCTTCCTCTCCCGATGCTCCCTCCCTGGCAGGAGGTCGTTTTTCGGCCAAGTTCTGCGTGCCTCTTCTCCGAGTGGTGGGGTCTGGCCTACCTCGTGGGCGTCGTCCCCAGTGGCGTGGTTGGTCGCCGGCCGTCGTGGAGCAGCGGGCTGGGCGGTTCCCGCGCTTGCTCCGTCGGACGCTGATACGTCTCTAACGTATCTATAATTTATGAAGTATTCATGCTGTTATTTTATCATTCTTGGATGTTTTACAATCATTTTATAGCAACTTTATATCATTTTTTGGGACTAACCTATTGACCCAAAGGCCAAGTGCCGATTCTTTGTTTTTGCTTGTTTTTTACATCGCAGGAAACCAATATCAAACGGAGTCCAAACACAACGAAACTCCACGGGGATTTTTATGGGCCATAAGACATCCATTGGGCCAGAGCAACACCTGGGAGCCCGAGGCACAACCCACCAGGCGCCAGCCTCTGGCGCGCCCAGTGGGTTGTGCCCACCCTGGCCTCTCGCACCCCTCTTTGCACTATAAATTCCAAAATATTCTGAAACCCTTGAATTACCCTAGATCATAAGTTCTCGCCGCAAGGCTCAGAGCCATCGAAAACCAATCTAGACCCTGCTCAAGACCTCACGAGGAGGGAATCATCTCCGTGGCCATCTTCAACATCCGGCTGCCACCACGATGAGGAGGAGTAGTCCACCCTCGGGGCTGAGGATTTGTACCAAGAGCTATGTGTTTAATCTCTCTCTCTCTCTCTCTCTCTCTCTCTCTCTCTCACTCGTGTTCTTGAGATGTCACGATCTTGATGTATCGCGGGCTTTGTTAATATAGTCGGATCATATGGTGTTTTCCCCTCTCTATCTTGTTGTGATGAATTGAGTTTTTCCCTTTCAGATTTCGTTGTTATCGGATTCAATACTTTTATGGATTTTAGAACACTTGATATATGTCTTGCAATTGAATACTCGTGGTGACAATGGGGTATCGTATTGATTCACTTGATATATGTTTTGGCACTCAACTCGCGGTTTCCCGAGGTGACATTGGGGTAATCTATGAATACGGGTTGATGCACGTTCATGTCTTTTGTTTCTCCAAGAGAAATCTTGGGGCAATCGTTTGAAGTTCTTTGTGTTGGATTGAGTATTATGAATATGAATTTGCTTTGGTGTTATTTTAGTATGAACTCTAGGATAGATCGAATGGAAATAATAGCTTTGTATTATTTTAGTACGGACTCTTGAATAGATCGAACGGTAAGAATATCTTTGAGGTGGTTTCGTACCCTACAAACAATTTATTCTTATGTTCTCCACTAGATAGGAACTTTGGAGTGATTCTTCATCGCACTTTGAGGGGTGGTTATATGATCCAATTATATTAGCATTGTTGAGAGGTTGCACTAGTTGAAGTACGGACCCTAGGCCTCATTTTTAAGCATTGCTATACCGTTTTTGTGCCCGTTTACTATTTGCTACCTTGCTGTTTTTATTTATTTAGATTATAAAATATATTTCTACCATCCATATTACACTTTTATCACCATCTCTTCGCCGAACTAGTGCACCTATACAATTTGCCATTGTATTGGGCGTGTTGGGGACACAAGATATTTCTTGTATTTGGTTGCAGGATCGTTTGAGAGAGACCATCTTCATCCTACGCCTCCCACGATTGATAAACCTTAGGTCATCCACTTGAGAGAAAATTGCTACTGTCCTACAAAACTCTGCGCTTGGAGGCCCAACACGTGTCTACAAGAATAAAGTTGCGTAGTAGACGTCAAGCTCTTTTCTGGCGCCGTTGCCGGGGAGGTTAGGTAAGTGGCACTCACATCTCGTGAACGAAGCTCTTTTCTGACGCCGTTTCCGGGGAGGTGAGTGCTTGAAGGTATATGTTTAGATCTTGCAATTGAATCTTTTAGTTTCTTGTTTTATCACTAGTTTGGTTTATAAAGGAAAACTACATAAAAAATGGAATTGAGGTTGCATCATATTATTGATCATCTTTATAATATCTTTCTTGAAAATGATGGTTCGGAAAATTGTGCTCAATTGTTAGAAGAAGAAGTCAAGAAAATGTTTGACACAAAATATTTGAATGATGAGCATGATTGCAATGTTGTTAGTATGAATTCTTTGAATATCCAAAACGCTAATGATGATTGCACAAGTCATGACAAAAATCTTATAAGCATGTCACTTTTTATGAGTGAGTTGGGAGTGCCTTTTCACACCAAAAAGGGAAGATATATTTTGTAAGAAGCATAAATACTTAGAAACGAGAAAGTTGCAAGAGAGGCTATATGATTGTGTGAAAGATTTAATTTTTTTAGCCATCCTTGTGAACTTTGCAATGAACATGGTCATTTAAATCTCCAATGCAAATTCTTTCATGATCAAATCGTGTCCCAAAATTGTGATAACTTGATTACCCTTGAGCATCATAAAGAGATTTGTCTTTTTTTGGGGTATGAAGAAATGAAACGTATAACTAAGGGTATTCCGAAATTTAATCTCGAGAGATTTCTTGATTTTGATCTAGAAGAAAGTTATATGTTTTGTGCGGTAAATTGCATTGAGAATCCTTATATTGCTAACTATCTAAAGTCAAGAGAACAAATAGAATATGAAGAGAGTACTAATGAAAGGGAAAATATTTCCCAAAACCCTCCTAGTGTTTATTATGATGAATCAGGTAACGAGGAGGAGCTTCCTATAAAACCAATCTCATCAATAAGAAGCTTGAAGAGATTAATCAAACCCACACATGATGTGGTGAAGAAGAAGAAAAGAAGAAAGAAGATAGGTAAAAAGGTATCTCTCCCAAATAATGTTGCTCCTATTATTGTTGTGCCTCATGAAAATGAATCAAAAATAATTGTGGAAGATGATGCACTTGATGATGATTTTGCTATGCCTATTACTTGTTATGATGATTATGATTGGGAAGATAATGATACTTCTTATAATATTGGAAATCTTTTTGGCACCAACTTGGGAAATTATGATGATAGCAATTGTTATACCGTTGGTGCTATTCATATTATTAATGATGAGAATGATTATGCTTATGATATGCCAAGCCACAAGCTTGGGGAGGCTATGTTTAATGAAGATGATCTTTTTAGCCCCCCTACTTTGATTGATCAAACTTATTTTGATGATAGCATGCCTCCCATTTATGATGATTACATTGATAAAAGTGGGTTTGGAAGAGTGTCAACTCTAGGTAGTAGTGATCCCACTATTTTGGAGGGTGTTCAATCTTATTACAATATTGATGAAAGTGGATTTGGAGAGGTCATGTCTTTTATTTAGTGATACATCCACTATTTTGGAAGAGGTTTCAATTGACTATGGCAATAAAGTTGCTTTCTATGATGATTATTATGATGACATGTATGCCATAGAGATAATGAATTTTCTATGCTTGTGGATCATGAAAAGAATGCTTTATGTAATGATGAATCTATTCATGATGCTACTGAAAATTATTATGAGAGAGGAACTTATGATGCATGATGTTTTCTTTGTGTTTCAATTCTTATCTTTTATGTGAGCATCATTGAATCTTCATGCCTAGCTTAAAAGGCATTAAAGAAAAGCGCTTGTTGGAGACAACCCAACACTTTTACCTACTGTTTTTGTGTGTTCAATTGATTATGCTACTATATTGATCATGTTTTATTGCTTTTGTTTCAATAAAGTGCCAAGTAAAGTCTTTGGGATCATTTTGGGTGATAGTTGATTTGACCATGCTGAAAAACAGAAACTTTTGCGCTCATGAAAATAAGTCCCATTTTTAACAGAAGAGTGCTTTTGAGTTGATTATTTTTGCAGAAGTTTGATATACAAATTTCTCACGTGGTCCAATTTGTTTTATAATTTTTGGAGTAGCAGAATTATGGTAGTTATCCAGATCATTATAGACTATTCTGTTTTTGACAGTTTCTGTTTTCAATGCATAGTTTGCTTGCTTTCTAGTTTCTATGGCTGATATTGCTCAATATCAATTGTGCAAATGATATGCTGCAGTAGGCATTTTGTGAGAACAATTATGAATCTTGTCTTTGACAGTACCAAAGTGAAATGGTTTGCTCTTTATCATACTAACCTATGTCACAAAGTTCCGTTAAGTTTTGTGTGATTGAAGTTTTCAAGTTTTGGATGAGATGACGATATGAGGAGAATAAGGAGTGACAAGACCCTAAGCTTGGGGATGCCCAAGGCACCCCAAGTTAATATCTAAGGAAGATCCAAGCAACTAAGATTGGGGATGCCCCGGAAGGCATCCCCTCTTTCGTCTCCAACATTATCGGTAACCTTACTTGGAGCTATGTTTTCATTCGTCACATGATATGAGTTTTGCTTGTAGTGTCAATTTATTTTAGTAGGATTTGCTTGCTTTAATTTAGAATAATGTTTTGCATCTTTTATTTCAATAGAAGTGGCATTGAGGGAGTCCTGGACTAGGGGGTGTCCGGATAGCCGAACTATCATCTTTGGCCGGACTCCTAGACTATGAAGATACAAGATTGAAGATTTCGTCCCGTGTCCGGATGGGACTTTCCTTGGCGTGGAAGGCAAGCTTGGCGATACGGATATGTAGATCTCCTACCATTGTAACCGACTCTGTGTAACCCTAACCTATCCGGTGTCTATGTAAACCGGAGGGTTTTAGTCCGTAGGACGAACAACAATCATACCATAGGCTAGCTTCTAGTATTTAGCCTCTCTGATCTCGTGGTAGATCTACTCTTGTACTACCCATATCATCAATATTAATCAAGCAGAGTAGGGTATTACCTCCATCGAGAGGGCCCGAACCTGGGTAAAAACATCGTGTCCCTTGTCTCCTGTTACCATCCGCCTAGACGCACAGTTCGGGACCCCCTACCCGAGATCCGCTGGTTTTGACACCGACAGGCATTGATAGCATTTGCCATGCTTATCTTGCAAGTATACATGTTGTTGTTTCAAAACAGAAAGTGTTGCAAAAATTCCTGAGGAAAGTTAGAATGTGATAAAATGTTGAAACTTTTTGCATAATGAGCTCTGATAAATTTTCTACAGTGTGGTAGAATTTCATAATTTTTGGAATTGAATAAGTATTGATACTCTTGCATTATTTACTGATTTGTCTTGTTTTGGCAGATTGCTGTTATGTTTGTATTGTTTGCATATGTTTGCTTGTTTAATGATTCTATTTGAGGATAGGAGTATTAAATATGCAGAGGCATTTAGTATGCAATGTTGAATAATAATTTTAGTGATTTGCTACAGTTGAGAATGATAGGGTTTTTGCATTGGTTTATACTAACTTATCTCACAAGTTCCTGTTGAGTTTTGTGTGGATGAAGCTTTTGAGATATAGGAAAACCGTGATATGAGAAGAACTAAGGAGACACAAAAGCTCAAGCTTGGGGATGCCCAAGGCATCCCAAGTTAATATTCCAATAAGTTTCAAGCATCTAAGCTTGGGGATGCCCCGGTAGGCATCCCACCTTTCTTCTTCAACGATTATCGGTTAGTATCGGTTGAGCCTAAGTTTTTGCTTCTTCACATGATGTGTACCATTCTTGGAATGTAATTTGTTTTGTTTTGCTTGATGTTTTAATAAAATACTTAGATTTGAAAGTTTTAAATAAGAGAGAGTCCACACATAGCTATCTATTTACTTAACTACTCATTTGATCTTCACTTATATCTTTTTGGAGTAGTTTGTGATTTACTCTTGTGCTTCACTTATATCCTATGAGTAAATTGTTGAATAAATTGAATGTCATGAAGTTGAAATCATATCATTCCTAGTGGTAGCTTCACAGTGGGTTTAGAAAATGAAATCTTTTGAGGCTTGACAATCACAATTTTGGTCATACAAGCAATTCACAAATAATTAGTATAAGGAAGAGAACTTTCACATATAAATACACTACCATGGAAATCTTTTGTGATTGTGAGCCCACATCAAAATATTATATGCCAAAATTGTTGACGTTGGACAAGGAAGACGACATAATGATTTATGTTTGTTCATATTCACATAGAAGTTATATTGTCATAGATCCTTCAACGTGTGGTGCTTGCCCCCCATCTTTGCTAGCCAAAAATTCTGCACTAAGTAGAGATACTACTTGTGCATCCAAAACCCCTTAAACCCAAATCTTATTTTCAAGAGTCCTCTATATCTACCTATATGCGGTATTCTATTGCCGTTCTAAGCAAATTTGCATGTGCCATCTCCAATTTTCAAAATAAACTTCTCTTTTGTGTGTTTGTTTCACTTGCGGAGCGGTGAGGGGTGGCTAATATTTTCCATGCTAGATGTGTTATTCTCAAGATGAGTGTTTATTCACTTGTCATTGCATGATAGTAAGGCAAAGGTATTAGGGAGGCCCAGTCCCGAAATGCAAAAATGAATTTACTTTATGTTGTCAAATAATAAATTCCTTGGAAAGTGTTGGTATGGAGGGCACCAGTGGATACGTCTAGCCATGGTAAGTGAAAGTATGGTGGAAAAAGGAATAAACTTTATTTTCTGTTTGGGAATCGCCTATGATATATCTAGGATGGAAAGTGTTGGGAGCTCTAAGTCGTTTTCGTTGGTGGGAAAAGTATACCTCCCAAAATGTTTTTATATCTCAATTTTTGCTTTGAGCTCTGGCACCTCTACAAATCCCTACTCCCCTCTGCGGAGGGCCTATCTTTTTATTTTATGTATTTATTTTTATGCAAAGAGTCAAAGTTATTCTCTCTATTCCTTTTTATTTTTCTCTTTTGGCAAGCATCATGTGGTGAGGAAAGATCTAGGCACATATGTCCAGTTGAATATGGGTAGCATGAGTTATTATTGTTGACATCACCCTTGAGGTGAATACGTTGGGAGGCAAAACAACAAGCCCTATCTTGTGTCCGGTTGAAACATTTTGCTCATGTGTATGCGGTGAGTGTTAGCAATCATAGAAGACTATATGATGGTTGAGTATGTGGAGCTCTTACTTAAACTCTGTTGAATAAGTTCAATTGCAATTGCTTGGTGACTGAGAACATAGGTTGTTGGGTTTCAAGAGAATTCATTGTTTGAACCTTAACATGTGAATTGGTTGCCACTATAACATGAGAAGTTTCATAAGAAAGAATTGATGGTATGATGCTAGGAAAAGTGATTGAATTTATCATTGATCAAACTTATGTACTTTGCTAGCATTCACACTTCATAAATTATTTCTTTTATCATTTACCTACTCGAGGACGAGTAGGAATTAAGCTTGGGGATGCTGATACGTCTCCAACGTATCTATAATTTATGAAGTATTCATGATGTTATTTTATCATTCTTGGATGTTTTACAATCATTTTATAGCAACTTTATATCATTTTTTGGGACTAACCTATTGACCCAGTGCCCAGTGCCAGTTGCTGTTTTTTGCTTCTTTTTTACATCGCAGGAAATCAATATCAAACGGAGTCCAAACGCAACAAAACTCCGCGGGGATTTTTTATGGGCCAGAAGACATCCATTGGGCCAGAGCACAGACTGGGTGCCCGAGGGGGCACAACCCACCAGAGCACGCCAGCCCTGGCGTTCCCTGTGGGTTGTGCCCACCTCCTATGGCCTCCGCACCCCTCTTTCCACTATAAATTCCCAAATATTCCGAAACCCTTTGGGGTTCCCCTAGATCAAGTTCCGCCGCCATGAAGGCTCAGAGCCACCGAAACCAATCTAGACCCTGTTCCTACTCACGAGGGGGAATCATCTCCGATGGCCATCTTCAACATCCCGGCGGCCACCACGATGAGGAGGGAGTAGTCCACCCTCGGGGTTGAGGGTTTGTACCAGTAGCTATGTGTTTAATCTCTCTCCCTCTCTCTCTCTCTCTCATGTTCTTGAGATATCACGATCTTGATGTATCGCGGGCTTTGTTAATATAGTCGGATCATATGGTGTTTTCCCCTCTCTATCTTGTTGTGATGAATTGCGTTTTTCCCTTTGAGATTTCGTTGTTATCGGATTGAATACTTTTATGGATTTTAGAACACTTGATATATGTCTTGCAATTGAATACTGCGTGGTGACAATGGGGTATCGTATTGATTCACTTGATATATGTTTTGGCACTCAACTCGCGGTTTCGAGGTGACATTGGAGTAATCTATGCATAGGGGTTGATGCACGTTCTTGTCTTTGTTTCTCCGAAGAGAAATCTTGGGGCCTTGTTTGAAGTTCTTTGTGTTTGATTGAGTATTATGAATATGAATTTGCTTTGGTGTTATTTTAGTACGAACTCTAGGATAGATTGAACGGAAACAATAGCTTTGTGTTATTTTAGTACGGACTCTTGAATAGATCGAACAGAAAGAATAGCTTTGAGGTGGTTTCCTACCCTACAAACAATTTATTCTTATGTTCTCCGCTAGATAGGAACTTTGGAGTGATTCTTCATCACACTTTGAGGGGTGGTTATATGATCCAATTATATTAGCATTGTTGAGAGGTTGCACTAGTGAAAGTACGGACCCTAGGCCTCATTTTTAAGCATTGCTATACCGATTTTGTGCCCGTTTACTATTTGCTACCTTACTGTTTTTATTTATTCAGATTATAAAAATATATTTCTACCATCCATATTACACTTTTATCACCATCTCTTCGCTAAACTAGTGCACCTATAGAATTTTTCATTGTATTGGGTGTGTTGGGGACACAAGAGATTTCTTGTATTTGGTTGCAGGATCATTTGAGAGAGACCATATTCATCCTACGCCTCCCACGGATTAATAACCTTAGGTCATCCACTTGAGGGAAAATTGCTACTGTCCTACAAAACTTTGCGCTTGGAGGCCCAACACATGTCTACAAGAATAAAGTTGCATAGTAGACATCAGACGCCGCCGCGCTTGTGGATCTGACCAGGGGGTCAATTCTCGGCTACGTGCGATGGACCAGCCCGCGGCTTTGGGTGGTGCCCCTCGCGGCCTGATCCGTGGACCCTTGTTCGTGGCTGCCCCTCCTCTTGCTCTGGTTCATGAACCTTGGGGTCATGTGGATCTGAGTTGTACGGATTTCGTCTTCGTGCTGGCGGTGGTTGGCAATGGTGGGACTGTAGGTTGTGGAAGAGCGTTAGTGCGGCAGCGAGGATGGTTGGCTGCGCATCGACGACTCGTCTCTCTGAGATAGGCGGGCAAGGTTGGCCTCCTGGATGCTGGAGCGGGGCTCCGGGTGGTGAGCTTGGCGGTGCTTTCGCGGCGGGTGCCGTCGGGTTGGTGCATGTGTTCTATCTTGGCCGTGTGGACGGTGAGGCAGCCCGCGTGGGAGGCGCGCAGGGCCGACTTCGGACAAGGTCTCATCCTTCTCGGTTCTTGCCGTGGTCCTCCTCACTACTCGTCTGCTCATCTCTTCGCCGTCCCCAATGGGGTGCGCTTGAGGTGTGGTTTGTGGTCGCTAGGTGGATGGTGGCCAATACACGGTATACGTGTCAAAACCCGTGAGATCTCGGGTAGGGAGTCCCGAACTATGTGTCTAGGGATGGTGGGTAACAGGAGGCAGGGGACACGATGTTTACCCAGGTTCGGGCCCTCTTGATGGAGGTAATACCCTAGTTCCTGCTTGATTGACTTTGATGAGTATAGGGTTACAAGAGTTGATCTACCTCGAGATCGTAATGGCTAAACCCTAGATATCTAGCCTGTGTGATTATGATTGCCTCTACGGACTAAACCCTCCGGTTTATATAGACATCGAAGGGGGCTAGGGTTGTACAGAGTCGGTTTACAAAGAAAGAAATCTTCACATTCGAATGCCAAGCTTGCCATCCACGCAAAGGAGAGTCCCATCCGGACACGAGGAAAAGCCTTCTATCTTGTATCTTCGCGGCCCATTAGTCCGGCCCATGTCACTGTTGGAAATATGCCCTAGAGGCAATAATAAAAGCATTATTATTATATTTCCTTGTTCATGATAATTGTCTTTTATTCATGCTATAACTGTATTATCCGGAAATCGTAATACACGTGTGAATACATAGACTACCATACGTCCCTAGTGAGCCTCTAGTTGACTAGCTCGTTGGTCAATAGATAGTCATGGTTTCCGGACTATGGACATCGATGTCATTGACAGCGGGATCACGTCATTAGGAGAATGACGTGATGGACAAGACCCAATCCTAAGCATGGCACAAGATCGTGTAGTTCGTTTTGCTAGAGCTTTTCCAATGTTAAGTATCTCTTCCTTAGACCATGAGATCGTGTAACTCCCGGATACCGTAGGAGTGCTTTGGGTGTACCAAACGTCACAACGTAATCGGGTGACTATAAAGGTGCACCGCAGCATCTCCGAAAGTATCTCATGGTTGACACGGATCGAGATCGGATTTGTCACTCCGTGTTACGGAGAGGTATCACCGGCCCACTCGGTAGTGCATCATCATAATGAGCTCAAAGTGACCAATGCGGTCACGGATCATGCATTACGATGCAGTAAAGTGACTTGCCGATAACGACCGAACGAGGTATTGGGATACCGACGATCGAAGTCTCGCAAGTAACATACCGCCCGACAAAGGGAATAGTATACGGGTTGCTTGAACCCTTGACATCGTGGTTCATCCGATGACAACATCGAGGATCATGTGGGAGCCAACATGGGTATCCAGATCCCGCTGTTGGTTATTGACCGAGAGCGTCTCGGTCATGTTCAAGATGTCTCCGAACCCGTAGGGTCTACACACTTAAGGTTCGGTGGCGCTAGGGTTATTAGGAAGACTTGTATGTGATTACCGAATGTTGGTGAGTCCCGGATGAGATCCCGGACGTCACGAGGAGTTCCGGAATGGTCCTGAGGTAAAGATTTATGTATGGAAAGTTGTTAAACGGACACCGTAATGTTTCGGGGCATACCGGTATTGTACCGGGGCCATCGGAAGGGTTCCGGAGGTCCACCGGGAGGGGCCACCCCTCCCGGGGGGGCCACTTGGGCTGCGTGGGAGAGGGAGCCAGCCCCTAGTGGGCTGGGTGCGCCTCCCCACCTAGGCCCATGCGGCTAGGGTTTTGGGAGGGGAAACCCTAAAGGGGGCGCCCCCTAGCTTGGGGGGCAAGCCACCCCTCTTTCCCTCTCCTTGGCCCGCCCCTCTAGGGTTTCCCTCAGAGGGCCGCCCCCTTGCCCTTTCCCCTATATATAGAGGGGTGAGGGAGGGCTGCAACACACAATCCAAGGCGTAGCCCTCCCTCCCCAACACCTCTCTCCTCTTCCGCATTGCGAGTTTGGCGAGCTCTGGCCGAATATCGCTGCACCAATTGCACCACGTCGTCGTGCTGCCATTGAGCTGTCTTCCTCAACCTCTCCTTCCTCCTTGCTGGATCAAGACGGAGGAGACGCCGATCGTCCCGCACGTGTGTTGAACGCGGAGGTGCTGTCCGTTCAGCACTTGGTCGTGGTGATCCGAATCACGGCCGTAATGACTCCCTCATCACCATCCCTTGAAAGCTTCCCGCACTCGATCTACAAGTGGTATGTGGATGCAAACTCACTCCCTTGACTCGTTGCTTAGATGAACTCATAGATGGATCTTGGTGAAACCGTAGGAAAAATTTTAATTTTCTGCAACGTTCCCCAATAGTGGCATCATGAGCTAGGTCTATGCGTAGTTCTCTTTGCACGAGTAGAACACAATTTTGTTGTGGGCGTAGATCTTGTCAACTTGCTTGCCGTTACTAGTCGTATCTTGCTTCAGCGGTATTGTGGGATGAAGCGGCCGGACCAACCTTACACGACGCTTACGTGAGACCGGTTCCACCGACTAACATGCACTAGTTGCATAAGGTGGTCAAGGGTGTCTGTCTCTCCCACTTTAGTTGAAGTGGATTCGATGAAAAGGGTCCTTATGAAGGGTAAATAGAAGTTGACAAAAATCACGTTGTGGTTATTCGTAGGTAAGAAAACGTTCTTGCTAGAACCCAATTGCAGCCACGTAAAAGATGCAACAACAATTAGAGGACGCCTAACTTGTTTTTGCAGCAATTGACATGTGATGTGATATGGCCAAGTTGTGATGAATGATGAATGACATATTGTGATGTATGAGATCATGTTCTTGTAATAGGAATCACGACTTGCATGTCGATGAGTATGACAACCGGCAGGAGCCATAGGAGTTGTCTTTATTTTTGTATGACCTGCGTGTCATTGAAGAACGCCATGTAACTTACTTTACTTTATTGCTAAACGCTGCTAGCTATAGAAGTAGAAGTAGTCGTTATGTGACAACTTCATGAAGACACAATGATGGAGATCATGATGATGGAGATCATGGTGTCATGCCGGTGACAAGATGATCATGGAGCCTCAAGATGGATATAAATGTAGTTTTATGATTTTGGCCATATCATTTCACTATTATATTATTGCATGTGATGTTTATTTTATTTATGCATCTTGTTTACTTAAAACGACGGTAGTAAATAAGATGATCCCTTACAACAATTTCAAGAAGTGTTCTCCCCTAACTGCGCACCGTTGCTAAAGTTCGTCGCTTCTAAGCACCACGTGATGATCGGGTGTGATGGATTCTTACGTTCACATACAACGGGTGTAAGACAGATTTACACACGCAGTAAACACTTAGGGTTAACTTGACGAGCCTAGCATGTACAGACATGGCCTCTAACACGGAGACCGAAAGGTCAAACACGAGTCGTATGGAAGATAATGATCAACATGAGAATGTTCACCGACGATGACTAGTCCGTCTCACGTGATGATCGGACACGGCCTAGTCGACTGGGATCGTGTAACACTTAGATGACTAGAGGATGTCTAATCTGAGTGGGAGTTCATTTTAATTTGATTAGATGAACTTAATTATCATGAACTTAGTCTAAAACTTTTGCATAATATGTCTTGTAGATCAAATGGCCAACGCTCATGTCACCATGAACTTCAACGCTGCTCCTAGAGAAAACCAAGTCGAAAGATGATGGCAGCAACTATAGGATCGGGTCCTAACACGAGGATCATCCTCATAGCTGCCAAGAAACAATATGTCCTAGAAGCACCGCTTAGGTGAAGCACCCATTCCAGAGAACCAAGACGTTATGAACGCTTGGCGCCTCCTTGATGATTACTCCCTCGTTCAGGTGCGGCATGCTTTACAAATTAGAACCGGGGCTCCAAAAGCGTTTTGAGCAACACAGAGCATATGAGATGTTCGAGGAGCTGAAACTAGTTTTTCAAGCTCATGCCCGGTCGAGAGATATGTAGTCTCCGACAAGTTCTATAGTTGTAAGATGGAGGAAAACAGTTACTGTCGGTGAGCACATACTCAAAATGTCCGGGTTGCATCACCGCCTCCCAAATTTGGACATAAACCTCCCTTGACGAGGCGGTCATTGACAGAATCCTTCGTCGCTCCCACCAAGCTACAAGAGCTTTGTGATGAACTACAATATGCGTGGGATGGTGAAGACCATTCCCGGTATTCTCAATGCTCAAGTCGCAGAGGTTGAAATCAAGAAAGAACATCAAGTGTTGATGGTCAATAAGACCACTAAGTTCAAGAAGGGCAAGGAAGAAGAACTTCAAGAAGGACGGCAAGGATGTTGCTGCCGCCCGTGAAGCCGATTCTTAGGGAAGAAGTCAAAGAATGGACCCAAGCCCGAGATCGAAAGTGCTTTTATTGCAAGGGTAAGGGTCACAGGAAGCGGAACTGCCCCAAATACTAAGCGGATAAGAAGGCCGGCAACACCAAAGGTATATATGATATACATGTAATAGATGTGTACCTTACCAGTACTCGTAGTAACTCACCGGTATTTGATACCGTGTCGTTGCTCATATTTAAAACTCACAACAGAGATGCGGAATAAGCGGAGATCGGCGAAGGACGAGGTGACGATGCGCGTCCGGAATGGTTCCGTAGTCGATGTGATCGCCGCCGCACGCTACCTCTACATTTACCTACGGGATTAGTTATAAACCTCAATAATTGTTATTTAGTGCCGAGTTTGAGCATGAACATTGTATCGTGATCTCGTTTAATATGAGATGGCTACTCATTTAAATCCGAGAATAATGGTTGTTCTATTTATATGAGAGATATGTTTTATGGTCATGCTCCGATGGTCAATGGTTTATTCTTAATGAATCTCGAACGTAATGTTACACATATTCATAGTGTGAATACCAAAAGATGTAAAGTTGATAACGATAGTCCCACATACTTGTGGTAATCGCCACCTTGGTCACATTGGTGTCAAGCGCATGAAGAAGCTCCATGCTGATGGACTTTTAGAGTCTCTCGATTATGAATCATTCGACACATGCGAACCATGCCTCATGGGCAAGATGACCAAGACTCCGTTCTCTGGAACAATGGAGCGAGCAACCAACTTATTGGAAATCATACATACCGATGTGTGCGGTCCAATGAGTGTTGAGGCTCATGGAGGATATCGTTATGTTCTCACTCTCACCGATGACTTGAGTAGATATGGGTATGTCTACTTGATGAAACACAAGTCTCGAGACCTTTGAAAAGTTCAAGGAATTTCAGAATGAGGTAGAGAATCAACGTGACCGAAAGATAAAATTCTTGCAATCAGATCGTGGAGGAGAATATTTAAGTCATGAATTTGGTACACACTTAAGAAAATGTGGAATTGTTTCGCAACTCACGCCACCTGGAACACCTCAGCGTAACGGTGTGTCCGAACGTCGTAATCGCACTCTATTGGATATGGTGCGATCTATGATGTCTCTTACCGATTTACCGCTATCATTTTGGGGATACGCTCTAGAGACAGCTACATTCACTTTAAATAGGGCACCGTCGAAATCCGTTGAAACGACACCGTATGAATTATGGTTTGGAAAGAAACCTAAGCTGTCGCTTTCTAAAAGTTTGGGGATGCGATGCTTATGTCAAGAAACTTCAACCCAAAAGCTCGAACCCAAGTCGGAAAAATGCGTCTTCATAGGATACCCTAAGGAAACCATTGGGTATACCTTCTACCTTAGATCCGAAGGCAAGATCTTTGTTGCCAAGAACGGATCCTTTCTAGAAAAAGAGTTTCTCTCGAAAGGAGTAAGTGGGAGGAAAGTAGAACTCGATGAAGTACTACCTCTTGAACGGGATAGTGGTGCAACACAGGAAAATGTTCCTGTGATGCCTACACCAACTGAAGAGGAAATTAATGATGATGATCAAGGTACTTCGGATCAAGTTGCTAATGAACTTCGTGGGTCCACTAGGACACGCCCGCACTGCAGTGGTACGGCAACCCTGTCCTGGAAATCATGTTGTTAGACAACGGTGAACCTTCGAACTATGAAGAAGAGATGGCGGGCCCGGATTCCAATAAATGGCTCGAAGCCATGAAATCCAAGATAGGATCCATGTATGAAAACAAAGTATGGACTTTGACAGACTTGCCCGATGATCGGCGAGCGATAGAAAACAAATGGATCTTTAAGAAGAAGACGGACGCAGATGGAAATGTCACCATCTATAAAGCTCGACTTGTCTCTAAGGGTTATCGACAAGTTCAAGGGATTGACTACGATGAGACTTTCTCTCGCATCAAGCTTAAGTCCGTCCGAATCATGTTAGCAATTGCCGATACTATGATTATGAGATATGGCGGATGGACGCCAAAACAGCGTTCCTTAACGGTTATCTTAAGGAAGAGCTGTATATGATGCAGCCGGAAGGTTTTGTCGATCCTAAGAATGCTAACAAAGTGTGCAAGCTCCAATGATCCATTTATTGGCTGGTGCAAGCATCTCGAGTTGGAACATTCGCTTTGATGAGATGATCAAAGCGTTTGGGTTTATCTTGAGACTTATGGAGAAACTGCGTTTACAAGAAAGTGAGTGGGAGCTCAGTAGCATTTCTCATATTATATGTAGATGACATACTTTTGATGGGAAATGATATAGAACTCTTGGACAGCATTAAGGCCTACTTGAATAAAAGTTTTTCAATGAAGGACCTTGGAGAAGCTGCTTATATATTAGGCATCAAGATCTATAGAGATAGATCGAGACGCCTCATAGGTCTTTCACAAAGCACATACCTTGATAAGATTTTGAAGAAGTTCAAAATGGATCACCCAAGAAGGGGTTCTTGCCTCAGACAGTACAGGTGTGAGATTGAGCTCGGCTCAATGCCCGACCACGGCAAAAGATAAAGAAGAGATGAGTGTCATCCCTATGCCTCAGCCATAGGATCTATTATGTATGCCATGCTTTGTGTACTGCACACTGATGTAAACCTTGCCGTGAGTTTGGTAGGAAGGTACCAAAGTAATCCCGCAAGGAACACCGGACAGCGGTCAAGAATATCCTGAAGTACCGAAAAGGACAAAGGACATGTTTCGTTTATGGAGGTGACGAAGAGCTCGTCAGAAGGGTTACGCCGACGCTTAGCTTCGACACGGATCTGAATGACTCTAAGTCACAAACCGGATACGTGTATATGTTGAATGGTGGAGCAAGAAGCTGGTGCAATGCAAGCAGAAAGGCCGTCGTGGCGGGATCTACATGTGAAGCGGAGTACATGGCAGCCTCGGAGGCAGCGCATGAAGCAATTTGGGTGAAGGAGTTCATCACCGACCTAGGAGTCATACCCAATGCGTCGGGCCGATCAAACTCTTCTGTGACAACACAGGGCTATTGCACTTGCCAAGGAGCCCGTGTTTCACAAGAAGACCAGTGCACATCAAGCGTCGCTTCAACTCCATTCGTGAAAATGTTCAAGATGGAGATATAGAAATTTGTAAAGTGCATACGGATCACGAATGTCGCAGATCCGTTGACTAAACCTCTCTCATGAAAGCAAAACATGATCAACACCGTAACTCTATGGGTGTTCGATTCATCACAATGTAACTAGATTATTGACTCTAGTGCAAGTGGGAGACTGTTGAAATATGCCCTAGAGGCAATAATAAAAGCATTATTATTATATTTCCTTGTTCATGATAATTGTCTTTTATTCATGCTATAATCAGTATTATCCGAAAATCGTAATACACGTGTGAATACATAGACTACCATACGCCCCTAGTGAGCCTCTAGTTGACTAGCTCGTTGGTCAATAGATAGTCATGGTTTCTCGACTATGGACATCGAGATGTCATTGACAAGCGGGATCACGCCATTAGGAGAATGACGTGATGGACAAGACCCAATCCTAAGCATGGCACAAGATCGTGTAGTTCGTTTTGCTAGAGCTTTTCCAATGTTAAGTATCTCTTCCTTAGACCATGAGATCGTGTAACTCCCGGATACCGTAGGAGTGCTTTGGTGTACCAAACGTCACAACGTAATCGGGTGACTATAAAGGTGCAACCGCAGCATCTCCGAAAGTATCTGCTGGGTTGACACGGATCGAGATCGATTTGTCACTCCGTGTTACGGAGAGGTATCACTGGGCCCACTCGGTAGTGCATCATCATAATGAGCTCAAAGTGACCAAGTGTCCGGTCACGGGATCATGCATTACGGTGCAGTAAAGTGACTTGCCGGTAACGAGACCGAACGAGGTATTGGGATACCGACGATCGAGTCTCGGGCAAGTAACATACCGCCCCGACAAAGGGAATAGTATACGGGTTGCTTGAACCCTTGACATCGTGGTTCATCCGATGACAACATCGAGGAGCATGTGGGAGCCAACATGGGTATCCAGATCCCGCTGTTGGTTATTGACCGAGAGCGTCTCGGTCATGTTCATATCTCCCGAACCCGTAGGGTCTACACACTTAAGGTTCGGTGACGCTAGGGTTATTAGGAAGACTTGTATGTGATTACCAAATGTTGTTCGGAGTCCCGGATGAGATCCCGGACGTCACGAGGAGTTCCGGAATGGTCCGGAGGTAAAGATTTATGTATGGAAAGTTGTTAAACGGACACCGGAAAGTTTTGAGGGCATACCGGTATTGTACTTGGGGCCACCGGAAGGGTTCCGAGGTCCACCGAGGGGCCACCCCTCCGGGGGGCCACTTGGGCTGCGTGGGAGAGGAGCCAGCCCCTAGTGGGCTGGGCGCGCCTCCCACCTAGGCCCATGCGGCTAGGGTTTTGGGAGGAAACCCTAAAGGGGCGCCTAGCTTGGGGAGCAAGCCACCCCTCTTCCCTCTCCCTTGGCCGCCGCCTCTAGGGTTTCCCTCTAGAGGGCCGGCCCCCTGCCCTTTCCCCTATATATAGAGGGGTGAGGGGAGGCTGCAACACACAATCCAAGGCGCAGCCCTCCCTCCCAACACTTCTCCTCTTCCGTCTGAGTTTGGCGAAGCTCTGTTGGAATCTTCTTTGCACCAATTGCACCACGCCGTCAGGCCGTCATTGGAGCTGTCTTCCTCAACCTCTCCTTCCTCCTTGCTGGATCAAGACGGAGGAGACGCCGATCGTCCCAGACGTGTGTTGAACGCGGAGGTGCTGTCCGTTCAGCACTTGGTCGCGGGTGATCCGAATCACGGCAGTACGACTCCCTCATCACCATCCTTGAAAGCTTCCGCACTCGATCTACAAGTGGTATGTGGATGCAAACTCACTCCCTTGACTCGTTGCTTAGATGAACTCATAGATGGATCTTGGTGAAACCGTAGGGAAAAATTTTAATTTTCTCGTAACGCTCCCCAACAAATACATAGCCCGACGCCTCGAGGACCCCCTAATCCAGACTCCCTCAAGAATCGAACCAGGCTTCAATGACGATGTGTCCGACGCCAGATTGTCTTCGGCATTGCAAGGCGGGTTCCTCCGAATATTTATAGTAGTTGATCAACAAAAACTATGTCCGGATCTGTTTAACAGTCACAACCTCACTGCCACAAGGGCATAATACTTAATCAAAAACACGATATGTCTTCACTGATAATTTTTGGTGGTGAGACGTTATGTCTGGCCTCTTTATTATTTCGAATTGCTTTCCAACCTCCCGTTTCGCGTTTCGAGACGCTGCCTCCGGCGACACGTCTTGTCAAGACAGAGATCGTGTCCTCTTATCACGGGATTCTCATCAATACGGGCTTCGGTAATCCAACCGTGCCATCCGCATGACCCCTTGGGAATAGGCGAGTTTTAATGCTCGTGGGGGGCGCTCTATATTCACCGCCTTTATAAGGAGATAAGAATCCACCTTTTCATCCCACGCCTTTTTCTTCCTCAGCCCATCCGCCCTCGAGCTCCAGCGCCCAAGCTTCGATCCTTCCGGCCCTCGTGAAAACACTCTAGCCATGTCCGGATGCGGAACCACGGGGCAAGTGGATGGCCTCCTCCGTCACGGAGGAGAACATCAAGGAGCTCTGGGAAGCGGGGTATTTAGCCAAGGAAATCGCCCACCGGCTTCCGGTCAAGAAGCAGATCGTCCCTACTCCAGAGCCCCATGAGAGGGTAGTATTTATTCCTCATTTCCTTCGAGGATTAGGGTTTCCCCTCCCTCCTTTCGTCCGCGGCCTTATGTTTTACTACGGGCTAGATTTCCATGATATAGCCCCGAATTCCTTTTCAACATTTCGGCGTTCATCGTCGTGTGTGAGGCATTCCTCCGCATCCCTCCCCACCTCGGCCTATGGCTCAAGGTCTTCAATGTGAAGCCAAAAGTGGTGGATGGTCAACACGCGGAGTGCGGCGGCGCCATGGTGAGCAAGCTCCCCAATGTCACTTGGCCCAAAGGCACCTTTGTGGAGACCATGAAGGGGTGGCAGCAGGAGTGGTTCTATGTCACGGAATCCCGTGACTCCACTTGGGCCGCTCCTCCCGAAGTTCAAGTCCGGCCTCCATCAAGGGCCGACATCCTGGCTCAACAAGGGCCTGGACTGGGCATCATCCGATGAGGCGACGACGCTGCAGAAGTGCATCAAGAGTATGGTTGACAAGAATACCAGTCTTGCCAAGATGATCCGAGTAATGCTCTTTCACGGATTCTCCCCTGCCAAGGCCGGACTCAGCACATGTGGGAGTTCGACCCAGCCGGTCCCCGAACCCTGCAGCGGTTCTTCGGCACAAAGCATGAAGACACGTGGAAGCTGCTGTTCAAGACCCAAAAGACATGGCTGAAAATGACCGATGACCTCCGCCTCGACTGTACTCACGCAACGTCTCCCGTAAGTTTTCATGATAACTTTAATTTGTAAATCCAAGGGGCATAATAAGCCTTCCATTCTTCCCACAGGGCTGGACGAAGAAGGCGGATCGGATTCACTGTCCGGCTCCACTACCCGAAGACCCGGCCATCCCTCTGTTAACGAGGATGCTGGTTCCTGCGCCATATCAGGCGCCGAAAAAGAAGGCCAAGAAGAAGGGCAATGAGGCCAAAAGTGGCCTCCGCCGTAAAGGTGCTTCGGACGTAGTGTCCGAAGACACCGAGACTCACTCCTCCCCTGACGAAGACGAGGGGGAGGAGGAAGAGAGTAATTCTCCCCTTAAGGGGGGAAAGAAGAAAAGGGGGGCTTCCGCGGATCTGGAGGCGGAGGCGCCAAGAAAGGGAGAACGTCCCTCACGGATGACTCCGAATCGGACGTTGATGAGTGGCGCCCCAGGCCGAAGCCCCTAGCCGGATCGTAAGTACCCCAAAGGCACTTGTACTTATATATCTATCCGGTTTTCCGCCTTGTGATTTTAATATATTGAATTACGTGCTCCAGTCCGGCTCACGTCCTCCCCCAGCAATCCTCATCTTTGGGGAATTCGCGGGATCCGGATGTGATGGATAGCGGGTCACCTCCGTTGGCCTCCTCCCCCAAAGCTACGGACAATACCGAAGTGTTGTCCCGAAGGACCCTTCCGGGTCAGGGAGAGGTGCGGGAAGCCGTCGAGGTGGCGCCAGAGGGCGATACCTCTGCTGCCCGGAAACATCGGGCACCGACCCCATGGAGATCGGCGACGGGGCCATGCCCAATTCGCCCCAACCGGACATTATTCCGAGACCCAAACGGCTCTGGAATCAGGTGAGTAGCCTCCTTCGAAAGAAGGGGGTGTGCCAATCCCACCGACGACCTCTGTCAATCCGGAGGCGCCGGATACTCTGGTGGAAGCACTTCAGAGTGCCACCATTGTGGAAGAACATCGTACCCTTACGGGTACAGTCGCTGAAAGGGTTCGGTCCGCTAAAAACGGATTGAGCGAGGCCTACACTAGCCTTCTGAGAAGCTTTGAGGTAAGTAATATAATGCCTTTTAGCTATATAAGAAAATACCTGTGTATAGATAGTAGCCCCTGAGACTATGTTCGGTGTTCACAAAGAAAGGCCGAACAGAGGATCTAATGACTCGTACAGGAGATTAACATACATATCTATTTGAATCAAACAGGCTGCGATGCAGGCGTCAGCTTCCCATGCCGCCGAATCGTCTGAGCTGAGGTGGAAGTTAGCGGAAAAGCAAGGTATGTGATACCGAAAAATGCATCTGAAATAATATCAGCAATAATTTCTCATCGGAATGAGTGTTATAACTTTGCTCATAGATGACGCTATTCGAGGTCGAGACCCTCAAGAGCACATTGGCCGAGGCTAAGAAAGAGGCGGAGGAGGAACGAGCCGCCCGCCTAAAAACATGAGTAAAGGGTGGAGGAAGTCCAGCAAGAGCTCAAGGATGCTATAAGCAAATGTGAGTCCTTAGAGCGCAAAATTTCAAATCAAAAGTCCAGATTTCTGCTAAGGCCCTCCAAAGTGCACAGAGGCCCGGCCAAAGCCCAAAACGCATGCCGGGAGATCCAAGAGCCGAAGCAGATTGCGGCTGGTATGGCCTTTAATATGCAGAGCAAATTTGTGAGAAAGAAATACATCTTACTGACCCAGAGTTGGAGTTCTCCAGGAGCATTTGCGGACCTGCCCCGAGTGTTGCCGATGCCGCAGAGTTCTTCCGAGCTGAAGAAGGGAGCTCGATGGAAAAACTGTTCTCGTCGCAGACGCTGGCGCTCGAAAGCATCCCGTGCCCCTCAGCCGATTAGTCAAGCAATGATCGAATCGCATAGGGTGGCCGGATTGGCCATGAGGGATTTTACAATCCGTTTGTGGCCTGCCGAACCCATATCCAACAGCTACTTCGGGATCGTGAAGCGGCTGGTCAGTGCCTACCCCTGGCTTGATGCTGTGAAGCGGTCGGTCTGCATCGAAGGTGCGCGGATGGCCTTCGCCCGTGTCAAAGTGCAGTGGGCAAAGATGAACGCCATCAAGCTCGCAACCGAGGGGTCGCCCGCAGGCAAAGAGCACCGCACGCCAGAGCAGTATTTCGATGATGTCCTGGAAGGATCCCGCATAGTAGAGGGCCAGTGTTCGAAGGACATCATTTTTGAATGAACGTATCTATGTTGTCCAATCCTGTATTATGAAACAAGGCTTATGTATGATATGTTTCTTGTTTTACTTTAAAATATCTCCTCCCGTATGCCGCCATTTACATCTCGAGAGTTGGCCATTGTTAAACTTCAGCCCCCACGTAGGTAGTAATGGGGTGTTCGGGATAGCACTTAAACACACTTGACCCAACGCCTTGGTCCGTGAAGGAGGTGTTAGTGCGGCGAACCAGGCAATCGAACTGTGGCTTTATCGCTCTCACTTAGCCATAGGAGTTTTAAAATGGGAGTGTGGGCGCAGCCCCTGGTATTGTTCGATTAGCCGAACTTGGGTGTCAGGATGCCCTAGGGTGAAGGCCTACCTATCGCTAATGCGAAAAAAATCACAAGAGATTTATACTTAATCACCGAATAGCCAATTTCAGCTCTCGCCGCATCATGACATGATCAGTTTTCGACTTTCTCTCGAGGTGTTTGTCCTAATGAACTAGAAACACAATCGCAAAGAGTTCTCCCTTTACTACCTTAGCCGAAATTGATTTTCGTAAGCTAAATAAAGCTACTAAGAAAGATCATTACCCTTTACCCTTTATTGATCAAATGCTAGAAAGGCTATCCAAACACACACATTTTTGCTTTCTAGATGGTTATTCTGGCTTCTCTCAAATACATGTGTCAGCAAAGGATCAATCTAAAACTACTTTTACTTGCCCTTTTGGTACTTTTGCTTATAGACGTATGCCTTTTGGTTTATATAATGCACCTGCTACCTTTCAAAGATGCATGATGGCTATATTCTCTGATTTTTGTGAAAAGATTTGTGAGGTATTCATGGATGACTTCTCTGTCTATGGATCCTCTTTTGATGATTGTTTGAGCAACCTTGATCGAAGTTTTGTAGATGCGAAGACACTAGTCTCGGCTCCTGAATTGGGAAAAGTGTCACTTTATGGTTAATGAAGGCTTTTTCTTGGGGCACAAGATCTCCGAGAGAGGTATTGAAGTTGATAAAGCCAAAGTTGATGCTATTGAAAAGATGCCATGTCCCAAGGACATAAAAGGTATAAGAATTTTCCTTGGTCATGCCGGCTTTTATAGGAGGTTCATTAAGGACTTTTCTAAAATCTCTAGGCCTCGACTAATTTATTGCAAAAAGATATTCCTTTTGTCTTTGATGATGATTGTGTAGAAGCATTTGAAACACTTCAGAAAGCATTGATCATCGCACCTATTGTTCAGCCACCGATTGGAATTTACTCTTTTTGAAATTATGTGCGATGCTAGTGATTGTGTTGTAGGTGTTGTTTAAGGGCAAAGAGTCGATAAGAAATTGAATGTTATCCAAAGATGCTAGTAAGACTCTTGATACCGCCTGCAGAGAAATTATGCTACTATTGAAAAGAGTTCTTAGCAGTTGTGTTTGCATGTGATAAGTTTAGACCTTATATTGTTGATTCCAAAGTTACTATTCACACTGATCATGCTGCTATTAAATTTCTTATGGAAAAGAAAGATGTTAAGCCTAGACTCATTAGATGTGTCCTCTTGCTCCAAGAATTTGACTTGGATATTATTGATAGAAAAGGAGCTGAGAACCCCCCAAGGTGCATAACTTGTCTAGGTTAGAGAATGTTCTTGATGACCCACCGCCTATTAATGATAGTTTTCCGATGAACAATTAGCGGTTGTCAATGCTTCTCGTCGCTCCTTGGTATGCCGATTATGCTAATTACATTGTTGCTAAATATATACCGCCTAGTTTCACATACCAAAGAAAAGAAAAGTTCTTTATGATTTAAGACATTACTCGGGATGATCCACACCTTTATAAAGAAGAAGTAGATGGTATTATTAGACGCCGTTGTGTGCCCGAAAGGCATGAACATGAACAAATCCGACGCAAGTGTCACTCAATCCTATGGAGGACACCATCTTTGGAGATAGAACTGCACACAAGGTACTACAATCTGGTTTTTATTGGCCTACTCTTTTCAAAGATGCTCGTAAGTTTGTATTATCTTGTGATGAATGTCAAGGAATAGGTAACATTAGTAGACGTCAAGAAATGCCTATGAATCATTCCCTTGTTATTGAACCGTTTGATGTTTGGGGCTTTGATTATATGGGACCTTTTCCTGCCTCCAATGGTTATACACATATTTTAGTTGCTGTTGATTACGTTACTAAGTGGGTAGAAGCTATTCCAATTAGTAGTGCTGATCATAACACTTCTATTAAGATGCTTAAAGAAGTTCTTTTTCCGAGGTTTGGAGTCCCTAGTTATCTTATGACTGATGGTGGTTCACACTTTATTCATGGTGCTTTCCGTAAGATGCTTGCTAAGCATGATGTCAATCATAGAATCGCAACTCCTTATCACCCGCAGTCTAGTGGTCAAGTAGAGTTGAGCAATAGAGAGCTCAAATTAATTTTGCAAAAGACTGTAAATAGATCTAGAAAGAATTGGTCCAAAAAACTTGATGATGCATTATGGGCCTATAGAACTGCATACAAAAATCCTATGGGTATGTCTCCATATAAGATGGTTTATGGAAAAGCATGTCATTTACCTCTTGAACTTGAACATAAAGCATATTGGGCTATTAAAGAGCTCAATTATGACTTCAAACTTGCCGGTGAGAAGAGGTTGTTTGATATTAGCTCACTTGATGAATGGAGAACCCAAGCATATGAGAACGCCAAGCTTTTTAAAGAAAAACTCAAACGCTGGCATGATAAGAGGATACAAAAGCGTGAGTTTAATGTAGGTGATTATGTGTTATTGTTCAACTCTCGTTTAAGATTTTTTGCAGGAAAACTTCTCTCAAAATGGGAAGGTCCCTACGTTATCGAGGAGGTCTATTGTTCTGGTGCTATAAAAATCAACAACTTCGAAGGCACAAATCCGAGGGTGGTAAACGGTCAAAGAATTAAACAATATATTTCAGGTAATCCTATCAATGTTGAAACTAATATTATTGAAACCATAACCCTTGAGGAATACATAAGATACACTTTCCAGAGCGTTCTGCACTCCAAAAAGGCATAGGTACGCATTAGTACGGTAAATAAACCGACTCCAAAACAACTCTAATGGCAATTTTATCAGTTTTGGATTATTTAAGAATTTTAGGAAGAAAGAAGTAATCCGAAAGGGACACGAGGCTCCCACGAGAGGAGGCGCCCCCAGGGCGCGCCCCTGCCTTCGTGGGAACCTCGTGGTGCCTCCCTTGACTCCGTTTTCTTGTATGTCACGATTTTGGTCGGTAAAAATTCAGTATATATACTCAAGGTTTTGACCACCATATCACGCAAATATCCTCTCGCTTTTTGTTCGAGCTGTTCTGTTGCAGATTTGGAACAAGATGTCATTCCCAAGATTCGGAGGGAGAGAGCTACATGGCTGATTATATTGCAAACCCAAAAGTATATGGGTATGTGGAACATTATGGCTGGACCACAGAGGAAGAAGAAGACTATGATCCAAAGAGGAAGGAGGAGACAAGCTCCGATGAAGAGGACGATCCACTACCTCAACCCGGGTGATATGCATGTGGAGTTCAAGAAGTCAAGCCTCGCTAAGGTCCAATCTATCCCACCACGTTTTTGCGTAACAATGGCAAGGCAGCACTATGCAAAAAGATAATGAAACTTGAGCTCGAGAATGAGGATCTGAGGGAGGAAAATTTTAGCCTCAGACGCAAGCTAGAGAAGAAAAATGCAACAACTCCTACTTCACCACCTCCGTAGAAATAATCACATGGGTATGGGCAATCCCCTTGGCAACTGCCAAGCTTGGGGGAGGTGCCCCGGTATCGTATCACCATCACACTCCTATCTTTACCGCTTTATTCAGTTCGATCCTTTTAGTAGTATCTTGATCTAGTAGATTGAAGTTTTGATATCAAGTAGTTTTGAGCTTTGCTTTGTGATCTCTTTATGTAAGCGAGTCCGTGTGCTGTCTATAATAAAGATTAGTGTTGAGTCAAGGGCTTTGCTATGTTGCTATGATCTTGAGAAAGTAGAAAGAACAAAAGAGTTCATATTGATCTTATGGATAGTGATAACTTCACACATAGAAAGTATGAGGCATAAAAATTATTGAGAGTTGATGAACGTAGCCTTGGTCATTGTTGCAATTAATAGGAAGTGATAAGGAAAGAGGGGTTCACATATAAATATATTATCTTGTACATCTTTTATGATTGTGAAGCACTCATTAAGTATGACATGCTAAAAGAGTTGATGTTGGACAAGGAAGACAATGTAATGGTTTATCTTTTCCGACATCTCGCTTAAAGTATATTGTCATTGACCTTCCAAACATGTTGAGCTTGCCTTCCCCCTCATGCTAGCCAAATTCCTTGCACCAAGTAAAGATACTACTTGTGCTTCCAAATATCCTTAAACCCAGTTTTGCCATGAGAGTCCACCATACCTACCTATGGATTGAATAAGATCCTTCAAGTAAGTTGTCATCGGTGCAAGCAATAAAAAATTCTCTCTAAATAGGTATGACTTATTAGTGCAGAGAAAAGAAACTTTGTACGAACTTGTTGTGGAAGTAATAAAAGCGACGGACTGCATAATAAAGGTCCACATACAAGGGGCAATATAAAGTGACGTTCTTTTGCACTAAGACTTTATGCATCAACCCTAAACGCGCATGACAACCTCTGCTTCCCTCTGCGAAGGGCCTATATTTTACTTTATGTTTTACTTTATGCTTGAGTCAAGGTGATGCTCACCTTTCCCTTTTTATTTTTATCCTTTGGCAAGCTCCTCGTGTTTGAAAGATCATGATACATATATCCAATTGGATGTAAGTTGGCATAGGATATTATTGTTGACATCACCTAAAGGTGAATATGTTCGGAGGCAATACAATAAGCCCCTATCTTTCTCGATTGTCCCAATGAAACTCTATAACCACAAGTATTGCGTGAGTGTTAACAATTATAGTGGATTACGAGATAGTTGAGTATGTGAGCTTGCTGAAAGGCTCTATTATTGACTCTTTCCGATGTTATGATAAATTGCAATTGCTTCAATGACTGAGATTATAGTTTGTTAGTTCCCAATGAAGTTTTTGAACCATACTTGACATTGTGAATTCCTTATTACTTGAGCATAGGAAATCATATGACAAAATCCATATATGTTGCTGTTATTAGAATGATCATGATGCCCTCATGTTCGTATTTTATTTTCATCGACACCTCTATCTCTAACCATGTGGACATATTTTTCGATTTGGGCTTCCGCTTGAGGACAAGCGAGGTCTAAGCTTGGGGGAGTTGATACGTCCATTTTGCATCATGCTTTTATATCAATATTTATTGCATTATGGGCTGTTATTACACATTATATCTCAATACTTATGGCTATTCTCTCTTATTTTACAAGGTTTACCATGAGGG
This sequence comes from Aegilops bicornis, assembly GCA_021605145.1. Taxonomy (NCBI): domain Eukaryota; kingdom Viridiplantae; phylum Streptophyta; class Magnoliopsida; order Poales; family Poaceae; genus Aegilops; species Aegilops bicornis. The sequence continues at coordinate 258,647,873 of CM038671.1, read as the reverse complement.
GGGATGCCGGCAGCTGGAATTCTGGCTGGAAAAGGAGCAAACATTGGAAACCTATCTGCACAACTCCAAAAGTCCTGAAACTCCACGAAACAACTTTTTGGAATTTATAAGAATTTATGAGCAAAAGAAATATGCCAGGGGGCCCACACCCTGTCCAGGAGACAGGGGGCATGCCACCCCCTATAGGGCGCGCCCCTATCTCCTGGGCCCCCTGGTGGGCCTCCGGCGTCCATATTCTGCTATATCATCACTTTTACCCTGGAAAATATCGGGGGCAAGCTTACGGGACGAAACTCCGCCGCCACGAGGCGGAACAACCTTGGCTAATCAATCTAGGGCTCTCATGAGCTGTTCTGCCAGGGACACTTCCCTCCGGGAGGAAATCATCACCAACGTCATCACCAACGCATCCTCTCATCGGGAGGGGTCAATCTCCATCAACATCTTCACCAAAGCACCATCTCCTTTCAAAACCCTAGTTCATCTCTTGTATCCAATCTTGTATCAAAACCACAAATTGGTACCTGTGGGTTGCTAGTAGTGTTGATTACTCCTTGTAGTTGATGCTAGTTGGTTTACTTGGTGGAAGATCATATGTTCAGGTCCTTTATGCATATTATTACTCCTCTGATTATGAACATGAATATGCTTTGTGAGTAGTTACGTTTGTTCCTGAGGACATGGGTGAAGTCTTGCTATTAGTAGTCATGTGAATTTGGTATTCGCTCGATATTTTGATGAGATGTATGTTGTCTTTCCTCTAGTGGTGTTATGTGAACGCCGACTACATGACACTTCACCATTATTTGGGCCTAGAGGAAGGCATAGGGAAGTAATAAGTAGATGATGGGTTGCTCGAGACGTAAGCTTAAACCCTAGTTTATGCGTTGCTTCGTTAGGGGCTGATATGGACCCATATGTTTAATGTTGTGGTTAGGTTTACCTTAATACTCCTTTTTGTAGTTGTGGATGCTTGCAATAGGGGTTAATCATAAGTGGGATGCTTGTCCAAGTTAGGACAGTACCCAAGTGTCGGTCCACCCACATAGCAAATTATCAAAGTACCGAACGCGAATCTTATGAACGTGATGAAAACTGGCTTGACGATAATTCCCAATGTGTCCTCGGGAGCTCCTTCTTCATTATTATAATTTGTCCAGGCTTATCCTTTGCTACATAAAGGATTGGGCCACCTTGCTGCACTTTATTTACTTATATTTACTTTTTGCTCGTTACTATTTATCTTCTTAAAAAGCTATCTATCACCTATTATTTCAGTGCTTGCAGAGAAAACCTTATTGAAAACCGCTTATCATTTCCTTCTGCTCCTCGTTGAGTTCGACACTCTTACTTATCAAAAGGACTACGATAGATCCCCTATACTTGTGGGTCATCATCCGGCTGTCCGGATACCCCCTAATCCAGGACTCCCTCAATAAGCATTGGGAGTATAGTGTTGAGCGTGCCATGGCGGATCTGAAGGTGCAAACCGGACAAAGGCAACCGCAACCAAGACAAGAAATCAGAGTAAAGCGTTGGCGATCTATTTTCTTGCTACGATAAATAAGTTGAGCAGATACGAAAGAGTACCGCCTCAGTGCGGCGCCGCAGTCTGCATCTGGCCGAGAATTTGATGGTGCTGCGGTAGCGATGGTCGTCGTGGCGGCCGGAAGCAGATCTAGGAGGGTAGGCGGTGGCGGCAGCGTGATGGGACGAGACGATCATAGGAGCAGCGCGCCCGGCAAGGTGGAACGGCGGGGATGAAGCGAGAGGGCGGGATGCAAGGATCCCGGTCCGAAGTCAGGATGAGAGAGGCCGATCTCTTGTAATGGACAAGGCGTGGGGTATCAACTCGGCATGGTGGACGAGGACGGCGGTGGATGGGGTATGGCGGCAAGGCGCGGATTTGAGGAGGGTGGGGTGGAGAGGGTGTTTTGGCACCCACGGAGTACCTGAATGGGGAAAAGGGAGGTAGAGAGGAAGGGGGAACCATGTATTCTGTATGCGCTTGTCTCAAATGCGAGGAAATTTACAAACTTAGCCCCGCTTCAAATTTCTACTACATCACAAAGAACATTAGTCGGTTGGGGATAGGACGGTAATCTCGCATACAATCGAATATTTGCCGATTTGAGAGTTTGTTTTTGGCGCCCACCGTGTATGAATATGAATCGTGAGGGAGTCGATTTTGGCCGAGACACACTGTGTGTTTTGGCGCCCACCGTATGAATCCGGGTGAGAGGCGGTTACGTCACGTTTGGGTGAAATTACAACCCTACCCCTATCGAAACCTATAGAAATCCAGCGGATAGGCTTTGCGTGGCAAGGTGGATAGGCAGAGTGATTTCCATCTCGCAGATTTTGGTTTCAAAGTGATTCTTTGTGACTTTCCCTGCTTCGTTCAAATTTTGCAGAGTGCACGTTTACCGTGCTAACTCAATTCGAATCCCGTTTGTATTCTATTTTTTCTAGGCGGGATCCATTTTCAATTGGAATTACATTCTATATACATCATTTTTAATATATACTTTCAAAAGCACAACACCATTTATACATAAATATGGTTTACAAATGGCATGATCTCAGATTCATAAGGTTGTATCCATCAATTTGGATTTTCAAATATTTGAAACCACTTTATGTTGAAATCCAATGTATGCATTCCTTGCTAACTGTCTCCAATTAATGTGTGTTTCATGCGGTTTTTAACTTCTCAAACATGTATAATGTGTTTCACACACGCAACATATAGTGTAATCCCGTTTAGACATTAATTGCATATAAACCATGCATTGTTTGTAATTGAAGAATTTATGGATCACCAATATTGATAAACTATATAACATTACATGTGTGCCCAAATTCAAATGAATATGCATGTTTGATACTCCAATTTGCGTTATGATATTATCGATGTCGTGATCTCCAGTTTAAATATTTGAATCCCTTTAATCCAGATATTCGCCTCATATAGCTATCACTCATGCTTATATAGGACTATCTCTTCCGACCTATACGCTGCTCATCGTCTCTCGTATCTCTCGTGTTACCTCAGATGTCGACAATGTACTTTTATCTTCGTAACACCGATGGTACTCTCTCCCTCGACCTTCATCACTCTATCTCTCTCTAAGTATATCTCGCCTCCCTGCTATGTGTCTCTAACTATGATTCTCCATGTGGAATCTCTTTCTCTCACACAAACACAAAACTTTGTCTCCCGGGGGTCTCATTTCTCTCTACTATTCCCATGTGTGCCACTCGCACACCCCTCATACAGAGATGTCTTTCGCTCCTTAGATATGAGAACCTACGACTCTTCCTCTTCAATATCTCTTTCTCACATACAAACACAAACTCTGTCTCCCAGGGTCTCATATTTCTCCATTGTTCTCTTGTATGTCGCTCACACACACCCTCTCTCCCTAGAGATATCTTGCTTCCCTCGTATGTCTCTCTAGATATCACTCTCATTGTGAAATATCTTTCTCTCTCGCAGACACAAAACTCCGTCTCTCTGGATCTCATTTCTCTCTGATATCTATTTGTATGTGACTCGCATGCACCCTCTCTCTATCTCTCTCACACCCACACACATAACCTAGCCTTCTGATCCACTCGACTCCTATCTCTAACGCACACTAGCTAGCATCTTTATCTTCTCGCTTATCTATTTCTCCATCAACCTTCTTTCTCGCCTCACTCTTGATTCCTATCACACACACTACATATGTTTCTCTCTACATGCAGTCAAGTGCCCTCTCACACACATATATAACTTCACCCTTTGAACCACCCGACGGTCATCTCCAACACCCAAACTAGCGGATGTCCCTCTAGCTAGCATCTCCATCTCTCGTATCTATCTGTAGTTTCTCCACAACATTTCTTTCTCGCACGGAGTCTTGCTTCCTATCACCCACACTATATATGTCTCTCCATACATATGCATTTATAGGTTGATCTCTTTTGCACAATCGTTGCGCCTCACCCCCTCTGCTATCCATAGATGCATGCTCCAGCCCACGCCACTATCTCTTAAAGACAAAAACACATGCTCAATTGTTGGGCCTTCTTCCCTGCATTCTCACATGCATGCATATTGTCATACCGATCCGTCTCTCCCATGTCGTTGATCTTATGACTTATGTCTTCTTTCTTTTATCTCGATCATGCGCGTGCACACACACACACACATCCCACGTATACATGTATACCTCTCACACATGCACATTCAAGGTCTCTATGTCTCCATACGTAGTTAATTACCCTCAATCCTAACGCCACATGGAATCGTTCTCCTCTTTTGTGCACATAACTTCCGCCTGGATGGGTAAAACACACACTCACACTTAACAATCTCCTTCTAGCTACCCCCCGCCTCTCACTCTTCCCCTATATCCCCGAAACCAATAAGACCATCCCTTTGTTTAATTCCCGCCTACATGCACCATCGATATATAGTAGTCTTCCTCGGTGTCTCTCGAACAAACACGTTCTCTCGATGTCGACTCCTCTCACGCCACACACCTTCTCTTCCCTCTCTCACGGCATTTTTTCTCTCGCACCCCATCGTTGGTGGCCTCTGCCATACACATCACCTCTCTATGATGAAGCCATGCACACTTAAATTACATCCGCCATAGAGGACCCCGTGACACACACACACGCACGCACCCCCCCACACACACTAAGACTCCATATCTCTCTCTCACACACACACACAAACACACACACACACGCACGCACGCACACCCCTCCCACACACACTAAGTCTCTCTCTCTCTCTGTCACACACACACACAAACTAAGACTCCATCTCTCTCTCTATCCTCTCTCTCTCTCCCTCTCACACACACACCCCACACACACACTAAGACTCCATCTCACACACACATGCTCTAGGCTGAGCATTTGTTCCTACCACCCTTCATCCAACCTTACCCGTATGATAAACAATCACCTTTATTTACTTGCATAACATGGACAAATTCCACTTTACTTTAGTAGTCAGCAAACTTATCATCTGTACCCTTATAAAAAAACGAGTTGGCGGTGATGGTGTGCCTGCCATCTTGTAATACAGACCGTATGATCTATATCTGAGGATAGAAAGCAAACTATGATAATTTTACAAAAGATACCCACACCTCTCTCCACATCATTATCTCCCGCAACCTCATTGCTCAGCAATTAAAAAAGGAATAAGTCTCTGGAACAATCTAGCATGCATGGTGGGCCGCTGCCGCGTCGGGCGCCTGGCCCATCCCCATGCCTCCGCCCATTCCGACCACCACCACCACCATGCTCCACTCCTCCTCGCCTTATCTCTCATCTTTCATTTTTTCGATGACATTCTCGAGATACCAGTTTTCTGATAAAATTCTCGAGATATCATTAGTTTTTACACATGGGATTACTTCCTGCATGGGTCAATCACAACAGGTGTTCTGTAAAAATGCGTCTTGATATTCCGCAATGCACGAGAATCTTGCTTGTAATTATATAACGCAAATCACGAGCAGGAAGTGACATTTTTTGACACAACCACGTTAACATGGCCACGTAAATCACTAGCTAAAGTAAATACCATTATACTTATATCCCGATGCAAAAGGTTGAGTACATGTCCGAAGAGTAGATTCGCACACATGCACTCTGTCTCTCAGAATCTCTCTCACACACACACCAGTTACGTGACACCCACTTAAGAAGACACTTATGTTACAATTTGTGCACCCGCGGGTACACGTGATGCTGCACATTTATTTAAGCCGGAAGGCGAACCCAAACACTAGCTGCATTCATTCCCTCCGCCGCCTCTTCTTCCGGTCGGCCGCCTGCAGAGCCATGGGTCACCAAGGTAACAACATATCGCCATACTCCTCACGGAGCGGCGCTTAATATGGAAATTTTAGTGGTCATGCATGCATCTTTGTGTGCTAGCACTCCTATATAAGGGTTGACCGTCGCTTCCGCGGACGCAAGGTAAATGTGGAAGAGGAAGGAGAAGGGAAGCGGGCTGTGGAGTAACGCTTTTACCAAAATTTCTTAGGAAACTGAGTGCAATAATTGAGTAGTTTTGCAAACTACCAAGAGTACACCCTAAACGGTTCAAAACCTATACTCCCTTTCAGCCAAGGCCTGGTGTGAAACGGTCATTGCCGCCTGAGCGTCGAAGCCGCATTAATGCCCGGCCAGAAGAGGCGACCTCTCACCGGCGCCGGCTTTGAAGTGGCGCGACGGGCCGAGAGAGCGCCGCTTCGGTGCACGCGATCGCCTCAAGGCCGAGATCGGCCATAGGCCCTGCTTGGATCCATGGGTTAGAGTTAGTTTGAGCTAGTTGGGGCTCAAATAGCCCTAAAGTATCCAAGCATGAGGGTTTAAATTGGAGCAAGTTGCACCGAACCCACCAAAAAACTATCCCGCCCAAGAGGTGCTAATCGGAGATAGTTCTCATTGGGACCACCAAAATCACTTTTCTCTCTTCATGAAGTGCATTTATTGTCAATCTAACCCTGTCACCCAAACACCTCTTTGGCTACAGTTAGTTTAGGGTTAGTCATGAGTTAGTCTAACCTCTAGCTAAGTTAGAGTATCAAACATGAGCAGTATAGGACATGCAAGTTGCTCAAAACATACAGGCAAATTCGTACGTGAAAAGATTTTTTTTTCTTTTTGAAAACGGAACGTGAAAGGAAATTTTTTTAGAATGCTGTTGGCATGTCGCTAACATGTGATAGTTAACCGACCTCAATAGACGGCAGAAACGCCAGCCCGCCGCACTTTGATAGAGACGAGGAGGGAGAAGCGATACAGTGCCGGATTACTAGAGATAGGTGTCGCACGGAAGCCAAGAAATATGGTGATAGCGTGGGTTAGCCATGTACTAGTATGATGTAACTACACCGGGTTGCCGTGTTTCGTACTCTTCCGGTCCTTCGTGGAGATGATTGGTTAATTTTATATCTCTGAATAATATTAAATATTATGAGTGCGTATCGCTCCACCACGAGGTTCCTTGCTCCTTCTCGGTCGTCCTAATCTATGTTCTTCCACTCTATTTTTTTACGTGAGCTTTGTTCATCCTTTTGCCAACACGAGACATCTAGCATCAAGGTGCACGTGTTATGCAAGGATCGTTCCATCTATATGAAGGACACGTGGAATTTGGAACTACGAGACGTACATGTACCTGTGGTGGACGCATTTAACCTGAGTAATGTAGCGATGATAAGTGAAGTAGAAAGGCACAAATGGTATGAACATGCGTGGCATATAGGGTGTGTTTGGTTGTGTTCTCGCCTCAAAGATAGTTGTTCCCTCTTCATGCATGCTCAACTCAACACCCCTCTTCATGCATGCTTCTAGTGTATTTGTGCTAAACTAGTGTGGACTCATCTGCTGTCATGCACCCTCCAGACACTCTGCCACACACCCAAAAGTAGGTCGAGAAGGGAACTCTTGGCGGCATTTGTCTCTTACTACGCATTACCACTAATGTTGTACCTGCAATGCACGGTAATGTTATGGAGTACGTGCCTAAGTACTCTACTACTACTATATTAGTTGGAGGCACATATTAACTTTTATATTTGTTTACGTGTATGCCCCGAGATCTTCCAACTAGACGTGTCTTTCTCTCCGTGTCGCACTTTGTATCGCTCATACCACTAAGTACTACTACGTGTGGTCTCCGACCCGTAAGTGGAAGAAGTGGAGACGCCTACCACGCTTATTTTTTTTATCATTGGCTCTACCACATCGTTTCATGTCCCACTCCTTTCACGACGTAGGGACATTCAAAGACGTACGTGTTTGGCACCCTTCGTCATAAGAGTTGAAACGCTAGCATTCATCGTAAATAAAAATAATTACAAATCGGCAAAGTGATACTATTTTTGTGAACCAATCAGCAAAGTGATACTATACCACGCGGTTTCCTTGCTCCTTGATATCGGAAAGAATACTTCCGCTCGCCAACACGTGGGACGCCGACCATCCCGGTCCACTTGCCATGCACGCAGTAACTCCAAGGGAGAGTCACCCAGTCGTCGTGCCACAAAGAGGCAATGACTAATGAGCCGTCAAATCACAGGCCCACTTCCCACTTTGAAGTTGCTCGGACGAAGGAACCATCATGACTTCGTTGAATTTCGCTTGAAGAAAACTACTGTATCAAAGATTATTGCTAGCTACGAGTTACTCCAACAGAGGCCTCCTTTCGCTCATAGGATAGGAATATGAAAATCATAGGAAGTGAGATGACATGCATCTCAATTCCTATAGAGAAAGAAGATGCCATTTGATGCTTAGGATAGGAATTTTTCCACTTAGTCTAGGCTAATGTACTAGTAATTTGCTCTAAAAACTACAAAGTAGTAACTAGTAGTATTGGTACATGCTCGTACTCAAACACGTATTACACACACTAACTACTAGTACTACTATTTCTCACATGTCGCTGACGCCAGCCGTAGTTCTCCTTCCCGGCTTTGTCGGGCTAATTCAATTGCATGCTTGGATATTCGCTGACCTCTAGCAGCAGCCAAGGCGTCTCTTTTCTTTCTTGCAACAAGGGCCTCTCTTTTCTTGAGTGCTTTCCGACTTTTCCGCTCCTCAGGCGGCTTTGGCCGCCCTCTTGCTCTACCGCCCATTCGCCTTGGCATCTTCAAATTCCTCCCACATAGTTGTGAGGTCGCGAGCGGCGATGAACTCGGCACTACGGGATGGCATCGCTTCCCTACCATTTTGTGTGCAAATGTGGGCGGCAAGGAACTTCGGTGGGCAAGGGGATGCCATCGCTGCCTTAGCTGATCCGGTGTCTTGTGCGGTGGCATGGCATGACGGCAGCTTAGTGAGAGCTCACGGGGTGGAGTGACCGACAACCGTGATAGTGCATTGGTTTGTCAAGAGCTCAAGGACGTAAGACGGCAAATTTGGGTTCCCCTTCAACTCCTGGTCATTTGTTACCGAGTAAAATGCATTGGCGGTCATCGAACTTGTCTTGATAGCTCACTTTGATCATTGTATACTTAGATATGGTGATTATACGCCAACGGCTCAGCGTGATAGCTCCGTGATTTGTCCGGGTTGACCAGTCAAACAAATCTGCGTCGCCTCATCATTTCGTGTTCTTTATCTATCTACACGGGCCTACCTATCAATGGAGAAAGAAATACTTGAAAAACCAAAATTATGCATATGTGGGGAATCAAACCACGGACTTGTCGCCGCAACGCACCTCGTCACCAAATGAAAATGAAATACTTGTCGTACACTCACGCCACATCGCCAAAGCATGCTAATGCATGCACGTCGCCCTCTAAATCAAAGTCCTGCTCATGGCGCAACGCAAACGGCGAGCCCATCACCTGCGCGCCCCGGCGGTGCCTGGCATTACTGTTTAGACGTTTGATGGAGGCCTACGCGAACGCCGAGCATGTATTCACCTGGCTCAACACCAACGGTCATACTGGGACCACCTTGCTCATGTATATCGTCCATCACAATGACAATCTATAAAACAGCCTAAGCTAGAGAGGGTACTATGGTAGTATGGTACCGGTATGTACTATCGTGAGCTTAATCGATCTTAGTGCCACCGCACACCGAAACCCCTTCCATCGCTAGCGCCAAGGCTTCCGCCTGAAACGGTCACCGCCTCTCCGTAATGTCAATGCCGCATTCACCGGACTTAACTGCAGTGCAATTGGTCCGCCACCGACATGCGGGCTGATGTCTGCTGGGCCCACATGTCAAGAACTCCAAACGCATCCGCAGCTAAGTCAAGGAAGCAAAGGTCCACATTCACGCCCAACGAAACTACTCCGGCGCGAGTTGTCCATCCGTCTGCCGCGGCTCATTGCCATTCGCCCACTATATTAACTAGAGCCCCAGCTCCCGGCCATAGCCAAAGACCCACACTTATTCTCCTCCGTTTCTTCCTTCGCCGGCACCACTTCAACCATGGCCTCCACGGCACTCGAAGCTCTCTTGGCGTCTTTGTCGCGGGAGCGAGATGAGGGACATCGGCGCTCCGCCTCCCAAGGCTTCCAAAGCTCTTCGACGCATCGCCGCAGGAGCAAACGAAGGAGATCGCCGCACTTCGCCGCCTCCGCCGCCACGACCACGAAGCCGGGACGTATGCGCGCGCGCAGTCAGCGAGGAAGAGTAGTACACGGTAGGTCACCGCCGCTCCGGTCCCGGGAAGGCCACCGCTACTCCACTCAGTCGACGCCAAGCTTGGTGGGGTAAACATCGGCGACCGATTAGCCGCTTGACGACAACGTGGAGGCAGAAATCTTCAGAACCTTGTGGTCCGGAGGAGGAGGTTATCGAGGCGGATGAGGAGGAGGCAAAGGCAATGGCCAGCTTTCTCGGGTTCATGGCCGGACATGGTGGTCGGCTACCGCGATCATTTAGATTAGGTTTATAGTAGGTTTTAGTACGGTTTGTGCGAAATATGTAATGAATTTCGTCCAGTTTGAAGGAAAAGTTTTTGAAATGTAATGAATTTCATCCGGTTAATTGGAAATTTGCTTTGTTTGCACGAATTTCGTCCGGTTAGTTCATATAGTTGTCGAAAGGTATGCGGGCAGCATCAGATAGCATCCATCAGTGTCCTCGGACAGATGCCGGTGTAAATTTGTGGGACAGCACCGGAGATGCCCTAACTATCATGCTACAATCGCTAAAAATCCTCCATTATTTGGCAGGAACAGCTTATCCCTCGATCAAAATCAGATCAGCGGTGTTTCAGACTCCTCCCACAGAAGAGTGTAAACTCTTGCTTACATAAAAATGGAGCAAGTGGACGCAATCAGTATGCACGTCATATCACTCGAACTAGCCCGCCTAATGAGCGGAAAGCACCGCCCTCGTCATTTGGTTCTGGATTTCTATCGATCGATCGCGAAAATGTTACGCCGCAAGTTCTAAAGGAAAGGCGGCACACTTACGACTGCGACGCTGCCGCAACCCCGACAGTCCGGCTCGCACGCTGCTCACCAGAGGGGACACGCGTTGTCTTGCAATTTAACTAACATGTGGGACCGTAATTTAATAAACCGTCGATAGCCGAAATCTAATCGCTCGGCGGGCGTCGGCTGAGAAGAGAGAATCGGGGGAGGGAGAAGAGATCGCTCACCAGCCAAGCAAGACGGACTCCAAGAAATATATGGTAATAATGTGAGGTGGGCCACGCTGGAGTCTGGACTGCTTCGAGCCCGCCTCGGCCTCGCCTGCCCTCAAAACGCCAATACTCGCCGCATGCATGCATAGCAAGTAGTACTCCTTATGTGGAGGAGAGAGAGGCATTGATAAAGTCAAGGAGTGGGAGCCTGCAAGAGCCCGCCTCTACACGTGCTCCTAGGTATAAAAAAATAATTCTAAAAAGGCATAAAAAACAATTGTGTCTTTAAAAAAAGAAAGGTAAAAACATTTGAGAGGAAATAGATAGAGAGAAAGTGAGAAAAGTTGTAACTTTGGGCATTACATGAGGAATGATGGAGTGGTGCACATTCCAAGTTCACTGGCTTCCGTGTTTCACACTCCCCGTCATAACAAAGGAGACAATAGCTTTCATCAAAAATAAACAATGAATACTACGTTGCTCGTCTCTATATCGGAAAGAATACTTTCATTCGCCGACATGTGGGCGCCGACCATCCTGGTCCGCTTCGCCATGCACAAAATTATCCCGGTCTACCCCGGTCGTATCGCAGCTCCAACCTTTCCCAATCGTAAGTTGTTCTGGACGAAGGAACCATCATGACTTTGTTGAATTCCGCTTCTTCAAGAAAACTTATCAGACTGCAATATCGCTACCACACGCCAAGACCGGACGGCACGGTACCACGTCATATCAATCGAAACCCACTAGGCCAAACTAGCCCGCCTAGGTCATCTATTTTGGAATGCGGGAGTACGCCTCAAGACCGCTATGATTTTGTGTTGCATGTTCTCTCGTACTTTTGCTACGATTTTCCTACCCTATGAACCCAATGAGGCCTGAATGTATGCTCGACTATTGTCCGATCGATCGCTAAGCCTACAATTTTAGGAGCTAGGGCTATTGGTCGATTGACGAGGGATAAGTATAAGCGCACCACCAGCTCATCAGCTCCAACGTTTCTCTTCGGTGAGTGTTTTGCAAGTACTATAGCTCGCACAATAGCTAGCCTACTAACACCAAGAATCATCAAACAAGCCCTGTTGATATGATAAACAGTTCAAACTTACATCTAAGCATGCCATATATTACATCAAAAGCTGGAGAGGATACATCTGTTTCCATAACTAGGAGAGGGTTCGCATGATTCAATATCAAACAAAAGTAGCAAGATCCGCCCACACAAAATAGTGCACTAGCCCTAAGATGGTTTGATAACACGCATCGTTCTGGTAATTAAACACAGGGCAATGCAAACTACCCTGAAGGATTAGCGCGACCAACTATTTCTTGTCATCGATCTTCTGCAATGACCACAAGACGGACAGCGGCATGGGAATCGATTTACGGGCGATGTCCACAGGACTGACCGCGACATCGAAATCGATCTCTGGGGCGATGTCCACAGGATGGACAGCGGCATCGGAATCGATCTCCGGGGCGATGCCAACAGGATGGGCCACGACATCGGAATCATCAAGGACGTCCACCGACACCTGCACAACCCAAACATATTAGCAAGCACATTGCAAATAATCAAAAACCACAACTATGGTAATAAGCCATTATTTTTTACCTTGTGCAGCTCACCGGGGGATCTCATCCCTCCAGGGGCCATCTCCTCGCCCCTCGATGGGGCCATCACCTTGCCGTGGGAATACTGCTTCTCAACGGGCGACTATCTCCTCAAACTCGGTCTTGATCCTCACATAGGTGGCAATCGTGAGTTCCCGGGTAGGCACGATGGGGCCCTTTGCCGTTTCTTCCAACTTTCTTTGAGGAGTTCGTCCGCCAACGCCCTCAACTCTTTGGCCAAGTGCTTGTTTCTTGGAGTTCTTCGTCTCCATGGGTTGGCTCCACCAACATGCTCAACAACTCGCTGGTCGGTGCTCGCTTCCTCGAGATCGCCGTTTCCAAAGGGTTGTCCGATGACAACTCTTTGCCTAGTGCTCCAGGATCCATCAATGAACTGACAAACAAAAAGCAATTGAAAGAAAACCACAATCGCAATGGAAACGGGAAAAGAATAGGATGTGGGAATCGGTCGGTGCTTCACAAAAAGAAGATTCTTGGAATGAAAAAATAGCAAAGCATAATCCCATTCGGGCCGACCTTTCCTTCAAGCAGGCTGTAAGAAAAATGGCGTAAGTGAGTAGCCTAGAGTGAGGTTTTCTTCAAGAAAGGGAAGAAAGGGCTTGAACGAGCTGCCCGTGAAATGATGGTTGCTTCGCCCAAGTCCAACTTGGAGGCCACCTTACCACTGCTGGTAAAGGTGTGGGTTTTGTGATATGACGGGTCATGACGGCCACACCGGGGTGACAGGTGAGTCTCGACTGTAGCACCTCACTCTGATTTGGTGGATGGCACGCGGGCGCGGATGCTTTGAAATGTCCTGCATGTAGATAGAGCGGCTATTCATATAGGAGTGCTCAATATTGTGCACCGCGACCAAGGCGGAGAGGAAAACAAGAGAACTACGTAATTAATGCATGAGTTTAATTAGGGTAGTTCTGTAAAGTATGAGATACATTCCTCCAATCGCAAAATGCCTTGGTTCATGATATTTGAGCCCTATAAACCGGAAGGGAGGGAGTACTGCACACGGTGTAGTCTAGTCACTTGTTGAAATCCCTAGAAAGGCAAATACTCCTTTCCAGTTTACAGGGCTATACTACTCCCTCCGCCTAGGTGTGTAAGTCATCTTACTAAAACCAAATAGTCCCAAAACACTTAGGCGCGGTGCATTAACTTCTACCTTGTTTCTTGTTTCTTGACATATCAACCAATAGGAGATGAGAGGTGTGCATGCTTTTAATGACTTGCAATGGCTAGTTCATTGCATGCAATGCTATTAATTAGCAAATAAACATTGGTGACCCCAGGAGGAAATGGTGCTAAGCGTGTGGACCTATGCAGAATGCGTATCAACCAATGGATAATGGAGTTTAACTGTTAAACAATACTCCCTCCTTCCATCTATATAGGGCCTAATGCGTTTTTCGAGGCTAACTTTGACCAAATATTAGAGCAATAATATATGACATGCAACTTACACAAAGCACAACGTTAAATTCGTGTGTGAAAGGAGCTTCCAATGATATAATTTTCACATTATGCATGTCATGTACTATTAATCTTGTCAATAGTCAAAGGAGGTCTTAAAAACGATTAGGCCCTATATAGATGGAAGGAGGAGTAGCAATTTTGTCGCATGCAAGAGCCTCGCTAGTACTCCAAGGAACCTCACCACGCGAGCGTTTGCAACTGCCACGTTCGGGTTGCGCTTGGCTCTTCGCCTCTTCGAGAAGACGAACAATGATGTTACTCCTACTTCTACAAAAGATTTAATCCACCGCTGCATGTCCGGCCCACCTCGTATGCGGGAGGGATAAGCGTAGCGAAAGCTTCTACTTATCGCTCACGCTTTTGCGTCTATGACAGGTGGGCCCAACAGGTGGTTGGCCCTCTGTCATGCAGCCAAAGGCAGGTGCTTAAGGCACCGGAGCTCACCGCGAGGGAGAGGGCGTTGTAGTAATCAAATTTCTCGGTCTTGTAATGCACGGTTGACGCGACACATCAAAGCACTGCACTCGATATAAGTCTTTTACACAATTCAAATGGGCTACTTGTATGTAGGAGTAGACATATTACGCTTCGTATGTAGTCACTTGTTGCAATCTCTAAAAAGACTTATATTTGGAAACAGAGGGAGTACAACGCATGCATGCATGCCGTGACTTTCCTTTTGATACTTGCATGTGTTGATTTGATGCACCTTGCCAAATTTTGACTATAGATTTAACTAACCAAATTTTCATGCATGTCACAAAAATTACAGGGTTGTTTGGATTGTGACTATGTTTGTCTTATGTTGCCACATTATTTTTCCCACACTTGCCACACTTGCCTAACCTGAGTTGCTCAAATTGTTAGACACACTTTGGCTTGCCTAAGGGAATCTTGCCACAATTTGTGTGTCTATGACATGTGGGGTTCATTGCTAATAAAAATTCTTGTCTTAGGTGTGGCTAATAAAAAGACTTATATTTAGGAATGGAGGAGTAGAAAATATAAATAATAATGCATGTTGGGGCAACCCATGTTTCCGCTTAATTTTAGCCGTGGGCTTGTTCACAATTTTTACGAGGGGTTTTGTTCATTTAATGGAGGGACTTGTAGTACCGGACTTGAATGATACAAAGTGCGACTGGCACACCATAACACCACTTGGAACAAGCGGGTAGCTATCTCAAAAACAATCAACAACTAAAAAATCATGACCGCATGTAGTAGTACACAATTTTAAACGATTGTTTTGATGGAGTGAAAAAGGAAAACTACCCCACTACGTATATATAGGCCGGAGCCTCCGCGCTTGCTTGCTAGGGTTGCTCTATTCACACACTCTCATCCTCTCCAGGTCTAAACAAGATAGGGGTAGTAACACTGTCTTTCTCCCTTCAAAAAACACTGGCTTTCTATCCTCACCGCTGGTTACAGATCCGGACGTATCCCCCTCCGCCGGTGAAGGGGAGGAGGGGCAGCGTTTAGGCCGTCGTCGACAACGAGGGAGGAGACCCACTGCCGGCCGCACCGTTATCTCTGGCCGAGCGCCGGCGCGGGAGGTCCTCCGATCCCTTCGTTGTTGCCTGTGGGCGGATCCGGCCTCCCGCCGCCCACCTATCCACATCCCGACGACCTTCAGCTATATCTTTCTTCGAAACCGCCTTAGCTCTATTTCCCCTGCTCGCTACGTCGCTGCATGTGCATCATTTTCTACCTCTCAGCCCCTCTCGATCGGATGGTCGAACGTCACATATTTTTTTCTTCTATTGTTAGAGGTAAAGCTACTTCATGCAGTCGAATCTTGTACTCCCTCCGTCCGAAAATACTTGTCATTGAAATGGATGTATCTAGATGTATTTTAGTTCTAGGCACATCCATTTTGATGACAAGTAATTCCAGATGGAGGGAGTACTTGGTTCAAACAAGAAATAAAGTGGGGGTGGGGGAATTTAGTATGTACATCGTACTTGGTACAAACAGAAGGAAAGGGGTGATAGTAGTACAGACTGGTCATCCAACCGGTCTCTTGGTCGAAAAGGGAAATATAAGGGTAACGTTGTACAAAGTGGTATGACCAGGACTAGATTTGCTATCCACACATAGGAGTAGGTGGCTAGAGTGAACAAAAATGAGACCAACCCAGATATGTTTCTTGGATGTTTGTTTCTCGGGGCAACAAACTATGAATCGCCACTTTATGCCCTTGTTTTACGTACATGGTGCTGGATCACTGGTGCACCCACTGTCCCATGCCCTTATACCCAATATTTAGGCTCTGCTCGGAATAAAGGGGCAGAAAAGATAGGTCTTGATGAAAATAGAGGAATAGGAAAGGAATGTAGGTATGAAACTATGGAACAGTGAACCGGAGGAAACTCTCAAGAGAATGTGTACGGATGGACTTCGAAATGTACAGATTTGTTTTTTTAGAGTAGCATACTTGGCAGTATGAGATGCTATTTGTTTATTCAGCTGCACAATGACTACTCTTGTCCTCACCTCACGTACCACACATAGGTTGATTTTTTTTATTCTGGCAACACAACACACAAGAACCTGTCTAATGCATGGCGTGAAGCGCTTTGCCTCGGGCTTCCGCCCAAAAAATGAGCAGCAAGGTGGATCAGAGGAATTGTGTTCCTATGAAAATCCTGCACCAAACACTGCGGAACCGAACGCCGCCTTAGCTGTTCTTAATCTAATGTCCCTAGTAAAAATGAAGCCATGCCACTGTTATAAGCCATGACAAGTTTAGCCAAATGTTTTTGCCTGTAATTGTTTGAGACTCACCTGCTTCCTCAGTGCCTTTTTGTGCAAACAGGGATATCAAATTCACAAGGTTGCTGTTGTGACCTTTTGGTGCACTCCACAAAACTCTTCTTAAAATAAGTGACTTTTGTGTTGTTTAACTGGAATGTCAGAATGGAATAGTTGGTTCATTTTGGTGGAACTGCACAAAGGGAGATATGTGTTCCAATCCTCATCATCCATATTACGCCCATAACCTTCCTTTAGGTAAGAATGATATTTAATGCATGTGTTCATCTCTATTTTCCGACTGCCATGAGAAAATAATGCTATTTTTTACTAGTACACTTGTACTCCTCACCGACAAAACCAATTCTGAATTAGAAGGCCAATCATGTACTTGGTTTCACCAACTGGTGAGGAGAAAGAGAAACAGAGCATGAAGAGGAAGAAGAAGAAGAAGAATAAACAGTGCCAAGGAGATCTTGCTCAAGCCAGAGGCCTCAGTCGAGGCCATTCAAGGGCTCCGGCAACGACTACCTTACATGTGAGATGATCCTCCAGGGAGCCCTTCCACTTCTAACATTGTCTCGCTTAATTAATTAGGAGTACTTAAGTACCACTAATTTATTACTGCCTAATTTTCCTGTTGGAGTTAAACAAATCTTTAGTAGGACCGTATGCTAAATCATGTACGTGTGTATGTTTGTCTATGGAGGTGAATCATGTGGTGGAGCAGGGAGGGAATATTATTAGTGTCATGACATAATAGTGCTATTGTTTTGCATGTCAATTTATTGCCATTGGTTCAATGAGGCAATTTTTTGCGTATTGTCCATCATGAATTTGATGCTACTGTTTGAGTAATATGGTAATGTCTTCCTATCCTTTCTCACTAAGCTAATGAAGGTTTCACCTTGTTCCTACTTGTGCAAACAGGGATCATGTTGTGCCAATCATACATTTTAGTGGAACTACACAAGACAATACAATGAATCGTATCCCACCAAAGGCTTTAACTCTGCTGGAAGTTCTTGATAATCTTTCGATATAATCTCAGCACTGGTAAACAAGAGTGATTTCAATCATACATTTGAAGTGCACAAAAATATATACTATTGTGTGATTCTAGTGAGTGCTTTATCATCTCTTATGGGACTACATGAATAAGCTTTTTTTCTCAGGTTGGTACGGGCCTAAGGCCTTCATCCACATTAGTTTGCTGTCATCTCTATTTGTATCGTGCTACTGTCATGAGAAACTCCTTAATCTTTGCACGTTAAAGTTTTGCAACCTATGATAAATGGCAATGCTTTGAGTGTTGAGTTGAGCTAATTGGCACTGATTAAATAAACTAATACCTCTCTTTAAGCAAGACTACCATGTTGCTAACTTTACCCATTAAGATAATGAGGGTGCTTCTATTTGTTAGTGTATGTTTCATCAACTAGTCCCACTATTACAAGAATCTCACTCTCTCAATATATGTGCCAACAGGATGCTCGATTTTGGTGGAACTGCACATAAAACTTTGGGTGCTTCATTGCCTCGACATCTTAGTCCTTTCACTGTCGTTGGCTAATCTCCGCTTGCTTTCTTCCTTTCTTTGTCGCTTGGCTTATCTCGGCTTCCAAATAAAGGAAATAGTAATTGATATGTTACCTCACACAGGTTGGTACCGGTCTTTATCCCGATTATTGTGCCCGCTATATGTATTGGTAATTTGGTATTGTGCTACCGCTTGCCGATTTCATAAAGGAGTAATTTGGAGCCCTGAACTTCATGAGCAAAACATTACTTCGGTGATTTCAAGAGAACTCGCACAAAATGATCGATGGACAGTACTTATGCTATCGCTATGTACTCCAAAGTTCACTCCGACAAGCATCGATGTTGACAAGAAGTGCCTATATTCATTCGAGTATCAACCGGCGTCAACCAATTGTCAAACTCCAAGTATTAGGAGAGTGAACACCAAAAATATTGTTTGGTGCATAGCCCAGAAAAACACAGTCCAGTCTTTGGTCCCAACTTGTGCCTTTTGGTTATCGGCACATATGGTAGCGAATTATATGGCATGGAGTCTAAAGATTCGAGACAAGTTGGTTGACGCGTATATTCATCTCGCACTTAATCGCCTCGCACGCCAAGGATGCTCCATTTCAGTTGAACTGCACAAAAATTTGGGTGGTTCATTTTCTCAACCGCCTCCTTTCTCGTCTGCAATGTAGAATTTTGGCGAGATACGTGACCAAGATGAGCCCGATAAACTAGTTGGATGAAAGTAGTGGCCAAGTTGCTCAAACCTCCCTCGACACGAGGCCACTATTTGAGGATAAACCTACAAGCAAAGTTCAGATTGTCTGTCTTTGCCTCTTATGTACTCGAAAGTTTACTCGTACAAGAACTAATTTTAGCAAGAAGTACCTCCGATTGAACACCATTTACCCGATCATGCCCTAGGTAATTAAAGTTCGTCCATGGATCATATTGGCTGTGATCTCAATCATTTGGATGCATAAACATACTGAACATGTGTATATATGAATCTTTTTGTGAATTGTGTATGAATATTGTCGTGTGATCTACTCCCTCTGTCCCAAAATATAAGAATGCTACACTAGTGTAAAAAATGTTCTTATATTATGGGACGGAGGGAGTATCAATCATTTGGAAGCATAGATATGCTGAGCTTGTGTATATATGAATCTTTTGAGTTGTTGATAGTGAATGTTGGCTATGAATATGAACGTGTCCTCGTGAACCTGAGTTTGATATGAATGTTTACCTTTTCTGTTGTATTTGTGTGTGAACTTGTTAGTATGCCTACTGTGGGGTATAAAACGCAGGTCTCGTATAAAAGTAATGTTGTGTCCAATTTATGTTTTCCCTTCTAACCACATTATATATATATATATATATTATTACTATTATCGTATATTTTATAGAGACTTATATATACATTATAAAAACATCCCACGTGTTATTATCTTATAAAAGTAAATATCTAACGGAAGTTGGCAAGGAAAATCCTGGTTGTTTTTGACTCATAGGCAAGGAAAATCCTGGTGATTGCGTACAAAACCTTGCGAAGATTTTAAGGACCAATTTAATAATAATGCGCTCATTTTTATTTTGGGCAATAACTCGCTAATTTCTTAATTATATATATATATATATATAATGTGCCTCTCCCATTTATTCTTTGATATTAATTGCTCCTTCTAACATAACATTATATATATAACGAACCCACCTAATACGTGTATTTCAAGGAAGTGCAAATGGGTTGGGATTTCTCAGAAAATATAAATGGGTCTGATTGACGCGAAATTATTTGTTCACCCAGCCCAGAAAATGGACTGTACATTCTAGAAAACATGGGTTAAATATATGCCACACTTTTGCAGGCGGACATGTGGGCCAATAGGTCGAAGCCTACGCAGGGCGTTGTCAACTTGGTCAACAAATGATTGTGTCATCCATGTACCATTGGATTTATATCCAACGGCCGGCATGCACCTTCAATCTCTTGTCTTCTTCCCCAGCTCATGGGACCGCTTTGGTCCGGCCTCCCGTGGCTAGCGGCTAGCGGCTCTGCTTATACGCATCGCGACGCAACGCTACCCCACCGCCGCCAAAGCTATCCTCCACCCTCGACACCTCCTCGTTATTTTTCCATGCACTACAGCCCCACGCCGCAATGTAACCAGTTATAACCCTTCTCCTCCTCTCAATCATGCGACTCCACTACCGCGTTTTTCCCATCTCCGAAGTCGTTCCGTCCAGGGCCTCGTCGTCCACCGCCTCGCTACGCTTGGCGTGGCGTGGTCAACAAACGAGAGTCATCGGAAGAGGACAAGAGAGCCTGATGGCTGGGACCCACGAGGTCTATGGTGGCACGCAAGGAAAGTTCCTCCTTATTAAGCTAAAAAAATGTTTCCTCCACCGACAGTGGGACCCACCGTACTGTATCTTCGCACGGAAGGAAGTGCCTCCTAGTTTTGCGAAAAATTATTCATCCCATTGACAATGGGACCCGTCGGTTGGTGATCGACTTGTGGGCCTACTAAGTAGACGATGTACGCACGGCTTTGTCAACTTAATCAACAAATGATTCTAGCAGCTGGACCGTTGGATGTTAATCCAACAGTAGTGCTCCTTCTTCAACATCTGTTCTTGCTCCCTGTCTCCCGTATGAAGCGGCCGTATCAGCAAGTCTTCTTCGCGCACCAAACTTGAAGTTTCCTCACTCCTCTCCATTTTGCGACTCCACTGCCCCCGTCTTCCCCCATCTCCCGGGTCGTTCCAATTGCAGGTGCGCCTGACGCAGTGTGGTCAATGTGGTCGACAACCGAGAGTCATCGGAAGATGACTGTCACGTGAGAGGTCGACATGGGGACGCACCACGCCCATGGACGCATGCATACAACGGAACGCGGCGAGGTCAACGTGGTCAAGGAACGACTTCCATCGGAAGTATACTGTATGTGAGAGGCTGACAGTGGGGACGCACCACGCCCATGGATGCATGCATGCAACGGAACGCGGCGAGGTCAACATGGTCAAGGAACGACTTCCATCGGAAGTATCATGCGTGGAGAGTCTCAGTTGGGCCCACGCAATGCAGCAAGTAAGTGCCTCCTTATTACGCGGAAAATAATGATTCCTCCAATCGACAAAGCGAGACCCACTTTGGGACGGGCCACCGTATATTGCGAAAAAACATTTGCCCTTGATCATTGGGACCCACCAGACGGGCCACCGTATTTCGCTAAAAAACGTTCCCCATTGTCACTCGGACCCACCGGAAGTGCCTCCTTATTATGCAAAAAATGAATACTCCCCATTAGCTGGGACCCACCTTGGTGGGAGGCTGACTTAATGGGCCTACTAAGTTGGCCAGGGACGAAGGGCTTTGTCAACTTAGTCAATATGAACGATTCTAGCTCCAAAGGACCGTGACGATGTCCATCCAACGTCCGTAGTGCTTCTTCAACCTCTGGTCTTCTTGCTCCGGCCGCCCAAATGCGGTCGTGCCCCATGCTCCTGCCTCCGTGGCCGGTTGTCTTTGCCATGAGGAGGCCTCACCGCCTCTACTATTCCCACCGGCGTGCCAGCTCTGCGGCGACGGCAAATTTCACACCGCAGTCAAACCAGTGAACCCTCGTACTCCTCTCCATGCAGGCTTCCACCGCGTCTTCCGACTCCGCGTCGTCCTCTTCCTAGGCCTCGCCGTCGTCCACCGCCGTGGTGCTCTCCGTAGCGGCGTGGTCAACGTGGTCAAGGAGCGACTTCCATCGGAAGAGTACTATACGCTGAGAGAAAGTCGACAATTTGGGTCCACGGCGACCCAAAGATTTTTGTGATTTGCCAAGTAAGTCGGTTTGTCGTGCCTGTTGGGTTGCAAATCTTTCAAGACGAGGAGAGCTTTCATTACTTGGTAAGAGAAAATGGCCCATCAGTAATGAGAAATGGGCTGTACATTTTTAAAAACACATCAAACCGGCAATTAGTTTCAAATATCTTTTTTTTCATTTCGAGATTTTAAATTACATTAATTTTTATGCGTGGAGAATTTGTTGGATTTTATATTGATATACATTTATTTTTAAAATCAGTTTGAATGTGAGTCGAAATTTCGGGATTAAAAACAGTTCGGACCGCTTTTGAAATATTCAAATTTTCATATAATTTTTAACCGTGGCTACAATATATGGGCTGTAATGCTAACAAAAAGAATATGGGCTCCAAAAAATCTTAATAATTAGAAAATGGGTTGTAAATTATTAGAAATAATGGCGGATGGGTTGTATCTTTGTTTTCCACAGATTTGAGGCTTTCCTAAAAAAGGTTGACGACAAGCAAAGGATCGTTGGATGGCAATCCAACGACTGTCGTGTTTCTTCAATCTCTGCTCTTCCTGCTCCAGCCGCTCAAACAAGCACCGGCGGGACTGCCTGCTCCCTCCTCCCCGCGGCCAGCTCTGCTGCCGCGCAGGCCTCACCGCCTCACCGTACTCGCATCGTTGGCCTAGCCATCCCTCTACTCACCCACACTTGTTGTTATTCTCCGGCGATGGTAGATTTAACCAAGAAACCCTCGTCTGACATTACTCCCCTCCGTGGGAAACAAGCTGCCGAAGTCTTCAGCGGCTCGCGTCGTCCCTTCCTAGGCCTCGCCGTCGTCCACCGCCACGGTGCTCTCGGTAGCTGCCTGGTCAACATGGTCAACGACCGACATGCATCTCAAGCGCCTTTGTCGTGGAGAGGCCGATACTAGGTCCACGGCCGCACGCAAGGAAATGCCTCCTTATTACAGCAAAATAATGATTCCTCCACCGACATCGGGGACCCACCGAAAGGGCCTCTATATTTAAATGAAAAAAAGCGTTATCACTGGCAGCATTTCGGACCCACCAGCTATATCTTCGCACGCAAGGAAGTGCCTCCTTATTACGCACAAAAAAAATGAATACTCCCCACATTAGCTGGGACCCTAGTATAGTGGCGAGGCTGACTTGTGGGCCTACTAAGTTGGCGGGACGGATGGCTTTGTCAACTTAGTCAATATGCACGATTCTAGCTCCAAAGGATCAGACGATGTCCATCCAACGGCACTAGTGCTTCCTCAACCTCTGGTCTTCTTGCTCCATTACCAAACCAAACCACGGCCGTGTCGTGCCTCGTGCTCCTGCCTCTCCGTGGTCGGGCTGCGATGCGCGGAGGCGTCACCGCCCCCTACTACTCGCACCGGCCGCCGTAGCCATCCCTCTACTCACCCACAACCCCTGTTATTCTGGCAGCGACGACAGCCTCACAAATAGCCGAACCGGTGAACCCTCGTACTCCTCTCACGCGCGGCATCCATCGCCGCATCTTCCCGGCTCGCGTCGTCCCCTTCCTAGGCTCGCGTCGTCCACCGCCTGGTGCTCTCGGCGCGGCGTGGTCAACGTGGTCAAGGAACGGCTTTCATCGGACATGGACTATACGCGTGGAGAGGTGGCGGCCGGGTCCACGGCCGCAGCAAGAAGTGCCTCCTTATTACGTGCAAAATAATTATTCCTCCACGGCGGTGGGGACCCACCGACGGGCCACCGTATTTTTATGAAAAAAACTTTTGCCCGGATCGCTGGGACCCACCAGCTACATCTTCGCATCGCAAGGAAGTGCGTCCCGGCAAAAACGATTCGCTTCTCGATCACCGGGACCCACCAGCTACATCTTCGCAGGCAAGGAAGTGCACGGCGGTGGGACCCACCTGGTCGGAAGCGTGCGTGGCGTTGTCATTCGGGTCGCGAACGGTATGCGTACATATATACTTTGGTGGATGTAGAGGCGCGACGCGTCAGCCGTGAAGTACAGGCGCGTGCGTGTCGAGTAAGGCGGCATCGCAGTATGTATACGCACGCATACAACGCCGTGGTGCAAGAAACAAAATACGCCACATATGTGTACATACGGGCGGGTCTCGAACGCCTACTCGCGCGCCATACGGCCGGGGCTCGTGTACATGGCTGGAACGGAATGGAGAAACAGCGTTGACGTCGTGTTCATGAGGAGGCAACGGAATGCGTCATGTTCATGGGGAGGCAACGGAATGTGTCGTGTTCATCGGGAGGCAACGGAACGCGTGGGAGCCAACCGGCTGGGTCGGAACGGAATGCGTGGTCGTGTTCATCGGAGGGCTTGGACAGGCAGGCGATGGAAACGAGGGCTCTGGCATCAAGACAGCGGAGGAAACGGACCTTCTACGTTTGGATCAGGGTCCTGTTGATCGGGAGGGGTGCGGCGTACCGCAAAACGGAGGAAACAGGCCTCCTACGGTCGAAACGGGGGTCATGTTGATCGGGAGGGGTGTGGCGTACCACAAAATGGACCTCCTACGGTCGAAACGGGGGTCCTGTTGATTGGGAGGGGTGTGGTGTACCGCAAAACGGACGAACGGACATCCTACGGCTCAACAAACAGGGTCCCGCTGATCGGGAGGTGTGGCATACCGCAAAAGCAGACGAAACGGACCTCCTACGGTCGAAACGGGGTCCCGTTTCATCGGGAGGGGTGTGGCGATACCGCCAAAGCAGGACTCCACGGATGCCATTCATCTCCACCGTCAACCTCCTCCGGCCTCCACGGGCTCTGCTCATCCATCCTCCACCAAGCCGCTTACTCCAATCGGGCTACCGCTCAACCACCCTCCACAGCCCATCGCTCATCCAGCCCTCCACATCACGGGGTCCTGTTCAACCACCCCTCCACGGGCACCCCTCCATCGCCTACTGTTCATCCAGCCCTCCACACCACGGGTCCCTGTTCAACCACCCCCTCCACCGCACCCTCCACCGCCTATTGTTCATCCAGCCCTCCAAAGACACCACGGGTCATGTTCATCCAGGAAGCAACGCCACCGCTCACTTTATCGCTCATCCAAACCCTCCCCATAGCGCTCGCTGTTCATCGTGCAGCATCGATCGGCTTTAGTTAGCAGCGATAGCGAAGAATCGCCGATCGGGTTCGATTAACAGCCATCGATTGCTCGCCGGGTTCAATAACGTAACTTCGCAAAGTGCAATCGCTCGGGTTCGATTAGAGCCCAATGCCTCGCTCGGGTTCGATTAGAGCCAACGCCTACTTTTACGCAGCGTCACGTGTACAAGAGAAAGCAGCAACGCCGCCCCGACCTCCCACCATAACCGGAACTCCCCGAAATTTTCCTCCCCCTCGCTTCTACCACGGTTTTTTTGTCATGGACGGCCCAAAGAATGTCATGCAATCGCTGCGTCTGCCCGCCTGTGACGAAAAGCCCATTTTCTGTCATGATTTTTTGTCGTAGAAGTAGGAGCCCACCACATCTATGATGATACGGTGTTTTGTCACAATTATCATCATAGAAGTGTCATATGTATGACAGAAAAAATTTCGTTCGGCCCAAAATGTCACGGATGTGTCTTTTTTGTAGTGAATGAACTTCTTGACATCAGCAGGGGTGACACCTTCACCGCCCTTGGGAACGCTGTTCTTGGACGACATACCGTAGGTCGACATTAATGGCTTCAAGATGCATACGCATCTTATTCTTCGATAGGGTAATCGGTGCCATTGAAGGCGGAGACGCATAGCGAAGACTTTGATTATCCCCTGTAGTCGACATAGATAAAACTCCAGGTCGTTAAACCGAATCACATAGAACAAGGGAGTACCTTGCTCTGATACCAATTAAAAGTGCTAGTTATCAACTAGAGGGGGGGTGAATAGGCGATTTTTATGAAAGTCTTCAAAACATGGAAGTTTCGAATACGAATAATAGAAATGAACCTATTGACATGCGGCGGAAGGTAGACTACACTAGACAAGCCATAGTCAAGCAAGTAATGAAGCTAAAGCACGAAGACTATTTGCAGTTAGGTAGTATGGATCAAAATGGAAGATAGTATGAAGCCAATCAGCAATAATAGTCGCTTACACGCTGAAAGTCAAACAGATAATACAATCAAGCAGAAGACTTCACGAAGACAAACTGTAAATAAGTGAAGGAAGAGATAGAACCAGTTGCTTGGTGAAGACAAAGGATTTGTTGGACCGGTTCCACTTGCTGTGACAACTGTACGTCTGGTTAGGGAGGCTGAGATTCAACTCAGAAGACCGTGTCTTCACCTTATTCCCCTTGAGCTAAGGACACTTAGTCCTCGCCCAATCACTCTGGTAAGTCTTCAAGGTAGACTTCCAAACCTTCATTGCACTTCTGCTCACCCAAGAATCCACAATGACTCTTGGATGCTCGTAACGCATGACGCCTAACCGGTTGGAGGATTCACGGCCCTCAAGTGTAACAAGTCTTGAGTCATGCAGACGAGAAAGACTTGATGATGCCTAACACTCTTTGGCTCACGGGTGTTTTGGGCTTTATCCTCGCAAGGATCTTTCTCTCAAAGGCTTGAGGTGGGTTGCTCTCAAATGACAAAAGCCATGCACTAACTTTGAGCAGCCACCAATTTATGGTGTAGGGGTGGGCTATTTATAGCCACTAGGCAACCCGACCTGATTTGTCCGAAATGACCCTGGTCACAAAGGAACCCGACACGTGTTCCAACAGTCAGATTTCAAACACACGCGGCATCTTGACTTGGACTACAAGTAAAGATGACTCATCCAGCTCTGGATAAGATTTGCTCTCATAGTCTTCGCTCGAAGACTTAGGATTTGGGTGAGCATCACTTCAGTCACTCTGACTATGTTTACTTGGACCCCACTTAACAGTACGGTGGTTCCTATGACTCAACAAAGAAGAAAAGGAAACTACGAAACAACTATGTCTTCATACTCCATAGTCTTCACGTGAATGTCTTCTCGAGTCATAATCTTCATTGTGAATATCTTCACATACCACCATTGTCTTCAATGTCTTCACACATTTTTAGGGGTCATCTCCGGTAGGTAAACCCGAATCAATGAGGGACTACTACTGTGTTATCCTGCAATTCTCACAACACATTAGTCCCTCAACCAGGTTTGTCGTCAATACTCCAAAACCAACTAGGGGTGGCACTAGATGCACTTACAACATCGGTTGGCATGGCCTACTTTCTTGAACATATACAATATATTGCTACATTCGGATAAGAGGTGCCACATGCAGCATATACATCAAAGGGGATTTTTCCTCTTCTTTCTATATTAGGCAAATTAATGATGTATTGTTCTTTCAATTACTCTCATATTTCCATGACATCATGGTTACACTATCTGTTTAATTATAGATTTTTTTGTCCTTTGATTTCAACTGTTGTATTGTTCTTTCAATTTCACCCATATTTGCATGTTACAATATTCTTTAACAATCCTACCATTTTCTGTGGCACATCCCTTGCTGTGAAACATCGTCTACAGAGTACACAATCTTACCCTTTACATAACTCAAGACTGCAGGGATATCATGTTGAACACAAACCATGGATTTACAATCGTTATACAGTAAGACTTGATGAACGCGGTCACTCCTATTTTGGCACGGGCATTTGGACAGAAATTTCTAAGTTTTATGTACTGAAGCTAACACTAAAATTGCACTGCACATAAAAGGGCCTGGTCATGAGATATATGCTAACTTCCCCGATGATATCATCTGTCCAGACTTTGTTCAAAGTAAGTGTTCTTTCTCAAGTATCTGCACGTTGACTTACCCAGCAATATCAAAGGAATTGTGTAGTATTTTAGCAACCAATTGTTATTCCATTTTCTTACTCTGTTCCTACCTACTAACTTCTAGTTACCAATACACTTTTCTTTTCCCTGTTTTAACTAAATATTCCCTATACTCCCACTTCTATCAAAAAGCGCCGCTGACGAGGAGACTCCGGAGGTGGAGACGAGGCTGCCAACAAGTGTAGGGGGGTCGAGCAAGAACATAGCGACTCCAAAGAAGCCTAGACTTCATCGCCAGCCTCCCAATGATATGTTGATAGTCATCATCTCCTCCTCCCAATCAAATATGGGGCACGGACAACCGTCCTTTCCCGGCGATGGCGCCCCTATGGCACTCCACCCCTCTTGACTTCGTCGACGCCCACGAGCTTTTCCATGGCTATCGCAAAAGCTTGGATGCATTGTCCCAGATCCTCAGCAGTCACCATGGCCCAATCAGAGGCCTTAGCACGAGCAAGTTCCGTTCCAACGGCAAGGACCAAGCCAAGCTTGACGAGTGGTTCCAATCCCCCGCCCTAGATCAGCTAGAGGAGCTCAATTTTAATGATGGGAGTATGCGCTCACTGCAAATGTCCGCACTCCGCCTCTCGCCCACGCTGCACCTCGCCAAGTTCATGAACTGCCATCCCCCCATTAATGACATGCCCGCTCTTTTTCTACCATGACTAAAGCACCTCGAGCTTGTCGCCGCTCAGATCCCAAAGGATGACATGGAGTGCATGCTCCATGGATGTACTCACTTTCGAGTACCTTCGTCTTCAGCGATCAACGGGTTGAGTAGCTTCCACATCACATCCATGACTCTCTGCACTATTTATGTATTCTTTGCTGCTGCAACAAGACATCACAAAAGGTGTACCACAGTATGGTCACTGAGGAAACACCTTCACTTGAGAGATTACTTGTAGTTCTTCAACAAGGTCCAACAAGAATCAATGTCATTTCTACGCCAAAATTGACAGTGGTGGGCTACCCATCTGTCAAATACTACGAACTTGTTATTGGATCCACAATTCGCTCAGGTACAACCTGCCGCCTTCTACCTCTCCTTCTTGAAACTAACATTATTTCTAATTTTGAAGAGGTATGTGCATCTCTCATCCAGAAAACGATTCCGACAAGCTCGACCCCGAATCTGCGCACAGTGAAGGTCTTGGCACTAGAATCTATCGGCTCCAACCTGGACCAAGTTGTCGGGTTTCTAATATGCTTTCCATGCCCGGAGAAGCTATATATCGAGGTGATGTTCCTTTCCTGTTAAATGTTAACCATAATGGAGTTCAATTTTTGACACCTTTTCCCAAGTTTACAATGACAATGTACTAGCATTTCGAAGGAATTTTGGAGGATTTCAAGACATAGATGTTTTCCCCCCATATTGGTTGCTTGATTCATATGGTTACAATCCATAAGCATTTCTCCTTTGGATTCATCTATACTTGTTTTCTTAGGGAATTTTTCATCCACTCCAACCTCTTGTAAAGAAGGCTACATTTTTCTAGACTGTAATCAAATGCCCATGTTAATCATGTCGAATCGAAGGTGGCACATTAGTGCATTTTACAAATCCTGCAAACCAAATAGGCATGTAGTAGTGTTCAAAACTGCATGTAGGCACTAACACGTTTTCTTCTTTTGCAGATAAGATTATGCCCGGTGGTGGATAATGTGATACAATATAACAATCACATCGAATGCCAAGATCTGCATCTTTTAGAAATTACTTTGAACTCCTATCAAGGGACCTTACCGGAGATTATATTCGCCAGGTTCTTTGTTGTCAGAGCAAGGGTGCTGAAGGTAATGAGGTTTGCCCTACATTTATTTCGCAAAAATGAATGGTTTGTTAATCAGCGTCGGCAGCTGCGGCAGAATGGAAAAAGGCTCCAAAAAAGTTGAATTTCATTTTGGAACTTCAGATGACAGAGTAATCAGAAGTCATTGTGTCAACCCCATATATGACTTGTCAGTGGCTGATCCCTTTGCAGAAATGATAAGGTTTCGAAACCATCCTTACAAGTGGTAATATTAGTTTTAACCTCTCTTATATCCATGTTCAGCTGATCAGCGTGGGCGTTTGCAGCTGAATGAGCTGAATTTCATTTCTAATGTCAGTTTGAACCTTGTAATCTTCTTAATTTGAGCCATTAACTCGAATTTGAACCTTGTAATATTTTGGGCTTTTTGTGGTACAATCGATCGTATGAGACTCAGATATTGGCAAGATACTATTTTTACCTTAATATGAAATGGAATTAGATTTTATTAACCATTCTCGAATGTGTTTCCCTTGTCGATCTCATAGCAAATTATCTGTATAGCTAACTCAACTGCGATCTTCGACATTATTGCACATAGTTGGTTTCTTTAACCGTGTGCCCTGTAGAGCGCAAAATTAATTATTGCACTCGAGTAACCATCATCACCCTTCTATGTAACTTTGACCTCATCACCCATGGGTAAACTTATGATTGAAGTCATTCCACACACTTCGTTTTTGCAAAGCTCTTTGCCAATAAACGTCCACAATTTGCCCCTCTTCTAGCCGACGCATGGCCAAACTAAGCGGGCGGGAAGCTTGCGCATGGTAAATTGCGCGGTTACGCAGGAACATGCTCACCAACGATACATTTGGCGCCTCTTTGAGCCCACGCGTGGTCAAAGGAAACACGTGTGGGGTGCTCAAGTGTGCACGGGAATCCTCCGTTATGAACGCGGTGACAAGACGTGACGATTACAGGCCGGCTGGCCCCCATTTATTACAACGGCCATTTAACCCTTGTGTCTCTTCAACCTTTCAATTACGCCCAGTATTGCAAGAAGCACACCCACCATGAGAAATTCTTAGAGAGTATCCTACGCAGCTCCAATGGAGCTCCCGAGCTGCCGCCGACGATGAGGAAGCGATTCACCATGCATGCCATGGTGGACACCCACAGAAGGTTCACGGAGCTCTCAACAACCCGGTCTACGTGGAGCACTCCATACACATCATGGAGCTGTTACTTGCTGATGAGAAGTACAAGGTGGTCGGGTTCTACCTCGAGTACACCCGCCGCTTCGTGTCGGGTCTCGGCCCCAAGGTCGCCGGGTTGCTCAGATTCTGCGTCAATCATCACGTCCTTGTCTACCACTACTACCTGGCCATTGTGGCCTTGAGAGCGTTCACCAGGGTTTGTCAACAACCCCACTACATGTTCGCTACGGTGGACATCGCCAACGATGTAAAGGTGCTCAAGAATTCGGACATCGCCTGCCAGAAGCTTGTTAACATCCAGGGCCAATACAAGATCTGAAGTAGCAAGAAGCATGAGAAGGACTCAGTGGTTCACCTTGCCCAGGCCATCATCGGCCCCTACTATAGAGACATGAAGGATTCTTACAACAAGGACAAGCGTGCCTGGCACTCGGCCTGGATGGAGAAACTCAACAAAGCTCACGTCATGTACACGGCCAAGGAGGTGTACACCAGCTACAAGATGTACAGGCGGATCGTTGACATGAGGAAGTGCCTCCTTCCCCAAAACGGCTAGGGATCCAGCCGGAAGCAGAGCAATGGCAAGCGTCGTCACAACAAGTAGATGATTAGACGCTCATTTATCCTAGTTTCGTATGCATGTAATTGCTTACTTTGGTGTGTGGAAATGTTATGTGTGTAGTCACTTATGTAATTGTATGCTTAATTTGGTTATGCATTGCTATTCTTATAAGTATATATGTTGATGTTCTGTAGACATAGCGTAGATGTTTCGCGGAAAGAGCAAATCACATCGCACACGGACTAAACAATAGAACCCATCGGTGATGATTTCATCAATAGCTCAAAATTGCATACCAGCAATCGTTTGCCGATGACACAAATGGCTTCTTAACAAGAATTGTCTGTGTTGTTATCGGTCATCCCACGATTTCGATTATTGACCTGTTTGCCGTGATATCACACACATCTTGTTAAGTTCAATCGCTTTACTGTTGTAGGTCGCTTAATCACAAACAGTTCATCCGAAAGTGAATCAGAGTGTCGAGTATCGCATACATGTTCACCGGTTGATCGCTCACATTGTTATGCTCATCGCAAACAGTTCACGCAAGTGAACTGTGTGCCACGTATCGCACATGCACCTATAATCTGAAACGTGTTTGATATCTCTGTCATCGCAAACGTTTGTATCATTTTTTATGGTTTTCTTACATCACCGTTTGCAATTAATGCATCGCATAGTTTCCTCGAAGGGTGTCTGATTGTAGTGTTATGCGTTAGCGACATCCTGCTGATAGTGTTAGATAATCTTTCTAACATTTGATCAATAAAAGGCAAGGGGTAATGACCTTTTCTAGTAGCTTTATTTAATTTCCTGAAATATATTACCATCCTATAACCAGGTACAATTCTTTGTGGGATAAGTTCATTTTTATCATTAGGGACAACGGTAATGCCTTCTTTCTTAGGAACACACTGGACATGACTTACCCATCTACTATTAGCTATAGGGTAAATTATACTTGCCTCTAGAAGCTTTAATATTTCAGTTCTTACCACACCCTTCATTTTAGGATTCAGACAACATTGATGATAAACGTTGGGATTCATATTAATCTTATGCTGACATAAGGTGGGACTAATGCCCTTAAATCATCAAGGGTATATCCAATAGCAGCATGTTACTTCTTGGAGTTTTAAGTAATTTCTTTTCTTCATGCTCTAAAAAGTTAGCATTGATAATAATAAGATATATCTTCTTTTCATCAAGATAAGCATTCTTTAATGTATCAAGCAGTTTCTTTAATTCAAACACTGGATCACTCTTAGGTGGGAGAGGATCTCCCAAAGTTTCAGCAGGTAAATTATGATTAAGTATAGGTGCTTGCCTAAAGAATATTTCATCTATTTCATTTCTTTCATTCATATGCATATCATTTTCATGGTCTAGAAAATATTGTTCTAAAGGATCAGTAGGAGGAACAACAATAGAAGCAAGACCAACGGTTTCATCTTTACTAGACAACTCTTTCTTATATGGTCGTCTATGAAACTTAGAGAAATTAAACGCATGAGATACATCACCAAAATTAACTCTAACCTTTTCTTTAGCACAATCAATTTCAGCATTAACGATATTCAAGAAAGGCCTACCAAATATAACTGGACAAAAATTATTTTGTTGTGAACCAAGTACTAGGAAATCAGTAGGGTGTTTGATCTTGCCACACAAGACTTCAACATCTCAAACAATCCCAAGTGGTGAAATGGTATCTCTATTGCAAGCCTAATAGTAACATCAATCTTCGATCTCAGCCGATGCAATGTCATGCATAACTTCTTGGTATAAAGATAACGAAATAGCACTCACACTAGCACCCATATCACTTAAGCTAAGGTAACAATGATCTCCGCTTAATAAAAACAACATGCATGAAAATAACATGCTTATTCTTATCTAACATATCTTGTTCATTTCTAGCAGGTTTAGCAATTCTAGGAGCCTCGTCGCAAAAGTAAATAACATGCCCATCAATATTATTAGCCAAAAGATCTTTAACCATTGCAATATTAGGTTCCACTCTAATTTGTTCAGAGGGTCTAGGTTTTTTAATATTAATATTATTAACCAGAGTTGAAGCTTTAGCATGTTCCTTAATCCTAACAGGAAAAGGTGGTTTCTCAATATAAGCAGTAGGCACAACTGGGTCAATATTATCGATGATTGTTTCATCTTTAGCTATAACAGGTTCCTCTGACATTTCTTAAATAGGTGGATGAAATTTAAACCACTTATCCTTAGGGAGATCAACATGAGCAGCAAATGATTCACAAAAGGTAGTTACTATCTCACAGAGTCAAGTCCATATTTAGTACTAAACTTTTCAAAAGTTTCAGCTTCCATACATAAATCTTTACATTTGTCGAATTCCCAATCTTCAGAGTTGCGTTTAATTCTTTCCAGAAGATTACTTTTGAACTCAATAGTCTTCTTCATAAAGGAACCAGTAGAAGAAGTATCGAGCATGGATTGATCATTATGAGAAAGTCGAGCATAAAAAATCTATATAATTATTTCTCTTAAGAGCTCATGATTGGGGCATGTATGCATCATGTACTTAAGCTTCCCCAAGCTTGAGTGATACTTTCTCCTTCACGAGGCCAAAAATTATAATATAATTCCGATCATGATGAACCAAATGCATGGGATAAAACTTCTGATGAAACTCCAACTTCAGCCGGTTCCAGTCCCATGTTCCAGTATCATCCGATAGCCTATACAATGCCAATGCTTTCCCACCAAAAGATAAAGGGAATACTTTCATTAACTCCATCCTCGGATAAACCTCGCAAGCTTAAACAATCCATACATTTCATCCACATAGATTAAGTGCATATCCAGGATGCACTATTACATCTCCTACAAAAGGATTAGCTAGCGCTTTCTCTAACATCTCCTGCATAAGGATTACATCTCCTGCATAATATCTTCAGTAGGCAGTAGGTTGAGGGCAACTCTTATTGCTTCCAGTCGAGGTGAAGATACCACGAACAAACCCCTCAAAGGATTATTTTCCATAGTGACAAGTGACAGCAAATTTTAGCACATAATAAAAATGTTACCTTACCAAATTCCACTTACCAAAGGCGCTTCACTCCACTGAAATGACGCCAGAAAAGAGTCTTGATGACCCACAAGTATAGGGGATCAATCGTAGTCCTTTCGATAAGTAAGAGTGTCGAATCCAACGATGAGCAGAAGGAAATGATAAGCGGTTTTTAGCAAGGTATTCTCTGCAAGTACTGAAAGTAGTGGTGATAGATAGTTTTATAGCAAGATAATTTCTAACAAGTAGAAAGTAACAATTGTAAAAATGGTGCAACAATGTGGCCCAATCACTTTTATAGAAAAGGACAAGCCAGAACGTTCTCTTATATAAAGCAAAGTGCTCTCGATGACACATAGGAATTGCCGTCTAGTCACATTCGTCATGTTTAGTTGATTCGCGTTCGTTACATCGATACTTTCAGATCTGGGTGGACCAGTGCTTGGGTGTTGTGTTCTTACTTGAAAAAGCAACCCACTTATGATTACCCCCAATCGCAAGCATCCAAGAATCTACGATGTAAGAATTAAGATAAATCTAACCATAGCATGAAACATATGGATCCAAATCAGCCCCTTACGTATCAACACATAAACTAGGGTTTAAGCTTTTCTCACTCTAGCAAACCCATCATCTACTTATTACTCCACAATGCCTTCCCTTAGGCCCATCAGATGGTGAAGTGTCATGTGGTCGACGGTCACATGACACCACTAAAGGAAGCAACAACATACATATCATCAAAATATCAAACGAATGCCAACTTCACATGATTACTCATAACAAGACTTCTCCCATGTCCTCCAGAACACAAGTACTCACAAATCATATTCATGTTGAACATCATAGTGGTATTGAATATCATTAAGGATCTGAACATATAATCTTCCACCAGATAAACCAACTAGCAGCAACTACAAGGAGTAATCAACACTACTAGCAACCCACAGGTACCATTATGAGGTTTTGATACAAAGATTGAATACAAGAGATGAACTAGGGTTTGAGATGAGATGGTTCTAGTGAAGATGTTGATGAAGATTGGTCCTCCCACAATGAGAGGAACATTGGTGATGACGGTGGCTTTGATTTCCCCCTCCCGGAGGGAGGTATCCCACGTAATCACTCCACCGAGGGAAAAAGTGCTCCCGCCAAGTTCTGCCTCTCGAGATAGCGGCACTTCATCATGAAAGTGCTCCTCTTATTTATTTTTCTAGGTCAAAACCCTTCATATAGCAGCAAATGGGCACCAGAGGCCAGTTGTGTGCCCCACAAGGCATCAAGGCACGCCAAGGGGGGTGGTTGCACTCTGTTGCCTTGTGGGCAACTGGTGGCCCCCCTTTGGTATTTCTTTGCTCCAGTATTTTTTTTATATTCAATAAAATATCCTCGTAAAGTTTCAGTTTATTTGGAGCTCTGTAGAATAGGTATCTCCGGTTTGGCTCTTTTAGGTTCGTAATTCCAAGCTTGTCGGGTAATCTCCCTCTCCGCGAAAATCTTGCAAATTAAGAGAGAAAATGCATTAGAATTGCATCATAAAGTGGACTAATGACCAAAAATAATATATATACCAATAAGAAAACATGATGCAAAATGAATGTATCAAATAGCATGAAACTGTAAAAAATTGTAGATACGTTGGAGACGTATCACTATCGCACACAATTCTTTTAATTACATTGTGTGCCCCTTAGAGCACACAATTTTAAGCGGTGTCACATGTTATCACACACGTGTTCACATACGGAATCATATGTGTAACTTTTTAATCATCACACACGAGTACTCGCACCACGCATCGTGTGTGATGCACCTAGCAATCGCAAACAATTTATTTACACAAAGTGTTTACCAATAAACACACATGCTTCTGACATTGCCATGTGCGTGCTCGTTATCACTATCGCACACGATTCTTTTAATTACACTGTGTGCCCATTAGAGCACATAATTCTGAGCACAGAATCATATGTGGTGTCACTTGTTATCACACACGTGTTTACATAAAGAACCGTATGTGTAACTTTCAAATTATCACACACGAGTACTCGCACCACACATCGTGTGTGATTCTTCTAGCGCAAAAAGTTCATCCGAGTGACTTGTATGCCATCTATCGCATACATCTCGACTTGGCTAACCATTTGTGTTTTCGGCTCATCCCAAACAGTTCAGAGTGGATCAACCGTATGCCACATTTCATGCAGTAACTCTTATCTGAATCGTATTTGATGGATCAGCCATCGCATTACGCTTCATTTTATTGGCGACGGTTCTATTACAATACCGTTTGCGATTCATGCATCGCACACAGTTTGGTCGAATGGTCTCCTATACATGTGTCGTCTTAGGACCTTCCTGCAGTAGTGCCTATACGCGCATCACTACTGCAGGATGGTCCAAACGCGACACTACGATCAGAGACCCTTCGATGAAACTGTGTGCGATGCCATAATCGCAAACAGTGGTGTAAAAACCGTCAAAAAAGGTGCAAAACGTTTGCGGTGACAGATGCATCAAATATGGTTCAGAATTTAGTTGCATGTGCGATGCAGGGCATACAGTTTGTCTCAATTAACTGTTTGGGATGAGGAGGCACAAAAGAAACGGGCATCCAGATGAAAGCATGTGCGATATACAACATACGGTTCACTGGGATGGATTGTGTGTGATTAGGCAACACAATGGAAACGGTTCTGTCGGATGTGGAGTTCCGGCAAACCCTTAAGGTTCGAACACTGGTGTGCGCGCGAAGTCTTTCCCTCCGACCGATCTATGCCCTAGCTCGCTAAGATCTCAAGCCGATTTAACTCGGACGAACTCACAACACAGTAAAGACACGAGATTTATACTTTCGTTGGGCCACCGCTGTGGTGTAATACCCTACTCCAAAGGTGGTGGTGGTGGATTGCCTCTTGGGCTGATGAAGAACAAGATAGAGGGAAGAACAGCCTCCGAGGTTGAGGTGTTCTTGTGCTTGGTGACTTAGCGGGTGAGAGCTGGATGAACTGCTCGATCCCCCTACTGTGGTGGCTAGCTCTACTTATATAGGCCCTGGTCCTCTTCCCAAATATTGAGCGGGAAGGGAGCCAACAACGGCGGGCAAATTTGAAGGGGGACAGCCAGTACAAGTTATCCTGACAAAAGTGGTCTTCGCCTGCAAAAGGCTCTGGTGGTGACGCCGTCTTGGGCTCCACGATGACCTCCATCTTGCCGTTCTCCTGGTCTTGGTCTCGTTGCACCGATATGGCAACCTTTGCCTGATGCCTCGGTACTCCTCGCTACCGCTTCCTTAGCACCAAAGAGGAAACAAGGATGTCACGCTACCGGGCGCCTCACCGGGTGTCGATCGTCATGGCTCACGTCCACGAGAGCCTCGTGAGGTTTGGCCCGCCTTGATATCTCCGCCTCGTGAGCATGCGTGACTAGGCCACTCCTCGAGGAGATCTTGCATCGCCCGCCTCATGAGGCTTGGCCTCGCGAGGGTCTTGGATGCCTTGTTGATGAAGATGGGCCATACGGCTCGCCGGGCTTAACCACGCCAGGCCGCAGTGTGCAAGTCTGGGGACCCCTGCTCCCGTAACACCGGCTGTGTTCAATCAACAAGATGTGTGTGATACGCGGCAAACAGGTCCGTGAATCAAATGTGTGCGAAGACCAATAATAACACAAACGATTGCTGCTAATAAGCCGTGTGAATTGCTCGCCTACGTGAGAATAACATGTATATATATAACTGAAAGAAACATCCATAAACAATTGTGTGACACCACAATGACTATATAGATCATTCGCACACACACACCTCAATAAACAATTGCATGCATTCTAAAGTAGGAGAAACGATCGTCTAGTCATCTACTTCTTGTGACGCTCCCACCATTGCTATGTGGCTCGATCCCTCATCTTTGTCAGAAGAAGACAGTTCCTCATGTCAACGATCCGCCAGACATTTCAGAGCTTGTGTACGTGTCCATGGCCGCGTGCATTTCTGACATGTTGTTCATCCAGCCTCTTATGCCACACACTGTGTCAGGCGTTCTTGTCCTTATTGCTCTCTTCCTTCATATTCGTGTAGCAGGGGTCAATGATGGACGAGGCGAGGTCAACCAAGGAGTTCAGTTTGTTTTTGTCGCTGCCCCAGACCTTGTAGTGGTGCTGGATGTTGACAAGATTCAGGCATTTCAAGTCCGAAACCTTGAGCGCGTTTAGATCGTTGGTGGTGTCCACCGTAGCGAAACTGTAGTCGGAGCTGTTGATAAACTCCGAGAACGCCGCAATGCCTTGTGGCAAGGTGGAAGTGGTAGACGAGGACGCCATGTCGCACGCACAACCGGGCGACGACAACCTTCTAATCGCGTTCGCACGACCGATGGTGTACTCAAGGTCGAAGCCGACCACTCGGTACTTGTCCTCGGCAAGGAACTGCTCCATAGTTTGGATGGAGCTCTCCACCGAGAACAGATCGTTCGTGTACACCCCCGAGAGGGCCTTCCCACGTGGGTGTCCACTACGTGATGCATGGTGAACTGCCCGCCGTTGTCGTCGGGGCCGCTAGGAGCGCCATTGGAGCCACGGGGAGCGCCATTGGAACCACTGGATGTCCCTCTCATATATGTCCTCGTGGGTGTGCTTATTGTGTCGTGGTGAGACGAGAAATGAAGGTAAACGGCCGCAGAATAAAAGGGGCCGGGCGGCGTGGATTCTCGCGGCGTCTGCATGGCAGTTTTTGCAGCGGTAATCGCATCGACGCTGCGGTGTTTGTGCAAGAACCGCTGGTAATACCTAACGCAGTATGATCGCGTCGCCGCCCCAAACACTGCAGCTGCCAAGGCTGAGGGACGAGGGCAGAGCACCCGTAGGGACGCGAGAGCGAAGCGTCAGCGGCACGCGAGAGCAGAAGCGCCATGTCACGCTGAACTGCAAGTAACCACACGCATAGAGCAGTTGAACACGCTGGAAATGGTAAGCCTACAAGCTGGCGGCGACAGGTGTCATCCGCTGCGTGAGAGCGATCGTGTGGTACCACCTCGTCTTGTCTATAGTCTCCTTTATATTCCGTGCCATACTTTGCCCTCAAATTTAACCAACAAAATGTTAATGCATGTTTAAAAAATTATATAATTGGAAACTATGTTCAAATACAAATCCAACTATATAATCTTTGGCGACATGTATTCGTATTTTATTAGTTAAATCATACTTATAAACCAGGGCAGTGGTATAGTAGGTAATTAAATCGCAAACGTTTCTTATTAACCGTATGTGTATGTGGCCTTTCTTCATCCTCTCACACGTCTTGTCACCCCGCTGCCGCAGACGGCTTACAGCGCAAGCTTGCGCAGCGCGCGGGGGCGTTCTTTTTGCCAAACAGGGCGCCAATGAATCATCGGTGAGCCCGCTCCCACGCAACCTCGTAGGTTCCCGTGCAAGCTTCCCGCCTGTCGTGGTTTTGTCACGGCAGATGTCCTCGTGAAAGGACTTAGTCGTGGAGCCATCGCTACAGGTTAACTTGAAGGGGTTAAAACGGACGCAAAGACACTAGAGTTTATACTAGTTCGGCCCCTTCGATGAAGGTAAAAGCCTACGTCTAGTTGTGATGGGATTGATGTGGTTTCAATGACTAGGGAGCAAATAAGCTTCGCCTAGGCCTCGAGTTGTTGTTTTCTGTCTTGAACCGCCACTGGTCGCCCCTTTATATACAGCTTGACGCCTCGGCCGGTCTACTGTCCCAAGCCGACCTATACAAAACGTCCGGCTCGGTCTCTCTTCTTTCTAACTTATATTACAAGTTTACATAATCATGGCGGTTTACCACTACGGGCCCTAATCCGCCTTTGGACCGTGGGCTTCCAAACTTTACTAATTGAACGCTATCTTCAAGACCTTCATGGGCTTCAAAGACGATCCAAGGTGAACTGGCCCTCCCGGCCGGTTTATACTTAGTAGCTATATCCTCAACATTAGGCCCCGGATTGATTTGAATCTATTCATGTCAATCTTCAACACTTCAAAAATATCTTGTAAACATCCTCTTGTATTTTCATAAACCGCCATATTGACTTCTCCTGTGAATTTTGTAAACCGCCGTGACGTCATCCTCGTGAGCCCTCGCAACGGTCCGTCATGACATCATCTCTCAGATAAAAGGATTAAAAGATTCTCTTCACTTTAATGATTATCTCGAAAATCGAAAGCGACAGCGCGCGCCACTTTCTACCGCCTTTTGACGCCTTTGATTCTCACGCACCGCCATTTACTCTTTCCCTTATAAATAAAGCCAGAGGGCTCCTTTTCTCTTCCCTTCGCATCTTCTTCTTCCTCGCGACGCCCCATCTCTCGAAGTTCACGCTGCTCGCGACCTTCGAAAACTGCACCAACCAAGGCCGGCATCAACCTGAATTAGATCGAGGCTCATCGCCCCTCCGCCGTAATCCGCAGCGTAAGCTTCTTCCTGCTCCTCGTCCTTAGATCTCGCATTAGGTTTTACAAGCTCATCCGCACAGCTCTCCATTTTTCCTCTTCATCCTACCTTCTGCCGTGGTAGTTTTGATCCAAAAACGATATAGATCTCCTGCGGTAGTCCTTCCGCATCTGTTTTTAATACTAGCAGCCCTTCCTTTTCTTCTGGTAGAGTATGCATCCTTCTCTGTTTTACTTGAACGCCTTTTAAAGAACGCAGTAAAACTGCTTTATAGATGTGCGGTAGATCCAAATAGATTTGAACATTGTGTGAAACCTGTTTCATCAACACTTAGCGTAAATTTTGAATCGGGCCTTCTCGCCTATGGGCGGTTTAATCCTTGATGGCCAATCCGCCATATGTCATTAGCCTCTCTTAAACCGCCTAACTTGACCTTGCATTGTATTTTCACCGGTTTAACACTGAATTTTTCACTTACAGACCGTGGACTATAAACCGGCACCTGTTTGATTTTCTTTCAGCTCCCCCCTTCTGGAATGGCGAAACAATTTACTGCTTGCAATTGGGTTCCGCCCCGGATCACGCAAACTACAACTCAACGGCTACGCCACCACCGGGCGCTTTTAGCCTCAAAAATGTTCTCCATCACGAGTTCCGAATCGGAATGTCCACCTGAACCTCAAGAAGGAGAAGTGATTGCTTTATGCAACACCTAGACCGGGATTCAGCCCGCCGGATCAAAAATTTCCGGATGTCCTCGCAAGCTTCCAACTCCATCCACAAGATATTGGTCCGAACTCCGTGTCCAATATATGCAACTTTCAAGTATTCGCCAAGTCTATCTTCAAGAAGAACCAACCGTGGAGTTATTTCGAGATTTCTTTCATTGAACCGCCAGACATGAATTCTCGGACGGTCCTAATACGTAACTTGGTGGCGTTTCAATCCAAAAAAAGGAAGGAAGTGGACTTCCCTCACGCCAAACATCATAGTCATCCTAAAGATTGGAATCAAACCTGGTTCTATTGCGGAACACCGCTTCCTAACAGAAAATCCCTTGCCGGGTTATCGCCCTCACCGGCTTAGCAACAGCCACCCATTGCCTTCGCGCTTAACCGCCGCAGAATGAAAGAATTTTGCACCTCAAATTACCAAGCTCCGGGCTCTGATGGCCAACGGTTTAACTGGTATTGACCTTGTCCGCTGCTGGGTTTCTTGGGGCATCTTGCCATTAAGCCGCCACCCCGGATTGATGCACGAATATTCTCGTGACGTCAAAAGATCCTCTACGACATCACGGACTATCAATAATCGAGCTTGAAGTTACCAAACAAAGGAAGAGAATGCTCGATGAACCGATCTTCGTGATGCAGCCAAACCGGGTTGGCTCCGCTTCGCATCTCCAACAAACCGCCTGCGGTAAAGTTCCTCTCATTACCCTACTGATTTTGATTCCATATTGATTGTATTAATCCTCTCAGACACTTTTCGTGCTAACAGCTCCTTCTGAAACGAACTAAACCGCCCGGTTCCTCGTGCAAAGACCAAGACCACCAAGAAAATCGGCAAGAGGAAAACCGCGAGTCTTCTCGAACCGCCAAGATGAAGAATCAGATGTCGAGGTAGAGCTTAACTCACTTGGTTCTTTTTTCATTCATTTTATTGACAATTACAATTCCTGTGGATGACGCTTGAGGCTAGCCATGCGTAACTGCTGAGGTAATCCTTCTTTCTTCCGATTACGATCTTGTACCGGTTAAAAGAATTCGCCATACAGTCAGGAAAGTGAAACAATCTCACTCCTATGCTCATTTGGATCCAAAATTTTCTTTGAAGACACAAAGAACCGAAGAACGCCAGACGACCCGGCATAGCGGTCAACAAATTACGCCGTCCGGTTTAGCTAATAGCCAAACCCGGAAACGCTCGTCGTGAGGTGACTTGTTCTCCTGAAAAGCGTTATCCTTTGAAAGGTTTCTTCCGATGCCCTCTCAATCCGTCTGACCCGAATTACCAGGCTTCTTCCAACTCATCTGGCGGTTCCTCAACCACTCAGCTGCCTCCTCTCAAAGTTGCTGCTGGGTAAGTATATTATTCATCAATTTCTTGTATTTGTCGGTTTACCATATTCTAACCTTTGATGTTGTAGTACCAAGGCTCGAATTAGTAAAAAGGCCAAGACTGTCCACCCTGCTGTGGATGTTGATCCGGAGAAGACTCTGGAGCATCATGGTGAAAATCCCGAAGTTGCTAAGGACAACTCTGCTGGAAAAGATCAAGATGCCAATGCTAATCCGCCAGAGGTTGAACCGGATGTCCAAGTTGAGACTTCACATCCTCCTGCTCCTCTGAGTCCTACAATAGAACAACGAGACTCAACTGGCGATCCGCCAAGCCCGGTATGAAAGCGCCAAGCCACGTTGAAAATGCTAATCCGCCAGTCCAGGCC
The DNA here is from genome assembly GCA_021605145.1 of Aegilops bicornis. Classification (NCBI taxonomy): domain Eukaryota; kingdom Viridiplantae; phylum Streptophyta; class Magnoliopsida; order Poales; family Poaceae; genus Aegilops; species Aegilops bicornis. The sequence goes on along the minus strand of CM038671.1, from coordinate 258,604,224 downwards.
AAAGATGATAATGTTGTAGTTACGGGCACCGCATATACCGCCCACAGCAATCCGGTTGCTCTATCAAAGCACACCGCCAAGGAAGAATTTATCGCCATGAGCAAAGGGAAGGAGAAAACTGATCTGTCACCTTATAACAATCTCTCCGCCCAAGACCTTCACTGTTTTCCTCGAACCGGCTCTACACAAGCCGTGATTATGATGCCGGTTTAGTAAATCTTATGAAGGAGCGCTATGAGGTAAATAGTTGTGCCCTTCTCTTGTACCTTCATTGCATAGTAGTTCTCAAGGGCCGGGTTTGTCCCTAGAAAGTCAAACCGGGACTTTGCATAGTCCATAGTAATTTGTCTTATATATATTTCTCGATCAAACACGCATTAGCTCCCAAGTGCCATGATTAACACTTGTATTAATCCATGGGACTTCAATAATCGATATAAAAATGATCCGCATTAGCCCCCAAGTGCCAAGTGTATGACTGGTTATGCGCTTGGGACTAATGAAGATATTAACATGCTTCCTTTTTGTTGCAGAGTGAGATACACCAACAAGTCTCACAAATCAATGATCTTCAAGAAAATCTGAAGTCTCAACAAGCGTAAACCTCCAAGGCCAAGGATGAGCTGAAAACCGCCTTTGACTACCATGGAGCAGCTCAAGGAGTGGTTTAAGTCCGAGCGGCCACCGATAATCTTGAAAAGGTGGGCTTGCTAAAAAGCGGGGAAGATGTCAAGCAGCTCTTAAACCGCAACGGAAGAGCTCATCGATTAAAAGCGCCAAATCAATGCCATGACCTCTCGCAATATTTGGTAAGCAACGCTTTCACCAAGGTTGTGATGAATATTCCGTTTTGAAATTTCCTCCGGTTTAACCTGAACTTTAAACCGGTATAGGTAGGCGCATTGCTCATCCGGGCTCGATATGCGGAAGAAACTCAAGGCAGCGTGTCACGCTAATTGAACAGTCTGTATGCGGCGCCCCGGTGAAAGTTATTTGCGCCACTTCTTATGATAATGCAGTTCGACAACGATCAAGGACACATCGACCGGCTATCTATGATACCAAAGACAGATAGAAGAATTGAAACGATCACGCCCGGCCGGCACCTTATTGGCACTAACTCGCGCCAAAGCATGGATAGTCGACCTTGATCCGGCCGACATAGCCAAAGGCTTCCCAAAGTGCTCAAGAAAATGGCGAAGTATTTGATAACGATGCTCTCAAACGGGTAACAAGGGAGATGCGTCCTCCGGCGAAGTCAATCGGGCGAAGAAGCCAACCCGACGGTTCACCGCCTTCTATGACGCTAACAATGTACGGGTTGAAGCTGTTATTCCGAAGTGCGTAACCTTGTTCCACCAACCCGTAAGCACACTTACGCCCCGACGTTGATCCGCTGAACTTATAAGTGAAGAGGATGTCTTTCGTGCTTTAACCCGGATTGACCGGACCACTAATGACTTCCGCCATTGGATGGTGAGGAGGAAGAAGTTGAACCGACGCCAGACGACCCATCTACTTCACGTCAACCCGGCAATGAAGCTTAATCTGTCAAGTCGGTTGATACGTCAGGGGCTGACCGTTATGAAACAACTCCAAATTTTGGGCCTCAACCGTCAGACCGGGACGGCGAGCAAGCGTGAACCGGAAGCCGGTTTAAATAGCTGCTTTATTATATTCCGCCAAGAAAACAATGATCTTATTTGGGCACCATGTTGCCTTGTAATAGGATAGCCAACACTTTTTCTTTTAATATGCCTTCATGCATAGGTGCCGATACTTTGATTGAATGATCGAAACCTTCAATCTATATTGCCCGCAATCACAAAATCTTAAACCGCCACGGCGGTTTGTGCCGCCACCGCTTGTGACGTTCATATATATATGCAATGAAATATTGAGGTAGATCATCAAAATTTGTGATACAAAATACCTGCCGTCGCTGTGCATGAACTTGGCTAAGCCAAACTAGAAACGGAGGTTGTATAAACCAATACCGATAAAGGAGAAAAAAGATACTGAGTTTATAATGCCGGTTTACTATGTAAACCGTCTTAGAATCATGACAAGCCCCTGTTACTCCATAATGGGATGTTAACAGAAAAAAGTCAAACCGGAAAAAATTATTTCCGGATTAAAAATGGACCGAATTCCGTCAATTGACAGTTTGAATCGGTTTAAAAATGTTATCGGTTTAAAAATGCAACAAAAAATCAAATAATGCTTATGAAAAATATGGAAGCAAAGGCAATGATAAAACCATTTTGCAAAAAGAGGCTTTCTTGAGCCGATCGGATGGTGTTACCATGGTCTGGACACGACCAAGCTCCCAATAAGGTGTAGCTATGGTTCAAGTCAGCCAGTCCCCAATCGAAACCATGGCATTATGCCGATCAAGTGGGCGTGGCAATGGTTCGGGTTCACCAAGCCCCCAAGTGACTCTATGGCCTTAGGGCCGATCAAGAGGCGTGGATCGGTTAAGACTTGACCATGTCCCCTGCGATCTGGTGGCTTTCGCCTATCAAAAGGTGTTGCATTGGTTCGGACACCACCAAGCCCCCAAGTGATATCATAAAGCTTTTGAAAAGCAAACGCAAGGGGTAAACCGGAGGCCGCTTTAAGACGTAACAACTCCATGTAACCACGCATGATGTAATGTAACAGATACCCCGCTTTAGTCGAGGCTCCGTTTATTACTTTATTCATAATATATACACCGTCATAATATGTACATGAGTAGAGCCAATGGCTCGTGTATAATAAGGCGAAGATGAGCTATGTTCCACGGCTTTGTTGGTCTCCTCCTCCGATGTACGTGAGTCTTTATGCTCCCGAATATCGATCGAGATAGTATGACCCACAGTGCAGATTCTTGTCGACCACGAAAGGTCCCTCCCAAGGTGGGGATAACTTGTGCATATCACCGGTCTTGGATGAGCCGGGCACCAAATCTCCTTCTTGAAAAGTTCTGGTTACGAACCGCGACTATGGTAACGACGAAGATCCTGTTGTTAAATCGCCGAGCGGGCAGCTGCTATGTCACGCCTCTTCATCCAACAGGTCCAAAGCGCCTTGCCGCGGCCGTCTCGTTGTCCGCTTCAACATAAGCTGCCACACGAGGTGAGTCATGACGGATGTCACTGGGGAGAACCGCCTCCGCTCCATAGACCATAAAGAACGATGTGTATCCTGTGGATCTGTTGGGCGTAGTGTTGATACTCCATACCACATATTGTAGTTCTTCTTCCCAACAACCCGGTGTCCTCTCGCAAAGGGACCATAAGCCGGGCTTGATGCCTCTCAAGATCTCTTGATTATCCCTTTCCGCTTGACCATTGGACCGTGGGTGGGCTATCAAGAAACGCGTCAAGCGGATGTGTTCACGTTCACGTAACTCTTTCATGGCACCTTTGGACAAATTGGTACCATTATCTGTGATGATACTGTGTGGAAAGCCAAACCGAAAATCACCTTTTGATGAACTCAACCGCCGTGGCCGCATCACACTTGCTAATGTGTTCCGCCTCTACCCACTTTGTAAACTTGTCAACCGCCACCGTGAGGTGGGTCTTCTTGTCCTTGAACCTTTTGAAAGGTCCAACCATATCCAAATTTCAGTTGCAAACGGCCAAGTAATTGGAATCATCCTCAATACTTGGGCTCGGTACATGAGCACGCCCGAAAACTTTTGGCAACCATCACATCGTCGACCAGATCTTCCGCATCAAGGCATGAGCAGTCAACCAATAGAAACCGTGGCGGAACGCTTTAGCCACCAAGGATTTTGAACCGGCGTGGTGACCACAATCTCCTTCGTGGATCTCACGCAATATTTCACAGCCTTCCTCAGGGGACACACAGTGTTGAAACACCCCTGACACGCTGCAATGATGCAATTCGCCATTAACAATGGTCATAGACTTGGATCGCCGGATTATCTGCCGGGCCAACGTCTCATCTTCTCGTAACTTCGCCCGGTTCATGTACGCAAGATAAGGAAGGCCCAATCCGGAGTGACGTGAAGAGCTGCCACCAATTGAGCCTCCGGATCGTGAATAGCCAAATCCGCTTGACTGTGGAGCTTGACCGACGGGTTGTGCGGCAAGACGTCGAGAAAAAACATTGTGGGACCGGTTTACGTTGAGAGCCCAACCGCTTAAAGCGTCCGCTGCTTCATTCTTCCGACGGTCCACGTGGTCCACCGATAGCCCTTGAAATGACCTCGCAACAATATCCACCTCACGACGATATGCAACCATGAGTGGGTCCTTTGAATCCCAAGTGCCGACACCTATTGAGCTACTAGGTCCGAGTCACCGGGCACTTAACCCGCTTAGATTCATCTCCTTAGCCATCCGGAGACCATGGAGCAAGGCTTCATACTCAGCTGCATTGTTAGTACAAAGGGAACATTAAGTGGAGAACGTAATGAACTTGTCACCTCGTGGGGAAGTTAATACGACTCCAGCCCCCGAGCCCTCCAATTGTCTGGATCCGTCAAAATGGATGGTCCAATATGTGTGATCCGGCTTTTCTTCAGGTGCTTGCAACTCCGTCCAATCATTAATGAAATCCACAAGTGCTTGAGACTTCACCGCCGTCCGAGGCATCGCATTTCGCATCGTGCGGCCCAAGCTCTATAGCCCACTTGGCAATCCGCCGATCGCTTCCGGTTACGTATGATATCGCCTAAGGAAGCGTAATCGACCACCGTGATGGGGTGCCCTTGAAATATCGCTCAGCTTCCGCCTTGCCATGAAAACTCCATATACCAGCTTCGCCAATGCGGATACCTTTGCTTAGATTCAATAAGTACCTCGCTGATATAGTAAACCGGACGTTGAACCGGATGCTCCTTCCCCGCCTCCTTCCGCTCCACCACAATGGCCCACGCTGACCGCCCACGGCTTTAGCAAAGCAACATATAGCGTAAGCGGCTCCTTGTCAATGGGAGCGGCGAGCACAAAGGCCGGGTTGGCCAATTGCCGCTTTAAGTCCTCAAATGCCTTATCACCATGGACTCGCATTTAACCGATTCGTCTTCTTCAACATCCGATATAAAGGAATCTCCTTCTCACCAAGGCGGCTGATAAACCGCTCAACGCGGCAATCCGCCGCCACACGTTGAACATCATTAATACACCTCGGTTTAGCCAGTGGAGGTGATGGATGTGATCTTTCCGGATTAGCCTCAATTCCTTTGTCCGACACCGTAAAACCCAATAATTTGCCTGCCAGACACCAAAAACACACTTGGCCGGATTGAGCATCATCTTATACGCGCCCTCAAAGTTATCAAAGGTTTCCTTCAAATCATCAACCGTAGTCTCCTTCTTCCATGACTTAACCACAATATCATCCACGTAAGCATGTACATTACGCCAATCTGCTTGTGAAGGCAATTTTGCACACACCGTTGATAGGTTGCTCGGGCACTCTTGAGCCCAAAAGGCATAGACACATAGCGTAAGGCTCCAAAGGGAGTGATGAACGCCGTCTTCTCCTGGTCCTTAACCGCCATTTTGATCTGATGATAGCCAGAATATGCATCCAAAAAACTCAAACGCTCGCAACCTGCCGTAGCATCAATGATTTGATCAATACGAGGGAGGGCAAAAGGATCATTAAGGTCTGTGTAATCCACACACATACGCCAAGTGCCGTTTTTCTTAAGAACCAGCACCGGATTAGCAAGCCACTCTGGATGGAAGACTTCAACGATAAAACCAGCTGCTAAGAGCCTGGCCCCCTCCTCTCCAATGGCCTTGCGCTTTTCTTCATTAAACCGCGGAGAAACCGCTTCACCGGTTTGTACTTGGGATCAACATTAAGAGTGTGCTCAATGAGTTCCTCGGTACACCTGGCATATCAGAAGGCTTCCATGCAAAAATGTCCCTATTCTCACGGATGAACTCGATGAGCGCGCTTTCCTATTTAGGGTCCAAGTTGGCACTGATAGTGAACTGCTTGGATGAATCGCCAGGTACGAAGTCAACAAGCTTAGTCTCAGCCGCCGATTTAAACTTCAGATCCGGATCATGTTATGTAGTCGGCTTCTTCAAAGGGGTCATGTCCGCCGGATCAACGTTGTCCTTGTAATATTTCAACTCCTCCGTAGCGCAAACCGACTCTGCATAGGCCGCATCAGCTTCCTCACATTCCAAAGCGATCTTGCGGTTCCCATGAACCGTTATTGTCCCCTTGTGACCCGGCATCTTGAGCTGCAAATAGATATAACATGGTCGTGCCATGAACTTGGCATAAGCCGCCGCCCAAATAGGGGCGTGATATGGGCTCCGGATTTTCACCACCTCAAAGGTTAGTGTCTCCGATCGAATCGTGATCGTCCCCAAAAGCCACTTCCAGAGCTATCTTGCCACAATGGTATGCCGACTTGCCGTGCACCACACCATGGAACACCGTATTAGACGGTTTGAGATTTTATCTGTTAGCCCCATGCGGCGGAATGTCTCATAGTACGTGATGTTAATACCGCTCCCTCCGTCCATGAGCACTTTGGTGAACTTATAACCTCCCACCGAGGGGCTACCACCAATGCCACCTGGCCCGGATTGTCAACCCAAGAGGGTGATCCTCCCTGCTCCACACGATTGGCTGTTCCGACCAGCGTAAATAATGTGGTACGGCCGGTTCAATGTAATTCACCGCCGCTTGTGAAGTTTCCGGTCCCGCTTATCCAAGCTAGTTGTGAAAACGTGATAACGCCTAATCGCTCAACTGCTTCGGATGGCTCGATAACCCGATCGCTGTCATTGCCGCCGCTGGTTGTAACCACCTTGGTTATTCTCGACTATTCCGATTGTTATGTCCGCCTCTGATTTCCATCAAGCCTCGAACCGAAGCTCCTCCATCGTGACCCGGCCCATGGAAACCGGATCCTGAGCCACCATCGGACCCATGATCATAACGGAAAGCATTGGAGTTTTTGAACTCTTGCATAATGTAACAGTCCTTCCAAAGGTGGTTGGCCGGCATCTCCTTCGTCCCGTGCTTTGGACAGGGCTGATTCAATAAATAATTTAAGCGATCCGGGTTAGGATTCGGAGGCCCACCACGATTCGCCGCTTTACCTCTGCCGCTGACCGACCCTTGTCCTGCGCATTAGTATTAGCCACAAAGTCCATGCTGCCATCCGCTTTACGCTTGCCTCCGCTCCCATGGCCTCACGGTTTGTGTTGATGCCCTTGAGTTGCTGTTCTTCTTTCCTTCCCCGCTTCGTCATCCTCGATTCGGGGTCCTTGGTACTATCGTAATCAGCATACTTCACTAAAGCACCCATGAGAGTTCCCATGTCGTTACAAAATCGCTTCATACGCTCCAACTTCAACTTTAGAGGCTTAAACCGCGCTTGCCCTCCAGGTTAAGATCGCAGAGTCGGCGCTGATGATCCGTCTCGACGAGTGTAAGATTTCGAGACGGCGTACCCAATGGGTTGTTGATTCTCCTTCCTCTCGGACACAAGCCGCCAAGTCCACTATGGACATGGGCTGCTTACACGTATCTTTGAAATTCTGGATAAACCGGGTCCGCAATCGGGCCCATGAACTGATAGAATTGGGCGGCAAGCTCTTCAACCAAGTACAGCCGTGCCTTCAAGCATCATGGTGAAGTACTTTGCATACGCTGACCTCATCCACATCCAAAGATCTCCATGGCCATCTCATAGCAATCTATCCATGCTTCCGAGATAAATCGGCAGTGTAATTTGGCACCTTGCGCGACCCTTGAAATCTTTGGGCAAGCGCACATTGCGTAAAGCGGAATTAAACAGGCACCCCCAAACTAGAAGCGACCCCAGCTCGACCGAGGTGGTGGGGCGAACCGGCGAAGTCGACGCGCGCCTTTGGTCCTGGCTAACTCGGCCTCCCTTCGTACCTGGGCCCGGGCCACCACTTCCTGGGAATCGCGAATACCGCCTACCGGGCTATTGGCAAGGGCCGCTTCACGGCGCCGTGCATTGCTCGATACGGCCGGCTCATCCATACGCCTACTGTAGCTCCGGCTTGGACGAGGTGTGGAATGAATCCGATCACGGATGTATGAGTATGCCTCCTGCTGGATCAAAGCGGTCCGGAGAAGCTCCTTAACCCGGCGTGTTTCTATCGCCTGCGGAGAGTCTCCTTCGATCGGGATAGCCTCTAATCGTGAAGCGGCTGCGACAAGATTGTCCATAGGATTAGAATAATGGCCCGGAGGTGTCTGGACTGGCGGAGGTACCACACAGTTCTGCCGAGGGGGTTCCATCGGGCGGGGTTGGACCTGCGCCCCTGGTCCTGGTGCCTCAGCCCGGTTTACCTCCCGGTGCCACGGCGGATTACTGGTTCCAGCCTCTGGGGTGTGAAAGAGATTTTTAGCGTCGAAGACTAATGGCAGGCGTGACTTGTACTTCCGCTTCAAGACCTCATGTGATGCGTTCTGGTCAAGCATGAGCCTATAGGCCTGGGCGTCCAAAGCGGCCCGCTCTGCGACCATCCTGTCGTTCTCAGCTGCTAGGTTGGCTTTGGCCTGCGCGATCTGCTCTCACCTTTGCAACTTCTGCGTTGTGGGCATCTTGATCCGCCGGATTGGCCTCCGCCATAAGCACAGCTTAGTGCGCTTAACAGGTCGAGATAAAACTTGAGCTGGCGGGTGCAGTGGCCTCTCGCCCCTTGCCGCCGATGGTCCGGAGAGCATCGCCGCCATGATCGAAGAGTGAAGCGCCGCTTGTGTACCGCCATGAATATTCCAACCCGTTGGGCTGATCGAGAGGTCCGGAATATCGCCGCCATCGGAACAGCCCCTCATCCGGTCGTCTTGCAATTGGTACAACGATTCGGTTTCTCCGGTCGAGGACTCGTCACCGGAATAAACGACGGTCTCGCTACCATATCCCGATCCGTCCTCATGGTCTCCTCCGTGGATGACTCCCACGAAGGCGCGCTTCACGGCCGGTTTAACTCAGGCAGATCTCGTGACGCCGAGCCGCCTCGACGAGGTCGGTGCAGATGTCCGGCTCGGGCCTGGCTCACCAATCTTGCCGATGAAAACGTGTATGCCACCAAACGGGACCCGGTACCCGTACTCGATTGAGCCGCCTCGGGGCCCCATCCTGCGTCGTCGATGTAGAGCTTGCCACGACATTTAATCTTGGTCATCCGCCCACAAAGATAGCCTTTCGAGTCCCTCGCGATCTTGCCCTCCAAGATCATCAAACCATCGTCACGATAGCCCCACGGTGGGCGCCAACTGTCATGGTTTTGTCACGGCAGATGTCCTCGTGAAAGGACTTAGTCGTGGAGCCATCGCTACGGGTTAACTTGAAGGGGTTAAAACGGACGCAAAGACACAAGAGTTTATACTAGTTCGGCCCCTTCGATGATGGTAAAAGCCTACGCCTAGTTGTGATGGAATTGATGTGGTTTCGATGACTAGGAGCAAATAAGCTTCGCCTAGGCCTCGAGTTGTTGTTTTCGTCTTGAACACGCCGCGGTCGCCCCTTTATATACACAAAGTTGACGCTTCTGCCGGTCTACAGAGTCCCAAGCCGACCTATACAAAGCGTCAAACGGTCTCTCTTCTTTCTAAATTATATTACAAGTTTACATAATCATGGCGGTTTACCACCACGGCCCCTAATCCGCCTTTTGGACCGTGGGCTTCAAACTTTACTAATTGAACGCTATCTTCAAGACCTTCATGGGCTTCAAAGACAGTTTACAGGTGAACCGGGCCCTCCTGGCCAGTTTATACTTAGTAGCTATATCCTCAACACCGCTCGTCTCGGTGAAATCCCCCAAAATCCCAATGCTTACTGGCCTGCTATAAAAACCCTCACGGCCGGCGAGTCCTACGTCGCATTTCCCCTCCATGCCTGTAGCTTATCTCGTCTGCTTCTCCCACAATCGCCAATGGCACCAGTCCGTCGTCGTCGCTCAGCCACTCCACCGTCATCAGAGGACAGCTCAGCTGGAGGCTACACCAGGCGGCGCAGTCCCCGGTGTAGTGTAGTGTGCGTGGCGTCCCAGTTGGGTGTGTGCGGAACACCCACCACACGCTCCGCCGCCGGTGCCCGTCGGCAGCTGTTGTCGGCCGCCGTTGCCGCCACACTACCGTCGAAAGCCAGGGCCATTGGCCGCTCTGCCGCCGCGGCCCGAAGGCGGGAGGTGGCCATCGTGGCTGCCACCCCACTGCCGGCCACTGTGGCCATCACCCGCTCCGCCACCGCGGCCCGAAGGCGGGAGGTGTTGGTCGTGGCCGCCACCCCGTCGTCGACCGTCGTGGCCGCCAGCCCACCGTCGACCGTCGGGTCATCACCTGCTCCGCCACCACCGCCCGAAGGCGGGAGGCGGAGGTGGATGCCCGCACGTGCGTCAGCGACCTTGCGCGCTACACCGAGTTCCTGCGGAAGGAGGAGGAGCGCATCATCGAGCATGCAAAGAGCCTTACCGCCGCCATGGCCGCGGCACACGCCGCCTCAGAGGCGACGAATCTCGAGATCTACGAGGAGAACCACCGCTTCGAGAGGGGTCATCTGGAGCGGCAGAGGGCGTTCGAGGTGAGCATCGCTGAAGCTTGCGTGGCGGCGAGCACCGCGTGCGGTTGCCCATTTCGTCGGTGAAGCTCCTCCTCGCCGCCTCTTCTTCGAGCACGCCGTAGAGGAGAGGCAGTTGGAAGTAGTACAAAGCCCCTCCGTAGCAGTAGTAGTATTTATGGGCTATTTTGTTCAGTTCATCTGACTATATATGTGGTGGAACTGTACAACGTACTTAAAATTAGCTAGTATATATAGTTGAACTAGCTATTTCAGTACGTGGTTGGCAACAATTGAGGAAAAGTTTGGTCGGTTCAGCTGTCGAGTTGAACTGTTTGTATAAATTAAGAACGACTACTTAATCTATGAATGAAATCTATGCTTAATTACTGAATTTTAGTTGCAAAAATTAGATACTCCTAGTGATTTTTAGCTTCATATTTTAACAAATCGCAATGTTACAAGGATTGACAAATCTTACCAAATTGTTTGTACATGGTTGCACACCGGTCATCCAAAACAACCGTTTGCGTTGAAGGGATGCACAAATCCTGCGCTGCTTTTACTTTGCATACGAGTGTTCTATCTAAAAGTTTGCGATCAAGAGCTGCAGAAATACTGCTCGGCACATTTTCTCTTGGCTTCCTGGGGAAGATGTCGGTTTGCATACGGGTGTTCTAACTAAAACGTTTGCGATGAGTGTTTTATATTTAAAAAGCGAATTAAATCAGCGCTTTGGGCGCCATTAATGGAGAGGATGTGAGCAAGGCGGGCGGCCATGGAAGTCAAAGGCTCGCTTCCCGGTGAGCTCACAGCGATACAGCTCACACGCTTCCCCGTGAGCTCAAGACCGAGGACAGCTTGCACGCCTCTCGGCTCACTGCGCCTTTGGGCGGCACTCGCCACGCTCCCTGCTCAATAGGTCAAGTACTGTCCGCATAGCACCTCCTACAGCCATTAAAACCAAGACACGTGGCATCACGTGAATGGTTAATGTAATTTTGGATTTACTAGAATTTAAAAATCAGGCATCTCAATGTTTTACCGGCAATCAATGGTGCCCTGGTGTTTGAAATACATTCCCATTTCTTGCATGGGACCTAAGCATGCACCCAAGGACACATATTTGATTTTTCAACCAATTTATATGCACTGGAGCATGTGCATGTAGTTCAAATTTGAATTATGCACATAAATGCATTGAAAACTCAGTTAATGCATAAAAATGTCCAAACGAACCCTAAAAACCAAAAAATTCACACAACACTCCCTGTTGTTCTATGTTGACATGAGAAAAAAATTGAAAGCAATAAGAGGCAATGGATATCGTTTCGTCCCCAAAGGTGGGACGCTCCCAAACCTGCCCCAAATGGAACAAAATTTGTACCACGGCATGTTGATGCCGCTCCTTGATAGCATGCCAAGTTTCATGAATTTCAAACGAGTTTTGGATTTACTATAATTTAAAACTAGGCATCTCAATGTTTTGTCGGCAATCAATCGGTGCCACAGTGTTTGAAATTCATTCCTATTTCTTGCATGGGACCTAAGCATGCACCCAAGGACATAGATTTGATTTTTCGACCAATTTATATGCACTAGAGCATGTGCATGTAGTTCAAATTTGAATTATGCACATAAATGCATTGAAAACTCAGTTAATGCATAAAAATGTCCAAACGAACCCCGAAAAATCACAAAAATTCACACAACACTCCTGTTGTTCTATGTTGACACGAGAAAAAAATTCAAAGCAATAAGAGGCAATTGATATCGTTTCGTCCCAAAGGTGGGACGTTCCCTACCGAAAACCATCATGCTTGTCGTGTGAAGCTCCGGTTTGTGAGAAGCATATACCCAAACCTGCCCCAAATGGGAAAAAATTTGTACCATGGCAAGTTGATGCCGCTCCATGATAGCATGCCAAGTTTCATGAATTTCGCATTTAGTTTTGGATTTACTATAATTTAAAACCGTGCATCTCAATGTTTTGTCGGCAATCAACGCGCTCGGTGTTTGAAATTCATTCCCATTTCTTGCATGGGACCTAAGCATGCACCCAAGGACACATATTTGATTTTTCGACCAATTTATATGCCTTTGGAGCATGTGCATGTAGTTCAAATTTAAATTATGCACATAAATGCATTGAAAACTTCAGTTAATGCATAAAATGTCCAAATGAACCCGAAAAATCACAAAATTCACACAACACTCTGTTGTTCTATGTTGACACGAGTAAAAATTTGAAAGCACTAAGAGGCAATGGATATCGTTTCGTCCCCAAAGGTGGGGCGTTCCCTACCGAAAACCTTCATGCTTGTTGTGAAAAGCTCCGGTTTGTGAGAAGCATATACCCAAACCTGCCCCATATGGGACAAAAATTCAACCACAGCATGTTGATGCCGCTCCATGATAGCATGCCAAATTTCATGAATTTCAGAATGAGTTTTGATTTACTAGAATTTAAAACCAGGCATCTCAATGTTTTGTCGGAAATCAATCGGTGCTCGGTGTTTGAAATTCATTCCCATTTCTTGCATGGGACCTAAGCATGCACCCAAGGACACAGATTTAATTTTTCAACCAATTTATATGCACTGGAGCATGTGCATGTAGTTAAATTTGAAATATGCACATAAATGCATTGAGAACTCAGTTAATGCATAAAAATGTCCAAACGAACCCCAAAACTCACAAAAAAGTCACACAACACTCCTGTTGTTCTATGTTGACACGAGAAAAATTTGAAAGCAATAAGAGGCAATGGATATCGTTTCGTCCCCAAAGGTGGGACGTTCCCTACCGAAAACCATCATGCTTGTTATGAGAAGCTCCGGTTTGTGAGAAGCACATACCCAAACCTGCCCCAAATGGGACAAAAATTTTACCATGGCATGTTGATGCCGCTGCATGATAGCATGCCAAGTTTCATGAATTTCAGACGAGTTTTTGATTTACTAGAATTTAAAACAGGCATCTCAATGTTTTGTCGGCAATCAACGGTGCCCTGGTGTTTGAAATTCACTCCCATTTCTTGCATGGGACCTAAGCATGCACCCAAGGACACATATTTGATTTTTGAACCAATTTATTTTGCAATCGAGCATGTGCATGTAGTTCAAATTTGAATTGTTCAATTGAAATGGCTAGAGAACCAATTTAATGTATAAAATGTTCAAAGAAACCCTGAATAATTCCAATTCTTTACGACACACATATAGTTGCATGTTCACTCCGTATAAAAGTTCTAGCAATTCAAACACCATTCAATCGTCATTGCTAGACCCCATTATGTAATTCAAATCAAGATGAAAAATCAAGTAGATCGCATACGCTTTATTATCAAGAACCGTGTGAGATGCAGCACAAAATATCCTAGAGCATCGCTGCGTGTATAGTACGCCTATGGCTTACGCGAGAAGGTGCTTCTCACAGTCCACGCTAGGCGTCTCGAGCACACTAGCTCGCTCCCCAAATATCATTTCACCTTTGTTCAATCGTCAGCCGGTGAAAGATGGGCACGTGGACCCGCCGTGAGGGCAACTTCGGTGGCCCACTCCGCGAGAGCGCGCCGCAGCCGCCATGCGCATGTTAACATGGTGCATGAGCGGCCGCACCGTCTGATCGAGCGGCAAAGGTAGCCCAGATGGCCGTTGTTGCTTCTCGGTGGCGGCAGAATATCATCTCGGGATAGCAACCGGCAAGAGCGGTACATCAGTTGTCCGTGCTGCAGCGGCGGCCTTAGCCCTGATGGAGGCCGCCCACGCCCAGCCCCTGGCGGTCACTGCACAAATCGAACGAAGCTTCTCCGACAACGGTCGGCAACCCACGGCCAAGAGTCAGTAATCGCCGAGCTGTTCGAGCAGCCAGACGTTCTCCGCCAGATACCTTGCGATGACGGAGCCCGTCCAGTTTCAGACACGCCCCACGCCCAGCTCGTGGGCGGCCTTTTCCAAAGATATGGCGGACACGGATGGCGAGATGCTTGCCGGTATGGTGCGATGGATGCCATGGAGCCTTCCCCGTGGAGACCGCTGGGCGCGAAAGCCGGATATGGAGGCGATTTATGAGATCGAAGAGCACCAGCCGTAATAGTACTCTTTGTTTTGTTTAATTAAGAGCGCCGGTCTTTAATTTGTTAGAGTATTGTTTAGGTCAACTAGCTTTGTTTAATTGCTGAACTTGCTCGATTAAGAAGTGTGGGTGTGTTGTAGTCTCCTTTGTGTACCCAAATTATGCAATGACGTGGATGACCATCAGAAACCATGGAAATTTGAACCAAAACTTTTGACGTTCAAACTCATCACACACGGGTTAAGCTTATCTGAATCGTGTGTGATGTCCACATATCGCATACAGTTCAATAAGGGACCGTGTCTGATGACACTTATGCTGGCCAGTTTTTTTTCACTGAAGCGATTCCAAATTTTGGCTTCCATGAAATATCTACCTCCTCGCCTCCCCACCAAAAAAGCCACATTTCCCTCTTTACGCCTTCCTTTCCAAGTTGAAACCTTCACTCCTTGCTTGCAGCAACGGCTCCTCGTCGGGCGATTCTCCTTCACGCCGCTCGGCATCCTCTATCCAGGCAGGTAATCCACACCGACCCCATCCTCCTCCTCCTTCCACATACCACATGCCCCGATCACGGCCTTGTGAAAGCAACACCTTCCAACCAAATCACCGACCCCTCCACCAAATAAGTGCCGGAATAAGTCATGGTGCACGCAGTATAGCCAGGACCTCAAAGAGCATTTGGCAGCGGAGAAGCAAATCGCAAGACGCCATGATCAGGTCGCGATGGTCGCCATTCGTTCCGGACTCCCCCGCATCTTGAAGGAGCACCTTGCCATTTGTTAGCTAAGCCGGTTAAGCATTCTCGGTTTACCCGTTGCGTGTGCTACTCCTGCCTTTCCTTCACAAATTCTAGTGAATTGTGCTATATAATTTTACCATGCAATATGTTGCTCTAGTGTCTATGTTCTATATGTCGTGCAGTGTGGTGCTCACTTATTAACTGTTTTGTTAATTAGTTGACGCCTTCGCTAACTGCTTGGTTCAATTTCGCAAATGTGATGTTCAATTCTTCAGCTGCAATTTTGTATTGTCTTCCATGTGAGAAATAAATCGAATTTATCTTTACAAAATTGTGGGTGCATTCTGTTATTATATAGCATGTGAGGAATAAATTGAATTTGGTTGTAGTAAATACATGAGAAACAAATACAATTGCCTCGTAGTTAATCGTTTGGTTAACTGTCGATCATCTATTAGGAGTATGTTATATTGTGCAATGTGGTGCTCAGTTAATGTTTGGTTCATTTGTTGTGGTCTTTAGTTAACTGCTTGGTTCAATTCTTCAATGCGATGTCCAATTGTCGTGGGTAGAATTTTGTATTGTTGTGAATGTGAGGAATAAATCAAATTTGGCTGCACTTAATACATGAGAAACATATACAAGTGCTATATTTCCTAGTTCTTAATCATGCTTGGTTTTGGTAAATGGGATTTTCCGTGTGGCTTGAATTA
Organism: Aegilops bicornis; assembly: GCA_021605145.1. Lineage (NCBI taxonomy): Eukaryota > Viridiplantae > Streptophyta > Magnoliopsida > Poales > Poaceae > Aegilops > Aegilops bicornis. Next base: position 258,588,161 of record CM038671.1, on the reverse strand, counting down.
ATCAGATGAATCTGCAATGTGCTTATTTTTCATCAATATATTTTACTGATAGCATGCGAACTCTTACTTAACCTGATGACTAACTACCTTATATGTGTTGTAGGGAAATAATGGGAAGCACTAAGGTTTACAATCGAGGTTAGCACGTGCATGGTCCGTTGTCTAATAGCACATTATTGTGCAATTGCAGGAACCATTCTAATATTTTGCTTTTTAACAATTTGTCTTGCACATGTAGGTCCCATTGGCCAAAAGTTTTGACCCACTGTTTGACCCTTTTTGCATATGGGGGAAATGAGTTGTCCATGAATATCAATCAAATCAAGAAACTCAGAAAGATTGTTAGGATAAAGAAATTAGTGACAAAAAACAACAAGATCTTTGTCTGCACAATGAAGAAGACATCAGTTCACTATAAGATGGTACTAACTATTATACCTTGCCTTTTTTTATTTCTTTGCACCATTTCCGATATAGAGAAGATATTTATGCACATCCTTGTTTCAGGCCTTTCCAAAGTAGTTCACTTATGATTACCTCTCAAACCACCTCTATGGTCAGGAGGCGAGGAAGGTTTTCATACAACACCCACGGTTCAATATTGAAGTATTCTGAAGAGGACGAAGGATGACGGTCAATCATCCACGCACCGCCTAAAGTTGCAAAGACCTTCAACCTGAATGAAGGCTCAATATTCGCCTTCCGCTTCAGCAGTTTTCCAGATGAGATGCATCTGTCTATATACCGTCTATAATGCTAATTCTGAAAGGTTCTACATCTTGCATGTGGAACTTGTCTTTGCCATCGCTTGTGTAATGGGGTAGCCGAAAGTGTTGAAGCTATATCATGTTGTACTCTGATGTATTTCAATTATGAAATTATGCTTCCTTAATATGGAAATTAAATATATTGTGTGCTTAATATGAAATGTCGCTTAGATTAATAAATGGATTATGAATAATCGGATAATTAGCCCGCTAATGGCGAATTTGCTCGCTAATTGGGTTTTGCTATTGCAAATGGTTGTTGAAAAATACCGTGGACGATGACCTCAGTAACGCATTACAGCTTTCTAGGAATAAACCGTGTTGGATCAATGAACAATCACACACGACTTTCTCTGGAAAACTGTTTGCGTTAGGCCACCTTGCGCAAACGTTTACCACATAAAAATTGTGTGTGATGGACAGCCTTTGCCACACAGTTTTTTCTACACACCGTGTGTGATACATTCAATAACGCAAACGATTTAACGGGAAATTTTTTGTGTGATGTACCTGTGAACGGAAACATTTTCCTTGGAGCGACTGTGTGGGATGTGCATATGAAAAAAAAAGTTTAGCGGGGACTAACTGTGTGGGATGTACTTGCGACCGGAAACAATTTCGTCATATAATTGTATTTTTTTAGCTCTATTGTACGTATTTCCATATTTGAGCTGTCGCGACGCATTACGACCTCATTTTGCCGGACGTGTGTGCCAGGAGGACATATCCTCGACGGTTTCTGGGTCATGTGGGAAGGACCCCCTATCGCCCACACTCACTTGGCGACGGTTCCAAATGTCGTCGCGGAAAGGGGTTAAAAATCGTTTGTTTAGGACCGACGCGTACCAGTGCATGAATAAATATTTGAGTGAGCTTGTAGTTACCGAATGTTGTTCATGTTGCTTGGTGATATGTTAAAAATATCTGACTTGAGATTCAATGGCATCCTTAAGAATCAACTATTTGTTCACTATGCCGGTTACCTTGTTACTGATTTTGTTCATTTTTCTCATTGCTGCGTTTCGGCATCCCTGTGATCAAATCACACTGTGTCTGGCCAGACGATGATGGATACCGTAACACCAAGAAGGCCCTAAGAAGATCTCTTCATCATCGGAGGAGCAAATCCCAATCTTGAGCTATCTAATTCCTTATCATGTTTTCCGTGCCCGCAATCCGCTCTAATAGCCACGTTGTTGCAGATGATGTTTAACAAATCCCAAAGTTCACGAAACAAGTATGAATGAACTCGATAATCTCATGGTCTAAGGAGTTATGCAAACGCATTTACTTTCTCTGGTGTTGTAAAACCATTAACTCATGACGAAGAATCTCCTAACATAACATCGATTGGGTAATTCAACACAATTGTTCTTCTAACATTGTGTCCTCAAAGTTGCTTAAGCATAGTCATGCCCATAATTAGGAAAACATGACCATCATGCAACACTTGAGCTAGTCTTAGAGGCACGACTAGGAATACATTTTACCGCTTATTATTACACACATGCACATGGGTTTTTCTCTCGATCTTTTGTGGACATGCGAGCTCAAGGACCATTGCGCTTATAGCATAGAACATAGACATCAATTACAAACTTGGAGCTATATAACAACTGTTATTATTGCCTCCGGGCATATATATCTTCTACACATACACCAAGATGCGATGCATGCGACACTCTCTGCCAAATAAGCGCTTCAAATGTCGGCTCAAGCGAGAGGTCGTGGTATGTCTTTGGGCCGGCATGAATATGATGACGACACTCTTGAGCGCGTGGCCGACCGCATAAATGCATGGAAACTGATTCACGCGGGAAAGGACGTGGGTGAGGGAGAAGATTTTGTGGGACCAGGGTGAGAGGCACGTGTGTGGTAGCGGTCCAGACGCTCGCAAAGCCCCTGGTTTTCCTCCGATTTACGGGAAAACAGACATCTAGACTGGTCCACGTACCAAATGGGTATTGCGTTAGATGACAAATTGTGTTCGAACTGCTCTGTTAGAACGGATGCGGGCGATTTGAGGGTCGGCTGGTAGATTCCCTTACATAATACTATTATATAGCTTTGGTTGTCTATAACGCTTGAGCTGGATATGCTAATAGGTAATGCAGCGCATCGAGACCTAGAACGTGTTTGGTTGCCAGCGTAAAGTCCAATCAGACCCGCATGGGACAAAATGACCCATTTGATTGCATGCCTTCACCGCTTAGGCCTCTCAAAGTGCACTGTTAGGAACGTCTAAATCGGCAGTTTCCAGCGAGCCAGACTCAGATGATGCACGAGTGTGCACGTGGGTGGGCCCAGGAATGCAACCTCGTTCTATCTCATACGTGGTGTAGGTGAGGTTGCATCTAGTTTGTTTGTTTAACTCCTAATCTCGTCTACTTATTAGTCTCTTCTAATCTACACAGCGGAGATTTGATTTGAGATAAGGTCTATACGAAAAAGAAGCACATCAATGTCGTAATTCCATTCACGCGATCGGTTTGTACTTTCACCCATTGTAAATTTTTATTTTCATGTTCATGTTTGAAGCTATTTTGGACTAATTTTGTCAAATTCGTCGCGCACAGTTGACCATTTGAAATTTCCTTTAACCAGTAGCTTCATCTCGTAGTTCCACACTACTTTTGTGTTTCCTCGTGATTGTATATATGCACATCTGTGGTCTTAATTAAGACACTCCTTAATCGTTCCTCCAGGCCTCTATCTCGCATCCTGTTACATATCCCATCGCCGGGCGTGGTTCCTCTCGATCTCATCTCCCGCATTTGCTACAGTAGCGTCATTGTTGCCCTCGTTTATCTCGGTCTCCTCTCCTGCATCCTACTGCACTGAAACCGCCATGGCATGCACACTTTTTTTTCTCCTCTATCTTCTGCCTTAGAGCCTACCTATTCGTCCCTCCGCATGGATTTTTTCTGCGGCGACAATGCTAGCAATTAGTTCATCGTGTCACCGATAGGATCGCTCACCCGTGACCCCGTGCTCATCGTGTCAGACGCGGTGCCACTGCCTCTCTGCCTTCTCTCATTTACTACTACACTGGCAACACCATCGGCGTTGTTCCTCTTGGCCTCCTCTCTCGAGCCATGTCGCATTGTCACCATTGCCGATGTTGTTCCTCTCAACCTCCTTGCCCGCGTCCTACTACACTGGAGGCGTCTACAACGTCGTTCATCTTGGCCTCCTCTCCTTGTCCCATCGCGACCGACGCCGCCATGGCGCCTGCCACTACATTTCTCCTCCTTTGCCCTATGTCCCGTCGCCTCTACTATTTGTCCCATCGCGGCGAACTTTCTCTGCGGCGATGACGCTTAGCAACTAGTTCGGCCGCGACCGCCGACGGGGTCGATCGCCTATGACTCAGGCTTTGGTTGGGTCGGACGCAGCGCCGTGGCAACCATCCACCACAAGTAGCCATGGTCCCGACAGTAACCGCATTTCTCCTCCTTAGTCCTTCCGCCCCATGCTCCTCCGCATGTAATTTCTCCGCGGCGACGATGCATGCAATTAGTTCGCCACGCCACCAGCCAGAACGCCGCACGCAACTCCGTGACTCGTCGTGTCGGACGCGGTGCCGCGGTCACCTTCTAGCAATCGCAAGGCACTCTAGTGGAACTCTGTGTTAAGTGTAAGTGTTAGCTCTTATCATATTTCGTGTATATGCAACCAAACACTGGTTAGTTGCAGGACACCAAATGCCATGCCAAAATTACCTCTAATGCAAAAGCTCTAAGAGCAACTCCAACGCGGCGACCCATTTCGCTCGCCCCACGCCCGCTTGGGTCGCCATGACAAAATCGGCCTGGCCCAACGCCTCGACCCATACTCAAAATGTGTCCGTTTCACGTCCGCGTGGACCCATTTCCGCCCAATATGGGACTGAAATGCGTCGACGCCTTGTGAACGCGCTGCGGTCGTCCCTCGGTGTCCGCCGAGGCCCCACAAGTCGGGCCGCCAACCACAGCCCTGTGGTCATAGTAAATGTGCCGACCTACTGGGCTCCGCCTCGAAGTGGTGGAAGCGTCGCGTGCTGCCCTGGGCCAGCCTCATCCCCTTCCACCGCCTGGCCCCCATCTAGACACGCATGTTCCCTCGCCAGCGACAAGAAACCCTAGCCAACTAGCCATGGGGTTCTTCAGCAGGAAGGGGAAGGGCAAGTGTAGTGTCGGCGCGAGCTCTTCCTGTACGCCTCCTCCACCGCCAGCTCGTCATGGCGCGCCACTGCGGGAGCGGGAGCAGTTGTACGTGCCAGTCCACCAAGAGAGGTGGCACTAGCAGTACCGCCCCCTGCAGTACCAAGATGTCAGCTTGCCGCACGGCTGGCATCTGGACCCGCAGAGGATCCCCATTCCGCGGTGCCGCGCTCGGCCAGGGCGCACACCGAAGAGGTTCGCCGGCGGCGCGAGCTCCTCACACCGGACCAGCGCACGATGCGTGCCTACGTGCCAGACTCCCACAGCTGGGAGCGCTGGTTTGCGCTAGAGCACGAGGAGGAGCATCACCGCGGCGTCAACGTCGACCACGCCATGCCCCCGCCACCACCACATGTCCTGCCGGAGGAGGAGGAAGCGGAGGCGACCTACCAGACCGTGCTGGAGGCCTCCATGCACGCGCCCTAGAGGAGAGCCAGCGCGAGGAGGATGCACGCTGGGTCGGCATGGAGGAGGCCCTCGCGCTGTGAGCGGCCGGTGACTGCATCATCCCCCATTTTCCACCACCGCCGGAGTTCCTCCCCGAGCTGAACCCAAGCCGCAGCCCACGGAGCGACAGCCGGAGGGCTACCAAAGTGGACCGCATGGTCCTCAAGTGGGTCAAGACGCCGCCCGTCGCTTGGGCGACGTCCGGAGGAGGAAGCGCCTCTCGACAACGGAAGGCGCGGCCATCAAGAGAAGCACGACCGGGCGAAGCGGGAGATGGACTTGAGCTCCACCGGCGCTGGAGGAGGAGCGCCTGCCGTGCGGCAAAGGCAGCCGCCACTCACCGACAACCTCACGCCATGAGGATGACAATGGAGGAGGCGGCGGCGTGCGTGGGCCGCCTTCCTGGCTGGGCCGGGCGCAGCTCATCGACCTCACTGGCTCCGGGGAAGAGGACGACGTCGCCGCCTAGGGTAGCGCGTTGGCGGCGCAAACTATTTTCAAGTTTTATTAATGTTTAAGTGGACTTTGATTGGCAGGTTGACGGGCCATTTATGTTTACTTATGCTTATTTTCGCCCGACGTGTATGAAGTGTTTTTCACAAATGCCCGCAGATTTGGGTCTGCCACTTGTTAGACGCATCTGTCAACCCAAATGAAAATATGAACACGAACGTTCGTTTGGTTGACCCAAACAGACAGAAACGAACAAAGCGTGTGTTCGTTTGAGTCGGCGCGTTGGAGCTGCTATAATGTATACGCCTACCACGACGCGGCCGAATTCACTGTTTTGACCCTTTTTGAAAACTTTAGCGTGATCTGACCCTCATTCGAAAAAAATTCATGATCTGACCCTTTTCCTACCGCCATCATCCTTGGCGGTAGGGTAACACTGCCTACCGCCAAGGGCTATGGCGATAGGACTTGACTGCTCTGTCACGATCATCCAACGTTGAAAATGCCGTACCACCATAGTCCTTGGCGGTAGGGTCCAGAAGGTTTAAATTACATGTGGCGTCTAATAGAATAGAATCTCTCTAGTGGAAAGTCGGCTAGCACATGTGAGTTTGGTTCAGTAGGACTTGGGTTCGAGCCTTCACACGGTCAACTTTTTGTTCATTTTTATTTTGCCCAATAAAAATTAAATAATGTGTCCAACTAATATTAGGACATGAATTATTTATAAAAATATATTTTTATTTATCTGTAACTGTTTTATAAAATTGCAGCAAAGATATAAACGAATATGATGGGATAAACAATTTGTCCAATTATAATGTTAAGCTATGGATTATTTATAAAAATATTTTTTTACTTATATGTAACTGTTTTATAAAATTGCAGCAAAGATATAAACGAATATGATGGGATAAACAATTTGTCCAATTATAATGTTAAGCTATGGATTATTTATAAAAATATTTTTTTACTTATATGTAACTGTTTCATAAAATTTCCGCAAAGATTTGTTTTTCTGCAGTCTTTTTGCGGCTTAGATCTGTAACATACACGGGAGAGAGCAGTTTTATTCTTTGCTCATCATGAAGATTAGGCGCTCTGCAATTAAGTTCTCATCATATGTTACTTTGTTTGGCTCTGTTATTGTTTGTCTTTGACCAGCTATATTAATGATGAGTTTTCTTCCATGTTCTTTTGCCAAAAAAGCTACATATGATGCGTAATTAATAATTGTTTGCAACAAATTATCGGAATAAAAGCACTTTATGCTTGATTTTTAACTGTTTAACTAAAAGAAAATGTTTATCCTGAGTAGCACTAAGGTTGGTCGGCTCCGTGCTCAAACCACTACACACACGCGCCTCCAGGTTCTCCAGTTTAGTTGCTACTATATTATCAATTCCGTGATACAAAGATGACCTCTCCAGTAAGATCAAATACGGTGTAAGGTTTGTTCTCGGTATTATCATCCAAACACAGATACACTCAGGGTGTGCAAAGGCCTTCCGAATTTTAAACTAACTAAGAAATAGCAGGAAGTAGTAAAACCCTTGGATAAACAAATTAATTATGGATATGAAAGAGGATAAGTAAATGGTCATAGAGCCGTATTTCATCCTTTCTTGGGTTCCAGTGTTAGAACACAAGTTTCAAAAGAACATATACAAACTGCAAACTAGAAGTCCGACTGATTCCAAAAGCGTTGAGCAATTTAAGATGGAGATGGAGCACTCATCTTGATAAAGTGCAAGCTAGCTGCCACTGTTGCTCCTGCTCCGGCAAGGGAGTTCCCCAGTCTAGCGTGCTTTTGAGGGAAAACGAAATTCCAAGGACAGGGATTAATTGAAGGCAAAAGGAGATGATGGAGCAAAGACCTGAAGGTGAATGCAACGACCTAACTATCAGGGAGGCTTCATATACGAACGATGAAGAGGTATGCGGGGCCAATAATGTGTGAGACCAATTGATCCCGGTGAATAGACTTTCAAATCTTTTTTTTGCAGGTAATATGTGAGACCAATTGATCATATTTGTATACATATACATATATATATATATATATATATATATCTTTGAGCGAATTTAACCAATTACAGATAAGTAAAAAAAATATTTTTTTTGAATGGATTATATCCTAATATTAATTGGACAAATTTTTATTTTTTATTGGGCAAAATAAAAATGAACAAAAAAACTGGCCATAGGCAGGCTCGAACACGAGACCTTCAGCCAAAAACCTACCTGCACTAGCCAACCCGCCAACAAAGTCATATCATAGTAATGGCCGCCATACTTAATTTATACATTCTAGACCCTACCGCCAAAGACTATGGTGATAGGGTATTTTCAACGTCAAACGACTGTGATGGCGCAGTCAAGTCCTACCGCTATATCCCGCAGCGGTAAGCATTGTTGCGCTACCGCCAAGGATGATGGCGGTAGAAAAAATATCATATCATGAAATTTTTCCGGATGAGGGTCAGATCAGGCTAAAGTTTTCAAAAAAGTCAAAACAGTGAATTCGGCCCCACGACGCACTACGCACTAGTGCCGTGTCACGGTGCGGGCCCTGCCACTCGTGCTTGCGCTGTCGAGTTGGCGGTGCATTGAACCTGACCATGCCAACAGTCGATCGATTGGCACGGACCTGGCTGTGGCCTTGTGCGTACCGGTACCGTCTTACTGTGCTTCCTTTTCTTGAGGACAACACGACACGGAAAAGTACTACGGCGTCACTACTTCTCACCTGCCAATAATAATAATCAAGGAGCAGAGGACGGAGAATCTCACGCATTTGTTTCTACGAAATCCCAGAAACAACAGCTGCAACTGTTCGACTCAAATCTCTTTGGATGAACAGACGAGCTGAACCAAAATCCTTCGGTACTCAAAAGGATTTATCTGAAAGGGTTGCGCCGAAACAGATGACACAGCCACTAATTTAAAAAAGGGCAGACCGCTGACGATTCCTTTGATTGCTGCTACGAAATTTGACCACTATGAGCAGGAGAAATTGTCCGGTAGGGTATGGTGGTTACGCACTCGGTCAGAAAAGGCAAAAGCGTGCACGTGCACCACGCTGAAAATGCCACTACGCTGCTGCTCTCTTCCGCACGCGCGTTCCTTCTTTCTCACGTCAAGTCCTGCGAGATTCTGTTGTCGGCGGTGGTTGTTCCTACTTTTGCTACTAGTAGGGGAATTCGTGATGGGATTGGTTGACTTTCTTCCGTGTCAACTTGCAAGTTGCAACAAGCGTCGCGGACACGCATATGCAACGCAGCCGAACCGAGAGAAGTTGTATTCGCTGATTGGATTTTCTGAAAGAATTCACACAATTAGTTCTGCTCACTTCTAAGCTAGAGGTGGGAGAAATTAACTAGCATTAATCGGTGTTAAGGAATGTGACGGTGGCAGTGGCCAATCTAGCATGACAACGAACAATAGGCTCAAACATCAGTCGTTATATGTAAAACAACTCAATATAACTTTCAAATGAAATTGTTAGCTGGCTAAAGTGTGGCTAAAAAAAAGTGTGGTAATCACTTTGCAGGTAGGCTTAAGCATGTTAAAGGCTTCACGGTAGAATCACACTGGATGGTGGTGATGGCTAAAATGTTTAGCGGCACTGCTAAGCTTAATATCTGAAGTTAAGCTGAGTAAAAATATATATTTCACTGATTAGCACCTCTTATGGATATGAATAAATACAACTAAAAAACAAGATATGACTAAATAAGCTAAGAATACTCCCTTTCCTTTCCGATTTACTTGTCGTGGTTTTAGTTCAAATTTGAACTAAAACCACGGCACGAGTAAATCGAACGGAAAGGAAGTACATATTTGTCTATTTTAGGGTCTAATTTCTAAGCAGCGAGATGTGGATACTTTTAAGTGTGTCACCCTCTAGAACATGGTAGACTCTCCTATGTAGAATGTGAGTTGTACTGAAATTTTAATGTTTAACTTTGGCCAACCATCGAACTATAAAATAGATACTCAAGTATGTGTTGTTCATTTTTTGTCTCTTGGCTTCAATACTATACAAACTAATCCTCGGACTTATAAAAAGCAAACACTTTTGATCCCTCATGCGACAGTTTTCTCAATGATTTTATCGACCCCAAGCTAACATTTGGCAGTCTAAGTTGACATCCACCTCATCTTCTTCCTTCTCATGCTCTTTTGCTATGGATTATCGTGGATCTGTTGATGACTAGAGATCATGCCACCATTGAAGGAACACTCTGTGTCTGGAAGAGAATGATAAAACTACATGTTTTTTAAGTTTAAAGGGTCATTTTGCTGGGTGATGAATTGGAGAGACTAGAAACAAATGCTATGACAAGTTGACGGAGGAAAACACACTTTCTGCAATTTAAAACCGAACCAAAAAACCATACCAAAATAAACCGAACAAAATCATTTTTACGGTTTCTAATTTTTGGTATGGTATGGAATTTTCTTACCGTTTTGAATTTTTGTTTTTTGGGTATGTACCGAAAAACCAAACGGTTAAACGAGTAAACCAAAGTAAAAAAAATATTTACATTTCTTAAGCGAACAACCATACTAAGGCCGAAAAGATCTTGTAATGTACTATTTTTTCATACAGGAGCCAGATTCCCTACTAAGCACGTCCATTTTTGTTGTAATATAGTCATTTTTCTCTCGAAAAAAAGCTAAGCACATCCATAAACAAAGCAAGGTATACATCACACATTTTCATGCACGAATGACCATCAAGGCATGAATCCATGCATGCATATATACTTATATATAGTTATACACTATTTGTATAAAAAAGTATGTGTTTTTAAGTCATTAATTTGTAAAATATTAGTACGTCCTTTCCAAATTTGCTTCAACTTTGTTTTTTATGGTATATATCGAAAGCATAATTTCGAAATAATTTGGTATATAGCAAAACTGAACCATATTTTAATTTCATACCATATTTACCAAGTATCAATACCATACAGAACAGAAAACCGTGTAAACCGAACCATATAATCCGAATTCACAAAACATACATTTATCTATGAAATATGACTTATGTGACTTAAACATGATATTATTGTAAAAGGAGCTTGTATATGAATATTCAGTGGCACGATTTTATGATACATGGTCCAGACGTTATTAGTCTAATTCTTGATCTAACTAGATTCTTAAAATATATGGGTGTCTTACATCTTATAATTGATGGAATATATGTTTTAAGTGGCCGCAGTTTGAGATACTCAACTGACCAGGTGCATTTGATCGCCAAGACACGGTAGCCCATTTTACAACACTTATCTCGTACTAACCTTCGTGTCAACAAAATGGTATCTACACAACACTTAAAATTGTATTCTCATGAAGATGTGTCATATCAGAACTATCGCCATATTGTTCGTACTTTCTAGATCAACTCGGATCATTAATTATATTATAATATGACAAAATGTCACTAAATTTTGAATTCCACAAGTATCAACCAATTCCCCAGTGTTTCCACATTTAAGATGGCTTTGGCTTGTTTTTGCATCATCATCTATGTCGTTCAGTACACCAATAAAGGGACTACATAATTTTGGCAGTTTCCGCACCTTGAAGATATGCACAACCTAGATTATTGCACAATTATCATTGTAATTGGCAACAAGTTGGCAAAGTACATCGCGGATAAAAGGCCTTATGAATCAGTATGCATGATACATTTCACATTGGTTTATGTCATTATTTAAAACCTTTTCAGACAAAAATTCATAATTCAAAACCAATTCCCACCACACCCGTTAGAAAGATTAAGTTCGGGTCAAACAAGAGTCTCTGTTTTTTAGCTATAACTATTGAATTCCATTTTACTCAACAATAATCATTTTTTTAAAAATAACATGGCAAACTGTCAATTTGTAAGCCTACACCAACTAATATGTCTTCAAAAACTACATTTAAGATTTCCAATCACTAGCATACTTGTAACTTTTATGGAAAATATGTTTTGTTTGTGTTTTGTGAAAAAAAGGAGTGCATCCTCTTGGCTTGGCTCTATAGTTCGACGATTTTAGATTTCTTCTCCAACTTCTTTTTGCGAACAACTCGGCATTAATTCTAAACAAGTTCATGCTCGTTTGCTGTAGCACTCTTTTACCTTCTTAGTGCTCGTTTCTCCTTTAGTCCACGCGATCATTTTGTTGCACAAAAGGGCAAGTTGCCATAACATTGGAGACAACTTGCACTGGATTAACTACCGCAACTACCAGGTTATATTTTCTCTCTCCTAACATGTAGAAATTAGTACATGTATAATTCAGCGACAATTGATGCCTCTTGTACCTCCCTAATGTATAAAATTAGCTAAAGGTGAGCTTATGCAAGACAGTATGTTAGTATTAGTGCACTAACCTCATGTATCTGCTTAGTCCCATATTAATACCATATCATCTTGGTAAGAAGATGACAAGACAGAGATTACACAATACTATTTGATTATAAAAATCAAGGGAAACTCTAATTAAGCACATAGTGGATTTCCCAGAAAAATGTGCACGCATGCAAGAATATGCCAGCTCATGTTGAACATCATTGTATTAATCATTAAATACACATTTTCAAAATAATTTATATTAGAAGTTATTATCATATTAATTGTGAAGTATGAATTTATTTCGGAAACTATGAATCTGATTAGCAATCTATCTTCGCCGCTAAGTTTTCCTCAAAGAGGGCTGCAAAACAAGATCACATTTTGCTATGTTTCGTTTTTTGTCACCACGATTGCCATTACAATATATTGTAAACAATCGCCACAATATTATAGATAGTTATCATTCTTGAATCCTCTTTGATAAAGCCACCCAAGATTTATAAAGTAATACTAATTGCTTGTGATTTGCCACTGGTTATGAATATTTTAATACGTTAGCCCGTGATTTGCATCACATATTAATGTGATTGTGTAAATAAGTGTTTGTCAAATTCTGTCGGTTACTTACCTACCTAAAGAAATTTTAAGATTTTATTTGTTAATCACTTATTTGGTAAGAACTTATTAGCTTACCAAAGAAAATATTATTTTATTGGGTAAGTCAATAAAAGTTGGGACGATTAAGGTGGTTTTCGCGTAAAACCAATGAAAACCCAGAGATAGAAGAGACAAAATCAAAAGGAAGAAAGGGAGGAGGAATGAATGTAGGTTGGACGAAGGACGAGGTGGATGACAAAATCTTACGTTCTTTCTAAGGAGGTGATTTATATTTATTATTATAATTTATGAGTACAATAGAGATAGATACTTAGATAGAATGAATAGGAGAATTATTGTGCTACCAGATAATTACTGACCATGTTTGATTCATTCATGTGAATTTATTGTTCCGCCTAATATTTATTGCCAAAGAATACATTGATTATTGATTGTTAATTTATTGTGTTACCAAATATTAATATGGTTTGACTGCTAAACAAAACCTTTTACCGAAGACTAGGTGTGCGCCCGTGTGCTGCAATGGGACCACACATATTCTAGTGACTCAATACTAATCATGTCGAATGCACATCAAGCAACATCACCGAGAGTTTTACCACTAAAACGATATCCCTCCCCTCCCTCTCTACATCCTCTCTCTCTCTCTCTTCCTGTCTCTCTCTAGAGTTACAAACAATATTATACAAATTAAACCAAAAGGCCAATTATGGCCAACATGTAGGGAAAAGAGATATTTGGGTTTGTCCAACTTATCTCATGTTTATTAGGAAACAACTTCACCAACTAAACATCTGAGATCAAAGGAACTCTAATTAGTGGCTATACATAGGGTCGTAGAGCAATTAGCAAAATAAAATAACCGTGATATTCATTCCCATGACAACCTTTTCTACACGGGCACAACAGTTTTGTGAAGCCTCTTTGGATACTCAAGCCTTTTGATTTGATGGCCCTCCGAGGCCTCCTCTCCGCCTTTTTTTTATGATATTGACCTGTCATAGAACTCCCTTCTCGAGGACGTCTAATTGTCAGAAACCACCATATCACAAAACAAAAAATTAAATGAAGATGTATTGAACTAATAGGAATTAAGGAGTTGACACATGGGTATGGAGTACTCATCATCATATTTTCAAGGACAAACCTGTAAATTATTTGCATGAGGTCTAATTGAATATCTGAATTGAAGTCGTAGTCCATACATGTAACTACTTAGTCTAGTTCAGGACAAAATTTTGGGGTGTGTAGTCCATACATGTAACTACTCAGCCTAGTTTAGGGTAAGAATTAAAGAAGAATAAAGCAACTACTTGAGTAGAAAAAGCTTGGATTAGAGCAACTCTAGCCGATCCCCTAAAGTTTAGAGGAGTAAACGGCCAAGTGTCCATCAGAGGAGCACTTATTCTCCTCTATAACTTGGTCGTTTCTAATGGATCACCAATATTTAGCGAAGTAAGATAAATTTGAATGGCACAAGCACAAATTCGGTGCACACAAACACAAATTGGGTTCAAATAAGCACATAAAACATACTTAAACAAAGTTTGATGCCGATCTGAATAGTTTACATAGAAAATAAGAAGAACTAAATAGAAATTTGGACTAAACTAACAAAAACTTACTACTCACTATTGGTTTCTTCCTCGATGCTCTTCCACTCTGACCGGCTGAGCCCACCGCTCATAGGGTCGGGACCATCGTCGATGTCGTTGTCGTCACTGTCATCGTCATTGCCACCTCCATCGTTGTTGCCGTCATCGCTGGAGTCATTTGAACGTAACGATGATGTCCACCACCCCGGTGATGATCGGTCGAATAGCGGCGCTCCACCGCCTAGCTCCCAAACACCGATGACCTTCATATAGATGATACTTGCATTTATTTGAAGTCTCCTTGCATTGAGTGCAAAATTTATTCACAAGTCAGATTGAAATACTCCCTTTTAGCAATATACATGTGCTCAACCAAATGGGGAAATTGATGTAGCTATGCCCATCGATGAAATATCAATATTGTTGGCTAATTGTTCGTACTCGTTGTACAAGAGTGTTACCTTGTCACGGCCTCGCGCTTGCCTTCCAAGACAGAGACCTCATCATAGCAAACTCGATACGGGTAATTGTTGCCTGCAACCACGCTTGCCTTCTCGGAGCATCTGCTCTTCACTGCTAAAGATTTCGACCACCTAGACAGTCTCGTCTCTACCCACGCTCGCCTTCAATGGTGCATTCCTTTCAAGTTCTTTATGGATGGCAATAGCAAAGTGACGACGAAAATAGGCGGAGTGGTATCGACGGAGGAACAAAAGGCATGCGGTGACAAAGCAAGAGCTAGCGGGAGTCGAGGTGGCAAAGCACCAAAGCCAACAGTAGTCCGGGGTGGGGCGGATCGGCAAGTGGGGCTGGGGGTGGTGCGAACCCTACCGCGCCACCAGTTCGGCACTACGATGGGAGCATGTGTTTTGTCATGTGTGTGTGTGTGTGTGTGTGTGTGTGTGTGTGTGTGTGTGTGTGTGTGTGTGTGTGTGTGTGTGCGTTGTGTCCGGCCAGAGAGATGTGGGTTGGACTTTGCCCATGTGTTTGTCGACGGGGGTGAAGAGGGAAGTGTGTTGTGCGGAGGAGTGATGATGGACGAAGCGAAACGCAAGTCAAGTGAAACATGGACCTTACGTATTTTTAGATAGGAGAGAATCGGGAGGAATAGAAAAATGGTGGAGTGGGGTGATACGTCTCCAACGTATCTATAATTTTTGATTGTTCCATGCTATTATAGTATCAATCTTGGATGTTTTACATGCAATTATATATCATTTTTGGGACTAACCTATTAATCCAGTGCCAAGTGCCACTTGCTGTTTTTTTGCCTGTTTTCGGGTTTCTAGGAAATCAGCACCAAATGAAGTCCAAATTTAATGCTTTTGTGGTTTGGAACTAAGCTCGACCCCAACGCTCCTCATTAGGCTTGCCCCCCTTCCTCACGCTCGTCCTAATGCTCTGCATTGCTGGGACTTGGCCCCGAGCGAGCCTTAGCCGTCGCTGGTATGTCAAGTCACGATGCCTGGGACAAGGCCAGGAGGTGAGGGGCCCGAGGTCCGGTAAGAGCTCCCGAGACGCCGTGCTCAGGAGGTCTCCCTTGACGTGCAAGCGGCTCACGCGAGAAGAGGCTTCGCCGTCACGAGGTCACGAGGGGAGGGAACGCTACCAAAGACCACTGAGCCGCGTGGGGCAGTTAACTTAGCTTTTCGAGGCACGACACGAGGCGACCGCGGCTTGCGAGAGATTCACGCCGCGTCAGGCGCGTCTCCCTGAAGTTTTCTTCTCTATTCGCCTTCTTCCTGTGACAGATCAATGTAAACCCCGCGAGGGGTGCGTGAAAAATTGATGTCTTTTGTGTCTTAGCCAATGCCTTTGTGGCTTAGGATCGTATCTCCTCCCCATGCTTCCTCGCGAGGCTCGCCCTCTTTCTCCCCGCTTGTCAAAAATGCTCTACGCCCTCAGATCTGCCCGTCGGTCCTCGGCCTCAAATTACCGGGTATGTTAGGGTCATGATGCCCGGACAAGGTTGATGACCCACAAGTATATGGGATCAATTGTAGCCTTTTGATAAGTAAGAGTGTCGAACCCAACGAGAAGCGTATGAAATTACAAGTGGTTTTCAGCAAGGTAATGTCTACAAGTGCTAAAATTGTAAGAAACAGAGTAGTTTGATAGCAAGATAATTTGTAACGAGCAAGTAACGATAATAGTAACAAAAGTGCGGCAAGGTAGCCCAATCCTTTTGAGGCAAAGGACAGGCCAAAACGGTCTCTTATAATAAGCAAAGTGTTCTTGAGGGTACACGAGAATTTCATCTAGTCACTTTCATCATGTTGGTTCAATTCGTGTTCGCTACTTTAATAATTAGATATGTGAGTGGACCGGTGCTTAGGTGTTGTTCTTAGTTGAACAAGCCTCCTACTTATGATTAACCCCCTCGCAAGCATCCACAACTACAAGAAAAGTATTAAGAATAAATTCTAACCAAATCATTAAACTTTTGGATCCAATCGGTCCCTTGCGGAATAGCGCATAAACTAGGGTTTAAGCTTCTGTCACTCTCGCAACCCATCATCTAATAACTACTCCACAATGCATTCCCTTAGGCCCAAATATGGTGAAATGTCATGTAGTCGGCTTTCACATGACACCACTAAGGGAATCACAACATACATACTATCAAAATATCGAGCACATATCAAGTTCACATGATTACTTGCAACATGATTTCTCCCATGACCTCAAGAACAAAACTAACTACTCACAAGTGATAAACATGCTCAATATCAAAGGGGTATTAAATAGCATAATGGATCTGAACATATAATCTTCCACCAAATAAACCAAATAGTAATCAACTACAAGATGTAATCAACACTACTAGTCACCCACAAGCACAAATATATAGTTCCGGTACAAAAATTGAACACAAGAGATGAACTAGGGTTTGAGATGAGATGGTATTGTTGAAGATGTTGATGGAGATTGCCCTTCTCAAGATAGGAGAGTTGTTGGTGATGATGATGACGATGATTTCCCCTCCGGGAGGGAACTTCCCCCGGCGGAATCGTTCCACCGGAGGGCAAAAGTGCTCCTGCCCAAGTTCCTCCTCGAGACGGCGGCGCTCCGTCCCGAAAGTCCTCTCGTGATTTTTTCTAGGTCAACCGGAGGTGGGTTGGGCTGAGCACAACCCACCAGGGCGCGCCTGGGGGGGCAAGCGCGCCCTGCTGTCTTGTGCTCACCAGGTGCCCCCCGGTAGTTATTTGCTCCAAGATTTCTTATTTATTCCATAAAAATCCTCGTGAAGTTTCAGCTTGTTTGGAATGTGCGTAATAGGTGGCCTGACGTAGCTTTTCCGTGTCCAGATTTCCAATGCCGAATTCTCCCTCTTTGTGTGAACCTTGCATATTATGAGAGAAAAGGCATTAGAATTACTCCAAAAAAGCATTATTATGCATAAAAACATCATAAATAACATCAGGTAAATGATACGTCTCCAACGTATCTATAATTTATGAAGTATTCATGCTATTATATTATCCATCTTGGATGTTTAATGGGCTTTACTATGCACTTTTATATTACTTTTGGGACTAACCTATCAACCTGCAGCTCAAAGGCCGCTTTCTATTTTTCCCTTGTTTCATCGCTTCATGGAAAAGGAATATCAAACGGAATCCAAACGGAATGAAACCTTCGAAAAGTTATTTTTGGAAAGAAAGCAATACACGAGACTTGGAGTGCGTCGAGGAGATCAACGAGGAGAGCACGAGGCGGGCGCGCCCACCCCCTGGGTGCGCCCTCCACCCTCATGGGCCCCTCGTGGCCCCCCTTACCGACTTCTTTCGCCTATATATCTCCATATACCCTAAAACCTTCGGGGAACAGAATATATCGGGAGTTCCACCGCCGCAAGCCTCTGTAGCCACCAAAAACCAATCGGACCACCTGCTCCAAGACTCACGGAGGGGGGAATCCCTCACCGTGGCCATCTTCATCATCCCCCGCTCTCCATGATGAGGAGGGAGTAGTTCACCCTCGGGGCTGAGGGTATGTACCAAGAAGTTATGTGTTTGATCTCTCTCTCTCTCTCTCTCTCGTGTTCTTGAGGTGATACGATCTTGATGTATCGCGAGCTTTGCTATTGTAGTTGGATCTTATGATGTTTCTCCCCCTCTACTCTATTGTAATGGATTGAGTTTTCCCTTTGAAGTTGTCTTATCGGATTGAGTCTTTAATGATTTGAGAACACTTGATGTATGTCTTGCGTGGGATAACCGTGGTGACAATGGGTTATTCTATTGATTCACTTGATGTATGTTTTGGTGATCAACTTGTGGGTTCCGCCCATGAACCTATGCATAGGGGTTGGCACACGTTTTCGTCTTGACTCTCCGGTAGAAACTTTGGTGCACTCTTTGAGGTTCTATGTGTTGGTTGAATAGATGAATCGAGATTGTGTGATGCATATCGTATAATCATACCCACGGATACTTGAGGTGACATTGGAGTATCTAGGTGACATTAGGGCTTTGGTTGATGTGTGTCTTAAGTTTTATTTTACTACGAACTCTAGGGCTGTTTGTGACACTTATAGGAATAGCCCAATGGATTGATCGGAAAGAATAACTTTGAGGTGGTTTCGTACCCTACCATAATCTCTTTGTTTGTTCTCCGCTATTAGTGACTTTGGAGTGACTCTTTGTGCATGTTGAGGGATAGCTATGTGATCCAATTATGTTATTATTGTTGAGAGAACTTGCACTAGTGAAAGTATGAACCCTAGGCCTTGTTTCAACGCATTGCAATACCGTTTACGCTCACTTTTATCATTAGTTATATATTCAGATTACAAAAACCTATATCTACCATCCATATTGCACTTGTATCACCATCTCTTCGCCGAACTAGTGCACCTATACAATTTACCATTGTATTGGGTGTGTTGGGGACACAAGAGACTCTTTTGTTATTTAGTTGCAGGTTGCTTTGAGAGAGACCATCTTCATCCTGGACGCCTCCCATGGATTGATAAACCTTAGGTCATCCACTTGAGAGAAATTTGCTACTGTCCTACAAACCTCTGCACTTGGAGGCCCAACAACGTCTACAAGAAGTAGGTTGTGTAGTAGACATCAAGCTTTTTTCTGGCGCCGTTGTGGAGGTGAGTGCTTGAAGGTATATCTCTAGATCTTGCAATCGAATCTTTTTGTTTCTTGTTTTATCACTAGTTTAGTTTATAAAAGAAAACTACAAAAAAATGGAATTGAGTTTGTCTCATACGCTTCATCTTTTTAATATCTTTCGTGAAAATGATGGAAAGGAAAATTGTGCTCAATTGCTAGAAGAAGAATGCATTAGAATGTTTGGCACTAAATATTTATATGATGATCATGATTGCAATGTTGTTAGTATGAATTCCTTGAATATCCATGATGCTAATGATATGCAAAGCCACAAGCTTGGGGAAGCTATGTTTGATGAAGATGATATTTTTTGTCCCCCAAGCTTTGATGAGCAAATTTACTATGATGAAAGAATGGCTCCTATCTATGATGATTATTGTGATGACACGTATGCTTTAAAGAATAATGATAACCATGAAACTTGTCATCTTGATCTTAATTTTCAATCACATGATTGTTATTTTGTTGAGTTTGCTCCCACTACTATTGATGAGAACAAATTTGCTTATGTGGAGAGTAATAAAAATTTTATGCTTGTAGATCATGAAAAGAATGCTTTATGTGCTGGTTATATTGTTGAATTCATTCATGATGCTACTGAAAATTATTATGAGGGAGGAACATATGCTTGTAGAAATTACAATAATATCAAGTTTCCTCTCTATGTGCTTAAAGTTTTGAAGTTATGCATGTTTTGCGTTCCTATGCAAGTTGAAAATTGTCCCCATAAGTTGTTTGCTCACAAAATCCCTATGCATAGGAAGTGGGTTAGACTTAAATGTGCTAGTCATGTTCTTCATGATGCTCTCTTTATGTTTCAATTCTTATCTTTTATGTGAGCATCATTGAAATCGTCATGCCTAGCTAGGGGCGTTAAACGTTAGTGCTTGTTGGGAGGCAACCCAATTTTATTTTAGTTTCTTGATTTTTGGTTCTGTTTAGTAATAAATAATCCATCTAGCTTCTGTTTAGATGTGGTTTTATGTTTTAATTAGTGTTTGTGCCAAGTAGAACCTTTGGGAAGACTTGGGTGAAGTCTTTATGATCATGCTGTAAAAAACAAAAACTTTAGCGCTCACGAGATTAGCTAAATAATTTTAGTGGAGAGTGCTATTTAGTTGATTCTTTTTGATGATGATTACTAGAGAAATTCCTCAGGTCCAACAATTTATTTTAGAATTTTTGGAGTTCAGAAGTTTGCGTTAGTTACATATTACTACAGACTGTTCTGTTTTTTACAGATTCTGTTTTTCGTGTGTTGTTTGCTTATTTTGATGACTCTATGGCTAGTAAAATAGTTTATAAACCATAGAGAAGTTGGAATACAGTAGATATAACACCAACATAAATAAAGAATGAGTTCATTACAGTACCATGAAGTGGTGTTTTGTTTTCTTTCGCTAACGGAGCTCACTAGATTTTTACATTAAGTTTTGTGTTGTGAAGTTTTCAAGTTTTGGGTAAGGATTCGATGGACTACGGAATAAGGAGTGGAAAGAGCCTAATCTTGGGGATGCCCAAGGCACCCCAAGTTAATATTCAAGGATGACCAAGAGCCTAAGCTTGGGGATGCCCCGGATGGCATCCTCTTTTAAATCTTCGCTTCATCGGTAACTTTACTTGGAGCTATATTTTTATTCACCACATGATATGTGTTTTTGCTTGGAGCGTCAATTTATTTTGTTAGTATTTGCATCATGAACTATTATTGTTGACATTACCCTTGAGGTAA
This sequence comes from Aegilops bicornis, assembly GCA_021605145.1. Classification (NCBI taxonomy): domain Eukaryota; kingdom Viridiplantae; phylum Streptophyta; class Magnoliopsida; order Poales; family Poaceae; genus Aegilops; species Aegilops bicornis. The sequence continues at coordinate 258,566,863 of CM038671.1, read as the reverse complement.
AAAGGTTGGGAGGCGAATCTATAAGCCCCTATCTTTCTCCGTGTCTAATTAAAACTTTGAACCCATAAATATCGCGTGGCGTTAGCAATTGTGAAAGACTAAATGATAGTTGAGTATGTGGAGTTTGCTAAATCAAAGCTCCCACAGACTCTTCCTGAAAATAAGATGAATTGTAATTGTTTGATGACTAATAACACGGTTTGTTAGTTTTCAAGAAAGTTTATGATCTATACTTTAACATGTGAATAGCTTGTTACTTGATCATGAGAAGTTTTATGAGATGAGCTCAAGTTATGATATATATTAATGCTAGAAAAGGTGATTGAAATTATCATTGATCAAACTTAATTATGCACCTGCTAGCATTCACACTTCATAAATTATTTCTTTTATCATTTACCTACTCGAGGGGCAGTAGGAATTAAGCTGGGGATGCCGATACGTCTCCAACGTATCTATAATTTATGAAGTATTCATGCTATTGTATTATCCATCTTGGATGTTTATTAGGCTTTACTATGCACTTTTATATTACTTTTGGGACTAACCTATTGACCCAGAGCCCAGTGCCAGTGCCAGTTTCTGTTTTTTCCCTTGTTTCAGTGTTTCGTGGAAAAGGAATATCAAGCGGAATGAAACCTTTGAAAAAGTTATTTTTGGAAAGAAAGCAATACAGGAGACTTGGAGTGCACGTCAGGAGATCAACGAGGAGAGCACGAGGCAGGGGGGTGTGACGCCCGGATATTTAAGCTACAGTAAACCTCTGCTAATGATGCCACGTCACCTCGATTATTGTTGCTAATCTCTCGCTAGTTCAAACCGGTTCAATTCAAATTCAAAATCAAGCAAACAATAAAAGTTTTCAAATATTAAAACTAAAATGTTCAGAGTGAGCCAAATAATGCATAGGTAATTTTGGTGGAGAAACCACACTTTTATAAAATGTTTAAATACTCTAAAATGAATAAAACAGTAGCAAATACAATTATTTAAATGCTTTAAAAGTAATAAACATTTTCAAAACTAAATTGTTATAAGTATTAAACTATTGTGGCGATGGCATAATTTGTAAAATCTATTTAGGTGCCACTTTGGTAATTTACTAAAACTAAAATAAAAGGAAACTAAAAGAAAGCAAAAATAGCAAATAAAAATAAGAAAAGAGAAAGACAAACAACATAAAAATAGAAGGGAAAGAACCCCCGCTTCCCCACTGGCCTCGACCAGCTGCCCCAAATACACCCCACCAGTGCTTCCCAACTGGCAAAGGCCAACCGCCAGCCCACCCCTCCCTTATCCACCCACCTACCGAAACCCTAGCAACACCCCACTCTCCCCTGCACGATCCCCCCCACGCGCTTCCCCCTCGTCTCTCTCCCCTTCCCCGTGCGAACGGGCAGATGGCCCACCCCTTCACCACGACGTCCACCCGGCGCCTCGAGCCACCCTCGGGCGCCCGCCTCTCCGCCTCCTCGATGGCCCGCTTCAAGCCATGCCGCCCCGACCTCACCGCCGCCCCGCTTGGACCTCGTCGGAGCGCTCCCTCGCTGGATCTCCTCCCCGTCTTCGTCGGACGTCCCCGTCTTCCTCCACAACGGCTCCCTCGAGCCTCGCCGCCCCTGGTCTCTACTCGAACATGAGGCCCGCCTCTCCTCTCTTCCCTCTCTGTCAGCCGCCCTGCTTCGTCTCCCCTGCTTAGCACGAGCCGCCCTGACCGACTTCGCGGTTCAGCATTGCGGCGACGCGCTACTGCAGCCGTGATCTCCCGGGCCGCTTCGCTGTTCGTCGGATGCCGCCAGTTTCGCGCCCGGCCATCTCGCGCTTCTATCGCGAACTCCTGGCACGCTGCTCCATCGTTAGCCGCTATCGCTGCTCACTTTCGCCTTCACAATCATTGCCGCCAGCTTCGCCGCTGTGGCCGCTTTCTTTGCTTTGGCTAAGCCTGCTTCATGGATGCGGTTTGCCGAGGCCACGTCAAGGCTTCGCCTTTGTTTCTAGTCGCATTGTCCGTGTTTTGCTTGCGGCCCGCTTATGCGCTTCGCCATCGCCGTGTCGTCCGCTCACCGCCATCGACTCGCCTCCACTTCCCGCACTGTCAAGGCCCAGTCGCGCTGCGCCGCCCTCTCTTCTCGCCACGTTCTACGCCGTGCGCCATGCCGCTTTCGGCCGCTTCGTCGGGCTCATGCCTCGGCTTCGCAGAATCAAGATCGCTTGGGTGACCGCTAAGGCCCTCTCGCCTATGACAAACGGGGCCCACGCCCATAACGTTAAAAAATGGAAATTAAAAATAATAATAAAATAAATGAATAATAATTTAATTAGTTAATTAATTAATTAATTAAAAAATTAATTAACTTAACTAATTTTGATTAATTAAACTAAACAACTAATTAAACTAATTAATCATGATTAGTTAGTCTAGTCAATGACGAACGGGACCCACACGTCAGTTTGACCAGTCAACGCCTACATTGACTCGGCCGACGCGTGCGGCACTCGCTCGGATAATGTTGGATTAAATAATTAAATAAATCCTAAAAATGATTTATATCTTTTAAAATTAATATAAAATAAACCGTAGCTCAGATGAAAATACTTTCTACATGAAAGTTGCTCAGAACGACGAGACGAATCCGGATACGCAGCCCGTTCGTCCGCCACACATCCCTAGCATAGCAAACACGCAACTTTCCCCCTCTGGTTCATGTGTCCAAAAACGCGAAACACCGGGGATATTTTCTCGGATGTTTCCCCCTTCGTCGGTATCACCTCCTATCGCGTAAGGGCATACCTAGCACCGCGTATTGCCTCGTTATGTTTTGTGATGCTTTGTTTGCTCCATATTTACTGTTTCTTCCCTCTCTTCTTCCCCGGTAGACCCCGAGACCGGCGCTGATGCCACCGAGTACGACTACGTCACCGACGACCCTTCTTCTTGTGCAACAGAGCTTCCAGGCAAGCCCCCCCCCCCTTGATCACCAGATATCGCCTATTCTTCTCTATACTTCTTGCATTAAAGTAGTGTAGCATTTTACCGCTTTTGGTTAATCCTATTCGATGCATAGCCTTTGTCATTGTTGCTCTGATTGTTACCCTTACACGCTATCTTCATCGCTTAGTATAGGATGCTAGTGTTCCATCGGTGGCCCTACACTCTTGTCCGCGCCATGCTATACTCTTTGGGCCGTGATCACTTCGGGAGGTGATCACGGGCATATGCTATATACTTTATCTTGTTACATTACTTATGATACTGTTCGGAGATGGGGGCTGAAAGGACAGGTGGCTCCATCCCGGTAGAGGTGGGCCTGGGTTCCCGACGGCCCCCGACTGTTACTTTGTGGCGGAGCGACGGGGCAGGTTGAGACCACCTAGGAGAGAGGTGGGCCTGGCCCTGGTCGGCATTCGCGGATACTTAACACGCTTTACGAGATCTTGGTATTTGATCTGAGTCTGGCCACTGGCCTATACGCACTAACCAACTACGTAGGAGCAGTTATGGGCACTCGACGTCGTGGTATCCGCCGAAGCACTTCGTGACGCTGGCCGAATCGAGCGGCGCTACCGGATTGGACTGAACGCTGCTAGGCTAGGTCTGCTTCCGCCGCCGCAACGTGCAGGTGTGCAATGGGCGATGGGCCCAGACCCCTGCGCCATAGGATTTAGACCGGCGTGTTGACCTCTCTGTTGTGCCTAGGTGGGGCTGCGACGTGTTGATCTTCCGAGGCCGGGCATGACCCAGGAAAGTGTGTCCGGCCAAAGGGGATCGAGCGTGTTGGGTTATGTGGTGCACCTCTGCAGGGAATATCTATTCGAATAGCCGTGATCTTCGGTAATAGGACGACTTGGAGTTGTACCTTGACCTTATGACAACTAGAACCGGATACTTAATAAAACACACCCTTCCAAGTGCCAGATATAACCCGTGATCGGCGCTCTAACAGTATGACGAGGAGGGATCGCCGGTAGGATTATGCTATGCGATGCTACTTGGTGAACTTACCATCTACTCTCTTCTACGTACTGCAAGATGGAGGTGGCCTGAAGCGTAGTCTTCAACAGGATTAGCTATCCCCCTCTTATTCTGGCATTCTGCAGTTCAGTCCACCGATATGACCCTTTACACATATACCCATGCATATGTAGTGTAGCTCCTTTACTTTGGATGAGTACTCACGGTTGCTTTTCTCCCTCTTTTCCCCCTTTCCATTCTACCTGGTTGTCGCAACCAGATGTCGGAGCCCGAAGCCGCACGCCACTGGTCGATGATTTACTCCTACTACACCGGAGGTGCCTACTATCAAGGTGCAAGTGCATCGACGACGAAAGGTGAGTAGTTTAGGAGGATCCTGTGCAGGAGGCATGCGCCTCTTTCGATTTGTATCCCGCTTTGTGCTAGCCTTCTTAAGGCAAACTTGTTTAACTTATGTCTCAGACTCAGATATTGTTGCTTCCACGACTCGTCTATGATCGAAAGCATCGTATTCGAGCCCTTGAGGCCCCCTGGCTTGTATTATGATGCTTGTATGACTTATTTATGTTTTAGAGTTGTGTTGTGATATCTTCCCGTGAGTCCCTGATCTTGATCGTACACGTTTGTGTGCATGATTAGTGTACGATTGAATCGGGGGCGTCACAGGGGGGGCGCCCACCCCTCGTGGGCGCGCCCTCCACCCTCGTGGGCCCCTAGTGGACCCCCTTACCGACTTCTTTCGCCTATATATCTCCATATACCCTAAAACCTTCAGGAACAGAATAGATCGGGAGTCTCACGCCGCAAGCCTCTCAGAGCCACCAAAACCAATCGGGACTGCTCCAAGACTCACGCCGGGAGGGAATCCCTCACCGTGGCCATCTTCATAATCCCGGCATTCTCCATGACGAGGGGGGAGTAGTTCACCCTCGGGGCTGAGGGTATGTACCAGTAGCTATGTGTTTGATCTCTCTCTCTCTCTCTCTCTCTCTCTCTCGTGTTCTTGAGGTGATACGATCTTGATGTATCGCGAGCTTTGCTATTGTAGTTGGATCTTATGATGTTTCTCCCCCTCTACTCTCTTGTAATGGATTGAGTTTTCCCTTTGAAGTTGTCTTATCGGATTGGGTCTTTAATGATTTGAGAACACTTGATGTATGTCTTGTGTGGCATAACCGTGGTGACAATGGGTTATTCTATTGATTCACTTGATGTATGTTTTGGTGATCAACTTGTGGGTTCTGCCCATGAACCTATGCATAGGGGTTGGCACACGTTTTCGTCTTGACTCTCCAGTAGAAACTTTGGGGCACTCTTTGAGGTTCTATGTGTTGGTTGAATAGATGAATCTGAGATTGTGTGATGCATATTGTATAATCATACACAAGAATACTTGAGGTGACATTGGAGTATCTAGGTGACATTAGGGTTTTGGTTGATGTGTGTCTTAAGTTTTATTTTACTACTTAACTCTAGGGCTGTTTGTGACACTTATAGGAATAGCCCAATGGATTGATCGGAAAGAATAACTTTGAGGTGGTTTCAGACTCCTACCATAATCTCTTCGCTTGTTCTCCGCTATTAGTGACTTTGGAGTGACTCTTTGTTGCATGTTGAGGGATAGCTATGTGATCCAATTATGTTATTATTGTTGAGAGAACTTGCACTAGTGAAAGTATGAACCCTAGGCCTTGTTTCAACGCATTGCAATACCGTTTACACTCACTTTTATCATTAGTTACCTTACTGTTTTTATATTTTCAGATTACAAAAACCTATATCTACCATCCATATTGCACTTGTATCACCATCTCTTCGTCAACTAGTGCACCTATACAATTTACCATTGTATTGGGTGTGTTGGGGACACAAGAAACTCTTTGTTATTTGGTTGTAGGGTTGCTTGAGAGAGACCATCTTCATCCTACGCCTCCCACGGATTGATAAACCTTAGGTCATCCACTTGAGGGAAATTTGCTACTGTCCTACAAACCTCTGCACTTGGAGGCCCAACAACGTCTACAAGAAGAAGGTTGTGTAGTAGACATAAGTAAACATGATGCAAAATGGACATATCAACTCCCCCAAGCTTATACCTCGCTTGTCCTCAAGGGAAAACCGAAATAAAAAACAAGCCCACATGCTTAGAGAGAGAGAGGTGTCGATAAAAACATAATACAGACATACAAGCATCATGCATATTATTATAACAACAACAAACTTTAACATAAAACTTTTATCATAGAACTTTTATCATAGACTTCTCATGAATAAGTAACAATTCATCACAACATAAAAATATAAAGCATAAAATCTATTGGAAACCAACAAACTATGTTCTCAGTCAACTTTGCAACTACAATTCATCATCTTTTCAGGAAGAGTCACGTATCCGAGCCTTTAGGCAAGTCCACATACTCTACCATCATATAGTCATCTATGATTGCTAACACTCACCACATACACATGAGCGAAACGTTTCAACCGGACACATAGATAGATAGTGGCTTATAGTTTCGCCTCCCAACATACTCACCTCGAGGGTGATGTCAACAATAATAACTCATGCTACCCATATCCAAATTGGATATATGTGCCTAGATCTTTCCTCACCACATGATGCTTGCCAAAAAGAAAATAAAAAGGAATAGAGAGAAAACTTTGACTCAAGCATGAAAGTAAATACATAAAAGTAAAGATAGGCCCTTCCCAGAGGGAAGCAGAGGTTGCCATGCGCTTTTTGTTTGTATGCTCAATCCCTTAGTGCAAAAGAACGTCACGTTATATTGCTCCTTGTGATAGCAACCTTTATTATGCAGTCTGTCGCTTTTATTCTTTGCCATCACAAGTTCGTACAACGCTCAATTTTTTCTTACACTAAATGATCTCACTTTTAGAAGCATTTTTATTGCCTTATTGCACCGATGACAACTTACTTGAAGGATATTACTCAATCCATAGGTATGGTGGACTCCTGAAAATAAGATTTGGGTTTAAGGGTTTTTGGATGCACAAGTAGTATCTCTACTTGGTGCAGAATTTTGGCTAGCAAAGATGGGGGCAAGCACCACATGTTGAAGGATCTATAACAATATAACTTCTATGTGAATATGAGCAAACATAAATCATTACGTTGTCTTCCTTGTCCAACTTCAACAATTTTGGCATATAATATTTTGATGGGGGGTCACAATCACAAAAGATTTCCAAGATAGTGTATTTGCATGTGAATCTTCTCTTCCCTTAATAATTCTTTCATGAATTGCATCATTGACCAATGCTATGTTTGTCAATCTTCAATAAAATTTCTACTTATACTTTTCCTCCTGTGATGTCATTACTTACTATAAGGTTAGCATATGATCTTTTTCATTTATTTCCTTTCTTTTTATTGAAACATGAAAGTAAAGAAAGCAAAACTCAAACTAAACTTTATTATATATCTCGCACACGATTATAAGGATAGATCACTAAGCAAACTCTCAAAAAGAAAGGATCAAACTAAACTTTTATTCATCTAAAGCAAAAGGTAACTATGGATCAAACTAAGATAAGTAAAGGCAAAAGATAGTGGGGCACCTTCCCAAGCTTGGCGAAAGCCAAGGGGGGTGCCCATACCCGATACTCAATTTTCTTTTGGTGATGAAGAAGGAGGTGGTCGTGAAATAAATCCCAATATATTCACGAGTGCCTCCTTCATGCCTTGAATCTCACGAAGGGCTTTATGAAGCTACTTAGTGCTTTTCTCCACTTCAGCCATAATATGCTTATTCTCCGTCCCCCAAGAATTTGCTCCTCCATCACTTTCTCTTGGACGAGATATGTCCCAATTGGATGGTATGTGCACACGAGGAGTATTTTGGAACCCATAATTGTGAATCAAATTGTGAAAATTTTTACGATGTAACATGTGTAAAGGCCTCCTTGGTGGGAGTTATTCTTGAACTTTGAGGTTCTCTTGACTGTTTGATGATCTTATATGGCCTGGTGAGGATTAGGACAAGTGGAGATGCCAGCCGATGTGCCCCTCTCGGAGGCCGGAGAGTGAACTCCAAGAGAGTTTTCTTCATCTTCCTCCATGGCAACCTCCTCAACTCCTTCTCTCCTTAGCTCCCCCTGTGGCAACCAAGCATTACCTTCTTCATGGTTGGAGAAGGGAGAATCCATGGTACCTGGCCTGACAGATCTGACAAAAAACAACAAGGAAAGAAAACAGAAGATTTCTGTGCGATACGATGGTCAATAGGTTTGGGGGGTATATAAAGATTTTATTTATCTTGGGAAACAAGCAAACGGAAGAAAAACGGAGTCCGGAAGGTACCCACGGAGGCCATAACCCACTGGGCGCTCGCAAGCCAGCGCTACTGGTGTCTTGTGCCCACTAGGGTGACCTTCCTGGTTGTTTCTTATTTTCCTAATTTTTGTTATATTCCTAAAAGGATATAAAATATTTTTGCAGATTTTTGGGAGTCCGTTTACTTACCGTATCAAGTACCTCCTCTTTTTCACGATTCTGGAGTGTTTCGTAAGGTCTCTTTTATGTGTTCTTCCGGTGTCATAGTTTGGATAATATTGCTTTCAACATTAATGGGCGTACCTGAGATATAATGTTTTATTCGTTGCCCATTAACAACCTTCGGGTTAGTACCTTCGGCATTATTTATTTTGATAGCTCCAGACCGATAAACCTCCGCGATAACATAGGGTCCTTCCCATTTGGAGAGGAGTTTTCCTGCAAAGAATCTGAAACGAGGGTTGTACAAAAGAACATATTCTCCAACTTTGAACTCACGCTTTTGGATTCTTTTATCATGCCATCTTTCAACTTTTTCTTTAAATAACTTGGCATTTTCATAAGCTTGGGTTCTCCATTCATCTAATGAGCTAATATCAAATAACCTCTTCTCACCAGCAAGTTTGAAATCATAGTTGAGTTCTTTAATTGCCCAATATGCTTTATGTTCTAACTCAAGAGGCAAATTACAAGCTTTTCCATAAACCATTTTATAAGGAAACATACCCATAGGATTTTTATATGTTGTTCTATAAGCCCAAAGTGCATCATCTAATTTCTTAGACCAATTCTTTCGGGGCCTATTGACAGTCTTTTGCAAAATTAATTTTATTTCTCTATAGCTAAGTTCAACTTGACCACTAGACTGAGGATGATAGGGTGATGCAATTCTATGTTTAACATCATACTTGGCAAGCATTTTACGGAAAGCACCATGAATAAAGTGTGAACCACCATCAATCATTAAATATCTAGGGACTCCAAACCTTGGGAAAATAACTTCGTTAAGCATTTTAATAGAGGTGTTGTGATCAGCACTACTAGTTGGAATAGTTTCTACCCACTTAGTAACATAATCTACAGCAACCAAAATATGAGTATACCCATTAGAGGAAGGAAAAGGTCCCATGTAATCAAATCCCCAAACATCAAACGGTTCAACAACAAGCGAATAATTCATAGGCATTTCTTGACGCTTACCGATATTACCTATTCTTTGACATTCATCACAAGATAAGACAAACTTACGAGCATCCTTGAAGAGAGTAGGCCAATAAAAACCAGATTGCAATACCTTATGAGAAGTTCTGTCTCCCGCATGATGTCATCCATATGCTTCGGAGTGGCATTTCCGTAGGATTTGTCCTTGTTCATGCTTAGGTACAAAACGTCTAATAATACCATCTACTCCTTCTTTATAAAGATGTGGGTCATCCCAGAAGTAATGTCTTAAATCATAGAAGATTATTTTCTTTTGTTGGTATGTGAAACAAGGTGGTAAATATTTAACAACAATGTAATTAGCATAGTCAGCATACCAAGGAGTGTTATGAGAAACATTTATTGCAGCTAGTTGCTCATCAGGAAAACTATCATCAATAGGTAGTGGGTCATCAAGGACATTCTACAACCTAGACAAGTTATCAGCCACGGGGTTCTCTTCTCCTTTTCTATCAGTGATATGCAAATCAAATTCTTGTAGCAAGAGAACCCATCGAATAAGTCTAGGTTTAGCATCTTTCTTTTCCATAAGATATTTTATAGCAGCATGGTCAGTGTGAACAATAACTTTAGAGTCAACAATGTAAGATCTAAATTTATCAGAAGCAAACACCACTGCTAGAAATTATTTTTCAGTAGTAGCATAATTTTGTTGTGCACTGTCTAGAGTTTTACTAGCATAATGAATAACATTTAGTTTCTTATCAACTCTTTGTCCTAGAACAGCACCAACAGCATAATCACTAGCATCACACATAATTTTAAAAGGCAAGTTCCAATCAGGTGGTTGAACAGTGGGTGCAGAAATTAAGGCTTTCTTGAGTGTTTCGAAGGCTTCTAAACAATCATCATAAAAAACAAAAGCAATATCCTTTTGCAAAAGATTTGTAAGGGGCCTAGAAATTTTAGAAAAGTCTTTGATAAATCTCCTATAGAAACCAGCATGACCAAGGAAACTACTTAATACCTTCGATATCTTTAGGACATGACATTTTCTCAATTGCATCAACCTTAGCTTTGTCCACCTCAATACCTCTTTTGAAAATTTTATGGCCCAAAACAATACCTTCATTAACCATAAAGTGGCACTTCTCCCAATTCAAGACAAGATTTGTTTGCTCACATCTCTGCAAAACTCGATCAAGATTGCTTAAACAATTATCAAAAGACTTCCCATAAACAGAAAAATCATCCATGAAAACCTCAACAATCTTTTAACAGAAGTCAGAGAATATAGCAGTCATACATCTTTGAAAGGTAGGAGGTGCATTACATAAACCAAAAGGCATACGTCTATAAGCATAGGTTCCAAAGGGACAAGTAAAAGTGGTCTTTTCTTGATCAGGTTGAGAAACAGGTATTTGTGAAAAACCAGAATATCCATCAAGGAAGCAAAAATGTGTGTGCTAAGATAATATTTCAAGCATTTGATCAATAAAAGGCAAAGGTTAATGATCTTTTCTAGTTGCTTTGTTTAATTTTCTAAAATCAATTACCATTCTATAGCCTGTAACAATTCTTTGTGGAATAAGTTCATTCTTATCATTAGGAACAACAATAATTCCTCCTTTCTTAGGAACACAATGAACATGACTTACCCATCTACTATCAGCTATAGGATAGATTATACCTGCTTCCAGAAGTTTAATATTTCCGTTCTTACCACTTTTTTCATCTTTGGATTTAACCGACGTTGGTGAACAACAACGGGTTTAGCATCAGGTTCCATATTAATCTTGTGCTGACATAGAGTGGAACTAATGCCCTTAAGATCATCAAGAGTATATCCAATAGCAGCTCGGTGCTTCCTTAGAACTTTCAATAATCTTTCTTCTTCATGTTCTGAAAGGTTAGCACTAATAATAACAGGATATATCTTCTTCTCATCAAGATAAGCATATTTCAAAGTGTTTGGAAATTGTTTTAATTCAAACACAGGATCACCTTTAGGTGGAGGAGGACCTCCCGGAGTTTCAATAGGCAAATTATGTTTAAGCAGAGGACGTTGTTCAAAGAAAACCTTATCTATTTCGTTTCTTTCATGCATATGTAAATCATTTTCATGGTCTAGCAAATATTGTTCTAAAGGATCAGTTGGAGATACAACTATAGAAGCGAGACCAATAATTTCATCCTTACTAGACAATTCTTTTTATGAGGTTTTCTACTAAACTTGGAAAAATCAAACTCATGAGACTCAGCACCAAAGATGACACCGACAGTTTGTTTCTCACAATCTATTTTAGCATTAACGGTGTTCAAGAAAGGTCTACCAAAGACAATAGGACAAAAGCCATCTTGTGGGGAAGCAAGAACAAGAAAATCAGTAGGATATTTTATTTTCCCACACAAGACCTCAATGTCTCTAACAAACCCAAGTGGTGTGATGGTGTCTCTATTAGCAAGTTTAATTGTAACATCTATGTCTTCTATTTCAGCGGGTGCTATGTCATTCATAATTTCTTGATATAAGGTAAAAGGAATAGCACTCACGCTAGCACCTATGTCACATAAACCATGATAACAGTGATCTCCTATCTTAACTGAGACAACAGGCATGCCAACAACGGGTCTATGTTTATATTTTTCATCGGGTTTGGCAATTCTAGCAGCTTCATCACAGAAGTAAATAAACTGCCCACCTATATTATCGACCAAGATCTTTCACTACTGCAGGATGCAGCTAACATGACACTATGATCAGAGACCCTTCGACGAAACTGTGTGCGATGCAATAATCGCAAACGGTGGTGTAAAAACCCTTCAAGAAAGGTGCAAAACGTTTGTGATGATGGATGCATCAAACACGGTTCATATTTTAGTTGCGTGTGCGATGCAGGGCATACGATTTAGTTCAATTAATTGTTTGCGATGAGGAGGAACAAAAGAAACGGGCAGCCAGATGAAGGTGTGTGCGATATACAACATACGGTTCATTCGGATGAACTATTTGTGATGAGGAGGGACAACAGAAACGGGCAGCCAGATCAAGGTGTGTGTGATATACGGCGTGCGGTTCACTCGGATGAACTGTTTGTGTTGAGACAAGAGAACAAAAACGGTTCAATATAACAAGATGTGTGTGATACGCACAAACAGGTTTGTAATCAGAACTGTGTGCGAAGACCGATAATAACACAGACGGTTGATGCTAATAAGACGTGTGTGTTGTGCGATGGGATTGCATACAGAACAGCAACATATATATACACACACTTATAAGGAGATGGTTGCATAACCAAATTAAAAATCCACTTACATAGGTGGCTACTACAACCATGGCATTTGCACACACCAAAGTAAACTATTACATGCATAATTACATAGGTGGCTACTACACACATGACATTTCCACACGCCAACAAAGTAAACTATATATTACATGCATGATTAACTAGCATAAACGATCATCTGATCATCATCTACTTCTTGTGACGCTTGCTCTGCTTGTGGCTCGATCCGGGCTCATCGATTTGGGTAACGAGGCACTTCCTCATGTCAACGATCCGGATGTGCATCTCTTAGCATGTGTACACGCTCTTGGTCGTGAACCTGAGGTGAGGTTCATCTAGTTGCTGCATCCAGGCCTGTGTCAGGACACGGGACTTGTTCACTGGGCATCCTGCTTCATCTTTTCGTAGTAGGGGTCGATGATGGCCGAGGCGAGTTCAACCAGGGAGTCCTTCTTCATGCTGCCCCAGGACCACTGTAGTGGTCATGGATTTCGACAAGGTTCTTGCAGGCCAAGCCCGTAACACTGAGCATTTTTACATCGTCGGTGGTTTCCACCGTGGCGAACTTGTAGTCGGTGTTGTTGACAAACCTGTTGAGACGTTCGCAAGGTTCTGTGGCCATGCAGTAGTGGTAGATGAGGACATGATGGCGCATGCACAACTGGGTAACGGAAACCTTCTGATCTATGCCGGGACGACCGACGGTGTACTAGAGGTCGATGCCGACCACCTTGTACTTGTCTCTAGCAAGCAACTGCTCAACAATGTTGATGTAGTCGTCCACCACGGCTGGGTCGATGGTTTACACCACCAAGAGATCCGTCTCCCTCGCGTGGGTCTCCACTCTATGCTCGCCGAACTCCATTGGAGCGCCGCTAGACATCCCCTCTCTATCTGTCGTCGTGGGTGTGCTTGATCTGTTGTGGGGCGCGATCGAAAGGTTGAAGAGACTAAGGTTATAATGGCCGCGGGAATTAAAGGGAAGCCAGACGACCAGAATAACGGCGAGGACTCGATGGCGATTCTAATTTGCAGCGCGTAACTCCATCGTGTTGCACGTAACTGCATCGTGTGGCAACGCGCGCGGCGCAACCGCATGCATATGGGGCCCCCGACGTGATATATATATATATATATATATATATATATATATATATATATATATATATATATATATGCATATAGCAGTTGAACACGCAAGGAAAATTTGTCCACAAGCTGCCGCCACGACGGACGCGAAAGCAGAGCGCGGGCCATGGGTGCCTAACGGCGCAGCGTAGCTTGCCGAGGGACGTGAGTAGAGGCCAGCACATTGATACGTGGCAAATAAGATGAACTGTGCGAGCGATGTCGGAGACATCAAGCACGAATCAGATTAGAATTGCGTGTGCGATACGTGGCATATAGTTGATCCATCTGAGCTGCTTGTGATGGAATAAGCCGTGTGTGTTGTGGGCAAACACTTGCTGGTATATAAACTTAAATTTAACCAAAAAAGTGTTAATGCATGTTACAAAAATCGTATAACTGGAAACTATGTTCAAATACGAATCCAACGATATAATCTTTGGCGACATGCATTCGTATTTTATTAGTTAAATCCTACTTATAAACCAGGCCAGGGTATAGTAGGTAATTAAATCGTGAAACGTTTTTGTATTAACCGTATGTGTCGTGTCCTTTCATCCTCCTCTCACACGTCTTGTCACCCGGCTGCCGCAGACGGCTTAGGCGCAAGCTTACGCGCTGGCCAAGGCCGTTCTTTGGCCAAATGGTGGCTTGAAGTGGCGCCAATGAATCGTCAGTGAGCCCGTTCCCGCGCAACCTCGCAGGTTCCCGCGTAAGCTTCCCGCCCGACTCGGTGAAGTCCCCCAAAATCCCAATGCTTACCGGCCTGCTATATAAACCCTCACGGCTGGCGAGTCCTGCGTCGCATTTTCCCCTCCCTCTCTGTAGCTGATCTCGTCTGCTTCTCCCACAATCACCATCGCACCGGTCAATGCCGCTCAGCCACCACTCTACCGTCATCGAGGACTGCTCCGGTACAGGAGGCTACACCGCGGTGGCGGCGCAGTCCCCGACGTAGTGCAGTGCGCGTGGCGTCCCTGTTGGGTGTGCGCGGAACACCCACCACACGCTCCGCCGCCGCTGCCCGTCGGCAGCTGTTGCCGGCTGTCGTTGCTGCCACACCACCGTCGAAACCAGGGCCATCGCCCGCTCCGCCGCCGTGGCCCGTAGGCGGGAGCTAGCCGTCGTGGCCGCCACCCCACTGTCGGCCATCACCCGCTCCGGCACCGCGGCCCGAAGGCGGGAGGTGGTCGTCATGGCCGCCACCCCATTGTCGGCCGCCGTGGCAGCCAGCCCACCGTCGACCGCCGGGATCATCACCCGCTCCGTCACCGCCGCCCGAAGGAGGGAGGCGGAGGTGGAGGCCCGCACGTGCGTCAGCGACCTTGCGCGCTACATTGAGTTCCTGCAGGAGGAGGAGGAGCACATCGTCGGGCACGCAAAGAGCCTTACCGCAATTGTGGCCGTAGCACACGCCGACGTAGAGGCGAGGAATCAGGAGATCTACGAGTAGTCCAGCCGCTTCGAGAGGGATCGTCTAGAGCGGCAGTGGGTGTTCGAGCTGGCGAGCGTCACTGAACGTGTAGTAGCGGCAGGCACCGTATTGCATTTGTGCAGCTCGTCGGTAGGCTCCTCCTCCTCCTCTCTGCCTCTTCTTGGCCTTTCGACAGAGGAGAGGCTGCCGGAAGTAGCACAAAGCCCCTCCGTAGTAGTAGTATTTAGGGGCTATTTTATTCAGTTCATCTGACTATAGATGTGTGGTGGAACTGTACAACATACTTAAAATTAGCTAGTATATAGTTGAACTAGCTATTTCATTACGTGGTTGGCAACAATTGGGGAAAAGTTTGGTCGGTTCAGCTGTCGAGTTGAACTGTTTGTATAAATTAAGAACGACTGCTTAATCTATGAATGAAAACTATGCTTAATTACTGAATTTTAGTTGCAAAAATTAGATAGTGCTACTGATTTTTAGTTGCATATTTTGACAAAATCGCGGTGTTACAAGGATTGACAAATGGCAATGTTACTAGATCAACAAATGTCAATCTTTCCAGTTTGACAAATGGCAACATACCCAATAATACGGATGCAAATATTACCAAATTGTTTGTACGTGGTTGCACACGGGTCATCCAAAACCACCGTTTGCGTTGAAGGGATGCACAAATCCTGAGCTGCGAATTTTCCCTCGACTTAAGGGGGAAGACCATAGCTCTCACTTTGCATACGGGTGTTCTATCTAAAACATTTGCGATCAAGAGCTGCAGAAATCCTGCTCGGCACATTTCCTCTTGGCTTCCTGGGGAAGTTGTCGGTTTGCATCTGGTGTTCTAACTAAAGCGTTTTGCGATCAAGAGCTGCACAAATCCTCCTAGGCACATTTTTCCCTTGGCTTCCTGGGAAGTTGTCGGTTTTGCATATGGGTGTTCTAACTAAAACATTTGCGATGAGTGTTTTATATTTAAAAACCGTATTAAACTGCGGCTTGGGCGCCATTAATGGAGAGGGTGCGAGCAAGGCAGGCGACCATGGAAGTCAAAGGGCTCTCTTCCCGGTGAGCCTGCGCGGCGTACAGCTCGCACGCTTCCCAGTGAGCCTCCGCATTGGAGTATAGCTCACATGCCTCCCGTTTAGTCAAGCACTCAAGCACCTGTCCGCACGGCACCTCCTAGCCATTAAAAGAGTGAGGCGTGGTGTCACGTGAATGGTTAACAGAACGCACATAATTTAAATTATACAAAACGTTTGAGATGTTACAATGGCAGCTATTTGTTTCAAAGTGCCTTTGTTGGTTGTTATTTGAGTGCGCCTTCTCTCAAAATGGACACGAAAAATACCACAGCATATCGGGTGCCATTCCATTATAGCATGCCAAGTTTCATGAATTTCAGACGAGTTTTGGATTTACTAGAATTTAAAAACAAAGTATCTCAACATTTTGCCGGCAATCAACAGTGCCCTGGTGTTTGAAATCCATTCACATTTCTTGCATGGGATCTAAGCATGCACCGAAGGACACAAATTTAATTTTTCAACCAATTTATATGCACTAGAGCATGTGCATGTAGTTCAAATTTGAATTATGCACATAAAATGCCTAGAAAACCCAGTTAATGTATAAAAATGTCCAAACGAACCCCGAAAAATTCCAAAATTAAACACAACACTCCTGTTGTTCTATGTTGACACTAGAAAATTTTTGAAAGCAATAAGAGGCAACGGATATCGTTTCGTCTCCAAAGGTGGCATGTTCCCTACCGAAACCATCACGCTTGTTGTGAGAAGCTACGGTTTGTGAGAAGCTTATACCCAAACCTGCCCCAAATGGGAAAAAAATTTACCATGACATGTTGATGCCGCTCCATGATAGCATGCCAAGTTTCATGAATTTCAGACGAGTTTTTGGATTTACTAGAATTTAAAAACCAAGTATCTCAATGTTTGCGGCCAGTAGCCCGGTGGCAGGGTGTTTGAAATTCATTCCCATTTCTTACATGGGACCTAAGCATGCAACCAAGGACACATTTGATTTTTCAACCAGTTTATATGCACTGGAGCATGTGCATGTAGTTCAAATTTGAATTATGCACCTGAAATGCCTACAAAATCAAGTTAATGTATAAAAATGTCCAGACGAACCCCGAAAAATTCCAAAATAAAAGACAAGACTCTTGTTGTTCTATGTAGACACTAGAAAAAAATTTGAAAGCAATAAGAGGCAACAGATATCGTTTCGTCACCAAAGGTGGCACGTTCCCTACCGAAACCATCATGCTTGTTGTGAGAAGCTGCAGTGCAGTGAGAAGCTTATACCCAAACCTGCCCCAAATGGGACAAAAAATTACCACGGTATTTTGATGCCGCTCCATGATACATGCCAAGTTTCATGAATTTCAGACGAGTTTTGGATTTATCAGAATTTGAAAACCAAGTATCTCAATGTTTGCGGTCGAGTGATAGTGGCAGGGTGTTTGAAATTCATTCCCATTTTTGCATGGGACCTAAGCATGCAACCAAGGACACAGATTTGATTTTTGAACCAGTTTATATGCACTGAAGCATGTGCATGTAGTTCAAATTTGAATTATGCACCTGAAATGCCTACAAAACCAAGTTAATGTATAAAAATGTCCAAACAAACCCCAAAAATTTCCAAAATTAAACACAACACTCTTGTTGTTCTATGTTGACACTAGAAATTTTTTGAAAGCAATAAGAGGCAATGGATATTGTTTTGTCCCCAAAGGTGGCATGTTCCCTACCGAAACCATCACGCTTGTTGTGAGAAGCTTATACCCAAACCTGCCCCAAATGGGACAAAAAATTTACCATGGCATATTGATGCCGCTCCATGATAGCATGCAAAGTTTCATGAATTTCGGACGAGTTCTAGATTTACTAGAATTTAAAAACCAAGTATCTCAATGTTTGCGGCCAAGTGACGGTGGCAGGGTGTACGAAATTCATTCCCATTTTTTGCATGGGACCTAAGCATGCAACCAAGGACACATATTTGATTTTTCAACTAGTTTATATGCACTGGAGCATGCGCATGTATTTCAAATTTGAATTATGCACATAAAATGCCTGGAAAACCCAGTTAATGTATAAAAATGTCCAAACAAACCCTGAAAAATTCCAAAATTAAACACAACACTCCTATTGTTCTATGTTGACACTAGAAATTTTCTGAAAACAATAAGAGGCAACAGATATCGTTTCATCCCCAAAGGTGGCTCGTTCCCTACCGAAACCATCACACTTGTTGTGAGAAGCTTATACTCAAACCTGCCCCAAATGGGACAAAATTTTCACCATGGCATGTTGATGCCGCTCCATGATAGCATGCCAAGTTTCATGAATTTCAGACGAGTTTTGGATTCACTAGAATTTAAAAACCAAGTATCTCAATGTTTGCGGCCGAGTGACGGTGGAAGGGTGTTTGAAATTCATTCCCATTTCTTGCATGGGACCTAAGCATGCAACCAAGGACACATATTTGATTTTTCAACCAATTTATATGCACCTTGAAAGCATGTGTATGTAGTTCAAATTTGAATTATGCACCTGAAATGCCTACAAACCAAATTAATGTATAGAAAGCGTCCAAAGCAGACCTTGAATAATTCCAATTTTTGGCGACACACTTGGGCCGAGGGTTCAGCCCCCTCAGCTCAAATTTTTTCCATGATGTGCTTCATTTCTTGCAACGCACCCTCAAGACATCGGACCCAACTCCTTGTCGAACATCTGCAACTTCCAAGTATTCTGTGAAGCTTATCTTCAAGAGGAGCCCACAGTTGATTTATTCAGGGAGTTCTATTACATAAACCGCCAAGCAGTGCATCGACGGGCCATGCCAAGAACTTGGTGGAGTCTCAATTTAGGAAAGGAAAGAAGTCAGCTTTCCCCGGCCAAGCTCCACAGTCACCCCAAAAGGCGGAACCAAACTTGGTTCTATTGTCAAGACACGTCTCCAGTCGGTGAGAATCCTCTGTCGGGTTACCATGAACACCGACTTAGCAACACACATCCACTCCCCCAATGGCTCAATGCAAGGGAACGGGCCAAATACGCACCAGCCTTTTCGAAGCTCAGAGCCTTTATGGCCAATGGCTTAACTGGCGTCGACTTTTTCCGGTGCTGGCTATCTTGGAGTATCTTGCCATTAAGCCGCCGCCACGGCTTCATGTGCGAATACCTTTGGTGGCGTAAAAGATCCTCGGTAGCCATTGTAACATTCAAGCTGTCTGCTGCGAAAATCACCGAAGCCACCAAGAAATGCTGAATGAACCTATGAAGAGTCTGACAAAACCGGACTTAGTCCTTTTGGTACTTTCAACAAGCCGCCAGCTGTAAGAATTGTACATCTTCTGCTTAATCCATATTTTGATGCCTACTTATGATCTTTTCAATCTTAACAGGCTGACGGTCCATTTTGGAAGAGGAAAACGTAGGATAAACCGGCAAAACCGGCTTGTACCAAAACCAAGGCCACCAAGAACTCCACCAAGAAGACTCACGAGTCCACGATGAGAATGAGGATAATGAGTCGAGGTAGAACTTGACTCTCTTGGCTCCTTTTTATACATCTCATTGACAATGATTGTTATCGGGATGACGCGAGAGGCCCGCCGTGCGGTGTGTGAGAGGTAACTATTCTTCCTTCCGGCTCAGAACCTCTGCCAACCACGAGAAAACCCGACAAGCAAACCGGAAAGTAAGCTTTTCTCACCCTCTAGCCCACTTGGATCCCAACTTTCTTTTGAAGAAACAACAACCTGAAGCTCACCAAGTCACACGGCATAGTGGTGGGCAGATCACTTCTTCCGCTTACCAAACACACCGGTTCATAAGCTTGCCGCCTAGAGGTCCTTCAAATTTCTGATATATTTTATCACAAGGCAAGTCATTTCCGACAACCTCTTAACCCGTCTGATTCAAACTATCAGGGGACTTCTCATTCTTCCTCTGGAGAGTCATCAGGGACACAAATCCCGGCTTTCAAAACTGTACCTGGGTAAGGATGCCTTTTAACCATTCATACCTTATGCTTCGATAATTATACTGACCTCTTGACACTTCTTATTCTCAGGGGCCAAGCCAAGCCCAGCAAGAAGGCCAAGCTAACTAAGCTGGCGGACGATCTCAATCTGTCTGAGCCAGAGAAACAACCAGAGTCTCCTCATCCAACTGCAGAAGCCACCATTGACAACTCACCTCCGGAAGATCATGAAGCTTCCATGGATCATATGGATGTTGGTAGGCTATCTCTAAGCCACCAAGCCCAATCAAACCTGCCGAGGAGAAGGCCCGATGGCGTTGTTGTCACCGGCTTTGGATTCACAGCTCGGGTCAACCCTCTGTCTTATCTAAGCACAGGCGCTAAGAAGAATTTCTGCGAGGATAAAGGCAAGTGGAAAACAGACTTGAAGAGCTATACTCATTTTGATGCTCAAGACCTCCATTTTGGTTACTTAAATCATCTGTACACCGGTAGTGACTTTGAAGCCGGCTTAGTGAACTGATGAAGGAGCGCTATGAGGTAAACACTTGCAATTCCTTGTTACATGAATATTCTTCCCCTTAGCCGTCAAGTTTATTGGGCATGATTAGAATAACATGTGATGTAAACTTCAATAGTTGCATAGATCAACTCCAGTAGCCCCCAAGGGCCTGTTTATACTTGCAATATAAACTGGGACTTTATAATACCAGCGCCTCTCTTTGCATCTGTAGCCCCCAAGGGCCGGCTTAATAAATATGTTGAGCCGGGACTTTAACTCAGTAAGAATTAATGTTGCGTCTGTAGCCCCTAAGGGTCGGCTTAACAAATATGTTAAGTCGACACTAATCATCTTCAATCCATAATCCCATTCATAGCCTTTGTAAACCGGATCACCATCATTTATCCAAGTTAGCAAATAAAGCCATGTTTGAAGAGCAATATGCATTAGCCCCCAAGTGCCAAGTATAATACTTGTATTGTACTTGGGACTTCTAATATTTAAGAAGCAATAGACATTAGTCCCCAAGTGCCAAGTATAATACTTGTATTGTGCCTGGGACTTCAAATAAATTCATTGCTATCTTTTTGTAGACTGAGCTTAGCAGTAAAGAATCCCAAGTCGCCGACCTTCAGGAGAACATCAAGTCTCAACAAGCAGAAACCTCCAAGGCCAAGGATGAATTGACTAGTGCCTTAGCAGTGATGGAGAAATTGAAGGAAAGCTTCAAGGCTGAACAAGCGGGTTGGGATACAGAGAAGTTAGCCCTACTGAAGAGGGCCGAGAATGCTGAAGCGGCCCTTGAGCCGGTATCTGCAGAGCTTGCTGGCTTAAAACAGCAAATTAATGCCATGACTACTGCCGTTTTCGGTAAAATAGCTTCCTCTTAATCTTTGCATATATGTTATCTAATGTGCTCCCGGCTTACAAACGTCCTTAATGATACAGGATCCCGGGTTACCCATCTTGGCTCAGACATGCGGAAAAAACTGAAAGTTGCTTACATGCTCATACTGAGCCTATATCTTGGCACAATGGTCATCTGCATTTACACTCACAACAAACCGGCTCCAACCCTTATCAAGGATACGTTGGATAAACTATCTATGCTGCCTGCACGGATCGAAGAGTTGAAGAAATCAGATGCAAGAGCCGGTGCCCTTGCCGCACTAACGCGAGCCAAAGCGTGGCTAGTTGATCTTGAACCGGCAGACTTGGCAAACGGCTGTCCAAGCATAAAAGAAGATGGGTCACCCTTTACTGCAGATGACTTCACCGCCCTTAAAAGGGAGATGCGTTCTTTGCCTAGCAAACTGGGTGAAGACACTACTCTTACACATTACCAACCAGTTTATGATGCCAACAATAAGAAGGTGAAGGTGCTGACTCATGATGCTCCGGACGACTCCTCCGATCCGTAAGAACACTTATACTCGATGTTGACCCATCCACACTTATAAGTGATGAAGGCTGTATTCGAGCTTTAAGCGGGATCGACCGGTCGACCATTGACTTCCGACCATTGGGTGAAGAGGGAGAGATGAACCGGTGCTGGACGAGCCGCAACCTTCAACTCAGCAAGGTCAAGAGTCATAAGCCGTGGGTCGGCTTAGCATCTGCTTTCTACGAAACTGCTAAGACAATTATTCCTGTGGAGCATCAGATGCCTTTGTAATAGGCTTAGTTAAACTCTTGATCTGCCATGCCATCGTGCATGTTTTGTTTTGTATGAAACTACTGATCTGTCAAGCTGAAGATCTGCCACTTATGCTTATGATTCCATTGACTGTGTGCACCATATTATTTATTGTACACTTTTACGTAAACATGACAAGGATCACGGTGGTTTACCGCAGGACGGGTCATAATACCTTATAAAAACCACTTGTGGCTAAAGATAGTCCATAACCAGGGACGGTTTAATCATGACCTTTAATAAAAATATCATACCTGTGATACACCGCCGGCTTAGCATACCAGCGGAATAAGGGTGAAAACCCAAAAGGTTGAGCATACAAAACTCTATGCAAGTTGACACATACCACCGGCTTAATACGCCATATGCAGCAAGGCGTAATATCCTAAACATAGAGCATAGCTCTTCCAAGCATATAAAATCATCATACCACAGTGACTCATAGTCTTAAAAGCGAATTCGGGTTAATAAACACCGGGTAGTTTCATGTATGAATCATAAGGCATCATAGCCCTCCTCGGTTTTTAACCATGTATTAATATGTCACAGGAGAGGATTCTCAAAAATGTTCAAATCAAATACCACAGAAAATCATCAAAGGCTTTCACAGCGGCCGGGCCTAAAAATCAGAAATCACGTTCAAAAGGGCTGCACAACCATCGAAGTTAAACCTTCATACAAACTTTATAAGCCAGACCTCACATAACCAATAAATGCGTTTTAACTTTGACAAATTCAGGGTCTACGTATAAGATTGACTTGTCAAAAAGTATGGCGGGTCATCCAGGATTACACAGGCGGAGTGGCAGACTTAAAAAGGCGAGGATAACCCGAAGTTTTTAGGTGAATACACATGGCTTCCAAGCCTGGCTTTTAAGCCTATTACAAGGGCCATAAAAACTCTTGTCTGTTGAACAAAGAGCCCCGAAGTAACATTATATTCCAGGCGCATAAGCCGGATCAACAAGGGTAGTCATAGCTATGCTCGATGAGTAGGAAGCCCCCAAGTGATATATTTGTGAGCTGTGCTCGCCGGGTACCTATGTTTGAGTTGTGATGTGCAACAAACTCTCTTTGGTCCCTGTAACTTGGCATCAAGCCTTTAAGTGATCATATAAAGTAATAATAAAGACTCAATTTCTGAGAAATGAAACGACAGAGGCCCTAAATTATCAGGGATGCCGGCTTTATTATATTAATCGTAATATATACATTGTCAAAATATGTACATCAGGCGAACCGGTGGCTCAGGTATAGTAAGGCCGAAGATGAGCAATATTCCACGACCGGCGAGTCTCCTCCTCCGACGTGCATGAGTCCTTGCGGTCTCAAACATCGATAAGGTAGTATGACCCATTGTTCAGATTTTTGCTGACCACAAAGGGCCCTTCCCAAGGTGGGCATAGCTTGTGCATATCAGATTGATCATGGATAAGCCAGAGCACCAAGTCACCTTCTTGAAAGGTTCTGGTTTTAACCCGACGACTATGATAACTTGGCCTTGAGATCTTGGCCGGGTAAATCGCGAGCGAGCACGCCCGCATGAGGTCACGCTCCTCATCTAACGGTCAAGTGCATCTGGCGTGCTTTTTCATTGTTAGCTTCAACATAAGCCGCCACTCGGGGCGAGTTGTGACGGATGTCACTAGGGAGAACCGCCACTGCTCCGTAAACCATGAAGAAAGGCGTGTAACCCGTCGAGCTGTTAGGGGTAGTATTGATACTCCATAACGCTGAGGGTAACTCCTCCACCCAACAACCCGGCGTCCTCTGCAAAGGAACCATAAGCCGGGGCTTGATGCCTCTCAGGATCTCTTGATTGGCTCTCTCAGCTTGACCATTAGACTGGGGGTGAGCTACTGATGATACATCAAGACGGATATGCTCACGTTGACAAAATTCTTCCATAACACCCTTGGATAGATTAGTGCCATTATCAGTTATAATGTTGTGGGGAAAACCAAAACGGGAAATCACCTTTTTGATGAATTGAACCGCCGTCGCCGCGTCACATTTACTGACCGGCTCTGCCTAAACCCACTTTGTGAACTTGTCAACCACCACCAGGAGGTGTGTCTTTTTATCTTTGGACCTTTTGAAAGGCCCAACCATATCAAGCCCCCATACTGCAAACGGCCAAGTAATTGGAATAATCCTCAATTCTTGAGCCAGCACATGAACTCGGCGTGAAAACTTCTGACACCCATCACATTTCTTGACTAGATCTTGACGTCAACATGGGCAACCGTCGACCAATAAAACCCATGACGGAAAGCCTTGGCTACAAAGAGATTTAGAGCCAGCATGATGACCACAATCTCCCTCATGAATCTCACGCAGAAGTTCACAGCCTTCTTCAGGAGACACACAACGTTGAAACACACCTGTTAAACTGCGATGATGCAACTCTCCCTTGACAATAGTTATTGACTTAGACCACCGGGTTATCTGCACAGCCAAAGTTTCATCCTCGTAACTCGCCCTTGGTCCATATAAGCCAAATATGGAACTGTCCAATCAAGAATAGCATGAAGAGTCGCCACCAGTTGTGCTTCCGGGTCAGGAATAGCAAGATCCTCCTCTGTAGGCAATTTGACAGAAGGGTTATGCAGAATATCCAGGAAAGTGTTAGGTGGCACCGGCTTACGCTGAGACCCTAACCGGCTTAAAGCATCAGCCGCCTCATTTTTCCTACGATCAACGTGTTCAACTTCATAACCCTTGAAGTGACCCGCAATAGCATCAACCTCTCGACGATAAGCCGCCATGAGTGGATCCTTAGAATCCCAAGTGCCAGAAACTTGCTGAGCTACCAGATCTGAGTCGCCGAAGCACCTTACCCGGCTTAAGTTCATCTCCTTAGCCATCCGAAGACCATGGAGCAAGGCCTCATACTCAGCTGCATTGTTAGTATAAGGGAACATCAGCCTGAGGACATAAGAAAATTTATCGCCTCGTGGGGAAGTCAAGACAACTCCAGCCCGAGCCTTCCAACTAGAGTGCACGCAAGCAGGTCGAGTTCGAGCGAGTTGGAGTTGGCTCAGCTCAACTCATATTAAAATTCGAGCAAGCTCAAACTGAGTGAAGCTCAAGGTCGAAACTCTAGAACATGACTCGTGGTCAACTTGTAACGATCTCGAGTCGATCTCAAGCTAGTTTCGAGCTAAATGAGATGATAAAAATTATAAATCTATGGTGATTATTCCAACTATATAAGGACACAACACGACACAACTTTATAAGGCAAGAGCTCATCTTGATCTCTTGGGCGAACTAGCAATAGATGGTGGTCTTCGTGGACAAAAAACAAGAAAAGAAAGGTGCATATGCTGGGAAATTTTTGTCCAAAACAACAGGAAATTTAAGACGTAGTCAACCACGTACCATAATTAAACCTAAATCTTCTCTACACTTAATTAAGCTTCCATGTTTGTAAGTAAATAAAATGGACAAAATAATGCACATCATATATGGTAGTAACAAATTATCTTATTTCCATTTAATATATGGTGTGATCATTTAACATAATTATATTATGTCGAGCTATCGAGCTAAAATCGAGCGAGCCAGTATTGGCTCAAGATCGACATGTTTCTCGGCCGAGCTACATAAAGTGTTCAAAGTCAGCTCATTTCTTTTCGAGTCGAGCCAAAAAACGAGTTGATCTCGAGCGGCTCACGAGCCTCGAGCTTTTCTTGCAGCCCTACTTCCAACTGCCTGGATCCATCAAAGTGAATAGTCCAATATGTGTTATCCGGCTTCTCCCCAGGCATCTACAACTCTGTCCAATCATTGATAAAATCCACAAGTGCTTGAGACTTGATGGTGTCTGAGGCACATACTTTAAACCATGGGGTCCAAGCTCAATGGCCCATTTGGCTACACCACCTGTGGCTTCTCTGTTTTGAATGATATCCCCTAAAGGCGGAACTAACCACGGTGATAGGATGACCCGAGAAAATCATAGCTCGGCTAGCCATGAAAACCCCATACACCAGCTTCTGCCAATGTGGATACCTCTGCTTGGACTCAATAAGTACCTCACTGATGTAGTAAACCGGCCGTTGAACCGGATGCTCTTTGCCTGACTCTTCCTTTCCACCACAATGGCTACACTGACAGCTCGGCTATTGGTAGCCACATATAACAATGAAGGCTCTTTATCAATAGGAGCAGCAAGAACCGGCGGCTCAGCCAATTGTTTCTTCAAGGCCTCAATTGCCTGATCAGCGGCATCACTCCAGACAAAGTGTTATGTCTTCTTCATCATCTGGTACAGAGGGATAGCCTTCTCACCCAACTGCTTACTGGCGGCTTAAGGCCATGTCGACCATAAGCGCTGGACATCATTGATACACACCGGCTTAGCCAGAGAGGTGATAGCCTTTATCTTCTCCGGGTTAGCTTCAATACCGCGTTCTGAAACCAAAAACCCAAAAGCTTACCAGCTGGTACACCAAAAACACACTTGGCCAGGTTAAGCATCATCTTATAAACCCGGAGATTGTCAAAAGTCTCCTTCAAATCATCAATCAGGGTTTCCTTCTTCCTGGACTTCACCACAATGTCATCCACATAGGCATGAACATTACGACCGATCTGATCATGAAGGCAATTTTGCACGCATACCCAGATTGGTAAATCGCTGGGCTCTTGAGCCCAAAAGGCATAGACACATAGCAGAAGGCTCCAAACGGGTGATGAAAGCTGTCTTCTCCTGGTCCTTAACTGATAACTAGAATAAGCATCCAAAAAGCTCAGACGCTCACAACCCATCGTAGCATCAATAATTTGATCAATACGAGGGAGAGCAAAAGGATCGGTCGGACAAGCTTTGTTTAAGTCTGTGCAGTCCACATACATACGCCAAGTGTCGTTCTTCTTAAGCACCAACACCGGGTTAGCCAACCACTCAGGATGAAAAACTTCAACAATAAACCCAGCCACCAAGAGCCGGGCCACTTCTTCACATGTCGGCGTCCTGGGAACGGGGGTACCTAGACTTGCCTACCTGCGGCCCAGGGCGTGGATCCTCCAGCGGCCCAGGGCGTGGCTCCTCCAGCGGCCTGGTACGGCCCATCTTCATCAACAACCACTCAAGACCCTCGCGAGGGGCCAAGCCTCATGGCCGGACGACGCAAGACCTCGTCAGGGAAGCCTCCTGTAGGCTCCCGAGGAAGCGAGAATATCAAGGCAAAGGGCACCTCGTGAAAGGTACTCATGACGTGAGCCATGGCGACCAAGGCAGGCGGGCAATGGCAGGCGCAAAGTGATCGTTGCCTCTTTGGTACTAAAGGGCAAGCCTTGAGCGAGTCCCTAGGCAGCAGGCAAAGGTTTCCATATTGGTGCAACGAGACCAAGAGCAGCAGGACGACAGGAGGGAGGTCACCACGGAGCCCACGACGGCGTCACCACTAGAGTCTTTGGCAGGCGAAGACCACCTTTTGTCAGGATAACTTGTACTAGTTGTCCCCCTTCAAATTGGCCATTGTGGGATCCCTTCCTCCCTAATATTTGGGAAGAGGACCCGGGCCTCTATATATAGGACTAGCCACCACCGTAGGAGGCATCTCATCTTGGACTGGATCCATTCCACCAAGGCCACCATACAAGCTCACGGAGCTGAAGAACACCTCTCCTCAAGAGGTTGTTCATCCCTTGTACCTGTTCATCCTCAGCCTACAAAGCAATCCACCACACCACACTAGAGTAGGGTATTACACCACATCGGTGGCCCGAACCGGTATAAACTCTTGTGTCCCTTGTTCCTCGGGTTCGGCGAGCTAGGCTTTGAGATCATGGTGAGAGCACGAGCTAGGGGGAGAGAGATCTTTGTGCGCACCCCAGAGTTCGAACCTCAAGGGTTTTGCAGGAACCCGTAATCCGACATTTGGCGCGCCAGGTAGGGGAGCGCCGAAGCCTCTCTTTCGTGAGCTGATCAGCCGACAACCCGCGGTGCCGATGTCCGGCAACCCAAGGACCAACACCAACCATTAGGCAGCTTGGCCCATCAGGGCGGCACCGTCCTCCCAAGAAGACCTCAACTCCGCACTCTAGGCGACCCGTGCACCGCCCGAGCGCCGCGGAAAGCGCGCAGCCATGATCTGGCGCCATCCATCCGCAAAGGACCTCAAGATATGCGGCAGCGTCGGTGCCACACACCCGACGGGAACAAGCGAACATGCGAGCCACGCTCATAGTGGCGTGGGAGCTGCTGCGTGCATTACCGGTGGCGAGGCCGTGATGCATTGCTGGGCGCGTCGGCTGTTGGGCCCTTAGACGCCGCAACCGAAGTGCCGCCTTTCTGCTCCTTACCTACGCCTCAAGTTGTATCCAGATCGCACGGTGGGCCTCGTCGTGCCCGCGTGCTCCCAGGCGCACCAGGAGGGTTCATCGGCGTCGGCGCGACCAATGGTGCCGGGCACCCGGCCGCACCTGTGCTTCCCACGGGCGCGGCAATCTGGGACGTTGCCCGTGACCCCGGTGATGCCACCTACCACCACACCAGGGCGGCCAGCGCTGGGCCGCAGCGTCAGCGCAGGCGTCTCGGCGGGGGTTCCGGCGGCTCTCGAGGAAGCCTATGTGCCTGCATGGTGGATCGAAAGTACAGCAGGAGGATGATCCGGCTCGTTCCTCGAGCAGGTTGGGAAGGAGATGCTAGAAGTTGAGGCCTTCCGGGAACCACCGAGAGCCTCGCCAACCCCGCCAACGACAACAACCAGAGGGTACCGCTAATCTCTCAGGAGCAAGCTTACGCTAACCATGGGTCACATGTGGACCAGGTCACAGCGGTGGACGGTGACCCCAGCACGGCAACCTCACTTCAACCAGGGGAAGAGCACTGGGGGCTGCGGGGGAGGGGCCTGGAGCAAGGCCCCTTTCCGCGTCGCAAGGAGCAAGGCGTCGCCCGGAGGTAGGTCCTCTGTCGGGGAGGCACCGGCGAGCCTTCCCCCTGGCAGAGGGCCTGTGATCGCCGAGGGCGCCGCTAGTATCCCTTTTGCCCCTTGGCATCGTCCTGGTTTCCGGACGCCCCAACGGTGGTCGAGGGCGGCGCAAGGCGGGGCCCTCGTGTGGCGGTATGAAGCAAGGCTCGCGCCTGTGAAGGTCTCATCCCGTGACACTCTCACGTAATAATGAGTGGGGTTGTACACGCCCCGGAGTCTCCGGAAAGCCGCCCTCGGGCCTCGGGGCTCCATGCGTCTAGTGGAAGCACCATGCTCCGTCTTTGGCCGTCGACCTTTGTCCCCCAATGACTATGCTCCACGGCTTGTGAAAGCACTTAGCTCTGCGCTGGTGGGAAGACAAGAAGACTAGCTGGAGTGCGGACACGACCATTTGCTTTCAACCCCTCTTTTACGTAGGCTCGGTTTGCCACCTTTTGGATTTGAACTTGAAATTGTATTTTTCGGCTGACAAGTCTTGAAGCGTCTTTTTATCGTTGCATTGGTTTCTTGAATTTTCTGGTCCTGCACCTTGTTTTTTAAGGACCGCGCTGCTTCCCTCCCTCACGAGCACCTCATGGCCCGAAATTTGGGCTGGGTGTGGCATCGTCTTGCATCTGTCGTGCTTTCGGTAGCTTGCTTCTCGCGAGGCCCTCTTGGGCGGACTAGCAGGCTCCTCAGGAGCCCAACACCTTGCGACCCGCAAAGGACTCCCCTCGGGAGAAATACACACCGGCAACCACAAGACCGGTCCGAAGTCTGCTGGACTGAAGTAAGTTGCTACAACAAGCTCGCGGAAGACCTTAAGGACTCACACAAGCACACTTTAAGTGCAGCTCAAGGAATAAAACAATAGTCCCGATTACATGAGGGCTCCCCTCCCCAAAAATGCTCTTACATCTTGAAGGGCCATGCCCAAGCTTTTACGCTCGGAGTTTAAAACAAAGGAGCGCAGGCCCTAATCGAACATGTCGCTCGCTGGCGTCTTCGAATCGTTCAGACGCCTTCTTGGCACCATCGTCGTCGCATCGCTTCGCCCGCCATCGTTAACCGCGCCTTAGCCGTCCGCCATGACCACCACAGCGTCGTACTCGGAGGCGAAGGCCCTGACCAGAGCATCCACATCATCGTCCACCCAGCGCGCCAGGTTATCCCAGAGAGCCCCGGGCACTCGGGCAATGGTGGCATCGAAATCGAAGTTGGGGTCGGCATTTTGAAGATGGCTGAAGACGCGGGAGAATGCGTGCCCAAGGAGGCCTCGGCTCTTTTCGTCCACGAGCTCACGAGCCCTCTCGGCCCGGTTCTCCAGGCGCGTCATGACGTCGGTGAAGAAGCGAAAGGTGGCTGGCGTAGTCCTCGGTGTGTGGGGTGAGGGTGTGCTCGTCGCGGAATGACGCCTAGCACTGGTCATTGGCCCTGGATTACGAGGTCCCGAGCATGGGGTGTGCTTTCATGTGATGGCGATACGCGGCGGGCGCCTCTTCCCTGCTTCTGCTGGGTGAAGGACTTCGGCATTGGTAACTTCATGCGTTGAAGCGGGAGCATCTCGCCGCAGGCGGAGGCCAACTCTGCTGAAGCGGAGATCGGGCGGGCGGTGGCCTTCTCACGCTGCTCCACCTCATTCAGCTTCGGCCAAGAAGGGCAGCGGTTCTACCCTCGGCCGGCTTCCAAGAGCTTCAACTTGGTCGTATCTATTGGCAAGATGCCACGGCCCTCCGCCACCCTACGGTCGATCTCCTCCTGGATCCACGGCCTCTCGCGTGCTTGCGGGCGTCCTCCGCTTTGGGTGACTTGGCGCTCCCTCATCTCCAACCGTTCAATTCGATGCTGCGCTCTGTAGCCTCCAGGCTGGCCCTTCCTCGCGCCTCAAGATCTCCTCCTCTTTGGAAGGCGCCCCCTTTATTGACGCCAAAACAGCCCTACGGGCCTCGACCTGCTGCTCCAGGGAGGCGTTCAGGTCCTGGAGCTCCTGCCTGCGCTTCTCTACGACCTCGCGGCTGTGGTCAGCCTCCCTGGCCTCTTCCAAGGCTCGGGCAGCAGCCTCGCCTTGAGGTTGCAAGGATGCCTCGGCCTTGGCGTTAGCTTGCCTTTCATGGCTGGAGATGCCCGAGGTTGATGGCCACCTTCAGTTGATGCCATTCGTCCACTAGCCAAGGACCCTCAATTTCAAGGCAAGCGTCGACGTCCACGAGCTCTTCCCCAAGCCGGCTCAGCGCGCCCATCACCTCTCGAAAGAGCTCGTGACAAACGGCACCCCACTTGCGCGCAAGCTCGAACGCACGACCGAGCCCGTCCTCCATGCGGAAGTCGTGAAGAGGTCCAAGGTGTCTCGCCTTCTCCCAGCGGGGGCTGAGGGCCTGGCGCCTTTCGATTGCCGCCAGACCCCGCTGTCTTGGGAGGGTGAAGCTGTAGCCCAAAGGAGGCCGGGGTTGAGGCCACCCGGCCATGACCAATAACCGGAGGAGGAGCCCTTGGCACACCTTACGCATGCCAAGAAAGGCCCGCATAAGGAGGGAGGCGGCAAGAACGCGGGGCCGAGATGCGAGCCAGTCATCGCTTGCCTCACCGGCCGACCTTTCGACAAGTCTGGCCGAGGCCGGCTTGGGCGCCCAAGGTCAGAGAGGACTCGAGGCAGGAGGAGGTTGCCTCTCGGGAGACTTCGTCATCTTAGAAGAAGGGCCCTGAGAAACCATAGTCGGGAGGAAGCATCACTCAGAAATTACAAGATAAGGTACTCACTCGTCTATGGCATTGTACTTCCCTCTGTTTCCAATGGTGGAAGGCATCAGCTGCTTTGCAACTTGGAGATCCTTCCTCTTAGGAATTGTGTCGAAGTTCGGTCGGAGCCGGCCGAAGCCACAGGTGCGATCACTAGTCACCGAGGCGCGGTTGGTGTGGCTCGAGGAGAAAGCGACCTCGGGGTGCTTTGGGACTGTGTGGAGACCTCGGCCCTACCGCCCCGTGGCGACTTCGCCGGGGTCTCGGGGCTTCGGCCTCGGGAGCATCAGTTGCTGGCGTCCCTCGGCCGCTCCTGGGCAGCTCTCTAGGGGCCCAGGGCGACCTTAGGAGCCCAGCGGCACGGTTCCTCTGCAGCCCGTGTCGCCAGTGATGGTCGCCCCCGCCCACTTACGAGGAGATCACCTTGGCGCGGTGAAAGAGATCCATGAAGACAGGGCTCTCGCAAGGCCCTTCGAGGCCGGCCGGGCGTAGTCCCCACTCGTCGAAGGGGGACATCTGCTTCGCGAAATCCACCTAGTTTGAGCAGCAGTATAGAAGACAACCTTCTCCCGGCAGGCTGGCTAAGCGTTGGAGTGCGCTGGTCGGGAGCTTCGAGCACCGATGTGCCCGCGCCCTCGAGCGAGCCCGGCACCTGAAAAGGCTCATGCGGTCCCGTGGTGGAGAAGGTCCACATCGGCCGGGGCCCGGCGGCTGAGCCCAGAACAATCGGCACCCGGATGAACTCCTTCACCACCATAGGCGTCGTCACCGAGGCCCTTCACTGGCCAGCCGGAGCCGGACATGAGCAAAGTCGCTGGTCGGCGAAGCCTAAGCGTGCTCCGGCCGGAACTTGCGTGGCCGGAATCCGTGGAAGCGGCAAAGAGTTGCGCGTACCAACATCCACATACACCCATCGCTTCCGGAAACCACCGGCGACCAGCGAGAGCTCGAAGTCGATCCCCGAGCCGGCCGTCGCAGCCACAGCTTGGAAAGACACACACCGGCGCTGGCGGCGTCTGTCGAATCTGAGGAGAAGAAATGGCGGAACAAAGAGACGCGGAAGGGCAATGCCCACCATGGCCTCATGAAGACGAAAGACAACAAGAAGGATGATGGATTGGGGATCAAGGTGCAGCGTGTTGATCTTATAATGCGAGAGCACCGCATTGAAGAAGTCAGAGAAGGGAGGGATCAGACCGGCCCAGAGGGCGTGAAGATGAAGGGGAACCTCGGTGGCCCTCATGTCGATTTCAGCCAGCAGAGGCAGGCGAATATCGTCGCCCCCACTCATTGGAGTCAATGGCCAGCGCCGCGCACCTTTCCATCGCCTCTGGTTGAGCACCACCGGCCTTTCGATAAGCGGGTTCGAAGATCGGTGGCAGCGGAGCAGTCTGGGACTCCTTCTACCCCTTCTTCTTACGGCTTGGTGCCATGGCGGCAAGGAGAGCTGGTGTCGGTCGGGCCAAAGGGAAAAGATCCGTTGTTTGCGAGGAAGGCGAGGGAGCGCGGAGCACTACGCTGCGATGGGGGTGGTCTTTGTGTAGGCAGCGGTGGCTGCTTAATAGCGGAAATCGAGGCTGCATGGGGAAGTGGAAACGCATACGTCATGTCAATCACCAGCGTCAATCAAGGCCGCGAGCTATTGGGGCCCAGTGGCGCTCTGCACTTGACCCTTGCCGCCCACGAAGCCAAGATTCGGAAGTCGTCTTGGGCCGGGGAGCTCTTGTCGGCGTCCACAGGAGCAGGGTACCCAGACTTGCGCCTACGGCCCGAGGCATGGCTCCTCCGGTGACTTTCCAGTGCGACCCATCTTCATCAACAACCACTCAAGACCCTCGCGAGAGGCCAAGCCTCGCGAGGCGGGCGATACAAGACCTCCTGAGGCAGCCTCCCTAGGATGGATCCCGAGGAGCAGAGATATCAAGGCAAGGGCACCTCGCGAGGTACTCGTGGCGTGAGCCATGACGACCAAGGCAGGCCAGGCGCCCGGTGATGTGAGTACTCGTTGCCTCTTAGGTACTAAAGGGTCAAGTGTAAGCGAGGAGTCCCGAGGCAGCGAGCAAAGGTTTCCATATTGGTGCAATGAGACCAAGAGTAGTAGGGCAGACAGGACGGAGGTCACCACTGAGCGCATGGCGTCACCACCGGAGTCTTTGGCGGTGAAGACCACCTTTTGTCGGGATAACTTGTACTAGTTGTCCCCCTCAAATTAGCGTTGTGGGATCCCTTCCCGCCTAATATTTGGGAAGAGGACCCAGGCCTCTATATATAGGACTAGCCACCACCGTAGGAGGCATCTCATCTTGGACTGGATCCATTCCACCAAGCCCACCATACAAGCTGATCGAGCTCAAGAACACCTCTCCTCAGGAGGCTATTCATCCCTTGTACCTCACTGGTACGCGTCGGTCCTAAATAAACGGTTTTTAACCCCTTTCTGCAATGGCATTTGGAACTGTCGCCAAGTGAGTGTGTGCGATAGGGTGTCCTTCCCACACGATCCAGAAATAAATGGGGGATAGGCCCTCCACAGGACCCAGTACAGGGCCGTGTGTGATCGGGCGAGGCATCGAAACTCAATCATTTCCATAGGTATGTACATCCCACACGGTAATCCGAGAAAATCATTTCCATAGGTATGTACATCCCACATGGTGAATCCCAGAAAAACATTTTCGTAGGTACGTATATCACACACAGTCAATCCAAGGAATTCGTTTATGTTCTTATGTACATCCCACACAGTCAATCCAGGGAAAACGTTTTCGTTCGTATGTATATCACACATAGTTCTTTGTGTCCGAAACGTTTGTGCAAGGTGGCCTAACGCAAACAGTTCGCTGCCGGAAGCCGTGTGTGATTGTTAGTTGATTGAACACGCTTACTTTCTAGAAACCGTGCAGGTTGTTTGAGTTCATCGCCCACGGTGTTGTCTGAGTAACCGTCTGCAATAGAAAACCCCAATAAGCAGGGTAATTAGCCTATTATTGATAATCCATGTACTAATCAAACTGATATTTCTTATAAAACCGCATGAGATATTTCATATCCATATAAAAGCAACCAGGATTTCATAATCGAATTACATCGGATAGCTTGACACTCAATTACGCCATTACACAGCGGCACCAAGTTTCACATGCAACATCAAAAACCTTTGGAAAGTAGCATCATACCGCGGTAAATAGATAGATGAATCTCATTTGGGAAACTTCTGAGCGGAAGGCAAATATTGAGCCTTCAAAGTGATGTTGAATGTCCTTACAAATTTATGCGGTGGCTATGGATAATTGACCACCCAATCTTCGTCCTCTTCAGCAAGACTTCAATATTGTACCATGGGTGTTGAATGAATACCTTCCTCGCCTCTTGAC
The DNA here is from genome assembly GCA_021605145.1 of Aegilops bicornis. Classification (NCBI taxonomy): domain Eukaryota; kingdom Viridiplantae; phylum Streptophyta; class Magnoliopsida; order Poales; family Poaceae; genus Aegilops; species Aegilops bicornis. The sequence goes on along the minus strand of CM038671.1, from coordinate 258,531,335 downwards.
CATGTAGGTCGTTTGAGAGGTAATCATCGGTGAACTGCTTTGAAAATCTGAAAACAAAGCTATGCATAAATCGATGTTATAAATTTTGAAATGGCATGAGGGGGTAAAAAACAAGGTAAAAGAGTTGGTACCATCCTATAGTTGACCGATGTCTTCTTCATCATGGAAACAAAGATCTTGTTGTTATTAGTCGCAAGTTTCTTCATCCTAACAATCCTTCTGAGTTTCTTGACTTGACCGATATTCATGGACATCTCATTTCCCCATATGCAAAATGGGTCGAACAATGGGTCTAAGCCTCCGACATGACATGACCCTAAATGTGCAAGACCAAATTGTAAGAAACCTAAATATTAGAATGATTCACTGCAATCGCACAATAATGTGCTATTAGCCAAAGGACCCTGCTTGAACAAACCTCGATGTTAAACCGCAGTGTCTCCCATTGTTTCCTTGCAACACACATAAGGAAGATCTTGATCACGTTAACTGAGAGTTGCCATACTATCAGTAGAATATGTATTGAGTACAGCCAAATTCGATTGGTGTCACATGCATAACAATACAAAATTGTACCCACAACAAATGAAAATCAAATTGCAAAACTGAACCAAACAGTTAAATGGACAACATACCAAATGAACCAAAATAGTTAACTGAGCACGACATTGAAGAATAGAAACATGTACTAGAAGATAAGATAGTTAACAAAACAAAGAATGCTTGAGAACGATTACTGAAATGTAGCAATTGTTACGACCAAAGTGTTAATGAACATTACATTTGAGAGGACCAAAGCATTAGCCGAACATAGTTGCATATTAACATTACGAGAGGACAAATCACTAGAAGGCAGCGGTGGTCTCGAGAAAACATCACGAACTGTATTTTAAAGTAGACAATCAAGGCGGTGTCGACGGTGGCCTCGAAGACGATGTGCTCCTCCAAGATCTGGCGGTCGACACGCATGGCAGCCATAGAGACCTCGTTCGCGTGTGCGGCCGCATGCTACTCAGCTCCATGTTATACTGTATGTAAAATGGCTATGGGCGACGCTTAATTGGAGGAGGAGGAGTGATTTCGGTGGAAGGTGTCACTCCGTCAGTCGGGGCATGTGGGACGGGAAAGGAGGAGGATGGTGTGGGTGGGGTGTAGATTACTGACCATGTCAGCCGAGGCAGCAGCTTGTGCAAGAAGGAGTCGGCCGGTGAGGAGGTCATGTGACAGCAGAAGAAGGGTCAGCCGGCGGCGCTGCAGAAGAAGAATCGCCCGACGAGGCGCTGCAAGAAAAAGGGCAGCCGACGAGGGCTGTTGTTGCAAGAAAAGTCGCCCGTGAGGATGCTTTGAGCTACCAGATGGCTTAGCGATGAAGGTTTGAACTTGGAAAGCAAGGAGGAATAGTGGAAATGTGGCTTTTGGTAGGAGGGAGGCGGAGATAGATATTTCAGCGGTGGCAAAAAAAGTTAGCCCGATGCAGCGAGAAACTGGCGCAAGTGTGGTTCAAGTGGGGGCGGTGGACTGTAGGCAATGAAGCTTCTTGCGTAAGCGAGACAAGGCAGTGCGCCAAGATATTTTATATCGCATCCCACGATTCTTTCTAGTAAACTGTTTGTGGTATACCTGATTTTTTCATTATGTTTTTGAAAGACAAAATGGTGTTACGGAGGGAAAGAATGGTGTTTGGTGCTAGAACATTTACGTCTGGTGAACATGCAACCAATACATGAGTGTAGTGTTTAAATTTGGAATTATTCAGTTAGATTTGGCATTTTTATGCATTAATTGAGTTTCTGGGCATTTAATGTGCATAATTCAAATTTGAACTACAAGCACAGGCTTCAGTGCACCAAAGTTGTTTGAAAAATAGCATGTGTGTCCTTGGGTGAATTTCTAGGTCCCATGCAAGAGATGGGAGTGAAATTCAAACATCTGGGCGTCGTGGCTTGGCCGGAAAGATTGAGAAACCTGGTTTTCTAATTCCTGTAATTCCAAAACACGCCTGAAAATCATGAAACTTGGCATGGTCTCACGACATGGCACCAACATGCTCTTGATAATTTTTTGGCGGTGGGACAAGCTTTGGTGTAAGCTTCTTGCAAACGGCAGACTTCCCTCAAGAAGGCTAAGTGGTTCGAGAGAGCGTGTCACCTTACGTGTAATGGCATAGCGACATAAATACTGCCTTCTCCATGTAATTTTTTACAGCCAGATTAGACCAAATAGAAGTACCGTGCTAAATTTTGGAATTATTCGGGTTCGTTTAGCCTTTTTTATACATTAATTGAGTTTTGGGCATTTAATGTGCATAATTCAAATTTGAACTACAAGCACATGCTCCAGTGCACCAAAGTTGTTTGAAAAATCATATGTGTGTCCTTGGGTGAATTTCTAGGTCCCATGCAACAGATGTGAGTGAAATTCAAACATCTGGGCGTCGATGGCTCGGTGAAAAGATTGAAAACTTGTTTTTAATTCCTGTAATTCCAAAACACGCTTTGAAAATCATGAAACTTGGCATGGTCTCTTGACATGGCACCAACATGCTGTGGTAATTTTTACATCCGATTTGCGAATCGCACACATTAACAATCAACAAAGTCATTTTGGAACAAGTGCTTTGTCACGTTACAAATCGGAAACTACAAGTATTATTGAAACCGTAGGCGTTCGACTTACCAATTACGATGCTGACCACGCATCCCCTTTTTATTGGCTAGGAGGTGCCGTGCGGGGTAGCTATTTGAGTACGGGAGGCCTGCGATCAGACCCCTGCGCATGCTCATCGGGAGGAGAGCCCTTTGACCGCTACCCGCCGCGCACCTCCCTCGAAACGTCTCCATTAATGGCGCTCGAGCACCTATTCTACGGCGTGGCTATATGTCTCACTGGACTGAGATTTAAGAGAGAAAAAATGAAAATCTGAAAAGAAAGTTTTGCACGGATCTTGATGTAAGATCCGACGGACCTATATAGCATCGACTGCGACTTATAGTAAGCATGATGAATATAAGGACGATGACAGTGGATAATAATTGTCTTACATATTTAGAAACATAATTAAAAAAAGCCACATGCAGCAATACTCGAGATACACAAAGGGCAAAAGAAGAAGGAAAGACAACAATACGTGATCTCTACTTTCTTGATGTGTTATTTGTAGGCATGGAAATTAGTCTCCAGCGGCGGCGGCGTGAGCTCTTTCTTGTCCTCAAGATGCTGAGTTGAGAGCATCCACGGTTCCTCCACCAGCCTTCTGCGCTCGATGCGAGCGATGGCATTCTCGTCCATAAGTTTCTCGGCGATGGCGCCAGTCCTCTTCAACAAGGTGATGCGCTCTGCTGCTCCGCACTTCCAGCGATCTTAGCCCTCGGGAGTCGCGCTGCTCGCCGGGAACTTCCATTGCTCTCATTTTAGTTGCCGGATGGCGTGGTGACCCTTTGTTCAAGCGAGGCTTTGGTCATCCTGCAACCTCGCCCACCCTAGAGATCTAATCCATCTGCCCTAAGGGCGAGGGACGCGCATGCGCTGTAAGAGTCCTCGCACCTTGCTCGCCGAGAGCATTTTCCCGAGCAGCTGTAGCGCGGAGGACATCTGCTTTGCATTCACGGTAGCGACGGGACATCTCTTCTGCTTCCGTGGCGTGGCCGGACTAGTCTGCTGCATCGACGGCGCGGCGGGTCCTCCATGCTACTTCGGCGGCGCGGCGGGACCTCTCTGCTGCTACGACCGTGCGGCGGGACATGTTGGATGCTTTTGCGGCGAGGCGGGACATCTCTCGTGCTCCGCTTCCGAACCGCCTCTCTCCCGGTGTGGCAATCTCGACCCCAGAACTCACGCTGGCCATAGGCGGATGCAAAGGCGATGATGAATGACTTGTTTGTTTTTGACTTTTTGTGGATGAGGAGTTGAGGAGGAATGTGCGGTCATCTTGGGTAGTAGTATTTATAACCGCGTAATGTCACGGCTCCCTAAGTGGGAAGCCGTTTAGGTTTTGATGTCGGTGTGAATAGGTTTGCAATTTGGAATGTAATGGAATGGCGGCCTCCACTGTTCTTCTAAAAATTGTGACGGGGCAGCTTGCTCAAAATACCAGCTGGCGGTTATAAGTGTGACACTATTCTCGGAAGGCTTAACCGCATTGAGCACGTCGCCTTCTCGGCAGCGTCACGTGGCGTTTGCACCATAAAGGTGCACCGCAATAAACAATGTCGGCCACCGTCTTGTTCCAACAACGTCTTGCGCTTCGTTATTACCATCGGCTGCGCTTCTTTTAATTAGAATGGGTGTGCCGTCTAAGCTTACCACGTTGATCTATCTAACTGTTTGATTTGTTGTGGCTAATTGCAAAGCAGTTCATCCATGTGAAGTGTATGCCATCAATCGCGAACACTTTGATCGCTTACCCGTTTACATTATGTTTGCCCTAATACGCCAAAAGTTAATCCTTACAGGCGTATGCCCTCAATCACACACACCTTGATCTGCTGACCATTTCTTTTGTGTTGCCTAATCACAAAGCAGTTCATCTAAAAGTGAACCATTATGCTGTATATCGCACACACCTTCATCGGCTGCCCGTTTCTTTTGTATTGCCTAATCACAAATAGTTCATCCGAGTGAACCGTATGCTCTATATTACTGCGCCTTCATCGGGCTGCCGTTTCTTTTGTTCCGCCTCATCATACAAGCAGTTCATTGGGTGAACCGTATGCCTGGATCGCTTTACAACTAAAATCTGAACTGTGTTTGATGCATCCTCCATTGCAAGCGTTTTGCACCTTTTTTGATAGTTTTTACATCCCGTTTGTGATTAATGCATCGCACAGTTTAAATGAAAGGGTCTCGATTGTAGTGTCGCGTTAGCGACATCCCTGCGATGGTGCCTGTTCATCTCGACCTACAAGGCAATCCACCACACCATACGGGTAGGGTATTACACCACATCGGTGCTTTGAACCGATATAAACTCTTGTGTCCCTTGTTCCTCGGGTTCGTGAGCTAGGCTTTGAGGTCATGGCGGAAGCGCCTTGAGCTAGGGAAGAGATCTTGTGTGCATCCAGTTGAACCTCAAGGGTTTTGCCGGAACCCATAATCCGACATCACCGATGGCCTTACGCCTCTCTTCATTGAAGCAGCGAAGAAATTGCTTGACGGTTTAAACTTTGGATCAATATTAAGAGTGTGCTCGGCGAGTTCCTTGGTACACAGCATGTCGGAAGGTTTCCATGCAAAGATGTCCAGGTTCTCAAGGATGAACTCGATGAGCGCGCTTTCCTATTTCGGATCCACATTAGCACTGATGCTGAACTGCTTGGATGAATCGCCAGGAACGAAATCAACTAGCTTAGTGTCATCTGCCGACTTAAACTTCAAGACTGGATCATGCTCCGTAGTTGGCTTTTTCAAAGATGTCATGTCTGCCGGGTCAAAATTGTCTTTATAAAACTTCAATTCCTCTATTGCGCAGACAGACTCAGCATAAGCAGCATCACCTTATTCACACTCCAAGGCTATCTTGCGACTCCCATGCACTGTTATAGTGCCCTTGTGACCCGGCATCTTCAGCTGCAAACAAACATAACAAGGCCTTGCCATGAACTTAGCATAAGCCGGCCGCCTAAACAGAGCATGATAAGGACTCTTGATTTTAACCACTTCAAAAGGTCAACGTCTCGGATCTGGAATCATAATCATCTCAAAAGCAACCTCCGGAGATATTTTACCAACGGATATGCCCGACTTGCAGGCACCTACCGTCAAAAAACAGTATTCGACGGCTTAAGATTTTTGTCAGTCAATCCCATGCGACGGAAAGTTTCATAGTAAAGGATATTGATGTTGCTGCCTCCATCCATGAGCACATTGGTGAATTTGTATCCTCCAACCTGAGGTGCTACCACCAGCGCCAAGTGACCCGGATTATCAACCCGGGGCGGGTGATCCTCACGCCTCCACACAATGGGCTGTTCAGGACCGCCATGAAAGTAACGAGGAACCGCCCGGCTCAACGGCATTCACGCACCTTTATGGAGCTTCTGATCCCGCTTCCATAAACTTGTGGTGAAAACGTGGTACTGCCCACTATTCAACTGCTCCGGGTTACTCTGATAACCAGATTGCTGCTACTGATTCCCCTGATTGCTCTATTGGCTGTAACCACCCTGATCATCTTGGCCTTGAAAACCGGAATTAGAGCCGCCACCCCCGTAACCCGGACCGTGAGAGCCGGAACCTGAGCCGCCGCCTGGCCCATGATTGTCTTGAAAAAGATTGGAATTTCTATACTCCTTCATAATGAAGCAATCCTTCCAGAGGTGAGTGGACGGCCTTTCCCGTGTACCATCCTTGGACAGGGCAGATTCAGCTGCCGTTCAAGATCGAAACCTGGCCCCCCAATCCATGGAGGTGGCTTTCCTTTACGATGCTGTCCATTATTCTGCATATTGGTGTTAGCCAAAATCCAAATTATTATCAGCCTTGCGCTTACCGTTGCCTCCCTGACTCATGGGTTATTCTGCTGCCGTGTGGTAATCGCTACTCTTCTTTCCCTTTCCGGCTTTTCATCGACTCGGGGTCCTTGGTACTATCAGTCGTATACTCAACCAGAGCCGCCATCAGCTCCCCCATGTCACTGCAGTGGCGCTTGAGCCACCCTAACTTCTGCTTAAGGGGCATAAAACGGCAATTCTTCTCTAACATCAAGACTGTTGAGCTGGCATTGATACGATCCGATGAATGCAGGATAGTCGAGACCCGACGCACCCAATGGGTTGTTGACTCGCCTTCTTCTTGGATACATGAATCCATATCCACAATCGACATAGGCTGCTTGCATGTATCTTTAAAATTCTGGATAAACCGGGCTTTAACTTCATTACGATCCAATGGAGTTAGCGTGCAGCCCTTTCAACCAAGTGCGGGCCGTCCTTCCAACATCATCGTGAAGTACTTAGAACATGCATCATCGTCAACATCCAACAACTCCATTGCCATCTCATAACTCTCAAACCACACTTCAGGGGGTAAGTCAGCTATATAGTTGGGCACCTTACGAGGACCCTTGAAATCCTTGAGCAAACGTACGTTATGTAAAGCTGGCACCAAACATGGCACTCCCAAGGTTCTGGAGGTTACCCCTGTCTCCACTGAAGTTGTTGGATAAACCAGAGAATGTTGCTGAGCCCCTTGCTGAGCCGCCAGATCGGCTTCCCGACGTGCTCTGCCCTGATCCACCAAATCCTGAGCATTAGCACCACCGCGCGCCAGGTCATGTCCACGAGGCTGGTTACGGTGTCTGTCACTGCTTGAAACAGCTGGTGAGTCAATGTGCGTGCTATAACTCCGGCTCAGGCGAGGAGTTGAATGAATCCTCTTACAACTGTAAGAATAAGCCTCCTGCTATACCAATGATGTCTGAAGAAGCTCTCTAGCCCTCCGCATTTCAACCACATTTGGAGACTCGCCTTCAACTGGGAGAGCCGCCAATCGCGACGCCGCCGCGATCATATTATCCAAAGGGTTAGAATAATGACCCGGAGGCGTTGGCACATATTGTGGCGGGATATTGTTCAGACGAGGCGGATCCATCATGGCGTGGTGGCCCGGCACTCCAGCCTAGGCACCGCTACTGCCGGTTTACTGTGGTGGGTCACTTTGGTCCCTGCACTGTGTGTTGAAGAGGTTCCTCGCCTCGTAAACGAGGCGAAGCGACTCGGTGTCTTCTCCTCATGACTTCGTTTGAAGCGTTCTAATCCAACGAGAGCCGGAAGGAATCAGCCTGGATCCGTTGTGCATGAGCATCCAGAGCAGTTCGCTCCACAGTCATCCTCGCGTCCTCAGCCGCCAGATCTTCCTTAGCCTGAGCTATCTCATCTCGCAGTTTCGCAACTTCCATGTTATGCTGAGTTTGATTTGCCGGATTAACTTCTGATGTTAACAGTGTTGTCAAGGTGTCCAATAAATTGGACAAGACTTGAGCCGGCGGGCGCGCAGGGCCTCCTGTCCCGGCCGCCGTCGCCATTGTTGACCAAAATCATTGCCGCCCGCGGTTGTAGAATTACGCCATGGTCGGTATGCGCCATGAAAATCGCAACCGGTTCGGTGGCTCATAGAATTAGGAATACTATCGCCATTGGAACAGCCCCCAAGCCTGCCATCTTGCAGGTGATACAATGAAGTAGTCTCGCCCGTGGACGACTCACCATCAGAATAGATGGCCGTCTCACCGCCAGACACGGATCCTTCCTCAAATTCTGCCCCATGGATGAATCCAATGAAGGTGTGCTTCACGGCGCGTTGAACCCGGGCGGGTCGTGCACGATGAGCCGCCTCGATGATGTCGGTGCGGATGTCCGGCTCAGGGCCCGGTTCGCTGATCTTGCCGATGAAAATGTGAATCCTGCCGAAGGGGGCCCGGTACCCGTACTCGATTGGGCGTACCTCGGGGCCCCGACCTATGTAAATGCGATGTAGAGCTTGCCACGACTACTCTTGGTCATCCGGCCCACTTCTACCTCTTGAGAACTGCGTTGGATTTCCCCGAAGAGGAGAGGATGATGCAGCAAAGTAGCATAAGTATTTCCCTCAGTTTTTGAGAACCAAGGTATCAATACGGTGAGGAGGCTACGCCTTGTGAGTCCCTCGTACCTACACAAAACAATAGCTCAACGCAACCAACGCGATTAGGGGTTGTCACTCCCTTCACGGTCACTTACGAGAGTGAGGCTGATAGAGATGATAGATAATATTTTTGGTATTTTTGGTATAGAGATGCAACGTGAAAAAGTAAAAGGAAAAGTAAAAAAGCACAGCAATAATAAAGTGATGGAGATTGATATGACGAGAATAGCCCGGGGGCCATAGGTTTCACTAGTGGCTTCTCTCAAGAGCATAAGTATTCTATGGTGGGTGAACAAATTATTGTTGAGCAATTAACAGAATTGAGCATAGTTATGAGAATATCTAGGTATGATCATGTATATAGGCATCACGTCCGAGACAAGTAGACCGACTCCTTCCTGCATCTACTACTATTACTCCACTCATTGACCGCTATCCAACATGCATCTAGAGTATTAAGTTAAAAATAGAGTAACGCCTTAAGCAAGATGACATGATGTAGAGGGATAGTTTCATGCAATATGATAAAAACCCCATCTTGTTATCCTCGATGGCAACAATACAATACGTTCCTTGCTGCCCCTTACATCCTTTGGGTAAGGACACATAAAGATTGAACCCAAAGCTAAGCACTTCTCCCATGGCAAGAAAAAACCAATCTAGTAGGCCAAAACCAAAGCGATAATTGAAGAGACTTGCAAAGATAACCAATCATACAGAAAAGAATTCAGAGAAGATTCAAATATTATTCATAGATAGACTTGATCATAAACCCACAATTCATCGGTCTCAACAAACACACCGCAAAAAAGAAGATTACATCGAATAGATGTCCACGAGAGAGGGGAGAACATTGTATTGAGATCCAAAAGAGAGAAGAAGCCATCTAGCTACTAACTATGGACCCGAAGGTCTGAGGTAAACTACTCACACTTCATCGGAGGGGCTAGGATGACGTAGAAGCCCTCTGTGATGATGGCCCTCTCCGGCGGAGCTCCGGAACAGGCTCCAAGATGGGATCTCGTGGATACAGAAAGTTGCGGCGGTGGAATTAGGTTTTTGGCTCCGTATCTCATCGTTTGGGAGTACGTAGGTATATATAGGAGGAAGGAGTGCGTCGGTGGAGCTTCGAGGTGCCCACGAGGTAGGGGGCGCGCCCTAGGGGGGGTGTGCCCTCCACCCTCGTGACTGCCTCGTGGCTTTCTTGACGGAGGGTCCAAGTCTCCTGGGTCTTATCTGATGAGAAAATCACATTCCCGAAGGTTTCATTCTGTTTGGACTCCGTTTGATAATTCATTTCTCCAAAACACCGAAATAGGAAAAAAACGACAATTCAGGCTCGGCCTCCGGTTAATAGGTTAGTCCCAAAATAATATAAAAGTGGAAAATAAAGCCCAATATAGTCCAAAATAGTAGATAATATAGCATGGAGCAATCAAAAATTATAGATACGTTGGAGACGTATCGTGCATCTAAGCTTAATTCCTGCTGGAGTCCTCGGTAGGTAAATGATAAAAGAGAATTTTTGATGCAGTGCTACTTGGCATAATTTCAATGTAAATCTTCTTAATTGTGGTATGAATATTCAGATCCAAAAGATTCGAGACAAAAGTTCATGTTGACATAAAAATAATAATACTTCAAGCATACTAACAAAGCAATTATGTCTTCTCAAAATAACATGGCCAAAGAAAGCTATCCCTACAAAATCATATAGTCTGGCTATGCTCTATCTTCACCACACAAAGTATTTAAATCATGCACAACCCGATGACAAGCCAAGCAATTGTTTCATACTTTTGACATTTTCAAAACTTTTTTCGATCTTCACGCAATACATGAGCGTGAGCCATGGATATAGCACTATATGTGGAATAGAATGGTGGTTGTGGAGAAGACATAAAGAGGGGAAGATAGTTTCACATCAACTAGGCGTATCAACGGGCTATGGAGATGCCCATCAATAGATATCAATGTAAGTGAGTAGAGATTGCCATGCAACGGATGCACTACAGCTATAAGTATATGAAAGCTCAACAAAAGAAACTAAGTGGGTGTGCATCCAACTCGCTTGCTCACGAAGACCTAGGGCACTTTGAGGAAGCCCATCATTGGAATATACAAGCCAAGTTCTATAATGAAAAATTCCCACTAGTATATGAAAGTGAAAAAATGAGAGATTCTCTATCATGAAGATCATGGTGCTACTTTGAAGCACAAGTGTGGTAAAAGGATAGTAACATTGTCCCTTCTCTCTTTTTCTCTCATATTTTTTTATTTAGTCCAGAGTCTCATCCCGACTTGTGGGGGAATCATAGTCTCCATCATACTTTCCTCACTTGGGACAATGCTCTAAAAAATGATGATCATCACACTTTTATTTTTCTTACAACTCAACAATTACAACTAAATAATAAGAACAAAATACGACTCTATATGAATGCCTCTGTCGGTGTACAGGGATATGCAATGAATCAACAGTGACAAGTATGAAAGAATTATGAAAGGTGGCTTTGCCACAAATCTGATGTCCACTACATGATCATGCTAGCAATATGACAATGATGGAGCGTGTCATAATAAATGGAGCAGTGGAAAGTTGCATGGCAATATATCTCGGAATGGCTATGGAAATGCCATGATAGGTAGGTATGGTGGCTGTTTTGAGGAAGGTATATGGTGGGTGTATGATACCGGCCGAAAGGTGTCTGCGGTATTAGAGGCTAGCAATGGTGGAAGGAAGGAAAGTCGTATAATCCATGGACTCAACATTAGTCATAAAGAACTCATATACTTATTGCAAAAATCTAGAAGTTATCAAAGCAAAGTATTACGCCGCATGCTCCTAGGGGATAGATTGGTAGGAAAGACCATCGCCGTCCCCGACCGCCACTCATAAGGAAGACAATCAATAAATAAATCATGCTCCGACTTCATCACATAACGGTTCACCATACGTGCATGCTACGGGAATCACAAACTTTAACACAAGTATTTCTCAAATTCACAACTACTCAACTAGCATGACTCTAATATCACCATCTTCATATCTCAAAACAATTATCAAGCATCAACATTTTCTTAGTATTCAACGCACTCAAAAGAAAGTTTTACAAATCTTGAATACCAAGCATATTATTATTAGGCAAATTACCATGCTATTGAAGACTCTCAAAATAATCTAAGTGAATCATGAGAGATCAATAGTTTCTATAAAACAAATCCACCACCGTGATCTAAAAGATATAAGTGAAGCACATAGAGCAAAACTATAAAGCTCAAAAGATATAAGTGAAGCACATAGAGTATTCTATAAAATTCCAAATTATGTATGGCTCTCTCAAAAGTTGTGTACAGAAAGGAAGATTGTGGCACACAAACAAACAAAGACACAAATAACACAAGACGCTCCACTCAAAACACATATCATGTGGTGTATATAAATATAGCTCCAATTAAAATTACCGATGGAAGTAGACGAAAGAGGGGATGCCTTCCGGGGCATCCCAAAGCTTTGAATTTTTGGTGTCCTTGGATTATCTTGGGGGTTCTATGGGCATCCCCAAGCTTAGGCTCCTGCCACTCCTTGTTCCATAGTCCATCAAAAGATTTCACCCAAAACTTGAAAACTTCACAACACAAAACTCAATAGAAATCTCGTGAGCTCCGTTAGCGAAAGAAAACAAAAGACCACTTCGAGGTACTGTAATGAACTCATTCTTTATTTATATTGGTATTAAACCTACTGTATTCCAACTTCTCTATGTATTATAAACTATTTTACTAGCCATTGATTCATCAAAATAAGCAAACAACACACGAAAAACAGAATCTGTCAAAAACAGAATAGTCTGTAATAATCTGTAACTAGCGCAAACTTCTGGAACTCCAAAAAATCTACTAAAATAGGAAGACCTAGACAATTTGTTTATTGATTAGCAGCAATTGGAATCAGTATTTTATCACGTTCTGGTGATTTTTAACAATTGTTTTCGTGAACAGAAAGTTTCTGGAAATTACAGCAAGATCAAATAACTATCATCCAAAAAGATCCTATAGGTCTAACTTGGCACAAACACTAAATTAAACATAAAACCACATCTAAACAGAAAGTAGATGGATTATTTATTCCTAAACAGAATAAAAACAAAAAAACTAAAAATAAAATTGGGTTGCCTCCCAACAAGCGCTATCGTTTAACGCCCTAGCTAGGCATAAAAGCGAGGATAGATCTAAGTAGTGCCGTCTTTGGTAGGCAATTCTTCAATGAGGCATCAATCTTCCTTAAAAATTTCTTTATTTCTAGTAATTATAAAACTTTTAGGCACAAGATCAAAAATTCATTTGTAGCAAATGGTTCCTTAATGATAGCAAAAAGATTGGGATGAATACTTATAGATTTAAGATCCGCAGTTTCCTTACTAGATGATTCACCCTTATTCTTAGGAACATAGATAAGCTTAGTATTTTTAGTAGACGGACTTGGAGTGTTCTTAACGGAATAAAAAGCAGTTCCCTAGTTGGTAATGATACCCTCAAGTTTATCGATTCTAGTGGAATCTAGATTTATTTTCTCATTAACCATGGGTTCCTTTTCCTTAATATTTTTCAAAGTCATTCCTACCTTAGATCCATATTGGGTAATTTGATTGTGGATCTTTTTATCTAGATTTTCAATTGATTCAATGGTAGCAACTTTATTTTCAATAATTTCAAGCCTTTGCATAACATGCTCCAAAGTTAACATAGTTCCATTAACAAAAAGAGGTGGCGAGCCAAATAAATCTATCATAGCATTATAAGAATCAAAAGTATGGCTACCCAAGAAATTCCCCCCGGTAATGGTATCAAGGATATATCTATACCAAGGACTAGCACCTACGTAAAAATTGTGAAGAAGAACTGAAGTAGATTGCTTCCTGGTAGATCTGTTTTGAGCATTGCAAATTCTATACCAAGCGTCTTTTAGATTTTCTCCCTCCCTTTGTTTAAAATTTAAGATGTCATTCTCGGGAGATAACGGAGAAGATATGAGACTAGCCATGACGACAAGCCAAGCGAGAAAAAGGCAAACGGAAAAGAGAGGGCGAATAAAACGGCAAGGGTGAAGTGGGGAGAGGAAAAGCGAGAGGCAAATGGCAACTAATGTAATGCGAGAGATAGGGATTGTGATGGGTACTTGGTATGTTGACTTTTATGAGACTTCCCAAGAATCTAGCGCCGAAATTCTTCTTGCTACCTCTTGAGCCTTTGCGTTGGATTTCCCATGAGAGGAGAGGATGATGCAGCAAAGTAAGCGTAAAGTATTTCCCTTAGTTTTTGAGAACCAAGGTATCAATCCAGTAGGAGGCTACGCGCGAGTCCCTCGTACCTACACAAAACAATAGCTCAACACAACCAACGCGATTAGGGGTTGTCAATCCCTTCACGGTCACTTACGATCTGTTTGAGGTGGTATTGCTTATGTCTCGATTACCAGGGAGCGAATACGCTTAACCTAGCTTTCGATCTGTTGTTTCTTGCCCTAACTCGCCGTCGTGTCGTCCCTTTATATACACAGGTCGACGCCCAGTGGCTTACGGAGTCCCGGCAGGCTTATAAACAACATGTCTGGCTCGGTGACTAACTTTACATGCCTTATAATACATGTCATACATATACGGCGGTTTACACTTGTTTGGGCCTTAAGTCACCTTTGGGCTTCAGGCCTTCAATGAGTTAACGTCTTAAGCATCTTCATGGGCTTTGTCTTGATGAATCACTTGAGAACTTAACCCGGCCCCTCCTAGGCGGGTTAACCCAATAATTATATCCCCAACAACTAGGTTCTACCTTGATTTGTTCAGCTGGTTTAGGTGTTCTAATATAACTTTTGTTGACCATAGTTGAAACTTTAGCATGTTCCTTCATCCTAACAGGGAAATGTGGTTTCTCAATATAAGCAGTAGGAACAACTGGATCAACATTATAAATAATAGTTTCATCTTTAGCTATTACCGGTTCTTTAATTTCTTCTTTAATTGGTGGGTGATATTTAAACCACTTCTCTTTAGGGAGATCAACATGAGTAGCAAAAGATTCACAAAAGGAGGCTACTGTCTCATAGTCAAGTCCATATTTAGTGTAAAATTTTGAAAAGCATCGGTATTCATAAAAGATTTAACACAATCATACTTCAGCTTAATACCTGACTCTTTACCTTCATCAAGTTCCCAATCTTCAGAGTTGCGTTTAATTCTTTCCAAAAGATCCTACCAGAATTCAACAGTCTTCTTCATAAAACAACCAACACAAGAAGTATCAAGCATGGATCGATCATTATGAGAAAGCCGAGCATAAAAACTCTGAATAATAATTTCTCTTGAGAGCTCATGACTGGGGCATGAATATAACATTGACTTAAGCCTCCCCCAAGCTAGAGCGATACTTTCTCCTTCACGAGGCCAAAAATTATATATATAATTCCGATCATGATGAACTAGATGCATAGGATATTTTTTTTTGGTGAAACTCCAATTTCAATCGATTCTAGTCCCAAGATCCAATATCATCGCATAGCCTATACCATGACAATGCATTTCCCTTCAAAGATAAAGGTAAAACCTTCTTCTTAATTTCATCTCTGGGTAAACCTGCAAGCTTAAACAATCCTCAAATTTCATCCACATATACCAAGTGCATATCAGGATGTTTGGTTCCATCTCCTGCATAAAGATTAGCTAGCAGTTGTTCTATCATACCCGAAGGAATTTCATATTCAATATTTTCAGTAGGTGCAGTAGGTTGAGGGGTAACTAATTGTGTGGTTAGAGTCGAGGTGAAGATACCAGAACAAACCCCTCAAAGGATTGTTCTCCATAGTAACAAGTGACAACAAATTTCAGCACGTAGTAATAAATTTTCCTTACCATTTGCACTTACCAAGGCGCTTTATTCCCGGCTTAAGAAGCGCTGAGGAAAAAGAGCCTTGATGACCAACAAGTATATGGGATCAATTGTAGCCTTTTCAATAAGTAAGAGTGTCGAACCCAACGAGGAGCAGAAAGAAATGACAAGTGGTTTTCAGCAAGGTAATGTCTGCAAGTGCTAAAATTGTAAGTAACAGAGTAGTTTGATAGCAAGATAATTTGTAACGAGCAAGTAATGATAATAGTAACAAAAGTGCACCAAGGTAGCCCAATCCTTTTGAGGCAAAGGACAGGCCAAAACGATCTCTTATAATAAGCAAAGTGTTCTTGAGGGTACACGGGAATTTCATCTAGTCACTTTCATCATGTTGGTTGATTCGTGTTACGCTACTTTGATAATTTGATATGTGGGTGGACGGTGCTTAGGTGTTGTTCTTACTTGAACAAACCTCCTACTTATGAATAACCCCTCGTAAGCATCCGCAAGTCTGAGAAAAGTATTAAGAATAAATTCTAACCATAGCATTAAACTTTTGGATCCAATCGTTGCTTCTACGGAATAGCGCATAAACTAGGGTTTAAGCTTACATCACTCTATAACCATCATCTAATAACTACTCCACAATGCATTCCCTTAGGCCCAAATATGGTGAAGTGTCATGTAGTCAACGTTCACATGACACCACTAAGGGAATCACAACATACATCGAGAAATAAGGATGCCGGTCATCCTCCCGGCTCCTCAGCCGTTTCGATTCCTGGTCGTTGGATCTGCGTGCTTGATCGGATCTAGGCCGTCGGATCGAGCCCTGGAATGACTGCGTCTGTCGGATAAAAAAAAGTTACTGTTGCAATGAACAGTTTCACCTCGACCGTGCCACCGCGCATAATTATCTTGCCCACTTGGGGCATTTTAAATCATTCGCGTCGTGGGGTATAAAAGCGCGCGGCAGCGTGGAGATGACCTAGCCCGCTTTTCGCGCCCCTCCCTCGTCCTCGCCCGCCCCGCCGCATCGCCCGCCCTCTCCTCTCCTCTCCGCCCGCATCACCGCCGCCCGCCCCGCCTCGCCCTCTCCTCTCTCCCCTCTCCCTCCATCGGTCCTCGCCGCCCGCCCGCCCGCCCGTTTGGATGCCCCGCTTTCGCCCGCCCTCTCCTCCCCTCTCCTCCTTAGACCTCGCGGCCCACGGAGGAGGCGGCGGGTCACGGCCCCGGCGATGGCGCCCGTGGCAGCCAGTGGAGAAGCCTTGGCCCTTGGCCTTCAGCGGACGTGGCGAAGAAGCGCGTCGAATCCAGATGCTTGGCGTGGTGGCGGTGATGAACAAGACGGAAGCCCGTGGGCGTCATCCTGGCGTGTACGACGCCGGCCACCGCTGCTTCGGCTAGAACTACGTCCACGAGCTCATCGACAAGGCCTCCTAGGTTGTACCCCCAGCTGAGAAGAATGAAATTTTTATCCCCTTTCACCGCGTGAATGAACTGCTGATTGGGGGATCCCGCTGATTGGAACGTGAATGGAAAACAAGTCACTCTCTCTCTCTCTCTCTCGTGCTTCTGCTCGCCCGGGATGCAGCTCTTCAGTGAGCTCGACAAGGTCTGTCCTCTCTTCCCCGTCTCTCTCTCTCTCTCTCTCTCTCTCTCTCTCTCTCTCTCTCTCTCTCTCAAATCCCCAGCGCTCACATTTGGTCTGCTCTTCTCTTGTAGATGTGCTTGAAGAAAAGGGCCATTGGATTGTACAGGAAGAATGGGATGTTGTTCTTTGCTGCTTCACCTAGCCTTGCTACTCAAGCAGCGTTGCCCTAGTAACCTTATGATGCTTTCCATCCTCCTTAGATTTGTATATGTCTCTTGCTAAAACAACAACCACCGCCAATTAGCTTTGGCATGCCTTTGTTTGGGTATTTAATTGCTGCACCATTCGATTAAGCGGACATATCTCTCTCATGAGGTTTGCTTGTGTTATGTTCCTTTCCACTAACATGAAATTAACTGTGATGTCCTTCTAATTATCTTGTACCAGGAATTTTAGCTAGGACATAAAAGGCATAAAACCTTGAGGAAGGAATTGTGGGTGCCGCAACTGGATAATTTGTGTGAGTTGGATGTATCGTTAGGTGACCAACCTGAATTGTTCTTATTGTTGTTGCATATGTGAAATGAAATTTCTTCTCTTGCTATGTGCTAGCCTGCAATATATGATAAGAACACCTGTCACCATTAGTTCATGTTGTACTATTGAGACATCTTGATTAATTTATGGTCTTCCTCCATTATCCCCTTTTTGATTGTTGGTTTGATGTACTGCTATGATGCTTCTTGGGTCTATTTAGTTAATTTTTGGTGCTCTTGCTTTATTTACCTCTGCTATGATCTATGCTTTTTAGATATATTTGTTTAAACCCTTGATTGTCGCTCTTCTTTGTCTTTTGCAGGTGTTGTTGTTGTGGGTTGGTGTCAGCGATGTTGCGAGAGCGGCAGTGTCTCAAGCGAACAAGTTGTTGTGTACCTATGACATATTTACATGCTCCTGGATGTGCTACATCACCTCATCCTCTCATTGGCGCCTCGGTGCCCGTGGCGTTCGTGCTCATCGGCGGGGACGATGCAAGCGCAACTCCGATGCGGCGGCGTGGATGTGTGGTGTGAAGCGGTTCCTCTCGCCCGGGCCGGGCGTTGAGCGCTAACCCGGGCGCCCACTAAAGTACTGCCTTGGCTACAACCTCCCTCGGTGAGCTCCATCTTCCTCTGCTGCCTTGACTACTGCATGGGACATGGCTAGACTACGATGATCAGTTATGGCTGATATAGGCATGCTCTCGAGCAATCGAGGCAATTGTTGTGGGTATTAATTTGGATCCCCCCTCATTTCTTTGAGCTATTTTGATCACGTTCTTATTTTAGTGGCTCTGTCCTTGGATGGTCATTTATGATGAGTGATAACCGAGGCGGTTTCACCCTCATAAGAACATATTGATCTGGTGATCCATCAAGAAATCCATCAATCGAGAAATAAGGATGCCGGTCATCCTCCCGGCTCCTCAGCCGTTTCGATTCCTGGCCGTTGGATCTGCGTGCTTGATTAGATCTAGGCCGTCGGATCGACCTCTGTAACGACCTCGTCCGTCGGATAAAAAAAGTTACTGCTGGAATGAATAGTTACTCCCGTTTCGTGCCATCGCTCGTAAATAGCCTGTCCTGTCGGGGGCACTCTCGCCATTTCGCTTTGTCTGTGGCGGTGGCGTTCGTGCTAGGGTTATTATGATTAACTGTGGCTGGAATAAGTGTGCCTTTGAGCAATCAAGGCACCTGTGCGTATCAAGTTGGATCCTCCCTGTTGTCTCTAGAATCCTTTTTGATCTGTGATACCTATTGATACGTCCTCGGATGGTCATTCTTGTTGAGTGATAACGGGGCAGCTCCATTGTGTAAACAGATTGATCTGGTGATAAGAGATGACGGGGTGGGTTATATGATCGAGGAAAGGCGAATCTGAGCCCACTATGCAATGAACACTAAACCCTTTTATTTTTATTTAAAGGTGTTACTTATTTATGCTCCGATGTTTATAGCCGTTTAAAGTAAAAGTTTTCTTCTCTCTCGTACCTTTATTGTTTGTTGTTGTTCTTTGATTTAATCTGGTTAAGAGTAAGTTGCACTTTGTTATACTAGAAAGACTCACTCCCAGCAAGTTATCGGTTGAATGACTTGTTTTAATTCGTTGTGATACTATTACTTCTATTTTTTGCAAGTTACCGATTTGCGACTATTTGTTCATGCTACGAAATTAATACTACAGGATTTTTGAGATTTTTCTTGATATAATCTTTGGATTGTTCATGTAAAGAGTGACCGAGGTAGCGTGTCCCGTTTTGTATCCATAAACAATTTTTCGATCGATGTGATTAAGTTGCTTGGTTAATCCGAGCCATTGAGCGGACATTTCCTTTCGTTTTCTTTAGTTTGTTACGAAGCTTTCCCCAATTACATACGTCACCACTCCATTTTTTGGATCCTGCAGTTTGAACAAACTTCCAACTGTAGAGTTTAAAATATGTTACCTACATAAAGAGGAGTTAAATAAGGATGAACTTACACAGTTTATCCTTATTTTAGCAATGAGAGTATTTTGTATATAGAGGTGATACTCTTGAAACTTATGTGTTTATTCTTTGTATTATATTATGAAGGTTCAAGTATTTGGGTTCTAGCTCCTACTTTTTTATGGTAGACGCTTATTCATTTTCCTATTAGTCTAGAAGGATTACATCATTGATGTTACTTCCCAACCAATATTAAGGTGGCGATTGTTTATTTTCTCTTTTAATAACACATCAAAATCTAGAGCAACACTTTTGTTGATTGATATTTACGACGATCTTGATTACTCCTCTTTATTTTATTTTATTGTTAGCCAATTAAAAAGGTTTTGTTGTAGGTGTATATTTTTTACGTATGGTATATATTATGCGAGTTATTTCTAATGCATCTTGATATTATCTTAGAATCATCGACTAGAGTCTCGGTCCTTGAGCATAGTTAACTAAAGCATCTTTTTATATCAGATATCAAATTATCTATACTTGTACTAAGATATTTATATATCTAACTAGATTTTCACTTCTTTAATGGAGTTTTAGCACTTAGATTTATTTGAAATAAGCTGCTCCTATGTTTTTGTCGGTGCTTGTTGTACTTTCTTTAAATGTTTCTTCTTGGTAGGATCAGTTCTAAGTAGTGGATGTAAGCATGCCTTTTCAAGCTTAAGCATTTGATTTTTGGCGATATGGTGTTCTCTCCTTACGGATGACCTTCTGCTTTCTTATTTTGACAAAATAGACAAGTTGGATGCGATTGCCGCCACTCATGTTGCTCTGAAGTGCGCGAGGGGAGTGGCGGTCAAGGTGAGCTCATCGGCACCGCTTCGACCGGCAGATCTGCGACCAGACCCGAATGGATCAAGTCTACGTGCTCGTGTGTCATCCCTGGATCGATGTCTTGACACCACACAGTACTTCAAGGATTTATAGCGAGTAGCAATCACACACTTATTACATCGATTGTCCGAGAAGAGGACTTATTACAATAAATATGGCTTAAGGCCATCTAATAACGATAACAGCGGAAGACTTGGAAGATAAGTGAGTCCATCAACCCCATCGGCATCACTGGTATAGAACCACGACCTAAACACCTTACACAAATGCGTCGAAAAGTCTGCAACATGAAAGTTGCAGCCAAAACGGGTCAAGACATGGAATATGCTGGCAATGTAACACATAGAGAGTAATGAAGCAACAAGCCTATACTACATGCATATAAGGCTGGTGGTAAGGCTCTATGGTTACAGTTTTGCGAAAAGCCAATTTTTCCCTATAACAAAGGAATAATTTTGTTTAACTATCATGGTGGTTGTTAAACATTGAGAATGGTTGATAGCATCCTCAATCCCAATTAAAAGTACTCATTAAAACCCAACAATATTAATTAGAAGTAACATGTTGAGATTCACATGATATTCAAGTACTAGATACTCAAGATTTGTCCATAACCGGGGGCACGGCTAATCATGATTAGTTTATACACTCTGCAGAGGTTTGCGCACTTTTCCCCACAAGACTCGATCGCCTCCGTTTGGTTTCTCTTGACCGCATGGTGTTTGAGAGACGGATGACCGAGACACAGCTTTCGTAAGCGCTTAGCCCTTACGATGGGTGGACCGGTACACCTACATCCCCTACATCTGCTAGTCCACCGCTATAAGAGTTCGCACGACTTAGTCAACTATGCCAGAGCCCATAGTGGCTTGTGGCTGCACACGTAAGTTACTAGTATGAATTATCTTATGATCCCTTTGAGCACAGGTGGCGGTCCAAAAAAAAAGCAGGCAAGTCACTGCTTGAAAGCAGTGCCTCAATCCACCCAGATGTGTGTTTAAGTTGCCACCTTAGATAAACCATTAATTATCAATCTCACATCTGTCATGGATATTCACTCACCCAATCCACGTCTACTAGCATAGCATAGCATAATAAGCAAGCGTAGAAGTAACTCCCAAAGGTTTCATAAGTAAAAGCAGGTAATAGGTACTACCTCAATCTACTTCCCAAACCCACAATTTAATTAGATCCTAATCATGCAAGTGTTTGAGGATTGATCTAATGCATAAAAACTGGGTATGAGAAAGTATGATCAAAGTGTTACTTGCCTTGCTGACGATCCGCGAAACCTAGAGACTCGAAGTAACAAGCGGCGCACTCGGGTGATCTAACGTAGACAAACAACAAGCATACAATAAGTACTCATCTAATGCACAAGGAAATCTCGAATAAAGATCTAACCAGAAAGTTCAACTTAAGAACCCCTGGTTGCAAAAGAATCGAATCAAATAAAGCATCGAAAAGTCGAAACTCGAGAGAAGAACGACTCGGTTCTAGCAGATCTGAAACTAGGTCAAAATTTTGCAGTAGCAAAACTCTGTTTAAGTAGGATAGTCGGGAACGGCGGTTTAAATCTAAACTCCAGTGCGCAGAATCACCTGATTCCGATAAACGAGCGAGAAATTAAACAGATTTGAAAATCGAATCGAAATCAAAATCGAAAACAACGGATTAAATCCGATTAAAAGAAAAAGCAGCGAGCAGATTAAAAGCGGCGGATGTTCGTTAGCGTAATCCAATCCAACGAACACGTTCATTGAAGCGAGCAGGTCGGTGAGCGTTCACTAAATAACAAAAACCGAGAAAACAAAAAAAAAACCATCTAGGGTTTTGAAAAAAAAAACCGAACATCTCGAAAAAAAACGGATCGGGTTTTCTAAAGAAAACCGGACCGGGGGGGCGGCGAGGTGCTACCTCCGGCTGCCAGCTGGGCTCAAGCGGCTGGCGTGAGGGGTCGGCGGGCCGGGAGGCGGCGAGGTCGGAGGGCGGCGAGGGGCTCCGGCGACGGCTGAACGGCAAGGCGGCGTCCCCTCGGCGGGCTGGCATGCAAGTGGATGAGGGCGGTGAGGGCTGGCGGGGATGAGGAGAGGGGGTGGCGGCGCTTAAATAGGGAGTGGGGTTCGCGCCTTGGGGAAGGGGCAGGCGGCGGGCGGCTCGTCTCGAAAGCTGGGACACGGCATGGGCGGCATGGCGTGGCGGGCGGCTGAGGCTCTCGCTGGGCGTGGCGCGAGGGGAGAGGAGGTGGGCCGGGCGCTTATTGGTCAATGGCTTGGGCCTGGCTCAGCCCAAAGTGGCTACAGAAGTTTTTTTTTTAAACAAAAACTAAACGGATTTAAAATAAACCAAAGCGAACTCCGAATTTAACAAAATTAATTTTCCCGACTCCTAAAAATGAGTCGAACAAAATGAACTTTAAAAAGCAGGCAAGTATGCATATTTTTTTAAATGCTCATTTTTGCCTAAAAGCAAATAAATCTTCAAAAGCCAAATTTTGATTTATTTATAATATCTTCATTTTTCCTAAATGTTGGGAAAGTCATATTATTCCCTCTCTTAATTTTTTTTTATCGGAAAAACTTTATGAAGATAATTAAATAAATCCAATGATCCTATATTTTCAAAATTCGAGAACCCCAAATATGAAAATAATGAAATATCCAACTCTCTCCGAGGGTCCTTGAGTTGCGTGAAATTTTCTAGGATCGGAAAAATGCGAGAAAATATGATATGCATGATGACCTAATGTATAACATTCCAAATTGAAAATTTGGGATGTTACAAACCTACTTAAGATGAATCTAGCCCTCGAGATTCGGGTTAACTAGAAAATAGGTGAGGTGGTCCTTGAGCAAAACTTCCTCTCTTTCCCGGTGGCTTCATCCTCGGTGTGGTGGCTCCACCGAACTTTGCAAAACTTGATAACCTTGCTTTGCGGGTAACTTTCTGCTTTGGCATAATCGAGAATCTTAACCGGTTTTTCCTCATACGTTAAATCATCCTTCAACTGAATTTCTTCAAGCGGCACCGGATCTCTTAACGGTACTTCCGCCATCTCGGCGTGACATTTCTTCAACTGGGAAACATGGAATACATCATGAACTCCTGTCAGTCCTTCTGGCAATTCTAGCTTATAAGCAACTTCTCCCATGCGTTGCAAAATCTTATATGGTCCAACGAAACGGGGTGCTAATTTTCCTTTAACTCCAAAACTCTTAACTCCTCGAAGCGGGGATACTCTAAGATATACTCTGTCTCCAACTTCATACTCAATCGCTTTGGCGCTTTGAATCTGCATAGCTCTTACATGCGGATTGAGCTACCTTGAGCCTATCGCGAATCAACTTAACCTTCTCGCTTGATTCCTTAATCAAATCTGGTCCAAACAACTGACGATCTCCAGTTTAGTCCCATGACAACGGTGTCTGCACCTTCTTCCATCTGAGCCTCGAAAGGTGCCATCTTCAAGCTGGTTTGGTAACTATTGTTGTAGGAAAATTCTGCATACGGCAAATTATCATCCCGGCTAGATCCATAATCTAGTGCACAAGCTCTCAAAGATATCCTCTAAAATCGATTGACTCTCTCGGTCATCCCATCGGTGCGTGGGTGGAAAGTCATCTTTGAATTCCAATCTAGTCCCCAATGTTTCGTGCAACTGGTTCCAAAATTTCGAGGTAAATTGAGTTCCTCTATCCGATAAGATGCTCCTTGGAACTCCGTGTAAACACACAATTCTGGTCATGTATATCTTTGCCAACTTAGCACTGCTATAGGTAGTCTTTCTTTGGAATGAAATGAGCTACCTTCGCCAAGCGATCGACTATAACCCAAATCGAGTCATAGCTTTGAACGAGTCTTTGGCAAACCTGTGATGAAATCCATGCCTAGTTTATCCCACTTCCATTCGAATTATCGGCAATGGTTGTAACAATCCCGCTTCGATGCTCGCTTTTACTCTCGACATACATCGCAAATTGCTACATACTCCGCAATATCCTTCTTCATTCCGGTCCACCGAAAGTATTCTTCAAATCCAAATACATCTTGGTATTTCTGGGTGAATCGAATAGGGTGAATCATGGGCTTCTTGCAAAATCAACTTCACGATCTCCGGGTCATTGGGCACATAAACACGGTCTTCAAACCATAGGGTATCGTGTTCATCCTCACGAAATCCTTTAGCCTTTCCTTTGCCCATTTTCTCCTTTATAGAGGCAACTTCCTTATACGCCTTTTGGGCTTCTACGATTTTATCCATCGATGTCATTTGAATCTCCAATGCTGCTACATAGCCTCTGGAACTATTTCCAAACATAGCTCTCGAAGGTCTTGGCTAACTCATTGGGTATTCCTCCCATCATTAGAGTATTGACGTGGCTCTTACGGCTCAATGCCTGCTCTGACATTAACCTTTCCGGTGATAATGCAATCTCATATCATAATCCTTGATAAGTTCTAACCATCTCCTCCGGTTCAGATTTAATTCATACGTGTGAAGATGTACTTCAAACTCTTGTGATCCGTGTATACTTCACAATGGTTTCCAATGAGAAAATGCCTCCATGTCTTCAAGGCATGCACAACGGCTGCTAACTCCAAATCATGAGTGGCATAATTCAACTCATGAGGCTTAAGTTGTAAATGAAGCATACGAAACAACTCTTCCTTCCTGCATAAATGCGGCTCCAAGTCCTCGACATGAAGCGTCGCAATACACCTCATAATCCTTAGTCCGATACGGCAATATCAAAAGCGGTGAGGTAACCAATCTTTTCTTCAACTCCTGAAAACTTGCCTCACGGTCCTCGGTCCATATGAATTTGTTATCCTTCTTCAACAATTCAGTCATAGGCTTAGCAATCCTTGAGAAATTCTCAATGAATCTTCGGTAGTATCCTGCGAGTCCAAGGAAACTCCGAATCTCTCCAACTGTCGTTGGTGCTTCCCATTTAGTTCTGGTCTCAACCTTCGTGGGGTCAACTGCTATTCCTTCTCCGGATATAACATATCCGAGAAATCCAACTTCTTTAGCCAAAACTCACATTTGGTCAACTTGGCATATAACCGATGTTCTCTTAGCTTCTCCAAAACCAATCTCAAATGTTCCTTATGTTCTTCTTCATTCTTGAGAAAATCAAAATGTCATCAATGAACACCACGACGAACTTATCCAAAACTCCATAAACACTTTATTCATCGAGGTTCATGAAATAGGGTGGTAACGTTAGTCGATCCAAATGACATAAGGTATATTCATACAGTCCATATCTTGTGGTAAATGCTGTCTTAGGTATGTCCCGTTCCCGAATCTTCAACTGATGGTACCCTGATCGCAAGTCGATCTTGGAAAACACTTTAGCTCCTTGCAAACGATCAAACAGATCATTTATCATTGGTAGTGGGTACTTGTTCTTGATTGTTACCGCATTCAATCCACGATAATCAACTACCATCCTTAACGATCCGTCCTTCTTCTCCACTAACAGTACGGGTGATCCCCAAGGTGAAGAACTTGGGCGTATAAAACCTTTATCCAATAGTTCCTTAATCTGCTTCTTGATTTCCGCCAAATCTTGTGCGGGCATCCTGTATGGTCGCTTCGATATCGGGCCTGTTCCTGGCAACAATTCAATCAAAAACTCAATGTCTCTATCCGGGGGCATTCCTGGCAACTCTTCCGGAAATACATCAGGAAAATC
This sequence comes from Aegilops bicornis, assembly GCA_021605145.1. Classification (NCBI taxonomy): domain Eukaryota; kingdom Viridiplantae; phylum Streptophyta; class Magnoliopsida; order Poales; family Poaceae; genus Aegilops; species Aegilops bicornis. The sequence goes on along the minus strand of CM038671.1, from coordinate 258,505,174 downwards.
CTTCACCACTGGTACTTCTTCCTGCACAACTCACGATAAGCGGTTTGCTTGCACTCTCCTCGGCTCGTCTTAGAGATGCGATATGATCCTTCTTCCTTCCGGGTGGTGAGCAAAATCGTCTTACTTGCGCAATCGATGTTTCCTCCATACATCGACAGCCAATCCATACCTAGAATCACATCAAATCCTTGGGATTCCAAAATGATCAAATCCGTCGGGAACTCATGCCTTCCTATACTTAGTGGCACTTGAAAACATCCTTGTCCTGCCATATACTCCGCTCTGGTGAGCTTACTAGCATAGGGGTTTTAAGAGTCCGAGTAGGTAGGCTATACTTTTCTACAAATCCCTTGATATGTATGAATGCGATGCACCAAGATCGAAAAGAACAAGCTGCAATAAATGACTTAACCAAAAACTTACCGATTCGCATCGGGCTGTTCTTCAACCTCCTCCACATCAATGTGGTTCACCTGTCCTCTGTTGAAAGGGTTGGGCTTCTTTCCGAGCTTCCATTGCCATTTCCATTCTCGGGCCTTACGGGCGATCATTTGCATAATGTCCGGGCTTGGAACATTTGTAACAGGTGACATGACTCAAGTCTTTCTTGGCTGGGGTTGTTGGTGTAGTCCGGGTCTGACCATTACTTCCTCCATTCATATTACCATTCTTGTGGCCATTATGGTTGTGCGAGCTACTTCCTCCATGGGTATCTTTGACTGAACTCCACCTTAGGGGTATAACGGGGCTTCTGTGGGCTCCGAGTTATACTTCCCTTGCCCATACTTCCGCTTGCGGTTCTCAATTTGTTGCCGCTTTCCTTCAATCATAAGGGCACGGTCTACCAACTCACAGTAGTTGTTGAAACTTGCTACCATTAACGGCATCTTTGAACTCATCATTCAGTCCTTCCGAAACTTCTCACCGCTTGGCGCATCTCAGTAGCAACGTCATCCGGGCATAACGTGCTAACTTACTAAAATCATCTACGTCTTGCCAATGGGCCTTCCTCCTTGGCGTAAGTTGCGAAACTCACGCTTCTTCATGGCCATAGCTCCTATTTGAAACATGAGCAAAGGCGGTGCTTGTTGAAACTGATCCCATGTGACGGTGTCTCTGTGGTAAGTGGCTGTAAAATTCTCCCACCATCTTTGCTGCGGGTCCGTCAAGTGATGCCGACAAAAGAAACTTCACCTTTTCACCATCTGTGCATCCTGCAGTTGGTCAACTCCTTCCTATCTTGCGGAGCCAATCATACTGCTACTATAGGCTCGGTGCTCTTTGGAATACACCGCGGATTTAGTCTAAGGAAACGAGTCGATGATCCGCGGTGGTGGTGGTGGGTTGTTGTTGTTGTTGCCACAGTTCTGTACTCAATGTCTGAATCAGGGTATTACTGCTTCTTTGGATCGGTTGGGTGATCTCTGGCGTGAAATGGATTCCGTGGTCGCGTCTCGGAGGCATCTGATGGGTTTAGAAAAGAAGAGAAATTTAGAATAGATTGAGGTCTAAGGGGGAATCACTACCCAAATGCACATGAGCAAATGCACACAAAATCACTTCATTCAATCAAACAAGGGCTTACAACGATCTAACTATCGCAAAAGTGCGTGTACTATACTGTTTACATGGAGGGAATACTACTAATATGTGGGGACTTCTACTAATTTGAACCGGTGGAAGACTCCATGATGTCTGCCCAAATTACGTCTTCAAAGTCGGGTTCACTTGGATCCGAATCGGTGTCGTCGATGTTGATGTAGTCGCTTGGACAATCGACATCTTTGGTCTTCATTCCGAGTGTCAACTTCTTCTTGAGTTCTTTCTTCGATCTCGTGCTTAAGATCGTTATTGTGTCTTGCCGAGCTACGATCTCGTCCATGTAGTCCTTGCGTGTAGACTTTAGTTCTTCTTCAAGTTCGATGATCCTTCCTTTGCATTTTGCAACTCCAACATATCATCAAGACATCCGGTTCTCCTGACGTCGAATGTGCTTGGTTTAACTCCTGGATAAAAGCTGCAATGGATCTATCCTTCTTGGTGCCGACTATCTCCCATTGTTCATCTCGGCGTCCGCGCAACCGTGGTAGATAGTGTCCTTGAGGTCTTCCTGATAAACTTCTCCAATGCGTCCCATGGTAATGTGAGCTGCCATGCTCTTTCCCAGACTCCAAGTTGGTGCACTGAAAACACTATCTATAGGCTTGGTGATTGGGGCGAAAGTCCTTCCTGGAACGTGAGCTTGAATCTTCCAGCGCTCCTCTTCAGGCAGAGTGGCGTTGAAAGTTCCGGTGAAACTTGGTAGTCCAATGTTCAGTACTTGGTAACTTCCTTCAAGTGAAATCCAAAAGATGTGCCTTCATCCGTTGGGTGTACTTGATCTTCGCGTCCTTCATCCTAAAGAGTAGAAAAGATGAGGAGTTAGAAAATGAGAAGAGAGTAGTGATCTATGGCTTTAACTTAGTGGTCGTGTCCCTACGATCGTGTGCTCTCGATACCATCACTGTGAGCGACCAGATTCAATGGATCAAGTCTGTGCTTTCAGTGTCATCCCTGGATCGATGTCTTGACACCACCACAGTACTTCAAGGATTTATAGCAGAGTAGCAATCACACACTTATTACATCGATTGTCCGTAAGAGGACTTATTACAATAAATATGGCTTAAGGCCATCTAATAACGATAACGGTGAAGACTTGGAAGATAAGTGAGTCCATCAACCCCATCGGCATCACCGAGTATAGAACCACGACCTAAACACCTTTACTGTAAATGCGAAAAAGTCAGCAACATGAAAGTTGCAGCCAGCGAATTGACACATGGAATATGCCGGCAATGTAACACATAGAGGGTAAAGAAGCAACAAGCCTATACTACATGCATATATTTCTGGTGGTAAGGCTCTATTGTAACAGTTTTTGCGAAAAGCAAATTTTTCCATACAACAAACTAATAATTTTGTTTAACTATCATGGTGGTTGTTAAACATTGAGAATGGTTGACAAAGATCCTCAATCCCAATTAAAAGTACTCATTAAAACCCAACAATATTAATTAGAAGTAACATGTTGAGATTCACATGATATTCAAGTACTAGATACTCAAGATTTGTCCATAACCGGGGCACGGCTAATCATGATTAGTTTATACACTCTGCAGAGGTTTTGCGCACTTTTCCCCACAAGACTCGATCGCCTCCGTTTGGTTTCTCGCCGCATGGTGTTTGAGAGGCGGATGACCGAGACACAGTCTTTCGTAAGCGCTTAGCCCTTACGATGGGTGGACCGCACACCTACATCCCCTACATCTGCTAGTCCACCGCTATATAAGAGTTCGCATGACTTAGTCAACTATGCCAGAGCCCATAGTGGCTTGTGGCTGCACACGTAAGTTACTAGTATGAATTATCTTATGATCCCTTTGAGCCTGGGTGGCGGTCCAAAAAAAACAGGCAAGTCCTGCTTGAAAACAGGTGCCTCAATCCACCCAGATGTGTGTTTAAGTTGCCACCTTAGATAAACCATTAATTATCAATCTCACATCTGTCATGGATATTCACTCACCCAATCCACGACTACTAGCATAGCATAGCATAATAAGCAAACGTAGAAGTAACTCCCAAAGGTTTCATAAGTAAAAGCAGGTAATAGGTACTACCTCAATCTACTTCCCAAACCCACAATTTAATTAGATCCTAATCATGCAAGTGTTTGAGGATTGATCTAATGCATAAAAAGCTGGGTATGAGAAAGTATGATCAAAGTGTTACTTGCCTTCTTGACGATCCATGAAACCTAGAGACTCGAAGTAACAAGCGGCGCACCGGGTGATCTAACGCAGACAAACAACAAGCATACAATAAGTACTCATCTAATGCACAAGGAAATCTCGAATAAAAGATCTAACCAGAAAGTTCAACTTAAGAACCACAGTTGCAAAATAATCGAATCAAATAAAGCATCGAAAGTCGAAACTCGAGAGAGAACGACTCGGTTCTAGCAGATCTGAAACTAGGTCAAAATTTTGCAGTAGCAAAACTCTGTTTAAGTAGGTTAGTCGGAACGGCGGTTTCGTAACGAAACTCCAGGCGCTTGAATCACCTGATTCCGATAAACGAGCGAGAAATTAAACAGATTTGGAAATCGAATCAATCAAAATCGTAAAACAACGGATTAAATCCGATTAAAAGAAAAACGCATTTAACAGATTAAACAGCGGACGTTCGTTAACAGAACTAATCCAACGAACACGTTCATTGAAACGAACGGGTCGGTGAACGTTCACTAAATAAGAAAACCGAGAAAATAAAAAAAACCATCTAGGGTTTTGAAAAAAAAACCGAACATCTCGAAAAAAAACCGGATCGGGTTTTCTAAAGAAAACCGGACCGGGGGGGCGGCGAGGTGCTACCTCCCATGGGCTCGGGCGGGCTCCGGCGGCGTGAGGGGTCGGCCTGGAGGGGGCGGCGAGGTCAGGGGCGGCGAGGCTCCCGACGGCGGGAACGGCGGCGGCATGGTCCTCGGCGGCGGCAAGTGGGATGAGGGCGGGTGAGGGCGGCACATGGGATGAGGAGAGGGGGTGGCGGCGCTTAAATAGGAGGGGGGTTCGGCGCCTTGGGAAGGGGCAAGGGGCGTGGCGGGTGGCGTCTGGCGGCGGGAGGCCTCAGCATGGGCGCGTCTTGAGGGGAGAGGGAGGCGGGCTTGGCGCCGGCTGGGCCTTAGCCCAGTGCGGCAAGCTTTTTTTTTTTTTTAAACAAAAACTAAACGGATTTAAAAATAAACCAAACGAACTCCGAATTTAACAAAATTAATTTTCCCCGACTCCTAAAAATGAGTCGAACAAAATGAACTTTAAAAACGGGCAAGTATGCATATTTTTTTTTAAATGCTCATTTTGCCTAAAGCAAATAAATCTTCAAAAGCCAAATTTTGATTTATTTATAATATCTTCATTTTTCCTAAATGTTGGGAAAGTCATATTATTCCCTCTCTTAATTTTTTTTATCGGAAAAACTTTATGAAGAGAATTAAGTAAATCCAAAGATCCTATATTTTCAAAATTTGAGAACCCCAAATATGAAAATAATGAAATCTCCAACTCTCTCCGAGGGTCCTTGAGTTGCGTGAAATTTTCTAGGATCGGAAAAATGCGAGAAAATATGATATGCATGATGACCTAATGTATAACATTCCAAATTGAAAATTTGGGATGTTACAAGATCCAGGCGCACCCTCTCGATGCACGCAGGGGGGTGATCTATGACGACCTCCTGGGCACGACACCGCTAGAGACGGTGAGAAACACGCACTCCGTCCACCATCGGTCACAGCAATAGCAGGACGAACCATCGCCGTAGCCGCCAGGTGTTTATATTCTCTAGCTGGTTAATGTTTTCTTTCTTGGCTGTAGTGTATTTGGCATTTGAGGTGATCACAAATAGGAGTTGGGGTAGAAAAATGTCGTTTTATTTCCTCTCATGTGACTAGCCAGTTTTGCCTTCATGCCCAGAGTCTTGCAAGTTGTACCCGTGTCTAGATTTGCTATGGTTTCTTATGTATTTGTTTCATGTTTATTTCAGGTTTTGCTTTGTGGCCTCAAGTCCAGCGTATCCTTGGTTTTATATTGAATAAATGCCTGCTGCCGCCCACACGTACCAGATGGTCCCGTCAAGGACGTTGTCGCATCGACTGCCCGATGATCGACAGGTATTCAGTTTTCCTTAGCTTCGTTATTAGTCTTTTTTCCTATGAATCGTTTGACTCGTGGTTGCTTCTACAAAATAGCTCATCTTTTAGCTTGAAATGTTACCATGAAACTTATCCCCTTTATTCACTTAAACAATTTATGATGGTGGTTTGGGTACCAAGCTCAGTTGTTTTTTTATAAAATGATTACATGGTCCAATATTTCAGTTATGTTACATATATTCGCTTTTATGTAATCGATTTTCTGTTCTGCTATTTGATGTATTCAGGTTGCTGGACATGTTCTCTCTGCTTGCTTCCTGTTCATTACATTAAATCCTTGAAGCTTTTCCTCAAAAAAAAATGGATGCACACAAATACTTCTGCTTCAGTTTTCTATGGGTTTGTGTTTTATTTAGCTTTGTAGTCTTTCCTTTCCGCTCTAGGATGCCACTTGATAGTTTACTATTAGTGGTTCCTGTTCGCTATTACTACAACACTGCATGCCCATAGATATAGTCATATACATATAATTGTTTTTGGCTCAGTGAAATATATATATATATATATATCAATCTATATTAAGTAACTTTTTCTTTGTGCTTGGGATGCTAAACTTACCTGCCCAGATTAATTTATCTGCTTGACAGGATGAACTTATCTATTTTTTGGGATATTGGACTTAAGATTCTAGCTCTTTGACCCTTTCTGCATGCTCTTACATATATGTGCTTTCATTAAGAAGAAAAATCTACCATGCTAGCTTAGTTGATCCAGGGCTTAAGCTATATACCAAAATAACACCGAGATGAGTTACTACGGAAGTACCTTGGGCCTTTTTATTTTTATATTCTGTTTTTGCGCACTCATTTAATGCCACTTGGAATCTGAAGTAGAAAATATCATAAAGAGCTTGATGACTTATAACATGACTTGTCACAGTATATTAAAGGGTTTTTAGGTGACCAATTAGGAAATAATTAATTGTGAGTGCTTAAATATTGTTACAAAGAAGGCCATATAAATTACTAAAAAAATTGTAATTGGGATATTAAGGCTTAAATGGGCAAGTCCCATAAATAATAAACATACCCCTCATATGTTGGTTGTCGGTAAACCAACCACTAAGATTTTGATTCGTTTGCCTAAAGAAATTACTCCCCATTTTGATTTCATCAATTTTTGAACAGCTCAAGCCATTTTTTGTCGTTGTATGACAAGGCTGTCGATGTCAGCACTGAGCCGCCTTCTTAGCTTCAGAGGCTTATTGTGCTGCTATAGTTCTTTGTCTCTTATCCACTCACCCATTGTAGTGCAGGTTTGTGTTCTTGGGTTTTTATATCTCGCTTCTTCTTTTTAGTGAGCGGGTGAGCTAATCTGGTTATTATCCTATTGGCCGGTTGCAGCAATTGCAAGCTCCACATTCCCATGGCTGCTCATCCTCCGTAACTTTCTCTAGCTGAGCTCACGCCACCACTGCGGCACGGCTCTCTTGTAGCTATCGGGTGACCGCGTGTGTCGTTGCCACCACTAGCGAGATCTGGGAGAAAGAGGAGGCAAAGAGGGAGATGGAGCAGCAAGGTTCACATTTAAGAAATTAATAATAATAATGTGATTAGGATTTTTTGTGCCATTACATAAATCCCCAAAACCAACTTTTCTTTCTTTATTTTGGTTAAGAAGATACCCTGTTATGTTTGGAAGATGTTTATTGCTTTGTCTTAGCTTTAGCGTTTGGCATGATCGATGTTGATGACGTTTAGTAATAGGCTGGTTGAGATTTTGTTATGGTGCTTTGGATGATTCCAGCTACCAGCTAATTAGATAATATTTATTGTTGGTTTCTTATTCTATAAAAGTGCCTTATGCTCTTAAGATAACCACAATCCCATTGTTTGTCATTCATAATACAACAAACTGCCATTTTTTTACCATATTATTATGCTACTCAAAGATCATTGGTATTTTATCGTTCTTATTACTCCGTCATAGGCTTACATATGTTATTTTCAACAGACACCACATCGAACATCCAAGTATTGTGTGGCAGACCACATCCTCCTATGCTCAACCTGATATGCTCTTTTATAGTGTTGATTGTGTGTGTTAGGAATATGCTCTTTTGTTTTGCAAGAAGAAACTTGATCAAGCTTTGTGTGATCAAGTTTATGTGTTGCTTGCTATGCAGTGTCTCGAGCAAGATGACCAAGTGTTGGTGGGTGGGCATCAACAAGGTGGGCTGTCAAAGACGGTGTTCGAGTTGGTCAAGAGTGGTGCACTGCGCCATGTATGGATCAATACTCTAGGAGGTTCTGTCGAGGCCCAATCCATCCGTGTAGTTTGTTATACTACCGATGTGAATACACATTATTTATCAAGAATATTTGTATACCATATTATCATGGAAAATAATCTGTGTATGCACTTCTTATGTTCATGTGCGCTCGTGAGCCATTGTCAAATTGAATAACAACCGCTTTTTGGTCTCGGCCCATAACCACCGTGAAAGACGAGATGTTTATGCTGCCCTTCTACCTTCCTCCCTGTCCCTACTTTTCCCCATCGCGTGTTGGGCCCTCAAGTAAAATAATCAGAAACTACATGCTAAAAAGTGGGTGATAAATATCCGATTACTAAATTCACTAATTTGTGATCCCAAAGCTGTGAGCAAAATAGTGAAATGTCGGGGTTTACTCTCATCGCAAATTTGCAGTTTACTTGAACTTTGTTGTGATGAGCAATTCAGTTTCTTTGGGCAAAACGCCTGGCCAAACAAATAAATGCATGTGCTTTTCATGTTTTGTTCCCAAGAAGAAGTCGATTCTCAGATCTTATGTACTTTTTGTGAGCTACTTTTAACTCGATAAAGAATGTACATTGGATTGTTGCTTGCTGGTGTTCTTACGTCTTTCATCCGATGCTTTATTACCGGCTGGGAGTGATCGCACTTCAACTTCTCAGACGCAGTATTTTCTGTTGGATGTGTCATGTCATCATTTCTACTGGTCTACGTTATGCCTAAGACTTAAGTTATCTATGCAGAGTTGCAAATTGTCCGTAAGCTACTACGTGTTGTCGTGTTTTCTATGCCTAAGATAGTTGGTGCTAAACCTATCGCTAAACATGCTTTCTATGTTCATGCATTGTTAAGAGGCTTCTTCATTGTGTGCATACAAATGTTGGATCTGGCACCCTCGCGCCAAGGCGCCGATCCCGATCTAGTACTATCAAAATATCGAGCACATACCAAGTTCACATGATTACTTGCAACATGATTTCTCCCGTGACCTCAAGAACAAAGTAACTACTCACAAGTGATAAACATGCTCAAGATCAGAGGGGTATTAAATAGCATAATGGATCTGAACATATAATCTTCCACCAAATAAACCATATAGTAATCAACTACAAGATGTAATCAACACTACTTGTCACCCACAAGCACCAATCTATAGTTCCGGTACAAAGATTGAACACAGGAGATGAACTAGGGTTTGAGATGAGATGGTGTTGTCGAAGATGTTGATGGATATTGCCCTCCCCAAGATGGGAGAGTTGTTGGTGATGATGATGACGATGATTTCCCCCTCCGGGAGGGAAGTTTCCTCGGTGGAATCGCTCCGCTGGAGGGCAAAAGTGCTCCTGCCCAAGTTCCGCCTCGAGACGGTGGCGCTCCGTCCCGAAAGTTCTCTCCTGATTTTTTCTAGGTCAAAATGACTTGTATACCAGAAGATGGGCACGGAAGGTGGGCTGGGCTGAGCACAACCCACTGGGGGAAAGCGCTTATGGCTGTGCACGCCTGGTGTCTTGTGCTCACCAGTGCCCCCTCCTCCGTGATTATTTGCTCCAAAGATTTCTTATTTATTCCATAAAAATCCTCGTGAAGTTTCAGCTTATTTGGAGTTGTGCAAAATAGGTGGCCTGGACGTAGCTTTTTAGGTCCAGATTTCCACCGTAATTCTCCTCTTTGTGTGAACCTTGCATATTATGAGAGAAAAGACATTAGAATTACTCCAAAAGCATTATTATGCATAAAAACATCATAAATAACAAGAGGTAAACATGATGCAAAATGGACGTATCAAAGGTCGGGGTGAGGGGCACCAGAGCCGTTGAGAGCCCCCTAAGGCGCTGACAAGCCGGAGCCCCTTTCAACGTGCAAGTGACTCGCGCGAAAAAGAGGTGAAAGCTTTGCCAAGGTCGCGTGTAGAAGAAATTCCAACGGCAGCGAATGCATCATGTGGATAAGTTGTACTTCACTTTCATGAATGGTAGCGCCGATCGACCGTCGCCTCGAGGCATGGCTGCCACAAGCACGCTGCCTAAGGATGGGCCCCCACAAAGGCGGTCACGAGGTGCTATTTGCGCGATATCTAAGCGCCTAGCTCCTGAAGCCGCTGCATATTGACAAGTTACAAGGTATAGGGGTGATGTGCGCTGCCAACTTACTCGTGGATCGTTCCATGAGGAGATAAGGCACCAAGGACCTAGTGAGGTGGCGTGCACGGGCCGGCCGCCATGAGCCGTAACTCGATCGCTTGGATTTATCAGCGCTACAGGGATGGACCCAAGCACATGCACCGTGCCAATAGCCCCCGCTCATGGGACGGTCAAGAGTAGATATGCGGCGCGCGACACCCATGAGGTGGTGCCTCCAATGGGGACGCGGCACCGAGCACGAAATTAAGCAAGCAACATAACTCAATGAAGCATAACCAGATCCAATACACGACCAAAAAGTGAGGTGGCTGCTGGGACGGACCCTAGCCAACTTGAGGATGATGCAGCCCATGGGGCGCCCTCAATTGAACAAAACAAAAAGTCACCTGGCAATCATGCTGTTGAGGGAGCGTCGGGTGCCTAACGAAGCATGCCGTGAAGGTTCACCTCTCAGGGGCCGGAGGGCTCCTTAGGCCTCGGGGGCTTCGCGAGGCGCCATCGCGAGGTGCGCGAACCTTTGGTAGGTGGCGTTGGCGTTCACCAGGCCAAAGGGCATGCAGATGTAGTTGGTGGCGAGGCCTCTGCTCTGGCCGATGCGCGACGGCCAGAAGAGATCCTGGGAGTCGACCCTGTAGAGGCCCGCGACATCAACGCGCACGCGCACCCTACTGTCCTCCTTGGGCGCGGTGGCCAGACTGGCGGGGCGCGTGGGGCAGCGCTCGCTGCACATGGCCCGAGCTTCCCGTAGTGTGTGAATCTCCTGCGTGATGAACTCTTGTTGCTCTGGTGCCTGGCGCTGTACTCCTTGCTTGAGGGGCACGCCCCAAGGCACGCCTCAAGTGGTGCTCGAGAACCTCCTGCACGCGGGTCAAGTCAGATGCTTTCCAGACGAAATCCCTCGAGCCTGGCCTAAGGGAGGCACCGGGCACGCCTTCATATGCAGGAGGAAGCAGGCCTTGGCCACATGGGTGGGGCCCTGGTTGTCGCAGCCAGCCAACTGCTTCTTCGCCTCGGAGTGGTCCTTGGGAAGCAGCAGCTTCTCTTCGCGGGGGCGTCCTCAGGAGGCACGATGTCGCCCTCGCCGTCAAAGTTCTCAGTTGCGGCGGCTCAGTGGGCATGCTCAGGGAGCAGACCACGTCCTTCTCTTTGCAAGCGACAATGATGACGTTGTTGCAACCTGGCATCTTGAGGACATTGTAGCCGTGGTGGGTCGTCGCCATGAACTTGGCAAGCGCAGGGTATCCCAGGATGGCGTTATACGGGAGGCCAATGTGCGCCACGCCAAATTCGATGATCTCGCAGGAAGTAGTTGTTGCGGGCCGAAGGTGACAGGGGAGCGTGACCGCCCGAGGGAACAAAGTGGACCTGCTTTGTCACCCCGTAGAAGGCTCTCTGGCATCACCGATCATAGGGTACCGAGCGCTTAAAGGTCAGCTGGATGGAGATCACGTTGAGGCCGATACCTCCATCGATGAGGGTCTTGATGACAGCGATATCGCTGATGGTGGGAGTGCACAACATGGGAAGCGCACTGGAGGTGGCCGGCACCTGAGGTGGTCCTTGGAGTCGAAAGTGATGGCATACTGCGACCACTTGAGGGGCCTCGTGGCCTCAAGCCTCAGAAGGGCGGCATTCACCTTGCGAGAGAACTGCTTGAAGAGGCGGTTAGACGCGGGGGCCTGAGCTCCACCGAGAATGCAGGCTATCGCACGAGGCTCCCCCAGCCCCCTCGTCATGCTGGTTGACGTCGTTCCTTCTGGGCGGCGGCGGTAGTGGAGAAAGAGCAGCGTTGTCCTGATGGCGCGCCTTGCGAGGCTGGTCGCGCCAAGCACCCTCTCGAGGCTGGTCGCGCCAGGCGCCCTCGCGAGGCTGGTCACACCAGCCCTGGCGGGGGTTGCTGCTATGTTGTCCCACCGCCACCGCTGCGGGCCGCCCCACGGGCTAGGCCCCCGTTCGTTGCGGTCTGGGCGGCGACCAAGTGCTCGTCGCAGAGCGCCTTGAGCTCCTGGCAGTCGCCGGTGTTATGTGTGCGCATGTTGTGGTAGATGCAGAATAGGTGGCCATCCTTGACGGGCTTGTCGCGTCACGCAGCCGCTTTTGCTCAGGCTCCGCCGCCAGCATGGCAGGGCCCTTGCGCTTCACCTCCTTGCCCTTGGCTTTCTTGCCGTCGAGCGCGTCGTTAGAGTCGTTGTGGGTGAAAATGTGACCCTCTTCAGCCTTGGCGCACTTATCGGCCATGTTGAACAGTTCCAGCGCCGAACTCAAATCGTTGTTGATGGCGAGCTTCTCGCACATCCTGATGTCCATGATGCCACTCGAGAACGCCAAGATAATGCCTTCGTCTGAGGCGCGCGGGATCTTGTTGTGCACCTGGCTGAAGCGCCGAATGTACTTGCGGAGGGTCTCTCCAGGGCGCTGCTTCACACGCCGCAGGTCGTTGATGGTGAGGGCGCGGTCGTATATGCCCCTAAAGTTGGGCGATTTAACCGATCAAAGAGCTCGCCCACGAAGAGATTGACTCCTCGGGCAAGTTCATGAGCCAGAGCGCATGCCGCCCTTGAATGCCATGGGGAACCAGTTCGCCATGACCTTGTCATCACCGTTAAATCGCCTCGATGCTCAAAGACGTAGAGCTGAAGAAACTCCATGGGTTGGGCATGCCGTCGTGTAGCAACGCGGCAGCGGCTCGACTTGAACTTGCCGGGCCAAACCACCCGGCGCAGCTCGCGAGTGAAGGCCCGACAGCCGACGATGCTCGTGGGCGCGCCGCGTGCATGCGCGGCGCGGTTCTGGCGCCCTGCCGTCGCGACCTCTTGGACGATCCGGTCCTGGCGCTACTGCTCGAGGAGCATGCGTGCGTCCGACGGCGCACGATGGACGATCCGGGTACCGGTTTATCAAGGCCGCCTGCAGCGCATCGGGAGCGGGTCACAGAAAGCCGCCTGCGCCTGCCGTGGTTCAACGTTGTTGCTGCATAGAGGAGGAGGCGAGGCGCACCATGCGCCACGCCCCTGTGGGGCGTAGAGGGTGGAGGGTGCCGAGCCTCTTCGGCGGCGTTAACGAGCTCGGTGATGCGGCCAAGCCAGGCGTCATAACCTTCATTGGCCGGGCGGTAGCGGAGCAACTCACGTGCCATGAGCAGCGCAACCTCCGCGTTTAGTGGCCCACGGCGACCACGGGAGGAGGCCGTGGCGGCGAGAGGGAAGGCGTGGCGGGCGCCGCCAAAGTTGCACGGAAGGGCGACGGAGGAATCTCGCCGCCGTGGAGCGGCGGGTCGATGGTAGCCGCCGCGGCATCCCGGAGTGGTGGCGGTTGCCGTGGCGATGGGCTCCGTCTGGGCGACACGAGCCGCCCGACGCTCGGCACGAACACGACGAGCATCAGGCATGGCGACGGTGGAGCAGAAACCAGAGCGAAGCGGAAGAACCGCGACACACCCCTACCTGGCGCGCCAAATGTCGGAATCGGGGCTCCGGGACCCAATAAGGTTTGAACACTATGGTGCGCTCGCTATCTCCGCTAAGCCCCGTCTCGCTACACACTATCTCAGGGCGATGCTCCTACGTGCTCAAGCTCAGGAAGAAGAACAAAGGGCACGATAGTTTACCCAGGTTCGGGTCACCTTGCAGTGTAAGACCCTACTCCTGCTTTGTGGTTCGATTGCCTCGCGAGGGAGGATGAGTATGAGAGTACGAGAGGGGAAACGAGTCACCTCCCGAAGGATCGGGTTCGAGCGCCCCTCTACACGGTGGCGCCCTATCCCTACTTACAATGGCCTTGGTCCTCTTCCCTTGAAAACACTTGGCGGGAAGGGTTGCCACAACGACGAGTTTGAAGGGGGACAAGAGTACAGCTTATCCTGACTAAAGGTGGTCTTTGCCTGTAAAAGCCTATTGCCGTGACACGTTGGTGGGCTCGGTGATGACCTCCGTCCTGGCGAGTCCGTCGTCTTGGTCTTGTTGCTCCGAACGGGTAACCTTTGGGGATCGCCGGAACCGGGCGCTGTCCTTGCTTCCTTAGCACAAAACAGGAAAGTCTCCAGATTCCGCTACCGGCGCTCTCCGGCTTCGCTTGTCGCCGTCAAGGCCACCCACGTGAAGACGCAGGCCGCGCCACTCGCAACATGATCCTTGGCTTGTATGCGGCTGGCGAAAGTGTTAGGGACAGAGTATGGAGGAATCTATCTACGATTATCGGAGTGGCAATTAGTCTGGTACAATCTGGATTACACGAATGGATCGAGAGAGGAACTAGGGTTCATGCCGCCGCCGCCTGTTTCGGTGATCTACTGGATGCCGTTTCCCTCTGGAGTGTCGCCTTAAGTAGCTGGCATGGTCTTGGGCTTGGCCTCGTCCATTCTGGGCCGTAGTAGCGTCGGTTACTTGTGGGCGCGATCGATCGCGCCGAGTGGCCTTGGCCGTGCCTCGTCATTGGGTTGCCTCGTCAGGTGCGCTAACATCCCCCCTTCTTTGCGTGAGGCTTGTCCCCAAGCCTCAGCCTGCGGAAAGCGTTGACGGAGTGCTTCTTTGTCCTCCCAAGTGTGCCCGAGGCCAGCGCTCGCCGACCACTCCACCTGAACCTGTTCGCACATGGTTCCATGCTTCTTGGCGCCCACCGAAGTTTGGAGAATCTTGACAGAATGGCTAGATCATCAATACGTAAAGGAAGCTCGTAATGAATCATGCATTGTGGAGGAGTGCCTTGCGGTTGCGAAACATGGAAGACCGGGTGCACAGTAGCTTGCGGTGGGAGCTGAATCTTGTACGCCACCTCGTTGATGCGCTGTATGATTGGGAATGGGCCATAGTACTTGAATGATAGTTTATGGTTGGCTCGGGAGCGATCGATGATCGCACATACGTTGCAGCTTCGTAAACACTTGTTCTCCCACCTCAAAAGTGCGCCTCGATCGCTTTTTGTTGGCTTGCTCTTTCATGCATTGCCCGGCTCATGGAGATGTTGTTGTATCAGCTCCTCAGATCACCGTGGCGCTTCTTCCAACCATGTCTGAAGTGACGGTACTAAGCAGGCTATGTTAGCTGACAATCCCCATTGCCTAGGCTCGTGTCCAAACATAGCTTTGAAGGGACTCATGCCAATAGCTGAATGCAGTGAGGTGTTGTACCAGAACTGAGCAAGAGGTGTCCAGAAACTCCAAGGCTTCGGGCACGCATGCGTGAAACAGCGAAGAAAAGTCTCTAAACACTGGTTCACGCGCTCTGTTTGCCCGTCCGTCTGTGGGTGGTTGGCTGTACTTAGACGGAGTTCAGTCCCTGCATACTTGAAGAGTTCTTGCCAAAAGTGACTAGTGAACACGGGGTCGCGATCAGAGATGATTGCTTTAGGAAACCCATGTATCTTATAGATCTGACTCATGTAAAGTTGAGCTACGCAAGCAGCAGTGTAAGGATGTGATAGAGGCAGGAAATGAGCGAACCTGGTTCTCTTATCCACAATTACCCACAGCAATTGTATGCCCCGATTGAGGCAGTCCGTCAATGAAATCCATTGATATCGGGCCCCAAGGCTCAAGAGGAATTGGGAGTGGTAACAGAGTCCAAAGGGCCGAGCGATCCGGTTTGGCTTGTTGACAAACTACACAAGATTTGGACGATCGCCGAACATGAGTCTTCATTTTGGGCCACGCAAACAAACGCCTAACTCGCTAATAAGTTGCCGGAACTCGAGTGACCCCCAAAGGTAATCGTCATGGAATGCTTGAATGATGCGTTGCTGTTGTTCCGTAGATCCACCCAACCAGATACGATCTCTGAATCGAATGACTCCTGGCTGTAACGAGAAGCGATCTTTAGGGTCCTTGCGAAGAGCTAACTGCTCGAGTAGGCGGAGTGCTTGTGGGTTTGTGTTGTAGCTAGCTACCAGTTCATCGAGCCAGGCTGGTTGACACGATGTGACTGCTGCTAGCGTCTCCACGGGTCGTGCGCGGGATAAGGCATCCGCGGCACTATTCTCAGTCCCTTTGCGGTAACGAATCTGATAGCGCAACCCCAGCAGTTTGGTGAACGCCTTCTGCTGCCATGGGGTAGTCAACCTCTATTCTTCCAAGTGCACCAAGCTACGCTGATCTGTGAGAATAATGAATTCAGCGTGTTGGAGGTATGGCCTCCATCGCCCATCGCTACCAAGATTGCCGACACTCTTTCTCAAATGCGTCGACAACCCGCGGTACCTTGGTGAGAGGGCTTTGCTGATGAATGCAATCGGGTGCCCCTGTTGCTGTAAGACAGCTCCAATGCCTGAATCACTGGCGTCAGTTTCAATGGTAAATTGCTGATTGAAGTTGGGCAGGGCCAAAACTGGTGCTGAAATCAGTTGTTGTTTCAGTAGGTTGAAAGCCGTATCCGTGGTTGGTGTCCAAACGAAAGGACCTTTCTTGAGCAGATTAAAAAGTGGCTGGCGATAACAATCAAGTTTTTAACGAACGACGGTAGTCGCCACCAAACCAAAAAGCTTCTCACGCCTTGGCATCTGTTGGTATTGGCCGCTTGAAATCGCTCAGATCTTCACGGGATCAAGAGCTACCCCTTCAAAGATTGATCACGTGACCTAGGTACGAAATTTGTCACGCCGAATTTGCACTTTGACATTTTTCACCTTCCAAATTGTCTCGCCATAGCAGCGTCGGGACCTCTCGGAGCTTTTGCACATGCTCACGAAGTGTTTTGTCAGGCACCAGATATCGTCGAAGAAACAGAGCACCCCTTGCGCCAAACAGTTTCAAAGTTACATGCATAGCTCCATTAAAGGTGTCCGGTCCTCCTGCCAACCCAAACGACAGTACTTTGAACTCGTAATGGCCTGAGTGTGTCTGGAAAGCCGTCTTGTACTCCTCGCCTTCCGCTAGGCGAATCTGATGGTAACCAGCACGCAGATCTAACTTGGTGAACCAACAGGACCCAAACAACTCATCCAAGAAGTTCTTCTATGATCGCACCGGTATTTGCCCACATTCACAAAGCATTTAGGTGCTCGTAGTCGCATATTAAAGACGCCAAGTCCCGCTCTTTCTTCTCGACCAAGATAATCGGGAGGAAAAAGCACTCGTGCTCGGTTGAATGATTCCACTTTTGAGCAATTCTTCCACCGCCTCTCGATCTCATCCTTGTGATCGTGCTTGTGACGATAAGGTCGAATGTTGACTGGTTGCGCCCACCGAATTAGAGGAATGCGGTGATCACAAGCTCTGCGAGGAGGTAAGCCTTGTGGTTCGCCAAAAACATCTCGCAAATTCAGATAGCAACTCTTGATTGGCTCGGTACTGCTTTGTTGTTGCTCGCTCCTCGAGTAACAACACAGACCGGACCATGTAAGACACGGCTCCTTGTTTGCGAGAGAGCTTGTAGTTGGATACTGCTGATTGTTAGGCATGTGGATGACGGCTTCATGACCTTTGAGTGTTCCAGCCCAGCTTGGGGACCGAAATTCCAGTTGTTTGGCTTTCCAATCGACAGTCATTGGGCTGTGAGCTTCGAGCCAATCCATCCCTAAAATGACATCATAAGTGCCCAAGGCCAATATCTTCATGTCCGTAGCGAACTCGTGCCCTTGGGAGAACCACTCGCATTGGCGAACGACTGATGTGCATAACAGCTCGCCTCCATCAGCCACTTTAACTCAATTGCCAGATCGAAATGTTGCACTCCATCGAGGCGCTTGGCGAATTCTCGATTGATAAACGGCGCAGAGCTGCCAGAGTCCACAAACATGAGCACCTCATGACCCTCAGATTCAAGCTTGCACCGGAACGCTTTAGCGTATACTCCTCCGCATAAAGCAAAGGCGGGATATAGCACAAACCGACTTTTGTTATCGCTCTCGTCTGGTCTGCACTCCATCGTCGCCGCAGATCGTGTTGATGCCGAACAACTCCAGGAGCTCCTCGACCACATGGAGCTGCACTGGTGTGGGGCAAACATGCTCCTGGCCCCAACGCTCGCCGCACTTGAAGCAGAGCCCCCTGGCGCGGCGATAATCGCGTAGAGCTTTGACCTTGGCAAGATCTGACCGAGATTCGTTCTGTCGAGCCCCGTCAGCTCCAGCACCTTCTACGCCGCGCCGATCGGTTGCCGTTGCTGGGGTAGACAATCGCTGCGGTGGAAGCGGCAGGGGTAACGGCGCAGGGCCACGCGACAAGGTGTCGGGTGGCCGCGACGTCGATGGTTGCCGCGCCTCATGGAACGCTCCATGAATGACCTCCTCCTGGAGCAGGGCGAGAGAGCAAGCCGTATCCAGGTCTGGCGGTCGCTACACCAACACCACCACTCGTATGTCCGCCCGAAGCCCTTCCACAAAACGAGTGAGGAAATAATAAGGGTGAATTGAATCAGAATACGAGCTCAAATTGTTTATGATCTGTTCAAATTTCTCAATGTAATCGGTGACAGTAGATGTCTGCCGTATGGTGTAAAACTGACGGATCAGTAACTGATGCCGATCGCGGCCGAAGCGAGTGCAAAGTAATGTTGTAAACGACTCCTAATCGAACTGAGAATTTTTTTCTGAATGGTTTGCAACCAAACTGACGCTGCCCCCGAAAAATTCAGAGAGGCCATAGGCACCCAGAATGACTGATGTATGCCAAACATTTCAAAATACTGCTCGCACAACACCTTCCAGAGACGGGGATTATCTCCCGCAAACACTGGAAACACGATGGAAGGGTGCGCCTGACCCAGCCCCGTGAGGAGCTGGCTGGCGTGAGTAAAAGGGGACGAAATCATAAGCGGGGAACTGGGAGCGAGCTGACCGTTGTTCGGGAGCGGCGGCGGGGTCATGAAAGACGCCGCCGGCAGCTCCCGGTGTTGATGCGCATCGCCGTGGTCTCCTGACCCGTTGAGAAGATCCGCCGCGCCGATCGGGCGAGTTCGATGTGGCCTCGAGCGCCGCATGTCGTTACGTGCAGCCGCCCATGTGGTTGTCGACGGCTTCCTGGTGGGGCGCTGATCGCTGTTGTTGAAGAAGCGCAACCGCACCACTCAGATCGGCGATCCGACGCTCTAGATCGGGGCGCCAAGCGAGCAGATCGTCGATCTTGGCGTTGATCGCCTTGGTGGCCGCTGTTCGCCCTTCGCCGTGGCGCCGAAGCTTGTCCAGAACGCCTTTGATGGCGGGATCCATGGCGGCGAGTTGTTGCCTGGCCAGATGCGAGCTTCGAGTGTGGATGAAATGCGCCAGATCGAACGCAGAGAAAGAGGTGGTGGTGGTCTCTGATACCAGATGTTAGGGACAGAGTATGGAGGAATCGATCTACGATTATCGGAGTGGCAATTAGTCTGGTACAATCTGGATTACACGAATGGATCGAGAGAGGAACTAGGGTTCATGCCGCCGCCGCCGGTTTCAGTGATCCACCGGATGCCGCTTTCCCTCCGAGTGTCGCCTTAAGTAGTCGGGCGTGGTCTTGGGCTTGGCTGCCGCCCATTCTGGGCCGTAGAAGCGCCGGTTGGGCTTGTGCGCGACTAGGTCGCGCCGAAAGTGGCCTGGGCTGCGCGTCTGCTGGGTTGCCTCGTCGGCGCTAACAACAGGGCATCGGAAGCCGCCTCATGAGGCTTTTGATAATACCGATGACACACGCCTCGCGAGGGTCCCTTGTCACGGCACTGGCGCGGGCCAGCCTTGACCTCCGGTGGGCGCCGGCGCATTGGGTCATAAAGCAGACGGCTGGGTACCCGAGTCCCATGGGCTGGACATAGTTGTCCGTGACTCCCCAAACATAACATTGCGAGCTTTCTTGTTTTTCTTAAAGTGTGTCACGGTAAATGTTTTTCTCCGAAATAGCAAACGAGTCTTGTCTTGAGAAAAGAGTGAGTAAATTACAACCAAACAAGGCATGTACTAGGACACGAGAATAATGCAGGCACGAGAGCAGTGTACGAAATACACACCGCCTAGGTGTGGCAATAAAACCAAGGACCATGGCTCAACATAACTGGGGCGAGTGCCATAATAGCGAGCTTAACTCCAACCGTTACTGCCCTTCATTTATGCAAACGGAGAAATCCCCATCAATCCACCCCCAAGCTAGATCGACCACGCGTGGTCCCAGTCAAGAAGCCCATATATATACTAGTATAATAAATAAATTTTAAAAATCGCGAGAGAAACAAACACCAACCTACCCCCCGCCCCCCGTGCCCCTGTGTAAAAACCGGACAGGTGCACGCGACAGTGGTGGGAAAACCATCGAAAAAGAATAAGAAAAATGACAGAAGAGAGAGAGAGAGCGCCACACACACCGAGCAGTAGCCACACCATAGTGGTGGAAAGGAAACCAGAGAGAGGGAGGGAGGAGGAGAGAGAGAAGAAACAAAACCCGCCTGATCTCCTCGCCCTCCTCCTACTCCCACCTGATCGCTCCTGCCCGATTCCCTACCCGATTGCCGCGCGCCTCCTGGCCCCTCCCGACACCCATGGAGCCTCACCCCGCGGCTGCAGCCGGAGGAGGAGGAGAAGGGAGGCCGGCCGTGGCGCGGACCCCGACACCGGCCTCGAAGGTAGCAGCACGCTTTCCTCTCTCCCTGTGATTATTTTGCTCGGATCTCCGCGTCCGTACGGCGCGCGGATCTACGTGGATTGGCGTAACGGGACGAATGCGTGGCTGGCAGGGTCGATGTGGAGGATGGGGCTGGCCGGCGACGGCGGCGGGAGGGGACGGGGCGCGCCTGCCGGTGGGGCGGGACCAGGCGGACTGAATCTACTACCTCCGCACGGGCGCCTGCGGCTTCGGGGACCGCTGCTGCTACAACCACCCCGCGATCGCGGCGGCACTGAGGTGACAAAGCCTGCTTCCTCTCCCTTTTGCGCGCTCTCCTGATCTCGCCCGCGCGATTGGGTGAGCCCATGTGCGTGCGCGCGCTTGCGTTGGAAGCAGCTTTACGTTACGTATATTTGCCATGTGATCGATGTGGCGACACTGCAATCCACAGAGAGTATCAGATCACACAAATTACCAGTGGTTCGGGTAATGTAGCTCATCTCTAGCTGAATTGCATCTGCCGCTCGTGCAACTGTCCGCGGTGTCTTCCTAGCACTGATCAGGCGGCGGCAGCATGATAGTTTGGACGGTGGCGGTAACTGAACCTAGGCGCCCATTGGATATCCTTTTGGAAGCACAAAGTCATGGATGCTCTGCACAGTGATTCGCTTCTCCGCTCCTGCTATGCCAATCGTTTCACTGTATCAGCAGCTTTAAACTTACTAGTTTGGCTTTTATGGGCTACTAAGTTTACTAGGTGGCACTACATGCATTTTCCCACTTCCCATTCTCCATTTTATCTATCTTATATCATGCCAATGCCCTGTTGACCATGATAACATAAAAGGTTATACCCCCCACCCCCGTCTTAGTACTCGCATGTACTTAGATTTCTATATCAAATGCATGGAAAAACGATATACATGTATAACCATCAATCACAGAGGTTTCGAGCTGTCCTCAACAGTTTTATTCTAGATGGTTCAAATGCTTTTTGCTGTATCTGTACATATAAATCTATCTCACAGTTGTAACTTGTAAGTACCTTACATTCGACCCTAGTTTTGCTGGATTAAATGCTTTTGACTTGCTTAATTTGCCAAAGATACTTCGCGTACTGCTTACCATTAGCACTTAAAGTTGACAATTTGACATTAATAAAGCTGCTTCCATCATGGGATGGTTTTCATAAATGATTTATCATGGCTTCAATACTTGCCATGTTTCTGTTAAGGAGATCTGTTTTCTGGCATGGGCCTAGGATATTGTTGTTGTTTCTACTATACTATTTGGGCAATAATCTTAGTTCAACCTAGAACATAAACAGGCGTTTATCTCCTCCAGTTGAATTCTAGGAATCATATTTACAGTTTTGCAATAGATGACAAATGGAGTAATCACTGATTCTATTTTTTTTAAAATGTAGTTTGGTGGAGGTGCAAAGAATGCAGTAGCATTGGACTACCCGGAGCGGTTGGGTCAACCAGTATGTGAGGTACATAAATCTAACAGTTTCAGGCTCAAATTTAATTACCTTCTAAAAAAGGAGCATCAGTCACACTCTTGAGCATGCATGCACCAACTCCTGCACACCATCTGCATGCACCCAGTTGGCCACTTACTTGCTGCTCCTTGACTGGCATACAGAGCGAACAACTAAAAAATTTAGTAATGTCTGGCGGGTATTCAGCATCCTGCCCATTTTATGTTTTGTCAGATGACTTGTTAACTGTTTGGACTTACTCTTTTGTATTTTTTACAGTATTACATGAAGACTGGGACTTGCAAATTTGGTTCCAATTGCAAATATCACCATCCTAAGCAAGATGGTTCTGTGCAGCCTGTAATGTTAAACAGTAATGGATTCCCCACGTCCGGTGTGAAAATTCTCTCCAAAAACATTGCTTCTTTAGTGAAATCTTTTCTCCTAGTATCTGTATGGAAAATTATTGATACCAACGAAATGCAGGGTGAGAAAGAGTGCTCCTACTACATGAAGACTGGACAATGCAAGTTTGGTTCGACATGTAAATTTCATCATCCAGAATTTGGTGGTGTTCCAGTTACTCCTGGAATTTATCCACCATTGCAGTCGTCAACTGTACCTTCTTCGCCTCATCCATACGCTCCTCTTACAAATTGGCAAATGGGGAGGCCGCCTGTAGTCCCTGGATCATATATGCCAGGCTCAGACACTCCAATGATGCTATCGTCTGGAATGATCCCCTTGCAAGGATGGAGCCCTTATCCGTAACTAACTTGAGTTAACAAAAATAGTTTTGGTTAAGTATCAGGTCTCAAATGCAAAAGGGAATTAAGGGTCATAACTCACATGTCATACCAACTGACTTATTTAAAGATGTAAAGCAATGATTGGTGAATATGTAAAGTGTAGATTAGTGGTGTATGCGATCATAGACAACAATTAAAGGAAAATGTTACATAAGAATTTCATGCAACAAGATAAATATTTTCTTCCAAGTAAAAACTCTTCTGTTTGATGCAGGCTTCAGTAAACCCTGTAGCATCAGGTGGAGCACAACAAACTGTTCAAGCTGGACCTATGTATGGCATAGGGCACCATGGATCTTCCTCTACAATTGCTTATGGTGGTCCTTACATGCCTTATTCTTCCTCAACTATACAATCAAGCAATAATCAACAAGAACATGGATTCCCTGAGCGGCCAGGGCAGCCTGAGTGTCAGTATTACATGAGGACAGGAGATTGTAAATTTGGCGCTACATGTAAATATCATCATCCTCGAGATTGAGTTCACCCAAGTCTAATTATATGTTCAGCCCTTTGCCTTCCACTTCGTCCAGTAAGTAACTTGAACACATCTTTTAGAGCAGTTGTACTCCCTCTGTAACTTAATATAAGATGTTTTTTGACACTGTCATGGACTCTAAAAACGTCTTATAAAAAGCTACTGAGGGAGTAGGAACTAGTGTTGCGTGTATATATGATTATTATAGTTACCTGGAAGCCAGCTAGAACTTCCATAGTTTCTGGTAATTTGAAACAAACAACTGTGTTGAAGCCTCTTATCTTCAAGAGTCAATCTACCTCTGTGATAATCTTCTCCATCCGGATGAGTCTATCTAGATCTATCTACCAAACCGATAACCCTGAGGAGTGGCATTTCACCTATTAAATATGTGGGCTAGGTGGACCTTCAACATCGCTAGAAATCTAGTCATGAATTGAGAACATTTGTGGTCCATAAGCAGTGATTTGATTGCATATGAATTTATAATAGAATCTCAAGGAGAAAAATGACCTTTTAGTGCAATGTAAATAGGTTAGAGAGGCGCTGCATGTTCCATGGCTGAGTATGAGGCACCCTAAATCTCATGCCACCGCCCTTAGCAGGCTTAAGACATATTTGGTTACCTGACCACACAATTGCTTTGTGACTTGCTTAGCTTAAAGGTTCAGAATATATATTTTTGTTTTCAAAATATCAGAAGACTTGGTTGGAACTTGAACCTATCAAATAAGATGCTTGGTTGAGCATATCTCCTAGTTGTGAAGCTGTTTGTAAAATTTATCATAATTGAATGAAGCTCTCATGAAGTCAACGATAGTTCAAAATGTCTCCCAGTTGGTGGTTCCACAAATCATAAGTTGTTCAGAACTCATGAGGTTGTTTAGTCTGTACTTAGAAGAATACATCCCATTTCCTGATCATATGGCATGCACTCAAACCCATTCTTGAGTCACAACTCTCAAGTGCTTATAAGTAGCTGCCTTGGGTACTCAGGTTGGAAGTACATTACTTTGTCGACAATTTACTGCCGATCAACCTTTTGAGTCTCAACCCGCATTTTTCTTAGAAAACTGAATATACTTGTGATAAAAGTTGTCGATTAGTCAGTCTCTCCTGTCAACTAAATTCTTGGCATAGTATATCAGGACAGCCAGGGTAGTTCATGAGACAGATATGGTAGCATAGTGGGGCCTATATTCGTTAGTCATCAGCTAAGCCTTTTGGTCAATGGAAACCATCAAATATTTTTCATGTGGCCAAGATCCTCATTGTTTAGACCCAGATCAACCAGTCCATTCAACTTGGTTGACCGAGCCTCACATTGACCAGATGGCTGTCAAGATCTTCAAAATTTGTGGAGATGCCGTGTAATCCAGCATATGATAGTGGAAAAAAGTAATATTCTCCAAATTTCTTAGCCAGTCAAGTTTCTTCAATAGAATAAACACCTTATGCTACCTTTGGATTTATATATTCCAACCAGGAGATGTTCTAGCCTTTTTTTTTCCTGTTTTTGTATGAGTGTTAGTTTCCGCCAGTTCAGGATCTGTGAAGGTGCGCATTGATAGGTCTACCAATGGAAACGAGCTTTCAATTGCCCATTCCTCTACCTTAAGTATTCCATTCTGAGATAAAGCTGAAGAATAATCGAATAACTTGGTCTTGGGTTCATTGCCATATAGTATACATACTTGCAGTAGAAGATATTTCTTCGTCCCATAATATAAGAGCGTTTTTGACACTAGTGTAGTGTCAAAAACGCCTTATATTATGGGACGGAGGGAGTAGTACTTTATACTGCAGTATCTTAGGGGTACACTGCTGTGTAGTATGATATGGGTTATTTAACATTATGTCCTAAATAATGGAAATATTTATTAGAAAAATGTGATTAATATGTGAACTTGTGTATTTGCAAATGGGTGTAACTACTAGAAAATATAGAGTAAGTAATGGGCTAGATTTTTTTGTACATCATATCATCATTATGCGCACCAGCAACCAAGAAGGCATGGAAGATATTAACACTTCATATCTCCGTGCCTATCATTTATGTGTATTTACTATGGATACTGTGTAAACATTGATATTATGTCTCTTAAAATAATTTCCTTGCCATAAGGTAAACAATATTCCATGTTTTGTCTTTTAAAAATATCTCTTGAGGCATACCAAGATCAAGAAGTGCATGCTTCAGTACTGTATCAAGTATTGACTATTTGAAATAGTATTTAATATAGACCTGTCTACTATGGTGTCCTGTTGTAGTGAAATGCTGATATATTAAAACTCATTAACTCTCGCAAACTATGTTATTGTTTGAGTATTAGTTTCGTAAAACAAAAACGTAATCAACTTTCTCTGAATATAATCAAGACAAATGCTTTTTGAGAAAGAAAATGTGTAGGATCTCCAATATTTGTAGCAGTGGTTGAGGTGCAAGAAGTGTCCCCATCTGGCATTTGCTTGCCGATGATGTTTGCTCTTTCTAATTGTGGTCACCAGCTCAACAAAGCGAAAACTTTAGGTCCTAATTAATTGAACTTTGCATAGCTTAAGTGTAAAGTGTCCCATCTATCATGGAATTGTCCACAAGGTTACATGAGGTGTCCAAGGATCTTAGATGATCTCCTAGATCAGTGTGATATCCTTTCTTTTAACTGAAAACTGTAGGGGAGGCCCCGAATCAGTGTGGTATCCTGGATTATTATGCAATATGCACAAGGTTTTCAGTTCTCTGAATTCTCTGTTAGGCATGACACATGCATTGTCTGGAATATAACATGGGCATAAATCATGTGGGATGCTATATGTGTTTTCATATGGTAGAAAAAGTGTAGTGGCCTTATAGACTGCCTATTTAGTATGTATTTCCCTCTGTCCCAGAATATAAGAACGTTTTTGACACTATGCTAGTGTTAAAAACGTTCTTATATTTTGGGACGGAGGGAGTATTTATAGTTTCTTTGAAGTATATGCAGTTTCTTACAAGGCTTCTTTTGTCATCTCAATTTTCAGGGTGCTCAGCCTTGTTCATACTATGCCCAAAATGGGTATTGTAGATATGGAGTTGCATGCAAGTATGATCACCCGATGGGTACGCTTGGCTACAGTTCATCTCCTTTTCCCCTGTCTGACGTGCCAATTGCTCCCTATCCTCTTGGCTTCTCTATTGCCACATTGGCTCCATCTTCATCTTCCCAAGATCTAAGGCCAGAATATATTTCAGCTAAAGACCCATCAGTCAACCAAGTAGGATCGCCAGTGGCAGCATCTGAGCCTTCTGGATCAATTTTGCCAAAAGGGGTTTTCCCGCCAGACACGGTGATGCGTGCTCAGACTAATGCGACAACTGGTGGTAGTTCAAGCCCTGGTGGTGGTCGCTGATTTTTCTGAGCTGAGTCGAGAGATCTCTTATCTCTCAGAACAATTTTCCAATCATTTGACACAGGTAGATTTGAGCCTTCCATGATTTCCCCCCATGTATAATAACATTGCAATGCTATTGCTAATCGTTCTATCTTATTGTGTTGAAATCAGTTCTGATAGGCCCCTCCGATGTGAATAAAAAGCCGTGGCCTCTGTAGAGAAGGCTCATGAGGGTGGTTTTCTCTGCCACTTCAATAAAAAAGCATTGATAGGTTACAAGCAAGCTCGATTCACTTGCAAATTTTTGCGCTCTTCTGTTCATCTCTGAGACTGGAAAAGGAAGGTTTTTGGATATCAGGTTCGATATCTCGCAATCGGTGTGGATACTCATATCCATTCCCTTGGTAAATAAATTCTTGGGCAAGGAAATCGCCACATGAAGAAATTACTGGGTTTTGGTCCTAGCCTTCCCAAGTCATTTTCTTTTTGTTCTGTATATTGTCATATATATTTATTATATATATCATCAACAGACTTGAGACTTAAAACTGCATAAGTACATATATATAGGAGCAAGGCACATTGTAATGAACACTGAACGTTTATATAATGAAGTATCGCTGTCAAACCTTATCCAGTTTCAGACTACCGGTGTCTATTTCTTTGCTAGTATACATGTTACCGCTTCGAACTGACAGTTATTGCAAGTGGCTGGCACTAGTTGTACTTGTAAATCATTTGATGCACGCATCACGTCTACATTATGTTCCATTTTTCTATCAAAGAACCATGCTAGTTTTATTTTAGTTATTAAATGTACGAAACAATTGGTCTTCTAGCTGAGCGCATGCTCGACTTTGTTGGAGATATTGAAGGAAGACTGTCAAGTGCCAAAATTTCAGCATGTAACCAAAACCGACATAGCCATTGTTAGGATATTTTGACACACTAAAGTTAAGCATCGACTATTCATTCACCATGGATCTTTTGATCATGTCACAGGTTGGGGAAAAAGAGTAGATATGAGGTTTGACAATAAAGACGTAGTGGTTTAACCTAGAGTCAGACCCTCAGATGAGTTATAGCCCTAGATTTAGAGAGGATAAAGAACGAGTTTTGCTTAGAACCCCCCCCCCCCCCCCCCTCCCCCCACCCACTCCTCGTTTAAAAAGTTTGCACAAATCTTGAATTTACTTAGCCTGTAAATCAAACGTATTGAATACATTAATCTGGATACAAAAGATTATATTATCCTTTTTAATTGAAGGGGTAACTTCTAATCTCCATCTTTAATTTGTATTAAAATTTGTAAACTTTTCTTCGATCAACCTAAACCAGATAGAATCCGAATCTCTGTGCTTTATTGTGTCATCTCTGGATCGTAGATAGCACACACAACAACAAATGAAGATCAAGATACATATCATTTATTACAACTCGATGAGTTTAGCGTTTGAATTATACAACTTGCACAACTCATGGTCGGCTCATAATACATCGGAAACATAAATAAAATTAGCTTTAAGCCCATCAATGACACTTGGTTGGTTGAGTTTAGCTCTGTGGCCTTGAATGCATTTCGCCCACACTTCGTTTTCTGCACATAACAAGTAGCAGGTGGTTTCACTGAGTGTACTCATGGGTCATACCCAAAAAATTAACAAGTGCATGCATAAGGAGGGTTCTAGGGTTTCTTTATGGAAAACCAAGCTTTTAGTTTTGAAGCACATTCATACAAGTGTACAGCTTAAGGCCTCTATCGGGTTCACATAAAGTATATAATACATGACCTTTGGGTAACATCAAATACTTGAACCAAATCCTTACAAGCATCCAACCTTTTTTCTTTAGGGACAACTCGGGGAGCTCCTATAGGACGCTCTATGTGTTAGCTCGTCATTGAATCGCACATGCACTCCTCCTATTGGGCTGACATTCGTGTGAAACCGTAACAGATGGATTCTATAGATCGGGAACTATAGCGATTTTGTACCCAGTGAATTTCTTTAGTTTTCAGTTATTTTTTCTGGTCGGTTTTAAAAAACACATAAAATAGAACTGGTGTACTGTAGTGACATTTTTGAAAAGTACCAACAAATTTGAACTCCAAACAATTTCTGAAATTTTTGAACATTTTTCAAAACCATGAACAATTCTTTAAATCTCTGAATATTTTTGTAAAATTACATTTTTTGAAATCACAAACAATTCTTCAAGTCTCTGATTTTTTTAAATTATATGCTTTTAAAAAACACGAACACTCTTTGCAATTTGTAAGCATTTTATGAAAACACAAATTTTTAAATAACTCAAACAAAATTTGAATCATTCGCACATTTAAAAAATACAAAGACAATTTGAAATTACAAACATTTTTTGAATTTTTTTTAATAAAATCACCAACATTAATTTAATTTTGTGAGCTTTCTTAAAAAAGGGAGAAAATAAAAAGCAGAAAGAAAACCAATAAATAAATAAATAAATAAACAATATAAAATAAACTGTTCAGAAACCTTCTAGAAGGTTCCCAGAATAGGGATTCAACAACATGTAACTAGCTTTAGATGGCCCAGCCCATCTAACCTTCGCTCGGCTCGGGTGTGCGAATCCCGAGAGCAACTTGTTAACGAGCGCTCCTTCGGGAGCCTCGCAACGACCAGCGCCACTTGGCGCGCTCTCAGCCATTTGCCACGTGTCGCGCTCTGGACGCTTCCTCCGGATTTTGTTTTTTTATTTTTATTTTTCCACAAGCGTTTTCGGCTTTTTAAACGGGTTTTTTGTTTTTTTCGACGTTTTAGTTTCCCCCCTTCTTCCTTAGCTTTTCGATAATTTTTTTTTCGAAAAAACATTTTGCGCGAAAAAATGCGTTTTCTTTTTTTCTTTCTTTCGCGAAAGTCACGGTTTTTCTTCCGCGAGAGGCACGGTTGTGCTTTAGCGAGAGTCACGGCCATGTTCTTCTAAACGAAAACGCGCTTTCTGTTTTTTTCTTTCGCGAGTCATGATTTTGCTTCCGCGAGAGGCACGGTTGTGCTTTCGCGAGAGTCACGGCCGTGCGTTCTTGAAAGGGAAAAACAAAACACGTTTTTTGTTTTTTTTCTTTCGCATAGTCACGGTTTTGCCTCCGCGAGAGTCATGGTCGTGCCTTTCGGAAAGGGAAAAAATACGCGTTTTTTCTTTTGCTTTCGCGAGAGGCACGGTTGTGCTTTCGCGAGAGTCACGGCCGTGCCTTCTCGAAAACGAAAAAAACACGTTTTCTGTTTTTTTTCTCTTCCACGAGAGTCATGGTTTTGCTTCCACGTGAGGCACGGTTGTGATTTCGCGAGAGGCACGGGCGTGCCTCTTTTGGAAAGGGGAAAAAAACCATGCTCCCGGTTCGGTTTTTTCGCCCGGTTTTTTTTGTGAAAAAAAATTTCGTCAAAACCTATCAACATTGGATCTAGTTTTGAAGATCTCGACGCGAGGAATTCAATGGTGAAAACGGTTCGAGATTTGGACATACGGTTTAAGAGATAAAACATTTTGAATAAACGGATCTACGAAAAAAGATAAAACTTCCAGTTGCAATGTGGCGTCTGCTGCGTATGCGCCACTTGTCACGACCCTAAAGTGGAAATGTTTTTCGCAACGAAAGTCTTTTAATTACTGATTTCGGCGAATCCCCGACAACTTGGGACCTCTTAAATAGTGGATCCTATTTGTCGTTTGTAGGCGTCAAATAGACGACCGGACGCTGACCGGCAAGGCGAGTTGGGCAGGCGTAGTTCGGCTTTTTTCTCCCTGTTTCTGTTTTGCTGCTTTTTTTTAATGCACCACATAATTGTTGGGTTTTTCTTTTCTTTTTATTTTATTTACCCCCTTTTTAAAAATCAGAAATTCCAAAAATGTTTCCATATACACAGCGGAGTATACAAAAAGTTCACCATGTATTACAAAAATGTTTATCATATATTAAAAAATGTTCACCATATATTACAAAAGGGTTCACTGTATATTATAAAAGTGTGCATCGTGTGTTAAGAAAATGTTCAAGATATATTAAAAAATGGTCAATGTGTTAAAAATGTTCAAGGTATATTAGAAAAGTCCATTATATATTAAAAAATCGTTCAGTTTGTAATTTCAAACGTTCATCATATATTAAAACAATATTCAGTTTCTATTTAATAAATGTTCATTGTATATTATAAAAATATTTAAAGTAGCAGACTAAGGCATAGTCTAGTGGTGGGAAAAGGCTGATGCCTTTCCACCCATTTAGGTTCAAGGCATGATACTTGCAATTTGGGTTTGTTGCACCAATTATACTAATTATACTGTAGGGGGTTCCCTTACAATCCTTCTTTCAAAAATATATATTTAAAGTACAGAAAACTGTAAAAAGGAAAATGTGCAGAAAGTAAAACAAGGGATTTTCTTTAGTACAGACGTAGACGCTCATACACTCATACGCTAACCCATATGAACGTAGTACATGCATCCTACCCCATGAGAACCTTCAAGAGGCTGACCCGGTACATCATCTTGAGATTGATAAAGTCGCTACAGACGCTTTCCTAGTCGACGGAAATGTCTCCTTCTATTGAACGCACATCGCCGAAAGGCCTGAAATAAATCGAGTAGGGTCGCGAACACCAATGTCAAGTCTAAGACATGAACATTGGTGGGTTGGGATATCACTGTCGTTCTAACCATAAAACCGCATGTTGGTTCAAGGGGATTTTGTTTAAAACGAAAAAAAAGGGTGATATGGTGAACCGATTGCTAGTCTGCTACAGTACTCAGGTTGCTGCAGTAATCCGCCTCGGAGAAAAACCTGGTTTGCTGCAGTAACAAGTTACTATAGTACGTTGTCCGCTACACTGAATGCTTACGGGGCCAGCCCATTGCGCTCGCCCTTGTATGTCGCCTTGTCGTTTGACGCTTGCGTCTAATAGGAGCTCCCACTTGACGTAGTAAGTGTCACATAGAGATTACCGATAATTTAAGCCTAAGAGTGTTTTTAGGCAACTGTAAGCCTAAGAGTGATATATCCATGGTGTACCGCTTGGGACTAGGCGTGATTGCCTGCTAGGATC
Source organism: Aegilops bicornis (assembly GCA_021605145.1). Lineage (NCBI taxonomy): Eukaryota > Viridiplantae > Streptophyta > Magnoliopsida > Poales > Poaceae > Aegilops > Aegilops bicornis. The sequence goes on along the minus strand of CM038671.1, from coordinate 258,473,336 downwards.
ACATCAAGTGCACTTACTTGAGCCCAAGGTTTCTCTTAAAAAAAATTTGAACCCAAGTTTTTTCCTCCCAAAACATACCATTTTGAAACAAGTTGAGGATATCCTCAAGAAACTTCAAACCACAGTTGAGTCCTTCGTCTGTTTTGCCCTTTGTTGTTCTGGCGAACATGCTCCTCCCGAGAAAAAACAATTCTCTAACTGAAGGCCAATTTGTATCACGCTTATGACCCGATGATAGAGGCGAGGGTCCCAATCTTTCGATGAGATGGTAACTATAGATTTTGTGGAGACGACTTTGACGATCCGACTACAAAGATGCACGATGTTGCGCCTTAGTAATCGCTAAACTAATCTCCTGAGGTTACTGACGATGCTGGAAGCATGATCAGCCTGACCACGAAGGCTATTCCTGCATGCAATCGAAGAACAAGCAAAAATATGATAATGCAATCTGAATATTGCAAATATAGATGAATTGTTGATAAAGGTGGGGATCCAAAAGCGTCCTTGGTCTGGTCGTTGGACACAAACAAGGTACAGGAAGTTGCAATGACTAACTTTTAACTAAACAAATCCCAAGTAAAAAGCTACTAGATCGATCTACTTATATAGGGGTGGCAGACAAGGAGGTGGGAGGACGTCCTAAGGCAGCCTAAAACTAAACTTATGACATACAAGGCTCATGGGCCCAAGTAGAGGTGATGCAACACATTTGGACTTGTAGTTTGACTCGGATTCTTCTGCAGGGTCAGATTGTTTCGTCAATATCTCAACGCTTCCGCATTTAATTTTAAGGTGAATTCAATTGGGTTGGAAAGTGCACGAAATAAACTTTCCAACAAAAAAAGAATCACACAATTTGAAGTCCGGATGAAAGAGATATTAACGCTTGAGTCAGTTATGTTTGTGCAGCCCGAATCTGAGTTCGTAATGTGTGGGAGTTGGACTCTATTTTCTCTTGGCCCAAAAATGACGTGAGAGGACTTTTTGAAAAGCACCTAAACGTCTCTTTTTCCCTTTCATTCATACGTGGATTGTAGAAATGTCCCATACGCATGCAATTAGACATGTCACAAAAGTCCGTGAAGTATTTTTGTCCTGGATAACATAAATAAATTATTGCATAGTTTGCATTAGAAATCACCTCACAAGTATGCATGTATGCAATATTTTTAGTCGTATCCAAGGTAGTCATGTCCTCATCACCTGAGCTTTAGATGTTTTTCATAAGATTTTGTCCCCCGTGCTACTATACCAATCAAGCAAAGGTAAAATAAGTGTGCATAATCTATTATGATAACACATGAGCAAGTTGCTATGGTTACAACTAGTAAAATTTCATGGTAATTGCCGGGCATTGAGACGTATCTTTGCGTTGCTATTAGACTTGCTCACAAAATAAGAAAATCAACCATAAATATTATAAATAGCCAATTGCTAGGAACACTTGCAAAGATACCGCTAGATTCATGACAACCACCACCGATTGAAGCTTATTTTTTTATTCTTGCAATCTTTCATTACTAACACCTAACATATTTTTTTTGTCTTATTAAGTACTTTAGCTACCTCCCTAAAACCATTTTTATGAAGTAACTTAGTTTTAGAGAGTCTAAAATGTAAGGATAGTCGTGTAAGTGATATACACACTTGGGATTGTAGGAAACCTACTTTTAGCTCCTACAAGTATTGACACTCATATACTTCTACTTCTATTTGAAAAGTGCTATGACTACTTCCTGCACTTGGGGATAGTCACCTCCTCGGGCAATATTTTTCTGAATGCTGAATCTACGCCCGGTCACTGTTTTATTCGCCACTATTGTAAAAACAGTTCAACCTACTAGCAAGAAATAAATCCCGCACATGTAATTGCTAAGCTTTCAAAAACTATTAGTATAATAAAAGCATGGGTGATCTATGTAACGCCCCGACCAAACCCACGTCTTCACCCACCAGTTCCTTGCCGTTGCATCTGCGATTTAGACTGGCCTACATATCAATACTAGTCTTCCCCGTGTACTTTGTCCTCGCTATTGCGTACCCGGGATCTGCTTCCCAGTCGGGCACCCATCCTTAAATTGATCCAACCCAAGCACTCTACGCACTTTGTCTCCACTCATGCGCATCCGAGATCAACTTCCTAGCCGGTCACCCCTTCTTAAATTGCTCCAAGCTAAGCACTCTTAACTTTGAGGTTCCTTTTGGACGAGCTCCTGAAAAATAAGGTGCACCTTGTTAATATGAGCAGTCTATCATTTCTATTAAGCCGAGATGTCACATACACCCTCATCAAAAGAATGGACATCCTCAGAGGCCTAGTTGGAACTTTCCTCTTGGCACACGTCTGTGTGCTGTGGCCAAGATCCACATGTGCCCCATGTATGCATCATTGACCCACACAAGCCCGTAACTGCGGAGGGCTGGCTCGCTACCGGCTTGTAACATTCTAGCCAAACCAACGGATTCTCGGCCGTTATACCAGCTACCACCTAGGATCTAGACCGCCAACATACCAACACTAGTCTTCCTCAAGCACTTTGTTCTCACTCGTGCACATCCGGGATCAATTTGTGAGTCAATCATCAACAAATTGCTTCAAGCCAAGCACACTTAACTTTGAGGTTCCTTTCGAATGGGCTCCCGGAAAACAAGGTGCACCTTGTTGATATGAGTAGTCTATCATTCCTATTAGCTGGGATGTCACGATCTATATGATCAAAATATGACTTTCCTTATTCCCCATGATAGTGATGATCTATTCTTCACAACTCTTCCTCTCGAACATGCAAAATTTAATCATAAAGAAATACCTCCTATAAAAAACAACACCAAATAAATAATCCAAATTGATCAAATAAATATGCAAAGTGTGCACAGAAATGGAAAGCTCCAATTGTCAAAGTCAAAATACTATTGATATAGTTAATACTAGTCCTTAGTTAGGTTCAAACAAAAAGATATTGTTAAGTTTGGATAAGCCAACTTAAAATAGGACCAAAATAAGTTGAATTTAAAGAAAGTTTGAATATACTCAAATTGCGAATAGGAAGTCACAATCCCGAGGTTCAATTTGCAAAGCAATTATAGGTTTCTATAATTAAAATTATGGACAAAATATACTAAAATTTCTCATTTGGAATTTGAAAATCTAAAATGCTAAAAGTTTAAACTATGGTGTCATTGGATTGTAGATGTTTATAGCATTTGGAAGGTGAAAATATCACTAAAATGTATGTATAAAAACTAAATATATGGCTAATATGAAGTTTGATTCAAATTTGAATTGATGTAGAATGGGAAATTTTGTGTCATTGAATTCTACATGTTCTAAGGATTTCGGGGATATTAGTTTTCAGAAAATGGGCTTATAGATCTATAGATATGAGTTTGCAAAATTTAGGGGATATTCTGTCTAAAGAAAAGGAATTAGAAAAGACTGGACACGTGGCATTGTCTGGTTGGACGATACCACTTTGATCGAGTTTTAATATAGAACCGCCCCATTGAGATCCTCGATTGTCCGCTTGTACCGGTTCAAGACATCAAGTGATTTTTTTGTGGAGTACTGTTCTATAGATCCGTGGCTAATACTGTGAACCAATTTGCAAATTTAAGTGATCCAATCTAGGTTGTTGATCGGAGATCCTTTGGCCGGTTGTGTGTACCATTTTTCTACCCAAAGAGGTCTAATATAAGCCCATGACTATGGATCAGATGGCTGAAAAGAAAAAGGTGTGTGTGCGTGTGCGAGAGAGAGAGAGAGAGAGAGAGAGAGAGAGAGAGAGAGAGAGAGAGAGAGAGAGAGAGAGCTCATAGAGAAGCACAATTATGTCGCCAGAAAGGAAGAAGATGATGGCAACACCCAAAGGCGAGTATGAAGACGACGAGAGGGTGCCGCCAGAATTGATGGAGTGGTGCACGATGTGATGAAGATGAAGACATTGTAGGAGGCCTCAATCGCATCCTTGGACGGCGTCGGGGTGCATCTGGAGTTTGTCAGGTCGAAGGCAGAGCAATGCTTTGTCGGGAGTGCACTCTGGCTACGAATCAGGCAAATATATATGTCAGAGAGGTTCGGTGTGACAAAAGAAAGCGAAAGGATGGATAATTGGGACCTATTCCCTTGTACTAGATTTAAAGCTTCGTTGACACCCATGGAAATGGAGGGGCGATGATGAGTAGTTCCAGCCGAGGGAGAAGCAAAGTTTGTGGGTTGCTAAGGGGAGAGATGTGATGCGATGCGAGAAGTATCTCTGGATCCTTTATATGGGATAGTACGTTCTACGATAGTAGTTTCTAGTTTGGAGTTTATGGCCACCGTAGTTGCTCGATGGTGCACTAAGGGTGTGTTTGGTAGGGTGCATGAGGGCAAAGTTCCCAATCCGACCCACTTTTGCTTGTTTGGTAGGGTGCATGGGCTCACCTGGGCTATGCTCATATGCTCATCTGATGCATAAAAGGGCCCTCAGCCATGCTCATCTCATGCACCCCACACAGGGTGCATGGAGGCAGCTATGCTAGCCTCCCGACCCTCGCCCCCACCACTGCACTGCGTCCCCACCCCTTGAAAAAGTTTAGAACTTCAAAACTGCTGAAATTTTCAAAAATGTTCATAATTTGAAAATTTGTTTGAATTTTCAACAAATGTTCGTAATTTCAATTTTTAAAAAATTCATAAATGTTCAGAATTTCAAATAAAATCAAAATTTGTTTGAATTTTGAAAAAATCAGAATTTTAATTTTTTATAAAATATTCAAAATTTCAAATTTTGTTTAAATTTTCAAAGCTCGGAATTTCAAATATGTTCAAATTTTTTAAAAAGTACAGAATTTCAGAATTTATTTTTATTTTCCAAAAATGTTTAGAATTTCAAATTTTGTTTAAATTTTCAAAATATGTTTAAATTTGTGTTGACATTTTTTGATTTTGTTCATCATACAAAAAATTATTCTAATTCAAATTGTTCAAAGATGTCTAAACAGTGCAGTGCTGCCAAACAAAATCTCATTTCAGCATGTCTCAAACAAGATACATCACCGCCAAACAATAGCAACTGCATGGACTCAGCATGTCTGCACTCAGCATGTATGAGAGGAGAACAACTAGGCTAGGTCCATACATGCTACCAAAAACACCCTAAGGATGGGAGACGACGTGTCGGAGCTCCGGAGTGTTCTAGATGCTTTCCAGGCTTGAGGTGCAGCGGGACAATGGGATCATATAAGCGCATCGGTCCTTTTCCAAAATTGGTGGATGTTGAAACAGGTCCTGTAGGTGGGGCCCATGGTCCCACTGCCAGTAAGAGAGAGAGAGGTGAGGAGAGAGAGAGAGAGAGAATGCAACAATTGTTAGGCTAGTTTCATCGCGTACGCGCACGACGCAGTTCAGAACCATATTCGGCGCATGTGCATACGGATCGAGTTTATCATTTATATTATTTGTTACCTAATTTAAATAGGATTTGGTTTTGGTTTATAAATAATATCTAACGACATCCTATAATTAAATAAAAATCCAAATATAACAAAAATATTACATAGGACATAGACAAATATTTCAAACCCATATGCATGTTAAAAATTCATTTTATTTTTCTAAACAAACTATAGGCTTTATAAATTCCCTTAAAATGTTTAGGGTTTTATAGTACATATAATTAATTTTAAATTGTGCATATATGTATATGATATATCCAGTTTATTTCCAGCTTTACAATTTAGAAGTCATTTTATCCTCTTCTTTGTTATTTTCTTTTCTTTTGTAAATGAATTCAAATATAGCAAACCAAATGAACTCTAAATAAAATATTGATCCATCACTAGTAGAAAAGGGGCAATGGCCTGCGCCAGCTCAACCCATTAGTCCTTGCTCAATCCGTAATCGGACCAATGGAGCTATTTGCCTCGGTTACGTGAGCCAGGGGGGCCGGGCCACACGTGGGCCATTGGTCCTGCTTGCTCGGGACCTTTTGGTCCCGGTTGGTGGACGATTTAACTGACCAATGGTCTGCCTCACTCACCATTGGTCCCGGTTGGTGGCATGAATCGACCAATGGCTTTTAGTCCTTGCTCATGCCACGAACCCACCAATAGTGTCTTTATATATACCTCGCTGCCATGACAGAGCACTCCAAAGGCTCTGCTTTTTCTCTTGCCGGGCGAGGGCTTTGTGGTGCTCTAGCTCACCTCCATAGCACATGAGGTGTTCATGAAATGCCCGAGCCACACTATTTAAGCTTTCTCCTCTCCAAGCTCGACCTCCAACCTCCATTTTCCTCAATATTTGTCTAGGTTTAGCGGTCCATCACGCCTGCCCCCTGCCTTCACCGCCGATCACCCGCCGATCTCATCGCCAAGACCACCGTGCAGTGAGCCTCTTGTTCTTATCTTCTTTCCGAAAGGAAAAATATTCTTACTTGTATTATTTTCTTACTTTTATTATTGCATCTTATATAGTGCGATGGTTTTGGTATCCGCCTCACGGGCCCTCGGCCCCGCTCTATGATTCGGATGTGGTATATATTATCTTTTCATAACTATTGGTTCATTTATTGTTTATGAAAATTATGCCACCAACGTGACATAGATTTTATTTATCTAGGAGGTTGTTGAACCGAAATTCCAACCGACCCTATTGTCGAGAGGTTAAATTTAGTTGAAGAAGAAAACAATTTCTTGAAGGAAAAATAAAAAAACTTGAGGAGGAGAAGATGATATTGGAGTTGCATGTTGCGGATGTCGCCGATGATCACAAGATCAAGATGGATGCAATGCGCTTGAAGATGAGAAAGATTAGAAAATATGCCATTCATACCGAGGCTTGGTATCATTATGCCGTTGGATCAGTTGTTACCTTGGTTGCGTATTATGATCGTGATTTGTTTTCGCATTGAAATGTTTTACATAGTTTCAATGTATGGTTTAATTAATTTAGATGCTCTGCAGAGCTTTATGTTGTTAGATGAGAACTATGTATGTACTTTGGTTTTTATGTGATGATGAACTTCTATTAATTTGGTCACTTAATTATCTATTCATGATGTTCAGAATGATTTTTGACACACTTAATTATATATAATGCACGCAGATGAACCGCAATGGATGTACGGTGATGCATACACACCTCCGAGTACATTAAGGGCGCATGATTCTCTCAAGTGGCCGAGGCAAACAAGCGTAATGGTTTTATGTGTTGTCCATGCCCTATATGTGGGAATACGAAGTCTTACTTCCGACCGGAAAATCCTTCACACCCACCTGCTTTACAAGGGTTTCATGCCACACTATAATGTTTGGACGAGGCACGGAGAAATAGGGGTTACGATGGAAGACGGCGAGGAAGAAGAGTACGATGACAACTATGTGCCCCCTGAATACGGTGATGCTATCGAACATCAAGATGCACCGATGTGCCGATGGTGCCGCAACCATGGTCATTGCCAAGATCAAGAGGAACCGCACGATGTGCCCGGCGATGATGACCTCCGCCGGTCATTATCGATGCAAGGACACAATGCGAAAGTCAAAAGGAGAAGCTGAAGTTCGATCGCATGTTAGAGGATCACAAAAGGGGTTGTACCCCAATTAGAAGATGGCAACACAAAGCTAAAGTACCGTACTCGAATTGCTGCGAGTGGAAGGCGAGAATGTCAGGCTGATAAAGGATTTGAGAAGCTATCAAAATAATGAAGAAGAAGCTTCCAAAGGATAACGAATTGCCTGGACAAAGACATACGCATCAAAGAAGGTCAGATGCCCTCTAGGATTGGAGGTGGAGAAGATACATGCATGCCCTAATGATCGTGCATCCTCTATCATGGCGCCTACAAGGATCTCAACGCATGCCCGGTATGCGGTGCATTGCGATATAAGATCGATTTAGATGACCTCGTGATGTTGACGGCGAGCCTCCGGGAAGAGGGTTCTGCGAAGGTGATGTGGTATGCTCCTATAATACCACGTTTGAAACGTCTGCTCGTAAACGGAGAGCATGCCAAGTTGATGCGATGGCACAAAGGAGGACCGTAAGAAAGACGGAAGTTGAGAGCACCACCGACGGGTCGTAGTGGAGAAAAATTGAGAGAAAGTAATCGGGATGAGTTTGCAAAGGACCCAAGGAACGTATGGTTTGCTTTAAGCGCGGATGGCATTAATCCTTTCGGGAGCAGAGCAGCAATCACAGCACTCGCCCGTGACTCTATGTATGTATAACCTTCCTCCTTGGATGTGCATGAAGCGGAAGTTCATTATGATGCCGCTTCTCATCCAAGGCCCTAAGCAACCCGACAACGACATTGATGTGTACCTAAGGCCATTAGTTGAAGAACTTTTACAGCTGTGGAATGGAAACGGTGTACGATGTGGGATGAGCACAAAAAGGAGGAATTTGACCTAAAAGGCGTTCTTTGTTACGTGACCATCAACGATTGGCCCGCTTCTCAAGAACCTTTCGTGATGCATAAACAAGGGATACCACGCATGCACGCACTGTTTACTTGACACCGATAGTATATACCGGAAGCTGCAGGAAGAATGTGTACTGGGCCATCGCCGATTTCTTCCGACCAACCATCAATGTCGTAAATAAAGGCAAGCATTTCAAAGCGCAGGCAGATCACCGGAAGAAGCCCGCCATGCGCATCGGTGATCAATGATTTGCTATGGTCAATGATTTACACGTAATCTTTGGAAAGGGTCCCGCGAGAATCACGCACCCATGTGGAAGAAGAAATCTATATTTTGGGACCTACCCCACCGGAAAGACTTAGAGGTCCGCTTCGATCGACGTGATGCACGTGGATTTAAGAACCTTTATGCGTGAACCTCGCTAGGCTTCTTGGGCGTGTATGGGAAGACAAAAGATACACACGAGGCACGAGAGGACCTGCAACGCTTGCACGAAAAAGAGGGCATGCCTCCCAAGCAAGATGAAGGTCCCGCCAGCTACGCTCTTACGAAGAAGAGAAAGAAATATTCTTTCAATGCCTGCTCAAGATGAAGGTCCCGACCGCTTCTCGTCAATATAAAGGGAATAATAAATATGCTGAGAAAAGTTCCGTAACCTAAAGTCTCATGATCGCCACGTGATTATGACGCAGAATCGCTTCCGGTTGCATTGAGGGGGCTTCTACGGAAAACGTCCGATTAGCCATTGTGAAGCTATGTGCATTCCTCAATGCAATATCTCGTAAGGTGATCGATCCGTAAATCATACCAACGCTTAAGGAGTGATGTGGCGCAATGTCTTGTCGGCTTTAGCTGGTGTTCCCACCATCCTTCTTCAATATCATGACGCACGCCCTAGTTCATCTAGTCGACGAGATTGTCATTCGGGGCCCGTATTTCTACACAATATGTACCCCTTTGAGAGGTTCATGGGAGTCCTAAAGAAATATGTTCAGAATCGCTTAGGCCGTAAGGAAGCATCTCCATGGGCCATCAAACGAGAGGATGTCATCGGGTTTTGTGTTGAATTCATTCCTGCCTTAAGAAGATAGGTCTCCCTAAATCAGCGGTATGAGGGGAGATCGACCGGAAAAGGCACGCTTGGAAGGGACTCAATAATATGCAGGACGGATATTCTTGGTCTCAAGCACACTACACAGTTCTACGTAACTCTACCTTGGTGACCCCTGCATGTCGATGAACACAAGAATGCAGTCTGCGCTCCAAACACCCGGAGCAAAGGCGACGACTGGATTACATGTGAACACATCAGACTTTCAAAGAAGCTTGGTTGGAAACACGCCCTCGTGAGGTGACAACACTGCTTGTGATGAGTCAGATTTGTTGTCTGTGGACCATCTTCGACTGTAATGATTTGGAAAGGATACGAGATAATTGGGAATACATTTTACACATTGAACAAGATGAAAAGAGCACCAACTAAAATCATGTGTCCGCTTTGATGCAAAGAACCGACAAGGGAAATGACACATATTATGGTTACATAGTAGACATATGGGAACTTGACTACGGAGTAGATTTTAAGGTCCCTTTGTTTAAGTGCAAGTGGGTCAATCTGTCAGAGGCGGTAAGTGTAGACCCACAGACGGAATGACAACAAAGTGGATCCGAAAAATCTTGGGTACAACTGACGAACCGTTCGTCTCCTGGCCAATGATGTGGCACAGGTTATCTATGTGAAGGACATGTCTACTGCATCGAGGAAAAGAAAAGATAAGGAAGCGAATACATCATACAATGAGCCAAAGCGCCACATAGTTCTTTCTGTGAAAAGGGACATCCCGGGAGTGGAGGGCAAGACAGACATGTCTCAAGAGTATGAAAAGTTTCATGAAATTCCCCTTCAAAGTCAAGGCTGACCCAAGCATCCCGATAAACGATGAAGATTATCCATGGTTACGCGCAATAAGCAAAACGACACAAGCGAAGAAAAAGTGAAGACTTTCTCCCGCAACTATTATGATGATACCATGCCAACTTTGTAATGCATTTAGTATGATACCATTGTCCGCTTTGTACATGCACATGCTATGCCAACTTTTTCGTAGTTCATTTGAAAACTATGAATTTGAAAACCTCGCCAATCAAGGGCGCTCACACCGGTTTATAAGCCCGTCCCTCTACACGCCTTGTTGAGCTCACAAACTTGTGATTCACACAAATTTCAAAGAAAACTAATGGCACAAACAGAAAGTTTATAATTTTGTCTTGACCTAAAAGCAAAAAAGAATTAAAAAATAAAGCAAAAAACCAAAAGAAAATAAATAATGCAGAAAACAAAACAAAAAAACTTGAAAAAAAATAAAAATAGCAACAATGAGTATTTTGTTGTAAGTAGAAACAAAATAAAATAAATAAATAAAGCAAAAAAGTGTTTTCAAATTTGAAAACTAATGGCACTAACAAGAAAGTTTATAATTTTTCTAAAACTAAAAGCAAAAAGAATTAAAAAATAAAGCAAAAACAACAACAAAAATAAATAATGCGTAAAACAGAACAAAAAAAACTGAAAAATAATAAAAATAGCAACAATAAGTATTTTGTTGTAAGTACAAACAAAATAAAATATATAAAGCAACAAAGAAAATGAAAAAAGTGTTTTCAAATTTGAAAACTAATGGCACTAACAGAAAGTTTATAATTTTTCTAAAACTAAAAGCAAAAAGAATTAAAAAATAAAGCAAAAAACAACAACAAAATAAATAATGCGTAAAGCAAAACCAAAAAACTGGAAAAAAAATAAAAATAGCAACAATAAGTATTTTGTTGTAAGTAGAAACAAAATAAAATAAATAAAGCAACAAAGAAAACAAAAACAAAACAAAAAAGTGCCACCCATCGGGCCCCCTACGGCTGAATACGACTAGAAACCCTACCATGGGCCAGATTCAGCCCGGCTGAGGCCCAAGAGGCCCACAGCATGATTGCAGTTAGGTCCGAAGTTCTGCGATTGAGAGGAGCTCGAGAGGTGGGCGCAATAAGCGCTTATAAACCACTCTCGAGCTCTCTCAACTAGCGAAAGGTGGACTAAACTTTTCGGCGCTGGCAAAGGCCTTTGGTCCCGGTTGGTGGCACTAACCGGGACTAAAGGTGGCATTCGGTTCAGTGGAACCAACCAATGCCACCTTTAGTCGGTTGGTGCCACCAACCGACCAAAGGTCGCCGCTTCCGCCTCTTTGGCCGCTGAATTTGGCCTTTGGTCCCGGTTGGTGGCACCAACCGATTAGGTGGCATTGGTCCCGGTTGGTGCCACGAACCGACCAATGCTCGTATATAAGCAAGACTTGTCAAAATGTTCAACGCATTCCCCGACCGTTCTAACCTCCCGGGACGCTGCCAGTCGCTTCGACGCCGCTTGTTGCCGCTGCCGCCACGCCTGCTGCCACTATCGCCGCTACCTTGTCGTCGCCGCCGTCTCGCCCGGTTGCCGCCAGACCGTGATTCGCCTAACGCCGTCACGCTTCGCTGTTGCTGCCGCTCGCCGCCGCCACCGCCTCGCTTATCGCCGCCTGCCTCCCATGACCTCGCAGCTGCCCAACGCCTCCCGACCTCGGCCCGTCGCCTCCGCCTCCCGACCTCGCATTCGCCTCCTCGCCCTCGCCTGCTCACACCTTCTCCGTGATCAGGCGGCCCGACCTCGCCGTTGCCGACGCTACCACAAAGGAGCCCCCTCAAGACCTGCCCTGCCTGCCGCCACGCCGCCACCGTATGATGTTTTTTTGTTCATAGATGTGATGCTTTTTTTCATAAATGTTCATGTATATATATTGATGTATGGATATATGTATGATGCTTTTTTGCATATGTGTTGATCTAATGTTTTTTTTCTGCATATATATATGATGTTTTTTTGTTCATAGATGATGTATGGATATATGTTTTGAGGGTCGAGGGTTCGAAGGTTCTAGGGTCGAGGGTTTGAGGGTTCTCGGGTTCGAGGGTCGAGGGTTCGAGGGTCGTCGAGGGGCCGTCGGTTCGAGAGTCGAGGTCTGCCAAGGGGTCGAGGTTTGAGGCACAAGGGTTTGAGGGTTCGAGGGTTCTAGGGTCGAGGGTTCGAGGGTTCTAGGGTTCGAGGTCGAGGGTCAATGAGGGGCCGAGGGTTCGAGGGTCGAGGGGTCGAGGGTCTGAGGGTCAAGGTCTGAGGGTTCTAGGGTCGAGTGTCGAGGATTCGAGGGTTCTAGGGTCGATGGTTCGAGGGTTCAAAGTCGCCGAGGGCCGAGGATTCGAGGGTCGAGGGTCGCCTGGGTCGAGGATCACCGAAGGGTCGAGAAGGTTGCCTAGTGTCAAAGTATTGAAGAAACCCATGGCTTCATCATTAGCAAAATGTAGGGGCATGATGGTGAAGTTCTCAAAGTTATTCTGAACTGAGTCCTGATAGGATAATCCGCCTTTTGGTACAAATTTCAGCAAAGGCCTTCCAAATAGCGATATTCGAAGGCTCTGCTGTACTTTGTACCAAAAGCTTAATTATCCTATCCGGGATTCCTTCTGCATAACTTTGGAGAGCTTCTGCACCATCATGTGCCTACTTTTGCCTAATGATGAAGACATGGTTTTGTTGAATCCTTTGACACTAGACCCTAGAAGCGCCCTGACTAATGCCCTTGCTATCCTCGACCCTCGGCGATCCTCGACCCTTGACCCTCGACCAGCTGATCCACGACCCTCTACCCCATCATGGCGCCGATGCCCACGCCACTTGTGGGACATAGATGTAGTGTTCAACGCCGACCCCCTCCGATAGCTTCAACACGTGGGGGGTCGATATTACCCTCTCCTTGAAGCGTTCTCGAGGCCACCCCTAACCCTTGAAGCGCTGTCGAGGGCCACCCGAAACACTAGAGAAGCAGCGTCGAGGCCACTAATTAATATGATTCCTTATTATGATTAGCTAGATAGTTCTATGTTTGCCACTAATATATCCATATCTGTCATGTTTGAATAATAATTGCCATGTTGTAAATATTTGTAGAAACTATGGACACCCCTCCACGAGACGAAGCACAAGAAGCGTTGTTGAGGGACATAATCGCAGAAGGAAGTGATGCCGTCTGCTCGTTGATGTTTCTCAACGGCAATGATGGTTTGGAAGGAGAGGGTGAAGAAGCAGCTGGCTATGATTTACATGGCTCTGGCGACCCAATGCCGGTGCAAGAAGGAGAGGGTGAAGAAGTAGACCGTGAGGACGGCTCGTGATCACCAAACCGAGTCCGGCCAGGTATATATATTAGTTAAGCCTGTCGCGGACTAGCTAATTGATGCATTCATTGTTTTGTTATGTACACATATTAATTAACTCTCGCCTTTGTTCTTTTTCTAGCCCTCCGGATCGAAAGCACAACTTCGTAAAGAGACGAGGCCCGAAGAAAAAGTTGAGCTCGGATGAAAAGTTTGAGATCATACAAATCAAGCGACGGCCAACCGATTGAACCCTACCGGACAAAGAAGGCATTTGTTGCTCAAAGGGGGTTCTCGTTAGGGACAAGATCCCGATCAGCATCCACCAATGGTATAAGCCAAGAACGAAGACCCCGAGGTGTCTTATGTCAATGATATGCGTAAAATGATCTTTGGACCGAGCTGAAGTCAAATTTCACCCCTACCACGGAGGATGATCCGGAGAAGCCATTATAGAGTCATTAATCAAGTCTTTTGCTCAAGAAGATGGCGCACCTATTCAGGAATTGGAAGAAAGACCTCAATAGGTATGTTGAAAAAAATGAGACACCAGAATTCAAGGGCAAATATGAGAAGATCGAGATGATCGGCCCGCATTTGTGGCCCACAAGACATCGAAAAGAGTAAAAAGATGTCGGCGACAAACAAGAGAAATGTCACAAGAAGAAGCTTCACCATCGCACGGGGTCGTGGCTACCTCGTAGTCTTACTAAGTGGGCCAAGCTCGAGAATGATCTGCTTGATAAAGGGATCGAACCAGAGACAATGAACTCGCCGGACCGCTGTCGACTTGGTTCTTTGGGGCCGGGCGGATCCTTGACCCTATAATGTGGAAGTGCATTTGGGACTGACGAACAATTGGACATACTACCGGTCAAGAGGCTTCAAAGAATATATCGAAGCAGCCGCAACAAGGGACGTTCGTTCCAGAAAGGAGAAGGACGAGCTCACAATGGCCCTCGGCAATCCCGAGCACCCCGGATCGGACACGCAGGCACGCCAGTTCGCTTTCGTGGAAGGCTGGATTTCTGGACGCAGGGGGTTACAAAACCTGTGAGAGGAGGAAGAAATCGGAGCAGAGCTAATCAGCAGCGCCGCACGAAAGGGTAATGGGGCTAGAGTAACGAGAAGCGGTCGCAGCAAACGACACGCGAAGCTTTCCCCGGTTACCCCCGCCATCTCGCCGAGAAGCAGCGTGGCTTCCACCGAAATGCTTCACCAGAAAGCATGCCTTGACGGCTCCTCGCCAGCTATCCCGTGGATGCTATCACGAATGCTGAAAATTGCCACCTTATGGCGCAATGGAGCAATTTGAAGGTCAAGGCGGTTGTTGGCTCTGCTTATCCTACTAAACCCGACTCAACTTTTCACTGCCGCCGATTCCGTAAGGATATGCTAAGGTGATGGTCGATGAAATAACGGAGGATTTGAGGACCTCCGGCTTGACCACCCTCTACCGGTGAAGGGGAGTATCGGCTGGGTTCCGCTCTCAAGACTCCATGCCTATGGCGGAAGGATCTCATCAACCTTTTAATCGGACGCCTGGCCTCCTCCTCCTCCTCCGGCGAGTCAGGGCACTCCGCCTCCTCCACCGCCTCCTCCTCCCGTGAAGTCAGGGCACTCCGCCTCCACCGCCTCCTCCTCCCGTGAGTGGACGATCAGGGCACTCGGCCGGCTCCTTCTCCGGCGTGGCGGCACTCCGCCTCCTTCTCCGCGCTTCTGGCGCGCTTGAGCAACCAGCCTCCTCCTTCTCCGCCTACGTCGGCAAGAAGCGGAAAGAGACCGCCGCCGCTCCATTGCTCCAAGACGTCTTAGTCCTTCTCCTCCGCCTCGTAAGCAAGGAAAGAAGACATCCGCTCCTCTGCTCTACCGGGCGTCTAGCAAGTACAGCCAAAGGCGGGAGGAGATAGATTCGGTCCTTCTCTGAAGACTCCTGCAGAAGTTACCCGTCTGAGAGGAGCGAGGAGGAAAACGCTAAGATCAAGCGCAGACGAAGTGGGATGACTGGTTTCAAGGGTTGAAAGCAAAGAGACATCCACCTCCGGAGGAGAAGGTAGATCCA
This sequence comes from Aegilops bicornis, assembly GCA_021605145.1. Lineage (NCBI taxonomy): Eukaryota > Viridiplantae > Streptophyta > Magnoliopsida > Poales > Poaceae > Aegilops > Aegilops bicornis. Next base: position 258,457,627 of record CM038671.1, on the reverse strand, counting down.
GTGAAAGCGAAGCGCACTGCTGCCCTCGACAAAACCACCCAAGTCTCCGCCGAAAGGCAACTATGAGCGCATTATTGGAAAGGCATTTGCAAGCGGAGAGGTCGGGAAGTACTAAAAGTGATCAAAGGATGAAAGAACGATGAGCTGGGAAACAAATTGCCCAGCTCGGCGAATAAGCCAAGCAATCGTGCCCCCGCTCAAGGTGCTCGCTAAGCGACATCGCCGATCCGAGGATGGTGCCGGTTATGGCAATCCTGCAGATTACCCGCCCGACGATGTACATTATGATTTCTTGGAGGTGCAGATACAAAGATACGAGTACGGGAAGCCTCTCACAAAGATGAAAGTTCTCTATCAACGATGATGCCAAGATTGCATGATTGGTACATGAAAACCTGCAAAGAGTCTCGAGGAGGAGTACTTTGTATGTGAGAGTTAAAAGGAGCATGACCTCCTTGGAATTGAACCGCCGCTTATTCCATTTGAGGAGTTCTATCGCTTTTCAATCAATTGGCCATCGATAAAGCAACGGTCACCTGCCATCGTCTGTAAGTAGTACTACTTCATCATTAAGTCTCTCTATATAACTCAACCCTTTCATTGCATGTATTTATAATTATCCTCACTATATTATGCATTGAAGATCGCGAATTGAAAAAAATACAAGTGGGAGATATTGGGTTCATTAACACGTATCTCATAGATGCAACTGAGGTTCAATATCGTGCCCAAGAAACCGAGGCCAACTTGCTACGATCGTTGGAAATAAATGAACACAAAGATATAATACTCTTTCCTTACAACTTCAAGTGAGTGTTCTTGTCTTGTGGCATATTCGGTTTCCTTATTAGTCCAAAGTTATAGTAATGTAATATTGATGAGTTATGCATGTGTGCGCAGCTACCACTATATTCTCCTAGAGATTAAGCTTGAGAAGGGAGTAGTAACTGCCTTTAGACTCCAAGCGAAAAGATCCCAAGGAGTATGCGGACATGACCGAAATGCTCGAGAAGTAAGTTAAATCGATCATTATCCACCATATCAGCAACTTTGTTCATTTCGATATCAAGTAATTGTTTTTCTTTGTATGGCAGGGCTTGGAGAAAATTCACCAAAAAGCTCCGGGACTACCGAAGAAGCTGCAATTTAGGCACCCAAAGTAAGTACTATATAGTAGCATATTCCACGCATCTCCTAGTGATTCAAGCGCTAGTTTCATCAATACCATTTAGCATGCTTGCTAATTATCAGTTTGATTGACCTCTATTTCTTGTAAAGTGGTTGTGGCAGGAACAAGGGAATGATTTCTGTGGATACTACATTTGCGAGTCCATCCGCCACCACGACTAATGGAGCTGGCTACTCCGACAAACAATATGAAGTGCGTAAATAAAAATATTCACAATTTTATTTTATTACCATCATTTGTGTTGAGTTTCATTCATTCATATATATATATATATATATATATATATATATATATATATATGTATTGACCCCCGTCTTAAAATTAGATGTTTATGATACGGGACGAACTCCAAGCACCAGATCGCATGCGAGCAATACAAGAGGACTTGGCGGCGATCTTTCTTGACCACGTGATCGTCAAGACGGAGAATACTATGTGGACCCACGCGTCCGTACGTTAGGAGATTATATATTTGTAAAAGATAATTATTGTATATATGTAGCCGGTAGTGTCGGATAGATATACGAGAACTTGTTGTTCGACCAATCTCTCGGAGAAGGAGAGATGGTCGATATCACTTCTCTCTCAGATGCATATATGTTCATGACGATCTTCTGTTTGCTTACTAGCTAGCTAGCGTGTCTAGCTAGTCCTCTCTATACGTATGTATGGTACGTAGCGTCGATTGCTACCTAACAAAAAGAGAGGACACTTCTCTCTATTAATTAGCTAGCTATAGCACAATATATGAAACACCTAAATTAACCCCCAAAACCCCCAAACCCACCCCCTTTTCAAAAAAAACAAAAACCCAGCCACGTAAATCTTGACGTGGATGTTTATTGGTCCGGTTGGTGCCACCAACCGACCAAAGGCCTCCCGCCTGGGCTCAGTGGACAGGCCACGTGGAGGCCCTTCTGTCCCGGGTTGGATTGAACCGGGACTAAAGGGTCAGGGCATTAGTACCGACCCTTTAGTCCCGGTTCCCGGTTCATGAACCGGGACTAAAGGCCGTCACCAACCGGGACTATAGGCCCTTTTTCTACTAGTGCATCATAGTGGAAAAGTCATTATTTTCCCACTCTTGTAAAATATGGTTGGAAATATTTCAAAGAGTTTATAAGAATTAAAGAATTTTTGAGCTTGAGACTGATACGCCCATTTTGCATCATGTTTTCCCTCTTGTTATTTATAATATTTTAGGTTAACATTTCACTTTATGATGCAATTTTAATGCCTTTTCTCTCTTATTATGCAAGATTTATATGAAGAGGGAAATTGCAATACTGGAATTCTAGACATGAAAAGAGCTACAACATAGATAGCTATTCTCCTGAGCTCCAAATGACCTTAAAATTTACGGAGATTTATTTTGGAATTAATAAAAAATACTAAAAGAAGAATCACCAGAGGGCCCCACCAATGAGCCACAAGCTCGGGTGGCACACCTTGGGGGCGCCATGTGAGCTTGTGGACCCACCTGAAGGCCTTTGTGGCCCTCATTCTCCCATATGGCCATTTGCCCTAGAAAAATAAATCAAGAGAAGACTTTGGGACAAAGCGCCTTGCCTCGAGGCGGAACACAGGCAGGAGCACTTGTCCTTCCGATGGGGCGATTCCATGGGGATACATCCCTCCGGAGGGGGAAATCATCACCAACGATCCTCTCATCATGGGATGACCCATCTTCATCAACATCTTCACCAACACCATCTCATCTCAAACCCTAGTTCATCTCTTGTTTTCAATCTTTGCCTCAAAACCTCGGATTGGTACCTATGGGTTGCTAGTAGTGTTGATTACATCTTGTAGTTGATGCTAGTTGGTTTACTTGGTGGAAGATCATATGTTTAGATTGTTAATCATTATTATTCTCCTCTAATCATGAACATGAATATGATTTGTAAGTAGTACCATTTTTTCTTGAGGACATGAGAGAAGTCTTGTTACAAGTAATCATGTGAAGTTGGTTGATACGTCTCCAACGTATCTATAATTTTTGATTGTTCCATGCTATGAAATTATCCGTTTTGGATGTTTTATATGCATTAATGTGCTATTTTATATGATTTTGGGACTAACCTATTAACCTAGGGCCCAGTGCCAGTTTCTGTTTTTTTCCTTGTTTTAGAGTTTCGCAGAAAAGGAATACCAAACGGAGTCCAAATGGAATAGAACTTTCGCGATGATTTTTCTTGGACCAGAAGACACCCAGGAGACTTGGAGTGCAAGTCAGAAGAGCCACGAGGTGGCCACAAGGGTGGAGGGTGCGCCCAGGGGGGTGGGGCGCGCCCCCAACCTTGTAGGCCCCTCGGTGGCCTCCTGACCTAGATCTTCCTCCTATATATACTCTTATACCCCAAAAACTTCCAAGGGAGCCACGAAACCACTTTTCCACTGCCGCAACCTTATGTACCCGTGAGATCCCATCTAGGGGCCTTTTCCGGCATCCTGCCGGAGGGGGATGCGATCATGGAGGGCTTCTACATCAGCACCATTGCCTCTTCGATGAAGCGTGAGTTGTTTACCACAGACCTACGGGTCCATAGCTAGTAACTAGATGGCTTTTTCTCTATCTTTGATTCTCAGTACCATGTTCTCCTCGATGTTCTTGGAGATCTATTCGATGTAATACTCTTTTGCGGTGTGTTTGTCGAGATCCGATGAATTATGGATTTATGATCAACTTATGTATGAATATTATTTGAATCTCCTCTGAATTCTTTTATGCATGATTTGATATCTTTGCAAGTATCTTCGAACTATCAATTTGGTTTGGTGAAATAGAATTGTTTTTGTTGCAATGGGAGAAGTGCTTAGCTTTGGGTTCAATCTTGTGGTGTCCTTTCCCGGTGTGATGAGGGGGCAGCAAGGCACGTATTGTCTTTTGCCATCGAGGATAACAAGATGGGGTTTCCATCATATTGCTTGAGTTAATTCCTCTACATCATGTCATCTTGCTTAAGGCGTTACTCCGTTCTTTGTGAACTTAATACTCTAGATGCATGCTGGATAGCGGTCGATGTGTGGAGTAATAGTAGTACATGCGTAATCATTTCGGTCTACTTGACACAGACGTGATGCCTATATTCATGATCATTGCCTTAGATATCGTCATAACTTTGCGCTTTTCTATCAATTGCTCGGTAGTAATTTGTTCACCCACCGTAATATTTTCTGTCTTGAGAGAAGCCTCTATGAAACCTACGGCCCCGGGTCTATTTTCCATCATATAAGTTTCCGATCTACAATTCTAATTTACTATTTACTTTCTTTTGCAATCTTTTACTTTCCGTTCCATAAACCGAAAATACCAAAAATATTACTTTACCGATTATCCATGTCTACCAGATCTCACTTTGTGAATAACCGTGAAGGGATTGACAACCCCTTTGTCGCGTTGGTTGCAAGTTGGTGTTTCTTTGTGCAGGTATTCGGTGGCTTGTCGCGTTGTCTCCTACTGGATTGATAACTTGGTTCTTAAAACTGAGGAAATACTTACGCTACTTTGCTACATCACCCTTTCCTCTTCAAGGGAAAACCAACGCAAGCTCAAGAGGTAGCAAGAAGGATTTCTGGCGCCGTTGCCAGGGAGATCTATGACAAGCCGAGACATACCAAGTACCCATCATAAACTCTCATCCTTCGCATTACATTATTCGCCATTTGCCTCTCGTTTTCCTCTCCCCCACTTCTAAAACGATTTTCGAAAAGATTTGCCTTTTCTTCACCCCTCTTCCGTTCGTCTTCTTTGTTTGCTCTTTGTGTGCTCGTGTGTTGGATTGCTTGCTTTGTCACGATGGCTCAAGATAATACAAAATTGTGTGACTTTTCCAATACCAACAACAATGATTTTATTAGCACTTCGATTGCTCCCGATGCTAATGCGGAATCTTGTGAAATTAATATAGCTTTGCTGAATCTTGTTACGAAAGATCAATTTTCCGGCCTTCCCAATGAAGATGCCGCATCCCATCTTAATAATTTCGTTGATTTGTGCGGTATGCAAAATAAAAAAGATGTGGATAATGATATTGTTTAGTTGAAGCTATTTCCGTTCTCGCTTAGCAATCGCGCTAAAACTTGGTTTTCATCTTTGCCTCAAAAATAGTATTGATTCATGGAATAAGTGTAAAGATGCCTTTATTTCCAAGTACTTTCCACCCGCTAAGATCATCTCCCTTAGGAACGATATTATGAATTTTAAGCAACTTGATCATGAACATGTTGCACAATTTTGGGAGAGGATGAAATTGATGATTAGAAATTGCCCTACTCATGGTTTGAATTTGTGGATGATTATACAAAACTTTTATGCCGGATTCAATTTTGCTTCTAGAAATCTTTTAGATTCGGCCACGGGAGGCACTTTTATGGAAATTACTTTAGGAGAAGCTACTAAAATCCTAGATAATATTATGTTTAATTATTCTCAATGGCATACCGAAAGATCTTCCACTAGTAAAAAAGTGCATGCGATTGAAGAAATAAATGTTTTGAGTGGAAAGATGGATGAGCTTATGAAATTGTTTGCTAATAAGAGTGCTCCTATTGATCCTAATGATATGCCTTTGTCTACTTTGATTGAAAGCAATAATGAATCTATGGATGTGAATTTTGTTGGTAGGAACAATTTTGGTAATAACGCATATAGAGGTCATTTTAATCCTAGGCCGTTTCCTAGTAATTCCTCTAATAATTATGGTAATTCCTACAACAATTCTTATGGAAATTATAATAAGATGCCCTCTGATTTTGAGAATAGTGTTAAAGAATTTATTAGTTCACAAAATAATTTCAGTGCTTTGATTGAAGAAAAACTGCTTAAGATTGATGATTTGGCTAGGAACATGGATAGAATTTCTCTTGATGTTGATTCTTTGAAACTTAGATCTATTCCACATAAGCATGATATCAATGAGTCTCTCAAAGCCATGAGAATTTCCATTGATGAGTGCAAAGAAAGAACCGCTAAGATGCGTGCTAAGAAAGATTGGTTTATAAAAGCGTGTTTTTCTAGTTTCCGTGAAAATAATGATGAAGATCTTAAAGTAATTGATGCGACTCCTATTGAATTTTTATTTTCCAATGTAAATCTTGATAAAGATGGGACTGGAGATGAGTCAACTTTAGATAGAAGGCATCCCAATGATTCGGAGTTTTTAGATCTTGATGCAATAAAAGTGGGATTGGAGAGGTCAAAACTTTAGGTAGCAATGAACCCACTCTTTTGGATTTCAAGGAATTAAATTATGATAATTGTTCTTTAATAGATTGTATTTCCTTGTTGCAATCCATGTTGAATTCTCCTCGTGCTTATAACCAAAACAAAGCTTTTACTAAACATATCGTTGATGCTATGATGCAATCTTTTGAAGAAAATCTTGAATTGGAAGTGAGGGAGTCCTGGATTAGGGGGTATCCGGACAGCCAGACTATATCCTTTGGCCGGACTATTGGACTATGAAGATACAAGATTGAAGACTTCGTCTCATGTCCGGATGGGACTCTCGTTGGCGTGGAAGGCAAGCTTGGCAATACGGATATGTAGATCTCCTTCCTTATAACCCGACTCTACATGTAATCCCCTAGCCCCCTCCTAAGGTGCCTATATAAACCGGGAGGGCTTAGTCCCGAGGACAACAACAATCATACCATAGGCTAGCTTCTAGGGTTTAGCCTCTTCGATCTCGTGGTAGATCAACTCTTGTACTAATCATATCATCAAGATCAATCAAGCGAGAAGTAGGGTATTACCTCCATCGAGAGGGCCCAAACACAGGTAAACATTGTGTCCCCTCGCCTCCCTGTTACCATCCGCCTTAGACACACAGTTGGGGACCCCCTACCCGAGATCCGCCGGTTTTGACACCGACGTTGGTGCTTTCATTGAGAGTTCCACTGTGCCGTTGCCATAAAGCTGGATGGCTCCTTCGATCATCGATAACGATGCGGTCCAGGGTGAGGTTTTCCTCCCTGGACAGATCTTTGTATTCGGTGGCCGCCTTTATCAGCCAACTCGCTGGCCATCTGGAAGCAGTCGAGAGCTACGCCCCCAGCCACCAGTCAGGTTTGGAAACTTGAATTACACTGCCAATATCTGCGGAGACTTGATCTTCGACGGATTCGAGCCCATGCCGGGTGTGCTGCACGATCACGACGAGCATGATGTAGCTCTACCGTCGGACAGTGTTCGGGAAATCACGCCAGGAACCACTCCGGCCTTCAATCTGGAACAGATTGCGCCATCCGAGGACGGGCGGATAGACCCTACCTTGGAGGCCGCACTTCACCGCGAGTAGAGCCGAACACCACCTTACCCCTCACGAGAGCCGTGGACGCTGAACCACGGATTCATCTCCGCCACGAACTCCGAATCGCTGCGCCCACGCCATCGAATCCGATTGGGCACCGATCATGGAGTTCACCTCCGCGGATATCTTCAGCACTCGCCCTTCGGCGATGTGCTAAACTTCGATAGGTCTCTCTCCTTGTCAGGAGAACCTTGGCCGAACTATGTCCAGCTAGAATTGGATGCGGATGACGAAGAAATTCATTCCCCACCCACCACCCACTTAGTAGCCACTGTCGATGATTTAATTGACATGCTCGACTTCGACTCCGAAGACATCGATGGTATGGACAACGATGCGAGATTTAACGAGGAACCATCGCCTACAGGTGGCAATCGACCGCCACCTCATCATATGATATATACATGGTGGATACACCCAAAGAAGGCAATGGCGACAAGACAGTGGAGGATGACCCCTCAAGAAGCAACCTAAGCGCCCGACGTCGGTGGCGCCCGCTCTAAGTCTCGCCCACAACCAAAAGCGGTGATACCAGCACATGAGATAATAGTACTCCTGGACGGTCAAGATGACAATCCCCTCCAAAGAAGATTTAGGGCGGAGGATGAACAAGCCAACTCTCCCGAGCGAAGCGGCAGAGGAGAGGCGGAGGATGACAATTACATGCCTCTCTCCGAAGGCGAAGTGAGCCTCGGCGACGAAAGAATTTGTCGTGCCTGAGAATCCGTCGAGCAGGAGGCGCTTTATGCGCCGGACTTATAGCCACAGCAAATAGCCTAAAGAAAAGCAACAACGACTTCGAGCTGACCAAGATTTGCTAATGTGACGGATGGATCAAGTCCTTGCGGCGAGGAATATGAACTCGAACGCCCTCAAAAGTTACCCAAAACACAGTCGCTACTCAAGAAGAAGCAGTGAAACCTACCTCACCGGGCGTACAATACGGCTAACCGACCACCTCGTGGCCGAGACAGAAGGGCGTTCCATCCTGAAGATCAGCCTGTACCCCGCCGCCATTCAAAAAAAACACCAAGGCACCGGGAAACACGCGAGACCTGCGAGACGTATTGGAAGATAGGGCAAAACACGCAAAATCGATCTACGGATCACGAGGGCACGCCCCTACGCGGGACGGTGACCGCCACGCCAGATACAGTAAAAGCAAATCCGGTCGGGCCGAATACAGCAGGCAAGACTCACACGAGCTGCGTCGCAATATAGCCCAGCACAGAGGCGCGGCACACCCCCTATGCTTCACTGATGAAGTAATGGAGCATGAATTCCCAGAGGGTTTTAAACCCGTAAATATTGAATCATATGATGGTACAACAGATCCCGCGGTATGGATCGAGGACTTCCTCCTCCACATCCACATGGCCTGCGGTGATGATCTACATGCCATCAAGTACCTCCCGTTAAAACTTAAAGGACCAACTCGACATTGGCTGAATAGTTTGCCACGGAGACTCCGTTGGCTGTTGGGAGGATCTCGAAGACGCATTCCTTGACAACTTCCAGGCACTTATGTGTGACCACCAGATGCCGATGACTTGAGCCACATAATTCAGCAGCCGGGGAATCGGCGAACAATTCGACACGGTTCCTAACCAAGAAAAATCAAATTGTCGACTGTCCGGATGCAGAGGCCTTAGTGGCATTTAAGCACAACATCCGTGATGAGTGGCTCGCCCGGCACCTCGGCCAGGAAAAGCCAAAGTCTATCGCAGCCCTCACGACACTCATGACCCTCTTTTGCGCGGGAGAGGATAGCTAGCTGGCTCGCAGCAACAACATATCAAGGAACCTTGGCACTTCGGATACCAAGGATAGTAACGGCAGACCACGTCGCAGCAAACACAAGCGACGCAACAACGGCGATAACGCCGAGGATACGACAGTCAATGCCGGATTCAGAGGCTCTAAACCCGGTCAGCGAAAAAAGCCATTCAAAAGAAGCACTCCGAGCCCGTCCAGTTTGGACCGCATACTCGATCGCTCGTGTCAAATACACGGCACCCCCGATAAGCCAGCCAATCACACCAACAGAGAATGCTGGGTGTTCAAGCAGGCCGGCAAGTTAAATGCCAAAGACAAGGACAAGGGGCTGCACAGTGATGACAAGGAGGAGCCACGGCCGCCGAACACGGAAGGATAGAAGAGGTTCCCCCCGCAAGTGAGGACGGTGAACATGATATACGCAACCCACATCCCCAAGAGGGAACGGAAGCATGCACTAAGGGACGTATATGCGATGGAGCCCGTCGCCCGAAAGTTCAACCCATGGTCCTCTTGTCCGATCACCTTCGATCGCAGGGACCACCCCACTAGTATCCATCATGGCGGATCTGCCGCATTGGTCTTAGACCCCATCATTGATGGATTTCACCTCACTCGAGTCCTTATGGACGGCGGCGGCTGAACCTGCTCTATCGAGATATGGCGCCAAATGGGTATAGACCCCTCGAGGATCAAACCCACAAAAGCGACCTTTAAAGGCGTCATCCTGTGTAGAGGCCCATTATGCGGGCTCAATCACACTGGAAGTGGTCTTCGGATCTCCGGACAACTTCCGAGCGAGGAGTTAATCTTCGATATCGTCTCCGTTCCGGCGGCTATCACGCCTTTGCACGGGCGTAACCACGTTTGCAAGATTCAATGCGATGCCGCATTATGCATACCTCAAGCTCAAGATGCCAGGACCTAGGGGGGTCATCACAGTCAATGGAAACACAGAGCGCTCGCTCCGTACGGAGGAACACACTGCGACCCTCGCAGCGGAGGCACAAAGCAGCCTCTTAAGGCAATCCGCTAGTTCGGCGATAAAGCCCCCGGACACCGTCAAGCTCGTCCGGAGCAACCTGCAATAGGATCGCCTGGCACGCTCAGAGCTCGCCTAGCAATTCAGCCCCCGCCCTAGCCTCAGTGAATGTCGAAATTCGTGCAGCGTGTACATAATTACGCATTGAAAATACCATAGGTGTAGGCGGGGGAGCACGATCGTGGCATCGTCCACAATGCGGCTCAACCGCACTAGGGGCTTACTACCTTTATCATTCTTTCTCTTTCGTGACTTTACTCTCTGGAAGCCCTATCCGGCGATACGATTGCGGACACATGATACAACATCCAAGGAGGCGGAAGCTACGTCGAGGGAATCCCAGTGGTCTCTCGATAACGAGTGAAATACGCTTTAAGATACCAAATCCAGCCTTGCCCTTGGATGGGACATGTCAAATAGTCCTATTTTTGCTTACCGCACTACTTGTATCAGTATGCTTCGACGCATTTCTCGAATAAACAATGCATAGCACTAGTCTATTATCGCATTCTATATTCTTTTATATATATGCTCATTTATGACAGTCAGCACCCGTACACTCTGGTACGGCCAGTACGCCAGGGGCTTCCGTATACCCCATAACACGGCGTGAGAAGTCCGAACACTTTCGACAGTGCGGCACCCCGAACTTATAGCATTATATGCATCAACTCCGAATCATGTCTTGGGTCAATAGTTGGGTTTGCCCGGCTCCCATGTTTTGGTACCTTACGTTCCGCTATATCGGCTAAGGTAGCCTTTGGGAGAACTATCTGCGATTGTGTCCTGTTCTTCCGGACGAGCACCTCGAGAGAAAGCTAAACCGATTTGTCATGATAGGGCGAGAGCTGGTCGCTGTTCGAGAGGTCTCAAGTCCCTAAAGACTTTTTCCGCTGCGAGGAGTCGGCCTTGTCCGACTTAGGCGTGTATAAGCGCCCCAAATTCGGCCTTCCGAATATTAGGGGCTTCGCCAAAATTTAAAATTGTAGAATTCTATGGCTAAGTGAGAGTGATAAAGCATTATAGTCTGGTTGCCTGGTTCGTTGCGCTGAGCACCTCCCTCGAAGGACACAAAAATGGGAAAAAGAGTGCTCAGATTTATCCCGAACACCCCAAAGACTAGCTGCATGGGGGCGAAGCTTGACGATTGGCCAACTCTCAGATTTTATAAACGGCCGCATACGAAGGTAATATTTTATACAAAAGCGTTGCATAAGCGCACATGAACTAGTTTTCATAATACAGGATCACATGAGCAAGTTCATTCAAAATTACATCTTTGGAACACTCGTCGTCATACAAGGCGGGCACCCTTCAGACACCCGCATAATACATTTCGCGGTGGCGATGCTCCTGTTCTGCGGTGGCCCCTCCTTCACCGACTTCTCAAGGCGTCCATCTTGGCCCAGTGCACCTTCACATCGGGCAAAGCCTGCGTGCACCTTCGATCGCAGACGGACGCTTTATAACTTCCGGCCGTGGGCAGGCATCCACAAGCCGCCTCACCGGGCGAAGTAGCTGTTGGGAAGGGCATCGCCAGCCACATCCGGCTATAAGGCCCCTCATAGCCTGTTCGGCCACCTTGTGGAGCTCGACCCGATTGCTTCACTGGTCATCAAGGGCATCGGTGTTCGGTCCCGATATCGAGACCGTAACACCTTCTCCGTCGAGCTCCCTCCTCGGCCCGATAGAACTCCAAGGCATCGAGACACCTGCGGGGCAGATCTGCGAACGCATACAGAGCTCCGAACTCGGGTAAGTAAATATAATTTTTTTTCACATGCTTGCTTTGCATAATGAATGCCTTACCCGCCGCTATCTTCTTCACCGCCTCAATCTCCTGGAGGGCCTTCTGGGCTTCGGCCTTGGCATGTTTTGCACTTTCGAGGGCCTTGGCAAGCTCGGACTCTGGCGTCTTGAGTCAAGCTCCAAGGACTCGTGCTTCTTCACGTGGCGCTGGAGCTCTTGCTGCACCTCGCCTACTCGGGCCCGTGTCTTTCTCGCTTGATCGCTCCTTGGCCGCTTTGTTTTCAGCCTCGGACAGCGCCTTCTTCAGGGTCGCCACTTCGGTTGTGGTCCCTGGCACATTCATGATGATCCTATTATCTTGCAACCATTTTTTTATAGACAAGGTATTGCTTACCTTTGTTCTCCTCGAGCTGCCTCTTGGCAAGGCCGAGTTCTTCCTCGGACCGCTCGAGGTCACTTCAATCTTGGCGACCTCCGCGATCGTCGTCCGTGTGACGGCCAAGATGAAGCTCGCATATGCATACAGACATATTTGGTTTAGACTCCTGTGGTTACTATTTGATCCTCTATTCGGCTTTTCTTCGCGAACGCCGAACAGAGCATCATGGGCTACTGTCTATGCGGTAATATTTTTCCTATATTTCAATTACTCACCTCAAAGCCTGTTAGGAGGCTGGCATAGGCTTCAGTCAGTCTGCTCTTGGCGGACTGAACCTTCTTGATCACCGCACTCATGATAGTGCGGTGCTCTTCGTCGATGGAAGCGCTGCGAAGCGCTTCTAGCAAGTTGTCCGGTGCCTCTAGATGGGACAGAGGTCACAAGACGCGCGGCTTGCCCTCTTAACGAGGAGCCGCCTACGGAGTCCGGACCACTTTGGTGGTTCGGTCTGGTGTTCGGTGAGGGCCGAACTTGGAGCCTGTGGGAGTCTTGCTCCCTTTGCGCCTAGTGTCCGGAAGGTCGCCTTAAGGCGCCTCCGGGACTACCTCCCCTCGGCTTGGTGCCCTTTGAGACAACACCTCGGCGTTGTCCGTGAGGGCGAGGGAGGTGTCGGTCAGTGAATCGCTACTCATAGCCGGGCGGGTCCAAAGAACCGTCAAGCCGAAGATACGTCGATGCGGGCTCGACGGACTACATAATCATATTCGGCGTAAGGAGAAGCGGTGCAATAAAAGCATACCATGAATTACTCGGTATCTGAATACTTACGACTTCGCCAGGGCTTGTCCTGGTCAACCACTCATCTTCGCTCTGGCGGTGGTCGTGGAACAGTCCGGAAGGAGGGTTCTTCCCTTCTTGGACCCTTGGCCTCCCGGTTGGGGCAACCTTCCTTTTCTTGTCTCCCTACCGGAGGGGAGAAACTTCATCTTCCTCCTCCTCGTCTTCACGAGAGGAGTGCGTCTCGGAGTTATCGGACGATGAGTCCGATATCACCTGACGCCGGGAACTCTTTCGAGTCCCCGCGGCCTTCTTCTTCTTGGTCTTCTTCTCTGGCACCTCATAAGGTGCCGGAGTCAGCATCTCCGTTAGGAGAGCGTTGGCTGGATCTTCGGGGGGCCGGGCAATCGATCTGCTCATTGTCTCCACCCAAATTCCTGTCAAAGGCGTGGGAGCTTAGATCCCGCACATGATTAAACTAGGGAAAGTAAAGACCCTATAAGGTGTAGAGAACTTACCGGATTAGCAGGGCGCGTCGCGCTAAGTCCGCGGTCCTCGGTAAGGGAAGGGGGGACCTCGGCGCCCTTGAACAGCACCCTCCAGACGTCCTTGTGCGTCGTGTCAAAGAGCTCGCGCAGAGTCTGGTGCTGGGCCGGGTTGAACTCCCATAAATTAAACGCCCGTTGTTGACACGGGAGGATCCGGCGGAAGAGCATGACCTGGACCACGTTCACAAGCTTGAGTTTCTTGCTTATCATGTTCCGGATACGTTTCTGGAGTCAGGCCAGCTCCACCGATGAACCCCAGGACAAGCCCTTCTCTTTCCAGGAGGTAAGCCGCATGGGGATTCCAGATCGGAACTCGGGGGCCGCCACCCAGTTGGTGTCACGCGGCTCGATGATGTAGAACCACCCCGATTGCCACCCCTTTATGGTCTCCACATAGGAGCCCTCGAGCCATGTGACATTGGGCATTTTGCCCACCATGGCGCCTCAAGATTCCGCTTTGCGGCCGCCTACAACCTTCGCTTGACATTGAAGGTCTTGACCCACGAGCGAAGTGGAAATTTGGGCCAGCGGAGGAAGGCCTCGAACACGATGATAAACGCCGAGATGTTGAGGATGAAGTTCGGGGCCGATCACGTAAGTCTAGCCGTAGTAGAACATGAGGCCGCGGACGAATGGGTGAAAGGGGAAGCCCGATCCATGGACGGCGGGTGAGAAAACTACCCTCTTGTAAGGTTCCAGGTAGGGACGATCTGCCCCTCGTCGGGCGACCCGGTCTTGCGATATCCGCGGCCAAGTATCCGGCTCCCGCAGCTTTTTGATGTCCTCCTCCGTGGCGGAGGATTTCATCCACTTTGCCTCTCGCTCCGGACATGGTTGGAGCGGTGTGAGGAGAAAGGTGCGAACTTGGGTGTTGGAGCTCGAGTCTTGGCGAGAATGGATGAGCAAGGAGGAAGAAGGCGTGGGTGAAAAAGGTGAACCCTTATCCCTTTATAAAGGCGGACAAAACTATACGTCCCCACTAGCCTGGTAAACTCGCTTATTCCCCAAGCGCCGTAATTGATGGCGCGGTTGGGTTACCCGTGTCCGTATTGATGAGAATCCCGTGATAAGGGGACACGATCTCTGCTTCGACAAGACGTGCCAAAGAAACCGCCTTGCGATATGCGCCAATGCTGGTTGAGAATAACAGTTCGAATAAAGACCGGGCCATGGTATGATGTCATGATATCGAGTGTGTCAGCAGATTAGATTTGTGGAAATATTATTCTCTCTACGGTGGTATGTGGAACTTGTTTTGCAGAGCCGGACAGTATCCTTGTGTTCGAAATCTTCTAAGGAGTATTCGGAGGAGGAACCCGCCTTGCAATGCCGAAGACAATCTGCGCGCCGGACTCATCGTCATTGAAGCCTGGTTCAGGGGCTACTGAGGGAGTCCTGGATTAGGGGGTATCCGGACAGCCGGACTATATCCTTTGGCCGGACTATTGGACTATGAAGATACAAGATTGAAGACTTCGTCTCGTGTCCGGATGGGACTCTCCTTGGCGTGGAAGGCAAGCTTGGCAATACGGATATGTAGATCTCCTTCCTTATAACCGACTCTGTGTAACCCTAGCCCCCTCCGGTGCCTATATAAACCGGAGGGCTTAGTCCGTAGGACAACAACAATCATACCATAGGCTAGCTTCTAGGGTTTAGCCTCTTCAATATCGTGGTAGATCAACTCTTGTACTACTCATATCATCAAGATCATTCAAGCAGGAAGTAGGGTATTACCTCCATCGAGAGGGCCCGAACCTGGGTAAACATCGTGTCCCCTGCCTCCTGTTACCATCCGCCTTAGACGCACAGTTCGGGACCCCCTACCCGAGATCCGCCGATTTTGACACCGACAGGAAGTTTCTATCCCAAGAAAACTTTATGATGAGTTGGAACCTACTATTAAGATTATGATTAAATATTATGAATGCTATGCTTTGTGTGATTTGGGTGCTAGTGTTTCCACGATTCCGAAAACTTTATGTGATGTGTAAGGTTTCCATGAATTTGATGATTGTTCCTTAAATTTGCATCTTGCGGATTCCACTATTAAGAAACCTATGGGAAGAATTAATGATGTTCTTATTGTTGCTAACAAGAATTATGTGCCTGTAGATTTCATTGTTCTTGATATAGATTGCAATCCTACATGTCCTATTATTCTTGGTAGACCTTTCCTTAGAACGATTGGTGCAATTATTGATATGAAAGAAGGAAACATTAGATTTCAATTTCCGTTAAGAAAAGGCATGGAACACTTCCCTAGAAAGAAAATTAAATTGCCTTATGAATCTATTATGAGACCACTTATGGATTGCATGCCAAAGATAAAAAATACTTAGATCTATTCGTGTTTTTATGCCTAGCTAGGGGTGTTAAACAATAGCGTTTGTTGGAGGCAACCCAATTTTATTTTTTCTTGCTTTTTAGGTCCTATTTTGCAATAAATTTTCCATCTAGCCTCTGGTTAGATGTGGTTTTATGTTTTATTTAGTGTTTGTGCCAAGTAAGACCTTTGGGATAGCTTACGGTGATAGTTGATTTGATCCTGCTGAAAAACAGAAACTTTTGCACCAGGAGATTAGTTTTCATTTTTAATAGAAGCATGATAAAATACTAATTCTTTTTGCAGAGGATTAATAAACAAATTTTCTAGGACTTCCTAATTTCTCAGGATTTTTGGAGTTACATAATTATTCTAAATATCCATATTGCTACAGACTTGCTCAGTTTTTTGACAGATTCTGTTTTTGTGTGTTGTTTGCTTATTTTGATGCATCTATGGCTAGTATCGGTGGTTATAAACCATTGAAAAGTTGTAATATAGTAGATATTACACCAATATAAATAAATAATGAGTTCACAACAGTACCAAAAGTGGTGATTTATTTTCTTATACTAACGGAGCTTACGAGATTTTTTGTTGGAGTTTTGTGTTGTGAAGTTTTCAAGTTTTGTGTAAGGATTTGATGGACTATGGAATAAGGAGTGGGAAGAGCCTAAGCTTGGGGATGCCCAAGGCACCCCAAGGTAATATTCAAGGATGTCAAAAAGCCAAAGCTTGGGGATGCCCCGGGAAGGCATCCCCTCTTTCGTCTTCGTCTATTTGTAACTTTACTTGAGGCTATATTTTTATTCACCACATGATATGTGTTTTGCTTGAAGCGTCTTGTATGATTTGAGTATTTGCTTTTTAGTTTGCCACAATAATCTTTGCTGTACACACCTTTTGGGAGAGACACGCATGAATCGTGATTTATTAGAATACTCTATGTGCTTCACTTATATCTTTTGAGCTAGGCAATTTTGCTCTAGTGCTTCACTTATATCTTTTTAGAGCACAACGGTGGTTTTATTTTATAGAAATTGATGAACTCTCGTACTTCACTTATATTATTTTGAGAGTCTTTACAACAACATGGTAATTTTCTTTGGTTATAAAATTATTCCTAATATGATAGGCATCCAAGAGGGATATAATAAAAACTTTCATATAAAGTGCATTGAATACTATGAGAAGTTTGATTCCTTATGATTGTTTTGAGATATGAAGATGGTGATATTAGAGTCATGCTAGTAAGTAGTTGTGAATTTGAGAAATACTTGTGTTAAGGTTTGTGAGTCCCGTAGCATGCACGTGTGGTGAACCGTTATGTAACGGGTTGAAGCATGAGATGTTTTTTGATTGTCTTCCTTATGAGTGGCGGTCGGGGACGAGCGATGGTAATTTACTACCAATCTATCCCCCTAGGAGCATGCGCATAGTACTTTGTTTCGATGACTAATAGATTTTTGCAATAAGTATGTGAGTTCTTTATGACTAATGTTGAGTCCACGGATTATACGCACTCTCACCTTTCAGCCATTGCTAGCCTCTCTAGTACCGCGCAACTTTCGCTGGTACCATAAAACCACCACACATCCTTCCTCAAAACAGCCACCATACCTACCTATTATGTCATTTCCATAGCCATTCCGAGATATATTGCCATGCAACTTTCCACCGTTCAGTTTATTATGACATACATCATCATTGTCATATTGCTTTGCATGATCATGTAGTTGACATTGTATTTGTGGCAAAGCCACCTTTCATCATTTTTTATACATGTCGCTCTTGATTCATTGCACATCCCGGTACACCACCGGAGGCATTCACATAGAGTCATATTTTTGTTCTAGTATCGAGTTGTAATTCTTGAATTGTAAGTAAATAGAAGTGTGATGATTTTCATTATTAGTGCATTGTCCCATGTGAGGAAAAAAAAGAGAAAGGCCAAATAAAAAAAGAGAAGGCCCAAAAAAGGGGAAAGAGAGTCTCCTATGATTTTCATTATTAGAGTATTGTCCCACTTGTGCTTCAAAGTAGCACCATGATCTTCATGATAGAGAGTCTCCTATGTTATCACTTTCATATACTAGTGAGAATTTTTCATTACGTATATTCCAATGATGGGCTTCCTCAAACACCCTAGTTCTTCATGAGCAAGCAAGTTGGATGCACACCCACTTAGTTTTCTTTTTTGAGCTTTCATAAACTTATAGCTCTAGTGCATCTGTTGCATGGCAATCCCTACTCACTCACATTAATATCTATTGATGGGCATCTCCATAGCCCATTGATACGCCTAATTGATGTGAGACTATCTCCTTCTTTTTTGTCTTCTCCACAACCACCGCTCTATTCTACCTATAGTGTTATGTCCATCGCTCACGCTCATGTATTGCGTGAAAGTTGAAAAGGTTTGAGAACATCAAAAGTATGAAACAATTTCTTAGCTTGTCATCTGGGTTGTGCATGATTTGAATATTTTGTGTGATGAAGATGGAACATAGCCAAACTATATGATGTTGTACGGATAAGCTTTCTTTGGCCATGTTATTTTGAGATGACATAATTATTTTATTAGTATGCTTGAAGTATTATTGTTTTTATGTCAATATTAACTTTTGTTTCGAATCTTACGGATCTGAACATTTGTGCCACAATAAATAGAATTACATGGATAAATATGTTAGGTAGCATTCAACATCAAAATTTTTGTTTTTATCATTTACCTACTCGAGGACGAGGTGAATTAAGCTTGGGGATGCTTGATACGTCTCCAACGTATTTATAATTTTTTATTGTTCCATGCTATTATATTATCTGTTTTGGATGTTTTATATGCATTAATATGCTATTTTATATGATTTTTGGGACTAACCTATTAATCTAGAGCCAAGTGCGAAGTTTACATTTTTTCCTTGTTTTAGAGTTTCGCAGAAAAGGAATACCAAACGGAATAAAACTTTCGCGATGATTTTTCTTGGACCAGAAGACACCCAGTAGACTTGGAGTGCAAGTTAGAAGAGCCACGAGGCGGCCACAAGGGTGGAGGGCGCGCCCCCAACCTCGTGGGCCCCTTGGTGGCCTCCTGACCTAGATCTTCCTCCTATATATACTCTTATACCCCAAAAACTTCCTGTGGCAGCCAATTAAAACAATTTTCCACCACAAGCAACCTTTTGTACCCGTGAGATCCCATCTAGGGCCTTTTTAAGATCCGCGGCATGGGATTCGATCATGAAGGGCTTCTACATCAACACCATTCCCTCTCTCGATGAAGCGTGAGTAGTTCACCACGTACTCCACGGGTCCATAGCTAGTAGCTAGATGGCCTTTTCTCTCTCTTTGATTCTCAATACCATGTTATCCTCGGTGTTCTTGGAGATCTATTCGATGTAATACTCTTTTGCGGTGTGTTTGCCGAGATTCGATGAATTGTGGATTTATGATTAGCTTATCTATGCATATTATTTGAATCACCTCTGAATTCTTTTATGCATGATTTGATATCTTCGCAAGTCTTTTCGAACTATCAATTTGGTTTGGCCAACTAGATTGGTTTTTCTTGCAATGGAAGAAGTGCTTAGCTTTGGGTTCAATCTTGCGGTGTCCTTTCCCAGTGATAGTAGGGGCAGCAAGACACATATTGTATTGTTGCCATCAAGGATAACAAGATGGGGTTTTCATCATATTCCTTGAGTTAATTCCTCTACATCATGTCATCTTGCTTAAGGCTTTACTCCGTTATTTATGAACTTAATACTCTAGATGCATGCTGGATAGCGATCGATGTGTGGAGTAATAGTAGTAGATGCAGAATAGTTTCGGTCTACTTGACACGGACGTGATGCCTATATTCATGATCATTGCCTTAGATATTGTTATAACTTTGCGCTTTTCTATCAATTGCTCGGCAGTAATTTGTTCACCCATCGTAATATTTTCTTTCTTGAGAGAAGCCTATAGTGAAACCTATGGCCCCCAAGTCTATTTTCCATCATATAAGTTTCCGATCTACAATTCTAGTTTCCTATTTACTTTATTTGCAATATTTTACTTTCCGTTCCATAAACCAAAAATACCAAAAATATTACTTTACCGATTATCCATCTCTATTAGATCTCACTTTGCGAATAACCATGAAGGGATTGACAACCCCTTTGTCGTGTTGGTTGCAAGTTGGTGTTTGTTTGTGCAGGTATTCGGTGGCTTGTCGCGTTATCTCCTCTTTGGATTGCTACCTTGGTTCTCAAAACCGAGGGAAATACTTACGCTTACTTTGCTGCATCACCCTTTCCTCTTTCAAGGAAAAAACCAACGCAAGCTCAAGAGGTAGCATTGGTATCGTTCAATATTTTGATGATGTGTATGTTGTTCTTCCCCTAGTGGTGTTGTGTGAACATTGACTACGTGACACTTCACCATGGGAATTGGGGAAGGCCTTTGGGGAGTAGTAAGTAGATGATGGATTGTGAGAGTGACAAAAGCTTAAACCCTAGTTTATGCGCTATTTAGTAAGGGTCTGATTTGGATCCATATGTTTCATGCTATGGTTAGATTTATCTTTATTCTTCTTTGGTAGTTGAAGATGCTTGCAAGAGAGGGTAATCATAAGTGGGTTGTTTGTTCAAGTAAAAACAGGACCCTAGCACTGGTCCACTCACATATAAAATTATCAAAGTAGTGAACTCGAATCAACTAAACACGAAGAACATAACTAGATGAAATTCCCATATGTCCTCGAGAACGTTCTGCTCACTATAAGAAGTACGCCGGCTTGTCCTTTGCTACAAAAAGGATTGGGACACCATGCTGCACCTTTCTTACTATTGTTACTTGCTACTTGTTACGAATTATCTTGCTACCAAATGATACGTTTCCAACGTATCTATAATTTTTTTATTGTGTCATGCTATTATATTGTCAGTCTTAGATACTTTATATGCAATTTTATATCATTTTTGGGAACTAACCTATTAACTCAGTGCCCAGTGCCAGTTCCTATTTTTGCATATTATTTTGTTTTACAGAAAATCAATACCAAACGAATTCCAAACATGATGAAACTTTACAGTGCCTTTTTCTGGACTAGAAGGCATCCTAGAAGCTTCAGGAGGAGGCCAAAAGACATATGGGAGAGCCACAAGCTCACACAGTGCCCCCTAGGGGGCGCCACCTGAGCTTTTGGGCCCCATGTAGCTTCGCTTGAACTAATTCCTAGCCTATAAATTCCCATAAATCCCAAAACCAATAGAAAGCCACCCGAAACAATTTTTCCACCGCCACAAACTTCTGTTCTTCCGTGTTCCCATCAGGAGCCCTTTTTTGGTACTCTACCGGAGGGGGAATGATTATGGAGGGCCTCTACATCAACCTTGCTGCACTTCTGATGATGTGTGAGTAGTTTACCAAGACCTACGGTTCCATAGTGATTAGCTAGATGGCTTCTTCTCTCTTTGATCTTCAATAAAATGTTCTCCTCGGAGTTTTATCCGATGTAATCTTTTTCGGTGTGTTTGTTGGGATCCGATGAATTGTGGGTCTATTATCAGTTATTCAGTGAAATTAACTGAGTCTTTTCTGAACTTTATTATGCATGATTGTTATAGCTTTGTATTTCTCTCCGATCTATCTGTTTGGTTTGGCCAACTAGATTGATTTATCTTCAGTGGGAGAGGTGCTTCTTAGTAGGTTCAATCTTGCGGTGTCCTCACCCAAAGGATGTAAGGGTAGCAAGGAACATATTGTATTGCTGCTACTAAGGTTAAAACGACAGGGTTCAATCATATTGCTTGGTTTTATTCTGCCTACATTATGTCATCTTGCTTAAAGCACTACTCTGTTTGTCAGAAACTTAATACCATAGATGCATGTTGGATAGCGGTCGATTGGTGGAGTGATAGTACTAGATGCATGTAGGAGTTGGTTTACTTGTCACAAACGTAATGCCTATATACATGATCATTGCCATGGATAACGTCATAACTATGCACTTTTCTATCAAAGCAATTGCACAACAGTAATTTGTTTACCCATCGTATGCTATTTTTATGAGAGAGAAGCCTCTTGTGAAAACTATGGCCCCTGGGTCTATTTTAATCATATTACAGAAACCAAAAAAATACCTTGCTGCAATTTTCTTTCTTTTATTTTACTTTGCAATTTATACATCACCTATTACCAGATGTAATCCTTGTATTTAGTGAGTACAAGGGGATTGAGAACCCTCTTGCTCATGTTGGGTGCAACTATTTGCTCTTCTGTGTGTAGGTACTATTGACTGGGTATTTGCATGGTTCTCCTATTGGTTCAATAACCTTGGTTCTCACCGAGGGAAATACTATCTTCTACTATATTACTTCACTCTTCCTCTTCAGATAATACCTTGCTAAAAACCGCTTATCAATTCTGTTTGCTCCTCGTTGGGTGATGTCTACTATGCAACTTTATTCTTGTAGACTCATGTTGGGCCTCCAAGCACAGAGTTTTGTAGGAAAGTAGCAATTTTCCCTCAAGTGGATGACCTAAGGTTTATCAATCCATGGGCGGTGTAGGATGAAGATGGTCTCTCTCAAACAACCCTGAAACCAAATACAAGAAATCTCTTGTGTCCCAACACACCAAATACAATGGAAAATTGTATAGGTGCACTAGTTCGGTGAAGAGATGGTGATAAAAGTGTAATATTGATGGTAGAAATATATTTTTATAATCTGAATAAATAAAAACAGCAAGGTAGCAAATAGTAAACGGGCGCAAAAACGTTATTGCAATGCTTGAAAATGAGGCCTAGGGTCAGTACTTTCACTAGTGCAATCTATCAACAATGCTAATATAATTGGGTCATATAACCATCCCTCAACGTTCAAGGAAGAATCACTCCAAAGTTCCTATCTAGCGGAGAACATACGAAGAAATCATTTGTAGGGTACGAAACCACCTCGAAGCTATTCTTTTCGATCGATCTATCCAAGAGTTCGTACTAAAATAACACCAAATAATTTCATATTCATAATACTCAATCCAACACAAAGAACCTCAAAGAGCGCCCCATGATTTCTACCGGAGAAACAAAAGGCGAGAGCGTGCATCAACCCCTATGCATAGATTACCCCAATGTCACCGAGGAATCCATGAGTTGAATCTCAAAACACATATCAAGTGAATCAATATGATACCCCATTGTCACCACAGTATTCATATGCAAGACATATATCAAGTGCTCTCAAATCCATAAAAGTATTCAAATCCGATAGCAACGAAATCTCAAAGGGAAAAACTCAATTCATCACACCAAGATAGAGAGGGGAAAAAACCATATGATCCGAGTGTATTAACAAAGCCCGCGATACATCAAGATCGTGACATCTCAAGAACACGAGAGAGAGATTAAACACATAGCTACTAGTACAAACCCTCAACCTCGAGGGTGGACTACTTGTGTCGCCCTCGATTCAATCGTACACTAATCATGCACGCAAATGTGTACGATCAAGATCAAGGACTCACGGGAAGATATCACAACACAACTCTACAAATAAAATAAGTCATACAAGCATCATAATACAAGCCAGGGCCTCGAGGGGCTCGAATACAAGTGCTTTCGATCATAGGCGAGTCAGCGGAAGCAACAATATCTGAAGTCTGATGCGGACATAAGTTAAACAAGGTGCCATAAGATGGCTAGCACAAAGCGGGATCTGAGATCGAGAAGAGGAAGCGGGCCTCCTGCACAGGATCCTCCTAGGTCACTCTGAGTCGTCCTCGGCCGAGTCATCACGTAGTAGGCACCTCCGGAGTAGTAGTCGTCATAGGCGGTGGCGTCGGCTCCTGGGCTCCATCGTCTGATTGCGACAATCGAGTATAGGTAGGGGGAAAGGGGAAACAATGCAACCGTGAGTACTCATCCAAAGTACTGCATAGCAAGGAGCTACACTACATATGCATGGATATATGTGTAAAAGGCCATATCGTGGAGCTGCAGAATGCCGAGAATAAGAGGGGATAGCTAGTCTTAACGAAGACTACGCTTACGGACACCTTGCAACAGGTAGGAGGGGACAAGCTGAAGTCCTCCAAGTAACATCATATAGCAATAATCCTACCCGACAATCCCTGCTCATAACCCCGGCGAGAGCGACCACCGGTTGTATCGGCACTTGGAAAGGGTGTGTTTTATCAAGTATCCGGTTCTAGTTGTCATAAGCTCAAGGTACAACTTCAAGTCGCCATGTTACCGAAGATCACGGCTATTTGAATAGATTAACTTCCTGCAGGGTGCACCATCTTACCCAAGACGCTTGATCCCATTTGGCGGACACACTTTCTGGGTCATGCCCGCCGCGGAAGATCAACACGTCGCAGCCCCACCTAGGCTGTGAGAGAGGCCAACACGCGGTCTAAACCTAAGCGCGAAGTCCGGGCCCATCGCCTGAGCACACACTGCGTTAACGTCTGTGGCCGGAAGCAGACCTAGCCCATCGAGCGTTCGGTCCAATCCGGCCAGCGCCCGCTGTGTTGACGTCTGAAGTACTGCCAGGTGATACCACGACGGCCTTGGATACCCATAACTACTCCAGCGTAGATGGTTAGTGCGTATAAGCTCGTAGCCAACTCGGATCAAATACCAAGACCTCGTTAAGCGTGTTAAGTATCCATGAGCAGCGAGCAGGCCAGCCCACCTCTCTCCTAGGCGGTCTCAACCTGCCTGTCGCTCCGCCTCAAAGATCACTACATGGTGCTCCATCGGTGACCCGACTTTAGTCTCACATGTATCATGTATAAGTATATAGTATATACCCGTGATCAACTCCCGAGTGATCACGGCCCGATAGTATAGTAACGGCGCAGACGGACAAGAAAGTAGGGCCACAGATGAAAGTACTAGCATCCTATACTAAGCATATAGGATTGCGGGTAAGGTAACAATGAGTTACGAGGGCAAAGCTATGCAGCGGTATAGGAGTATCAAAAAGCGATAACATGCTATACTACTCTAATGCAAGCGATGTAGATAAGAGTAGGCGATATCTCGTGATCAAGGGGGGCTTGCACAGGTTGCTCTGGCAAGAGAGAGAATTATCGTCAACACCGTGGTCGAGCCGGCCATTGCGGCCGGTCTCGTAGTCTACCGGAGAGAAGAGGGGAAGAAACAATGAATACAAAGTAAGCAGATGCATATCGATGCATGACATGCTAAGAAGCGATGCTAAGCGTGCCCTAACGTGGTATGAGGGGTCTTTGGTTAGGGGAAAACATCCGGAAGTAATCCGGTGTTTTGGGTTTTCAGGCGGAAGAGCCGGAGGAAAAGTTGCAGGTTCGATAGGTTAGGGGTGTGTGGTGGGCCGAGCGAATGCGTATCCGGATTAAATCTGCGTCGTTACGAGCAACTTTCATGTTGAAAATATTTTAATCAAGATTCTGGATTAAAAGATATGATTTTAAAAGATTTTATTAATTTACGGAATTTAATTAATTCGAAAATGTATTTATGACGTCGGCATGATGTCATCTTGACATCGGCCGATCAGCGAGGTTGATCGAGTCAACCTGACAGTGGGTCCCGATGTCATTCTATGTTATCTAATTAACCTAATCAGATTTAATTAACAGTGGTTAATTAGGTTTAATTAGTGATTAGGTTAAATCTAATCTGGTTTAATTAAGTTAATTAATTCTCTAATTAATTAATTAATTAATTAATATTTTAATTATTATTTTTAATATTTAGTTTTCCCTTTTTTTTCATTTTCGTTTTAACATCGGGCCGCCCATTTGGTCGAGACCCGGCCCAAGCGGGCGAGCGAACGGGAGGCGTAGTTGAGCGCCGAATAGGGAGGAGGCCGACACGGCCGGAGCCGGGCCGCAGCCACGGCGAGGTTGGCCGAGGCTGCAGCGGCGCCCGGCGAGGCGACGAGCGGTGGGCAGCACGCCGGAAACAGCGAGTGAAGGAAGCGGGGGCGTGCGGGTATGTGGTGGCGGCCGCCGTGGCGAATGGTCTTGAGGGAGTGAAGCGCGATCGGCAGCCCGAAGTGCGCGGGCACCGGAGTTAAGCGTAGCCAGCCGTCGCCAGCCTGCGTCAAGGAAAAGGGCCGGGGTTCGGTGGCCGCGAAGCGCCGTTAGGGGGTGAGGAGGGAAGCAGGGGAGAGGCGGCGTGGCGTATGGCGGAAGCAGCGGCGTGAAGGGCTTCTGATGGCGAGGAGAGAAGGGGAGCCAGGGGAGAGGTGAAGCTCACAGCCGGGCCGTGGGGACTAGCGGCGGGCGCGTGAAGCGATGGCGTCCATGGCGAGGCGGGCGGAAGCGATCGCCCGGCAGGGAAAGGCGATCCGTGGCGGGAGGTCGGGGTCGACCCAGCGGCCAGCGCCCAGCGTGGGGCGGAGGAGGAGGAGGGGGCGACAGGTTGGGCGAGGCCGCCAGCGATGAGTGGGCACTGGGGTCTCGCCCGATCTGGATCAGGCGGGGAAGGGAAAAGGGATCGGGAGGCGAGTGAGGCGCGCAGTGTCGGCTAGGGTTTCACCTGGGGGTTAAGTGGTCAGGCGGTTGGGCCGGGCCGGCTGGCCCAATTGGGCCAGTGGGGGTTCCTTCCCACATCTCTTTTCCTTTTTTGTTTTCCTTTTCCTTACTTTTCATTTTAGTTTAATTAAAATGCCAAAACATTTTACAAAATTTTGTGCACCCCACCATAATTAGGTTTGCTATTTTAGACAACCCCCGAACATTTTAGTTTTAGTTTTTGAAATTTTTTATTGTTTGACTTTATTTTGAATTTGAATTTTGAATCGGATTTGAACTAACGCGAGATTTGTCAGCGATGTAGAGGTGACGTGGCATCATTAGTGGGGATTCTTGTGGCTTAATTACAGGCGTCACACTACTCCCTCCTCATCGTGGTGGCATGGGATGATGAAGATACACCGGTGATGATTTCCCTCTCAAATGAGTCTTGGGAGCAGGGGTCTAGATTGGTTTTCGGTGGCTACAGAGCCTTACGGCGGCGGAACTTCTGATCTAGGTGAACCCCAAGGGTTTTTGGAATATTTGGTGATTTATAGGGCAAAGAGGGGGTGCGGAAGGCCACCGAGGTGGACACAACCTACCTGGGGACCCCCAGGCCCGCCCTGCTGGGTTGTGCCCCCCTCGGGGCACAGCCCAGGTACTGCTCTGGCCCAATGGGTGTATTCTGGTCCATAAAAAATCCACAAAAAGTTTGGCGGTGTTTTGGACTCCGTTTGATATTGATTTCCTGCGATGTAAAAAACAAGCAAAAAACAAGAAAAAAACAACAAATGGCACTGGGCATTGGGTCAATAGGTTAGTCCCAAAAAATGATATAAAGTTGCTATAAAATGATTGTAAAACATCCAAGAATGATAATATAACGACATGAATACTTCATAAATTATAGATACGTTGGAGGCGTGTCGGCATCTAAGCTTAATTCCTACTCGTCCTCGAGTAGATAGATTATAAAAGAAATAATTTATTAAGTGTGAATGCTAGCAAAGTGCATAAGTTTGATCAATGATAATTTAAGCACTTTTCCTAGCATCATGAAAACAACTCTTTCTTATAAATTTTTGTCATGTTTAGAGTAGCAACCGATTCACATGTTAAGGTTCAAACAATGAATTCTCTTGAAACTCAACAATCTGTGTTCTCAGTCACTAAGAAATTGCAATTCAACTTATTCAGCATAGTCTAAGTAGAAGCTCCACATACTCAACCATCATATAGTCTTCTATGATTGCTAACACTCACCGCATACACATGAGCAAAACGTTTCAACCGGACACGTAGGAAGATAGGGGCTTATAATTTAGCCTCTGGCGTATTCACCTCAAGGGTGATGTCAACAATAATAACTCATGCTACCCATATCCAACTGGATATATGAGCCTAGATCTTTCCTCACCACATGATGCTTGCCAAAAGAAAAATAAAAGGAATAGAGAGAAAAACTTTGACTCTTTGCATAAAAGTAAATCTTTGAAAAGTAAAAGATAGGCCCTTCGCAGAGAGGCGAGAGGTTGCCATGCGCTTATTTGGTTGTATGTTCAACCCTTAGTGCAAAGAACATCATGTTATATTGCCCCTTATGATAGCAACCTTTATTATGCAGTCTATCGCTTTTATTCTTTGCCATCACAAGTTCGTACAATGCTCAATTTTCTCTTACACTAAATGATCTAACACTTTGAGAATCAATTTTTATTGCCTTATTGCATCGATGACAACTTACTTGAAGGATCTTATTCAATCCTTAGGTAGATATGGTGGACTCTTGAAAATAAGATTTGGGTTTAAGGGTTTTTCGATGCACAAGTAGTATATCTACTTGGTGCGGATTTTTTGGCTAGCAAAGATGGGGGGGCAAGCACCACATGTTGAAGGATCTATGACAATATAACTTCTATGTGAATATGAACAAACATAAATCGTTACGTTGTCTTCCTTGTCCAACATCAACAATTTTGGCATATAATATTTTGATGAGGGCTCACAGTCACAAAAGATTTCCAAGATAGTGTATTTGCATGTGAAAGTTCTCTTCCTTATACTAATTATTCATGAATTGCTTGTATGAACAATATTGTGATTATCAAGCCTCAAATGATTCACTTTCTAAACCCGATGTGAAGCTACCACTAGGCATGATATGGTTCCAAATTCATGACATTCAATTTATTCAACAATTTACTCATAGGATATAAGTGAAGCACAAGAGTAAATGACAAGCTAGTCCAAAAATAAATAAGTGAAGATCAAGCGAGTAGTTAAGTAAATAGGTAGCTAGTTGTGGACTCTCTTATTTAAAAACTTTCAGATCTAAGTATTTTATTCAAACAGCAAGGAGAACAAAATAAAATAAAACTCCAAGAATAGCACACTTCATGTGAAGAAGTAAAAACCTAGGCTCAACTGATACTAAACGATAATTGTGGAAGAAGAAAGGTGGGATGCCTACCGGGGCATCCCCAAGCTTAGATGCTTGAGACCTCTTGAAATATAATCTTGGGATGCCTTGGGCATACCCAAGCTTGAGCTTTTGTGTCTCCTTAATTCCTTTTATATCACGGTTTTCCTAGATCTCAAAGGCTTCATCCACACAAAACTCAACAAGAACTTCGTGAGATAAGTTAGTATAAACCAATGCAAAATCCTTATCATTCTCTACTGTAGAAAATCACTAAAATTATTATTAAACATTGCATACTAAATCCTCGGCATATTTAATACTCCTATCCTCATATAGAATCATTAAAAAAGCAAACATATGCAAACAATGCAAACATAACAGCAATCTGCCAAAACAATACAGTCTGTAAAGAATGCAAGAGTATCAATACTTCGCTAAATCCAAAAGTTATGAAATTTTACCACACTGTAGAAAATTTATCAGAGCTTATTTTGCAAAAAGTTTCAACATTTTATCACATTCCGACTTTTCTAGGGAATTTTTGCAACATCGATAAACTTTCTGTTTTGAAACAACAACATGTAGGCTTGCAAAATAAGCATAGTAAAGGCTATCATTACCTCTTTTATTGAAATAAAAGATGCAAACCATTATTATAAATAACAACAAGCAAATACTAACAAAAAAAAATGCTCCAAGCAAAACACATATCATGTGACGAATCAAAACATAGCTCCAAGTGAGGTTACCGATAATGTTGGGAGCGAAAGAGGATGCCTTCCGGCATCCCAAGCTTAGTTGCTTGGATCTTCCTTGAGTATTACCTTGGGGTGCCTTGGGCATCCCCAATCTTAGGGTCTTATCACTCCTTATTCTCCTCATATCGACATCTCACCCAAAACTTGAAAACTTCAATCACACAAAACTTAACGGAACTTTGTGAGATAGGTTAGTATGATAAAGAGCAAACCATTTCACTTTTGGTACTGTCAAAGACAAGATTCATAATTGTTCTCACACAATTCCTAATGTAGCTTATCATTTCCACAATTTATATTGAGCAATATAAGCCATAGAAACTAGAAAACAAGCAAACTATGCATTGAAAACAGAATCTATCAAAAATAGAACAGCTTGTAGTAATCAGTACTCCAACCATACTTCTGCTACTCCAAAAATTCTGAAAAGTAGGAAAACCTTGGTAATTTTTCTGTTAATCTTCTGCAAAAAGAATCAACATTTTATCACACTCATGTTAAAAATTAGAATTGTTTTCCTGAGCACAAAAGTTTACATTTTTTCAGCAAGATCAAATCAACTATCATCGTAAGCCATCCCAATGGTCTTACTTGGCACTTTATTGAAACGAAAGCAATAAAACATGATTACTACAGTAGCCTAATCATGTGAACACACAAAAACAGTAGGTAAACGTGTTGGGTTGTCTCCAACAAGCGCTTTTATTTAATGCCTTTTAGCTAGGCATGATGATTTCAATGATGTTCGCATAAAAGATAAGAATTGAAACATAAAAAGAGAATCATGAATCATAAGTTCCTCTCTCATAATAATTCTCAGTAGTTTCATGAATAGATTCATCAATATAACCATCACATAAAGCACTCTTTTCATGATCCAAAAGCATAGAAAATTTATTACTCTCCATATAAGCAATTTTATTCTCATTAATAATAGTGGGAGTATCATAGGAAACTCGAATACTCTAAATTTTTCCCACATTAAAAGAGTAATGTTAGTAAAAGGATATTCAAAATTATGACAATAATTATCACTACTTTTTATAACATAAGTATCATCACGATAATCATCATAAGTAGGAGGCATGCAATCATCATAGCAAATTTGATTGTTCAAAGTAGGGGGACTAAAAAGATCATATTCATTGAACATAGCATCCCCAAGCTTGGGACAAACATTAATTGTAGCAAATAAATTCTCAAATATGTCATTCTCATCTAACATAGCATCCCCAAGCTTGTGGCTTGGCATATCATAAGCATAATCACTCTCATCATTAATAGTATGAATAGCACCAACAGTATAACAATTGCTATCATCATAATTTCCCAAGTTGGTGCCAAAAATATTTCCAAGATTATAAGAAGTATCACTATCTTCCCAATCATAATCATCACAACAAGCAATGGGCATACCAAAATCATCATCAATAGTGCTCTCAGAAATTGTGCCACAAGACATAGAAGCAATATCATCATCAAGTGCATCATCCTCCACAATTAGTTTTGATTCATTTTCATGAGGCACAACAGTAATAGCAGCAACACTATTTGGGAGAGATAACTTTTCACCTCTATTCTTTCTTCTTCTTTTCTTCTTCTTCACCACATCATGTGTGGGTTTAGTTAATTTTTCAAGCTTCTTGTTGAAAAGATTGATTGGATAGGAAGCTTCTCCTCGTTACCTATTTCATCATGAGAGACAATAAGAGGGAAAGTGGAAATATTTACCCTTTCATTAGTATTCCTTTTATATTCTATTCGTTTTCCCATCTTTCTATAGTTGGCAATATAAGCATTCTCATTGCAATTTACCATGCATAACATATAGATATTCTTTAGTTTAGTTTCAATGTCATCCGTGACAATGAATACTTCAAACCAACTATTTTTATGTGTCAATTCTTCACTCCACAAAATAGACAAATCTCATTATAAAGTTCAAGGGTGATCAAGTCATTGCAATATTTGGACACGATTTGATCATGAAAAAGCATGCATTGGAAATTAAGATGACAAACCTTATTGCAAAGTTCACAAGTAATAGGACAAAGAGAACATAATTTTGTAGCAAATTCATCTATCACTTTGAGCAAAGAATTGGTTCTATCATGTTTATGCTTCTTGCAAAATCTATCTTCCCTATAAGGCACGTCCTCACAAACTTCATGCACTCCATCAAAATTGACATGCTTATAAGAAACATTTTCTCATGACTAGTGCAATAATCATTAGCATTTTGGATATTCAAAGAATTCATACTAACAACATTACAATCATGCTCATCATTCCAATATTTTGTGCCAATCATTTTTTTGACTTCTTCTTCTAACAATTGAGCACAATTTTCCGAACCATTATTTTCAAGAAAGATATCATAAAGATGATCAATAATATGATGCAACCTCAATTCCATTTTTATGTAGTTTTCTTCTATAAACCAAACTAATGATAAAACAAGAAAATAAAGGATTCAATTGCAAGATCTAAAGATACACGTTCAAGCACTCACCTCCCGACAGCAGCGCCGAGAAAAGAGCTTGATGTCTACTACATAACTTTATTGTTGTAGACTCGTGTTGGGCCTCCAAGCGCATGAGTTTTGTAGGACGATAGCAATTTTACCTCAAGTGGATGACCTAAGTTTTATCAATCCGTGGGAGGTGTAGGATGAAGATGGTCTCTCTCAAACAACCCTGCAACCAAATACAAGAAATCTCTTGTGTCCCCAACACATCCAATACAATGGCAAATTGTATAGGTGCACTAGTTCGACAAAGAGATGGTGATAAAGTGTAATATTGATGGTAGAAATATATTTTTATAATCTGAATAAATAAAAACAGCAAGGTAGCAAATAGTAAATGGGCACAAAAGCGGTATTGCAATGCTTGAAAATGAGGCCTAGGGTCCATACTTTCGCTAGTGCAATCTCTCAACAATGCTAATATAATTGGATCATATAACCATCTGTAAGTGCATCTAGTGCCCCTTAGTGATTTTGATGTATTGAAGACTTATAGGCAAGGGACTAATGTGTTTATGAGTGTACACAGGTCTATAAGTCTATGAGGAGTTTTATATTTACAGAGAAAATCGACCCCTAAAAATGAAGTTCTTCGACTAAAGACTTTGATATTCTGAAGACTTTCTGAAGACTTTGAAAGTGAAGAAATTGGTGTAACCTTGAAGACTTGGTATTCATTCGCGGAACATGAAGCGTGAAGACTTTTGTTTTCGTAGTTTCATTTTCTCTTTCTTGAGTCATAGGAAACACCGTCTTTGTTAAAGGGGTCAAGGAAATACCAAGGAAAAATTTCCATGTGATGCTCAACTCAAAATCCTACACCTACCAATCCCTTGAGTGAAGCCATTGGAAATCTCATATAGTTCGATCAATTTCTTGATGATAGAGGCGAAGTTCTTCTAGTCATTTGAGGAATTTGTTCTAAGCGAGGAGTTAGGAATTAGCCAATGCGGATTGCCTACAGTGAGGATCATGATAATACGAGAATTTATACCTCAAATTTCCGACCGTTCTTTGTCTTTCTGGCGCCGACTGTTCCAAAATATCTTATCCATCCAACGGTCATATCATTGAAGGAATTTATGTCTTATCATGTCGGGCTGCTCCCTAGGCTATAAATAGCCGCCCCTACAACCACTAGCTGGTTGGTCGCTTGAGAGAAACCGACACTTGTCAATTGAGAGCATCCCATCCTCGAGGACTTTGGCGAAAATCATCGAGTGAGGAAAACCCAAACCCAAACACCTACAAACCCAAAGTGATTGAGCATCCTTTGAAGAGATTGATCCTGCGTGGATTCGGCGCTTGTTACCTTTGAAGACCGTGCTTCTTCCAGACGGTTAGGCGTCATGGTCTAGAAACATCCAAGAGGAATTGTGGATCGTCGAGTGGCCGAGTTTGTGAAGGTTCGGAAGTCACTGAAGACTTACCACGAGTGATCGAGGCGAGGACTGTGTCCTTAGCTCAAGGAGAATCTGATGAGGTGTGTGTCCTCAGGTTTAAATACCTAGCCGCTCCAACCAAATGTGCAACTGAGACAGGAGTTGGAACTGGTCTACCAAATCATTGTCTTCACCAAGCCCACTGGTTCTATTTCCTCAACACTTTCATTTCCTCATTACTGTGTTGTTTGTTTGTTCATATCTGTGTTTGAAGACTTTGACTGAAGACTTTCTCAATTTCCTCAGTTCAAATTCTTCAGTCTGTTTGTCTTCATCCTGTACTATCCTGTGATTACGCTGTCTGTACTCTGTGTTCGTTTTTCATTTCATCATGATGACTATGCTTGTCTTCATTATGTTTATTTACGAGTACTTATTCGGCGCAAGTAGTTCTTCGCTAAGGAATTTCCTCACTAGCAAATTCCTCGATTGAAGAATTCATAAAAATCGCCTATTCACCCCCTC
Organism: Aegilops bicornis; assembly: GCA_021605145.1. NCBI lineage: Eukaryota > Viridiplantae > Streptophyta > Magnoliopsida > Poales > Poaceae > Aegilops > Aegilops bicornis. The sequence goes on along the minus strand of CM038671.1, from coordinate 258,423,416 downwards.
TAGTCGATATAACGCACTTTCAATTGGTATCGAGGCGAGGTACTCCTTGTTACATGTGATTTTAGTTTAACCGCTTTGGAGTTTTTAGTTATGTCGGCCGCAGGTATGAAGAAAATGACATGCCCTATCTTTGTGGTCACGAGTATCCCAAGTGGAAGGCCATGATGAAGAAAGCGCCTCATGGCGATGAGCAATGGTATGTGAACGTCCTTTGAGATTGGTTTGATCGATCTGTGCAAGATGGCGGAAGATGATGACATTCGCAAGTACACCCTTCTCAACCTCACGGCGAAGGGCGTCATACGCTCTGTCTGCATCTCGAAATCGATTCGAGAGCGTCATGCATCTCGATCATGCGAAGCTTATCTGGGACCGTCTCTCTGATGTCTATGAAGGCCATCGAACCTGTCACGATCCTTGGTTTGAGGACTTCAAGGAATCCCTCAAGTCAATGACATTTGAACCAGAATCATCATCCTCCTCACCATGTCTTATGGCGGATGGTGAGCAGTGTAGCCGAATGCTATACATGCGAATCCGGTGATGATGAATCTGGTGATGAATTTGGACCAGTTATGTCAAACTTGCTTCCCTTAACGCTAAACAACAAAGAGCTTTGGAAAAGGTTCACAACATGCTTAGTAAGAGCGATGATATGTTGGGTGAAGAAATGGATCGATCAAAGCTTTGGCTGAAAGTCTTTAGAGACTTCATTCTAAGTATGACTCCCTTCAAGATCAACATAACACTCTCTTGTCTGATCATGAGAAGCTTTCTTATAAATTTCTTCAAAGAAAGCAAGATCTTGACACTACACCACAACACGAATGCAAGGGCATGTAAACTGCCGGGAGAACACACTTAACGGGGCAGGTAAACTGCTGGGAGTCAATTTCTCCCGGCAGATAGAACTGCCACGAGAACGGCTGCCGGGAATAACTTCTCCCGGTAGATAAATTTTCCCGGCAGTTTATCTGCCCTGAGCAATATACATGCCGACAGTTTCACTGCCAGCACACCCAAGTTTACCCGGTAGATAGTCTGCCATCATGTTTTGTTTCACCAATAGTCTAGGCTATTCTGGGCAGCATATCCCCAATTTAATAATGTTCAGGCCTAGTACAAAATTTCGCTCGAGATTCAATAGCAGACCTCAAAACACATTCATGCTAAAATTTCAACATACATACATTTGTTCAGTAGCATCCAACGACATCGATACACATAATTTACAATTACACCAACAGTTTGAGCTTGACTCGTGGCTGCAACCATGTCCAGTAAGACAATGGCTTGTTCACATTTTCTGGTCAGCCGTTTGTTGGATGACATTAGTACATTACTATATTCATGGGATGTCTTCTGAATACCAAACTCAGCACTATCCTCTGAAACTGCATTATTAGAAGATGGCCACATGTCTCCAGCAGAAGAGTCACCAAACTTGCAATGCTTTGAAGATCCGAGTAACCTCGCCTTACTTGATTGTGTTGTTACTATGAAGATCTTCTAGTAATGATGCCAACCTAAACAGATAAGATGGTACAACTGCTATAAGATAATAACATTGTTAAATGATCTATACTGTAGCACACAAAAAATGGACATAATATCACATAGAAAATACATACTGGCATAATAATCATTTTGCAAGCAAAGAAGCAAACAATAGTGATGTTTCCAAAGAAAGTAGGATACAACTACACATGGCAGCTGGCATGTATTTCTACTGCAATGTTTTCAAACTTCCCATGTGTATCTAGACCAATATTACTGCTGCTGAGTATGAATTCACAAATATTGGTACCTTCCAGTACAGTTCAAAATATGTACAAACATGACATAAATAACCATTTTTTCATATTCATACTGGAAAGGATCAAGTAAGCAAGAGTAGTTCCATTTTGACATCTTGAGTTTTACTATGATAACACCTGAAATGTTTAGTCATGAGTCGTGACACTCAGAAGTTGAACTTCACAAATTTCTGTAAAATACTGGAATGTTTAGATCCTTAGCTTCCTTTTAGCTTTGCTTACCTGGTAACTCGAATGCACGGATACTTCACCGACCCAGTGTACCCAATACGGATACGACTCCAATACATAGTGGATACCCAGTGGCAGCTCGACGGTTGATGTCAGCACAACCACCAAGGTACGTACACCGAGCCGTTCAGCCGCTAACCACCGTAGCTGACCTCACTTCCTCTTATGCCTTCTTTTTCTCCTCTCATAATCAGCTCGGCGTAAGCTTCCTAATAGAGCAGAAACATATAGGTGCACACTTTTGGAAAGGAAAGGCTCACCTGTATCGAGTCCACCGTGACGGATCTGAGCAGCGTGGTGTGCCAGCACAGTGAGGAGCACGCACCGGTCCTGCCGTCGGAGTGGAGAATGTCGTGATGGGGATCCCGCCCTTGCTCGTCAGTGTAGAGGGCCGCGAGAATAGGAGCGCCGCAGCCTGGTGGTGGCACGGCGACCCTGAAACGGCGGAGGAGGCAAGAAGCACGACTTCCTCTAGTGCTTGTTGTCGCCACGCTCGCAGTCCGTTCCCTCCGTGGGGTCTGGTGCTGGAGAGGGAGGCGGCGTCGACTTCGACGCACCGGGCGCCATCGACACCGATGGGGGTCGCCTAGGTCGGCGGAGGAGGGCGGCGGCGCAGTTGGTCTGGGAGGAGGCTATGTGGATGAGGGTTCGATTTGGGGAAGATTGGTTGGGGCGATGACTATATTTTTATATTTTACTTTTTTTTAGAATATTTTACTTTTATTTTTTGAGCGGTCCGCGCGCTACCCGCGCATTTAGGCCCAATTGTTTCGGTCTCGCGCCAAACGGGCTCTCCCAGCACATAGTGGGCCGTGTATTTTAGTTGTGGCGGCAGATATAGTGTCCTTATGGATGAAAATAGTTGCCGGCAGTGCGTGCGCCCTCGTTGCTACACTTCTGCCAGCAGTTATTCTGCCACTAAGTAATTCTACCGGCAGTAGTAAAATCTCCGGTAGATAGTTTGCCTTTGTTCTTGTATTTCTCCCGGCAGTTAACTACCCCCAATTAAGTGTTGTGGTGTAGTGTGAGAAGCTAAGAGTGAGTTATGAAGACCATCAAAAGGAGCGCGATTCATTACTTGCTCAACAAATCAGCGCTGCTCAGGAAGAATTTGTTCCTCCATGCTTGAAATGCATTAAACGTGAATCTGCTAATTCTTCACCTGAATGTTCAAATGCTTCTAATGTTACAAATTCTTCACCGCCTCTTGCTATCACTAATTCATCATCGAGGACATTGCTAGTATCCTTGTGATGCGAGAAATTTGAAGGAATTGTACATGCGAGCATGTACAAAAGCCTCAAAGGGCATCGAGACTCTTTGTGATGTGCTTAAGCGAGATCCTCAACGGGAACCCCTAGGAAAGAGGGTATTGCCTTTGAGAGGAAACTCAATGCTGATGGTACATATTGGAAGCTGGCAGTGCCCAAAACCTCATGGAGTTCTTTGCAAAGGGACCTCCAGTTGATCCATCTAATTTATCTGGCTATACATGTGAATCTTCTCATTCTTCTGATGAGTCATTTGACTCCAACTATAAACTGTTCAAAAATCAGAATGGTGAAGTATTTGCTAGATATGTTGGCACTAAGCTGCGAGAGCGGTTCCCCTATGAAGAAAATCTGGGTTCCCAAAAGGTGCCTTGAAAGTCTTGGTGAATGTCCTCATGACACCACACCTTGAAGAATAGGAACCCCGGATCAAATTCTTCATATGGACCAAATTCTTCATATGGATCCAAGTCCTCATACGGACCAAATTCCTCACGTGGATCAAATTCCTCATATGGATCAAATTCCTCATATGGATCAAAGTCCTCATATGAACATCATCGTGCTAACAACTCTGTTTCGCAGGGAAGAGCCAAGGGCTATGAATATGAGCATTATTCTTCTAATCATTATGTTCATAAGTCCTCGAAGAATTTCTCTGCTTATTCATATGCTTACCCTAACCCCTCTTATGTGAAACGAAATGGTTTGGCCTCTATGCCACCATTCTCGTATGGAGCTTCATGGAGTGATGAACTCTTTGCCACCCCTTGAGATGTGGGTGGTGAAGAAAAGAACTAATCTCTTATGCGGTCAGGTCTCGGGCGTGCTTTAGCGATCTGAAGAAATTCTTTGGGGACACGACAAAATGCACGAAAGGGCCTTGAGGCTAATCATGAAGAAATGAACTCTCATTTCTCCACGACCTCCACACTACTTTATTTGTCTTACTGATTGATGAAATTGTTCTGATGAATTGAGATATCACATTCTTCATTGATGAAGTATATGAAGTTAAATGGTGCACTAATTCATCTGCGGGATGATCAACCCAAAGCCAGCGAGTGGGTCCTCGATAGTGGATGTACAAATCACATGGTGGTGACAAGAATCTATTGGTGGATGCTCCCTTATCACCATCGCATCTGAAGCATATCATCTTCGCGGACAAAGGCAAGAGTCGGTGTGGGTCTAGGTAAGGTTGCAATCACAAAGGATCGACACATGGACAAAGTCATGCTTGTTGAGTCCTTAGGATACAACCTTATGTCTGTCTCAATGCTTTGTGATCTTTATATGGTTATTGTCTTTGGCAAATATCGTTGTGTTGTGATTATGGAAGCTGACAATTCCAAAGTCTTCGAAGGCTTTAGGAGAGGAGACTTGTATATTGTTGATTTCTCTCTGAGGACCTCAACCAGCCGTGTGCCTACTTGCAAAAGCTTGAGAAAGGCTGGCTATGGCATCGACGACTTGGTCACGCGAGGCATGAGGAATTTACTGCAGCTTGCGAAGAAGAAGCATGTCATTGACATTGAAAATGTCAAATTCCTCAAGGATCACTTATGCCAGACTTGTGAAGCTGGAAAGATGACCAAGGCCAAGCACCCAGCGAAGACTATCATGACCACTACTTGTCCATTTGAATTGCTTCACATGGATCTCTTCGGTCCTAATCATTATTCTTTTGTTTCAAATGAAGCATCTCAATATGGCTTTGTTATTGTTGATGATTACTCTCGTTACACATGGGTACACCTTGTTGCCCACAAACATGAAGTGCGAAGTCTTCAAGCGATTTTCCTCGAGGGCTTCAACCAACTTTGGTGTGAAGATCTAGCACATCAGAAATGACAATGGCACTGAGTTCAAGAATTCGGGACTCGATGACTATCTTGATGAACTTGGTATTACTCATGAGTTATCTGCTCCTTATACTCCTCAACAGAATGGCGTCGTGGAGCGCAAGAACGGGACTCTTCTTTGAGATGGCGCGCACTATGCTTGATGAATACAAAAGCCTTGTCGTTTACGGATTGATGCAATTGATACTGCGTGCCACATCATCAATGAGTATATCTTCACAAATTCTTCAAGAAGACTACCTATGAACTCCTCAACGACAAGAAACCCAATGTGAGTTATTTCAAGTCTTGATTGCTAAATGCTGGATTAGAGATCCTCACCATAACTCAAAATTTGCACCGAAAGCACATGAAGGTTTTATGCTTGATTACGGAAGGACTCGCACACCTACAGAGTCTTCAACAACGTTCTTCACAAGGTTGTTGAAACTGTAGATGTGCGGTTCGATGAAACTAATGGCTCGCAAAGAGAGCACCTACCTTCTGTGATAGATGAGCCAGCACATGAGGATTCTATAAAGTTCAAGGCTACTGAGGACGTCATCCCTACTAAAGAATCTGGTGAAGAATTCATTCCGAGCGTGAAGAAACGCCGAGTGATGCACTGAGGAAGCTGCTTTGAAGAAAATGGTCTTTGAAGAAAATCTTTGAGCAAATTCCTCAACGAAAACCAGCTCATCCTCGCGTTGCAAAAGAAGTGCAAGTGGAAAAGATCATCGATTACATTAGAGCACCAGGTCCTCTCACACGCTCAAAGGCTTCACACTTATCTAACTTTTGTGGGAACTATGCTTTTGTCTCTATCACAGAGCCCACTAAGGTAGATTAAGCATTTCTGGAGCACGAGTGGATTCGAGCCATGCAAGAAGAATTACATCGATTCCAAGCTCAACAACGTCTGGGAACTTGTCAACCGTCCAGATCCTCGCAAGCATAATATCATTGGCACAAAGTGGATCTACCGCAACAATCAAGATGAAAATGGCCTTGTGGTGAGGAATAAAACGCGTCTAGTAGCTCAAGGCTACACACGAGTTGAAGGAATTGATTTGATGAAACTTTTGCACCTGTTGCTAGACTTGAGGCTATTCGCATATTACTTGCTTATGCTAACCATCATGATATCATCTTATATCAAATGGATGTGAAAAGTGCATTCCTCAATGGTAAGCTTGAGGAAGAAGTATATCTTGCTCAACCCCGGGTTTGAAGATCCAAAGAATCTGACAAAGTCTTGAGACTCGATAAGGCCCTCTATGGCCTCAAGTAGGCCCCATAGGCGTGGTATGATACTTTGAAGGAATTCTTCATGAAGAATAACTTCACACCGGTTCACTCGATCCTACTCTCTTTACTAAATCTTATGATGGTGAACCTGTTTGTGTGCCAAATATATGTTGATGATATTATCTTGGTGTCTTGACCAGCGTTATAGTGATGAATTTGCCTATATGATGAGTGAATAATATCAAATGTCTATGATGGGAGAGTTGAAATTCTTCTTAGGTCTTCAAATTAAATCAGCCAGTATAGCGACATATTCATATCTCGGAGAAATACCTCAAGGATGTCTTGAAGAAATTCGGCATGCAAGATTGCAAAGGCATCAAAATTCCTATGCCCACAAATGCTCATCGTACCTTTGATGAAAATGGTATTGACTTCGATCATAAGGTATACCGCTCCATGATTGGTTCTTTATTGTACTTATGTGCATCTAGGCTAGATATAATGCTTAGTGTTTGCATGTGTGCCCGATTTCAAGCTGCACCGAAGGAATAACACCATAAGGCTGTGAAGCATATTCTTCGATATCTAGCTCACACACCAACACTAGGATTATGGTATCCCAAGGGCTCGGATTTTGATCTCATTGGATATTCTGATTGTGACTATCTTTGGTGATCGTGTGGACCGCAAGTCAACATCTGGTACATGTCATTTCCTCTTGGTGCATTGGTCCTCGAAGAAAGCGAATGCGTATCAACATCTCTTCTGAAGTTGAGTACATTCTTCTTTGGTTCTTCTTGTGCTCAAGCTGCTATGGATGAAACAAGCGCTCAAGGACTATGGCGTCAGCGTGAAGAATGTGCCTCTCATACGTGACAATGAGAGTGCCATCAAGATTGCTCACAACCCGATTCGGCACTTTCGAAGAAAAAGCACATTGATTCGTCATCATTTTCTTCGCGATCATGTGTTGAAGGCGACATTTCTATTGAGCATGTGAAGGTGAAGAACAGCTAGCCGATATCTTCACAAAGCCCTTGGATGAGAAGAGATTTAGCAAGTTGCGGTGTGAGCTAAATATCTTAGAGTCTTGAATGTACTTTGAAAAGGCACTCATCCTAACACTTATGCAAAATTGATGACTTAGATGTGCAACACATGAAGAAAGCGTTTTCTTCAATCAATGAAGAATAACACTCTAAGTGTGAAGAAATTAACGAAGAATTCGATTCTCAGAACCCTCGACAATTGTATGCGATTAATAAAATCATCATTCTTATACGGTGGGTCACGCCACCACAAAAGTTGAAAATCTTCAATTTGAGTTTTCCTCAATTTTGAAATTCCTCGATTGTTCAAATTCTTCAACTTTGCAAAATCTTCACTTGTTCGTCGTTTTTCTTCATTGGCTATATATATATATATATATATATATATATATATATATATATATATATATATATATATATATATATATATGAGTTATGTCCTCTACAACATTCACTTATGGCTAGTTCTTCAAGTTGTGTTTTACGCTAAGTGAATGTGATGGGACCCTTCCCCTCTATGCTATACTCAAGCAAATCTATTCACAAATTCTTCATGTGCGTTCTATTTGAAACTTCGTTCAAAATCTTCAACATGTCATTGTCATTTGAAGAATTTGCGAGCGGGCGTTAAAACTAATCTTATCCAAATTTTCGGTTTTGCCGCTCAAACCGTTCCGCATCCCACGATGCATTTTTCTATTCACCCACGATCCTACACGATCTCCACCTCTTTGTACATGGGTGACACAGGTCGTGCGAAGGAGAAGGGTCAGGGGCATGTTCGTTCCAAATCTTTGGGCGAACAATTTTTCACCGTGGCTATAAATACCCCCGTCCCCTTCCTCACTTCTTTTACTCCGCTCAAACTCTCTCTCCCGCTCGAGCTTCCCGAACCCTAGCGCCGCCGCTACTCCATTGTCGCCGGTGAGGAAGAGCTTCACTGCCTTGACCTCGTCACTGTCGTACTCGCGCCGGCCGCGGAAATCTTCACCTCCGCCACCGCCGTAGCCGTCTTCCTCTGCCAAGTTAGGGTGTGGAAGACCTACATCGACGAACCTCACTTCTCCACCTCTGTGTTCGTCGTGTTCTTCATTAAGGGTAATTAAAAGTTACTTTTACTGCCCTCTTTGATTCGAAAATTTTCTACAAAATCTTCAAAGGTGTTTTTATTCCAAAAATCCTCACACACAAAACACCTCACCTGTCATATGTTCTTGATTCGTTTATCTAAGCATCATTTTCTTCAAGATTCCTCAATTATGCGGATCTTCGATCTATACAACTTTGGAACCTAAGACAAAGCACGCTTAGTGAAATTCTTCAAGACTCATCTGGTCAAATTCCTCAAACTTGTTCTTTTTTGAAAAACCTTCTGAGAACGCATATGACCTCTCCAAATTCCTCGCAACTATATTCTGTTCACAGGTACACATGTCCATTCTTTGAATCACTAGGTTCTCATCAACTTAACTCATTTGCAGCGTTCCTCGAAGAAAAATTGCATACTTCTTGAGAGAATTCAATTGTTCAAATTCCTCAATTTGAAGAATATGGCGAGATGGTAAGAAGCCCATGAGAAAGGAGGAAAGAGGCACGAGGCCATGACTGCTTTTGAAATCCCTGAGGACATTTACAAAGATTACTGCACACCTGATGAGGCCAAGTTTGGGAAAGAAAACAAAAATCAGCGCAAGGTGCACATTCAGAGGATTGAACGGAGATGGGCACGCGAATGGAGGGAATACAGATATGTAACCCCAAAGTATATGAAGAAATTCGCACTTAATCCTCCATGCCCAAGAGCCCCATTGGCACCTGGCCAAGTGGCAGATCCCACCAGCATCAAACGTGGTGAGGACTTTCCTGAAGAATGGGCCAGGCGCCAAGCCAAGTTGGCTAGACAAGCCAAAGAAGTAGTGAGGAAATTCAATGACGACTCTGCAGATGCTGCTGCCACTGAGGCCTCTGTCAAGCCGAGGAAATCTATGCCAAAGATGCCTGCACGTAAGTCAAGCGCTTCACCAACAGTGCCCTCACGGCCAAGTTCCTCGATTCGCCCTCACGTCCACGAATCTTCAAAATCCTCAAGACCTATTCCTCATGCTGCTCCTGCTCCTTGAAATCCTCGGCTCCTCCTCCAAAGTCCTCATTTGCTCAGCAAAGTCCTCGGCAGTGTGCATCAACCACGTGCCAAAGGACTGTAGGCATCTCCATTGCCTCTGGTGTCTCAGCAAGTTCCTCAGCTGCACCAAATTCTTCATCAGGCCCTACTCCGCCGAAGACCAAGGCAACTGCTGGACGAGGTCCTCGGCCAAGTCCTAAGAAGAAGCAAGTCGCCTTCAAGTGCCAAGCCCAGAAGAAGATGAGGCTGATGATGATGAACTTGCAGAAATCATCAGAGACAGGCAAGTAAGGGCCGCTAGAGCCAAAGGCACACCTGTGCCACTGCTTTTGGATCCAAGGGCGATCCTAGACTACATTGATCTCTGGCACAAGGACCCAAACACTCCTATGCCAGACTTCAAGTTGACGCCTGGTCAAAATCACATGCTGACTCATTTCATCCAAGAGGAGAAATGGAAATATGACCAAGCCAGGCAAATCAAGAAGGCCCAGTACAAGAAAGAAAAGTATCTGAAGACCAACATGGTCAAAATGACGACTGATGAACTCATCAAGATTCAGTATGAAATCAAAACCCTCAGCGACAACTTCGACTCATACTATGCTGATTGGCAAGGAGCCAAAGTCAGGTTTGTTAAACTAACTGAGAAGTTCACCCATGTTGCTGCTCCAACGCAATAAGGAGTTCCTCAGGCTGAAGCCTCTGCTCAGCCTACTGAAGAACATGCCAGCACCGCTGATGACTTTCAGGCTGCTGAAGAAAATGCTAGTTCCAGGGCTGATGACTCCATTCCAGCCGCTGAAGAAATTGCCAGGGCATCCACTAGTGGTGCGCCTGAAGAAAGCCAGAAGAAATCAGGCAACCGCTGCATCGATTCTTTGAAGAAATTCAAACAGATTCCTCAGCTCCTCCCGCGCCTACACCAACTCCTATCCTTCCACCTGCATCATATGTGAAGAAAACCAAGGCTGCAGAGCGAGCTGCAGTTAAGAAAAGGAAAGCATCAGATGCTTCAGAATCTTCAGCTCCAAAGAAGATGAAGCCTATGACCAGCTCGTTTGAGAATCCAATTGATGCTGTTCCGATTTCTACCATGCCATCAAAGGACCTTGTTCCTTTTGGTGAAGACTATGAGATCCCAAGCGGATCGATGAAGAAACTCAATCTGCTGCTTACGTCGAGCAGTTGATGAAGAAATTGAAGTGGATGCGATCCCTTCAACACTGTTGTCTCCTCACCAATGCCTCGGTTCCACGGTGAAGAAATTTGGTGTTGAAGAATTGGACGATGAAGACGTGGATATTGGAAGTACAACACCTGTGATGAATGATGACTTTTGGGAAAGTCAGCATCCCAATTCTCCACTCTTCACCCCGCTACAACAAATTCCTCAGTCCCCTGCACCAACAGTTCAAATGGGCTCTGAAGAAACTCATCCCACCTCATCTGTCCGTGAAGATATTCCAGCCACTAGTGCTGAAGAAACTGCTGCTGCTGATCATGTGACAACACAGACTGCACATGTAGAGGAACCAGAAATTCCTCATTTGAAGAACACGAGATCACGATTCCTGAGGTCGTGATGCAACTCACTGACACTCCTATGCCAAAGCCAAAGGATCCGTTCTCAAGGAAGCAAAAGTTCAAGGCTGAAGACTTCTTTGGCGAGCATGTATTCTTCACTGATTACAACCCATATGACTCTGCTCGCATAAGGAAGAGGCGTTTCTGGACTGCTAGTCAAGCAAACTTCTATTCCTCAGTGCTTTTCAACAAAGACGAAGTCTTTGATCATGCACATATTCCTCACGTGGACATGGAGTCCCTGCCGTGGTTCGAGCCAGTCCTCAGTGTTCTTCACGACGCTGGGCTGCTAAACTTCTGCACTGACATCTGTGATTGGAATGAAGAACTCATTCTTCAGTTCTATGCAACGCTGCACATCACATGAGATTACGAAGATGTGAACTCATGGGTCTTTGGGTGGATGACAGAGAATACTCATTACAAGGCACCAGCTTCTGAATTGCTTCGTGCCCTACCACTTAGTCCTCCCCTTGAAGGTGCATGTTGTGTCTATAGTGAGCCTGATCTTACAAATCACTACATGCAAGTTTTGATGAAGCCTTTGAAGCCAGGGCAGGCCCCTCGAACCAATTTCCTCGTCAAGGAATTGCTGTATGTGCCTCGAACTGTCTATCGCATTCTGTCGAAGACAATGAGTCCTATCAAAGGCCACGACTCAAATGATGAAGACGTCGTTGGCATCATGAAGAATCTGCTTTTCAACATCAGTCATGGAGTTCCCGTCAACTTTCACGATTTCTTCATGAGGACTCTGGCAAATATTGCTATGTCACCATTTGAGCTGAAGCCTTATGCGCCGTGGATTATGAGATTCATCAGGACAAGGTTTTCACTCAATTACAAAGCTGACACTCTGAACCACTTTAGCTACTTGCCTCCAATTGAAGTCCTCAAACGGACATTTTCCTTAGCTGATGACAAAGGCAAGGCAGTAGCTGTGATAGATGAAGGCATTCGTACATTGGATGGTCAATTTCGCAAGGCTGCATCCTATTCCACCAATGATGACTCTCTGCCACCCATGACTCTGCCGCCAACAACTCTGCCAAGCAAAATCCTCAAGCCCACGGCACCCGAGGTGATGGTGATCGTGAAGTTACTCCTCGGTCTTTATCGGAAGGTTGATCGCAATCATAAATGGGTCAAGCGACATATTGGTTCAAATCTTCACCACAAGACCTCAACACACAATGCAGTGAACAAAAACCAATACTACCACCAAGAAACCTACAACCGCACTAGGCTGTTACATCTCACGTCTGACGAAGAAGATCTTAAGAAAATGGGTCTCAAGGAAGAGTTTGGTAGTGGTCTGCACCTCCTCCAAGAAATACAAGAAGGTCAAGGTTCCTTCTTTGGTGGCCAGCTCCTATTCTTCATCGCGTGACACTGATGAACGTGAAGACTTGGACGACACAGCGGCAGGCCCTACTACAACAACCGACCCTGACAACACTGGCGCTCCTTCATCAACTTGATTATCTTCAGGGGCGTTAGTCCTCAGTTTCGATCCTTTTGGTCATTCGATGACAAAGGGGGAGAAACCTGAGTTAGTCTTCAAGCGGATCTACTATATGGGCATTTTTTTGCTAAGTTACAACTCTTGTTCTTCTGAAACTTTTATTGGATCGAGTTGTAAACTTAAACCCGATGGTGGTGCGATACTTACCTTTCACGTTATTCTGCATGCTTATTCCTCGTTAATATTATTGCCGCATGCTGAATTACATCGATCACCATATTTCATCATGCATTTCAAATTCTTCATATTATATGTCAAATCGTGTATGAATTACAATATATAGGGGAGATCTCCATGATTCTACTCTTCAAGTGTGCATTGCTTCAAAAGAAAATTCCTCACTATGCACATCTTGGGGAGTTCTTCTATATCTTGCAATCAAATTCCTCAATATCAGTAGTTACACTTCATATGTTTATCCCGTTGAAAACTTAACCTATATTGTCATCAATCACCAAAAGGGGAGATTGTAAGTGCATCTAGTGCCCTTAGTGATTTTGATGTATTGAAGACTTATAGGTTAAAGGGACTAATGTGTTTATGAGTGTACAGAGGTCTATAAGTCTATGAGGAGTTTGATATTTACAGAGAAAGTCGACCCCTAAAAATGAAGTTCTTCGACTGAAGACTTTGATATCTGAAGACTTTGAAAGTGAAGAAATTGGTGTAACCCTGAAGACTTGGTATTCGTTCGAGGAACATGAAGCGTGAAGACTTTTTTTTTCGTAGTTTCATTTTCTATTTCTTGAGTCATAGGAAACACCGTACTTTAAAAGGGGTCGAGGAAATACTAAGGAAAAATTTCCATGTGATGCTCAACTCAAAATCCTACACCTACCAATCCCTTCGAGTGAAGCCATTGGAAATCTCACACGATTCGATCAATTTCTTTAGTGATAGAGGCGAAGTTCTTACAGTGTTGAGAATTTGTTCTGACCGAGGAGTTAGGAATTCGCCATGATCGGATTGCCTACAGTGAGGATCATGATAGCCACGAGGAATTTGTACCTCAAATTTCCGACCATTCTTTGTACTCTGGCCGGTATTTGTTCCAAAATATCTTATCCATCCAACGGTCATATCATTGAAGGGCATTTATGTCTTATCATGTCGGGCTGCACCCTAGGCTATAAATAGCCTCCCCCTACAACCACTAGCTGGTTGGCTGCTCTGAGAGAAACTGACACTTGTTAATTGAGAGCATCCCATCCTCCGAGGACTTTGAGCGAAAATCATCGAGTGAGGAAAACCCAAACCCAAACACCTACAAACCCAAAGTGATTGAGCATCACTGAAGAGATTGATCCTGCGTGGATCCGATGCTTGTTACCTTTGAAGACTATGCTTCTTCCAGACGGTTAGGTGTCATGGTCTAGAGCATCCAAGAGGAATTGTGGATCACCGAGTGACCGAGTTTGTGAAGGTTCGGAAGTCACCTGAAGACTTACCACGAGTGATTAGGCGAGGTCTGTGTCCTTAGCTCAAGGAGAATACGGTGAGGACTGTGTATGCAGGACTGTGTCCTCGTGTTTAAATACCTAGCCGCTCCAACCAGATGTACAACTGAGACAGCAGTTGGGACTTGTCTACCAAATCATTGTCTTCACCAAGCCAACTGGTTCTATTTCCTCAACACTTTCATTTCCTCATTACTGTGTTGTTTCTTTGTTCATATCTGTGTTTGAAGACTTTGACTGAAGACTTTCTCAATTTCCTTAGTTCAATTTCTTCAGTCTGTTTGTCTTCATCCTGTGCTATCCTGTGATTACGCTTTCTGTACTCTGTGTTTGTTTTTCATTTCGTCATGATGACTATGCTTGTCTTCTGTTATGTTTACTTCTGAGTACTTATTCCGCTACAAGTAGTTCTTCGCTAAGGAATTTCCTCACTAGCAAATTCCTCAGTGAAGAATTCATAAAAATCGCCTATTCACCCCCCTCTAGTCGATATAACGCACTTTCACCATCCCTCAACATGCAACGAAGAATCACTCCAAAGTTCCTATCTAGCGGAGAACATACGAAGAAATCGTTTGTAGGGTACGAAACCACCTCGAAGCTATGCTTTCCGATCGATCTATCCAAGAGTTCGTACTAAAATAACACCAAACAATTTCAGATTCATAATACTCAATCCAACAGAAAGAACCTCAAAGAGTGCCCCAAGATTTCTTCCGGAGAAACAAAAGACGAGAATGTGCATCAACCCCTATGCATAGATTACCCCAATGTCACCACGGGAATCCGCGAGTTGAATGCCAAAACACATATCAAGTGAATCAATATGATACCCCATCGTCACCACGAGTATTCGTATGCAAGACATATATCAAGTGCTCTCAAATCCATAAAAGTATTCAATCCGATAACAATGAAATCTCACAGGGAAAAACTCAATTCATCACAACAAGATAGAGAGGGGAAAACACCATATGATCGACTATATTAACAAAGCCGCGATACATCAAGATCGTGACATCTCAAGAACACGAGAGAGAGAGAGAGATTAAACACATAGCTCTTTGGTACAAACCCTCAGCCCGACGGTGGACTACTCCCTCCTCATTGTGGTGGCCGCCGGGATGATGAAGATGGCCACCAGTGATGATTTCCCCCTCCGACTGAGTGCCAGAATGGGGTCTAGATTAGTTTTCGGTGGCTACGGAGCCTTGCGGCGGCGGAACTTCTGATCTAGGTTAACCCCATGGGTTTTTGGAATATTTGGTGATTTATAGGGCAAAGAGGGGGTGCGGGAGGTCACCGAGGTGGGCACAACCCACCCAGGCGCGCCCTGGCGGGTTGTGCCCCCCTGAGCACCCACAGTCTTTGCTACGGCCCAATGGGTGTCTTCTGGTTCATAAAAAATCCATAAAATGTTTAGCGGTGTTTGGACTCCATTTGATATTGATTTCCTGTGATGTAAAAATAGGCAAAAAACAACACACAGCCTTTGAGCCTTTGGGTCAATAGGTTAGTCCCAAAAATGATATAAAGTTGCTATAAAATGGTTGTAAAACATCCAAGAATGATAATATAACGGCATGAATACTTCATAAATTATAGATACGTTGGAGGCGTATCATTGGGGTCGACACTCTTATTTGTCGAAAGTACTACGATTGATCCCTATACTTGTGGGTCATCAAGACCCTTTTTGGCGTCGTTCTTTGGGGAGTGAAGAACTCTTGGTAAGAGGAATTGATGAGAAACATTTATATTATATGCTGAATTTTCTCTTCACTGTCACTATGGAAGATAATCCTTTGAGGGCTTGTTACATGGTATCTTCACCTAGATCGAAAGTGGTAAGAGCCGCTCCTCAACCTACTGAAAATATTTATTATGAAATTCCTTCTGGTATTATGGAAAAACTGCTTGCTAATCCTTAATTCCTTATGCAGGAGATGGAACAATACATTGTGATATGAACTTAATCTATTAGATGAAATTTGTGGATTGTTTAAGCTTGTAGGTCTATCCGAAGATGGAGTTAAGGAGAAAGTACTCCCTTTATCTTTTGGGGGAAGAGCATTGTCATGGTATATGCTATTGGATGAATCTAGAACATGGGACTGTAACCTATTAAAGCTGGAATCCCATCAGAAATTTTATCATATGCACTTGGTTCATCATGATAGGGATTATATATATAATTTTTGGCCTCATGAAGGAGAAAGTATCACTCAAGCTTGGGGGAGCTTAAATAGATAATGCAGACATGCCCCAATCATGAGCTCTCGAGAGAACTGATCATACAGAACTTCTATGCTCGACTTCCTTATAACGATCATGCAATGCTTGATTCTTCTTCCGTTGGTTCTTTCTCAAAGAAGAGTATTGAGTTCAAATGGGATCTTATTGAAATAATTAAATGCAACTCGAGATTGGAAATCAACAAAGGTAATGACTCAGGTATAAGTCTTGAATTTGATTGCGTTAAGTCTTTTATAGAAATAGATGTTTTCCATAAGCTTAGTGCAAAATATGTGCTTGACTCTGAGTTAGTATCTACCTTTTGTGAATCATTTGCTGCTCATGTTTATCTCCCTAAGAAGAACTGGTTTAAATTTCACCCACCTATTGAAATTTGTGAAGAACCAAGACTGGTACAACGAGGTGCTATACACATGGTTTTTAACCCCTTTCCGCAACGACATTTGGAACCGTCGCCGAGTGGTATCATGACAGAGGCCCTTCCACACAACCCAAAAACCGTCGGGGATAGGGAGCCATGATGCATACAGTTGTCCATATAAAAATGTTTTTAATATCTCGAATATCCCAAACGCTCCATCCTTGCAACTCATTTGTGCTTGCATTGCCATCGCAGTCGGTATTCTGTGGTGCTACGTTTACGATGCGCGGCCCATCACAAACTGTTCATGATTATAGAATGTGTATGATAAGCAGAAAATCACACACATTCACTTTTCCCGAACCGTATGCGATAACTAATTAATAAGATTAGATAATCGTCGTACGAGTGTCTCATAGGATAACCAAACGTCGGACCGTCGTAACATCGTCGAACATGACAACTATCGCACATGCTATTCTGTGGTGCAATGTTTACGATACATACCACATCAGAAACTATTCATGGTTGCAAATTGTGTACGATAAGGAAACTATCACAAACGTTTAGTTTGTCCGCACCGTTTGTCATATTGTCTGACATCGCTCATGCTTTGCAAACGGCAACTGTGTGCATGCTCGCACACATTTCCACTCTATGAACCGTGTAGGTTTATGGTGTGTATCACAAATGTTTGTGTTTTACCGAGCCATGTCTTGCCGTCATGACACATAGAGCGTAATTTCACCATAATTTAATTGCTGCTATTTCAAATTGTACCAGATTTGAATTTGAAAGTATGCTATAGCTTTACTCATATCCATCAGGTTCAAACAACCAATGCATTATTCGATTCATAGGTACATATGTTCAAGAATTACATAAGCACCAAATAAAGAATGATGAACCACAATTGTATACTTGTACTATTATACACGGTAAAGAAAGAGGCGAAATACATTCTAGTTGCTGAACAAGGTGAAGCAGAATGCCCATATTGTGCCCTCCTCCATGCAGAAGGCATGCACGACTCTAGTCCAACCCTTTGTGATGGCCGACCGCCCATCCTTCACTGTCTTTATGAACGCATCTAGATAATCATCGTGTTCTAGTAGAAATACTTTAACTTTGCATGCTCACCTATCATGTAGTTTGAGAGGTAACCTTGAGTAAACTGCTTTGGGAACCACTGCAAAGGAAAAAGATTCATACATTGTCATCTAACACAACTCATTATGGGCAGTAAAAAGAAGGCTGCAGAGTTCTTACTTACCATCCTGCAGTTCGCTGTTGTCTTGGATAAAGTGTAAACAAATAGTTTAATTGCCATCTTTTAACCCATTTTACTGACAATCTTTATTAGCTTCCTCACTTCATGCTGGTTCATCAATATCTCATTGCCCCATACGCAGAAAAGGTCGAAGCACGAATCTTTACCAATTACATATGAACCTAAAAGCACCAGGTTAATATTAGAAGCTAAACAGCAATTGCACAATGATGTAGTAGAACACACTTTTATAATATCTTATAACATCCAATATACTCACATATTAGATGAATTAACATCTTATATTATGGGCGGATGGAGTTTATTGCATTTTACAAATTATCGGTGATTAACCTGCTTTGTATCCATGGGTTAGAGTTAGTTTGAGCTAGTTTGGGCTCAAATAGCCCTAAAGTATATCCAAACACGAGGGCTAGTTTGAACTAGTTGCATCTAACCTACCCCAAAAAACTATCCCACCCAAGAGGTGCTAATTGGAGCTAGTTCTCCTAGTGCATTTATTGTCAATCTAACCCTGTCATCCAAACACCTCTTTGGCTAGAGTTAGTTCAGGGTTTATCATGAGCTAGAAACTAACTCTAACCTCTATCTAAGTTAGAGTATCCAAACAGGGTTGTGTGGTTGTTTTCGTTGCTGTTGCTCTTCTACGTATATCTAGACATCATCAGAACATTAAGGTAACACTCTTCCTTGTTGCTATGTAGCCCAGGATTACATATTTAGACATTAAGTACAGTGCATGTTGCTATCTAGCCTCAGATATATTACATATGGCCCTAGTTAACCTAATGATAAATGGGTTACAGATATATTCAGTTAAAAGTCCGATTCACCAATTAGTCCCTTATCAGACCCCGGCCTATATGCTACCAGCTACCGATATGCTGAACAGTGAGTATATATAAGCCATGGGATGAAACTAACCTCGATGAAAAATAGCAGTCATTCCCAAAATTGTCCTGTGTAAGTACACCGAGAGGCATGTTAAGAACAAGAGGCTAAACATCAACCAAATATATCCATGATAGACAAACTAATCTCCAAAAGATAGCTTCAGTGTGCAGGTTTAAGCACAATAGTTGTAGCGACCCAATCCCAATGGATCGAAGTCTCTGTGCTTAAGTGTCATCCCTGGATCGGTAGAAGACTCCATCATGTCATCATCATCATCATCATCATCATCATCATCATCATCCTCATCATCGTCTTCATAATCCTTGTCTTGGCTAATGAAGTACCCATCAGAGTTGTCCTCTGAATGCTCTCTCCCGCACTACATCAAGGATGCAGCTAACGCAACACTACAATCGAGACCCTTCGGCGAAGCGTAATGCGATGCAATAATCACAAACGGTGGTGTAAAAAACCCATCAAAAAAGGTGCAAAACATTTGCAATGGAGGATGCATCAAACACGGTTCAGATTTTAGTTGGGTGTGCGATGCAGGGCATACGGTTCAGTTCAATTAACTGTTTGCTATGAGGAGGAACAAAAGAAACGGGCAGCCAGATGAAGGTGTGTGTGCGATATACATCATACGGTTCACTCGGATGAATTGTTTGTGATTAGGCAACACAAAAGAAATGGTCAGCCAGATCAAGGTGTGTGCGATATACGGCATGCGGTTCACTCGGATGAACTGTTTGTGTTGAGACAAGAGAACAGAAATGGTTCAATTTAACAAGATGTGTGTGATACGCGGCAAACATGCCTGTAATCTGAAACATGTGTGTAGACCGACAACAATACAGACAATTACTGCTAACAAGCCGTTTGTGTTGTGAGCAAATGATTGGTGGTATACAATTGTGAGTGACCGATGAAAACATCACCGACGGGTTCCATTGTTTAGTCCATGTGCGATGTGATTTTGTTTGTCCGCACAACATCTACGCTCTATCTACAAAGCATCAACATATATACTTAAAAAAACAACATTGCATAACCAAATTAAGCATACAATTACACAAGTGACCACACACATAACATTTCCACACACCAAAGTAAGCAATTACATGCATACTAAAGTAGGAGAAACGAGGATCTAATCATCTACTTAATGTTGCGACGATACTTGCCATTGCTCTGCTTCCGGCTGGATCCCTGACCATTTTGGGGAAGGAGGCACTTCCTCATGTCAACGATCCTCCTGTACATGTCGTAGCTCGTGTACGCCTCCTTGGCCGCGTACACGACGTGAGCTTTGTCGAGTTTCTCCATCCAGGCCGAGTGTCAGGCATGCTTGTCCTTGTTGCACGAATCCTTCATGTCTCTGTAGTAGGGGTCGATGATGGCCTCAGCGAGGTGAACCAGTGAGTCCTTCCCATGCTCCTTGCTGCCCCAGATCTTGTATTGGCCCTGGATGTCGACAAGATTCTAGTAGGCGATGCCCGAATTCTCGAGCGCCTTTACATCGTTGGTGATGTCCATCGTAGTGAACATGTAGTGGGGGCTGTTGACAAACCTAGCAAAACGCTCGCAAGGCATTGTGGCCAGGTAGTAGTGGTAGACGAGGACGTGGTGGCGCACGCACATTTGGCTGACAGCGACCTTGGGACGAGACTTCGGCATGGCTGCGGGTGTACTCGAGGTCTAACCCGACCACCTTGTACTTCTCCTAGGCAAGCAACAACTCCATGATGTGGATGGAGTGCTCCACCCAGGCCAGGTCGTTGGTGTACACCACCGAGAGGTCCATGAACCTTCTGTGGTGTCCACCACAACACGCATGGTGAACTGCTACTGCGTCGGCGGCCGCTTCCGGAGCATACTGGAGCCGCATACGGGATACCCTATAAGAATTTCTCATGGTGAGTGTGCTTCTTGCAATGGTGGGGCGCGATCGAAAGGTTGAAGAGACAAAAAGGGTTAAATGGCCGTTGTAATAAATGGGGGCAGCGGCCTGTAATAAATCACGTCTTGTCACGGCGTTCATAGCGGAGATTCTAGTGCACTCTTGACAACACCGCACCGCACGCGTGGGCTCAAGAGGCGCCAAATGTATCATCGGTGAGCTTTGTTCTGCGCTTCTGGCGGCGCTGTTTCACGATGCAAGCTTCCGCCCGGCTAAGCTTGGCCACTTATCCGGCTAGAAGAGGGACAAATCATGGGCATTTATTGGCAAAAAGCTTTGTAAAAACGAAGTGTGTGGAATGACTTCGGTCATAAGTTTACCCATGGGTGATGAGGTCAAAGTTACACAGAAGGGTGATGATGGACACTCGAGTGCGATAATAAATTCTGCGCTCTACAGGGCACACGGTGGAAGAAACCAACCGTGTGCAATAATGTCGAAGATCGCAGTCGAGTTAGCTATATAGATCGTGTGCTGTGAGATCGACAAGCTAAAAAAATTTGAGGATGGTTAAAAAAAATCTAAGACCATTGCATACTAAGGTCAAAATAGTGCTACCAATATACTAGTCTCATACAACGGCATTTCAACGATTGTACCACAAAAGCTCGAAATATTACAAGGTTCAAATTCTAGAGTTATATGGCTCAGATTCGAAGATTACAAGGTTGAAACTGATATTAGAAATGAAATTCAGCTCATCAGCTACAAGCGCTTCGCTGATCCATTGAACATGGATATCGGAGAGGTTCAAACTAATATTACCACACTGAAAGCGCTTCGCATGCGCCCGTCAACTCACGCCTACTTCGCCGTCACGAATTACGGCAGCGGAACATATTGTTTTTCTATTTGGATGATTAATGCTGTCGCTTTATTGCTTAACTGAAGCATGGCACGCATCCATTGTTGGTCTAACGCTCACGGTTCGAATAAATAATCCGTTTGGGATATTGGTTCCCAATTATTAGCAATCTCCTGTTTGTAATTAGATAAAGATTACATCAAAACTGGTCTCAAATTTGACAAAAGAAGTACAATGCCACTTTGTATTGGTGTCCATATGACAACACGATAAGTTTCATGAACTTCAAATAAGTTTTGTATGTACTAGAATTTTAAAATCAAGATTCTCAATGTTTGAAATTTGTTGCACGGGGAGTAAACATGCACCCAGTGAGACACATGTGTTTTGCAATCCATTTAGGTGCCTTTATCACGTGTGCATGTAGCTCAAATTTGATTTTTTGCACATTATACCCATAATAAATCAATCAATTAATGTACTAAAACGTCTTAATGATCTCTGTGATCTTTTCGAAATTAAAACGTCCCTCCTTTGGTAACATATGTTCACCGCGGGATAATTTATTTAACATGCATCGTAGTTGCGGTGGATTCGCGGTGTGTGTGTGGGTGTGTGCATCTGGGGGTGGCGGGTGGCTCACGATTACACTCTGAGTTGTGAGCTACTGTGTGGGTTGGCCATTTTGTTAGGCAGTCCGGTGCCACATCAGAGTCGTGAATTCGTTATTTAAAACATTACACAACCCTTTCATACATACATGTTTTAGCTACATGCAGTCGATGGTTGTCCTACACGACATTCGATACTCGCGTGTGACGCTTTCTGTGGGCCTGCGAGGTCGTCGTCCATCACTTTGACGAACAACCGGCAGTGAGGTTAATTTTACCAGCAAGGTAGAATCTTTTTTGTTTGTGTTATGGTGGTATATAGTGCAGCGTCAAGAGGTGGGAGGGACTAGCATATATACTATACGTCTGGCGTCCGTGAACAAGTACACCTCACTCGATTGTCGGGACTTTTCGGTTTCGAGGCATGTGCCACTTCAAAATTGTGAAATTGGCTATTCAAACATCACACAACACCTCTTTGGGCGCAGACTAAGGCATAGCCTAGTGGTGGGAAGGGGCTGATGCCTTCCCACCCACCTAGGTTCAAGGCATGGTACTTGCAATTTGGGTTTGTTGCACCAATTATACTGTAGGGGGTTCCCTTACAGTCTTTCAGTCAAAAAAAAACACCTCTTTGGGCCACATGCATGCACACGGTGGTTATCCTAGCTAGGACGCTCACATGTGACACTTCCATCTATGGGCCCATGAGGCCATCGTCGATGCATGCATGCGTCACTTTTGACCTACATCGAGAGAGGTTAATTAATTTCACCATCGGTGAGGATTCTTTAGGTTGTACATATTACGGCGGGGAGCATATAGTATGCGGTGAAGAGGGGGGAAGGGGACCATCATATGTAGTACGCTTCATGAACCTCGCTCTGTGTGGGTGCATGATTTACGGTTTTTGAGGCATGTGGCACATCAAAGTTGTGCATTTTGGCTATTCAACATATATATGTTTGGCCCACATGCAAAGCGGTGGTGGTTGTCCTCTCGCACCCACTTAAGCGGTTATTAAGCGATATCGATGCTTTCCATCCTGTGGGCCCGCTTGGTCCATCACTACTTTTTCCCGACAATAAGAGAGGTTAATTTGACTTAGGAGGGGATTATTATTTTTTGCTTGTAATGTCGGTATATAATATATGTCATGCTGCAGGATGACATGCATGATACAGATTTGAGCACACACACATGTGTCGGTGTGGAGCGACACCTATGGGATCACAAGAATCCCTACTACAGTTGCGGAAGCGCGGCGTTCTTGAAGAGCGAGGGCTAGTAGACAGCACAAGGATCGTTTACCCAGGTTCGGGCTGTGAGGATGCGTAAAACCCTAGTCCTTCTTTGGTGGGTGTATTTTCAGAGAGTTCTTGAGCTCTCGAACTAGATGTGGTCAGTGCATGGTTCGGAAGGGCCGAAACCCTCTCCAGTATGCCGTGGGCCTCCTTTTATAGTCGGAAGGGGCTGCCACAGTGGCACAGGGAGGTGGAAAAGCGTCTGATGCCTGAGCTTATCACTTTCGTATTACAGGACAAGATGCATTTAATGCGTAGCTTAGGTGTCCCTTTGCTTTATTGGGGATGGGGCGAGGCCCGTCCGTCCGTCGCCGCTCCTCCTCGCTTTGACCGCGCATACGGCGATTGAGGTAGCGTGGTGCCATGTAAGCGGACAATCGAGGTGGCGATGGCGGAGCCTTCACGAAGATCTGCATGCCGCCACGCAGGCGCTCCATGAGTTGGCCTGGGAGCTGCATGTTGCCACGCACGTGCCCGCCCAGCTGGTTGGGCTGGCAGCTGCATGTGAACAGTGGTGGAAGCTTGGTTGGCGTGGGCCTGGCGGTGGCCTCTTTGGCGTCCTTGGTGAGGACGCTGCCGTTAATGGCCCGACAAGGGTCTTGCCGTGTGGCCCGGCAAGGGTCTTGCAGTGTATTGTAAATCCCCGGCAAAGGGCCTTGCTTGGGGTCTAATAACCTTCCTCGGCAAGGATCTTGCCGAGGATCGTCGTCTTCTAATCCTCATCTAATCTTGAATATGTCTTCACAAAGATCTTCATGCCACCACGGAGGTGCCTCCGAGCCCCGGCCCCACGTGGATGATGGCGTTGGGGACCGTGGGCTCAAGGGTGGCTCGCTCTGTTGGTGTGGGAGAGATGCCCTGCAAGGGTCTTGCGGGAGCTCTTGAGGCTGCCCGCAAGGGTCTTGCTGGGAACCTCCTCGTCCCTCTGCTCTTTGTGGTCTTGGCCTTGGCGTTGCTCTGATTGTCTTGGGCTTCGGTTTACCTTGGCTCACCTCCCCTGTTCTGCTTGGTGTGACCGCGGGCGCGGCTCCGACTGCCCGTGCATAGGTAAAGGGGTACAAAAGTGCGCCCCTCTTTTGGTACACCAACAGGAGCCCCCGGGTCTAGGCCACACATAAGCGCGACATGTTGTTGGGCCAGGCCCAAAAAGCAGTGCTGGCAAGGGCAGTTTTACAGCGGTAAAACTTTTCACCTCCGCTTCCCACTGCAGCGGTGCGGCATGGAGGGTGTGCGTGGCGTGGGCGGCATGCGTGGCGGTCTGCGCATCGTCTGTCGCGATAAAGAGGCGACTCGCGCCTTCCCGTAAGAAGAGGGAGGCGTGTAGGCGGCTCATTTCTTGAATGGGGCCGGTCAGCGGTCTTCAAAGGCGTCCACACCCACGATCACGGGGTGGGGAGAGGTCGCTCGCCCGTCCCTCGGTTTTGCATGCCCGCCATAGCGTCCTTCATGCGCTGGGTGGCAAGCGGTGGAGGCGGGAAACCGAGGCGATCGCTGGTTGGGGGCAATGAGTCGGTCCCGTTCTCTGTGCCTCCGGTGGCTGGATTGGTCGAGTGGGGCGACCGAGCCCCGACCCCGCCCCTTTATAAGGAGGGGGAAGGGGGGATGGCGTCTCGCACTCTCCTATCATCTATCTCCTCTCGCTTTTGCTTCTTCCTTTCACTCGTCATGGAGAAAAGGAATCCTGGTCCCTCGACGGTGGCGGCGAGGGTCGCCGCGCGACAGCGCGTCCCCCCTCCTCCTCGACGGTGGTAGAGCCGGCCGCGAGGGGAAGGGGAGGGGCGAGGCGAAGGCAGAAGGTCGTAGTGCTTTCGGGGAAGAGGAGGAGGGCCAGGCGGCTTTCGCCCCATAAATGATGCCTTTTCCGATAGAAGGCCGTGTTGGAGACCAGCCCCGTGAATTCTTCATCAGGCTGCGCCAGCCTCCGCGTCGCCGTCTTCGTCTT
Source organism: Aegilops bicornis (assembly GCA_021605145.1). NCBI lineage: Eukaryota > Viridiplantae > Streptophyta > Magnoliopsida > Poales > Poaceae > Aegilops > Aegilops bicornis. Next base: position 258,397,838 of record CM038671.1, on the reverse strand, counting down.
CCCGCCCCGTTCACTCGGGAGATGGAGGGTGACCCGCCCCAATCCCTTAGACTGCACATGAGGGGCTGTGGGAATGGGGGCACGCGGGTCGACGTCGACTTCCTGGCTCCTCTGGTGATGTACCTCCGCCGCGGATGGAAGACGTTCGCCCGCATCCATAGCCTGACAGCGGGGCTTGTCCTCTACTTCAAATTAATGGAGGACGACCTGCTCTCCGTCAAGGTCTTCGGAGACTTCCGGACTCACCTGAATTGCTGCGTGGAGAGCTCCTCTGATGGAGATTCCGGCGATGGAAGCTCTTCCTCGGCGAAAGTGATGAGGGAGGACAATGCGGGCAGATGATTTGGGATGAGTCCGACTAGGCGTCGGACGCCTGCCGCTTTGGGCTGGGTGCGGCAAAGAAGACATCTGCACTGGCCGCTCCTCCAGCATAGTTTTGTCGGGGGTGGGGCCAGCTCCTTGAACTTCTCGGGGCCGTCTCCTTGGGCGGCTGGCGTCGGGAGGTTGCAGAAGAGGAAGAGGGCGGGCGGCAAGGCCGTCAACTCGGAGTACGCGGGCACCAACGCCTTCATCGCGTATTGCCGGTCCTGCCGCCTCGTCTTCCAGCTCCTTTCCCGGCACCGTCATCACCGGCCCACCCGTGGGCGGCCACCGAGGTGTTCTCTTGGTGCTTTCTGCTGCTCGTAGCTCGCCTAGGCGCCCTTTGCCCTCTCGCCTCCTTGACCTGCCTCCTGAGGAGAGGGACAAGAAAGGGATTACGGGCATCTTATCTCTTTTTTAGTTTGTAAGCCTGCGGGCCTTTGTTAAATTTAGAACTTGTAATCCCCTTGCTCATGTTTTTCATTCCGTACAAACTGTACCTGTATGAGATGTTTTTAATGAAAAAGGGATGCTTGCCGGGTTTTTCGTTCGTGGGTAAATCCCGCGACAAGGAGCGAACCCTTGTTATTGTATAAGATAAACCTTTTTCGCCCGGCAACAGGCCTTGCCGTCCCCCCACTCCACTCGACCGTTCTCGCGCTCTTGGCGGAGGCAGGGATGAAGTGGGCTTTAGGCTCCTCGTTCTACCTCCTTGCCACTTGGCTACAACCAAATCGGACCTAGGAAATAATCCTTAGGTATAGGAAAAAGGGAGCACGGCAGCCTAGATATAAAAGCGAGGTTCCACATGCCCATCCGGTTCGAAATGCATGACAGACGATAAAAGACTTAACTGGATCTGCAGCCCCCGGCAATCTCATCTTGCCGCGGTTGGATCCTTGTGCTTGCAGCCCCCGGCAACTCTGGTTAGCCGGGGTGCGGGATGCCGGTCCGTTTTCTTTCTTCCAAGTAGCTCGGTAGAAGTGCTCATGTGCCCTGCGAACCAAAGGAGGACAGAAGAGAAACAGATAGACGCGCACTCGACCTCTAAGCTAGGGGTTAGTCACTGCTGAGCACTATCCACCCTAACCAAGGAAGAGACCCGACCTAGTATGCCTGCTATGACTTAGGGCGCCAACGCTTCATTTATTTATGCTCGAGTGCATGCACGGCTTTGTCTGAAAGGTCACATGCCTTGCCGGCAAAGCTTGTACAAAGGTGGCTTGCCGGGAGGCCCGGCAAGCCGCCTTTATGGGTAAAACTTGCGAAGATGCTTTCGATGTTCCGTGAGTTGCTCACCGACATCTTCGGTCTCCGAGCGGACTCGCGCCGGGCACAGTGACTCGTATTACCCGATAAGGGCCTTCCCACTTTGGCGTCAACTTGTTGGCATTCTTGGCCATTGAACGCGCCGAAGAACAAGGTCGCCTTCCTCAAAGCTTCGGGCATGAACCTTGCGGCTATGGTAGCGGCGCAAGGCTTGCTGGTAGCACACTGCTCTCACAGCTACCCGAAGACGATCTTTCTCAAGGAGCGTCGTGTCATCTTGGCGCAACTTCTCTTGCTCAAGCTCATCATAAGCGAGCACTCGAGGTGACCCGTATATGAGTTCCGTGGGGAGAACTGCTTCTGCCCCGTAGACCAGGGCAAAAGGTGTTTGGCTGGTGGCTCAATTTGGCGTCGTCCTGATCGACCAAAGAACTGCCGGCAACTCATCAATCCAGCGCCTTCCGCTCTTGTGCAGCTTGTCAAAAAGTCTTTGTCCTTTGGCCTCGCAACACTTCAGCATTCGCCCTCTCCGCTTGGCCGTTGCTCCGTGGGTGTGCCACTTAAGCAAAAGCAGACCTTGCTGCCGAGGTCTTGAATGTATTGCATGAAGGTGTGGCTCGTGAACTACGTGCGTTGTCGGTGATGACTCTATTTGGCACACCAAAGCGGCGGACCAGATCCTTTGAAAACTTGTGATTGGTGGCGATCACCTTTCTCATCGCTTCCACCTCCGGCCACTTTACGAACTTGTCGATTACAACGTGCAAGTACTCAAAGCCCCGACAGCGTAGGGGAAAGGGAATGATATGTCGAGCCCCAGACCGAGAATGGCGAGAGAGAGGGATTGTTTGAAGGGCTTGGGCTGGTTGATGAAGCTTCTTTAAATGGAACTGACACGCTTCACACTTGGTTACTAGTGCCATCGCATCCTGGAGGGCGGTGGGCCAGAAAAAAACCTTGTCGGAACGCCTTCCGGCAAGGGCCCTTGACCCTATGTGGGAGCCACATATCCCTCCATGTATCTCCGCCAACAGCTCCAGTCCTTCCTCCTAGGGGATGCACTTCAATTTCACGCCGTTCGGTCTTCTCCTGTACAGGACGTCATCGACGAACTAGTACAGGGCGGATCAACGGGCTACTTTATCCGCTTCTTCCTGCTCCTCAGGAAGCTCCCCTGTTTGGAGGAATCGGACGGTATGCTGCGCCCATGCCGGAGCCCGGGGCTCGACAGTGATACGTTTCCAACGTATCTATAATTTTTGATTGCTCCATGCTATATTATCTACTGTTTTGGACATTATTGGGCTTTATTTTCCACTTTTATATTATTTTTGGGACTAACCTATTAACCGGAGGCCCAGCCCAGAATAGCTGTTTTTTTCCTATTTCAGAGTTTGAAGAAAGCGGAATATCAAGCAAGTCCAAACGGAATGAAACCTTCGGGAACGTGATTTTCTCACCGAACATGATCCAGGAGACTTGGACCCTACGTCAAGAAACAAGGGAGGAGGCCATGAGGTAGGGGGGCGCGCCCACCCCCCCAGGGCGCGCCCTCCACCCTCGTGGCCCCCCTGTTGCTCCACCGACGTACTACTTCCTCCTATATATACCTACGTACCCCAAGCGATCGAATCACGGAGCCAAAACCTAATTCCACCGCCGCAGCTTACGCACCCACGAGATCCCATCTTGGGGCCTGTTCGAGCCTCCACGGAGAGGGCATCCACCACAGAGGGCTTCTACATCATCACCATAGCCCCTCCGATGAAGTGTGAGTAGTTTACCTCAGACCTTCGGGTCCATCGTTAGTAGCTAGATGGCTTCTTCTCTCTTTTTGGATCTCAATACAATGTTCTCCCCTCTCTCGTGGAGATCTATTCGATGTAATCTTCTTATTGCGGTGTGTTTGTGGAGACCGATGAATTGTGGGTTTATGATCAAGATTATCTATGAACAATATTTGAATCTTCTCTGAATTCTTTTATGTATGATTGGTTATCTTTGCAAGTCTCTTCGAATTATCAGTTTGGTTCCTACTAGATTGGTTTTTCCTGCAATGGGAGAAGTGCTTAGCTTTGGGTTCAATCTTGCGGTGTCCTTTCCCAGTGACAGTAGGGGCAGCAAGGCACGTATTGTATTGTTGCCATCGAGGATAACAAGATGGGGTTTTTTTTTATCATATTGCATGAATTTATCCCTCTACATCATGTCATCTTGCTTAAGGCGTTACTCTGTTTTCTTGAACTTAATACTCTAGATGCATGCTTTGGATAGCGGTCGATGAGTGGAGTAATAGTAGTAGATGCATGTAGGAGTCGGTCTACTTGTCTCGGACGTGATGCCTATATACATGATCATACCTAGATATTCTCGAACTATGCTCCAATTACGTCACAATTGCTCATGATGGAATTCGTTCACCCACCGTAGAATACTTATGCTCTTGAGAGAAGCCACTAGTGAAACCTATGGCCCCCGGGTCTATCTCCATCATATTAATCTTCCATTATTTTATTTATTGCCTTTGCTTTTACTTTTCTTTTATTTTACTTTGCATCTTTATCATAAAAATACCAAAAAATTATCTATCACCTCTATCGGATCTCACTCGTCGTAAGTGACCGTGAAGGGATTGACAACCCCTAATCGCGTTGGTTGCGAGGAGTTATTTGCTTTGTGTAGGTACGAGGGACTGTCATGTAGCCTCCTCTTGGATTGATACCTTGGTTTTCAAAAGCTGAGGGAAATACTTACGCTACTTTCTTTGCATCATCCTTTCCCCTTCAAGGAAATCCAACGCGATTGCTCAAGAGGTAGTGCACGGCATGGACCAAAGGCATTTCTTCCGCCCGTGGGAGCGGTATCTCTCTGACTAGGGCTTCACGCCCGCCAGAGGTAGCTGCTCTTAGGCGGGCTCGGCGTCTCATGGCGGCACTTTTGCCGCAGCAGCCCGAAGGGCTCGGTAGGAAAGTACTTGCCGGGACCCGACTTCCTTCACTTGTTCTTCCCGTTGATGGTCTCGATTGATGGTTGAGTTAGCCGAGCAAAAGGTTCCAGTTCCGCAGTAGCTTGAATCACGGCGCAGCTTTGACGGATGTAATCGGCGGTGTCGTTTCTCCATTCGGGGACGTGCTCCACTTGGATACCGTCAAAGCGCTCCTCCGGCTTCCTCACTTCATCTACGTGAAGCTTCCATCAATGGGCTTTGGTAATCCTTGTTGACACTGCCCGACAACAAGCTGCGAGTCACCCGACGATGAGCTTCTTAACCCCGAGGTTCCGCCGTGATCCCGAGACCGCAAGCAATCCTCGTACTCAGCAGTTGTTGTTGGTGGACATCTCTCAGGGAAGTGCATCTGGATCACGTACTTGAGGTGCTCCCCAGAGGTGCGACGAGCAGACACCGGCACCGGTGCCTTTGCAGCGAAAGCCCCATCAAAGTACATGATCCAGTGGCGATCTTCCTCCTTGCCGGGGAGAGTGGTCTCCTGGATTTATTCGTCAGGCGTTGAGGTCCATTTTTCAATGAACTCCGCCAAAACTCTGCTCTGAATTGTCGAGGTACTTTCAAACTTGAAACTGAAACTTGACAACTCCAAGGCCCACTTCCACAATCCTCCCGGTTGCATCCGGGTTATGCAAGACCGTTGCAAAGGGAGGCGGGTGACGACAGTGATCTCGTGGGCTTGGAAGTTATGACACAGCTTCCTCGAGGCCATAAGGAGGCCGAAGAGCAATTTCTGCACACCAGAGTACCTCGATCTAGCTCCCTGCAAGAGGGAGCTGACAAAGTAAATTGGGTGCTGCATCATCTTCTTCTTCTGCACCACCTCACTTGACTGCACGGGCACTGCCTCGGTGGCGTCAGACTCTGCCGGGGGCCTCGCCTTGCCGGCACCAGGCCCTTCCGGGGGAATCTTGGGCTTGCCATCCACTGGTTCTGCCGCCGTCACTGCCTCCTCGTTGACCTCCTCTCATGCCACTAAGCGGCGTGACCACTTGATTCGTCACCGCCGGATACATCAAAGAACGGCTCTTGTGGTTTAGGCGCAACCAAGATTGGCATGGAGGAAAGGTATTTCTTCAGATCCTGCGATGCTGCCTCGGCTTCGGGGTCCATTCCATTGGGCCTGCCTTCTTCAAGATTTTGAAGAAAGGGAAGGCGGCGCTTTCGGCGGACTTGGAGATGAATCGGCTCATGGCGGCAACACAGCCGGTGAGCGACGCACATCCTTGATCCGGCTTGGGCGCCTCAATCTGCTCAATAGCCTTGATTTTATGCTGGTTTACCTCGATTCCAAGGCCATGACACAAAGAACCCGAAGCTTGCCGGATGGAACGCCGAAGACACACTTCTCAGAGTTCAGCTTGAGGTTGATCTCGCGAAGGTTGGCAAATGTCTCTTCCAGATCTTGCACAAGAGTTGGCCCGTCCTTGGTTTTGACCACTATGTCATCCATGTAGGCCTCCAAATTTCTATGGAGCTGAGGTTCAAAACCGATTTGGACTGCTCTTGCAAATGTTGAGCCAGCGCTCTTCAACCCGAAAGGCATCCGTAAAAAGCAATACGTACCACATGGGGTGATGAGCGCTGTCTTTTCTTCATCCTCTCTTGTCATGAAGATCTGGTGGTAGCCCGAGTAGGCGTCGAGGAATGACAACATATCACACCCGGCCGTGGATTCAACAATCTGGTCGATGCGCGGCAACGGGAAGGGGTCCTTAGGACAAGCCTTATTGATATCTGTGTAATCAATACACAGCCTCCACTTCCCATTCGCCTTGCGCACCACTACCGGATTGGCCAACCACGTCGGGTGGAGCACTCCCCTCACCAAACCTGCCGCTTCCAACTTCCTGATCTCCTCCGTGATGAACTCCTGCCTCTCCAGGCCTGCTTACGACCTTCTGCTGGGCGGGCGGCGCATGGGGCGGAACAACTAGGTGGTGCTCAATCACCTCCACAGGAACACCGGGGATGTGGGATGCTTCCCATGCAAACACGTCGACATTCGCCCGCCAGGAAGGTGACGAGCGCCTTCCTATTTGCTGCCGAGGGTGGAGCCTATGGTGAAGGCCCCTCCGTGCAATCCTCCACAGCCGGACACCTTCTTGGGTTGCGGTGGCTCGGCTCTGGATCTCTTGCTCTTGTCGGTGAGAGCTCTCCTCGGCACGCCCTCGACGCGGTAGCACAACACCAAGAGGTGCACTTGCCAGAGTGGGTGCGAGAGGTCTTGCCAGGCTTCTTCCTCCCTCCCGGGGCTTCGGCGGCAGGAGCAGGTGCCTTGGCGGCAGCTGCTGCAACTGCCTCCCGGTAGAATTGGTAGGTGCAGATCAACGCGTCCTTATTGTCGGATGGGACGTAGATGATGGTCAACGTCCCGGGCATCTTTAGCATGTTGTTGGCGTAGTGTGACGCCGCCATGAACTTGGCTAGTGCCGGGCGGCCGAGGATCCCGTTGTAGGGCAAGGGGATCTCGGCCACGTCGAAGACGATCCTCTCCGTCCTGTAGTTCAACTCTCCTCCAAATGTCACGCGCAAGGTGACCTTTCCCTTTGGCTAGCTCCTCCACGGATTGACCCCTTGAAACGTGCCCGTTTCCTCGAGGTCTCCATCAGGGATTTGCAACCTTTTGATCACGACAGGCGAGATCAGGTTCAGGCCGGCCCCACCGTCAACCAACATCTTGTTCACCCTGAGGTTGCGTATCATTGGTGAGACCAACAATGGCAAACACCGACCGCAGAGTGCGGCCGTGGTGGTCTCGGCGTCAAAGATGAGGCGTCTTTGGACCACTTCACAAGCTTACGAGCGTCGAGCAGCGACTGTGCTGTTGTAATCTCACACGCCCTTTACCGCTTGAGCTGGCGGTGAGAGGTATGCAGCGAGGCACCGCCATCGACCCACATGGCCTCCGTAGCCTTCGAACCCTTGCTCACTCAGATTTCGCTGCGTCCTCGTTATCGGTGTCAAAACCGCGGATCTCGGGTAGGGGGTCCCAACTCAAGGCGTCAGGGCGGATGGTAACAGGAGACAACGGACACGATGTTTTTACCCAGGTTTGGGCCCTCTCGATGGAGGTAATACCCTACTCCTGCTTGATTAATATTGATGATATGGGTAGTACAAGAGTAGATCTACCACGAGATCAGAGAGGCTAAACCCTAGAAGCTAGCCTATGGTATGATTGTTGTTCGTCCTATGGACTAAAACCCTTCGGCTTATATAGACACCGAATAGGGTTAGGGTTACACAGAGTCGGTTACAATGGTAGGACATCTACATATCCGTATCGCCAAGGAAAGTCCTATCCGGACACGTGACGAAGTCTTCAATCTTGTATCTTCATAGTCCGTGAGTCGAGCCTAAAGATGATAGTTCGGCTATCCCGGACACCCGTGATCCAGGACTCCTCAGTAGCTCCCTGAACCAAGGCTTCAATGACGCAGCGAGTCCGGCGCCGCATATTGTCTTCTTTGCATTGCAAGGCGGGTTCCTCCTCCGAATACTTCATAGAAGGTTTTTGAACACAAGGATAGTGTCCGGCTCGCAAAACAAGTTCCACATACCACCGTAGAGAGAATAATTTTTATGTACGTATCTCCTCGATGTATTCAAGGCGTGACATCACACCACGGCCAGGCCTTTATTCGAATCGTTTTTTACTGTCCCACCTCAGCGCGTTTAGCGAGGCGGTTTCCTTGGCACGTCTTATCAAAGCGTAGATCGTGCCCCCTTATTCCGGGATTCTCATCAATACGGGCGTGGGTAACCCAACCGTGCCTCTTGGCACGCCTCCTCTATCGAAGGTGAATCCCGATCGATCACGGGGAGGGCTCTTGGTATTCAACCTCTTTATAACAAGACCAAGGCCCTCTTCTTTTTCCCAATCTCCATCGATTCCGCCTCCCGCTTCGAGTTCCAACACCCAAAGCTTCAGATTTAGGCGCTTCGGACCTTCAACGATGTCCGGCTCCGACCAGCTCGGCCAGTGGATACCTTCTTCCGTCACGGAAGAAGATGTGCTAAAGCTGCGAGACGCTAGGTATCTAACCGGCGAGATTTCGCATAGGCTACCTGCCCCAGGGCAGGTCATTCCCACTCCCGAGCCCGGCGAGAGCGTGGTGTTCGTGTCTCACTTCCTTTGGGGTTTAGGCTTCCCGATGGATCCCTTTGTGCGGGGGCTCATGTTTTATTATGGGCTGGAATTCCATGACTTGAATCCGGAGTCCATCCTCCACATCTCGTCATTCATTGTCGTGATAGTGAAGCCTTCCTCCACATTACCCTCACTGGATTGTGGCTCAAGACCTTCAAGGTGGAGCCAAGATGATCGAGGGGCAACAAGCAGAAAATCTTGGGAGGGGCTGTCGTGTAAGGCAAGTATGCTGATGCTTTCCGTGGTTCAAGGCTCTTTTCAGAGGAGCTTGGTTTGTGGCAACGGGAGTGGTTTTATATATCCGCTCCAGGCACCAAATGGGTGGCGCCACCCGCCTTCCGCCAGTCCACCATAGCGGTCAAGGCGTCATGGGTCAACCGGGGCTCGACTGGGGGCCGTCCAAGGACGTTCCTTCCTGCCAGGTAGGTCAGATTCGAGACCTCCAAGAAAGAGAGATCAATCTGTGCGTGGAGCGCAAGTTATCGCCGATGCGGGCGCTTCGCCCAGCAAGAACGCCGCCCCTCGATGCGTGGGAGTTTAATCTAGAGGGACCACGAAGCTCTCCAACATTTTATGGGTGCGACGCCTGTGGAGATGTATAAACTGTTCTTCTGGATCACAAGAGAAGTGTCCGGACTTGACCGAGGACGCCGGTCTAAGCTGCAATCGCCAGATACTCAAGTAAGTGGTCCTGCACTGGACAGTCAGTCCGCTCATTTATCATAAACTTGCCCCTTAAAGGAGCCGTTTCTTGAACAGAGTGGATAGTGAAGGCAAAGTTGATAAGGTGTCCGCCCTCCCAGACCACACGCCGGATCCCGTCTTGACCAAGATGTTGAAGGCCGCCTTTTTGAAGAAGAAGGCGAAGAGGGGGAGCAGGATGCAACCGCCTCCGTGAAGGAGAGGCTTTCAAGGAAGGAGGATCAAGAACCCTACCCTCCAAGGGGAGAAGAGGACCGGTTCTAAAGACCCGGAGGCCAAGGCCTCAAAGCGGGGAAAGAAATCTCTGTCAGAGAGTCCGGCGCCGGGAAGTACCCCAACCGCATTATTTCCCCTAGGCGATCAGCCCTCTAGCGAGCCGTAAGTAAAAAGAAGGGGTCTTGTAATAAGGGACATCCCTGTATTTATTTCTGAAGATAACCGAAATTATACCTTGTAGTTCGGATCTTAGCCCTTCTCGCCAGAAGCTCGTCTTGGGGATCTTTCGTCCGGAGATGATGGAGAGTTTAAACGCCCGCCTTATCGCGCTTTTCGTCAGGCGGTGGCGGACCACCCCGAGGTGTCATCGCGAGGGTTTCCCGAGTCCGGCGGGGCCGGAAGGTCCGCGCCAACCGGGCGTAAGTCGAAGGAGTTGAAAGATCTGCTCAGGCGGCGTCTATCTCGAGAAAGATCACCGTGGCGCTTAATGGGTATGGTGATTGAAAGATTTGCATCCGCCGAGAGCGGATTAGCATGAAGCCGCCGAAGTTTATCGACGGGTTTTGAGGTACGCAAAATGATGTACCTTCATGCGCTTATGCATATAGAATGCGCCTGTATAGATAGTAGCCCTCGAGACTCGGTATGTTGTCCAAAAGTGACAGCGTCGAGGATCATAATCTCAATTATAATATGTCGCCGTTCCTATGTATATGGCGGGCGTCCGATGGCCAGCCGGATCGAGGAATTTGCCGAACTAAGCGGCAACTTGACGAGGCGGATGCGGACATCGCGCTTGTCAATAAACGGTTTGACGAGTCACAAGGTATGCGATTTCTCCGCGACACCGGTAAGGTAGCAGCGCCCATGCCTTACTACTTGTATGCTTTGATGCAGATGGTGCCGCTGCTGTGGAGAAGCTTCGGGCGGAACTCGCCCTAGCTAAAGAGCAAGCCCGAAATAGTAATCGGCCGCTTTAAAGGCAGCCGAAGAGCTGAAAGCCGAACGGGCTGCTCACTGCCGAAGCAAAAAGGAAATGGCCGATATGGCTCTGAAGCTGAAGAATGCTGTAACCCGCTGCGGAGTTCTTGAAAAGAACGTCTGCGGAACAAGAAGGACCTGAAAAAGGCCACCGCCCGAATCCAAGGGATGCCAGCTCATGACGAGAGCTGCAAAGGAGGAGCCGAGTCAGCCGGGGATATTGCGGCCGGAAAAGGCTGTTCTGCTGGAGGAAATTCTACGGATCCGAAGTATGCTCAGTTGGACCGCTGTGGAGTTCGGCGGATGCTTATTCGAACTTAAGCGGCGAAGCGCCATGGACGCTTGATCGAAAGCACCGAGGCCGGAAGGGGCATAGAAGGAAGAGCTATTTTGGTCGCTTAATTCCATAGTCCGGAGCGCCTTCTTCCATTGACCCGATCGGTTGGCGAATGGGCCGAGCTGAATCGACATCCGGACTTGCCATGAAGCATGTCATGACTCATTTGTGGCTGTGGGGACCTCAGCCAAAGAGTTATTTTGGCTTAGTGCAGCAGTTCCTTGGTGTGGTACCGCGTGTCGGACGCAATGAAGCGGTCGGCGTGTATCGAGGGGGCGGATGGCTCTTTGCCCGTGTCAAGGCACTACCGGGCAGAGATGAAGGCCACCGACATTCGTCCCAGATTCGGACGGAAGCCGAATACCAGTTGAGCGCTATTTTGAGGAAGTTCTTCCGGGCGCTCGTTTAATAGAGACACAGTGCTCGAAGGATGTTATGTTCGAATGACATGTATAATTTTATGAAACAACGTTTCAATATAATATAAGAGCTTTTTATACTTGTGCCTTCAAGTAGCAAACTACCTCCTGTGCGGCCGTTGATGTATATATAACTTGAAAGATGGCAGTCTTCGGCTTCAGCCCCCACGCACATAGTGGGGGGGTGTTTGCAAAGAAGTCGCGCTTTCACACTTAATCCAACGTCTTGGTCCTATAAAGGAGGTGGTAGCGTAGCAAACTAGGCAACCGGACTATAATGCTTTATCACTTTCACTTAGCCATAGGAGTTCGATGGTGGGGCTGCCCTATATAGCCCACAGGGGGCACCAAGCACTCTCCCGAATTAAAGTGCGTATGTGCGACCGGAAGAAGCAGTCGCTTCGTTTAATCTGAGGAGGAATTATAAACATTCCGGTGAGTCATCGAGTGGTTGACCAGTCTCTCGCTATATCATGATCGATCAGTTTTGACTTTCTCTCTTGAGTGCTCGCACCGGCATTTGAGCAAAGAGAACACAATCGCATGATAGTTCTCCTGAATGCCAGCGTTAGCGATAGAGCAGGCAGCGTAAAGCAGCAAAACCACAGGGCGGGCGAAACCCGGCCAACATTTGACCAAAGACATGATTCGGGCTGATGCATATAAAGGCCCTAACTTCGAGGCGCTTGAACACTCCCTAAAGGTATTCGGTCTTTATAAAGCCCAGGCGAACAATGCCCTTAGTAACAAGCCCACGGTGTCCGGAGTAAGTGCAAAATTCTGGCGTGGCCCGATGCCAAAACGCCCGAGCCTCCTCCTCGGTTACATAATAAGAGACCTTCGGGGATGAAGTAACAACAAGAGAGCCGGTGAAAAAAGGTTTACGCAGGGTCTTAATCCCCGAAAAGAATCCTTGCAATGGGTCCCACTGCTTTGCGTCTGCGCCTTTACAATGTCTCCGTTATGCTTAGTATCACAGGCCGGGTATATACGGCGTTCATCTGTAAAGAGAAGAACTTAGTTGAAAAAGATCGTCTGCGAAAATGTAATTGGAAATAAACAGAGTACGATTCAAAATGAATAAAATTGAGCTTTATTATCTCTTGTTGTACATCGCATTGGGGAGCCCCTTGGCAAAGGGTACACTGGCAGCTAGTAAGCCCTCATGTTTATTTATGCGGGACTAGCATAACCGTGTCCAAGAGTGAACGAACTCGACACCTTTAGATGCTTTGACCAGCAAAGCCACCGTATTAGTGTGAAAGTACATTACGCAGCAGTCTCACATTCTTTAAAATGCTTGAGGGACGCTCGCAGCTTCCCTTAATAAAATATGATGCCTCGTGGACCCGGACATTTTAAGTTTAAGAGATGCATGTCACGGTATTGTGTTGCAGCGGCGAAGCCAAGCGTCCCAAAGATGGTGCTCGAGTAATACTTTTAAATGGTAAGGCGATGAATGGAAGACCAGCAACTTTTAGCGGCAGAAGTTATGGAGGTGAGCGAACATAACTTCCAATGGTATGAAACCCGATACAATAGGCATATATGTACTGAAAAATACTCCTTGGAAGGAAGTGTTGCTATGGCTAGTGCATTTGGGTCTATCCCCATATTACGGATTGTGTCCACGATATGAGCAGGTTTAAATCACTGCAGTATCCATTAGAGACTCTACGTAAAGTGAAATATCGTCTATTATAGGATTTTTACCTAGGTGATCAAAGGCGATCCATCCTGCCCCGTTAGGATACTTTAAGAGTAGTCTGATGGTCGAAGGTGAGATTAGTTTTGACAACCCGGTGTTGGGACTCCGCCGGGGGTAGGCTGTGCATTGTAGTGTGAGTTCAATGGGCGCCGCTCTGTATTTTTGCCTTTGGTACTGCTTGAAGGTAAGTTCTTGTTTTGACCTCTTGTGGGAAATTCTTTTGTTTTCTCGGGGCTCTGGCTTGTGATTTCTGTCATCATCCTCACTTACTTATTAGCCGTAGCCCCTTGTGTTCGGGCGTTGAGTCCGCGGGTGGCTTGAAGACCTGCAACAAGTTACGTGGGTATAGTTTGCGAGGCTTCCCGGAAGTACTTATTAGTTTGGCATATCTTATCCAAGATTTTGTTTAAGTTGGATAGCTCATATTATTATCCTTAAGGGGCGGTTTATTGTTTGCCGTGCGAGCTTTTCCAAGATGGCGGCATTGGCGTCAGCGCTTCTTTTGGATCGTTAATCCGGCTACCTGGTCCTTGCTGCGTCGTGGTTTCCCTGTTCCCATCCACGACTTCGATGTACTGCTTGGGTCATTGGTCTCTTTGCACATCTTGCTAGCCGACTATCCTCTCCCCAGCCGCTAAGCGGGTCATAGCAGGCTTGTCAATGCGGCCATTGTTCTTGGCTTTCCCTCGCTGGCCAAAAGGTGTCTGGCGGAAACCATTACGCCTCGGACGGTGTGTTTGAAAGCTGCTAAGGCTTGGCGTCCGGACGATCGACTGTTACGGTTCTTTTGGTGAGAACCTATTCCAGAATTTTTCGAGGCTGACTCTCCGGTTGTTGGGTTATGTGACTTAAATCCATCTGCAAGGCCAGGAGGTGGGACCTCCCCGTTCCTCTGAAATTGGCCCGAAAAGCATTTCTCAAGCTCTTCCCAAAAATTGCCAATGGTATTTTTAGAGGCTTTTAAGCCAATGCCGAGGCTGCCCGCTTCCCCGAGGTTTGAGGGTAGGTATTTTATGGCGTGGAGATGTCTCCTCGGCCATGTGTATGTGGATGATACAATCCTCAATCCGGACTACCTGTGGTCTGTCCGTTCCGTCGTATGCCTCTATGTTACGGGTTTGAATCCCCTTCCGGAATTCATGATCCGAAGACACCTCGCCGATTGAAACATGAGAGGTGCTTGGTAACCCCTGCCTGTTGGGTGTGCCATGATGTTGAGGATATTTGGCGTGTTGTAATGTTACTCGCTGAAGCTTGTTTTCTTAGCCCTTGGAATAGATCTCATTGGGCCATCCCTTTGAAATCTTAGATCCTTATGCGGATCGGCGTGCCGGCAATGTCTTGGTGCCGCTTGCCGCTCTATATGTTTTCCATGTGGTAGTCTATCTGTCGTGGTGACCTCTTTGTTTTTTTGATCATTAGAGGCTCTCTGACCTCCTCGTCGAATTTAGGCGATGGTTCGCGCTTTAGGTGGCTCTTTGCTTGGTATTTGTCGCCATGTTGTCTCTGATTGTTGAGTACTTTACTCCATCTCATTAAGATCACGTCTTCCATTTGATACGAGCCTATCATTACGCTTTCTCAAAGCTTGATGCGATGGCAAGGTGCTCTTTGTGGAAGATTATACTGCTCCAATGATTTGTCGGTGTGAGATCTCGTCCGGACTATTATCCTTCTTAGGGGCCGGTTGTTTATCCGGGTTAGCCTGTTCGGATGGTTGCTCCAATGGCATGATAAGTGCGTTGGTCGACTCACCACCTGCTCTATGGCTAGAGTGCATGTAAATTCTTATCTTTATTAAATTGGTGTTTTGGTACGCTTACGCGCCGTTTAGCCTTTCGATGGGAATTATCTTTTACGGCGTCCGTTGTTCCTCGTTATCGCTTCCCTTAAATTGTGTCCCACCATATATCGTCGTAAGTTGAAATTGGCCTTCCGGTGCCTGTGCGTATTTGGTTCTTGATGTCCTAAACGTAAATGTCGTCCATACCGTCAAATGTCTTGAATTGAAATCGAGCATGTCGGATAAGTCATCGTGAGTGGCTACAAAGTGGGTGGTGGGTGGGCGAATTGAATTTTGCTCGTCGTCGGAATCCCAGCCTTCCTGACCATAGATTCGGCGGGGCTCTCACGATAAAGAAGAGAGAATTTAATGAGGTTGAGATATCACTAAAGGTGAGTCTTTGAAAGATGTCCATGTCGGTGAACTCCATAACCGGCGCTTGATCGGATTGTTCGGCTGTTGGTAGGGCGCTGAGGCTCGGAGTCGGGAGAGGAGTCCGACACACAGGAATCGGAAGCTTCCGCAAAGAGGCCAGGGGATGGAGTTCGGCTCAATCGCCGTAGAAAGTCTCAACCCCGGTGGTATCCAACCAACCGCCCTCGATCGGCCGAAATCGGCTCACGGGATTAATGGTGGAGGAAGCGGATAAAATCTTGAGTGCGACCTCGAGGCATTGATGGTAGCCGAGCTAGGTCATACCCATCGAAGCGGTCGGCCACGCTCGGTTGCGGCTTCGAATCCGTCGAAGATCAAGTCTCCGCGGACGTCGGCCATGTAGTTCAAGCTTCCGTCTGACTGATGGCGGTAGTAACTTCGATCTACTCCGGATGACCATGACGTATTGGTCCGCGATGCGAAGCCGCACGAATCTGAAGATCTGTCCAGGGAGAAAAGTCTCACCACGGACAGCGTCGTTATTGATGATTAAGAAGAAGCCATCGGGCCTAGAGGTGGCGACACAGAGAACTCTCATTGAAAGCACCAATATCGATTATCCAAAACGAAAGTGGCGGATCTCGAGTAGGGGTCCCAGGCTATGCGTCTAGGCGGATGGTAGCATGGAGACAAGGGACTGCGATGTTTTTACCCAGGTTCGGGCCCTCTCGATGGAGGTAATACCCTACTCCTGCTTGATTAATATTGATGATATGGGTGGTACAAGAATAGATCTACCCGCGAGATCGGAAGGCTAAACCCTAGAAGCTAGCCTGTGGGCCATGATTGTTGTTAGTCCTATGGACTAAAACCTTAAATATATAGACATGAATAGGGTTAGGGTTACCAGTCGGTTACAATGGTGGGAAATCTACATGTCAGAGTATGTGCAAGCTTGCCTTCCACGCCAAGGAAATTCCTGTCTAGGACACGGAGACGAAGTCTTCAATCTTGTATCTTCATGATCCCAGTGGGCCAAAGATGATAATTCGGCTATCCGGACACCCCTAGTCGAGGACTCCCTCACTCGTCGTGATCGCCGTCTTCTTGTTTCTTGTCGCGGCCCAGGCGGAGCCTCTCTTGAGTTGTCCTTGCCGGGCGGCCTCGCCAGCACGCCCGCTTCTACCCGAATCCGTCGGCACCGTCACGGTCCCCTTCCTCCTTGTCCCGCCTCTAGTACCCGACCTTTTGCTTCTCAACCAGCTCGACTTGTCAGCGATTAAGAGGTCGTGGCCGCAGTGCGGTGGATATTTGCTGTATATTGCTTACGGGAGCTCCCCGGCTTGTCGGTAGGCATGAAAGGCCCGGCCGAAGCGGCACCGGCAATCTCCTTGTCGGGGCGCCTGCCTTGACCGTCTTACCGGCACCGGTGTCGCCAGATCCCCTCAGCCTTAAGCAAGACCTTGCCCTTATGTTTTTCTATTACGCAGCCGCGGCCGCTTCTTCGTCGGGGGTAGCGGCGTCCTCGCCAGTAGAAGTGTCGGTTTCGCTTGATGTCTTCACGGGTACTTCCTTCCCTCTTGAGCCGGGCGCATCTATCGGCGAGCGTAGAAACTCGGCCACATCTTCAACCTTGGTCGCCATCGCCCGACTCCTGGCGCATCTTGCGATTGCGCATCTTCCAGTGGAGCAGCTAATCTGGCGGCGGGATGAGCGTCGGGGATGTTATACTGCACCGGCCCGAATCTCTGGATAATACTGGCGAGGTCTCCGCTTCCATACGAGGGAATGATATGCGAGATCACCGGCACAGCCATGAAGTTGTTAGCCTCACAATGAAAGCGTAACCAATAAACTCATGGTATGAATCAAACAAGAAGAAATGGAATCCACCGGCTTAAGTGCATCAACCAAAGAACATCACATTGAGCTTGGCGCCCGATTAGAAATGGTTATGAAAGCACCTTGTCGTCGCTTGGTGAGCTGCATCGCAATGGTGTGAATCTTTGAGAACTTCGGACGGATGGGTCTTGCGATTGTAATACTCGCTTGACGTCCGAGGCCGAACATGCGGTGGGATGGCCATTGAACTGCGGCAACGCCTTCGTAAAGGCCGGGCAGCCCACCTAAAGTAAGGTAAGCCACGGAGCCCCCAGTGCGGGTGGTCCAAAAGCAGGTCCCTTCCGCTTGTCCGATCGGGCAACAGCGTTTATTGTACGGCGTTCGGCCGATAGTTCGAAGCGTCTTCGTGAGCTCGTTCCCGAAGGACTGGCGGCCCCGATGCGGGAGGTCGGCATGGTGAATGACGCTATGAAGATATTATCACTGGCGTCAAAATCCGCAATGAGCCAACGCTTGCATGGCCAATTTGTGAGGAGGAGAGAGTGCAAATGGCACCCAACTCCCCCACGTCCTCCAGGCATAAGCATCACGGTGGCTTCATTAGAGCACCGACCGAAAGTCCCGCTTGATGTGGATCGTCTTTGTTGGCGGCAGCGGCGAGGCTCGGGATGGGTAGCCCTCCACTCGTCAAGCTTCTCCACGGGGAGGGAAGTCGAGGAAGCAGTGCGCGCGTGCCAAAGCTTCTGCCCGGCGTGGGCGGCCAGCCGACAGCTGCGTGGATCGCGCGCGCCGATTTCTGCTACATTAGAAAGAGCTCCCGTTCTGACCCAGCGGCTACGTGCCATTTTAGCGGCCTTGGGTGGGCTTACTTGAACCCCTTCAGCCCGCGGACGGCCTTGCCCAGGCTCTTCCTGGCGGTGCCGGGTCCTGTGAAATAACAGGCAGCTGCTGTGCTTTCATGGTAGGCCTTGGTGGAGTCGCCGTACTGCTGGCGTCCTCAGTGTAGCCGCCCGCCCGGAGGTGGCACAGACACCTGGAAGACCCCAGCTGCCCGCTATAGCCAATATCAAATCTTGAATCACGTGACATGTAGCCGGTCGTACGTGCTTGAACAATGCCGCTTCGCCGAGCTTTCATTCACCGAAGCGATCTTTGGTGCTTTCGCGGACCTTGGCCAGTCATCGACTCTGATCAGTCTGCCGCCCGCACCAGCCGCCAGGCCGCTCCGGGTCCCAATGAGCCGTACGCCGTCGTAAATCTTCTTCTTTTTTCAAAGAAACCATAAGCGTGAAGAAGCTGCCCCTAGGCTAACTACTAGACAAAATTCTCACAATTACGCCCCCTACGGCTGGCGCCAAAGATGTCGTTGTGGAGCGACACCTATGGATCTGAAGAATCCCCTACTACGGTTGCTCGAGGCGCGGGGTTGCGAGAAAAGCGAGGCTAATGGAATAGCACAAAATCGTTAAGCAGGTTAAGACGCGAGATCACGTAAAACCCTAGTCCTACTTTGTTCGTTATATTTGAGAGAGAGTTCTTGAGCTCTCGAACTAGCTGTGGTCTGATGCGTGATTCGAAGAAGCGAATCCTTCTCCGATATGCCATGGGCCTCCTTTTATAGTCGGAAGGGGCTGCCCGCGGTGCTGCAGGGAGAGGTGGAAAGAAGCGTCACGGTGCCACAGAGTTTATCGCTTCGTATTACAGGAGACAAGGTGCGATTGTCACGTAGCTTAATAAGTTGCTTTGTTGGGGGCAAATGAGGCCCGTCCGTCCGATCATACTTCTCCTCCTACCGCTTTGACTGCGCTTCAGCGATGGCGCGTGGTGCCATAATAAGCGGCGAGCAGCTGCGGTGAAGCGCAGGTGGTGGAGCCTTCACGAAGATCACGCATGCCGCCATGCCGGCGCTCAATGAGTTAACTTTGAAGGCGCCGCATGTTTCCATGCGATGCCCGCCCAGCTGTGGTTGAAATTTGGCAGGTACATGTGAACGATGGTGGAAGCTTGGTTGGCGTGGGCTGGCGGTGGCCCTCGCTGGCATCCTTGGTGAGGGCCTTGCCGGGTGGCCGGTTTAAAGGGTATTGCCGTGTGGCCCGGCAAGGGGTCTTCTTGAAGTGGTATGACGTAAATCTCCGGCAAGGGCCTTGCGAAGATACGGTAACCTTCCTCGGCGCTTGATCTTGCCTTGGATCTTAAGTCTTCTAATCCTCATCTGATCTTGAATATGTCTTCACAAAAGATGCACCATGCCACCGAGAGGAGTTACCTCCAGGAGCCACAGCCCCCACGTGGATAGTGGCATTGTTGGACCCGTGGGCTCAAGGGTGCTTCGCTCTGATGATGTGGGACGAATTGCTTGACAAGGGTCTTGCAGAGGAACCTACCGATCCCTCCGCTCTTTGTGATCTTGGCCTTGGCGTTCTTTGATTGTCTTGGGCTTCGGTCTTACCTTGGCTCACCTCCCTTGATGCCTTGGTGTGACCTTGGTAGCAGCTCCGATTGCCTTAGTGCACATTAAAAGAAAGTACAAAAGTGCACCCCTCTTTTGGTACACGAAAACATGCGTAATGTACATGAATTCCTCCCATCGAGTCAGAAATTGAAGCTAGTACAGCGACCGCGTCATGAACCGATCTCGCTCTTTGTGGGGAGCTAATTATCACGATTTTTTGTTTTGCAACGCCCGCGTCAATGTTGTGGGGAATGGTATTCAAACATGCATGCGCGCATAAAGCATCACCTCCCATACATATGCATGTAGTAGTTGCCTCTGAGCTGTGGACACACCTCCCTCGGCGTGGTTATCGGCAAAGCAAGCCTATATATTTCTTCAGGCCAGTGGACATCCATGATCACCTTAACACGACAACAAGATAGGTTACCATGGTAGATTCTTCATTGGTTAGTGTTATCATAGTATAGGTCGTAGTGAGATTTAGACCCTAATTAAGTTTGAGCGCATATACTATGCGCGCGTACGTACATGAATCCCCATTGTTGGCTTGAAGTGTTGGTGTAACATACATATGCATCGTAAATCAACCTAACCCTCACTTTCGGTGTGGGAGGTTTCTGATTAAAATCATGGTGCCACATCAAAGTTGTTCGGCATTGTTACTCAAAACACACCTCTCCATTCATATGTTTGAATTTTACGCGTCGCGATAGTTGTCTTGAGGGACTAACTACTTTAGTGATTGTTAAGCAAAACTAACCCATCTCACGAGAATTAGCATGGGCTGACCATCACTTTGACCCAACAACAAGAGATGAGTTGTACAACCAAGGTGGACTATTCTTGGTCCTTTTTACGATCCATCTTGATGAGATAACCACCTCTCTGACCCTTGAATGAAAGTGTGTGTGTGTGGGGGAGATACTATGTGCCGCACTTTACTAAGTGAACCTCGGTTGGGAAGGCATGCGTTCATGGCAAGGATTCCCTTCATGGTGACTCGAGGGGGCTGCTAGCTACTTTGCACTTTGCTAGGTGAACCTCAGTTGGGTGGGGGCATGCATTCATTGCTTAGGATTCGCTTCGATGCAAACCACAGGGAAATGACTGCTAGCTACCCACTTCTTCGGTGAACCTCGGTTGGGGGAGCATGCATTCATAGCTTAGGATTCCTTAAATGCGACCACGAGGGAGGGGGGCTAGCTTCTTCACACTTGCTAGGTGAACCTCGGTTGGGGGGCATGCATTCATAGCTTAGGATCCCCGCCGTGCCGACCACGAGGAGGGGCCCACTAACTGCCGCTTTGCTAGGTGAACCTCGGTTGGGGGAGGGACATTTATTCATATCTTAGGGTTATACGTCTGGAAACTAACCGCGAGGGGAATAAACAATACCGTGTGCTTCTTGCGAGATAAATTGCCTGTCGAATTTGCATTTTGGTATTTGAAAATCCATCCACCCTTTTCATACATAGAGGTGGTCCCACATACAAGTGTGTTAGTATTACGACCCTCTCCTGCATCATTTTTATGGAATTTATGAACATTAGACAAGTTGGATGACATGTGCAGACAGTTCCTCGACTAACCATGTGCACTGGGCTCCACAAAGGCTTCCTCCTCTCAAAAATATCTACCACTTTGTAACTTTTTTCTGTTTGATAACACCTGCGGTTATTGTGTTTCGAGCCGTGTGTGCTATTCCTTGTTTAATCCATACTGCATCCCCCCTCAAGAAAATATCTGCACAGCTCGAGGGTTTTCTGTTTCATAACACATGGTTGTTATCTCCGAACCGTGTCTGATGCACCATCATCAAAATTTTCAATATTGACATTTTCACTCCCATATAGTAAAAATTTTGATGCCAGTGTCATTCCCTCAAACACCCCGCCCTCACACACACACACACACACACACAACAACAACAACAACAACATATATAACAACAACAACAACAACACCTCAACAACAACCTCTCAGGCGTGCCACCTTGTATACACACACACACACACACTCCTGGCTTGAAACCCTAGCAAGGTCCCATACGCCCGCCCGCGCCGCAAAGCCTCCATTGTATCCAATATCTGCGGTTTACCCGTGCAGCTTACTGCCAATCTCCATACCCAGGCCGCCCTGAGTTTCTTAGATGGCCTTTGCCCAACGCATACTTCCACAGATCCCCATCCCAATCCCCACTCTAGAACGTTGCAGCGGCTAAACGACTCGCTTCCGTGAAACTCGAAGACGGCCAGCCAAGAAAGTGTGTCAGCGGTCTCTTGGTCGGCGATCGCGGTAAATTGGCGGCATATTACTTGGCGGCCAGCACTCAAGCAACAGGCTGAAGTATGCCCGGGCATATTTTCGACCGCCCGACTCGACGCCGATGTCGTAAAGCGGCAGATGGCCTCAGGCGAGCTATGTCACGCGAATAGAGTACCCACCCAACCCCCTAGGGTTCAACCGCCCGTCGATCCTCATCCATGTTGCCCGCTTGTTGATCTCCTCTAGCTCAGCTGTCAACAATTTGCCATCCTACGCCATCGCCGAGCCCTTTTGTCATTCACTGAAGGACACGTTCTACGACAAGCGGCAGGATCCACAACTTCCGTCAGACCTCATCGACGGCGACCACGAGGAGGGCACCCTCTCCGGCACTTCCAAGGGGAAAGCGCCCGTCTGCGACATCAGGGAGGGCACCCTACAGCCGTGCTCTTCCAAGGGGAAGGAGCCCATCTGCGACACATGGAGCGCATCTGTGGTCCGTGTTCTTCCCACGGAACGAGCCCATCTGTGACAAGTGAGGAAACCCATGATTTGTTTTGCCGTGCCTCTTCACTGTGGGGAAACCCATGATTTGTTTTATCGAGTACCTTTTGTAGTGTAGTGAGAATATGTCATTTTAATTGCTATATATGGTTGTTTGCAGTATGCTTGTTAATTTTAGTTTTTCATATTGTTATGCTCTATGTGTGCAATTATTTACTGTGCAGTACATTTCATCAATACAGTTTTAAACATACCGATAGGAATGCATATATTTGCTTGTTAAGCTGTTATAGCTAGCATATGCCTCATTCAAAGTTTTTTGATTGTTCGGTTGTTTGTAGTTAGCATATGTTTTCAAATGCTATCTTTGGTTGTTCATAGTATGCCTTGTTTATTCTAGTTATTCACAACGTGATGTTCAATATGTGCAAGTATGAACTGTGCAGTTCAATTTCATCAGTACCAGTTTCAACAATACACTACAAAAAAATACACTTCCGTGATGATACGTGTTTGTCATAGTAGGTCACGTTTTCTGTCATGCATGTACATCCATGAAAAATTTATGAGCGGATCAAGATAGTCATACGTGCTACCGTAGAAGTGTTCCATGACATTACCAAATTTATCATCACGGAAGTGTCCACTTCCATGACGATAAATCGCGCGTCACGTAAGTGCTTTCGTCCAAGGGTGACCGACACGTGGCATCCACCGTAATGGCGAACTCCGTTAAGCTATCGGGTCCGGTTTTGGATCCGATAACCCGTTAAGCCCGACCAATGGGGATTTTCCACGTGTAAAATCATCATTGGCTGGAGGAAACACGCGTCGGCTCACCGCTGGGACATATGTCATCCACTCATTGGACCCAAAGCGCCTATGATACACCGACACGTGTACGGCCCAACAAGGGCCTATTCACGTGAAAAGGCCGACCCATTTGACTTGGTCAGGTGGCAGTCGCCCACCTGAAGCCCGTTAACTACTGTTCGCATATAGCCCATTTACAACCCACTATCCCAGGGCCCGTTTATGGCCTATCCGAATTAAGCCTAGTAGCGTCATCTGGGCCGTCCAATATAATTCCAGCCCGTTTTAACTTGCGGCCCATGTATGGCCCATGACGTCTTTTGGCCCATATGAGGCCCTTAGTAACCTCGGCCCTTAACGGCCCGTGGTAAAACCGGCCCGTAATGAGCAAAGGTATCACTTTATACCCATTCACGGCCCATTATTCCGTTGGGCCGTTTCCAATCCATGATATCTTTCGGCCTTCTCAGGGCCATTTAATCTTGGGCTCATTTCCAGCATTCGGTTACTTATAGCCCGTTACTGTCATTTTCTGCTTGTGGGCCAAATTCAGCGTGGTTACTGGTCGGCCCGTTTGCGGTCCGTTATCGTTGGGCGTTTTCATGTAAAAAAACCCGTTGGGCTGTTTTCATTGAGTTATCAAATACGGCCAATAAACGGATCGTTATTGTCCATGAATAGTACGACCCATGATTGGCGAAATGATGATACGCCCCGTAGAAGGCCCATGGATCCTACGGCCCGTAAAAGGCCCATGGATCGTACGGCCCGTAGAAGGCCCATGGATCCTACGGCCCGTATAGAAGGCCAATGGATCCTACAGCTCGTAGAAGGCCCATGGATCATACGGCCCGCAGGAGGCCCATGGTTACAACAGTCCGTGTTGCCATGATTATTTTTTCCTAGTTTCCAAAAATAGGTTATTGTGGCCACTAGAAAAACACATAAAAAGAACTGCAGTGACTACAAGCAAACAACTAAACAAGACAATAAGGAAATAAATAAGCAAGCAATTAACGCTAGCCTATTACCGCTATTACACATATTACATCCGGGCATCAAAGTTCGCCACCGGTGCAAATATAGGGAACAAAGCAAAGATATTACATACACCGTCAAAATTGGCCACCAGTGCAAATAAACGCGGCAGCAAACAAGAGCATAACTGAAACAACTTCAGAAGAGCTCAAGAAATGTGGTATCCATCATGATAGCAATAAGCTTAGCAAGCTTATTAGCTTTGTCCTGTTTGGCGCTAAAATCCTCCAACGCTTGTTGTTGCACGGAAAGTATGCATCTGAATGCTCCGGGGACTTCATGATCCTTCCGCTTCTTGTCGCAACACGGTGATCGATGTCTTTCAGCTTGTAGTTGAGACTTAAGAAACCGAACTGATTCAGACATTGAGTTTGAATAGCTTGTGCAAGCGGTAGTGGCCAGTAACTCCAACACTAAACCAAGACATGACTTTGGGGTTGTCTCACTGTCTTCGAGATAGTCTTCCTTAGCTATCAGCTTTGTTGGAGACCAACAAGGATGTGTCACTATCCTGAACCTTATATGCATTACTTCCTTTACCATTGCTTAATAAGGCACTCTTCCCCAATATTCTGCCAGCATTCTAAAAGAAGAAACAAGCAGACACATAACAATTTAGCATGTACTAGTATATGAAACTCATTTCGGTGAACCGGTTCATTAGTAAGGTGGACAGGATTAAACTACCAAGTCTTCTATTGCCAAGTACTAGTACATAATAAAAGCATCAAACAAACATATATCTATGTCCTATGGTCACTGCATTGTCTTGCCAAATCAAAATAGAGACACGGTTCAAATCATATCAGTTCAAGACAAAGCAGCAGTGAAAGAATACAAAACGTGGGAAACTACACGGCACAACAAGATTTCATATGGGTACCACGGGTCTACATGCACAACAACACTATTGGCTCTGTTGTGATGCTAGTAATGTGCATGATATGAGAAGTCAACTGTATACACAATTGAAATTGAAATCAATAGAGCTATTGATAAGAGCAATCCTGTTAAAGAAACATGCGTGAACATACCTGCTGTGCCATTGCAGTTTCGATTGGATCCTTCAATTTAAAAATAAGTTTGTATGAGTAAATACAGTGATACAAGAGCAAAGCAGTATGCATGATAGCAATCATAGTTAAAAAAGGCGCGCCTAAGCAAGCGCGTAAGCGCGCCTAGGCTCTAGGCGTTGGCGAAACGCATTGTGCATAACTACGCTTAATCTGTGCATAACTGCACATAAGCATGCACTTTGGTCAGTAAAGCGCAAGGCGGTGGAAAAATGCACAATTAACGCCTAGCGCTTTTTTGAACTATGATAGCAATGGAATCTTAAATTAGAATAGTTGTTCTTCAGGTTTAGGCACTTGTTCTACATGAACATAATACAGTAAGACGCAAGAATATAGTACTTAAAAATAGAAAATGAGCTCATAGACCTTACCACATTCTTGGTTCGGGACCGATGAACAAGGCGTTCCCTCAAATATCGCCCAAGAATGTGTCTCGGGAGAACGTAAGGGAATTTGATGAGTTTCTTTGCGCTGAAGTACGTTTTCTGTGTAATTCGATCGCCACCAATCATTCTTGAAGATAGCGAGATATTAGCAGGTTACCTCATCTTGAGTTTCCAAATCGGTCCTTCTCTATAGAGAAAATGGGAAAATTTTGCTGTATTATAACCATCATGGAGGAAGGATGTATGGGACAAAGCAAAGTAATTGCCATGAATAACATTACTTACACATAACTCTGGACAAACACACCTGGCATTTTCCTTCATCTTTAGTATAATATTTCCAAGATGAGAAGATACGCACATACGATTTAACAACATCAAATGCGATAGATGCCAAACTACGACTAGCTGGTTGTTCTCCACAGGAATAGGCGTACTAACTGGTGGAGTTGGGGTTCGCCGTGGTAATCGCCCTTTGGGCACTGGAGCTGCCTTACTAACTGCTCTTGTTTGGGAGCTCAGGTGGAGATGGTGCTTTGTGTCAACAGAACTGGGTTACTATCTGGGGGTTGGGATTAGATTGGGTGAAGCTGGTTCTCCGTCCATCGCAGAGGGGTACAACTGCGAGAGTTTGGGTTATGTGTGGTAGGGCTGGTTCTTATGCATGTACAACCGGGGTGCTATCTCCACCAAGAGGTAGCACTGCTTTTATTTGAAGACCGTGTTTTAGTCCGCTAGAATCTTTGGCATCACCCGCTCCAATTCAAATGGCTGATAAACAGGAAACATAGTTGAATGTACGTATTGTATGAGAGCAGATGCAATAGATATTGTGGAAAAAGAGGGCATGAAATAGTTGACATGTATATTGTTTAACTAAAACGGATAGCATGACATAATTTCACATATATGATGTCTATCTAAACTAGATAGCATAGCATAACATAATTCAAAGATATGATGAATAACTAAACATGATCACATGACATAATTCACCTACATGTTATCTAAGTAATCAAGATCGCATCATTTAATTCACATATGTGATTTATATGCTAAACAAAGGGCATTAGATATGATGTCTGAACTAAGAACATGGTGTTGAATATTGTGTATATGATGTCTAATCTATGCAATGCAAGACACCATATGCATGATATGAGCAGTATAACCATGCCAAGTTAGAGCATACACCTTGGTGGGGGAATAGGACTGGTCATCTATCTACGAATCCATCTCACGAGGAGCTATCGAGACCCAACAAGATATCCGCTTGACGGTAGCAGCTGCTCGTAAGGCCTTGTTTTCACTCCAGATTTTCAATCTCCCACCCAAATGGCTGATTCAAGAGTAGTTTAATGTACAAACATTGTCGACAAATGGAAATGTAATGAAGAAAAGGATGGGCAAGATATCATTCAAATATATGATGCCCGGTTAAACAGGATGGCATTGCACATTTCACATATATTATGGCTGGCTAAAAGACATGATACGCACAATTCCCATATATGATATAGAAACTAAACATGTGGCATTCTGAACATGTCTAAACTAAGCAGATGACATATATGATTTCAAAAGTAGGCCTTTGCAAGGCAACATATGCATGATATGACTAACATCATCATGCAAACGTGAGATCAAACACCTTGGGGGGTAAATAGGAGTGGTCGTGCGACGAATCCGCCTCGAAACAGTCCTATGGATTACAATCTGGAGAGGGTGGGGAGAGTTTGCCATTGAAACCACCATGGGCGATGTCGCATAACATTGTATTGCCGCAAAAACTCTTCTCTTTTTCTCTACATGTTCAGCATGACTGTGTACAATATCTGACATGCATACGAAAAAAATATGGTGAGATTATGTAAGGAGAGCATGCATAAATTTAGAGTGATGGTAACAACCAGTGGATGGATCCAAAAATAATGATAGCAGGCTGATGATTGCTTTAATTTAATAAAAAGATAGATGATGATTGCTTTAATATTTGTTTCCCACCCAAGATGAACAACATAGGCATACCCTAGGTGAACCTGATATTAGACATAGATACTATTCATTGCTTCCTCGATATGTGCCCCATAACTAATTTAGAACTCAAGTTTGAACATTAATTTGGACCTGACTTGGAGTCCAAGAGGTGAACATGACGATAAAGTAGCAGGTAATTTTAAGCAATGCATAACATAAGTAAAATCAAAAGAGTGCGACCTCTCTTGTGGACCCGTGTACTCCTCAGGTTCATCTGCTGAGTCGATGATGGTGATGTCGTTGCGGTGGGTGCCGGTGGGAAGGAGATCCGAGGTGGCGAAGGACGGTCAGAGTCATGATGTCTGGTTTGGTGGATGTTTACGATGGAGCACCTCAAGTGAGGTGGACGACATCGCGGCAGAGCAGGACAAACCACACAAAGTTCCCTTCGACACCTACACCAGAATCAAGTAATTCTTTAAGGGTTTGGCTTGCATGATTCTAAAACGCAGGATAGGAAAAACACCGGAATAGGATAGGAATGCACATGGTAAAGAGCATTTGTAAACACAGGATTTCATCAACTTGGGTGTTTGGTTTACAGGAATTGGAAGAGCAGAGGAATGCAAAGAAACGTGGCCAAAATAAAGTGAAACCATATGAAAGCATGTACAGTTAGAATGTTATTCTGCCACTAATGCACTTGGTCTTGTTTTCATGCATAGGATTTTGAAAAGTAGGTCCAGGTGGATGTTTTGCTTCATTCGTTTCAACAAAATGCATGAATAATTGAATAGTAGAGTGCCATTGGAAAATTCCCTATTGCTATGTTTTTCCGTCGAACCAAAATAGCCCTAATGGATCGACATGAATGTATAGTAATAAGTGATGCAACAAGTGTACAACATCTTTGCAGCAGCCGTGTCGACCTCAGCATCATTGGGTTGGTCGCTGAAGCAGTTGAGGCAGAGGTGGCTGTCGGAGGTGTGGAGGAAGATCTGAGGAAGATCCGGAGAGGGTGCCCTCCTCATGGTCGCCGTCGATGAGGTCTGACTTGGAAGTTGTGGATCCCAAGCCAGCACTGCAGAACTTGTCCTTCGAAAATGAAAAAGGGGCTCGATGGCGATGTAGGATGGCAAATTCTTGACAGCGAGCCAAAGGAGATCGACAGGCCATGGATGAGATCGACGGTGATTGAACCCGACGGGTTGGGGCTGGGCCACTTAACTCGTGGCATAGCCAGCGTTAAGCCGTCATTGTCGGCGACCTCGATGTCATAGCCGCATCCGCGACATACCCATATACTCTAGCTCGCTAATTGAGTGCTGTGGCGTAATGGTCGTCGTCTTCCTCGGCGGCCACCTCGGTGACGTCGGGCGAAGAGGCCGCGATACACCTTTTTTGGGCCAGTCGCTCCTCGAGCTCCATGGGAAGCATAGCCGGGTTTAGGATGCGACGCTCTAGAGTGGGGGATGGGGATGGGGATCTGTGGGAAAGGGAGCGTTTGACAGGCGTCATCTAAGAAACTAAGGGCAGCCTGGGTATGGAGATCGGTAGGTAAGCTACATGGGCAAACCGACAAATGTTTATAATGGAGGCCTTGCGACAGAGGCAGTGACCTTGCTAGGATTTCGACCAAGGGAGGGGTTGTGGTGGGGGTGTGTGTGTGTGCGCGTGCCTGAGGAAGTTTTAGGGTGTGTGTGTGGAGGGGGGTTTGTGTTTGAGGAAATGACAAGTGAAAATTTTACTACAGAGTCAAATGCGGGAGTGAAATGCGGGGCTATTGAAAATTTGGATGATGGTTGATCACACACGGTCGTAAATAGCAACCGCATTACGAAGAGAAAAACCCTCAAGTCGGGCAGATATTTTCGAGGATGCGCTGGAGCGGTAATAACAAACATCACACACCAATCAAACATAATAACCGTGTGTTATAAAACAGAAAAACCTGCAGGGTAGATATTTTTGAGAGGGGAAGCCTCGTGGACCCCAATGTACTGTTGATGTGCATGACACGGGCAACGACGTGGCACATGCTTAGTGTGAGTGAACCGTGTCTCTAAGGCCATCCCACTTGTCTAATGTTCATAAATTTGGAAAAATGACGCGGAAAGGGTCATAACACGAACACACTTGCATGTGGACCAAATATATGTATGAAAAGGGTGGTTTGATGTTCAAACACCAAATGCAACTTCGATGTGGCTCCTACCTCGCAAAGCGCACGATATTGCTTGCCCCTTTGCGTCGGCAGGAGGGGAATCCTAAGGTATGAACGCATGCCCGCCCCCACAGAGGTTCATCTAGAAAAGTGGAAGTAGCATCCCCCCATCACACACACACACACACACACTTTCAGTCGGAGGGAGAGGGCATCTCACCAAGATGTATTGTAAAATAGACCAAGAATAATCCACCTTGGTCGCATAACCTCTCTCTTGTTGTTGGTCAAAGTGATGGCCGTCCATGCGATCCCAGAGATGGGCTAGCTCGCCAATAATCACGCAAGTAGCTAGTCCTCGAAGACAACCATTGCCTGCATGTGGCCCAAACATACGTATGGAGGTGTTGATGTTTGAATACACAATGGAACAACTTTGATGTGGCACTTGTGCTTTGAACCAGAAATCCCCACACGGAGCGAGGGTTAGTTGACGATGCATATGTATGTCACACCACACTTGAGCCGATGACGGGGATTCATGCATGCATAGTATGCGCTCAAAATTAATTAGGTCTAAATCTCACCATGACCTACTACGATAACACAAACCAAAGGAAGAATCCGCCATGGTAACCTATCTTGTTGTCGGTCAAAGTGATCATGGATGTCCACGCAGGCCCACGAATATGTAGGCTTGTCGCCGATAACCATGTCAGGGAGTGTACCATTCGAAGACAACCACTACATGCATATGTATGGAGGTGATGAGTGCATGCATGTTTGAATACCATTCACAACATTGATGTGGCGCGTGCGTCGAAAATTGTACAGTCCCCACACAGAGCAAGATCGGTTCATGACGTGTCATGGTACTGGCCACTTTGATGACCCACAAGTATAGGGGATCTATCATAGTCCTTTCGATAAGTAAGAGTGTCAAACCCAACGAGGAGCAGAAGGAAATGATAAGCAGTTTTCAGCAACGTATTCTCTGCAAGCACTGAAATTATCGGTAACAGATAGTTGTGTGATAAGATAATTCGTAACGGGTAACAAGTAACAAGTGTAACTAAGGTGCAGCAAGGTGGCCCAATCCTTTTTGTAGCAAAGGACAAGCCTGGACAAACTCTTAGATAAAGCAAAGAGCTCCCGAGGACACATGGGAATTATTGTCAAGCTAGTTTTCATCATGCTCATATGATCCGCATTCGTTACTTTGATAATTTGATATGTGGGTGGACCGGTGCTTGGGTGCTGCCTTAGTTGGACAACCCTCCCACTTATGATTAACCCCTCTCGCAAGCATCCGCAACTCTGAAAGAAGAATTAAGATAAATCTAACCATAGCATGAAACATGTGGATCCAAATCAGCCCTTTACGAAGCAACACATAAACTAGGGTTTAAGCCGTCACTCTAGCAACCCATCATCTACTTATTACTTCCCAATGCCTCCCGTGAGGCCCAAATCATGGTGAAGTGTCATGTATTCGATGTTCACATAACACCACTAGAGGAAAGACAACATACATCTCATCAAAATATCGAAATACCAAATTCACATGATTACTTATAACAAGAATTCTCCCATGTCCTAAGGAACAAGCGTAACTACTCACGAGCATATTCATGTTCATAATCGAGGGGTATTAAATACCATTAAGGATCTGAACATATGATCTTCCGAATAAACCAACTAGCATCAACTACAAGGAGTAATCAACACTACTAGCAACCCACAGGTACCAATCTGAGGTTTTGAGACAAATATCGGATACAAGAGATGAACTAGGGTTTGAGAGGAGATGGTGCTGGTGAATATGTTGATGGAGATTGACCGCCTCTCGATGAGAGGGTCGTTGGTGATGACGATGGCTTCGATTTCATCCTCCGGGAGGGAAGTTTCCTCGATGAACAGCTCCGCCGGAGCCCTAGATTGCTTCGCCTGTGTTCCACCTCGAGGCGGGCGCTTCCGTCGAAAGCTTCATATGATTTTTCCACGTCAAAAGACATCATATAGCAGAAGATGGGCACCGGAGGTCTGCCAGGGGCCCACAAGCCCTAGGGGCGCGCCCCCAGGCTTGTGGCCACCTGGTGGGTCCCCTCAGGTATTTTCTTTTCCCAATATTTTTTATATATTCAAAAATAATTCTCCGTAAATTTTCAGGACTTTTGGAGTTGTGCAGAATAGGTTTCTCAGATTTGCACCATTTCCAGTCTAGGATTCCAGTTGCCGGCATTCTCCCTCTTCATGTAAACCTTGTAAAATAAGAGAGAAAAGGCATAAGTATTATACCATAATGTGTAATAACATCCCATAATGCAATAAATATCAATATAAAAGCATGATGCAAAATGGACGTATCAACTCCCCCAAGCTTAGACCTCGCTTGTCCTCAAGCGAAAGCCAAAGTCGATAAATATGTCCACATGTTTAAAGATAGAGGTGTCAATAAAATAAAATACGGAAATGAGGGCATCATGATCCTCTTTAGAACAACAACATATAATTTCTTATGCTAAAGTGACAATTCGTTCACAGGATAAAGTATGAATCAGAAATGTGCAAAAAACAAATTTGAGCTACATGCACACGTGACAATGCACCTAAATGGATTGGAAAAACACATGTGTCTCACTGGGTGCATGT
The DNA here is from genome assembly GCA_021605145.1 of Aegilops bicornis. Taxonomy (NCBI): domain Eukaryota; kingdom Viridiplantae; phylum Streptophyta; class Magnoliopsida; order Poales; family Poaceae; genus Aegilops; species Aegilops bicornis. The sequence continues at coordinate 258,365,356 of CM038671.1, read as the reverse complement.
TTACTCCCCGTGCAAGAAATTCCAAACATTGAGAATCTTGATTTTTAAAATCTAGTACATCCAAAACTTATTTGAAATTCAGAAACTTATCATGTTGTCATATGGACACCAATACAGTGGCATTGTACTTTTTTTTTGTCAAATTCGATACAAGTTTTGATGTAATCTTTATCTTCTTACACACGGGAGATTATTAATAATTGAGAACCAATATCGCTAACGGATTATTTATTCAAACCGTGGGCGTTAGACCAACAATGGTTGCGTGCCATGCTTCGGTTAAGCAATAAAGCGACAATCATCAAAATAGAAAAACAATATCGTGCCACGCTGACTGGTGTGCCATGCAAGTGGCGTGAGTTGATGGGATGCATGAGCAGTCCACCGCCTGTGCAGGCGGGAGGTGTGCGTGTAGGTGTGTGAATTGATGGGAGGCGTGCTCACTGCGCAATGTCATCGGGAGGTGTGCGGCAGCTGTGTGAAATGACGGTAGGTATGCCAAGTATGCGTGCGAGCTCACCGAGGCGAGCGGGTTTGACCGCCGCCCACCTCTCTCCCACTACCCCATATTAATGGGGCACCCGAGCGGCCGCACCCCCCATCCTCGCCACACATACAATCCTCTCTCTCCGCTTGCATCTTCGACGCCGCTCTCAGTCCTCAAAGCCGTCAGTGTATGAGAATGCCGCCAAAGCGCCCCATCGGACGGAGTGGCGACGTCGGGGCTGCTGAAGCACCGGAGCACGGCGTGGAGATGGAGATAGAGGTTGCTGTCGCCACCGATGAGGTAACGCTGCACCCTAACGTCGTTGATGGCGTCATGCTTCCACAGCCGAGTCGAGGTCCTCATCGACTTGATGACTTCGGCGATGACTCCGGTGATGACTCCGATGACGACGGAGAACCGGTTAGTCATCTATACCCATTTATGTGTCAAATACATCTTAGGGTTTCTCTGGTTACTCCTACTCCAGCCTCCCCCGTTTTGGAATAGAAATCCTTTGGTTATGTTCTCCCAATCCATGCAATCTGAGTAAGTTTCGTTAGATCCGTATGTTGACACCAAATTTTGGCACGATCAAGAACTTAATTAATATGGCCTCAAATGGAGAAGTTATCTACATAATTTATTTTCGTATTGTCGATATGAACATCTTTGAAGTTTGGGCCGTCGCCATCCGATCTCATCTCGAAGGCCGGAGTTGTGTTCGAAATACTGAGATTTTGTATTCAGAACACTATTCGGCTCATTACGCCCTCAAGACTGCCTCGTATGGAAAAATGATCTGCACGGATTGTCTTCGTATCGCCGAAACGATCGATTTTGATATAAAACTCATCCAAATCCGAGTTCGTATGCAAAAGTTAGAGCAATCGGAGTGCAGCCCTGTCATGAGGCGAGATGTGGCGCGCCCTACCAGACACATGTGTGATGGGTAGCGCGAGGAACATGTGTTTTGCGTGACAGTCCGTTTTGTGCGAGCAATTTGACCTTCGAGATGACTTCTGATCAAAAACATTTCAACGCAAAAGTTGTTCGTCTCGTCAAAACGGGTCAAGATTGCTTTTGGACTTGTTTCCATCCGAAGTTGTTTACTGCCTCAAACATGACCCGCAAGGTGCAGCCAGGTTGTAAACCGAACCGTTTTGGAAAGTTCGGATAAAACCAATTCAAATTTGACTAGGGTTTTGGAGGTGAATCCAAGCCTTTCCTTGCATCGGAAGTCCAGCCGCCTCTTATATACCTATAAGGGGTGACGGCCAATTGAACAACACACAATAGACGAAATCATCTATCACTTTTTATCTTTTATCTTTTCTCCTTAACCCTAGTTCTTCTTCTTCCTCGATCTTCGTCTGTTCTTCTTGTTGCAGGGCGGCGAACCTCGAGGCCCTAGGGGCGATCAGGTCGGCCTATGGCAGCCATAGCCACTGCGCGCTCTGACGGGGTCCCTCCCGGCGTGTGGGATTTGGGTCCTCAAAAGTATCCGCCGGATTGCTTGCGTACCACGCTTCGGACGGATCTCGTTCGACGTGAGCTGCGGTGCATCATCCCGGCATCGAGGGTACGGTGGCGTGTTCGTGTGCGAACACATTTTTTGGCGACTCCGCTGGGGACGAAGCTTTGAACGGTCTCCAGCCCGTTCTTGCTACGAAGAGATCGTCATCAAGTTGCTGCAATCTACAAAGGTAATATGAATACCCAATCCCCCTTTATACACGCAAATAATCCATATGTTGTTGCCGGATCACCTAATGATCATAATGTATCGGCTAGCCCTAGTTTTATCAATCATGCATCTAGTTATGCACAAGGGCCGATGCAAAACAATCTTCATGCTTCAAATTCTTATGATTTTAGCAACGTACAACATACGTATCCAAACTCTCATGCATAGGCAACCCCACAAATCCATATGTCGATGAACAACATGATGGGTTTGATTAATCAATTTGAAACACCTCATGTTAGAATTTCCAATGCCATGCAAGAAAGTATTTCACCCTTCTATTCATCAGTAACTAATGTGCAATATACTAATCCAACCATGCCGATGAATAAGAGAACTGGCCATGCTACTACTAGCTATTCGCCGATTACTCTCAAAATCATATGCTACATCTCATGTTAGTAATTTTTCGGCACCATACACAACTGTAGATGCTCATAATTCGGCTTCACACCTTTCTAGTCATAGCCGAATAAATGTAAAATTTTACAGGAACGGTTGTGCCAAATATTGTAGAAGATGAGGTAGTGGTGGCTGCATTGAAGAGTTTAGCCCAGAATAAGATGATTAGTGCTATTTGCCTTGAACAACATGAAAAGGGGCTATTTCCTGATTATGCCGCAATAAAAGCTAGTGTTTTGCAAGAAGATGAATCTTTGCCAATTGATAAAATTGGCGAGCAAAAATATGGTTTTACAACAACGCATATGCCTTCACCTAGTACTACATCATATTATACACCCCCTACACTATTGCAAAATTTCGGCAACACCCGTGTGTCATTGCTGAAAGAATCTAAAAACATTGTGGGGCAATCATATCCGGAGTGGGATGCAATTGAGAAAACGCTTAAAGCCAACTTTGCCGCTCGCCGCTAGAAACAAATAGAAAAAGAATTGGCTCAGATAAAAGAAGCATTGCCAATTGGTAGTATCAATGAAAATAAGGATGATTCGGAACTTGAAAGTGCTTCGGTTGAAAAAGCCGAATCAAGTAGTATATATTCTGAATCCATCAAATCCAAAGGGCAAGCATTATTGAGAAAGGGCATGGCAAGCATAGCAAAACAACCATGCTTAATTTTTTGAAGTTAATGGAACCTACTTCCGCCCTATGAGTTCCGTGCCGTAGAAATTGACAAGCCTCAAGGACAAGAGCAACTAGCCAAACAAAGTTGGGCTGATAAGGATGTTCAAGGTAATGATGAACGGAATAAAGAAAAAGATGATGAAAAGGCGTTGGAGAGTCATCCAAAGACGAAGCTTAGATATTGTTCAAGTCACACCACCATCATGCTGTCCCAACGTATTTGAAGAGGTATGCATAGAGTAATTTACCTATTTTCAGATTTGTTCGCAACTTCATTATTGATGCATCTATAAGAAATATTCTCATAAGTAATTTTGAAATACCAATGAAGAAGGGTAATTTACTTGTTAGCAATAAAATTCCGATGGAACATATCGGTCAACCCATTATGCCATTTATAAAGACCGATAATGATGTATTGTTACAGCCAAAGCATTCCCCGTTGCTTTATCTAAAGTTCATATCTAGTTGGGTAGCTTTGCTTATTTCGTACTTGGCTTGCACTTGGTCTCAACTGAGACATGTATGTTTTAAATATCTTCATTTCAGAAATTTAAAGCCAAGGTTAAATTCTATTGAGAAAACTGATGCTAATATAATATCTTATCCAAAGACATCAGAGATAGAGTGGAAAACACAATGCATAGCCGAATGGGGAGATTCCAAATCTGAACTATTCGTTTGCTTATCTTCAAATCCGTTCACACAACAAGATCGGCCAGAAAACAAGAAGTTTACCTTCAATTCAAGCATGTGTGACCAAATATTTGATTTATTGCTGAAAAATAATTACATAAGAATTCTTGATCACCATGTTGAGCCATCTATCCAAGGACGAATGTATTGTAAGTTGCATGATTCGCTTCAAGCATAATTTTTTTGATTGAAAAATGTTTAGTCAAATAGTTAAATCGGCCTTTGATAAAGGACGATTGAATTTTGTTAATACTGATAGAGTTGACCAGTCTTTTCGGTTTGGTCCCAATGGCAGAAAGCTTTTGCATCGGCTGCTTCAAGCCGATCCATTTAAAGAGAAGGTAAAAACTGCAGGTGATGGGATTAAGCTTTCAAATAAAGAAGTTGTTGAAGAGCATAATGAGCATAATCTTGAGGGCGAGAATTCCATCGAAGCTACAATGGAGATGCCAAGGACTGGGGGCCAGCAAGCAAATCCAATGATTGATGAAAGCAAACCAAAAGAAAAGAAAGGCAAATAAGCGCAAGTGTAAGAGATCAAAAATCACTTCGCTGAATTATTGGATACATATCAAAAGAAGAGTGAAGAGAAGAATGCTTATCCAATCATGCAAAGAAACCAAGATCACCCCAAGGCACAAATATGAGGATTGGTATTGGTAAAGTGAGAATTTTAATGCAACGTATTCATATCCTTATTTTGGGACGCCAATGCCAATGCCATCGATGCCTTCCTATGCTCATATAGATCCATACTCATCATGGGACAGGTATGATACAAGGGCACAGCCTCCATCTTATTTTAGACCATGTCACCAATACTATGCAGCTCCAAGAAGATCAACATTTGAACAATCACGCGTCAAAGACCGTTTCAATCATAAGGAATCGAGTCCAGAGCTCAAGGAAGAAGAAAGAGGTGGTCAAGCAAGTTTACCGTGTTAAAAGAGATGGTCAGAAGAGTGCAACTTCAGATTTGGTCTCAAATGAAAAAGAGCCAATTAATGTGTTGACATTGGCTACTAAAGACAATGAGCCAAAGCAACCAATTATTAAGAGTCGAAGTGCCAAATCTGAAGAAAAAAAGTTGGGAGTGCACAAGGCCAAAAAGGAATTGCCATTGGTCAAAACATAGTCACAGCCTAGATGCCTGCTCGGCTTATCGTATTGGCAAAAGAAGAAATTACAAAAACTTAGTGCACAAGAACTTGAAGAAAGGAACATGGCATGGGCTCCCAAAGGAAGTGCTCAAAATAAGAATTATGTGCAAGCTTCCATTACAAGAAGTGCGGCAAAGGTGAATAAGGAAAAGAGTGAAAACTATGAAGGACCAAGCCGAAGGTTTCAACATCTTTGGTCTACACATTATCCATATTCTTCAACTATGCCATTAACGCCTATGCCATGGAATTCTCATCGGTATGATTGGTAACCCTTAATGGGCTTATTTTAATCCATGGATGCAATATAATTTCTTACGTCATGAAAGGGTATTACCAAGTCACTATACATTTTATTAGCTACAAGTTTGTTCGATACAAAGGGCAAATACTTGATTTGTCATTTTATTTGTTTATTTCGC